>CP139509.1:75865875-77251644 GCA_021014915.2 Artemisia tridentata subsp. tridentata
CCCGTAGGTGCAGGTGGTAATCAAAAACAGAAGCTTTGATAATAGAAGGAATTAGATGAGAGAGGATTTATCAAGTTTTGATAATATTTGTTTGTAAAAATGAAATGAAAATGTGGTTTTTATATCTGAATTTGACTTGGAACTGTTCTTAAGAACAGGTTGGGAACAGGACATGTTACAGTAAATGGGTTTTCAATATTTTATAATCTCTTGAAATTCAATCATTATATATATATATATATATATTTCCCAGGAATGGGATGTGCATCAAAGTGTTGTCCCAATGCTATAACCATTTGTAATCTCCAAATGTGTGGCTATAACATCACCTTTTTACTGTTATTAGCACTGTTCATGCCATTATTTTATACCAAAAATCATCTGTGATAAATCCTTCCCCCCCCTCCCCCCACACATTTTCCGGAATCTTCTTCTCACCATAACCATTCGGTTTTCCCATTAATAACTCTAGAACTCTCTTCCCTCTTCTCTGCTCCCTCCTCCACACACCTTTAACCAACAATACCCTAAACACAAAATCAAAAATACAAAATCCAAGCACTGAATCACGTTTTGTTTTCGGCGAGGCGTATCCGGCCAGATCCGGTGCTGTGGGTATGTGTGTTTGCGATTCGCTAAACTGATTCCCGAAATCCAAATCCAAATCAGTTCCACAAATGGTACGATCTTTTTTTTTTTTTTTTTTTTTTTTTTTTTTTTTTTTTTTTTTTTTGGTAATGATGAGTTTGAGATTGAAACGCTTACTGTTGCTGATTCAGATGATGAAAATAATGAGGAGGTAAGGCCTCGATTGAAGCGGTTAAGGCACGGGTGTAGTGCTTATGGTTCCCTTTACTGAAGTTGAAGAAAGCTTTAAATAGAAGCGGTTAAGGCACGGGTGTAGTGCTTATGGTTCCCTTTACTGAAGTTGAAGAAAGCTTTAATGTCCAGGTACCTTCAGTCATCATTTTTTATCTTCCTCAAAATTACATGTTGAAATTAGTAAAAACTAAACTGAAACTGAATTTTTTTATTCTGAATGTCAGTTAGGTTGGTTAGGTAGCGTTTAGTTGTGGCCGTTTGTTTAGGCTTATATAGCGGTCTTATGGCTTATTTGGTTTTGGGGTTATGTTTCATAAGCTCACTTTTTGTGGCTTATATACTTTAAAATAGATTTTGTTTGACTTTTTACACATTTCATTCTAGGCCATTATTTCTTTTATTTTACTGTTACCTTTAACTATGGGCATAGTACATGTAGAATGGCGCTGCACCACTGGATTTAGCACCTGAGAATTATCAGCGTTTTTTAAAAGACACAACATGCTGTTTTGCAAAGTCAAATCCAGTTACTTTCTTATTGTTCATTACCTTATAAGGTGGAATATTGAAATTTTATTGTCTATTAATGTTTGCAGAAAATTGAGAAGGAAATGATGTCATTGGGAAAGAAGATACCCAACAACCATTGAAGCTAAGGACCAGGTTAGCATTTAGTTATTTACAGTTACTTTTTATGCCATTATAGATGTAACACGGTGAAACAAAAAAGGTAATTTGACTATTAGTTTACAAGACTTTCATAAGTGCTTAATCAATTAATGGATACCAAAATACTAATCCCTTTATGCATTATAACTCCCTAGATGGCCAAGATGTTAAATTGATTCGTGCTTAATAACACAGGTTTATATCTTACACCGCCTTCCATAATATGTTCAAAGTAAGATTTGGGCTTAATAATTTAAGGTTCTGTGTTGTTGTAATTTTTTTATGGGTATTCTGCTTTTAGTATATAACAAACTCAGAGAATATTTATGTATCATTCATTTGTCCAAACAACTGCGAATACCTTATCACTGAAGTTTGAACCTTTTGTAAATACAAGACTACATGCGAATAAAGACTGATAATTTCTATTTAACAACGTCCATCTTTATTTAACAACGGCAACTTTTAACCTGTGTTGCCTAATGGTTTTGGAATGGTTGAGATATAAATTTTAGTATCCATGACCGTGGTTTTACGACTCATGCTTTTGCTTTTTGTACCCAGATTGGACACAATGTCTTTGAAGTAGGCATGAAAAGATTTTGGCATGAGACTCTTCATATGCTTTAGTAACTGAGTAAGTTTCCATTTTCTAATACTGCGCTAAGAAACCTGATCAAAGTATTCATATTTAATCCAAGGTAATTTATTCTAAACCCGGTGCTTCATTTAGCTTTTTCATATTAAGAGAAAACATTTAGTTATGCACACACTTCTAGGTAAAGGTGACTCTTTCGATCCATTTAGCTTTAAAGGTTAAACGAGTTACATAACACATTAGGTAAAACGGGACAGTGTGGTCGTGTGGAATGAATCTCAGTTTGAACTTATGAAACTTTTAATTTGTGCTAAAATAAAACCATTCGTAAAACAAATTTCAGATCAAGACCATCATTGTGGACAAAAGGAGAAACAACTAATAATTTCATCAATATTCATGATATCTTCCTTGACTGTGATCGTGATTCCGTTATAATTGATTGCAGTTGATCGATAAAATGGAATGAGAAGAAAAATGGAGGCTGGAAAGAAAGGTATAGTACCTGGTCAAAAGGCGGCATCTTGTTGTTGTCCACACTGCACACTTCTTATTTGCAATGCAGCCGCAATGAAGGTATTTTTCATTTAAGATTGATTCAAGATTGGATTTGTTATCATCTTTCTGAAGCTCCCCTAATTTTCCTGGACAGTCTGGTCTACAGGGTAATGTGATTTTATTAGTTGTTTATTTTAGTTACCATTTCATGAATTCACAATTGAAAAAGAAATCTTGATGCTTTTGGTACATACATCAGGTGATGATAGTGCTAAGTCCAGCTACTAATAGAGATGGGAATAATGTATTCTCAAGTACAAATGCATCAGATAAAATGAATGGGTTTTAGTAAGTTTCAGACTCGCATTGGTTCCATATTCCATATTTTGCATACGATTTAATCTTATTTCTATGTCTGAAATTGAGTCTCTTTCGTTTTGTGTTTGCAATCATCCAACATAGACTGGCATGTATGAATTTGGAGTTCCGGGTTACAGTTTTTCTTCTTTTAATATATGTATTTTCACTTAATAACTCGATTTTTGATAATCGGTGCCTTTTTGTAGTTGGCTCACACACAAAGGGAATGCTTCAAAAACAGTCCTCAGGTGTTAGCAATAAATGTGTCTTCTGTTGCTGGATCAGTTGGGTCGGGTCAGCCAGATGCTTAAATCGGAGTATAGTTGTGGTGCAACATAGCGGAGCTTGGGGTGTTCGGCATCCGAGCTGTTTGTCAAGTTTTTGTCGCTTATAGATTGGGTAATGTTGTTTATTTAAGGTTTAGTTTGATTGATTACATTGTTGTACTTCAATTTAGACTTAAATTTAGTTAATCGTTACCGTAGCTGTTGTGAGATGATTAGATTAATGCAAAAGGTGGTATGCACTTCTTTTTTTATTTGGATTCAGTGCGCGATATAGCTGTATACAGTAAGACGACCACCTATTACATGTTTGTAACTTAAATAAGTTGTATATAGTTAGACGACTACCTACTTCTGCTTATTAAGATAAGCCATTCCAAAAGAAAATTCCAGGTACCCCCGTAAATTAAACATATTAGTACAAACTTTCTACGAAGTTGCAACAACTTAAAATTTTAGGAGTCTAGGTCTGACATATATCTACCATTAAACCATGAACGTAGAATGTGTACAGTTCTTAAAGTAAACAACTTTACTAATGGAAGTATCACACTGCAAGAGTTCTCACCCGATGGAAAGTTCATTGTTACTGCTGACCGTGAATTCAAAATTTGTGTAACACATTTTTCATACCTTAGTTAGCATTATATACATCGTAATACCGATCTGATTAAACATGCTCTTCTTTTTTCTGTGTATCGCAGGTCACGTTCCTAATGAAACTTTTAGATGGAGCTCATGAGATGGACAGTTTCTGTCTTGGCCATACCGAGTGAGTTACTTTAGGTGACATACTTCTTTATTCTTTTAAACAGAATAAGAATACTTCAAGCAAGTTTTAACATGTTCATTCGACCCATTTGACCCGTTCCAGTTTAAAAATATTGACTAGATAAGTAGTAGAGTTTATTGATAATAGAATTTTCATTTTAGCATAGTTTACTGATAATGGCGTTAAGTTTGACATAGACCAAGGCCGAACGCTCATCGTTTACAGTATGGACTAAAATCATTAACCAACTTAAAATATTAAAACTAAAACCAAAAAACACTAATCAAATCATCTTATTAAACTAAATGTCAACAATTAGCTGAATGCTTTTACCAACAGCTAACCAATTTCCATTAACAGTGCCTGGAATCAACTGACTTTTTGGGGTGAAAAACGCGATAAAGAGGAAGGGTGAATTGCTGTTTAGGGGTCAGACTCAGTAGCTTGGTTGGTGTTTTTGCGTTTTGTTGTCGTACAAAAGTGTTTTTTTTGTCTTTGTACTGTAATGTTATACAATTAGTGAACCTTATGTATATTGGAACTCCTTAACCTGGAAAAGAATTTCTTGATATTCATGCAAAGGATTGAACTGGCCATATATATTCATGCAAAACACTCCCATGCAAAACACTCCCGTCGCAACGCGCGGGCTACCCAGCTCGTTATATTTGTTTTTTGGGAAGGTGGTGATTTACGGTGGTAGCAGATGAAGAAGAAGATGAGGATGACTGGTGTTGGTCGGACCCACATGAAGGTTATGATAAAAAGGAAGAGTAAATTAATTTAAGGACAAAAAAGAAAATAATTATATAATGCATCAAAAGACAAAAACTAAAACATTAAACAAATGCATGAAAAGACATAAACAGTGAAACGAAAACATACCCTTCATGTGTCTGGCATTTGACTGAAGATAACGAGCTAACGTCGTTAGCAAATTTAGACCATTCGTGTACTTTTTTGATATTTCGGACTAGCCAGGTGAATTTTAGCGATTTGAACTATTCACGAAATCTGGTCAAACCACAAGGACTAATGGTGTAATTTAATCTAAATTATTTGTAGAACGATGTATATGTACGTATTGTCTATAAAATTAATTTGATAAAGAATCGTTTATCTAGATTATACTATCCAAGTCCTAACCGGATACGTATGATAGTTATGACTTGTAAGATTCTATCTATCCTATTACTTTAGACATGAGCCCATGAAGTTCTAGTAGCCTACAATGCTTGTTTGTAATTAGGCTTCAGTATTTATGTAAACATTAATGGGTGCAGGAATCAAACCAAACGTCATACTTAGCCCACTTTTGTTGCTACAAAACAGTTTCAATTTTATTGGCCTACATCGATATGATGTGGTGACAATCCAGCCCAGGTTTTTAGAGTATAATGCAAAAATCGTCCCTTGTGCTTTGGCTAAATTGCATGTTCCGATCCTGCCAGTTTGAAAGTGCAGGCAGTCAGGGACGGATCCAGGGGGTTCCTGCGGGTGCCCGGGCCCCCTATGGATTTTTACGATTTAATGTTAATTTTTGAAACACCAATTTTTTTTAAACGCATCTTAAGTGCACCCGGTCCATCGAAATGTGTTTATATATTACGGTTCAAAAAAATTTGTGTACCCGATCGAATTTGGTCCTGGTTCTGTCACTGCAGGCAGCTAGGCACCGTCCTTGTGAGAAACTTACGGGTGCAATTTTCGTCCATGGTCAAAATAAAATGACTAAAATGCCCATCCTCTCTATTAAAGAAAACAGGGGTGATTTAGTCATTTCATTTTAATAAAGGACGAAAATTGCACTCATAAGTTCCTCACAGGGCGTTGCCTGCATTTTCAAAAAGATAAGGACGAAACATGCAGTTTGGTTAAATCACATGGATGACTTTTGCAATTTACTCCAGGTTTTTATTTCAAAATAAGTACAAAATCTAGTATTTTTTGTTGTGTATATAGAAGCTTACCAACAAAGTCATTACGAGCTAGTTTGTAGCCTAGTATTTTTTTAAAACAAGGATTATGGGTTCCCAGTGTTGCGACGGAATAAAAACCTACATTTACGTAAATATCATTGTTTGCTGAACGTTATGTTAGTTGTTAGACGCGCATTAATGTGACATGTCGATTAATAGATAGTTAAAGGTAAAAATCCAGTTAAAAAAAAACAATTACAAAAATACCCACTATTTTAAAACTAGTTTTAGAACCGGTGCATGCATGAGGTTTGGACAGATAGTATAATGGGTAATAATATTTCAATTATTTTTGAAACACCAATTTTTTTTAAACGCATCTTAAGTGCACCCTGTCCATCGAAATGTGTTTCTATATTACAGTTCAAAAAAATTTGTGTACCTGGTCATATTTGATCCTGGTTCTGTCACTGCAGGCAGCTAGGCACCGTCTTGTGAGAAACTTATGGGTGCAATTTTCGTCCATGTTCAAAATAAAATGACTAAAATGCCCATCCTCTCTATTTAAGAAGACAAGGGTGATTTAGTCATTTCATTTTGGCAAGGGACGAAAATTGCACTCATAAGTTCCTCACAAGGGCGTTGCCTGCATTTTCAAAAAGATAAGGACGAAACATGCAGTTTGGTTAAATCACATGGATGACTTTTGCAATTTACTCCAGGTTTTTATTTCAAAATAAGTACAAAATCTAGTATTTTTTTTTGTGTATATAGAAGTTTACCAACAAAGTCATTACGAGCTGGTTTGTAGCCTAGTATTTTTTGAAACAAGGATTATGGGTTCCCAGTGTTGCGACGGAATAAAAACCTACATTTACGTAAATATCGTTGTTTGCTGAACGTTATGTTAGTTGTTAGACGCGCATTAATGTGACATGTCGATTAATAGATAGTTAAAGGTAACAATTACGAAACTACCCATTATTTTAAAACTAGTTTTAGAACCCGTGCATGTACGAGGTTTGGACGGATAGTATAATGGGTAATAATATTTCAATAACTTTGTTTTGAAGTTAAATAGTGTGACAACTCATAAATCCATAGTTTTGTAATGTTTAAGATTTTTCAATAAAAGTATATTAAAGTTTTAATACTTATATAGTTATAATACCCGTGCACGCATGAGGTTTTAAATATTTTTTATTATATGTTAATATCGATTAATATTTTGTATAGATATTTGTTGCACGAAAAAATTGACTTTGTTTAACTGACACGATGTTTAGGTTGATCTTGCTAGAACCCAACTATTGATATCATGTTCTATAAATTATGCGTGTTTAGTAGCACATAATGACCCTTGAAAAAATAGGTGTGGTTGTTATATGTACAATCTCGTCTATTTATCTGCATCTTACAGTAACGCGTGAGGTCGTGCATTCATTTTGATATTTATATTCCTGTTAATAATAGGAATATTACAATATTGGGCTTATTTTGATCGTGTTGTGGAAATGTTTAGCCGGTAAAGGTTAAAAAATCAGATGTTTACTTTTCTGTACGTTGAAGTTAAATTAAGATAAAAGTTGTAATCTTATCGTCGTTAGTAAATAGTTTAGGGGCTAAAGTTAAGAACTTTGAAATACTTACTTAAAATAGCCACCACGTTTTGAAAAAACTTGCTTAAACACCCTTATTTTAGGGGTGGTTGTTTTTGAAACATTTTATGAACAGTAAATGGGATTCCATTAATGATAAATGTATATATAAGACAAAGACAATGCTACATTACATAACTATAACATCTCTTTCTTTGATGAGCAAAAACATGGAGATAACAATCAATGCCTCTAAGCTTGTGAAACCCTCAACACCAACTCCATCCACCCTTCGCAACTATAACATCTCTTTCTTCGATGAGCAACAACCAGACTTCAATATACCTCTTGTTCTCTATTACTCCGCATCAGAAAAGGCACAAAATAATAAAGATGCTAGCATCTTTAATCATCTTGAGACATCGTTATCCAAAACACTATCTGGTTTTTACCCATTGGCTGGGAGATATATCCGCCATGATTCCTCCATCGATTGTAGTGATCAAGGTGCTCTATATGTCGAAGCCAAAGCAAATTATAAACTCACGGAGTTTCTAGGCCTGGCGTGGGAGTTAAAGTTTAAAATGCTTCATGATTTTCACCCGTGGGGGATTGCTGATGCTTGTGAAATTCACGATCCACTGTTATCAGTTAAAATCACGGGCTTTTGAATGTGGCAGTATTGCAATTGGTATATGTGTATCACATAAAGTTGGAGACATGTCCACTATGTCCACATTCATTGATGAATGGGCGGCTACTAACAGGCTAAAATTAGATAATGCATTCGAGTTACAAAAACATTTTCCTGCTTTTGGTGTGCCCCAACGCTACCCAAAAAGAGGTCTACATCGTTGCACAGCAACTCCGAAGTCAAGCATGGGCGTGGATATTCCGATGCGAACTTTCTTATTTAACGGTGACGCGGTATCAAAAATGAGAGAACTACTCACGTTTAAGGATAGTATGAGTCATAGGCCTTCAAAAGTGCTGCTAATTGAGTCACTATTTTGGAAAGCCTTTATGAGAATAGATAAACTAAACAATAATGAAAAATTGAGTACTCTTTCCCAACCGGTTAACTTGAGAAATAAAGTAGTCCCAAAGTTACCTCATCACTTATGTGGGAATTTTATAAGTCTAGCAAATTCACGAATTGAGCCTCATGAAGGACACAACATTAATCTCCAAGGTTTCTTTAGCCTCTTGCGTGACTCAATCGAAAAAGTGGTTAGCAATTATGCCAAAGAAACGCCTGGTGAGAAAGAATATGAGGTCCAAGTTAATCCGTATTTGGAGTTCTACAAATATAACACCAGTGATGATGTTAACGCCTACAGCATCACTTCTTGGTGCAGATTCGCATTCAACAACGCTGATTTTGGTTGGGGTAAACCAGTTTGGAAAAGTACGGGAAAATTTGAAGTCCAAAATTTGGTGCTCATGATGGATGATCAAGAAGGTGATGGCGTAGAAGCATGGGTTTATTTAGATGAAAAACGTATGCGTCAACTAGAACAAGATCCTGATATCCAAACCTATGCATTACAGGCTCAAAATAATACTTATACTATTTTCATTTCGTGGCAGCAAGTTATGTTATGTCGAAGTGTCATAAAGATACGATAATTATCATGTCATAAGGATACGATAATTATTATGATCTAACGAGTCGGGCGCCGGTGCGCCGCGTTGCGGCGGGACATTGTATTTGACAAAAAATTTAATTAAGATTTTAGGACAGAATATTGATGTAAGAGGCCTTAATTTACGTTTAAAAAAAAAAAAAGACCTCTTTTGCAAAGACCCGCGAATTTTGAGGGTATTTTTCGCCAATTTTTTTGGATTTTTTTTGGAAAAAGGACTACTTTTGCAAAAAGGCGACAGATTCAGTGGTATTTTTTGCCAAGTTTCGAAACTTGATTTTGGGGAAATTTTTTTTTTTTTTTGAAAAAGGACTACTTTCGCAAAGATGCGTCAACTTCAGGGGTATTTTTTTGCCAATTTGTGAAACTTGATTTTGGGCTAGTGATAAACGGGCCGGGCCAAACCGGCCCGTACTGTAGCATACTGTAGCTAGTGTTCATAAGGGGCGATGAAACGGCAACGTATTGAATGACATTTAATATATACTATAATTGTTGTGAATTGCTAAATGCACGTTTTAATAAAACTTGCCGAATTTTAATAAATTAGTTAGGAAGCTTATAGAAGAGTGTTTTATTATTATCAACAAATAGACATATAAATGTATTTTAAAGTATAGTTCGACTTTAACACTAGTAAAGCGACTACATACTCAGTTGGGTTTCATGTTCTCGCTATTTTACAAATCGGTTGGTTGGATATACGCTTCTCGACCTTCCAAACTGGGCCATATTGTTACGATTTGGATGATTTCAGCGGTTTCATACACACCCTGATCACTAGCTGAGCCTTTCAGCGGTTTCCTACACCTTATCATGTGAGACAGCATTTTGGATGATGACACTGAGATGGCATTTTTGAAAGAGAAAAACATCACATAGAATCACATGCGGATAGAAATATGTTCCGTTTTCTTGTTTTATAGTTCTTGGTTGAACCAAGGATGAAATCTTTCAAAGTCTTTGATTTCGCAAAATAGATTATAAAAAATGAAATTTTGTTATGAGTAAATAAGAGATGGGTAAAATATAACCTTCTGTATGATACATGAAAGTGAAAACAACACAAGCTACATAAATAAATACAAAAATGTTAAGAAAGGAAAGTGCAAATAAATATGTGAGAGACGATTCCATTTGGTTGATAATAATAGTAAGCTTCACAAGAAATTACAAAAGACTATGCGAGAGAGGAAATGTGTCACTCATGTCAAAACGTAGTCAGTAAAGGTGTCTCCTTCTTCACCTACACGTCCAGAAAGAGGTGATGTAGTGACGGTACACTAAGAATACATTTGTGAGTAAGTTTGGATTTTTTGGCCTCTGAATGGGCCGATGCAAAAGGCTCCCTCTAAGAGTGCTTGGTGCACTATGGCACTCATAAGTCATAAGTGTTATTGATGTGTCACCTCAGAAAACACTCAATAACACTATAATAACTAAAAAATATCTCAGCAATAACTGTTATTGGTGCATGTGAGTCCCAAAACACATCACCAAAAATACTCCACTCATTCACAAAAAAATAAAAAAATAAAAAACGCGAGCAACGCCCGTGGTTTGCCCAGCGAGGAGCTGAATGGTGTGTGAATGGCTTGGATGGAGGTGCATTATGGTGCCGTTTTTGGTCACAAAATTAGTGAATGGCATCGCCATACATCCCTACACCGTGCACTCTAATTCAGTCACGAACTGGAGCGCGCGCCTAGGTTGTTTCATAAACCAACGTGAGCTCTGAAATCTGAACTCGATGATGTACTTGAATTTGCTGAGCACTCTTCGACATGACGAATGAATCAGCACTTTTATTTGATATATACAGTTATGTTTATGAGACAAATTGACAATTTTCGTATAAAACACCAACCATATTCATCTTTAAAAATAATATTAAGTTCTACCAAAAAAGAAATAACATTAAGTTTTATTATATTACTACCAATTACTACGAGAAATGTAAACTTTTAAAGTGGTTAAAATCATCCAAGGGATAAATCTTTTGGCATCGCACTTTCTATTATTCAGCTACTATAAGAAACATTATAAATCTACACAAAAGTTTTAACGGACCCCAGCCAATGTTTTGGGTGCAAGTAAAAGCGTGATACTCTTCTCAACAAAATATCGAAGGCTTTAATCACTAAAAAGAGATTTGATATGTTTGAGGGGAAAACAAATATTGAACTTGCTAACTAGTTACATTTGATTAAACAAAAAGGATGAGTGTATGAAATAAAAGTTAAGTGTCAATGTATGTAAGATTCACTAGCAACTTATAAACCAATTCGATTGCTACTTGGGAGATGTAACGAATCATGAAAGATGTTTTCTTGATATAGATTTGCCTTAAGCAAATAAAGAGGTTGTTTAGACCAATGTCATAAACATCTTTAGCCTTGCACTTTACAAGAATACTTATCAATTTAGTTTTACTTAACTAACAATGCTTAAACACTTATAAAAATCTAGTTGATTAAACTAATAAATCTTTTGAGTTTGAGTTTGTTTCTAAAAATGTTAATTGATACTTTGATGAAAAACTTTCCAAGTCTCAAATACCAAATGATAATACAAAAAGACTTAGGTATCATGTACAAACCTCTATTGAAAGGAAAACGACTTTTGTGGCAGAAATGAGTTGCTTGAAGATCTGACGTTAAAAGTCGAAGTGAACTAGCACGTTGGCGTGTAGTCTTGCCACACCAAAATGTGTTTTAGTACTCTTGGTTCTTTTGTTGTCGGTTTGTGTTAACAGTAACGTTTTAAGTGACTTTTTTTTACATTTTTATCACCATTAACACATTGTTAGAATTTAGATATCATAACAATTATATAACTAAGTCCTATAACACCAAAGCACATAGCGGAAGCAAAGATCAATTATTTTAACATGTAAAGAGTTTACCGAATAATAAAAGTTACATACCTTTGATCCTAGCAAGAACTAGGATCTATCTTCAATCTTCTTCTTAAATCAACCAATAGGATTAACGAGAAACCCCTTACCGTTTTGTTTCTCAATCCAAGATTGTGTTAACTAAAGTAAGTTAACTACCACGTCTTGTACACACGTACTATAACCAATTAATGTTTGATGCTAGTGAAGGAACACGAATTAAACCAAACGTTTTGTTTAACTAAGAAAAGTCGATCCCCCCCCCCCACCCCCACAATAGTGGGTCGATCAGATTTTAACACAAAAGGAAGAAGAAAACTTTTAGGGTTATAGTAAAAATGCACAAGGTGAAAAACTAATAACCCTTGGGTTTGTATTTATAGGCTAATAATCTTGTATGACAAGTTAGACTAGAATTAGGAAATAAATCCCTAGGGCCAATCGGCCATACCCTTTTCCAAGGGAATTCTAGATCTTTCTTGCTCCTTAATTACTCCTACGGTCCTTCCTTTATTCACTAACGGTCGTTAGTCAATTTCGTTAATTACTTAACGTCCGTTAGTCGTTATTTCGTGTTCAAATAATTAAAATATATCACGGTTATATATATTAATTATTTACATTAATCATTCATACGTAAAGTGTGCAATCCCATGGTCCCGTGTTCAATTCTAGTCATACACGTTTTAATATTTTTCTATAACTCTAACAGCTCCCACTTGGAAATCTATTAAAAGCGTAATTGACATTGGTTAGCGTCTAGCAACACGCCAATGCCCCTAGTACAACTCGGGTGGTGGTCTCCTGAAAAAACCATTTGATGATTTATCATCATACTTATCCTTTTGTTTCTAATACTACATTAATAAAGATATGGATCTTAGTCATTCTTTATTAATCATTCTGTTTCTCGTTGTTTCTGATTAAGTAAGATTACCAAATCTTCTGAACATATTCAGGGGAGATCTTGGGCGTGCGCACGCAAACATCTTGTCAACCCTACGAGGGGCCCAGCAGTATTAAACTTCAAACAAATTTGAAGGAACAAATTCTATCTTGACTACGAGCATAACCCACGCACTTTGCAACATTCCTGAAAACAATCCTTATAGCTACCAGTTACGTATAGCGGTAAATTGAATCACATAAATGCACTACATGCATGACAGTTATCTGGCATCTTAAATCTGAGGATAACTATATTCACATGATTTACTTGATGACAAGATCCATAAAGTAAACTCATGAAGTTGGGATAAGTCCTATATTCAATTCATTGAATATCATGTGAAATTGGCATGTCAACGCATCAATATACTTTCAAGTATATTCTACCAATACTCAGATTTGTCGTGATTTAATGATATTCCCATATCATTAAGTGACAACGGAAAATTTAGAATAACATAAGTTATTCACGGATTTAAACATGCAAATATAGGATACAATCTATTATTAATGAAAACAAACGTACCAAGTACTTTAATTCATTGTAAATAATAATTGCTTAACATCCCTTATCCAAATACTAAAATAGATCAATGCATGATAATTCTTATTAATGAATTATGCCTCAAGTCATGTCAAACATACTTGTTGACAAGGAATAAATCAACTAATCTTGATCTTATCGGAATTTTGAGAATACTTATTTCAAGAACTTAATTAGTGAAGTTCTTGTATGTGTGCATTCAACTATCTTGATTTTGCCACATAATATTTCATAAAATGCGTGACATCCTCAACCACGAATTTATAACAATTAAACTATCAAACCTTTTATAACAATTAATCGGCCCAGTACCTTGTAGAATAGTGAAAATCGGCCAAAAAATCTGTCAGGCAAAAAAATCGGCCAAAAATCGGCCGAATCGGCCATAAATCGGCCCGTGATGCCACTGTTAGAATTCGGCCAAAAATCGGCTGAATCGGCCAAATCGGTCAGGTTTAAAAAAAAAAGAAAATTTAGGCATTCTACTTAATTTGGAGATCGTTTATATCACTTATAATGCACAATGAGCCTCATAATCAGAATTGGAGCCTTTTATTGAAGTTTGGAAACATAGTAGGCTTGTAATCAGTTACGATCTTTAGTTTGGTCTCCAGAAATACCCAAAACATGCAAAAAATGCCAATCCGATTAATCCCGCCTCGGCCGATTACTCGCTGCAGGGTGGTCGACCGCCCGGCTACCGATTCATGATTTTTACAACATTGGTTTAAAGTATTCTAATTCTTTAATGTATAATGCAACTATGCTTACAGTTAAGCATAACTAGTACACATGGCCATTAACAAGGATGAAATCCTACCATGACTAGTATTGAGTGTCATCTCAATTTTATTAGCATCATTTTATGCAAACAACAATATGCTCTTTAAAATCCCGCAAACTTTAATATCTATTGTGTAATGTTTGATACCTTCCAATCTTTCAATATTTGTCGGCTACAATAATTTCGCAACAATTTGCCATATGGTTTATACTTAGAATTTAGGAACAATTCCAGGATGAGGATGTTAATTCTATATCCAACCATATCCATTACACTTAGTTATCTGATAACTTTCAATTAGATATTAATGTTGTCAAATCATCTTTCATCAAGCATAATACAACAAATGACATGATGTACATGAAAAATCCTTGTGTCAAACTTAGATTTTATTCATGTTATGTCTTTTCAAAGATATGTATCTATCTAGACTTTCCAATAGTATATCATGTTCTATTAGAATCAATTATTTTACCGCTTATGTTTATAACAATAAACATATATTCTAAGGTTGAATGTTTATTTTCTAAATCATCAAGTGAAGTTTCATTCCAAACTAAGACTTAACATTTAATGTTAATGGAATGTTACTTCCTATATGTTATACAACATATATGAAATAAGAAAATAAATATAACATTCCCACTAGCTTTCAGGAATATTAAGGAAATATCTTATTTTAATTATAAATCAACACTTGGATTTAATAACTAAACATAAGTATATCTCCTAGATGCATGCATTAATCCATTCATAAATGATTGCACTTTGTATACTTCCAAAGATTATTTGAATTCAAATACCCCTTTTAATTACTTATCGTCCTCGCACAAGTAATTACTCAAGAAAGAGTTTTGATATTCCATTGTCAATTTCATATTAATGAAACTAAGAATGACAATCATAATCTTTATATATTTAATGTGCCTAGAAAGAACTTCAATCACAGTTAATTGCTTAAGTGTGATTAATCATTTTTCCATACATTAAATATGTATACAAAATTTGTCCATATGATTTCTACACAAGAATTTAAATCTCTAGGATTTTCATTCCCTTTGAAGAAACTCATCTTTATTCTATAGTGTATCTTCATTCTATAGTGTAACTATAGAATTCAAGATTAACTAAGTTTCCAAAACTAGTTATCTTTCTGGACTGCATCTAAACATTCATAGTATGAGTAATTTGCCAAATTCAATATTTTCAATTCATCTTAATGACCAACAGGTTTATCATAATCCTGTAACTCATAATCCTCAACATATTATACAAATATTTGAGATATCCTTGCGGATCTATGAATGATAATTCCATGATCTAGAGATTTAACATTAACATGTTTAATCCTCATCATGACATTTACTAGTGTATTTTTAGAAGATTATGTATCTTGTAATTTTATCTTTTCAAGATAAAACCTCCCACTTGCCTTTTGCAATTTATAGACTATCTATAAATACTTAGCAAGTAGAGCAACGCAAAATTGTTCTCTTTCGGAACATTACAAATACATATTGACAGTTCCTTACATTAAGTTTGTTAATAACCTACTTAAAAGCAGTTTAACAAATTCAGAACTTCAATTTTAAGACTTAATGTGATTCATCACATTTCATAATAAATGGTGTCTTATTCATCTTCTAGGTTGGAGTCTAATTGAGTATATACTACCCATACTCAATTTTCTAACCTTGATAACTTTTTGGAAGAACAGAAGATATAGTTATCTTTAATCAAACAATATAACAAGAGTTTGATTTTCCTAACTAAACATACCATAAATATTATGTATTTCATTAGGATTAATATTGTAAGAAAATCTTACAATATGTAAGATAAGTATATTTCGTTTGGATTATCTATTCACCAACTAAGTGAGCTTAATGGTATAATAGAATTTCCAAGCCAATTGCATGCTATATAACATAAGTACTTTTTGACCAATTCATTTCATGTCCATGTCTTAACAAGAAGACATAAACTGTTATAATCCCAATATACGTTATAAATCATTGATCAACTCAATGACTTCTTGTATATGTCTTAATTAAAAAAATATAACAAGTTAACGTCTTACTTTATTATAAGTCTTGTAACAATTAAAATACTTCATATTTATATCTTTACAATAAAATATAAACATGTATAACTAAAGTAATCATGAACACCACAATTTGGTTTCAATAATAATTTCAAGTTAATTTATTACTTCATTTATTTATGACATTCCAAGAATACATAAATATTCAAATTTTGAAGCAGTATTAGATTAATTCATTTATGTCATTCCAATAATATATAAATATTTAGTTTGAAGTAGTCTTATTACCATGTTGACACTTGTTCTAATAAGTATCTAATTTAGAAACTTGCATAATTAACATAGTTTCATTACATCAGTTGATCTGCTAGTAATGAAAGTATGAAATTTACCTTTCCACTGTAATCTAGTCCAAGCTCTCACATGATGTAGATTACAACTTCAAGTGTTCTATTAATTAGATGTGATTAAGTCACATTAGAACATTAGTCTCTTACCTTGCAGTCAAGAGAATCCTTTAAATCATATTCCTATATGTTGTTCCTTGCACACAATAAAGATTTCTCCCACTTGTGCATGGAACAACATCATGTATCAGATAAACAACACGTCACTCGTTTGTTTATGTGATCAATATGATTGTGTCATAGATATTAGTAGATATAGAATCACCTTGTCTAGTAAGGAAACGTACATGGCTATCCTTAAAACCACAAGTGTCTATAATTGGAAAGTAATTATCTCAAAACATTTTAGAGATAATTTGGGTTACTACCAAGATAACAAAGCTTGTAGCTCCCACTAAATTACAGATCATTACATTAATATATATTATTCAGTAATTACAACACCATCCTCCCACTGGATTTGACAACATTATAAGTGTTTCATAACCAGTAAAAGCAAATAGTGTGCTATTTACTTTCCTACACCTTTGAGAAGACCCATTCGTAACAATTACATAGGTACTAAAAAGAGTGTATTCTACAATGTAGATGATGGACTATCCATCAATGCAATTAACTTGAAAAAATTGGGCATGCAATTTCTTCCTTAATATGCCTACCATCCCCACAATGGTATGTAGCATCTTTAAATGGTCAAAGCACAACAACTAGACAAATTATGCTAGTTTGCCTTTTACCAATTTTACGGTAACTAGTCTAACTTCTAATTTAATAACTCATAAAATGTGCAATTTTCTTAACTATTAAAATTTACTATAAGTTATTTCTTAGAATTTAGACAATTCTAATTTTCCTATCATACATTTCTCATTCATGAAAAAGAATAGGATTAAGTCTCACTCTTCTCAAAGAAAGTAGACTATGTTTATTCTTTTAGTAAAGTTGACTTTAGCCAAAAACCCCTACGGGTGTAGATCAATTTACCAATAAAGAATGTTCCACGTTTACAGTTTAACGTTTCATTAATACATTAAAAGAATTTACAAAATTCAATTTTAGTATTTTCAATAATACAATTTTTCAAGAAAAGAAAATTACCCAGGAAATATACATATAACCATTTAATTTTCTTAAAAACTAGGATCCAACTTTCCATAGTTCCACTACATCAGTTGATCTGCTAGTAGTGAAAGTACAAAAGATGGTAACTTGTCGTACAATAATCGGCAAAACAATTTCCGACTCCTAGATCATTATGGGAAATAAATTTGCCAAAAACAATTTTGCAATGTAAGCATGTTTCTTCCCATCTCATGCTTTAAGTTTCAAGGTCTCACTTACAACTTAATTAAGTCGTCTAATTTAGAAACTGCAAATTCTCCATGTCACGGTCTCACGCCATGGAAATTTACCTTGTCATTAATATTTAGGTCAAGGTCTCACTTACGCTAAATATTAACTCCAAGTGTCTCTTATAATTAGATAGCATGGACTTAAATTTTAGGGTATTTATTTTGATGTGACAATCAAAATATGTACGAAGAAGCATGCATACATCTGCGTATCATAAGTTTTCAAAACAATTTTAATTTACCAATTTAGGCTAAGAGTTAAATCAAAAAAGTTTTAATTGAGTTATTGGGTTCACCAATCAAAGAATTACCTCCAATTATCGCCCACTATATCCTACTACTGCATGAGTCATAAAGACCCAAGTTATTCGGATAATTACCACAAAAGTGGCGCGTGAAATTGAGGTCAATTCACCCTTAAGATGATTTTGTACAAAGAATAGCATTACTTGGTAGCTCCAATTAGACGCACAAAGGAGCGGAGAGACAAACGTCCGCCCGAAGGCTAATTAAAAATGCTTCCCTTTCGGATGGCAATTTAATGTCAAGCCTCCTTATACCCCTCTTATAGTTTGTCTACATTGGGTGAGCCGTTCACGCTATTGGTACAAAACTCATCAGTCAATCAAAAGTTTATGATACTAAGTCTTAAAAAAATATGTTATAAATTATAAAATTGCTAGTCTCGCCTGGGAGCAAATTACTGTGCGAAGCGAACCACTGTCGGCACATAAGACTTGGCAATATATAATTTACCACATCAAGGTTTCATAGTTCACTACTAGAAAAAAGGCCTTTAATGACGCGCATTGCGTGTCATAAAAGGGGTCAGATGACGCGCTTTTTGGTGTCATTGATCGACCCGTCATAAAGCTTTATGACACGCATTTCGCGTGTCATGAATTTATGACACGCGTTTATGACTCCCTTTTACGACAAACATTCTATGACCCTCTTTTACGACAGCTCCTTTTACGGCAAACATGACCCCTGTTTTGCGTGTCAAGTTCAAAATTTAAAAAAAAAAATATATATTTTTTTATAAAATTATTAATATCCAGATATTAAATAAAAGTAATGTCATAACACAAAAAAATACACAAATAGCAAAAAAAAACGCATTTCATATATATCAAAATAATGCGTTTCATACAACTACAATTCTAAAATCGTCATGAAACTACAATTCTAAAATCGTCATTCTCCATAGCAACTGGGGATCAAAAAGCACCAAATTTGATGACTTAACCGCTAAAATCGTCTTTGGCAACTTATAGTATCAATTCCTTATGTGGAGCACTTGGAGAGGTAAAAAACATAGCTAACAGAATCTGCAATGATGGAAGGAAACAGTTCCCAGGTCTGTCATCGTTCTCTTTCCAAGCGATTTTGCTATAGCAGTACCCGCAGCAGTTTCTGACATTTTACTACGGAATAAGAAACATCAAATGTTAGTGAACTCACAAAATCAGGGAAACCGAAACATCAAATGTTAGTGAACTCACAAAACAAGTTTGCCTGTAATGCTTTTTCCGATTGTCTAGTCCCTGTCACATAAAAAATGCTATTGAATGTTAGCAAGTGCATCAGATTTCACGTACGACTTCCTATTAAGCATAGTACTTATTTATGACCCGCCCTACATAGCTGCTTGTTATGAGGAAAAGAAAGAGCGGAAACTGACCTGGGATTGCCTTTCCCTTAAATGCTGGTGTTGATCTTGATAAAGTAATCTTGAAGTCACGGTTTGATATGTTCTTGTAGGTCTCTTCAGCAATGACCACCTGCCGAGTCCAAAAACAAAGTTGTTATCAGAAAACAAAAGCCTATGGCAAGTTCAAGAACCAACATAAAAATGCTGATATGCATTTTGAAAGATCTTACAGAACGGCTTGGAATCAAGCTACAGTCGAGTAAACAACAGCCTAGCGCCTCTTTGATGTATGCTTCCTGCAAAAAGAAATATAACATGCTATTAGGTGCCGTTAACTCATAACTAACAACAGCTAGTAGCCAATAAGCTGATCTCTGATTGACTCTAAAGAGCTAGAGGTGGCAAAATGAACGGCACAGATAGGATAACAGGTGAAACGGATACTGTGGGTTGGGTTGATCTGCAAAAACTCTTTTTAATCAAGCAACAAGTGTGCATCAAGAATCAGCATTTTACGACTTTCGACCCACTACACTGCTATTTTATTATTGTTTTTTTGCTGTTTGACCTGTTAAAGATAAAGCAAAACCCACGTCAACCCATTCATCATTATGTATATAGTGACATTGAGAGTTACCTGGGATTGCAGAATTGCGGCAGAAATGGACTTGTCATCATCCAGTGAAGTGAAATAAACCTCCACTGAATCAGTGGGTGCCAGTGCAGACTTCTTTCTTAGCTTTTGAACACGGTTTACAACCTATAATAACAGTAAAGGAATAGTAGTTTGAGATGTCTTGTATGCCGTTTCTCATAATTGTAAAAGGATTCTGATAGAAAATATTGATACCTCACGCGCAAAACCAGCTTCGAATAAAGAGTTGTCAGCTCGCAAATCCATTATCACCAAAACATCACCTAAAAATGTGATAAAATGCTTGTCAATATTGTGAAAAATATATTGAATTTATAAGTACCATAGAGGGATCAAAAAGTTTCCCCACCATCACCAGATGCATCCATTTGCTCTTGTACCATGCCGTCAGGGAGCTTAAATCCACGCACAATCTACGATGGCAAAAATACTTGTGATGAACATTCAATTTTATAAAGCAATCTGGATAATGTGTTGTTAAAAATAAAACCTTTATGTCAGTCCGCTTTAAACAATGACCAGCAATGGTAATTTCCCCTGCTGCTTCCTCAAAAGACAAAATGTCTTCTTGTGACATTGCCTTTATTGCCTCTGCAACTACTCTAATTGATTTTCCCAGTCTTTTACCCAACACACTGATACGATTAAAAAAATGTTACACGGAATATCTAAACATAAAAGAAGTAGGGAAATTAAAGAAGCTTATATATAAATACCTGTAATCTGGTTCAGCACGTAAAGTAGCATACATTAATGGATCATTGCAGGGCATGACAGACTTGACATTAAGCTCCTCTAATACATACTGCCACGCAAAAAAAATTGAAGGTGAAAATGGTATTATTCATCAGTGAAGCGAACAAAGATGTTTTACTTACAACTAAACCTACAAATACAAGTAATATACGTGGAGTAACAAAATTAATAATGATCACGAAATAAATAGGGAAGTAATGAAGTATGGCTACTAACCTCTCTCAGTTTGCCAGCAATGTCATCAAGGAACTCGGCATCGGTATGTACACCAGCTCGCGATAATAATAATTACCTGAGTGGAGTTTTCAGAGGTTTGTTATGACGTTCACGAATATTACGGGCATGATCAATGATTGTCATCATTCTATTAACACTTTCTTCGATACGACTCCCCCCCTGAAACAACAACATTATTAAATTAATCATCTCTTTAAAGAGACAAGAATAAAACGCAAGTCAACATTACCTGCCCTTCTACTTCAGGGAAGCTGCAAAAGTGAACGCTTTCCTCCGATCCACTAGATACTTTTCGCAAGTTACTATAAACATGCTCCGTGAAAAATGGTGTGAACGGAGCCATGACTTTACATGTTGTTAGAAGCACCCACATGCATGACAATATATAAAGAGAAATGTCAAGTGCGGAAGTCTTAGGCTCAGAAATGCGAGTGCGAAACCGTATAGATGGGTATCCGTCCCGTCATGGCTGCAAACACGAAGTTGTGCTGCCCCG
Source organism: Artemisia tridentata subsp. tridentata (assembly GCA_021014915.2). NCBI lineage: Eukaryota > Viridiplantae > Streptophyta > Magnoliopsida > Asterales > Asteraceae > Artemisia > Artemisia tridentata. The sequence goes on from CP139509.1 coordinate 75,887,815, forward strand.
CCAAGATACGGCTCGGTTTCACCCATCACGGTTCAACAGTTTATTATAGCTGAAAAATCATACACGCATAAAAGCAACAGCATCGTCATCGCCATTATGAAAACTTTCAAACCAATAACTTGTAGCACCAACAAACTGAAAGCAACAGTATTCTTGATTTTTCACAAAAGCCTACGGAAAATAAATACCTCATTTGAAACAAATTATCGATAATTATTACCATACATATAGGCTAAACAAAATTCACATTTGGCTTTAGGTCATGTCCCAAGTTCCATAGTAAATTCCAGATTCTGGTACTAATGATTGTCGATTTCAATGAACATTGCTGCATTCTTTTTAAGGTAAAAACTAATTAGTATATTGTGGAACTAAATTCCCTTATAATAGTACTATGATTATCATTGTGACCAACACTATATGTGTGTGTCATTGCAGGTCCAACAATGTCTAATGCAAGTATTTGTGAATAGCGTGGCTTTTGGAAAGGAAGGCTTGATAATTTCAAGTGTTGAATAGCATGCCTAACACCCCTTTCTATTACTATATAAGATACCTAATCTTAAGTCACAATCCTAATATTTTGCTAAAATAAACGCCACCCACCCTCACAAAGCTCTCTAAAACAAAATGCAGACACCAATTTTTTTTTAGTAGCATGTTAGTTTCACTTTCAATCACATGGAAAATTGAAGTATTCGATAGAAGATTGGTCACCCTAATTAATTAAGAGTAAAATTACCTTGATTCTATATACGCAGATAAATACCTCGTCCTATCATCCCTCACTAGTATCTTCTTCACCTCAATCGCCTCGGGCAACAAATACTTCAACTGCGCCAAATGCCTAAAACTAAACCTCCTACACATCCAAAAACCCCCCAATCAATAAACAAATTTATAAACTCACATTAACATTAAGTAAACGATATCAGTATGTTTTAACTCATTTGAATCCACGAAAACACTAGTAACAATAAATAAAATCGGTTAGTAATTAATAAAAGAAATGTACTGATTTCACTATACCACAAGGACGAACAAAATAGAAAAAGACGGAGAGGGTGATGACGGCAGTATGATGGCGTAGTGACTCGATCTGAAGCCATTTCGATCTATACTTATCTTCAATAAAAACAGAGGAGTGTGGCAGTGAAAGGGTGGTGGTGGTCGGCATCTTCAAGAAAGAGAGAAGAGGAGAGGGGTTGTGATGGTGAGAGGTTGATGGTGGGCGGCTGGATTGGGAGAGAAACCCTAGTATTTTTTGGGGGAAATAAGCTTTTGTCAATAGCGGAACAAAAAGAGACACGGAAAAGGAAAGAAAGTGTATCCCGTGTTTTAGTTTTTTATGACTCTAATAATTGCCTGTCATAAATCTTTCAAATTGTACAAGTTACGACAGTTTTTTTAATGACACACGCTTTTGCTTGTCAATAAAATGCGTGTGTCATAATTTTGGTGTCATTAAAGGCCTTTTTTCTAGTAGTGGTTATTAGGTCAATTTATTTTCTATTCCAAAAATTACCCTCTTTTTACTTACAATTCAACGATAATTTAAACAAAAAAAGACAAGTAATTTAATAAAAATAAATAAACGCATAATAACGCATATAATCTTAACCATTAAATCATATAGCCACATGCAAACCTTTTTGATAAATCCTATTAATAATCAATATGTGAATTATTATGCCTATAATTACTAAGACTCCCATTGGTTTTCGAGCTCATTGTACCCAATGGACCACAGACACCAAACAAGTTGGTCACGTAAGCCTTAGTAAAGATATACCACGTTGCACATAAAAGATTCATTAATTTATTAATTAGGTCTTCCCTAATTTTTGATCTATCTAAAACATGTAGCAAATCATAACAAACCCTAATCCATGATTACCTTGCATGAAGTATCATGGATTAATTCCAGGAACGTAACCCTTTACATACATAAACACACATGTTCCTAATTTTAGGGTTACAAAACTAGCTTTTTAATTAAAAGAGGATCGAACCCCCTCCCCCCCCCTAAAGTTAGGTCGATTTTTTTTATTGTTCTAATAACCCTAAAAAAAATCGATTAAACATGTATAATCCAAATCAAGATTTGATTTTTATGTGTTTCGATAATACAATTACATGTTAAACGGCTCGTGATGCCACTGTTAGAATTTAGATATCATAACTATTATATAACTAAGTCCTATAACACCAAAGCACATAACGGAAGCAAAGATTAATTATTTTAACATGTAAAGAGTTTACCGAATAATAAAAGTTACATACCTTTGATCCTAGCAAGAACTAGGATCTATCTTCAATCTTCTTCTTAAATCAACCAATAGGATTAACGAGAAACCCCTTACCGTTTTGTTTCTCAATCCAAGATTGTGTTAACTAAAGTAAGTTAACTACCACGTCTTGTACACACGTACTATAACTAATTAATTCTTGATGCTAGTGAAGGAACACGAATTAAACCAAACATTTTGTTTAACTAAGAAAAGTCGATCCCCCCCTACAATAGTGGGTCGATCAGATTTTAACACAAAAGGAAGAAGAAAACTTTTAGGGTTATAGTAACAATGTACAAGGTGAAAAACTAATAACCCTTGGGTTTGTATATATTTATAGGCTAATAATCTTGTAGGACAAGTTAGACTAGAATTAGGAAATAAATCCCTAGGGCCAATCGGCCATACCCTTTTCCAAGGGAATTCAAGATCTTTCTTGCTCCTTAATTACACATACGGTCCTTCCTTTATTCACTAACGGTCGTTAGTCAATTCCGTTAATTACTTAACGTCCGTTAGTCGTTATTTCGTGTTCAAATAATTAAAATATATCACGGTTATATATATTAATTATTTACATTAATCATTCATACGTAAAGTGTGCAATCCCATGGTCCCGTGTTCGATTCTAGTCATACACGTTTTAATATTTATCACACTGCATTTTCCATTCTTTTACGAGGTTCAAGTATTTGATATGATTCATTATAGAGAAGGCTCGTACCCTTGATGGATTCAATATTTAAAGGATTTGAAGAGTTTGATGGCATAGATGAAGTGGCTCGAAGTCTAATAGGGAAGTGGTGGCAAAGGAAGAAGTCAATATACGCTGCCTGAGAAAGTCTATGGCATGTGCTTGGGTTTGATCTGAGATGGGTTCATGCCTGGGTGCAGTGGCCAAGGCTAGATTTAATACCCATCATCTCGAGGAGTACGCCTAGACTTCATCAGTGCTCGAGAAAGCTACAAGTGGATTGGCTCGACTTGAAGGAGAGTTGTCTCGGCGTAGTGAAGTTGTTTCCGCCCATTTGGTGAACAACTATGTTGCCTGCCTCTGCAATCAAATAGACTAGAAAACGCTCTTCAAGTCACGATTTTCTAGAGAAAAGTGATGGAGCAACACTACAACACAACAAGGCTCATGCAACGGTCAAAATTCGTTGCAAATCTGTTGCAAACGGCTATTTCTAACAGATTTGCAACGGATTTTGACTGTTGCATAAAGTATCAACATGTCATGTTGTAGTTGGTGTACACATGTACCAACAAACACACGGCACGCGCTATAATATGCATCATAATACGCATTTCCCGTTTTTGTTTTGTGTGAGTGGTTTATGTGTGACTCTGTGTTTTATGGTGTGTATTTGTGAAGTGATATAGAAAGAGACGCACAACCATTGGCACGGGCGTGTTAGTTTGTGAGTCAGTTTGGGAAGTGGCCGGTAATGTGGCACTGAGGTGGCACAACTGACACAAAAAGAGACGCGTCACGGTTGAAAGTGGTCTTATGTTACTTGGTATAATCAATTATTCTACTTCGTTATACTAATATACATCGGGTAAAGTCAATGACATCGTTTAGTTAATATTAAGTTTATCTAGTTATTAAACATGTTAGACATTGAATTGGTTGTTACAATTAGTAAAGCACGATACAACTCATCTCAACGATTTTGAACAACTACAAATTTTACGACATACATATAATAATTCATTTTAACAAATAAAAAGTTAAAAACTGGATATCAAGGCTATTGAGATAAGAATTTTACTATAGATGATTTTTGTCTACATGTCATGTTCATGCTCGTGAATCGTGATATCGAATCAAGTTTGAAGAATCATATATTCCATATGTCTTGTAGTACGTATTCGACACTAATATGAGAAAATAAATTTTGTCCATGGTAACTAAAATATTACTCGTATGAGATGTTACTAACTCATAATCTCAATATGACCTAAGGGTGTAAAAAAGCCCAACCTTCTAAAGTTACTCGAGCTCTTCTCCTTTCAATCTTGACTCCATCACAAGCTAAACCTCATTTTTACGCAATTAGGACTTAATACACTTAGTATACCATTACAACCAATTAAACATATCACAACCAGTTATGACAAAGTATACCAACTCAGATCTACTTATGAAAGCTTTATACCGTAACATGATATAAATAAATCGATGAAGCTCATCCATTTATAATGATGGTATTTAGGATTTCTAAAGACATTTATAATTACGACCATAGAATCTCCACGCATCATGTTGTAGTCGTTGTACACATAAACTCAATGAATAAAGAGCGTGCACTACAAAGTACATCACAAGGATTTCTTCCTTATTGTGCTAGACCAAATATGCGACGATAGTGTTTTCATGATGGATGATCATGGGCGGTGCAATCTAAACCATCATATCACCCTTTAAGCTTTTACCAAAACAATAATGCCGCTATGGTGACTAGATATGATAGTTCATAAGAACGAAGTCATCTTTATCATTTTACACACCATATAAACATACACTTATTTAGTATACGTGAGCATTACCCTAGCTACGAGGATCATTGATCATTTCGATGACAATCACAAATAATTTTTAGTAACATTGTATTGTAATCTTCTGTTGCAAATCCAATGCAAATTTTGAAATTTGCAGCAGAATTCCGACATAAATAAATGACATTTCTTTTATATTTAAACTAGGCCTTTCGTTGCTATTCCGTTCAGGTTTTGCTTTTTGCAACGAAAATAAGTGATAATTTGATTTAGATTTAATTTTGTCTTCCGTTGCTATTCCATTACAAATTTTGAAGATTTGCAACCGGATTGCAACGGAAAAAAAATGATAATATTTTTAGATTTAAATTTTTTCTTCGGTTGCTATTTCGTTGCAAATTATGAAAAGTTGCAACGGAAAATAAATTTAATTTCTTTTAGATTTAAATTTTGTCATTCGTTGCTTTTCCGTTGCAAATTATTATAATTTGCAACGCATTTGCAACGGAAAAAATATGTAAGATATTCGTAATCATAACACACTCTTGAACATGAATTTGTAGAGAGAGAGAGAGAGATAGAAGTGGGAGTTTTTGGTGAGAGAAAACTATGTGTATTAGATTAAGAATAATGAAAGCTCCAACCCTCTTCCTTGGTGGGAGAGGGTATTTATACAACTTACTTAACGCCCCACATGGGCTATGGAGCGGGCTACAGTGGGTAAAGACCCGACCCGACTCCATGGTGAAACGATATCGAAACTATAATTATAAAGCCTACAAGCTATCTAATGCCAAAAGATACTCAGGGTAACCGAGTCTTTCATATGAATATTTATATTCCTAACAATCCCCCCCTTAGGGAGGTCACCCCGGGAAATACACTTTGAATTCTAGCATTCTATTACATGACTGTAAATTCCTAGCCCGTAGCCTTTTGATTCTTCAAGTTCAGCACACTTTGTACTTCAAGCAATGATCATGTGGTTAATGTTCCTTTGGCATATGTGATCTTTGAGCATTCTTTAAGATCATCAGCCATCGTAAATCTCCAAGTTCATCCTTTGTAGTATCGCCTTCATGTGATGTAGTGACCATTAGACCGACATGCTCACACTTTTTTGGATCAGGATACTTTGCATTAGAGTTGCGGAAGCATTGTTGTAAGTCTCTCAACTTTCATGATCCTTTGATAATGAATTGGTCGTGTAGGCATGGGGTGTGGATTGACATGTTTCTGCTGGAATTAGGTACCACCATCACCATCTTTATATAAATCTGAAATAAAACAGTTAGCAATAAAGTTAGAGAACGAATATGGCTTTGTCATTCGCTCGGTGTGGTTGGATTAACCTTCGGTTCCGTGAGGACCGACCTGTGATCAGGTAGAATCCCCTTTAAAGAAAATTCTCCTTGACAGGACTTTCCAGCTTGTTGTAAAGAATCATCCAACGAATTAACATCAGAATCATTATACTAAGCATGTTCTCATACCGGAACGTCTCAAAGCAGACAGCACAGTAGAGTGAATCAGTGAATTAAATACCCACTGATTGATGAGAAATTGATTAGAAAAATCACTCGCGTGTCACTGGATAAACATTTTATGCAACACGACGAGGGTTTTATAAATTGAATCACATTTTTGTCATAAACACTTTTGTTTTAAAATTTACACAATCAATGTGCTCGAAACTCAGTTGGTGAGCACATTGAAGGGTTTTCCAAAATCATCCGTCAATCCATTTCTTGGAACAAGTTTGATTCAAATGTGAATCGCCCCATCGTTTCTTTTCAGTTGTCACTAGTTTGATCCATGAAGGATCTCACTTATCACCTACCAAGAGCTTGTTTAATGTTCGCTCTAGAAGGATTTCCATCTTCATTGTGAATACTTGCATATCACTTAGATGTTCTGGAAATACCACGAGGATAATGCGTAGGACTCTTAATGTATATATATTTCTTGTTTTTCACGGTTTATGAAATAACAAGCACATTTTAAGTGTGTCCTAATGAGATTTATGGATGATCTCTTGGCTCTAGACTCAATAGTGCATTTTGATTTAGTGATCGGAGGCTGGAGAGGACTGCCACCTTTTCAATATCGTCTAACTCGGAGTGAGAGAGACGATAGAAATGTATTGATCTCCGTGACAAATGAAACAAGAGTCCTTTGAGGGACCTTGAGCGGCTAGGGAGGGTTGTGCAGCGTATCACTGGGTCCATGATACTTGTCTTCAATGTCAGCAATTAACTAAGTGATTCTGACAACATATGTATTGACCCGGTTTCTGCCTAAAGTGTAAGGGGGGCTTCTTTCTTTTCACCCTTTATCTTTACATTTCTTTTTCATTCTTTAACCCCTTCAGTGCTTACCGAGACTTCATGACTAGTACCTTGTTGGGTTTGTTCCAGTACTAGCTCCATCTCAGACGACACTCTTCCCTTATTCTCACATTGCTCCTTTTTTAATCATACCTACGGACTTCTACACTAACTAGTGGATTGTCCCTGGGTAGATCCCTCCGGCTCTAGCGGGATCGTGGGAACGAATACCTAACCTTATCATCCTTATAACTCCAGTACATTAAATAAAATGGTTGGTCTTTGGTATTCTTCCAGAATTGCCATCATAAATCATTCGCTCCCCCTCAATATGTGCATCGATATACGATAGAGTTTAGCACATATGAGAGAGCCTACACTTGAGTTCAAAAGATCACATTTTATCAGTTTTCATATTTAAATCACATTCTCTCCCCCGATCAAAAATTTCAAACCTTTTGAGATTTGTGATCCCAATTGATTTAAATAAGTTTAGAAATTATGGGAGAAAATGTGGTCTGATTCAATATATACTGATAATGGAACATTACTATACTCCCCCTCAATCAATGAGGGAGAATGTTAGTGTCAGAAATGATGAGTTTATAAATGATTTGGAGTTTAGCGAGAAACTCATGAAAAGATTCATATCCTGACACATAACAATACATGTTTATTCATTACTTGAACCATACAAAGATAACTGTTACGACACAAATGATGTTGACCTTTACGCACAGATGATGTGATCATTCGCTTCTCTGAGGGAGTCAGTAGTCAACATCAATTATCCATCCACCAACAAAACTTCCCAAGTATTGTCGATCCCCCCTCGGCGAGACCAGAATTAGTAATGCTTTGTTGAAGTGAAGGTGGTGGTGGTGGTGAAGGTGTTGCTGTTGTTGTTGCTGCTGATGTTGTTGATGTGGTGAATTCAGAGCCAGTCAATGGAGTTTGAATATCTGATCAAGTGGTTAGAGCGGGAACAGGCACATTCACATCAGCCATGGAATTTGCATAGGAATATCCACAAAGATGGGCATACATACATATTAACTCTACATAAACCGCTACCACGCAGCGGTTTGCCTACTCATAAAATCATATTCATGTCATGATCAAACCACAATCAGGAAAATTTTCAAACTGCTATCTAGCATGAAGAGCAAGCAGCAATCATGAACATGGCAATTCACTCACATTTCAACATACAACTCAGGATCTTATAAACAAGATTCTAACACGATAGCTACATACCTAAGCATATCCTGAGTGCACAAGCAATACGTCAACAACAATTAAACAGCTATCGACTAACAAAAGTCAATCAACATTCGAAACTCATTCAATCAGATCATACAAATGCCTGTGGAGTATTCAAGAACATCAAACACAATGGGTTTTCTAACTTCTTTTAGATTTTGAGTTTTAAAGTATTTAGGGGATTAAACGAGGATTCCAAAGTGACACAAATGAACCTTCTAGTTACATGAAGCTAGGAAACTATAAGCAAATTGCATATAATGCCTTAATCTTTCTAACAACTAACACATTTGACCATTTGAGATAAAGCTTAGTATGGAAAACTAGAAGGGGGGTTGAATAGTTTTTACCATTTTAAGATTAATTCGCTTTGTGACTTAACATGATTTCAAAGTAAACACTCATAAACAAACAATATAAGTAAAGTAAGTAAGGAAAGGAACAATCAAACCACAACACAGAGATTTGTTGGGAATTAAACCAACAGTTAGTACTGCCAAGCATATAGTTAGTATTGTCAAGCATGAAGTTACAACTGCTGAAGATTACACTAATAGTACTAAGTCAGTTAGTACTGTTAGCACAGATGGTTAGTACTGATTATAAGTTGAAGACAAAGATAAAGAAGACGTGTGAAGATATATATAGAATAGATATTTTGTATATCTTAATATTATAGTTTGATACGTATATTAGTTTTACTTGTAAAGGACTTCTTGTGCTATAAAAGAAGATCCTAGGTTAGAGTTTGTGTACGATTAATTGTAGAGCTTCAAGGCTTTTGTAACCCTAGTGATAAACAAAAGTTCACTCGTATTGATAATAATATTGAATTTATTTGGTTGTTTTACACATTGTGTTCATACAATTACTGTTACATTCATTCACCACACAAAATCTTCTAAGTATTAGCTAGCCAATTCTGCGTGCTAGTTAATATATACTTAAAGTATATTCAACACAAGGAGTGTGTTTAGATCCGGTCAAGTGGTATCAGAGCCATGTTTCTGATACTTTGAATTAGAAGATCCAGAAGTACTTATTCTCTTTCAACCAAAAAGATGGACATGGAAACACCTCAAACCTCAATTCTTGCCAAACTCCCAATGCTAAAACAAAATGAATATGATTTATGGAGGCTCAGAATTGAGCAATACTTCATGGTGCAAGATTATGCACTATGGGATATCATTATCAATGGTGATTCGTTTAAACCAACGACTTCTGAGGAAACACTTGCTGATGGTTCCAAAATCCACAAAGCTCAACACTGAACCAGCCACAAATGATGAGAGAATCAAGAAGCAGAATGATCAAAAGGCCAGAAATTTGTTACTAATGGCAATTCCCAATGATCAAGTGTTGAACTTCAGTCATTATGAGACTGCAAAGACACTTTTTGCAGCTATTGTTGAAAGGTTTGGTGGTAATGAAGCCACTAAGAAGGCACAGAGAACATTACTGAAGTAGAGCTATGAGAATTTTAGTGCCATAAGCACTGAAACTCTAGATCGAATCTTTAATAGGCTACAGAGAATTGTGAGTCAGCTTGCTGGTTTGAAGATTGTGATTCCACAGGAAGACCTAAACTTAAAGTTTCTAAACAATTTGTCTGCTGATTGGAACACTCATGTTATTGTCTGCAGTAACAAGCCTGAATTGGAAAAGATGACACTCAATGAATTGTACAACAATCTTAAGATTGTTGAACAAAAGGTGAAGAAGGCAGGAAATACCAGTTCCAGTTCTGGAAATATAGCATTTTTGTCATCTTCTAGCAAAAGCAGTCCTGAGGATGATGAAGCAGTTTGTACTGCTAGCCCTAAAGTTAGTACTGCTAGTGTAAAAACTAGTACTGCTAGCTTGAGTGATGAAACTATATATGCCTTTGTATCTGAGCAATCCAATGGGTCTCATATCTACAATGAAGACCTGCTTCAAATTGATGAAGATGACTTGGATGCCATGGACTTAAAGTGGCAAATGGCTTTGTTAAGCATTAGGGCAAAGAGGTACTTTCAAAGGACTGGAAAGAAGCTTACTCTCAATGGAGGAGATGTTGCTGGCTATGACAAGTCCAAGGTAGAGTGTTATAATTGTCACAAGATAGGACATTTTGCCAGAGAGTGTAGAAGCCCAAGGCAACAGGATAACAAGGCTAAAGGGTATAGAAGTCAGCAGGGTAATAGGAGAACAGTAAATGTAGAAGAAACTTGTTCCAAGGCAATGGTAGCTGTTGATGGAGCTGGCTTTGATTGGAGCTTCATGGAAGAAGAGGAGGAACCAGCCAACTTGGGATTGATGGCCTTCTCTGACTCAGAGGTACATGAAGTTAAAAAGTGTTCAAATTCTTGTCAAGCTTTGAATGATTATGAGTCTCTTAAGAAACAGTATGATAATCTTAGAACATAATTTAATGAAGTAAACTTTAGTCTTTCTAATAAAAAAAGAAGAATAGTTGTTTTAGAAGAACAACTTGTTTTTTATAGAAAGAATGAATCAAACTTTAATGATGATATAGCTGTTCTAAAAAGAGATTTGCAACTGAGAGATGATAAGATGAGTGGGCTTATATATGAACTAGAGAAACTTAAGAAAGAAAAAGAAAAGATACAGTTAAGTGTTGACACTCTTGAACATACATCAAAAGGAGTTCAGAAAATAATAGAGAGTCAAGTACTTAATAAAGCTAAATCTGGTTTAGGATATAAGTCTGTTGCACCCCCAATAGAGGAATGCTTGTACCTCTAGGAATTGACTTAGCTCATACAGGTTTAGAAGAGTTTAAGGATATTGATTTTCCTGGATATGGTCCTAAAACAAATGAGAATCCTACTAAATTTTTCAAGGCTGAGGATTCTTTTAAGAGTGCTAGTGAAACCTCACTCACTGAGGACAAGGTGTCCTCTGGTAGTCATTCAGATGCTCCAACCATAGAGGATTGGACTTCTGATGATGATCAGGATAATGAGGTTAAGCCTAAGACCAATAAGGTTGTGTCTAAGGATAGGTCTGAAGTTAAGGTAGAAGTGAAACATGTTCCTAAAGTGGTCAAGAATGAAAATATAAAACCAGTTAGGAAAAATGTTAGATATGCTGAGATGTATAGGTCTACACATAGATCTTTAATTCCTAGGGGCAATCAAAGGAACTGGAATAACTTAAAATCTCAATAACTTGGTGATGAGTTTGTTATGCAGAATAAAGTATGCTTTGTGTGTGGTAATTTTGATTATTTGGTTGCTTATTATGACTCAAACCCATGGAAAAAGAAGGTTTTGAGGAATTCAAGGGTGTATGGGAATACCAATGCTAGGGTAATTAAATCAAAACAGTCCCACTAGATTGACTAACCCTAATGTGATCATAAGATGACACCCAGAGCAGTCATGTTGAAGTCTGGCATTAAATCAGTTTCTACTACTAAACAAAACAAGTGGTTTAATAACAAGCAAACTGTTTCAAGTGCAAAATCATTTTGAAATCATGCACAAACAGTTAACAGGCCCTTTTACAAGAAAACATCTTTGAATAATCAAAAATGGGTGCCTAAAGTTAAACCGGCAGTTCCAACTGCTAGGCTAGCAGTTACTACTGCTAGGCCAGTAATTCCTACAGCTAGGCATATGAGTGTTAAGGGTCAATGGAGCAATGCTATGAAGGCCTCAGCACGTTGGGTATGGAAACCTACCAAACCCAATGGTGCATCAATGAATTTCAATAGATATAATTATATTGATGCACGAGGCAGATCCAAGTCTGTGATGCCTTGGGTCCCCAAAAGGAACTAAATCCTTTGTTTTGTGTGCAGGAACATCCAACAAATGATGGAGAAGATAGAGGATACTCAGATAGTGGATGTTCAAGGCACATGACTGGTAACATGTCATACCTTTCAGAGTTTACACCTTTGGATGAAGGACCTGTTATCTTTAGAGGTGGTGTTGGTGGTAGGATTATTGGTAAAGGTATTATTAAAAATGGTAATCTTGACTTTGAAAATGTGTATTTTGTACCATAGCTTAAGTACAACCTTTTTAGTGTATCACAAATTTGTAATAAACAGAACAAGGTGTTATTCACTGATACTGATTGTCTTATTCTTTCTCCTAATTTCAAGCTACCTGATGAAAGTCAAGTATTGCTTAAAATCCCCAAAAAGGGTAACACATACAGTGTTGAGATGAATAAACTTGTTCCCAAAGAAGGTCTTACTTGTCTTGTTGCAAAAGCCACATTGGATGAGTCAATGTTGTGGCATAGAAGGCTTGGTCATATCAATTTCAAAACCATTAATAAGATTGCTAAATATGGTTTGGTAAGAGGTTTACCTAATAAAATTTTTCAAAATGACCAAACATGTGTTTCTTGCCTTAAGGGTAAGCAACACAGAGTCTCTTGTAAGCCCAAGGTTCATAACTCTAATAATCAAGCTTTATACATGCTTCATATGGACTTGTTTAGTCCTACCTCTGTGAATAGCTTGAATCATAAAAGATATTGTCTGGTTATTACTGATGATTATTCCAGGTTTACATGGGTTTTCTTTTTGAGAACTAAGGATGCGACTAGTGAAATCCTTAAGTCATTTATAATTGAGGTAGAAAACCTAGCTGATAAGAAAGTTAAGATAATCAGATGTGATAATGGAACAGAATTTAAAAACAGGGTTATGGATGAGTTTTGCAAAGAAAAGGGTATTAAAAGAGAATTTAGTGTAGCTAGAACCCCACAGCAAAATGAAATAGCTAAAAGAAAGAATAGGACTTTAATAGAGGCTGCTAGAACAATATTGGCTGACTCTAAGTTACCTATTTCATTTTGGGCTGAAGCAGTTAGTATTGCTTGCTATGTTCAGAATAGGGTTTTAGTAGTGCAACCTCATAATAAGACTGCTTATGAGCTTTTCAGAGGTAGAACCCCTGCCTTAAGTTTTATGAGACCTTTTGGTTTCCATGTCACTATTCTTAATACCAAAGATCAATTAGGAAAGTGATGTTTTATACTTTTATGAATTAAGCTACTAAAGATTAACCACTAATTACCTACTAGATCTAGAGAGAGAAAGCTAGAGAGAGAAAGATCTAATGATAAAATAAGAGAGAATTTCTCTTACACTTTTCCAACATACACCTCTCAAATGAGAGGTTTACACAATTTATAGTCTCCCATAACATAAGGGAAGGGAAGTGTGCCGTCTTTACATTTTTCACTAATTCAACATTAACGTAAATACTCATCCTAAACTAGACGGCACACTTCTACTATCCAGTAGACTATATTTTTACGATTCTAACGAGCTATTATATGACATATTACAAGACTCATTGACTCGATAATGATCGTCACTTTAAGCATACCCAACAATCTCCCCCTAAGGGACGATCATTGAGATCTTTCTTTGATTACATTTATGATCATCACTTTTACATTTCCAACAATCTCCCTCTAAGGGGTGATCATAGATATCTCATTCTGTGACATGTGGGTTATGGGTCCATCAATAGAAATGGATGATCATTAAACTTCTTTGTTGCTTGTTGTCTTGAACTTTGAGTCTTCGTGTAACAGCTTTGCTAGATTCTTTGTTCCGGTCATGCTTTGTGATATTATAACCTGAATTGACTAAGACTTGTAATTCCATGAAACATGATCCTAACAATCTCCCCCTAAGTCTTGGTCATCAAGGTTGCTTGACGTCGTCTTTGCTTCTTTTCGCTTTGACGTCTTCAAAATCTTTGATCTTTGTTCTTGATAGTGATGTGATACGATATGGTAGTGATCTGCCATGTTCCAACGATCTTTGCTTCCGGTTTCTTCATGACTTATCCACCATGCTCATATTTCTTTTGACATTGATTCTTCAACTTGTTCTCAGTTCTTCAATCGTTAACTTTGAGAAAGGTTGTAGTACTTGAATCTTTAGACTTTTCTTTAACAATTCTGAACTTTTGATATTTCTAAGTCTTTGTGAGAACTACTCTTTAGGATATGAGCATGATGGAGTCTTGATGGTGGCTGAACTCCAGATCTCCAAGCTCCGTAGCAGCAACAGCACGAACCAACCGGTACTTATAGGCTCAGACTTGAGATCATCAACAGCATAGTGTGAAGACTTTCTCAAATCCTAACCTAGACCGTTCTGAACCGGATTCCCCCGAAAGGGATAACACGGACACACCGAAGTGCACCCACGATTCAGTGAGTCGCTGGAGATCACCCCACGACTGTAGACCGTTTGGAGCAAACACTAAGCGTAACCCACAAGGAGTTACCGAAGTGACCTGCTGTCAGGGCTGTTTGATGTTGACCCTGGCAGGATTTCCATTCTATCACTGAGTCTCACATGTATGATTCTCTCAAGAATGTTCTTGGCAGATTGCTAAGATCTGCGAAGGACACTTTCTTAATTTTACATCTGCTGCCCATGAAGTAGAACAGCAGAGTAATACTAAGTGTACCTAAGAGATCTTTTTATGAATCTCATGGCTCTAGACTCAATTAGTGCACATTTGTTTGGTCGTCGGAGGCGTGGAGCAGATTGCCTCCTTTTCAATATCAACACTCTCGGAATGAGAGGTCGATAGATTATGAAGGGTTCTCCGTGTGAATGAAACAAATGTCTTTTGAGAGACACTTGAGTAGCTAAGAAGGTTTAGTGCAGTGCGTTACTGGGTCCATGACGACTTTGATCTTCAATACCGGTGATTCTTGATCAACCAGTAGATTATGTATTGAACCCGGTGTCTGCCCTAAGGTTGAACAAATGGAGGGCTATTTCTTTTCACCCTTTTCTTTGCTTTTCTTTTTAATTCTTCAACCCCTTATTTCTCCGTTCATTCATTTTCTCCTTTTTTTAATCATACCTAGGACTTTCTAGTTCTAAACTATTGGTGTTGTCCTTGGGTAGATCCCTCCGGCTCTGGCGGATCATAGGATGGTTTTCCCTAACCTTAGTCACCTTATAACTCCATGACTATCCTAATGATGCCATATACCAAACCTTTTGAAAATCTCTCAAAGTGTTTATGATTGTAAAACACATTTTGTTAACACTTTGAGAGTTTTGTTATTTTCAGAAGAACTCCCCCTTAACATGTGCTCATATGTAAATCACTTTGAAATTTGCACATGTCGGGAAGAGTAGGCACTTTTTGAATTGATTGACTTTCAATGAACATGACCTTCGCGAGACACGCTTACATCACGAGTTGGACTGGCTTGAAATTATTACCCATCCCGGTCATATTCAAAGATCGTCGCTCGAAATTGGTACATTCTACTCAGATATATCCTTTGCGAGACACGCTTACATCACCAGATGAACTGGCTTGAAATTATTACCCGTCCCGGATATACCTTTTCGACTACTGACTGTTATTATCGTCAATTCGAGGGTCAATTCTTGAGTCTTACACTCATGAGATTCCAGCAATGAAATACCATATTTTAATCACTTTTTCATTCTCCCCCTCAAAAATAGCATAGTAATGTTGTTTTTGAAAAAACTGTTGATTAAAATATGCTCTTTTTGAGGTGTTTGTGGAAGAATGTCAAGAACGTTTGTATATTTGGAACAAAGATTTTTCAAATACTCCCCCTTAACAAGGGAGTACTTGTCCTTATGAGCAGAATGTGTGAAAAAACTTTTAGAAAACATTCTGGTTTTAATTCTGCTCATAAGTAAGAAGCTTTCGCTCTTTTTTCAGGATTGTGGCACTGACGCGTACCTCAGGGTCCTTTCTTTACAAGAGCGGGTTGTACACTGTGATGTGTGCACAAGCCGTTGAGATTTTTAGGATAAGTGCTCGAAAAGTTTTTGATTAAGCACTTTCCTTTCTTGAAAGCACGGGTCCTGAACTGATGTGTCCAGAAGCCATTGAGATTTTTTAGGATAAGTGCTTTGAAAGATTTTGAATAAGCACTTTCCTTTCATTGAGGCGCGGGTCCTAATCCGATATGATTAGAAGCCATATTGTTTTTAGGATTAGACAACAAACTTGGGAACCCATTTAAGCACGGCGCCAACGGGTTTACCATATTTTGAAATCCATTTGTAAGCTGTGTCAATCCTTTTCAAAGAAGTTGAATTCCAACGCGGACTGAAAACTGGTGTTTTATTTTAAAATAACGCTCGTGGAATCAACGGTGATTTAAAACTCTTTTTCTTTTGAAAATTGTTTGAGAAACCTGGTGTTTCTCTTGGAGTTTTAAAACTTGAAGAAGAAGATTTCCATCTAGAGTTGAACCTCATGGGTTCTCTTTGAAGATTTGTTTTTGTGATAAATGGAAACCTTCCGGTATTTGGAATGTTCAAAGCAGAGTCATTCTTATGTCGCAGCGAAAGCATTTCTGATATTGAATATTTGAAAGGTTTTGAACGACTTTGCTTTGGTCTCCACACTTGCTTTACCGGTGTAAAACGAGAGTATGGAGTTTGAAAAACTCGATTCTTTTCATTTGAAGCTTTTGGGGTTTTTAAACAACATTGTTTTGGTCTCCACACTTGCTTTAACCGGCGTAAAACAAGAGTGTGGAGTTTCAAAAGCTTGAGTCTTATCTTTTGAGACATTTAGATTTGAAAACTGTTGAGAAGTAAGTGTTTCAGAAAAACTTGATTTCTTTGAAAACTTCCTTCCTTTTTGCAAAGAATAGGTTGTAAACTGGGAAACCTTTTTCGAAAATGGTCTTGAAGATTCACCCGAGTAAATCTTCTTCGAAACACTCACTTCTGATGATGAAAAATTTGAGATTGGAGCTTTTCCTTTTGATTGGTTAAGAGACTCAAACTTCACTCTTAAAGCATTGTATGAAGTTCTCAAATCACTGTAATCTTTTTGAAGATGATCTTGAGATGCCAATTTAGATTCCAAAGAGACGATTTGTTTCAAAAATTGATCTTTTTCAGCTTTTGAATCATCCGTTTTACGAGCCAATTTCCGTTCGAACTCAATGTTTTCTTTTTCAAGTCTTTCAAAATAATTTTCGAATTTGGTCTTTTTCTGAAGAAAATCGGTTTTGGCATCCTCAAAATCGTTTGTTCGTTGAGCTAACAGCGTTTCAAGCTCAACCACTTTTGTTTGAAGCACATGATTATCATTTTCAATCTTATTATCAAAAAGATACATTTTCTCCCCCGTTTTCTTTTCAAAATCTGGAGTATTAGATTTGAACAGGGGATTTGGAAAGGAAACTTTTGTGATTGGAGACTCAACCTTTTTCATTTTCATTGATTCAATCTTTTGCAAAACATTTTCAAACTTTTTATCAAACTAATTTTTGTAACTCAGTTTCAAATGCTCAATTTCTTTTTCGTACTCAAACGTTTTATGTCGTAAAACATCGATTTCACTCAATTCATGACTTTTTGGATCATGACTGTTTTGAAAATACGAAGACATTTTTTGATTTTTGAGATCAATTTTTGATGATGCATTCTTAGGTGCGCTGTCAACTTTTTGCATCCTTGGTACAATCTTATGAACATTGGTTTTGCCTGTTTCTAAAACTTTGATTTTCTTCTTCAGATCAACAATGATGTGTTGGAATTCTTGATTTTGTGAATCTAATTTTCTGTTAAGGCGGACTGTGTCATTCCTGTTTAGAAGAATTTCATCGACTTCCTTTTCATTTTGAAACAGTTTAAGTCTTAAGAAAGCCTTTGTTTCCTTATATTTTTCAGGAACATGACTGTTTTGAAATGATAAAGATCCTATGAGATGTTGAAATTTTAGTTCAAATTCAGCACTTTGAGTTTGACACCAATCAAGCCTTTTTTGAAGATTAAAAACTTTGTTTTCCACATCATTGTTGATTTGTCGAAGATCCTCATTCTCTTTCACTAGATTCTTAATTTCGATTTGCAACAGCTTTGTATCAACAGCATGATTTTTCATAAGACACTCATTACCAGATTCATAAAGTGCATTCATTAACACAGAATAAACGTTATAAAAGAGAACTTTTTGCAAGAGTCGATCATTTTCTTTTTCCAAATTCTTCTTTTGAACTTTTTGTTTTTGAATTTTGGAGTCTTTAGCTTTGAAAATGTTCCTCATTGATAGAACCTCGTCAAATAGATCTTCTTCCCATTGTGATGCACATTTCTTCAAGTGTTTGACATGAGGAAAAATTTTCTTTTGAAGAATTTCTATCTTTTCTTTTTCCACAGGAGAGAAAAAAGAAGAGACAGTGATTATAGAATTAAACTCAATTTCATTTTCTAAAAATTTGATGTCTTCCATAAATGTCTCAAAATGTTTGACAATTTTAAATGCTGGAGGCATTTGTGGATCAACATCATTCTCTGTCAAATCATTGTTGAGATGTGCATTATTTTGGGAGAGATGATATATTTGTTCTGAGGTACGTATCAACGTTTGTTCTGGTTTATCTTTTGGTGGACAAATGATTTGCTTATGTGAGGTCTTGCATTGTAATCATAATCCTGTTTTGAAAAATCTCTTGCTTTTGAAGGATCTCCGATTGAAATATTTCTTTTTGATCGACTCTCAAACTTGTTTGGACGTTCAAGATCATCAATTTCCTCATCATTACCATATATATCATCTTGCTCAAAAGTGTCATCAAACAATAGTTCTGCATTGCATATCTTGGGATGGTTACTGAGTGCTTTTGAGAGATTACGTGGGTAATTACTACCAAGGGAAAATCCGTGTCCTTTCGGATTTGGTTTTACCGTTAGTTGTTGGATTTGAGTGATGGATTCACCATTTTTATACACAACTTTTTGAAATTCTTTAATTTGTGCTTCCAAGGTGACGATATCCGCAAGATATGAATCAACACGTTTGCTGCTGGCTTGCTTTTCCTCAAGAAGTTGATTTTGAGAAGTTGAAAGCTCAGATTGAGTTTTTAACAGCTCAGAATTTAAGGAATCAATTTGTTTTTTGAATTCAAATTGATCCTTTTCTTTTTGAGAGAGAAGCTCAGCCTTAGAATCGGTTAATTCACGTACTTGGTTTTGCAAATCTTGAACTTTGACATATTCTTTTTGGAAAGCGATTTCAAAAGATTGTTCACGTTTTTCTTGTTTTTGGTATCCAGAAAGTTGTTGTTTATAGTACTCATTATCCTGAGATAGTACTGCAACTTTGGCTTTTAAGGTCTGATTAAGTTCATTGCACTTCTCTATTCGTGATTGGGTGGACATTACCAAGGCCTGAAGCTCCGAATCTTGATTAGTCAAATGCTCATTTTGTTCAATCTGATTATGATTGTCATCTTCTATTAGATCATCAAATGAGACAACTGTTCTATCATCATCAAATGATATATCAGTGTAGATTTGATTATCTAAAGAAGATGAGAATGATGAATCATTTTGAACAGAATTTTCACTTGAGGATGAAGATGCGGAAGGTGAAGCAATCTTATGAAGTAAACTTTGTGGATCAGGTACCTGAGAAAGACCGTCAGTATCGTAGACCGGGCCTGTCTCGGACATATTCATTTCCTGCATATTTGCCATGAGCATTACAGCTGCATTTGCCTCAAGATCTTCCATATCATCATCTGACTCTGCATTTGTCATGAAGCTTTTTTCTTTCACATTCAATTGATTCCTGTTCTGATCTGTCCCCATGCTATTTCTATTAAACCCTGAAGAATTAATCCTCTGCCCTCCAGACTGAAACCTCTGAGACCCAAAAACTCCTGTGTTGTCTGAACCAAATCTACCCGAAGTTCTGTTCAGTATCTTCACTCTGCCATCATTAACAACTGCCTGATTCCTTGTGTTTGAAGATGAATGAAGACGGTTGTTTGATTTATTGGTGAACTTTCCAAATGCTTTAGCAATCAACCCAAATGTTTCATTAAGGGATTTGAAAGCATCTTCTTCTTCATCATAATCAGCGTTTGAGTACATGTTGGAATCTGTGTTGTTGTATTGAACCATTTGATTGTCAGAGTATTGTGAAGGTGCTTCGCATGGAACTATTTGGTTAGAAGGTTGTATAGAACTGCTGCAATCATCCTGCTTTTCAGATTCTATCCCACTGCTTTCTGTTTCTATCTCACTGCTTTCTGTTTCTATCCCACTGCTTTCAGTAACACCCAAATTAGCTTCCAATGCTTTACCCGTATTAGCTTGCTCTTCTTGAATCTGCAACTTCTTTTCTTTCACTCTTTTGTCAAACTCTTCTCTGTGAAGTACTCTTTCAGCAATTGACTTCTCCATCGAATCCATTTGTTGAATCAGCATGTCTTTGAAAGTTTTAACCTCGATTCTAGTGTATTCCAAAAAATACTTGCATGTCATGATGCTGTCAAAATCTGATGATAACCAGGAAATGCTGAACTGCTGAAATTGTTCCTTGAGCACTCTAAAGGCGACCGTGGATCCATTCTCGTGAAACTCTTCTCTTTCAAGTTGCTTCTGCAGTTGATCCACATTGAGGAACATCGTTTTTGTGAATATTTCAACGTCTTCTCCAAAGAGTGTTGAGAATGCACATTGGAATCCATCCTCGGTATGTGTTCCTGCTAAGTCTTTGTTTGAGAGGACCTTAAGATGTGAATGAAGTAATCTAAAACATTCCATGCATTTCTCTTTCGTTTCTCTCTCTTTTTCTTGCATTAATAGCTCTTGCGTATCGCTTTCTTGAGATCCTTGAGAAACAAGGTTTGATGGTGAAAAATTAGAGAAAGGTGACATCTGTTCATTAATTTGCGACCTTGGTTGATGCATTTTCTCTCCCCCTTGATTGTTGCGATGAAATCAGAAGAATCAAACTAAAATGCTTGTGAAGTAGCTTGTGGATGTAGGATCTTTAAAGGATAATAACGGTTGTTATTGAAGATTAGATTTTTGAACGGTGAATAACTTGAAGAAACTCTGAGGATTTTACTCTAGAAACTCAGAGAATTCAATCGTTGAACCTCGGAGGATTTTACACTAGAAACTCGGAATATTCTTATGAAACTTGGTAGATCTCACAAACTTGATTTATGAAAGTCGACAAAGTACGGATTCGTTTATGATCTCTAACGAACCCGAATAATCTGAAACCAAACGATTTGATCAAAATCGTGGTCCAAAATTATAATTATTATTATTATTTTATTTTTATTTTATTTTTATTATTATTATTTTTTTTTATTTTTTTTATTTATTTTTATATATTATATATAATATATATATATATATATATATATATTATATATATATATATATATATATATATATACTAGTTTCAAAGCCCGCCGAATTGTAATTTACGTAAATAAGGTTATGCTATTGTTATTTATGTACTATTTAGTATGAGTTGGTGTATAATACATATTTTATACATTTAAAATACATGATAATGAATTTTTTTATGTGTTGTATGTTTAAAATAGGTATTCATTAATGTACATATTAGAGTGTATAGATTTTACTTAAATGTCTAGTTGTATAACTTGTTTGTATATTCCGACCAAAAGGAATGGTTTTAAAGGATTGTAGTTTTGTTTGATTTTTTATATAACATTTCCGAATACATATGTTGCATGCATTTACGTAACCGTATGTTTTGATGCAGTATTTAGTTTAGATTGTTGTCTACTACATGTGATATACATTTACAATATATGTTTATTAATTATATATAGTCTTGTATTTTGATTGTAGTTAATTATTACTATGTAGTATAGATTTATTTAATTGTAAGACTTAAATGTATCCTTGTCTCATTTATGGTTTCATTTCCGATCAAAATAATTAAAATACTACCTTTCCTTGCTGCTGTTGATCATTTTTAACGACAGTCAAAGGTTTGAATCCGTTTAGAAGGTAAGTATAATAATCAAGAATGAATTTAGTTAAGCTTTAAGTTTAGTAACAGGTATGTTCTTTTTTTTTTTTTTTTTTTTTTATTATTTTTATCAAGATTAGACGTGGCCAAACCTTGGGGAATAATATGGGTGGAAAACGCAACTGATAACATAATGTCCTTTTGTTCAATTCAGATCTTTCATCTCCCGATGTTGCGGGTTTTTGAGAATGAGTTTTTGTAACTTCAACCACAGGCCCAACAAAAACATATGAATTTACTTTAGAGGCATTTAAGCGACTTTCACAATTATTAGATTTTAGCCATAAAAACTGCAAGTTGTGACCGTCCCATCATTTACCACTCATAAATGCCTTCTTGGCAGCATGTTGAGTAGAAAATTATACGGGCTGAGTACTTGGCTGTTCTAGGGTCATTATTACCGATAGAAGATTACTCCTCATCACATGTTTTATCGTATCATAAGAACATATAAACGAATTACTACACAAAGTCATTAATATATTGCGTAACATCAATGTCACTATTTTAAACAGCAAACGATCTAAAAATTGTTTAACATTCAAATCGTGCGGCAAGTGAATTCACGACACACTAAAACAACTTATGGGGTGTTTGTGATTCGTTAATAAAACTGTCTATCGGCTAATTCTTTTGAATCTGCTTATCAAAATTAATAAAGTCACAAATAAAAAGATATACAGACTGTACAAACAATGCCAAATACCCTCAAGACTACGTATCTACTATATCAAAACACAATAACCATATAACCAAGTTTAACAAAAAATCCGAAAAAAAAACTAATATCATTTCATCATGACAACTTCAAACAACATCCTAAAAACATTTCACTTATACCTTTTTTTGTTTATGAGGTTAATTGTTTCAAACAAACTATTACTAAGTAGCCTTTTAATTCTTAGAAAAATGTTGTGTTTAACTACATATTTAGTTTCAATAGGACAGAGTTCACTACCAACCTAACTTTGTAAAGCTAGTAAATGAGATAATAAGAAGAGTGTATACGGAAACTAATATGGGTTTGGTTTGCTTTATTTGAATAGCGATGTATCCAATTGGTTTAAACTTATAATCAACTAACAAAACTAATTTATTTATGTCAGATCCCTTATTCTATCACATCTAAACACTAAAGGGAATCATCGAATTTTTAGTTACAACAAAATATAAAAAAGGATTCATTAAAATATATTGTACTAATATCTTATAACAATGATAATGCTTAATATGAAAAAGGAATAGCCAAGATATGCCACTGTCACTTTGTCGATTAGCAATCATTGTAAGACCTTCAAAGAATGATACTCAGAAATAATGTATGCATTAGAAGAACCACCAAAAATTATCATACCTTAAATTTTAAACCATTGAGTCCACAAAAATATTTTTCATGTGTTTTTTAGAGGAATAAGATAATTAACTGCGCTTATGATTTCACCTTGATAATATAACTGCAATTAGTTGTACCGCAAGTTGTATAAAATGATCAATTTGGTCCCATCCAACTCTACATGTCAGCACAATCAACTATTGTAAGTCCATCATGTGCAGCAAGTTGGCTCGTAATTGCCGAAAACAATGCTAGGATTGGAGAACCAACGTTAGCATCTCACCATATTAGATGAGGGAGATGCCACTTATTTTCAGTGGAAAAATGATCACAGAAATAGGAAGGTTATATAGTCTTAAAGGGGTGTTTGGAATAGCTTAGTTCAAGTCGATGATCTGCTTAAGTCAGGTAATATACACCCTGATCCATGCCTACGGGTCAGATGGGTAAACTTAGAGAGACAAAAAAAAAAGAAAGATAATAACAGTATAAATAGAGAGCAGTACAAAGATTAATATAAACGACCATTTCTTTCAGGTATGTTTTAGTTATCAAACAGCAACATAGTAAATTAGTACTAAAAAATAGCATATATGTGAACGGTGTGAGTAAACTTCTGTCTTTGTTACCTGTAATGACTTCTAACAATCTCGACCTCAATAATTGTTGTTGTCTGACTTGTATGTATCTTGACTCACAAATGTCCCTAGAGACCTGAGATTCTAGCTTCAGT
This sequence comes from Artemisia tridentata subsp. tridentata, assembly GCA_021014915.2. Taxonomy (NCBI): domain Eukaryota; kingdom Viridiplantae; phylum Streptophyta; class Magnoliopsida; order Asterales; family Asteraceae; genus Artemisia; species Artemisia tridentata. The sequence goes on from CP139509.1 coordinate 75,912,084, forward strand.
AAGTACTCTAGTACAACTTGCACTGCTTCTGTGGCATGAAGACCTTGCATGTCCAACGTACGATCATCATTTTCACAGTTTCTAATGGCTAGAAGTTCCTTTGCTGCATTAGTGTTCTCAGCATTGCTCCATTCTTATTGAGCTTTTTGATAATCAATTAATTTATTAACCAATAAGAGAGTTCAATTTTAAAACTGATCCCTCCTATTGATTCAATTTTTATAAATATGGGATAACTGTTGCAAATCTATTCCCATTCTTTCTTTACATCTAACTTCCGCTAACAAAATTATGATTCGTTAATGTGCCACACCTCTTTAATATACTTGATCACTGCTGGTTCAAGTAAGCAGAGTTGACACAGAATACCAAGGCATTGTGTTTTAAACGCCTCAAATTTAATTTGCTCTTCGTCTGTCCATGGTTTTGTTTTATGATTGGGCACCACCGGGACCCACATGACCTCATACTGGATCTCAGCCCTTGTCGGGTTATGCCTAGCCTCTCTGTACTTCTGGTCAAAATAACAATGTTATCACAGTCATCATATTTTTAAATTTATATAGTATTTATTGTATAAGGGGTGTTTGATTCACCAACATGTGTATAATAATAAAAGCATCTTACCATCATGCCCCGTTTTGCGTATTCACTACCATTATAATCATCATTAGCAAGTAGCCTGCTTAGACCAAAGTATTAAAGCAAAATCTTCTTATTTATGCAACCCTATAAAGAATCAGGGTATCAGAATCATAGTATCAGTGTATCAGAATATAATCAGAGTATTAGAGTATCAGAATCAGCAGCTCTATAAATAATTTAAAACATCCAATAATATGAGAATAAAGATATTAAGCGATGCTCCATTGATGTATGATCATCATTCAAAATGTTGGCTTACCATGCACCCACGATATATAATAACTTCATTCTACTGAGCTCAGCATGCGTTGCCACAGCCTGGCAAGGCTAAAAAACAAAGAGAAACAAATCATGTAACTAAGAAGGATAAAGTTGTATACAATCAAAACCGACAATAAAACTAATCACAAAATTCAGCACCACATTATAGTCATTATCATGTAACTAACATTATAACTAAAGAAAAAAAAAACGTTCAGCTCGTCCAGTTAACACAACCTACATCATCATACATAGCCGAAACTATATCATGTAACTAATATCATTAAAATAGCTTCCGAAATAAACACTTGATCAGCTCGTCTAGTCACCAAAAGTGTATTCAAAATACATAAACCATTTCAAAAGAGTACTTTCAGGTCTGTCAAACCATTTCTGACTCCTTTTTACCCGTTTTGACCCATGTCAGTCCCATTTTGCAGCCTTTAAATTCACAAACCTACACAACTCAAAATATTGGGAACATGTGCTCACCTTTAAGCTAGGATTCGCTGCCCGCCCCTTTTTTGTGGCCATCTTGATCAGTTGACCAACACCCTTTTGATCAAGAACCTATGAACAATGCAATAGAATCTTTGTGTCATTAGTTTTATCCAATATATCTATGTTGATACACTATAACTCATGTTGCTAACCTCAAAGGGATCATGTTGTAGAATTCCTTGAGCCAAATAAACTGGGAGAAACTTGCCAACATCATCTCTACTGTACCCGAACATCATTTGGGTGAGATCATTGTTTCCAAACGAAAAGAACTCGGCCTCTTTTGCAATCTGCAGGTCAAAATATGAGATTCTACACAAAGTGAAGTGGTGACAGATTTAAAGGTTATACCTCATCAGCAATTACAGCAGCTCGTGGAATCTCGATCATGGTGCCAACTTTGTACTCTAATGACAAGCCCATCTCAGTAAAGACTTTAGTTGCTACACCGCGAATCACACCAATTTGATGTCTTAGTTCCTGAGGTGTTCCAACTAACGGAATCATGATCTCTGGGAAAATTGTCACGCCTTGGTGGCTCATAGACACTGCAGCTTGAAAGATTGCACGCACTTGCATCTCTGTTAGCTCTGGATATGAAATCCCAACCCTAAAATTATAAAACCAAAGGTTATCACCTATCACGCTAGTCTATTACTTTGGGGCCGGGATGCAGCTACATGGAAACACTTTACATGTAAAAGTACATACTTGCAGCCACGGAAACCAAGCATTGGGTTCACTTCTGATAATTTCTCGATTCTTGAATATATTTCATCCTCGGTCATGCCTGTATCCTTAGTCATCTCACCCACAATTTAGTCTAGATCACCTTCGGGTAGAAATTCGTGTAGTGGAGGATCTAGAAGGCGGATCGTCACTGGAAGTCCTGAAATATTTGATAAAAATAAACTTTGAGAATCTGAAATTAGCTACGATTAGTCGTGTAGAATGCTAAAAAGTGATAAAAATTACCATCCATTGCTCGGAAAATGCCTTCAAAGTCTGATCTTTGGTAAGGCAATAAGAGGTCGTGAGCTGCTTTTCTATGCTCAATAGTGACGGCCATGATCATTTTCCTTACGGCTTTTATCCTCTCATCAGAAGCAAAAAAAAACCTGAAAGTAATCCAAAAAGTATATATGTGGAATAAGTATTAAATCTTAGCGATACTGGTGAGGAATAAACCAACTATAAGCGGGTCATATCTTTGAATCCTAGTTGAGTTGCCCGCTGTTTATATATACTTCGCTTGTAAGTTTAGATTTCTCTATAATATTACAACTTAATGAGGTGGCTTATAAGGAATTCTATAACATTATCTTCTAATCGTATTCAATAGAATAATCACAAATCCAATAAAAACAAAAAAGTATTTTCACCGAACCACTTTGAGTCATTACAAAAATGAGCTATGGTATTGATTTTATCATCAATTTTGGAAGAAGTATTTTAAGGATTTCAACGCAACATCCTTTAAATCAATTAAATAAATAGAAGTAAGATTCAAATATTTATAGACATTACAATCTTAAAAGGGCCATGATGTGCTACAAAGTGGATGTTCCTTTTGACAAATGAAACTATATTCCGTCAACTTTTTCGCAAATGAGATGCAAAAAAAAATAAAATCATATATAGTAATAGAGCAGATAAGAGCAAGAGATACTGAAAAACTAAAAGACAGTGACATTCACACGTCACCCTTACGGATAGCACCAGTTGCACATTTGACTGAAAACTTTTAGTGGACTGATAAAACCCGTTTGAGATCAGTTACATCCCAAATAAATCCTGTTATAAGTACCTGATTCTCTCCAAGAGTCTCGGTTTCTTCTTAGTATTTGTAATAAAGCGATGTCTCAGAAGTTCCTTTGCACTTGGTCTCTGAAGTATAAAATAAAAAATCAGATTATCAGAGGGGGTAACAGTTGGAAATTCAGAACTTAAAAAAAAACTACTTTAAGATCTAGAAGAAACCCAACGATTGTTGTTTCTGCAATATAGCACTTTGACAGTAATAAATTAGTATATAAAAAAGGAATTGGAAGCAAATAATGAGTTGATCACCTTGCGTGGTTGAGGAATGCAACACAGATGCACCAGAAATTGTTGCAGCAGCCATCTGGTATTGCAGCAGACCATTGGTCACCCTTACGGATAACACCAGCTGCACATTTGACTGGAAACTATTAGTGGACTGATAAAACCGTTTGAGATCAGTTACATCCTAAATAAATCCCGTTATAAGTACCTGATTCTCTCCAAGTGTCTCGGTTTCTTCTTAGCATTTGTAATAAAGCGATGTCGCAAAAGTTCCTTTGCACTCAGTCTATGAAGTATAGAATAAAAAATCAGATTATCAGAGGAGGCAACAGTCTAATTATGTATTAAATTCCAATAACAGAGAACTATGCACAGAAAATATTCCAAATCTGATCAATAAACATCATATACATGTAATCGAAGATGAATATAACTAAATTATTCATGGCAACAATAAAATACAATTAAAAAAACTTACTTTCACTTTTAGCTTGTATAAATCTAGGATAATGGCACCGAGGAACATGGATTTGTATCCAACTTTGGCGAAGCATAGGATAGTTATTGTTCTTTATGTGCACAATCGTCCGCAGTATCTTAAATTAGTTGTGGATAGTTTATCACGTGTGTCAGGGATTAATGAGACTTTGTTGATTGTAAGTCACGATGGATACTTTGAGGCAATGAATAAGATTGTGGAAGGTATTAGGTTTTGTCAAGTGAAGAAAGTATTTGCGCCTTTTTCGCCTCATATATTTCCGGATGGTTTCCCTGGTGTGTCGCCTAATGATTGTAAAGAAAAAGATGACCCAATTGAGAAAGATGGACGCAAGAATAGATCGGTGGCTCTAATAAGCTTAAAGTTTATAATTGTGAACCATATTTTGTATATAATGGCAACGATCCACCGGTCAATAAGTCAATTGATTTTATGGGTTCATCAGATTTGTAGCCATTTATCTAATAACAACTTTAGGTCCATCTGCTGTTGATGCATCCGAATATTTTTTTAATGAAATTAAGGAAATAATTGTGGCGTCATCCTAGTCTCGTTACCAACAACAACAATTAAACATTGATATCAAACAAATATAAACATAATACATACCGTTGATGGAAGAATTATATATATGTATAATGTATATATATAGGTATAATGTATATATGTATGTATATACATATATGTATAATGTATATATGTATGTATATACATATATGTATAATGAATATATATATATATATATATATATATATATATATATATATATATATATATATATATATATAAAATATATATATATATATATATGTATAATGTATATATATATATGTATAATGTATATATATATATATATATGTATAATGTATATATATATATATATATGTATAATGTATATATGTATGTATATACATATATGTATTGATGCCTGGTTTTCCGACCTTACAACAGGTTTTACCTCTCGAGGGATCTCAAGAGGCTTACAACCCCAGCAGGCAGTGTACCTGACCGATGTAGTATAGTGTAGTGGTAAGTACGGGGGATTGATCGTTCTCCACAGGGAATAGTGTCGTTAGGATTGAAAAACTACTCTAATAGGTCTAAGGGTGAGGGAAGATTCTTTTTGTATTTTTATGTTTTTATGAAAGCAAGTAAAATCTCGGGTTTTGAAGAGTGGGCGGAATTAGTTGCTAATCAACCAACCCAAATAACTACAAATGCAAATAAAATAAAATAACTGAAAATGAAAAGGTTGTGAAACTTATATAGAGAGAAATGTGTTTACTTAGATTTCCTTACTCCCTAACTATCTTTTACCGGTTGATTAGTGTGTATTAATTGCGTGGATGACGGGTGTATTCCTTAATACCAATCGTGGGGTGGCGTACGTACTTCCCCAACTCTACAAGCTCCTACTTCACTCCTATGTCGAGCCGGCTAAGAAGCTCCTAACATGGGATCACTAGAATTCGCTCATGCATTAAATACAACCATAAAAACCTTAGTACGCATTGGTTCATGTTTCTTAAGACGTTCAAGCAAGTTACCGTATAGGAAGTTAGCCAGTTTTCTTAAGCCTAACATCGATAAACAATCATCCAATACAATCAATAACACACTAATAACCAATAATCAATAGTTAGGTTTCATTAGATCTAAGCAAACACAAGATAAATCTAGCCTAGCATGTTAATTAAAAGACAAGAACAAGATGTAATCAAACAACACATAGACATATTGATTGATTAAATGAATACTTATCTTCAATTAAACATGGGAGATCCAAGGGTATGAAAACCCTTAAAAATGGCAGAAATTCGTCTTAGGGTTTCTCCTCACAAAGTTGCACACTAATGACAAAAAATTAGCAAAACTATATATAGAGTTTAAGGGCTGACGGCGTCACGTTGTAGATCTTGACGCCATCACCTCGCCGTGTCTAGGGTTCCCGGATGGCCTTCTTGACGCCGTCCCTCTTTAATGCTCCAAAATCCTCCCTGGCTTATCAAGGCTTGATGCCGTCAGAAATAGGCTTGACGCCGTCTCTCTTTAAGTTAAACCGTGATGGCCTTGATCACCTTAAAGGGTGACGCCGTCAGACTTCCTTTGTAAAATTCTCTGGCTTATCATGTGTATTTTTCATATCCAATTCTTTTGCCAAGCCATGACGCCGTCAAGAGCAATCCTTGACGCCGTCAAAGGTACTTTTCCAGCCGATTTTGAGACTTTGTCGTTTTCTTCACTTTTATGCTCCAAAAACGTCCAAAATGCTTCCTTTTCCAGATTTCTTCTCCAAAGTACCTAAAATGACAAAAGGAACGATTTAGGGCAATATTTGATCAAATAAATACGATTTAGGGCTTAAATGACCCCTAAAAGCGGTACACTTTTCGCTTCATCAAATACCCTTACACTTGAGATTTGCTTGTCCTCAAGCAAATGCGCTTTTATTCTAATCAAAATACAAGTTAGGGATCATTTAACACTAATATAAAAGTAGTTACAACAAATAGTCGTTCTACTTTAATCATAATAAGCACGGAGATTACAAACTAGCACCTCACAAGTAGTGTTTAGATACTCACATCTCTCAGGTGTCATCAAAATAAATCTCATAAATGAAAACGTATAATATCTCTCACTACCTGTCATAGCAAATAGATTACCATAGGCTTGGGAAAGGATCGAAAACCTTCTCCACTAGGCGTAAGCACCTAAGATAAACTATCAAAGAGGGCTTTTAAATGGGTTATAACGTGAGGTGTAGGGATATGATAAACACGGTTTTGTTGGATAAGGGATATTTTACTGGTGGCGAGTTAAAGATCTTGATTAATTACATGTACAATATGACGTTGCTAAGCCAAGACTAGACTCGACTTAAGCTAAAAACAAAATAACAAAAACATAAAATAAACATAAAATGAAACGGGATGGTAGTCCGTATGTTTTTTCTATTTTTCTTTTTCTCATTTTTTTGTATTTTTCTTGATTTTTTTCCATTTTTTTTTCATACACTTTTGCCCTACCATCCAAAATAATACATCATAGGGGCGTTGCATTCCCCTTACACTTGAACTTTTACATAACTTTACAAATAATTATTCTATCGACTCGAATTAAGATAATCGAAACACTTGGAGTACTTTTAAAATATTTAGCACATATGGGGGTAATAATGTTGTTCTTCCCCATTACTCCATTACACTAGTACTTTACCCACGAGTCCCAATCGTCCCAAAACAATATGTACAAGGATATGACTCGACTTAGCAACCATGTAATCAATTAGATAATTAACTTGGGGTTTAAACAAATGTTATCACAATAATGCACTAAAGATGAGTGCATACAAGGTAGGCTAAGGCGATTTGGGTGTACATTTAAGTGGGGTGTAAACAAATTCTTCCTTTAAGTAAAATGCTTAAAGGTCGAAACGAAAAGATAGGCTCTGAGGGGTGTACTAGGGGTATCGTGTACTAAAAATGAGTACAACGCAAAGGGTGTGGGAGAATTACTTGACCAATGTAGCCAATGTAATTATAACAAAAACACAGGTGTAAAACAATGGGTTAATCCTAATGCCTCTTATCATGTAGTAAATCTAACTACACGAATGTAGTCTCACTTGTGGCCTCGAAATGGTCCTAACGCAAGTTCTAGAATCTAAGTGCTACCGGTACACACATCATAGCATAAATGCTTTTCCTACCAATTCTAGGGGCGAACCTCACATATTTGGGGGTGGAAAATTTTTTAGTGGTACGGTTTTGTGCTAGTCATATAACTCCTATCCGTGAGACGCTCATTAAGATCAAAGTTTCACTCCTAAATGTTGTAAAAAATTTTAAATTTGGCACTAAAATTGCCCTAACAGGTATTTCTCTCAGTTTTATTACACATCTACCATTAAACAAACAAAAATAAAGCGTAATTGTATTCTCTAAAGTATCGTATTTTTACCCCCCCCTTACACTTAAGATGAACATTGTCCCCAATGTTCAAATAACAAGATGTAAAAGTAAATAAGGTAAAAGAATGAAATCAAATACTCCCCTGATTCGCTCGGTGGATAATGTGGCAACATGGTTAGATCTTCTTCCAAGAGAATGTTGAAGCTCCAAGGCTAATGCATCGCCAAAAGCTTGATTCCACATACATCTCCTTGTCCAAAATAACCTGTTAAACCTGAGAAAACAAACACGAAAACCTGCATAACATCGGCGGGATAAATTCTATATAAGGATATAATGCTTGTGGAATGATAATTTTGCAGATTCCTGGAGATTATAAGTTAGAGATTTAATAAAAACTTTTTATGAAAACAAAACTTTCAAAAATTTCAGAAAATTAAAACCTGACGCCGTCAGGTTGTAAATCCTGACGCCGTCAGAATTGATCTGACAGAATTCTCATGTTAAGTTTCCGGAAAATTTCTTGAAAAACCTATACCTTACTTCCTGGAATTCCTGCAAAACATCATTATGACTCGATACAAGCATTTGACTCAAACAAATACTAATATGTATGTTAATTTAATATTATTACGATTCATGTTCATTTGTGTTCTAATAAACCGATTTGGATTTCCCTTACACTTAACTTTTGCAAAATACCTTTATATGTAGTTAAGACGAAGTTAAAAACAAGATAAAGCATTTTCACAATTTACTTTTGAACATGAATCAATAATAATAAAAATTGAACATACATACGGAAAAAAATAAAATCAACCAAACAAATAAATAAACACACAAAGCAAATAAAGCTTGGGTTGCCTCCCAAAAAGCGCTTTTCTTTATTAACGAGTCTTGTAGCTAGACTCAAAGTCACGTACATTACGTGATTCCATCATTCATAATGACGTATCCCTGATAGATATAATCCTTGTTATTAGGGTGGTGGTGTCTCAATCGCTCGACATTCGCAGTCACTTCACCTCCTCCCTTGCTGGTCAAGCTTACTACCCCATCTTGGTGTAGACTTTTAATTGTGAATGGTCCGTACCACCAGGGACTTGGTTCATTGGTAGGTGCTTTTGTTTCTGAATGCCTTAGGAGCACTGAGTCTCCTTTTGTAAATTCAACGGGGTTATTGGTCTGCTCATTAGCCTCAATATAATCGTTATTTCCACCCTTACATTCTCTAATCTCATTTTCATTATAATTCTTAATCCTTGCCTCCTATGTAAGGATTTTCTCTCGAACATTACCACGGATTATATTGGGGTTCGCCTCCATCTTCTTTCGTAGAGCAACATCTCGTATATGTCGTGGGATTGTTGGGAAGTTTATTGTTTTCTTCCCCTTCTTCATTTGGATGGTACTATTTTTGTAATCGATTTGTGCTCTAGTGGTAGCGAGAAAGGGTGCCCCAAGGATTATTGGCATATTCATATCATTTCTTTCAATAATCATGAAGTCGACCGGATACAGGAATCCGGCAACGTTGACCAACACATCTTCCGCAATTCCTAACGGGTACTCATAAGAATGTTTTGCAAAGGAGAGTTTAGTACGGGTGATGGATGGCAATTCGTCGGTTAACTGGACATAAACGGATAAAGGCATCAAATTTACGTCGAAACCTTGGTCAGCTACCGCATCCAGATACTTGAGTTTTCCAATGCTGCATGGTATCTCGAAGACCCCGTAGAATTCCTGCTTTTCCACTAACTTTTGTCTTATGAGGCTCTCATACAATTGCCCTCCGGGTAATGTGTCAGATTCATCATCCGGTTCTATCCTCTTGGACTCTTTGTTGGGTAGATGAGTACGTCGATAGTTTCTCACCCAATCGTCTATGGTCTCCTTGTTTATTTCGTGCTTCAAGTAATGCCTAACTTGTTGTGACTTTGGCGGTTCTACCAATTGGCACTCCTCAGAGGGCGCCTCCTTCCCCTTGTCGGAATCGCATTTGTAGGCATTGGTGTTTCCGTCATTAAGTGGGACGAGGTCAATTTTGTTAACTTCCATAGTTATCAACTTCCCTCTTTCATCATTTTCTCCCTCTTGGACGACGGAGATGGCATTAACACGTTTAGTGTCGGGAACTTCAACGTCTTTTCGCACTAACACATTTTCAGGAGCTTTTGTTTTTGTGTATTCTTTCAAAAGGCCCATCATCTCAGCCATCTTCTCTTCCATTTCCTCCTTTTGTTTGTAAATAGCTTCCTCAAATTTTGCCAACCGTTCGGAGTGTTTTGACATGTATTCTCTCATTCGAGCTTCGAATGTTGGACTAAGTTCTTGAGGTGGTAAGTTGGGTTGAGCAAGCTTATGGAAGGGTTTAGTATTTTCCCTAAGGGGTGATTCGGACAATGGTATTCGCTTAATGCTTGAGACCGAGTTAACTGTTGCTTTTTGTGGACTTAAGGGTCTCTTTTGCTTTTCCATAAGATATGCAACCCTCTTCTCAAGTTCACTAACGCTTTCCTCGGTGATTTGATTGGCTTTATCGGGCGATGAATATGTCTTGACCGCTGAGCGTACGTCGTGGGAAACTTGCCACAATTCATCATCGTCGGATGCAAGCTCATCAATGATTTCCCATGATTCCTCGACGCTCTTGTCACGCAATCTGCCTCCGGCGGCCCGATCGATGGCACGCTTGGTGTGGTAATCAACATGGTCATAGAAGATTTGGATTTGAAGCCAGAGATTTATGCCATGATGAGGGACTTTTTGGAGTAAGTCCTTGAATCGAATCCATGCCCCATATAGGGTTTCGCCTCGACGTTGTTCGAACATCAAGATATCCTTCCTTAACTTGGTAGTTCTTCCTGGTGGGAAAAACTGAGCAAGAAAACGAGTGGTGAGATCATCCCAAGAGGTGATGGATCCTGCGGGTAGACGCTCTAGCCATTGACTAGCTTGGTCCCGCAGAGAGAATTGAAAGAGACGCAGTCGGGTCGTCTCTCGAGTGGCAACATCAAGGTCTATGGAATCAACAATTTTGAGAAAGTCCTTGAGATGTTGATTAGGATCTTCAGAACGAAGTCCATGGAATGCGCATCCGCTTTGCACCAACCGGATGGTGTCGGATCGCAAAGGTGTAACATTGGCTCCTTGAGTGAGCTCAATGGTGTTTCGATAGCCATGGTGGCTAGGACGAGAGTAGTCTCCTAAGGTACGGGCTCTAGGAGGTGGGTGTTGTTGTGGTGGTGGGTTGTTGGGATCAAGGATATTACCACCTTCCATGATGTCGGATGGTAATGGTTACGAACAAAGAAACGAAGAAAATAGATAGACTAAAGAAAAACCTAGAAAAATAAAATAAAAATCTCACTAGAAAGGAATCTAGTGAGTAGACCTAATAAAATAAAAAATCAACCTAAACAATAACTATTCCCCGGCAACGGCGCCAAAAACTTGATGCGTGGTTTTGCGACCTTACAACAGGTTTTACCTCTCGAGGGATCTCAAGAGGCTTACAACCCCACCAGGCAGTGTACCTGACCGATGTAGTATAGTGTAGTGGTAAGTACGGGGGATTGATCGTTCTCCACAGGGAATAGTGTCGTTAGGATTGAAAAACTACTCTAATAGGTCTAAGGGTGAGGGAAGATTCTTTTTGTATTTTTATGTTTTTATGAAAGCAAGTAAAATCTCGGGTTTTGAAGAGTGGGCGGAATTAGTTGCTAATCAACTAACCCAAATAACTACAAATGCAAATAAAATAAAATAACTGAAAATGAAAAGGTTGTGAAACTTATATGGAGAGAAATGTGTTTACTTAGATTTCCTTACTCCCTAACTATCTTTTACCGGTTGATTAGTATGTATTAATTGCGTGGATGACGGGTGTATTCCTTAATACCAATCGTGGGGTGGCGTACGTACTTCCCCAACTCTACAAGCTCCTACTTCACTCCTATGTCGAGCCGGCAAAGAAGCTCCTAACATGGGATCACTAGAATTCGCTCATGCATTAAATACAACCATAAAAACCTTAGTACGCATTGGTTCATGTTTCTTAAGACGTTCAAGCAAGTTACCGTATATGAAGTTAGCCAGTTTTGTTAAGCCTAACATCGATAAACAATAATCCAATACAATCAATAACACACTAATAACCAATAATCAATAGTTAGGTTTCATTAGATCTAAGCAAACACAAGATAAATCTAGCGTAGCATGTTAATTAAAAGACAAGAACAAGATGTAATCAAACAACACATAGACATATTGATTGATTAAACGAATACTTATCTTCAATTAAACATGGGAGATCCAAGGGTATGAAAACCCTTAAAAATGGCAGAAATTCGTCTTAGGGTTTCTCCTCACAAAGTTGCACACTAATGACAAAAAATTGCAAAACTATATATAGAGTTTAAGGGCTGACGGCGTCACGTTGTAGATCTTGACGCCGTCACCTCGCCGTGTCTAGGGTTCCCGGATGGCCTTCTTGACGCCGTCCCTCTTTAATGCTCCAAAATCCTCCCTGGCTTATCAAGGCTTGACGCTGTCAGAAATAGGCTTGACGCCGTCTCTCTTTAAGTTAAACCGTGATGGCCTTGATCACCTTAAAGGGTGACGCCGTCAGACTTCCTTTGTAAAATTCTCTGGCTTATCATGTGTATTTTTCATATCCAATTCTTTTGCCAAGCCATGACGCCGTCAAGAGCAATCCTTGACGCCGTCAAAGGTACTTTTCCAGCCGATTTTGAGACTTTGTCGTTTTCTTCACTTTTATGCTCCAAAAACGTCCAAAATGCTTCCTTTTCCAGATTTCTTCTCCAAAGTACCTAAAATGACAAAAGGAACGATTTAGGGCAATATTTGATCAAATAAATATGATTTAGGGCTTAAATGACCCCCTAAAAGCGGTACACTTTTCGCTTCATCATGTATAATGTATATATGTATGTATATATATACATAATGTATATATGTATAATGTATATATGTATGTATATATATACATAATGTATATATGTATAATGTATATATGTATGTATATGTATATATAATGTATATATATGTATAATGTATATATGTATGTATATATATATGTATATATATGTATAATGTATATATATATGTATATACATATATGTATAATGTATATATGTATGTATATACATATATGTATAATGTATATATATATGTATAATGTATATATGTATGTATATACATATATGTATAATGTATATATGGTGTTCTTGTGTTTGATTGATACCATTTTTACATGGTATTATAGCGACCGATTCGATTTACCGGTTGATTTGATATTTATGGTTTCTGGGATCTTTTTAGAAATTAGGAGTTTCTTCTTCTGTTGACAGATCGGTTGATTGGTGGAGTTTTTCAACGGTTGAGTTGGAATTAGTCTATTTAGGTGAAAGTCTGGTGACTTTGTGGTTATTGGAGGTTGATCTTTTAGGGTTTTCATCCCTAATTTTGGTAATTTGGAGTTTTTGAAATCTATTGATTTCTTAGCTCGATTAGGTTCATTCTTGATGGGTGACATAACCTCATCTAAGGGTAATTTATCTGAAAGACCAATTTTTTTATCAAATATACCAACCCATCAGTTGAGTACTGAGCGTAGAGACTGTGTGCATATTGATATTAGAAGGTCTAATAGAAGTTCTAAGTTACCTTTTAAACTGAATGATTATGTAATTTATACTAATCTGAGATATGGCCTATAAAAACATGTTAATTATGCTAAATTGAGTTATGTGAATTACCACTTTGCTACTATTGTGCACAAATGAGTTAAACCTTCTACATATTATGAAGCTGTTAACAATCCAAAATGGATTGAAGCTATGAATAATGAAATTTAGGCTTTATAAAGAAATAACACTTGGAATGTAACCAATTTACCAAAAGGTGGAAAGGCTACAGGTTACACATGGATCAATAAAATCAAATACAAAGCATCGGGTGAAAATTAAAAGGTATAAGGTGAAACTTTTTAGAAAAGGTTATATCTAAAGAGAAGGTTTAGATTATGATTAAACTTTCACTCATGTTATAAAAATGGTGACTACAAGGTGTTTAGTTAGCACCGATGTCATAATTCTCAGCCTTTACATCAAATTGATGTGAATAATGCATTCTAATATTGTGATTTAATTAAAGATGTTTATATGTCTTTGCCTATGGGATATTCTGATAATAACATTGTTAGACTTTGCAAAATTGTCTTTTGTCTTGATTGAGCATGGTTTTGTGCAAAGTATATTTAATTGTTCTTTTTATGCAAAAGAGTCTGGTGATGTGTTTGTTACATTACTAGCGTATATTGATGACATTTTTATTACAAGGAATGATAAAGAAAGTATTGATTCATTTAAACTTTTATGAAAAACAATTTTATAATTAATGATTTGCGTGTCTTAAAATATTTTTTTGGTATTGAAGTTTTAGAATAAAAATGGGGTATGTTTGACACAAAGGAAATCTTGGTTATAGTTGATTCATGGGTATGGATTGCTTACAGCTAAACCTGGATCAACTCCTTTGCAAGAAAACTGTGTTTTAAATCATCAGGGCAAAATCGATGATAAACTTTTAACAAATATGACTAAGTATCAAAAATTAGTTGGTAAGTTGATATACTTAACTCATACAAGGCATACATTTCATATTCTGTGTAATTTAATTCAAAAAATGCACACTCCCTTACAATCACATTTTAAAGTTGCTTTGAGAAAGTTAAGATAATTAAAAGGAGCTCTAGGTATTGGAGTTCAAATTAACAAATCAAAGGTTTTTAAAGTCAAAGGTTTTTTTTTTCTTTCTTTTTTTTTTTTTTTTTTTTTTTTTTTTTTTTTTTAATACTGATTAGGTAAATTGTCCTATTACTAGAAAAGTGTTTATGGTTACTGTGTTATGATCGGTAATTTCCTAGTTTCATGGAAAAGTGAAAAACAACCAACCCTTTCTAGAGAGTGTTGTAAAAATCGGCCTAGGCAGCCGATCAATCAGCGCCTAGGCGCTGGGCGGGGATTAGCCGCCCGGATTTAGACCAACCGGCCTTATTAATCGCACTGGTCAAAAATTGGTTTACGTATCGTTTAATCGGCTAAATCGGGCATAAATCGGATAAAATTTGGCTAAATCGGCCAACTTGCTTAACGCAGGTCAACTTTTTCAAAAAATTAAAATTGAGGTTTTTATTTCAATATACCTCCGATTATTTACAAAATCAGTCGAGAACAACCATTAAAATGCACACCGAGCAGTGGTTTATCACAAATGTGAAGGTATGCTCATTTTTCTTATTTCAACCAAATGTTAATGACACGAATTGAATTCGAAAATTGGTTTCTGAGAATTATTTGAACCATTTGAACTTTGAAACTTAAAGTATTTTGAAGCATTTTGTTTATGTTATATATATATATATATATAATTTCAAAGACTTTTAATTTCATATGTTTTTATTCCAATCCGATTCATTCCCGATTAATCTTCGCAGAACTGATTAATCGCTAGGCAGTACCTGGCCGCCTGGCTAGCACCTAGTGAGTTCTACAACCTTGTTTCTAGATCATCAACTGAAGCTGATTATAAATGTTTAACAACTGCAACTTGTGAAGTGATTTGCGTTTATAGTGTTTTTAGTATGTTAAAGGTTACTCGCTTATTTCTAGTTGATATCTTTTGTGATAGCAATTCTGCTATCCAGATTGCTAGTAACCCTGTGTCTCATGAGTAAACGAAACATTTTGAAATAGATGATCATGTGGAAAGAGTGAAAGTTTTGGGGCAGGTATTATCAAAGCAGTAAAGATTCATACTACTTATCAAATTGCTAATATTTTTATTAAAGGTCCGAGTATAAGTCAGCATCGGTTGTTTGTGAATAGTTATGTCTTGTGGAAATGTTATGGTTATAAGTTTTTAGGAGGGTGTTGAAATAATTAAGTCAATAAGAAAAACTTATAACTTGATGGACTTATATTATCAGAATCTTCTAACTATGATGTTATTTTTGTTAGTTTCTATTTTGCAGGGGTCAAACTGAAATTGTGCCTATATAAGGAAAATGATGGTGCTAGGGTTCCATTCATCTTTTACATGCCTTTCTTTTTATATTTGTTTTCTCTATGTATTGGTTTCTTTGATCTTGATCTATCTCTTTATTTGATATGATCTTATTTGAGTGTTAAGTTAATCTGTAGTGAGTTTGATTGCATCCTTCTAAAAGGAAAAATTCATTCTTTTGAATGTTTGTTGCACCCAGTTGGGAAGAATGTTTTGTTAGCATACATGTAAATAATAGTAAGAGGTCATTGGTTGAGTGATTCTTGGTGTTCTTGTGTTTGCTTGATAACATTTTAACATAGAATGATTGCAAATTTGGTCGTAAATATTGGTAATTACCAGATGGGTTCCTGTTTCATCTCGAATGCCAGAAGCAGCACTTGCATTGTTTACACCTATGCTAATTTGTTCACCTGTAGCAGTAGTATGCGGCGGAATGAACTTCTCAAAACCAAGGAGTTGACCTGAAGAGGTAAACATTATAACATTATAACCGTATACATGGACTTTAGAAGTTTTAAAATCAAAACATATGATAAATTTTCTAGAACCATTCTCTTATTTAGCTTAACAAATAACTTGAGTCTTGTCTTATAACGACGTGTAGGGTATTGAAGATGAATTCGTATTTATGCATGTGTTGTCATTGAGTTTAAGAATATGTTTAATTTTCCTCCCAAGACTTCCAATGAATACTTTTATACTACATAATATATTTAAAGAGAAAATACATTTTATTAAAACTTGAAAATTAAAAAAATGAATAATGTTGTTACACTAAAATACCACTGCTTTTAAAAGGCAATACAATCTATTAAATATTTAAATATTTAATTACATTTTAAATCCCTAAGTTTGTCTTTTGAGAAGGGAAATAAAAAAAAGATAATACACATATTTAAGTAAACAAAACATTTTAGCGCTAAAATGCTTATACTCGAAAGCGTTAACTTTTATGAGTTTAATAAAATTGAGATTAAACTAACGTTTATGTCTAACATTAGAAATGTGAAAAAGTGAGAGATAGAGAGAGACCGATGATGTCTGCGAAGGTTCTACCATTGGTGAACCTGCCAGTAGCACCTTCTGGGAAATCCACTCCATACGGAGGGAAACCGCCTTTATATATTTTAATGAGAATATTGTTATTGCCAGATTCAACATATGAGTCTCCAAATATATAGTAACATGGGACTTGTGGTTCACCAACTACAATATTTTTTTGAACTTGTATCAATTTAACGACTATGAGGAGTTGAAATAATATTTTGAGCTTAAGAGCCATGTTTGTTAGACTAAACAAGAGGATGATATTACATTTTTTGACGTAAAATGGATGCTACTTATAGAAGAGAATATGAAATGTGACTCAAACACTTTAACAAGAAGATTTATTTGGTTATAAAAGTCTAAATATGTGTCTTCATAGGATGAATTATCAATAACTTGAGGTCACAAGAATTCAATTTTAATGTGGGACTTGCGGTCTATTTCAAGTCTAGGAATTTACTTTTTGTACAAATCAATATTGGAACAACTAACAATTATATAAGAGAAAAGGGCTCAAGGAAAAGACTGAATAAACAAGAAAAGTAACCAAGTGCAATTGGAAATAAGCTACCAAGCTTATAAAAGGTGAACTAAAAATTGAGTTTGTAACCTAAGAAATACTAAAAAAAATCTAAATAAGCAATTCAAAACAGAATAAGGTAAACCAAGAAGGAAATAAGCAGCAAACTCCAATTAAGTAGATAAGGTTAAATTTGCAGCCCAAAACAATCTAAGTAGGTACTTTTGAGCTCAATAATAAGATCATAAGCAATAAGCAAATCCACATACAATTCAAAAGACGTGACAATCATTCAACAAATATCTATTAGAACAACTACAAATATTAAACGATGTCTATCCATAACAGCTTAATACATGAACAACCACACAGAGTTTGATGCATCAGTATGTATGTCTTAACACATATGAAATACTGGGATGAGAACTGGGGTACATGAAGGCAATGAAACTAGGACGTCTTCAACATTTTCAACAAGCTTGAACCTAACCATTTTGTTAGGTTGCCATTGACATAACGTAACAATTTTGCTCCATCTGCATTTGATCGTCACATGATTCCTGCTATTTGGCCTGTCACTATGAGGCTCCACATCCACATCTACATAGAACTCCTCTTCTTCATTGTATCTCAGTAGTGCGTTACGGTACTTCCACATCTCATGTGCCTTCACAAAATCATGAGGTATGTTCTGCATTTATATTAATTTTATTATAACCAAGGTGATAATAGAATATAGTTAACAGAGTAAATATGTCATGTACTCAAACGCAAATATTCCAACATGTCATATCAGAGAAATTCGGAACAAAGAACACAATATGTAAACCTTTACCCAAAATTTTACTGGATAATATCACCAAAATAACATACTAAAATTGTGAAAAATAACATTATGTCAATGAAAGGCAAGAGGAAATAGTTAATAAACGCTAACTTATGTGGCAAAAACATATTGTGTTTAGCATCAATGAAGTTCACAATGACTGAAATGAAAATATAAATGGCCTACTTACCAGACGACCTCTGTCGGTCACATACGCCACAATTGGAGCGTAAAAACAATTCTCCTCATTCTCATGCTCTGTGTGCCCATCCCACTCACACATGTGTTGCATTCTTTTATCTACGTTTCAAGTAAGCAAACAGAAAATTTAAATTATCATATGTAATGCTTTTCAAACTCCCGGATTCACTACATGTATTGTGCATAAAGTTTCATTGACATACCTTCATCTATACTGCTTTTCATGAATGGCTTTCTTGAGCTCAGTACCATACGTTCTACCCTATCCTGACACATCTCCAAACCATTGGCACCAAATGGCATCAAGGAAACAGAATTGTTTAGCAAATTTGTCAAAACCAATCTGGTGCCAACAGCCAGATTTTCAAGTTGAACTAATATATGCCATCCCTGACCTCCAAACACATGCACATGTCTATCTTAATCCAGTATCTGAATCTCACGATGTAACAACCCCCAAATCGGTTCCAGCGGAAGCATACATGTCACTGGGGCACTACTCAATTGGTATCACAACACAAGGTACAAAGAACAGTTTTACCTTAACCGTTTAGAAGAAAGTTTCATTATCAAAACATTAAGTTTACATCATCTGAAAATAGTGCGGAAGTAAGGCCCAAAATGATTAAAGCGGTCCCAAATATAAATATCAGAGTCGCCTATGACCATGCCCCTTGCCAAGCGCCTCCAGAGATAAGCAATCACCTAAAACCTAATAATACATGCTAAAAGGGTCAGCTTACGCTGGTGAGTTCATATTTTTTAGTTAAAACAGTATGGTTGAACCAAAAGGTTTTCGAGTTCAAATCATCGTTCGCAAGCAAGTCACGTTCAACGTAGGCTAACACTGCCTAAATCACGGGTTAAGAAAAATATAATAGTGGACCAAGATAAGGGATTTGCTACACTGGACTAAGATCGATGAAAACCACGAGTTCCAATGATACTTCTAAAACCAATCATTCCAATATCAAAACGAGATCTCAAGTAGGGCCCTAAGCGACTCTAGCCATGCAACATGGCTATAGCAAGAGATTGCTACCCTGATCTAGGCTGTAAGCAGATATCTATTCTTAGCTAGGCATCATGGTTATAGCAAGGGATTGCTACCCTAGACTAAGTCAACATCTACCGCATGTCTAACCCTTAGCCAGTCAACAAGTTATAGCAAATCCAAAACGACGGTTAGGTCCATTCAAAATAGTTTAAATGTTTTCACTCATGAATACCAGATAAGTCACGTAATGCCATCAAATAGCCAGATAAATCACGTAATGCCATCAAATAACCAGATCAAATATATCAGCCAAATAGTCAAAATAGAGCAACCAGTTCACATATTCCAAATAAACAGTCATGTGTTTAGTTAAAAATGAGCATGTATTCTCCCCCGAAAATAGTTAGAAAACCAGTAAAAGTAGGGGCCATGAACTCACCTTAGCCACAGCAATGCAAGATCAGAATAGACACAACTGGCATCGAGAAGCAAACACAACAGTCATGACATATGGCACGACAGTTCCAAGATGTACAGGCATGACGGTACACGGAGGTACAAGCACGGCGGTACACAACGGTCTAGGATCGGCACAACCTAATACGTATACAGTTATCTCAAAATATGTTTCGCAAAAATAACAAAGTCTATAAAAGACAATGTGTCGTAGTTTTCGTGGATTACTCAGTTTCCAAAACTTATCAAAAGTTTATGTGAGGATTATACAAACACTTAGAATGTGAGTTCTAGTTGTGTGTTTGAGATATTTAAGCGTGAATGTGGTTGAGTATGCGGAATCTACTTAAGCACACTTAAAGGAACAATTGTATTTATGGAGTGGAGAAGTATTTAGAACAATGAGTACAATAACAATTTAACCAAAACGATCCAATATTATTGATGCAATAATACGGGTGATCTAAATATCACCGGGGTACAAGACCTGGAATCTTACTTTAAACTTGAAACAAACTATGAAAAGATTAGCTAGAAAGTGTATGAAAGTATATTCAGCTGAGTTACCTAAGGACCCTTTTTATAAGGGAAAGGGTCCATTACAATAATGCAAGTTGACAAGACACACTAGTATGGGACTAAATAAACTAATGATACTTTACTCTAATTAAGCTACTTTACACAAATTCTTGCATGATTTACTCCTATACAGTACATATCAACTGAGACTAAATGTATTAACTAATACAAGAATAATTAAACTATCTAAAGCACTAATCAACTTGCTGTCGACAATATTAACTCCAGTGGTACCTTGTAACACTAACAGTACCATGCAACCCAGAAGGTACCGTTAGTGTATCTTCAACAGGCTTGAATATAGCTTGGCAGGCTCTTACTGTTGAGACTTCCTTCTAGCAGTACCTTTGTCTTTAAGCATTTTATTTCCAACAATCCTCCCCTAAACTTGTTATTCCTTTAAAATAAACAAGTTTTTATAGAATAAAATGTATACCTGAGGATTGTGAGAACTCTTCCAAAAACTTCAAGCTCTGTTCTTTCTTTTCCTTTCATATTGTTCTTTGATTCTGTCTACCAGACTTTGTACAACCTCTGATCCTTCTTCAGCCTTGTCACATCTTAGCTTCTTCTGAATCATCACTGATAAGACGTCATAGCTAAGAGGGTACTCTAATTCTGGTATCATGAAGATTTCTATCCCATGTTGAGTAGACAAGTGGTGCACATTACTCAAGCTGATGAACTCCCAAGTTACTAATGGATCATGATAGGGGAAATTCCAGTGAGTATCCTTTGGTTCTGGATTGTACAACCAATTAAGCTCTACCCATAACTCTTGCTCTTTTGTATCTGGCTTGAACTTTGTCTTGAGCCTTTCTTGAACCAACTTCCACAAATCATCCAGATCTTGTCTGTCACAAGCTCTTACAAGGCTTGCAAAGTTCTTGAATATCCCAGACTCCCCTCCTACTCTTGTTATTTTCCAAGCTTTCCCAAATGAGTCTTTGGTGATTTCCCAATCTATGATTGGGTGCCTAGCTTGGATGGGATCTGCATGGACAATGGTTGGGACTGGGACAATCATTCTGCCTATGGGAGGTGAGACTACCTTCTTCTCAGTCTTTCTTTTCTTCTTCACAGGTGTAGACTTAAATTCAGTGGGGCTTTTGAATTGATTCGATTTGTATGCATTTAAGTAGAGAAATTAAATCTGATCTTTTGTTTTCCCCCTGAGTTGTTTTTCTGTCCAACCTCCTTGGTTTCTTAGGTACATCTTCATGGTTTTGATGAGGTCCTTCTCAGTATTAATAACCTTGAACCCCTTCCTTCTATTTTTCTTGAATCTGTTCATAAACATCAGCAAGAGCCTGTTTATTAGACCTTTTGGTGATGAATTCATCTAATTTTAAGGTCTTCTCTTCTGGGCTATGAGATTCATCTTCAAGAAAAATTCTTGCTTGTGCCATGATTATGGGGTCATTCCTGATCAAAAACTGCATTTGCTCATCATAAGTGTCTTGAGCCTCTTGAGAAGCTAAAAGTGTCTGAGCAGCATCCTTCTTCTCTTGCATTTCAGCAAGAGTTCTTTCTGAAAGCTTCTCCTTCTCTGCAGCTTTTCTATCATCTTCTTCATCAAGCCTTTGGGCTACTTCTTCAACAAAAGCCAATTCAGCTTTTTCCCTCTTCTTCAACTTTTTCTTTGGCTCTTCTTTAATAAGTATTTCCTTGCCCATTTTCTTTGCACTTGCTCTTGCTGGGGAGGGACTGGTTGTGGATTGTGTTTCAGCAGGCTCAAAAGTCCTCCCCTGAACAAATAGCCTCCCCTCAACCTGTGGTTCCCTCTTTCTCTTGTAAACCTTGCTGGCAGACCCTTTTATATCCAAAGACATCAGTTTTTCTAACCCAGCAGGCTCTTGGGTACTGGCAGTACCATGCCCTGCATCAGCAGACTCATGGACACTGGCGGTACCATCCCCTGCACCAGCAGGCTCTTCATCTACACCAGCAGGCTCTTCATTAAAGACCTGAAAACCTTCATCCTAATTAATCTGAGGACCCTCATCTTGAAAATTACCCCCTCTTCTTGCAAACTTCTCCTCCCCTTTTTGGAAGAGTCTTGCAATTCCTCTAAGTCTAAATCTGAGGAGGAACTAGACAAGACTAACCTAGCAGGCTTTTTCCCTTCCAGCTTCTCAATTTTTAGTTCCAACCTCTTAACCTTTTTCACTAACCTTGTGTTGATCTTGGAAAACTTCTTGTTTTGCTGTTCAAGAGCTGTTTCCAAGGCCTGTACCTTTTCCTACATTTCTTTGAAGGACTGAGGATGGACATAAATGAGTGTTTCTGACTGAGGTTGTGATGGAGATGGTGGATGGACTGGTGATGGTGATGGTTGATGTACTGGTGGTGGTGATTGTTGATGAATGGGTGATGGTGATGGTTGATGATGAATGGGTGATGGTGATGGTTGATGAGATGATGTGTGTTCTGAAGATACTGGT
Organism: Artemisia tridentata subsp. tridentata; assembly: GCA_021014915.2. Lineage (NCBI taxonomy): Eukaryota > Viridiplantae > Streptophyta > Magnoliopsida > Asterales > Asteraceae > Artemisia > Artemisia tridentata. The sequence continues at coordinate 75,935,114 of CP139509.1, forward strand.
GAGTTTAATGGTGGAGTGGGAGTATGCTGGGCTGGTTCCTCTTGGTTGTCTGGGATGACCATATTCTCAAAAAGTGGCACAAATACTTGATTTTCATTCCAGCCAATTTTCATGTTGGAAAAGACTTTGTGGGTGAGAGTTGGGGTTTTATAAATTTCCTCATGGGTGAGTAACTGGTGTTTGGATTTTGAGATGATGTGAGAGATAAACCTGGGGTACTTCAAAAATTTGTGCTTACTTGAAACATTTGTAACCATGCCCTCAAAAATTAGTTTTGAAAAGTTGAATACCTAGTCTGTTGCCAAGCAAATGAGTGCAGCAGCAAGATTGGCACTAAATTAATCAAAAGAGGTTTTCTTGGGGCTCAGACAGTGAATGAGGGTATGGATTAAAAATCTCCAGTTTGGAGATAATCTAATTTTATAAAATGTGAGGTTGTCATCCTGAGCATGATATCCCATTAAGGCCAAATTTTCAAAAATCTCAGCATTTGGCAATTGACTAATTCCTTCTAAGTCATTCAAATGGAGATGTCTCCTTAAGGATGACTCAGTTAGAGTTAGAGATTTGCCATCTACTTGAGCAGTGATTTGCTTTTCCCCATTTTCAAAAGTTTCAACCTTAGCAGATTGCCAAAATTGTCTAATATGAGAAGTATAAATAGTGGGGTTTACAAGCAAAGAGTACCTTATATGAGAATTGTTTAGAAAATCTATGCTTTGATGAAACTCAGGATGATCCTCTGTTTTCTCCAAGAAAGCCAATTCGTTGTGTTTCTTGCAAAAGGTGAGATTAGCCATAGCAAAATGAAGTGAAAGAATGTTAGAGATGGTGGGATATGAGAATGTTACTGCAATTAGAAATATGAGAGCAAAAATGGTTAGAGAGTGGTGAATGAGATTTATGAGAATTCTAGTAACCGACTATGGTTAATTATAAATAATTAAGCAAGAGACGGTTATAAAGATATTTTAGAGATAAAATATATTTTATTAGAAACCCATAAATTGAGGAAACCACCACTAAATAACTGTTTTACCCTCTAACGACTATTTTTAGTAACAGTCCCAATGGCTATCTGGCGGTACCTTTTTGTACTACCAGTACCAAATTTTGAACTAGCGTTACCATCCCTTTTCAAAAAGTTTTGACTTGGCAGTATCTTAGAAAATTTTGCAAAAACAGCATACTACCACTTATAGTTTTTAGCAAACTACCAGCTATCAACGGATTTGACTTGTCTTTACCAATAGCCGTTTGCTTTGGACTAGTTAACTATTAACTGTGAAGTATGGTTAGTTAAATACCATATAGTTTTTGGTAAACTATCAACCATGAACGGATTTGATGAGTCTTTACCAATAGCCGTTTGCTTTTGGACTAGCCAGTTCTTTTGTTTGAAAAACATGATGAACTGATGATCATAAGCCTTTGCTCCACATCCAAGATCAAGATATGATCTTTTTTTTGTAATCACCATGAACCTGAAATTGTTAGTTTGAAGAACAAAAGAACAAAGTGCAAGGCACTTGTCTTGTATTTTTGTAAACCTGAAAATATCAAGATGAACAAAACAGAGAAATATATGTACTGGCAGGCTCAATTATAAGTGCCAGTACCATATGGACAACTAGCAGTACCATTCCAGTTTATGTACAAAAACACATAGTTTTTAAATATTTAGCATCCCAATGCTTGCAACTAAGTATTTAAACCTTCCTAAATCAAAAGCTTTTGTAAGAAGATCTGCAAAGTTTTCATTAGAATCAATTTTGACAACTTGTATCAACTTTTTCTCATTGCAATCTCTTATAAAATGGTGTCTTATTTCTATGTGTTTTGTTTTATAATGTTGAACTGGATTCTTAATGATACATATAGTACTGCTATTGTCAATATATATCATGGTGTTAAGAAAATTGTACCCATAGTCAAGCATTTGATTTTGAATCCAAAGGACTTGACCACAACAACTTGCAGCAGCTACATATTCAGCTTCAGTTGTAGAGTTTGCCACCATTGTTTGCTTCTTACATTGCCATGATATAAGTCTGCATCCAAGGAATTGACATTCACCAGTTGTGGATTTTCTGTCTAGGCTTGCACCAGCATAGTCATTATCAGAGAAGGCCACCAAGTCAAAAGATGATTCCCTTGGATACCAAAGACCCAATTTTGGTTGGCCCTTGAGGTATCTGAAAATCCTCTTGACTGCTATGAGGTGAGATAACTTGGGATTTACTTGAAATCTTACACATACACATACAGAGAACATGATATCTGGTCTAGATGATGTAAGGTACATCAAAGACTCAATCATAGATCTGTAAGTGTGTGTGTCCACAGGCTCACCATCAGTATCTTTCACAAGGTGCTTTTCTGGATCAATAGGTGTGCTTGCTTCCTTGGCATCTGCAAACTTGAACTTCCTTAGGATCTCTGCTACATATTTATCTTGGCTGATAAATATACCTTCATTTGATTGCTTCACTTGTAGACCCAAAAAGAAAGTAAGTTCCCCCATGGAACTCATTTCAAACTTACTATGCATAATTTTTTCAAATTCTACACACAGCTCTTTGTTTGTAGATCCAAAGATAATATCATCAACATACACCTGAACTAGCAAGATGTCATTCTTGTTCCTTTTATTGAATAAGGTCTGATCAATCTTGCCCCTTTGGAACCCATTTTTCAACAAATAGCAGTCCAATGTTTCATACCAGGCCCTTGGAGCTTGGTGTAGACCATAAAGAGCTTTTGCAACTTTGTAAACCTTGTCTGGATGGTCTGGATTAGTGAAGCCAGGAGGTTATGAAACATACACCTCCTCTGGTATTGTAACATATAGAAAGGCACTTTTTACATCCATTTGGTAAACTGTGAAGTTCATGAATGAAGCATAGGCCAAAAAGAGCCTGATAGCTTCAATTCTTGCAACTGGGGCAAAAACTTCTTCATAATCTATCCCTTCTTCTTGTGTATAACCTTGGGCCACAAGTCTGGCCTTGTTTCTGATCACAATCCCCCTTTCATCTTTCTTGTTTCTGAACACCCATTTGGTTCCAACAGCCCTGTGACCTTTGGGTAAGTCAACCAAAGTCCAAACCTCTTGAATTTTAAATTGCAAGAGTTCTTCCTGCATTGCCTCAACCCAGCTTGAGTCATCTAAGGCTGTGATAATGTTTTTGGGTTCAATTTGAGAGAGGAAGCATGAAAACAGACAATGACTGGCAGTATCATGGACCTTTTCTTCATAGACAGAAGAAATAAAACCTTCTTGATCTGAGTTTAAGACTTAGGTTCTTGTCTTCACACCAGATTGAATATTGCCAATAACATTATCAAGGGAGTGATCTTTGAGAATTCTTGTGTGGTTTGTAGTAGGAACTTCATATGTAAGTGGAAGATTGCCAATCCCCACATCATCTGCTAAGAAATCATCAGTCTGAGCATGTGAGTTACTGGCGGTACCAATGTCATTGTCGGTACCATTTCCATTACCAGTACCATTGCCATCTAGTGATATGCAGTACCATTGCTGTCTTGACTGCTTTCTTGATTTCCTTGATCTTGAGCTCCATACTCATAGTGTTCATCATCACAACCTTCATTTCCAGAGATAGAAGGTTCTGCAAGCTTAGAAGATGAACCCACTTCATTCCAAACTGGTAGGACGACATAATCTTGATCATCATCTGCTTCAACATTGTCTTCAAAACCTGCATTTGTGTTAGCATTTGTACCTGTAACAGGCACATAATTCATAGATTCTGAAAGACTATCAATGTCAAAGAGCCAATCTGGACCAACACCTGCAACATTAGGTAGTTTCTCTTGAAACTCAATGTGCAGATTTTCCTCTACTTGCTTAGTGCATATATTATACACTCTAAAGGCCTTACTTTGCAAAGAATACCCAACCATATAGCCTGTGTCAGCTTTTCTTTCAAATTTTCCTAAGTGGTCTTTGGTATTGAGAATAGTGACATGACAACCAAAAGGTCTCATAAAACTTAAAGAAGGTGTTCTACCAAAAATAAGTTCATAAGCTGTTTTGCTGTGAGGTTGTATTACTAGGACCATGTTCAATACATAACAGGCAGTACCAACTGCCTCAGCCCAAAATGAAATAGGCAACTTGGAGTCTGCTAACATTGTTCTAGCAGCCTCTATTAGTGTTCTATTTTTCCTTTCAGCTACACCATTTTGTTGTGGGGTTCTAGCTACACTAAACTCTCTTTTTATACCCTTTTCTTTGCAAAAGTCATCCATAACTCTATTTTTAAACTCTGTCCCATTATCACACCTGATTACTTTAACTCTCTTATCAAATTGGTTTTCTACTTCAATTATGAACATCTTAAGAATCCCACTAGTTTCATCCTTAGATTTCATGAAGAAAACCCAACTAAATCTGCTGTAATCATCAGTGACAACAAGACAATATCTTTTGAAATTCAAGCTGTTAACAGAAGTAGGACCAAACAAGTCCATATGAAGCATGAATAAAGCTTGAGAAATTGAGTTATGTGTCTTGGGCTTACAAGAAGTTCTGTGTTGCTTGCCTTTAAGACAATCAATACAGGTTTGGTCATTTACAAAAATCTTTTAGGTAAACCTCTTACCAAGTCATGTTTAGCAATTTGATTGATGGTTTTAAAGTTTACATGACCAAGCCTTCTATGCCAAAGCATAGATTCATCCAATGTGGCTTTTGCTACCAAACAAGTTAGACTCTCCTTAGGAACAATCTTCTTTAAATCAAGACTGTACATATTGTTCTTTCTTGGGATTCTAAGAAGAATTTGATTTTCATCAGGCATCTTAAAATCAGAAGAGAGAACAAGACATTTAGTATCAGTAAAAAGAACTTTGTTCTTTTTGTCACACATTTGTGAGACACTAAGGAGATTAAACTGGAGTTCTTTCACAAAATACACATTTTCAAAATCTAATTTACCAGTTTTGATGGTACCTTTACAAGTAATTCTTCCTTTTATTCCTCCCCTAAAGGTAAAATATCCTCCATCAAATAATTTGAACTCTGAGAGGCAGTCTATGTTCCCTTTCATGTGCCTTGAACATCCACTATCAACATATCCTTTATCTGAAGCATCATTAGTTGAATGTTCATGCACATAAATAAGAAAAGTTAGTTTCCTTGGGGTACCCAAGCCATTACTGACTTGGGTTTGCCTCGTGCATCAATGTAATCAAATCTCTTTAGGACAGTTGATGCACCATTGGATTGGAGAGGTCTCCATACCAAGCATGCTGAGGACTTAACATCATTTGCCCTTGTAACCCTGTTTGTGGTCTTTGGTCTACCAGTACCATCTCTGGCAGTACCATGTGTGGCAGTACCATGTGTAGCAGTACCATGTGCTGGCATTGCTTTTGGTTGCCAAGATTGTTTTTCAACCACAGTTTTCTTTTGAAAGGGCCTTTTAACAACTTTGGATGCATGTTTGAAAGGAATTGCACCCTTAGTTGTTGGTTTTGGGCAAACAGGCTCATTTGGTGTGGCAGGACCATTTGATCTAGCAGGCCCATTTGGTCTGGCAGGACCATTTGGTCTAGCAGGACCATTTGTTCTAGGAGTTGTTCCACTTGAATTAATTCTTGATTTGTTCCCAGAAACCCATTTATTACAATAAGCATGAGTATGATGAAAGCTACCACAATGATAACATGCCTTATTGTACACGACAAAGTCATCTCCTAGTTGATGTGACTTGAGACTGTTCCAGCCTCTTTGGCTACCTCTAGGTGGGCTAGTGGATGTACATCTTTCACAAAATTAAACTGTTTTCAAAATAGTTTTAATTTGTGTCTTATGTTCCACATTTTTAGGACTGCTTGATCCTACTTTGTTGTCTGGACTAGATTTGGGCACAGTCTCATCATCATCACTAGATGTCCAATCCTCAATGGTTGGAGCATCTGAACTCTTATCAGTGGGTACCTTTTCAGGGAGTGAAGTATCACTTGCACTCTCAAAAGGTTCACTGTTTTCTATGGGTGTGACAAAAGACACAGGTTTTTGATAGTTAGGAGCATTTGGTGCTTCATAATCTATTCCTGGGGGTAAATGAATGCCTCTGTAAGGAGGTGGACATGATTTGTACCCTACCCCAGAAATGATCTTTTTGTCCATTTGATTCTTAACTATTTCCTTGTTAACATTAGAAGCATATTCTAGTGTTTTAACAGTTGCCTCAATGTTTTCTTTTTCCAATTTCAGTTTATTAAAAGCACTTCTTAACATGGCAATCTCAGAATCTTTTTGAAGTATTTCCCTATTAAGAATAGCTTTAGCATCAGAAAAAGTAAGCTCATTCTCTCTATAATGGACAATTTGTTTTTCCAGTTTATCTATGCCACACTTATGATTGAACAAGTTTTGATGAGCTTCACTTAGGTCTTGTTTTTGTTTACCATAATGTTCTTTTAGATTTGTAAAAGCTAAAAATGTATCACATGATGTAGAACATTTTGTAATTAGTACCTCAGGTGTAGAAAAAGCCATCAAAGCCATTTCATTGGCTGGTCGTTCCTCTTCTCCCATAAAGCTCCAATCAAAACCCAGACCATCAATAGCTACCATAACCTTAGGTTCAGTAACCTCCACAGCCTTGAACTTGTTTCCAAAATCTCTTCCCTTTCCATCATGCTGCCTTGGTCTCTTGCATTCTCTTGAGTAGTGACCCATCATGTGGCAGTTGTAGCATTCCACCTTGGATTTATCATAACCAGCAGGCTCATTGCCATTTATGATAATTTTCTTCCCTGTTCTCATCAGATATCTCTTAGCCCTCATGCTAAGAAGAGAAATCTGCCACTTGATGTCCATGGCTTCAAGGTCATCATCATTGATCCCTTGAAGATCATCAAAAGTTAACACAAAACCATTGTGTTGTGATGTCAGAAAGGCACATCCAATGGATTCATCCAAAATGCTTTTGGTACTGCTAGATAAACTGGCGGTACCAAAATTTGTATTGGCAGTACCTTCTTCTCTACCAACTTGCTCTTCCTCCACTAGTTTTGAGGTACTGGGAGATGACATAAAGGCCATATTCCCAGACCCTGAACCAGTAGACTTCTTCAGGTCATGCTCCACAATCTTGAAATTGCTGTATAGATCCATGAGGCTCATGGTGTCAATGCCTGGTTTGTTTTTCCAGACAACAACATGCATGGCCCATTCAGAGGGTAAACTCCTAAGAAACTTGGAGTTTAGGTCTTCTTGAGGGATGACAACTTCATGAATGGCTAATTGACTAGCCAGTCTTTGAAGTCTGTTGAACATATTGTCCAAAGACTCATTTGTAGTGATTGAGAAGTTCTCAAACTGTTGTTTGAGGAGTGTTTTCTGGATTTTCTTGGTGGCATCATTTCTACCAAATCTGGCAACAATACCTTCATAAAGTGTTTTAGCACATTTGAATTTATTGAAGATTAAGAGTTGGTCATTTGGAATGGTCATGAGCAATATGCTTCTGGCTTTAAGGTCATTTCTTTTCTGGATTCTTTCTTCAGTAGATGAAGGGGTGGTTTCTAAGGAGGTTACAGATTGTTCATTAACTAGTGCAGTGGTGGTTTTGGGTTTGAATGAGTTACCAGTTTCAATAATTTCCCAGAGTGCATAGTCTTGCACTTGGAAGTATTGTTCTACCCTCAACCTCCACCTGTCAAACTCATTAGGTTTGAGCATGGGTAGTTTTGCAGCAACATTGGTTTGAATGTGTTCTACGTCCATATTGTTCTTTTAAATCAAAAATATCAGCCTAGCTCTGATACCACTTGTGAGGATTATACAAACACTTAGAATGTGAGTTCTAGTTGTGTGTTTAAGATATTTAAGAGTGAATGTGGTTGAGTATGCGGAATCTACTTAAGCACACTTAAAGGAACAATTGTATTTATGGAGTAGAGAAGTATTTAGAACAATGAGTACAATAACAATTTAACCAAAACGATCCAATATTATTGATGCAATAATACGGGTGATCTAAATATCACCGGGGTACAAGACCTTGAATCTTACTTTAAACTTGAAACAAACTATGAAAAGATTAGCTAGAAAGTGTATGAAAGTATATTCAGCTGAGTTACCTAAGGACCCTTTTTATAAGGGAAAGGGTCCATTACAATAATGCAAGTTGACAAGACACACTAGTATGGGACTAAATAAACTAATGATACTTTACTCTAATTAAGCTACTTTACACAAATTCTTGCATGATTTACTCCTATACAGTACATATCAACTGAGACTAAATGTATTAACTAATACAAGAATAATTAAACTATCTAAAGCACTAATCAACTTGCTGCCGACAATATTAACTCCAGCGGTACCTTGTAACACTAACAGTACCATGCAACCCAGAAGGTACCGTTAGTGTATCTTCAACAGGCTTGAATATAGCTTGGCAGGCTCTTACTGCTGAGACTTCCTTCTAGCAGTACCTTTGTCTTTAAGCATTTTATTCCCAACAGTTTAGTTTCAATGTTTCGTGTGGTGTGGTAAGAAGAGATAGACCCGACAGACAACTCACGCCAAAGAGACAAGACATCAACAACTCAAGAGAATACCGACGAGAACTCAAACCAAGGAAGGCAACCTAGAAGTTAACGACAATGAAAAGCTCAGATAAATAACTTAGTTTGTACGTTTCGGCATTTACCCCGTTATCCCAAATAGTTTGTACAAAACATAAACGTTTTATAATAAACATAAGTTTAACTAATAAAATTAGTTTTTCTCGAGTCATCGTGACTTGGGTTAATCAAATATGAAATTACAATATTTAATAAGTTCATGTCTCGCTATTGTTCTTGTAAATATTAGTTTTGGTTTTATTGAAGAATTTGTGTCCGGTCCGAGTTTAATATATTAAAGTCTTTTCGAGTTTAATATATTATACTGTCTCAAGTCTCAAAATGTTCAATGAATCCGATATCTAATATTGTAAGTCCGATAACGATCCTTGATTTTCCAAACGTCCAAGTGTAATAGTCAAAATCCGTATTCAAATTCAAATCACGATTTCAAGTATTATCCGTAACGTACTAACTGATCACTAGTATCAGAACACCATTTATATATCACAAGTTAAATGGATTAAAAGTGAACCCAATATATTTTGTAGCCAAAACACACTTTCAACTCCAATGGGCTTGGCCCATGACTACACCAAACTTAATTATTAGACACCACTTAAATCCAAATCCCAACCTCAATCCAATTTTCTCTTTTTATTCATGCTAACTTGAGACAGTACTAAGTAGACACTCTCTCGACACCTTGGTGTCTTGAGCCGAGACACGAAATCAACGCAAACACACGAACGACACCTTCAATAATAATTTCAAATAATAAACGCGCCCTAATGGCTTTGTCCTCAATGCACAAAGACTCACTCCCATACCGAAACCAACATAGATAAATAACTAAAGATCTACTCGAGAACAATACTCAGGTTATGTATTTGACCCGTTTGAGACTCAACATCGCAAACAATAACCACAACTAAGAATTTAAAACTAACAAACCCGACACCCTATCCGGGTCGTACGGGTCTGACCCGTATTCGAACCCATAACAACGACAACAACAGCGAGCAACTCTCGTTTACCAATTCTCAATCCAAACCCAGACCTACCATATTACCAATAACCACATAAACCAAGAGAATCCAACCAAGATATAATCAAACTGAAGAATCAAATCTGGTTTATAAACCCGATCGTGACCACAGAATTTAGACATCACCACTTTAGTCGAAACTTACCACACGAACACAATAAATAAATAAAAACGTGTTTTAAATCCGGGTTTTAATCACAAAATTATAATAACGTGTTTTGTCAGTTTTAATCCACGAAAACAAATCAAAACAAAATGATTATAATTAGTTGTATATATAAAATTAAGTATAGAAACGGGATTTTATCGGTTTACCAAGTCGAGAAAAATAGAAGAACAAGGCGGTGGCGACGCGTCGGTGATGCTGGAAAAACTTGAACCAAAACAAACTTCAATCCATACACGTTACAGCTACGACTGCCAAAAATGGTGTCGTCGGAAAAACTCGTCGGAAAAATCATAAGTTACCGAGAGAGAGAGGGAATATATGGGAGTGGGTTGGAGGCGCGTGAGCCATATAGAAATGACGAGGAAGGTTGGAAGATTAAAGTGGTGGTGGCGGTGAGAGGTGGTGACAGGCGTTGTGGCTCAAGTGGCCGGATTCGTGGCCGGAAAAGAGAGAGTGAAGGGGGGCAGCTGTTTTGAGAGAGAGGGTATCAAACCCTAATTCCTAATATGTGTTGGTTTATATAGGGCTCTGGTTGGGACTTGTGGCAAACCCTAGCGCGCCCTTAGGGACTGAAAATGTATATTTCTTCATATTTTTAACGGAACGCCAACGAGACCAATAAAACGTGTTATAAATATTTCCCGAGCATCCAAAAGTTATTCCGTTAACTTTAAAATTATTTTCCCATAAATAACGACTATTCATACGCCTCGTTTCTCATTAATAATAAAATAATCGAAACAAATCGTCGGTTGTGCCAATACGCGTTGTGTACGAATCTTCTCGTTTCGCGAGATAACTTCACGTTTTCAGATTAAATAAGTTCAGAAAGACCCGTAAATGAAAAACAGAGATAATTCCTCTTAAAACATAATCCGAAAAATTACGGGGTATTACAGTCTCACCTCCTTAAACAGAATCGCGTCCTCGCGATTCAATTCAAGTTACCCGTTACGGTTGAAAAGAGATGAGTACATACACACGAGGATTTATCATCATGTTCTCACGTGAATTCAGGACCTTTTCACGAGCTTCGACGAGCTTTGTTGATAGTGATGTGACTTTACTAAAGTCGTTCGAATTTACGGTTCATGATTTCGATAGGTTTCTCAACAAGGTTCAAACATTCATCAATATGAGTCTCTCTCGGATTAATAGCAGTTGCCTCATCGGCAAGTCATTTCTTCACAATGCGCGTAAAAACGTTGCGAGTACTGCTGAGTCCTGATGGTAGCTCGAGCCTGTGTGCTACCGGTTCAACTCTAGCAAGGATTTCAAATGAATCAATACGGCAACGATTTAGGTTTCCACGTTTACTAAACGGATCACACCTCCTCGGGGTGAATCTATAAGCATAATCTAGGTTTTAATTGGAAATTCAAGAGGTTTACGTCATTTGTCAGCATAACTGTTCTGACGATTCGTGAGTAGCATGCAATTCGGTTCTGATCTGAACGATCTTCTCGGTAGTCTCATGAACAAGTTCAGGGTCAGTAAGTTGGGTATCTCCAACTCCTACCCATCAAGTCGGCGATCGACACTTGCGGCCATAAAGTGCCTCGAACGGTGCCATTGAAATACTGGAGTCGTGGGCATTGTTATAAGAGAATTTGGTCAACTGGAGGTGTCGATACCAACTATTGCCAAATTACGTAGGAACACAATATGTCCTCTAACACTTGACCGATTTCTCCACTTCAGCCATCAGTCTGGAGATGATACACAGTATTCATATCCAAATCTGTTCTCATGGCTATTTGGGGTGATTGCCAGGAATTTGATGTGAAACAACTATCCCGATCAAGGAATGGTAAGAGTCGACACTCTATACCGGGTGATGATTTCCCATGAGTATGGACGAGCAAGTTTGCCCATACTGTCATTTCATTGATTAGCAGAAGGTGAGTAGGTTAGATAGGATTATCAACAATTACTTTGGTAGCGGCGCGGGATTTATTTCCAAGGTTTCATTTGTGATAAAATTAATTATCTGGTAAGAAAGTAGCAAGGATCACTGATATTTTCGAGGGACGAGTGAGAAGTCTGGTGGTTGTCCCAAGGAATCGCGGTTTCAGTTACTCCTTAGAGTGTCAAGATTTCTGCTGGGCGTTGAACCTTTGCCAAAAGAGAGTTTAGCGAGTTCAGAGTGTAATTCTGAGAGAAGATGTTGATTGCCACAAGCAATCAGTTGATTGAATCAGTAATGTACAAGGTACTCAAAACGGGGGGTACAACATTAGTTGAACAGTTTCGATTAAACAATCCCGATCGGAAAGATGAACATCATCGATTGAGCACAAGGCTTAGAGTAGAGGCGACTGTAACAAGGCCACAACAAAACGAGGCCGAATAATAAATCCAAATCCAGGATGACATCCAAAATCATAAAATCAAACAATCCTAATTCAATCAGAATAAAAACCAATCCAAACATAGTCAATCTCGAATCCAAACGTAGTCAAAAATCGAATCCAAAAGTAGCCAGAATCAAATCTGAACGTGGCCAAAAATCAATTCTAAACGTTGCTGAAAATCAAATTCAAACGTGGGCAAAATCGTTTCCAAACGTAGCCAAAATTCAAAACCAAACATGGTCAAAATTGAATCTAAACGTTCAAGTAAGCTCGGTCGGCTTATAATGCTCTTAAGGAGTTAACTCGGATTCAAACGGTGCCAATCGGATCTAACTCGACCCGATGCAAAATACGGCCAGACGGCAGCAAACAGGATTTCCATATAATGGAGACGTATAGCGTTGCCGAGGGCATTACGGTTCATGCGGTGTTGTGATGCCAGTGTATTGTGTGTGGAAGTAAAATTCCATGTCCATTTACACACGCGAAACTGTATCATTCCAAAATCCAAAAGTCAACCCGAACATAATTCCATTATAACTACTCTGAGCATTGCAAAATTCACCTCTGAGTCGGACATAGGTGATCAGACTATGCCCCACTGTCCCTGGTTGAATATAGGCGATCAGTCTATATTCACCCAAGGTTTAATGATTTTTGGAATACTAAGCCTAGTTATACTAGTAGTATGTTCGTTTCATCCAAAATCGTTCCCAAAACCACGACAAGTGTACAAACTCGACATTCAATAGCGAAATTACCCAAGGAAATAGCGTAACTCTGTGATAGGTTTGGTGCGTGCATAAGCATATGGAAATGCTTCTAGTGAACAGTTAAAACGAGCGGATATAAAATATCCAAGAGTCAGGCACGCATCTCAAACAAATATAAAATCAAGTATCTCGTCAAACAACTCGTCAAGTATATCATGAATATCTCATCTAATCTATCATCAATTATCTCGTCTCATCAATTAAATCCTCAAATAAAATCGTACGCGAGGCATCGGCTTGGCAGGCAGGCACGTGTCGGTCATAGGGTTAAGTTTTCGCCAAAAGTGGTTATAGTCCAGGTTTTTGAAAATAACCCAGTTCTCTATAACCTAGGCTCTGATACCAATCTGTAACACCCCCAAATCGGGTCCAGCGGAAGCATACATGTCATTGGGGCGCTACTCAATTGGTATCACAACACAAGGTACAAAGAACGGTTTTACCTTAACCGTTTAGAAGAAAGTTTCATTATCAAAACGTTAAGTTTACATCATCTGAAAATAGTGCGGAAGTAAGGCCCAAAATGATTAAAGCGGTCCCAAATATAAATATCAGAGTCGCCTATGAACATGCCCCTTGCCAAGCGCCTCCAGAGATAAGCAATCACCTAAAACCTGAAAATACATGCTAAAAGGGTCAGCTTACGCTGGTGAGTTCATAGGTTTTAGTTAAAACAGTATGGTTGAACCAAAAGGTTTTCGAGTTCAAATCATCGTTCGCAAGTAAGTCAAGTTCAACGTAGGCTAACACTGCCTAAATCACGAGTTAAGAAAAATATAATAGTGGACCAAGATAAGGGATTTGCTACACTGGACTAAGATCGATGAAAACCACGAGTTCCAATGATACTTCCAAAACCAATCATTCCAATATCAAAACGAGATCTCAAGTAGGGCCCTAAGCGACTCTAGCCAGGCAACATAGCTATAGCAAGATATTGCTACCCTGGTCTAGGCTGTAAGCAGATATCTATTCTTAGCTAGGCATCATGGTTATCGCAAGGGATTGCTACCCTAGATTAAGTCAACATCTACCGCAAGTCTAACCCTTAGCCAGTCAACAAGTTATGGCAAATCCAAAACGACGGTTAGGTCCATTCAAAATAGTTTAAATGTTTTCAGTCATGAATACCAGATAAGTCACGTAATGCCATCAAATAGCCAGATAAATCACGTAACACCATCAAATAACCAGATCAAATATATCAGCCAAATAGTCAAAATTGAGCAACTAGTTCACATATTCCAAATAAACAGTCATGTGTTTAGTTAAAAACGAGCATGTATTCTCCCCCGAAAATAGTTAGAAAACCTGTAAAAGTAGGGGCCATGAACTCACCTTAGCCACAGCAATGCAAGATCACAACAGACACAACTGGCATCGAGAAGCAAACACAACAGTCAAGACATACGGCACGACAGTTCCAAGATGTACAGGCACGACGGTACACGGGGGTACAAACACGGCGGTACATAACGGTCTGGGATCGGCACAACCTAATACGTATACAGTTATCTCAAAATACGTTTCGCAAAAATAACAAAGTCTATAAAAGACAATGTGTCGTAGTTTTCTTGGATTACTCAGTTTCCAAAACTTTTCAACGTTTCGTGTGGTGTGGTAAGAAGACATAGACTCGACAGACAACTCACGCCAAAGAGACAAGACATCAACAACTCAAGAGAATACCGACGAGAACTCAAACAAAGGAAGGCAACCTAGAATTGAACGACAATGAACACCTCAGATAAATAACTTAGTTTGTACGTTTTGGCATTTACGCCGTTATCCCAAATACTTTGTACAAAACATAAACGTTTTATAATAAACATAAGTTTAACTAATAAAATTAGTTTTTCTCGAGTCGTCGTGACTTGGGTTAATCAAATATGAAATTACAATATTTAATAAGTTCATGTCTCGCTATTGTTCTTGTAAATATTAGTTTTGGTTTTATTGAAGATTTTGTGTCCGGTCCGAGTTTAATATATTAAAGTCTTTTCGAGTTTAATATATTATACCGTCTCAAGTCTCAAAATGTTCAATGAATCCTATATCTAATATTGTAAGTCCGATAACGATCCTTGATTTTCCAAACGTCCAAGTATAACAGTCAAAATCCGTATTCAAATTCAAATCACCATTTCAAGTATAATCCGTAACGTACTAACTGATCACTAGTATCAAAACACCATTTATATATCACAAGTTAAATGGATTAAAAGTAAACCCAATATATTTTATATCCAAAACACACTTTCAACTCTAATGGGCTTGGCCCATGACTACACCAAACTCAATTATTAGACACCACTAAAATCAAAATCCCAACCTCAACCCAATAAAATTGGACACACTTTTGATTCATGCTAACTTGAGACAGTACTAAGTAGACACTCTCTCGACACCTTGGTGTCTTGAGCCGAGACACGAAATCAATGCAAACACATGAACGACACCTTCAGTAACAATTTCAAATAATAAACGCGCCCTAATGGCTTTGTCCTCAATGCACAAAGACTCACTCCCATACCGAAACCAACATAGATAAATAACTAAAGATCTACTCGAGAACAATACTCAGGTTATGTATTTGACCCGTTTGAGACTCAACATCACAAACAATAACCACAACTAAGAATTTAAAACTAACAAAGCCGAGACCCTATCCGGGTCGTATGGGTCTGACCCGTATTCGAACCCACAACAACGACAACAACAGCGAGCAACTCTCGTTTACCAATTCTCAATCTAAACCCGGACCCACCATATTACCAATAACCACATAAACCAAGAGAATCCAACCAAGATATAATCAAACTGAAGAACCAAATCCGGTTTATAAACCCGATCGTGACCACAGAATTTAGACATCACCACTTTAGTCGAAACTTACCACACGAACACAATAAATAAATAAAAACGTGTTTTAAATCCGGGTTTTAATCACAAAATTATAATAACGAGTTATGTCAGTTTTAATCTACGAAAACAAATCAACACAAAATGATTATAATCAGTTGTATATATAAAAATAAAGTATAGAAACGGGATTTTCTCAGTTTACCAAGTCGAGAAAAGTAGAAGAACAAGGCGGTGGAGACGCGTCGGTGATGCTGGAAAAACTCGAACCAAAACAAACTTCTATCCGTACACGTTACAGCTACGACTGCCAAAAATGGTGTCGTCGAAAAAATCGTAAGTTACCGAGAGAGAGAGAGGGAATAGATGGGAGTGGGTTGGAGGCGCGTGAGCCATATGGAAATGACGAGGAAGGTGGGAGGATTAAAGTGGTGGTGGCGGTGAGAGGTGGTGACCGGCAGTGTGGCTCAGGTGTTGGTTTATATAGGGTATCAAACCCTAATTGCTAATATGTGTTGGTTTATATAGGGCTCTGGTTGGGACTTGTGGCAAACCCTAGCGCGCCCTCAGGGACTGAAAATGTATATTTCTTCATATTTTTAACGGAACGCCAACGAGACCAATAAAAAGTGTTATAAATATTTCCCGAGCATCCAAAAGTTATTCTGTTAACTTTAAAATTATTTTCCCATAAATAACGACTATTCATACGCCTCATTTCTCATGAATAATAAAATAATCAAAACAAATCGTCGGTTGTGCCAGTACGCGTTGTGTAGGAATCTTCTCGTTTCACGAGATAACTTCACGTTTTCAGATTAAATAAGTTCAGAAAGACCCGTAAATGAAAAACATAGATAATTCCTCATAAAACATAATCCAAAAAATTACGGGGTATTACACACGATGTGTCACAGTTGCTACCAGCACGCCACTCACATAAACCCGGAATTCAGGATTCTTAGTGTTGGTGAAGAAATCGTAAGGAATGGGCTACATAACAGTTTGTTTGAAGAAAAAAATTTGTCATGTAAGGATTGGTTTTCATTAAATTTCCAATAAAGTTATAGAATATAATGATTAAAATTAGCGAAGTTACCGGAGATTCTTCAAGGTGTTCCAAAGTAAGTAAGCATCGACGCTGTCTATAACCTACCACATTCAGGTTGTATCCACTCAGCTCATATCCGTCATTCTTATATGCTGTTACGTAGTACATATCTTCTTCTTGACGAATGAAATGGAATGTGGCCACCTCGGTATATTTGCTGTCATCTAAAAATGCCGGCCACTCACTTTCATACAGCTTTAAACGATTCCCCCAGTCATCTTCACATAAACCTTATGCTTGGTTCCTCTATTGTGTATTAAGTAAACAAATCCTTTTTTAGGGTACATTGTTTCCGTAAATAGAGATGGAAGAAGTTGAAATTAATAAACGTGGTGCGTGTATTAATTTTAACAATCTTAAATAAACGGTTAATATATATAGATTTTTCAAATAGAAAATACCTGTAGTGTTTGAATGTTTCTTTGGTTTGCCTCCACTAGAAACTGAATGTTCATTCTATTTAATAAATCTAGAAACGTGTCATTCGTGAATAAGTTTTTCACATGTATACTTATATTTTGACATTCTTAGAACATCAACACATATTATGTTCAAAGTGTCAACCCAAGAATGACAACAACGCTATTAGCATGGATGAAAACACTCAAACACATTCTTAAAAACGTATGAAATAGGTGTCTATAATCTACCTAACACGTTTATGTGATTCTTATACAGTATCTACAGGCTCGGTTTTTTGCCATCCTATTACCAATGAAAATCTTTGTTTACTTTCGCCTAATTCTTTGCCTACAAATGGTAACTAAACTTTCAACGACTTACTTATGTATGCATTACTGTTCTAAATTTTTATACCATATCACCTGTTTTTGAATAATTAATAACGGATATGTAATCTACCTAACCTACATTTTCGGCATAATTTCATACAATGTTGATACCTATACTCAGTTGCATATTGCGATCTTGCTTAACTACTTAACCAAGTCGTATTACATCACAACTTACAATTAATTCATACATGTCTTTAAAATTACTGATCTTACTTTAGGATATCTTTCATTACGATTATCTACTATTACATCTTTCAGCAAACATTTTTTTTATAAAACATTCCTAACATCAAGCAAAATATCTTTCCCTTTTGTAACTAAAATTAGAATACATGTCGGTTAAACATAAAACATCAAAACTAATCTATTGATCTTGCGTATTAATACTAAAACCCATGTTTTCTTATGATCAGAGGATGAAATATCATAACTATTTTAAGATCAGTACAATACTACTATACATGCATCTTGAATCAGTTATTTTATGTTAACCGAAACGTTTTTGGCAGTTATATTTGTTCCAACAATAAACATTATCATACAACTGATCAACATGCATTTGAAATCGGTAGATTAACCAAAAGAATTAAATAAATAAAAAGGAAAAAAAAATACCTTGCGTCAATGATAGTAGCAGTGTTTAAGGAAAATTTGTTAAAGAAGATGAAGATTAAAATGGTTATAGTTGAACTCAGTTATTGCGAGTCATGTCACAGCCGGATTTGGTCACATATAACGAGACTCAAGTGGCTATATCAATGATGATATTCAAGAAGTTAGTATTGTTAATTAAATGATAACACAATTAATTTTTCATTTAAATAAACTAAAATGTATGTAATAGAAAAGGTACTGAAACGTTTTTATTATGTTAACAACGTTTTTCATTTTTTTTTTATTTTAAGCAATTACATAAAAAACGTATAAATTATATTTTGACTTGTTAAGAATTATCTATAGTTAGTTCATATATTTTAGGCAATGATCCCAATATTTTTGTTAGATATATTCGAATTCAAATAACAAGATATCATTTGGCATAAATTAGTAGTCATTAATATAAAAATATTTTGAAAATACAATACAAAAATATCTTCACCAATAAACTCTATATAAACTCATGATAATTTTTAACATTATCAAAATATACGTTTTATAAATAATTGTTTAGAGATGTCAAACACAGGATCCCCAAAGGTATACATTTTGTTTGCCATTTTGTTTTTTCCATAAGCAGTATTTGTTGTTTGTTTGATGTGTTATACATATGTGTTAAAAGGTGTCATCTATTGATCATTTTGCAGAAATCCATGAAGATGGCATTCATTGTGCATCAACTGCTAATGATGTGGTTAAAAATAAAATATCCCTTATTGAAATATCATCGGATGATGAAATGCTATGATTACCAAAAGAATATTTGTGTAACAAAAATATGCCCATTATAGTTACAATATTGCTGTGTTATTTTTTTTTTATATAATTTGCAGCCTGTTCAAAAAAAAAGTAAACTTAGAAGATTAACTAAAAATGGAAGCATTGTAAACAACAATGTGGTCGATCTTAGTTTGTCAGATTATGACAAGGTAGCGAATGTTGCGGATGCATCAACATTTGAAGATCAACCTCAAAAGATTGGAAAAATGGTATGAACGAATTTGAGTCACTATCATTGTTTGTGTGTTTACTAAAAACTATATACGACGTAATAGTTTTGTAAATATGTTTTAATTTTGAAACGTAGGTTCTTGATGATGAAGATCCTACTCCTACTAAAAATAAGCAACATAACTATTCTCTCATTGATGAGGAAACTGATGAAGATCTTGATAAACAAAATAATCTAAGTGAAGATGGTGTGTGTGGTAAATATCAATGATCTTTCTAAAGGTTTTGATGGTTTAGAGAATGCTAACAAATACATTGATGAAGAAGCCGAAGAGGATTTAGAAAATTCTGACCTCTATAGTGAGCGATCAATTGATGATGGAGATGATCTAGACGGTTTCATTGATGGCGAAACTCAAGATTCTGTTCGTACCGATGATGATTTTTGAAGCTCTATAATCTTATTCAAATAGCATGATGTTTTATAATTAATAAAATATGTTAAAAACAATCTTAAATTGTTATGTCGATGTTATTGATTCTTCTAATATATGGTTTTATTTGAGTATACTTGATAAAATTTGTTCTCACAATTCGTAGGCAAGCTTATACTATTGCATTTTACACATCTTGGGTTATTTTTGATTCATTGTAACGTTTGATGTTGTCTCTCACAAACCGGAAGTGTATATAACATTCATACGTAAAAAAGTTTATTTTATAGATTTACCTTTATCAACTAATTTTCAAAAACGTTAATATATTTACGTAAAATCTTTTTGCAAATATACATAACAACTCACACGCTTAATATGGGAAAGTAATGCCTATTTACATTTTTAGGTTACAAAATATATATCAATTAATGTGACCTCCTAAATTAATGTAATCTAAATTTCAAACGTTTGTCAACACTTATTGTTAAGCATAACGGATGAAATTTCAAATCCTCAAGTCTATCATTCATTTTTTCATCAACTAAAAAACTAGGCAATCTCTCAAAAACATGAACAACAAGAAGCATAAAGGTAAAGAGAAAATCGATGGATCAAACGTCAATTCCACTATCATGAATGATAGTCGCCGTGTTTGTAACAAACAACTACAACAAAGTGACTCTCATGACGGATGTTTACAATCAGAAAGATCGTTACGAAGTTCATCTTTAATTGACATAAACAATAGACATACTCGAAGTGTTGTTAGACGTCCACTTGCTGAAATTACACAAAGTAACATCACCTATATTTCATATAATTATGTTTACATTATTTTTCAATTATTTTTGTTATTTAGATGATAATAATATTTTTCATTATGTTCGTCTTTTTAAATTATCCATCCTATTTGCATTTTTAGATGAAGACTTATCTATTCAACGTCGTGGGAGGCGTAAAAAAACAGATAACAACTCAGGTATCATACTTTTTTTGTGTATTATCATTCTTCTATTATTATTTCATGTAATTATGTTTACATACTTTTTCAATTATTTTTGTTATATAGATCATCATAATAATTCTCAATATGTTCGTATTTTGAAATTATCCATCATAATAATTCTCAATATTCTCAATATATATACACTATATATATATGTATATATATATATATATATATATATGTATGTATATATATATATATATATATATATATATATATATATATATATATATATATATATATATATATATCACATCCTAGTTTTAATTAAAGTGTTGTATTCCTTAATATTGGTTGTGGGGAGGTGCCGAAGTACCCAACTCTATGAACATTAGTCTCCCCTAAAACCCTTAAAGTCTATTAAGTTTTCTAGGATCTACAAGCCGCAATTCACACAATAAATACAACGATAAAAACCAATAGTGCACTCTATGGTTGCGTTTTATAAGACGCTCAAGCCAATACATATAAGAACTTAGTCAGTTTTCTTATCCTAACGCGAGGCAATCAATTAAACAAGAGACGGCAAATCAATATTCAATAACTAGGTTTCATTAGATCTAAGCCAACACAAATTAACTTAAGCTAGCATGTTAAAGTAAAGAAAACATAAACTAGTAATCAAACAACACATAGAAATATTGAATGATTAAAAGAATAATTTATCTTCAATGAAACATGTGTTTGGAGGGCTGTAAAACCCTTACAAAAGCTGAGAAAATCGTTCTTAAACCCCTACTACAAGATGATGCACTAATTATGAAAAACATATAGAAGTATACATAAGTTTTCACTTGTGATGGTGTCACCTTATAGGTTGTGATGTCGTCAGCTCGCCGTCATTAGGGTTTCGTCTTGTACAAGTCGTCGTTATGACGGCGTCACTTTAGATCTCTGACACCGTCATGAATGCCTTGACGTCGTGCCTTAGTAAATCATATGGGCCATCTCTTGTTAACTTTGTACGTGAATTTGGTCTTCAAATACACCTGACGCCGTCAGGTTATAGAGTCTTCAAATTTTTTTGGTGTGTCGCTTGTTAATTTTCCATAAAAATCCATCTTCAGTAACAAGTGACGGCGTCACTTGGTAAAGCGTGTCACCGTCAGGACTCCTTTCCTGACTGATTTTGAGACTTGGTCGTTTTCTTCTATTTTCTTGTTGTTTTAAGCCCAAAACATGTCGATTTCCAGATTTTCCATCCCAAGTACCTAAAATGCAAAAAGAAATGATTTGGGCAATATTTGATCATATTCACATGTTTTTGGCCTTAAATGACCCCTTAAAAAGGTATCAAATAAATACTTATCAAATATCCCTACACTTGAGATTGCTTGTCCCCAAGCAAATATGCTTTTATCCTAATCAATTTACAAGTTAGGGTCATTTAACATTAATAGAAAAGTAATTACAACACACAGTCATTCCACGTTAGTTACAATAAGCATGGAAATTATATATTAGCACCTCACATAAAGTGGGATTCTCACATCTCTTAGGTGTATAAAGTTATATAACATATGGAAACGGGAAACCAATAGTGCACTCTGTTATAGCACATATATTACCATAGGCTTTAGAACGGATCAAACCTCCACTACTCTGGCGTAAGCACCTAGAATAAACAATCAAATAGGTCTTTTAAAGGGTTGTAATGTTAGGTGTAAGGGTATGAAAAAGCACGATTTTGTTGGATATAGGGAATTTTACTGGTGGCAAGTCAATCATCTTAGTCAATTACATGTACAATGAGGCGTCGCTAAGCCAATACTCGACTCGACTCGCTAACTACTAACTTTTTCTGTATTTTTCTTTACATTTTCTTGACTTAAAAAAATAAAATACGGGATGGTAGTCTGTATATATATATTTTTTTTCTTTTTATCATTTTTTTTTTCATACACTCTTGCCCTACCATAAAAAATGATACATCATTACAAAAGGATTTCTTGCAACCTCCCTACACTTGAACTTTTACATAGATAAAAACTAACTAACGAACCGAGTTAAGAAAATCAAAACACGTGGGGTACTTTAAAAATTAACGTACATATGGGGGTAATAACATTGACATTCTTCCCCATTATTCCATAACAACTAGTACTTTACCCATGAGTTCCAATCGTCCCAAAATTATATATAGAAGATATGACTCGACTAAACAACCATGTAACCAACCAACCAATTAACAAAGGATTTAACACATAAGTTGTAACAATAATGCACTAAAGATGAGTGCATACAAGGTAGCCTAAGGCGATTTGGGTGTACATTTAGCGGTGGATTGTAAACAATGTTCTTTATTAATATTTCAGAATCCACCAAAATATCATGAGAACCGCAAAAAGGATAGGCTTTGGGGGTGTACTAGGGATATCGTGTAATAAAAATGAGTACATCGCAACGATGTGAGAAAATTACTTGACCAATGAAGGCAACGTAATTATAAAACAGCTTTAGAACAAGGGTTATCCTAATGCCTCTTATCATTAAGTTAATCCTAACTACACGAATGTAGTCTCACTAGCGATCTCGGGATGCATCACAAACGCAGGTTCTAGAATCTATATACTAACAGTACGTTCATTAGGGTTTCATCTTGTGCAAGTTGCCGTTGTGACGGCGTCACTTTGGATCTCTGACGCCGTCATGAATGCCTTGACGTTGTTCCTTAGTAAACGTATGAAACACACAAAAGCGTAAGAAAACAGACGAAAATGTATGAAATATGGAGGCAAACGTATGAAAGCGGACGAAAACGTATGAAAGTGGATGAAAATATATTAAAACGTTTGAAAGCGGCCGAAAACATATGAAAACAAAAGAAAACGTATAAAAACAAGAATTTGTTTTTATTGTGAGATAGTTATTTGCCATTCAAAAATAATATTTTTAGCGCATGTGAATAAATAAGAAAGATAAAAAAGATAAGAAAATAGGTTTGTATGATTAAATCTTAGGTGTAATCCCCACTATTAAATAAAACTAAATAATTGATTGAGATTTGTTCCTCAATATCCAACAAAATAATAGTATGCAAATAAAATTTTCTCTTACATTATAATGTAAAACTCAATACTTTTGTCTTTATCGATGTTGACTAATTTAACAAAAAAGGTATCCTTGATTTTGTATCGTTGCCACAAAGTGCGACCATAATTTACTCGTGTAATACATTTATGGCCTAATGTACATGATGCTAATGATTAGTAACATTTATATTGTATTTAATTTAGACAAATTAGTGGAAACAAATATTTATTTTATTCTTACTTTTTTAATCAAATAAAATTTCTATAAATTCTTAGTTATGTTTGTCTACATAATCATGTAAGATTATAAGAACATGATATTGCATTTATAATGTATAACTTGAAGGTTATACATAGAATTCTTTCATTTATAATGTGAAACTCACTAATAATAATTCATCTTTTATTGCATCGATAAAACATTTTTTAAAATTTATACATAACTAAGATAGCTTAAAAAATGACTATTGTTTGATAACATAGCATATTCTAGCAATTTGACAAAGCTCTAAAATTTATCATAATAGATGTCTAGCTAATTGGCTATTTTGATTGTTTTACTAAAATTTCAAGGCTCACCAAACATCATTTCTAATTTATAAGTTTCTAAAATTACACTTTAATCAATACTATTGTTCTACAAAATTAAGCTTCTCCAAATTACAAACTATTATTGTGATTATTGTGAAGCGAAATGAATATCACATTAACATACAGAACTGAAAAACAAATTTGAATTTGTTTTAAGTATTATATATATATATATATATATATATATATATATATATATATGGATTATGTATATATATACATATATATTGTATATATATGTATGTATTATATATATATATATATATATATTATATATATATATATATATATATATATATATATATATATATATATATATATATATAACATTTGTTGGGCTAACTTAGCCCTTTTTCCCGCCAACCCGGTCCAAACAATAGTCCAAATAATATATTGGTTGGTTATTAGGTACCCGACTGTTCATCCTCACTCACACCCTTTGTTTTCCTTTGAGATCTGAAACGTGCAGGTCAGTGACCTAGATCCGACGGCGATTCAAGTTTTTCTGAGCCGATCATATGGGTTTTGTGGCAACTACAGTTTCCTGTGAGGGGGTGTACAGAGCTATGAATAGTGATATTATTTTTTATTGCTTTTGTGGTTCTTCTTATGCCATATGTTATGGATATAGTATCCCCCTTAGTTATATCCACAAATTTAGATCTAAAATAGCCGTAGTCGTCATTTTTTATCAACAAAAATGGTACCCATATTCTCTGAAGAAACCCTCGGGAAGCATACGTTGTAGGTTTTTTTTATGTTTTGCTCTGTTTTGTTGTTCTTATTGCTAATTCTATGATGTTAGATTTACGGTGTTAGTGTGTTTGAATGTCACTATTATTGTTGTGATACCTGCTATTATTATTGCCTTGCAAGTATTGCTAACTTTTTAGCACAGATTTACTGTTTTGTTGTTGTTATTGGTTGATTTACCCTTTTGGTTTATTTAATTGTGCCTGTACCTAATTTTCTGATTCCAGATTTAGGGTTGTGTTGTTGTTATTGTCTGATTTAGGGTTTCACTTAATTTAATTCGACATTTCTTTTTGTTAGGAATATAAATATTCATATGAAAGACTTGGTCACCCCGAGTATCGTTTGGCATTAGATAGCCCGAAGGCTTTATATTTATAGTTTAGATATCGTTTCATCATGGAGTCGGGTTTGGTCTTTACCCACTGTAGCCCGCTCCATAGCCCATGTGGGGCTTTAAGTAAGTTGTATAAATATCCTCCCCCACCAAGGGAGAGGGTTGGACCTTTTCATTATACTTTACTTCACTTTGTCTCACTAAAGGCTCCCATCCTCTTACTTTCTCTCTCTAAAAATTCGATCTATACTTATACTCTTGATTGTGTTATGTGTTTTGATAACTTACAATTGGTATCAAGAGCCATGGTTATGACTAGCTAGATTGTGTGGTTAAATTCGTGGTGTAGTTTATCTTATTTTTCTTCTTGTTTGGTTCGAATGGCAAAACAAGAAAACACCATGGTTTTATATTTGTTTGTGCTTTGATTTTGAAATACTTTGTTCGTTTATGTTCCCTACAATCACTAGCATAGCTCTTTTGTGTTCTACGGGTTACTTTGTGGTTTTGTTTGAAGATTGAAGAGTATTTCTTGATTGCGTTTTGACCCATGGTAATGTCTTCTTAGTTGAGGTTTGGTGTCGGTTGGGTAACTTTTGGTTGCGGTTTGGCAAGAAAGCTGGTTGCATTTTGGTTTTTAGCTAAAATGGGTAAAAGACAAAACTTAGTGATTGAGACCTTTCTGTCCCTTGCGGTTTGACGAAAAGCGACCTGCGATTTGACCAATTTACATTTTGTTGTGATTGTGGTTTCTCCTCCTGTGTTTTGATGTTCTGCGGTTTGAGATTTACTGCGGTTTGAGGTCTTGTGTTTCGTATTTATTTTAGGTTGAGGTTTGCTATTGCCAATTACGGTTTGACCAAGTTACTGACTGTGTTTTGACAGTGCCTTTTGCTATTGCCAATTGTTGTTTGACCAAGTTACTGACTGCGTTTTGACATTGCGTTTTGCTATTGCCAATTGCGGTTTGACCAAGTTACTGATTGTGGTTTGACATTGCGTTTTGCTTGTGACTTGTTGCGGTTTCACCAAGTTACTCCATCTCGTTAAAACATTTTAACCAAATCAAATAGCATTTCACAAAGTCTTACAAACAATCATTCACCCTTAACACAAAATCACTAATCATATTATCGATCCAAACTTTTATCATAACACATTCAAGTAATCATTATCATTGCACAGTTTATTCTTGATTTTTGTAAAATCATGGGAAAGAATCTATTTCTCAGTTTAAATCATAGAATTGTAAAATCCCGTGCAAGTTTACATCATGGCAAGCACTTCTTCTGATGACATTCAAGTTGCTGGGTCCGATACGCGCCCTCCTATGCTTGATAGGACGAATTATGAATCATGGGCACAAAGAATACGACTTTATTGCTTGGGAAAAGAAAATGGTGTTAACATTCCTAAATCCATTGATGAAGGACCTTTTCAAATGGGCACCACTAGAGATGTTGTCACTACCGCTGAGGATGGAACTATCACTCTTGGAATTGACTGGCCACGTAATTACAATGATCTTAATGAGGAGGAGAAGAAGCGTTATGATTCAAACATTAGAGCTTCTAACATTGTGATTCAAGGACTACCCAAAGACGTTTACAAGCTTATCAACTTCAACACTAAAGCTAAAGCTGTTTAGGACAATGTTAAAATGCTTCTGGTTGGATCTGAACTGACCAAAGAAGATCGTGAATCTCAGTTGTATGATGAGTTTGAGCACTTCAAGATGAATCCTGGTGAAAACATCACTAACTATTATGTGAGAGTTCACAAGCTTGTGAATGACATGAGGATCATCAGGATGACAATGCCAAATATCCAACTCAACTCTAAGTTTTTGAACAACATGTCACCCGAGTGGGACAGATTTGTCACTGCCGTGAAGCTGAACAAAGGATTGAGAGAGACTAATTATGAATAGTTGTATTCCTACTTACAACAACATGAAAAGCATGTTGTCTATGATTCTCAATTGAGGGAAAAACTCAATCCAACAACATCTAATGATCCACTTACATTTGTATCAAATGTTCAGCCGTTCAATCAATCATCACTTGATCAAGTTTATCACCATCCCTTTTCATCATAGAATCAGACGTCATTTGCCCAATCATCGTTGCACCCACCATCTACTGTGAACACCCAACTGGATTCAGGATATTTTCATACTGACAAGATGATAGATAATCTCTCTAACCAAGTTTCTTTACTTGTCCAACTGTAACAATTCGTAAAAATCCCTTCAGTAATTCATAACTAATTTAACCCATGTACTGTTCAATACTACCATTCATCACGCCATTTTTCCGGGTAAATTTTAATTTTTTATTCATTACGATAATATAATACGACACAAGTATATCAATACACTCTTATATTTTTCCTTTTCAACTTCGACACAACAAGAAGCTTATATACAAACATTATATATTTTTTTTTCTTAGTTGCTCTTGAAAAATTGACACAAACACAAAGCATAACACAAACATTAAAAACATGCATTTTCCATTAGAGGATTAAAAACTATATCAAGTTGGCTGATGTCGATACACACAATATTAAACAAACCCAACATGGTTTCTTTTTATAACACTCGGTCACATAAACCATCATTTGATTTTCTTTAATAAACCGTCACAAAAAAAGATTTTCTTTACACATATTATAGCATTAATAAAGGAAGGAGACAATGAAGCATGGGTTAAAGAGGAATACTTTATATCACAAAAATATAAAATAACCAAATGATATCTACTGAATTCTAAGTGCATGAGTATAATAATGATACAAGGCATCACTTTATTCACTTCTCAAGTGTACTACACGTTCCAAGATTCCACTTGAATCATATTAAATCTCAATGACCAAAGTTCCTTTTGATTATTATACAAGTTTCTTATACATGTTCGACCTAATTATTATACAAATCCCACACAATACACTATATTCTTTTGTGTTGTTTTTTTTCTCTTGCTCCTACGCACGACAAGAACATAAAATATAAAACTAGTATTGCTTTTTCTTTCTTTTATTTCCTGGTGACACGACTCACAACACACTCTTTTATTCTCCAAAACCGAAACCCATGCCATGTTATTCCTCCATGTGCTCAACACCCATGCAATCACTCAAACTCCCACATAGACTTCTTGTGTTCTACACCATCGACCCATACATGTTTCCTACTCTTATTCGACCTTCATCTTACAACCTCACATTAAATGATTTACAGCAACTCACATACTCACACTCTTCTACTCACTCAAACAATAACCACATCAAAATACTTACAACAATCTCACATTAAACTCACACTCAAAGACACACAAACTCAAGAAACAAACACATAACTTTCTGTTCTTGGTTACTGACGAATAAGAGAAGAGAAAAATAAGTACGAAGTGAAGTATCTCAAAGACTTTGGGAGTCACTTTGGGCTGTTCTTGATCGTGGGTTCCAATTAGTTCAAGTATTCTTCCATTCATTTGTATTCTTAACCATCAAGTCTAGTGGTATGTTCGTATATATTTTCTTTTTTTTCGTACGTACATATTTTAATTACCCAAATTCATACATAGCACGAGACACACTAGACGAGCTGAAACTTATCATGCTAAAAACAATGAGCAACAATCCTAGGAACCAATTACTCAAAAGAGTTTTTCTGTTTTCTTTTGTTTCAGTTTTACCGAGAAAACAGCCCAAGACCCAACCTTTGAGCCCTTGGTTCGAACCCCAAACGACACCTTAAACATCCGAATTTTTGTCACAATAATAACGACCTAGCTAACTAATTATTAGGCCAAGAACATCACAAAATGATCAAGTAATCAATAAGCAATATAATTTTCTTTTTCTATCCATCGCTAGACAAAACTGAACAAACATGTTTTTGTTATTTCGCATAACACACCAAACTTGGGACATTATTTTCGACCTTCAAACGATCCTATAAAATTCTAAGTTTTTTCCTCATTAAAGACCACCCAGCAAACTAGCTACAGAATCAAGACCATTGTAAAAACATCAAATGGCCTCGCCTATATAATTTTCTCTTTTGGTGTCTGCTCGGACAAAACCAAACGCACCATCTTTATTTTTATTTTCTGTTCGAACAAGAATAAGCAGTTTCTGAAATTGAATAAGCACTTAGTGGCTTATTTACATGTTGTCTAAACATATACAGCCGAGTCATAAAAGTTCCTCCTTTTTCCCGTAAAAAAAATGCGTTTTCTTGAAATAGGGACATCGTATGTGATGAATAAAATGTTTTGAGGGTAATTATTGCCCGCGCACAAACTCGTTTTATAACAAGGACTGATTTTGTAACTAAAACTATAAGGGGCAAAGTGTAACATTTTTATAATTAGTTTCTAATAATTATATTACAGCCCCCTTGACTCTAGAAACTAACAAATAAAGTATAGAACAATTTCATTTATAACAATAACCATAATAAATTGATAAGTTATTTTCGAACCCTTAACACTTTAAACAACAAATCCAACATTATCTCACTCGAATATTTTCCACGCTCATCATTTCACTGTCAAACTGAAAATTATTAATAATAATCTAAACGAATCATATTAATTCAGGTCACAAATTCGGAGCTATTCATTGATATTCATTGCTATTCATTAATCTTCATTTAGACAACTAATCGAATCTACATTACTAAGGTGAGTTCATGGTCCCTATTTTACTTGTTTTCAAATACTTTTGGGGGAGAATACATATTCGTTTTTATCTAACTGCAATACTTGTTTACTCAAACCATTACTTGTTTTACTTATGAAGTTGTTGTTTACTCGAATGCGTTATTTTTCACATATTACAAAGTTGTTGTCGTTTGCCATAAATTCCCCACTATCATGAACCGTTAATTACGTTGTAAGCGCGAATGTTGTGAATAGATCTATTGGGGGTAAACTCCCCCGTCCGGGTTGGTCGCTCCAACTGGTCGAACAAACGCATTTCATTTGATGTCTTACAGGTGTTTGGCAAAACACCTGTTTGGGGTGATAACATGAACTAACTGTTAAGGCTTCGGTGTCATAAGCTTAGTGCAACAATAAGACTTTTCGTGAACATATTTGGAGTACATTTTTGTTGCAATTCTTGTGGTCCATATATTACTTCTGTTTACCAGGAACAAATCTTGTTTGGCAGCGGGTTGTAAACACACAGGTTGCAAGTTTTGTAAGGGCAGGGCTTAGAACTGAATGGATTTATAACGCCCTTGCTGGGAAATCTTCATTCAAATGCTTCACAGTTAAATTAAACTCTATGAACTCACCAACCTCGTGTTGACATTTTAGCATGTATTTTCAGGTATTAAGCAATAGCATGCTACTGAATGCTTTTGGCAGGGCATGGCATGGTCATAGAAGACTCTGATAAACATTTGGGACCGTCTTTCTTGTTTTAAGGGCCTATTTCCGCACTACTTTTAACAATGTAAATTTAACACTTTTGTTAAACAATTTTATTCTAAATAATTGAGGTAAAAACCGTTCTTTGTACATGTGTTGTGATACCAATTGAGTAGCACACCAGCGACATGTACGCTTCCGCTGGACCTTATTTTGGGGGTGTTACAGATTGGTATCAGAGCCTTGGCTATAGAGAACTGGGTAATTTTAAAACCTAGACTATAGCTACTTTTACGAAAACTTAACCCTATGACCGCCACGTGCCTACCTGCCAAGCTGATGCCTCATTGTGTTTTGTTGCTGACATATTTGATGAGATTTGTGTCTTATTATCTGATCAATTATACCCACTTATTATCGTTAATTACTATAATTGCATTCCATATAAGCATGCTCACATATCGTACATGTCACAGCACTACACCTTTTCCTTACGTAGTTTCATCATTCGACCTCGAGTTTGGTCACTTGCCTTAGTCTCTCGAAACGTCCTTTAAATGTGAAGGACATAGTAGAGTATAACTGAGCCGAGTATTTTAAAATTCATTGAACCTCGGTGGAATATAGACTGGTCATCTATATTCGACCCGAGACAGTGGGACATAGCCTGATCACGTATGTCTGACTCAGAGATGAATTTTGCAATACTGGGAATAGTTATAATGAAATTATGTCTGGGTAGAATCTCTACCAAAAATTCCTGTGTATGTACTCAATCGTTGCAAGAACATTCACATCTACATTACCTCGTGAGCCATCGCCTAGAAGCACGCCAACTTCAGAGACCAACACGAGCTGAATTCAGGGACTGAATTCCTTTAACGGGTGGAGACTGTAACAATTCGTAAAAATCCCTTCAATAATTAGTAACTTTAACCCATGTACTGTTCAATACTACCATTCATCACGCCATTTTTCCCGGTAAATTTGAATTTTTTATTCATTACGATAATATAATACGACACAAGTATATCACTACACTCTTATATTTTCCTTTTCTACTTCGACACAACAATAAGCTTTACAAACATTATATATTTTTTTCTTTCTTAGTTGCTCTTGAAAAACTGACACAAACACAAAGCATAACACAAACACTTAAAACATGCATTTTCCATTAGAGGATTAAAAACTATATCAAGTTGGCTGATGTCGATACACACAAGATTAAACAAACCCAACATGGTTTCTTTTTATAACACTCGGTGACATAAACCATCATTTGATTTTCTTTAATAAACCGTCTCCACAAAAGATTTTCTTTACACATATCATAGCATTAATAAAGGAAGGAGACAATGAAGCATGGGTTAAAGAGGAATACTTTATATCACAAACATATAAAATAACCAAATGATATCTACTGAATTCTAAGTGAATGAGTATAATAATGATACAAGGCATCACTTTATTCACTTCTCTAGTGTACTACACGTTCCAAGATTCCACTTGAATCATATTAAATCTCAATGACCAAAGTTCCTTTTGATTATTATACAAGTTTCTTATACATGTTCGACCTAATTATTATACAAATCCCACACAATACACTATATTCTTTTGTGTTGTTTTTTTTCTCTTGCTCCTACGCACGACAAGAACATAAAATATAAAACTTGTATTGCTTTTTCTTTCTTTTATTTCCTGGTGACACGACTCACAACACACTCTTTTATTCTCCAAAACCGAAACCCATGCCATGTTATTCCTTCATGTGCTCAACACCCATGCAATCACTCAAACTCCCACATAGACTTCTTGTGTTCTACACCATCGACCCATACACGTTTCCTACTCTTATTCGACCTTCATCTTACAACCTCACATTAAATGATTTACAGCAACTCACATACTCACACTCTTCTACTCACTCAAACAATAACCACATCAAAATACTTACAACAATCTCACATTAAACTCACACTCAAAGACACAAAAACTCAAGAAACAAACACATAACTTTCTGTTCTTGGTTACTGACGAAGAAGAGAAGAGCAAAACAAGTACGAAGTGAAGTATTTCAAAGACTTTGGGAGTCACTTTGGGCTGTTCTTGATCGTGGGTTCCTAGTAGTTCAAGTATTCTTCCATTCATTTGTATTCTTTACCATCAAGTCTAGTGGTATATTCGTATATATTTTCTTTTCTTTCGTACGTACACATTTTAATTACACAAATTCATACATAGCATGAGACACACTAGACGCACTACTACACAAAAGGTTATATAGATCACTTCATATAGATCGTATATGTTAAAAACTGATCTATATAAGGGAAATAAAGGGAAAATATAATAAATAGATCGGTTTTTTGGTTAATAACCGATCTATATAGTTTCAAAATTTAATAGATCGGTTATTAACGAAAAAACCGATCTATATATACTCAAAATTCACCAAAATATTTTAGCGGGATTTATTTTTATAAAATCCCCCCATTTATTTCACCAAAAGTTGAATAACTCCGCCGTTTATTTCACCAAAACCAGATCTATACACATTGACTAACACATTTATCTCATTACATCTCATTCACTACAAAAACCAACCACATCCCACACCATCACCGCCACACCGTCGACCACAGCACCATTGCCACACCGCCAACCTCCCACACCATCACTCTTCTTTTCTTTCTTTCTTCCTCTCTTTATGTTTGTGTTTGTGGTTTACTTGTTTGTTATGTTTGTGTTTATGATTTTGTTTAATTTTTGTTTGTGTTTTGTGTAGTACTCAACTCACCACCGTTACTTCTGTCCGACCCACCACCACTGCCGCCGTTGCTGCTGTCCGACCCACCACCACCACCGTTAATTGCTGCTACTGATGTAAGTGTCATACTTGTCTATTTTAAAAACTTTTTTATTATTTATGATTGGTATAAAATGCAGTTAGTTATAAATGTGTTGTATCTATGTGTAAATGTGTGAATTGGTAGCATCGCGAAAATGTGGAGTATGCTTTTATGTGTATTATGCGGAAATATGTAGTATGCGTAAGTGTGCAAGAGTGTTTGGTTACTGATACAACAGCAACCAAACACCCCTGTTGCAGCAGCGGGAGTGTTTGGTTACTACTGCAACAACAACTAAACTTAAGGCGTGTAAAACATGTTGTTTATCTATTTTTTCTTTTGTATGATTTTACAGTTTTACGGATTTATTGTTAAGGTTGTTCTTATATAGTTAATGGTAATATACTATGTGTAGAAGCGATGATAGAAGCTTAGTTAAACAACATACTTTTTTTGAAGAGCAAAACTCTTTCTATGTTTAACGTGTAGTTGAATTAGATTCTTTGCATAATAAGCAAATATGCAGATTGCAGAGGCTCTATATTAGCTAAATTAATAACTTTTATACCAGATTTAATGCTTTCAATTTCTATTGTTTATGACAAATGTATTAAGTTTGGATTACATTCCTACACGGATAAAAGGACACTGAATTTTTCTGGTTATCCAAAATGAATAGAATTCTAGGCTATTTAGGACAGAGGCAGTGTATTGTTTTGGGTATCGATTTATATATTTAGTGTTCTGCTCAGTCTTCAGCCTATATCATTTAGTTGCAATGTGTGTAATTAGGATTTAGGGGTGACAATTTTGAACCATTAGTCCATTACTTAAGAATGAATGGGCATCTTTTGTCTCTAATGGCTTAAATGGATCGAATGGATCAAATGTTGCTCAAGCCAATCTACTATTTTGACCTGTTAGGCCATTATCCAATACATCCATTTTGCCACCACTATTTGAAATGGATGAATATCACTCAACTATTACATCAAAGAATGTATTGAAAATGTTATCTAATAATGGAAATTCAACCATATAAGAAAAAAGAAATCCGAGACTCATTTAAGGTGCAATACAGCTTATTGTTTTGGTTAGAATTATTCATATCACTAACAACAGGTTTCTAATGGTCATTGTATTGCAGAAGAGGAGATGCTCAGCAAAGGAAGAGTATACGTTACCACAAGAGTATGTGGAGCAGCAGAGAGCTTATTTTAAAGAGATTGATGACTATGAGTTAGAAGTGGAGGAAGTATGAGTCTAAAGAAGTGCAATAACTTCAACTACTTAGGTAGGATTACCAAACTGTTGTTGTGTAAGAAAGTATTTTTTGAATCCGTTTTGTTTGGTATCGTAAGATGATGATATTGTTCAACACATATGTATCGGATTAATATTGTTAGTTTATTCTGTGTGCAATGGAACATATATTTCAAGAAAATATGGTTTCAATAATTTTTTTTTCTTTTGAAAATGAACATAAAGATCGGTTCTTAGGTATTAACTGATCTATATGTGTTCTCTCATATAGATCGGTTCACAACCGATCTATATGTGTTTCTCTCATAAAGATCACTCTTATATAGAGCGGTTAAAAACCGATCTATATATGCCATTCTAACCGATCTATATAGCTTCTTTTGTAGTAGTGACGAGCTGAAACTTATCATGCTAAAAATAATGAGCAACAATCCTAGGAACCAATTACTCAAAAGAGTTTTTCTGTTTTCTTTTGTTTCGATTTTATCAAGAAAACAGCCCAAGACCCAACCTTTGAGCCCTTGGTTCGAACCCCAAACGACACCTTAAAAATTCGAATTTTTGTCACAATAATAACGACCTAGTTAACTAATTATTAGGCCAAGAACATCACAAAATGATCAAGTAATCAATCAGCAATATAATTTTCTTTTTCTGTCCATCGCTAGACAAAACTGAACAAACATGTTTTTGTTATTTCGCATAACACACCCAACTTGGGACATTATTTTCAACCTTCAAACGATCCGATAAAAATCTAAGTTTTTTCCTCGTTAAAGATCACCCAGCAAACTAGCTAAAGAATCAAGAACATTGTAAAAACATCGACTGGCCTCGCCTATATAATTTTCTCTTTTGGTGTCAGCTCGGACAAAACCAAACGCACCATCTTTATTTTTATTTTCTGTTCGAACAAGAATAAGCAGTTTCTGAAATTGAATAAGCACTTAGTGGCTTATTTACATGTTGTCTAAACATATACAACTGAGTCATAAAAGTTCCTCCTTTTTTCCGTAACTGAAAATGCGTTTTCTTGAAATAGGGTCATCGTATGTGATGAATAAAATGTTTTGAGGGTAATTATGGCCAACGCACAAACTCGTTTTATAACAAGGACTGATTTTATGTTCGAACTAAAACTATAAGGGGCAAAGTGTAACATTTTTATAATTAGTTTCTAACGAGTAGGGCTTCGCGCCGCCGCGTTGCGGCGGGGCGTTGATTATAGACTATAAATTTGAGCAGATGCCAGAACGGAAGTTTGTGCTTGTCAGTGGTTGTCACAATGACAACAGTTGAAACAAAAATTCATTCACAATATACTACTTCCGAAAATGACAATAGCACATAATTAAATAAGCTTATAAACAACAAATCTAATTAAATATTTATAATTAAAAGCTTGTATGTACATACCTTTAATAATTTTTGGCTGCAGATTACAGGAATGGTTTTGGAATGGTGTTTCCTGGTTTACGTCGTGGTTAGCTGCAGCCACAGCTAAAGGATGGTCCCCTATGCATTTCATTCTTTCCGGAAGGGAAAAAAAACAAAACATTACCATTCACAGGTTTGGCTTTAATTAGTATCATTTCATACACTGTCAATGGAAACAATAAATAACATCTATTAACGTTTTAACCAAAGAGTTAAATAGTACGGAGTAGTTTTTGGCAACTAAATCTAACCTTTTTTTATCGGACCTGCTCTTATAAATACCATAACCAAGCAAATCGCCATCCTCAGTTTCCATCTCTTCGGTCACTCTTTTGGCGACACTAATCGCGGCCACACATCCTGGTTGAGTGCATCTAACTTTGCCATTTTTCGTATACCCTTCATCGTATAAATACTGCAAAATTAGTATTCCATATGTTATACGTGAAAATAGGAAGAAAAAACCGAATATTATAATGACAACAAAAAAGCGCGGTTATACTTGAAGCATGCATTTATGACACAACATCCTTGATCCTCCCACATTCGCAACTTTTTTAACAAAACATAACCTTAAGTTTTCAAACATGCAAATAAATGAGTCAAATTACTATCAGTATTAAAGGTAACACCTGCTTAAAATGTCAATGTGATGGCAAATGACATGGTATCATCAATGAACTCTTGAAAGAAGCTCAATCTCAGTTTTAAACTCATTAGCACCCTGCGTCGATCCTTGTTGAGATCTTTTAATGGCAACTAATTGCCATTTGGAAGACTACGTCTGTAGACCTACAATTTATTAGCCAAAACCTTTAGCATCTTTTTTACATAAAGTGTTATAAATTATAGAATTGCAGAATTACTAAAACTAATTGCAGAATTACTAAAACCAACCATCCCATAACCACCAGAACCTATGTTGATCTTGCCCCTTTTACAGATCTCATTATCTGATCCTGAAATTTCTGTTCCAGCCGTTCAAAAGTCAATTCAGGAGGTCCACTTTCCTCATATCCGATTTCCATGTCTTGCTCAAACGACTGCGATCCGGCGTCCACATTCTCTTGACTCTCGCGACTACCCTTTTGGTTTACCATCCGCTCTTGTGAACGTCATTGATTCAGATCACTTCTATGTCCTGCTTCACACACCAATAAATACAAAAGAAACACACAATTATACAGCTGAAGTATCATTCACAGACGCCATAACCCAAATGCTGGTACTTTAAAGCAACCTTACTAACATTCTAAAGGACACTCCTCGAGCCGGATACTGAGCATTATATTTGCTAATGCTTGAATCACCATAAGATGTTGAATGCCTATTCATCTTCTTTTAATCACAAAATATTTATATAACAGTTAATCAATACAATTGGATTATTCAGACTTCAGGCATTAAACAAATATAGTAACTTATTTTATCCAACTAAGCATTATAACAAACATGTAGTGTGCATGTAATTAAACTATGTAAAAACTATACAAAAGTTTCGGCCTTATCATTACTACCAAAAAATTCAAATTCAAAGATAACATAGGAAAATGCTTCATACCACATCCTTAGTCGAACAAACTGAATCCCATATCATCATCAGAGTCTTCATTCTCTTCGACCTTCTCTTCCTTCTTTGTCTCGGCATCGGTAGGCGCAGGTGCACCACCACCAGCTGAAGGCAGCAACAACAACACCACCGCCACCTAAAAAAAACTTAAACAAAACACAGAAACTAATTAACACAATCAGTACATAAAAAATAAAGAATCAATAATTTGTTAATTACCTAATATGATGAACTCGATCGGATGAGATTTTGATTAATCCTTCGTCTTTGAAAACAATCACGAAAATAATCAAAGCCTAAGCTTATGAGTGGTGAAAGGTTTTGATAAGAATAATAAGAAAAAGAAAGCCGGTGATGTGTGTGGTGGATTCTAGAGGTTTCAGGTTATCAATAGAAGAAGGATGGAGTGGGTAAATAGGCCGGAGAAGAAGAATGGACCGGGTAAATAGGCCGGAGAAGGAATGGGCTGAAAAAAAGGCGGGAACAGTGGCCCAAGGCCTAAACGACGGTTCCTGTAGATGGAACGGCGTCGTTTTGGTTGACATTTAATATATATAGTAATAATTATATTTTAGCACCTTTGACTTTAGAAACTAACAAGTAAAGTATAGAACAATTTCATTTATCACAATAACCATAATAACTTAATAAATTATTTTCGAACCCTTAACACTTTAAACAACAAATCCAAAATTATCTCACTCGAATATTTTCCACGCACATCATTTCACTGTCGAAACTGAAAGATTATTAATAATAATCTAAACGAATCATATTAATTCAGGTCACGAATTCGGAGCTATTCATTGATATTCATTGCTATTCATTAATCTTCATTTAGACAACTAATCGAATCTACATTACTAAGGTGAGTTCATGGCCCTTATTTTACTTGTTTTCAAATACTATTGAGGGAGAATACATGCTCGTTTTTATTAAACTGCAATACTTGTTTACTCAAACCATTACTTGTTTTACTTATGAAGTTGTTGTTTACTCGAATGCGTTATTTTTCACATGTTACAAACTTGATTTTTTTTTATTTATGGACAAAAGTGCCTTAAATATTTATTGAATGCCTAAGTTGTTTTCGTTTGCCATAAATTCCCCACTATCATGAACCGTTAATTACGTTGTAAGCGCGAATGTTGTGAATAGATCTATTGGGGGTAAACTCCCCCGTCCGGGTTGGTCGCTCCAACTGGTCAAACGGACGTATTTCATTTGATGTCGTACAGGTGTTTGGCAAAGCACCTGTTTGGGGTGATAACATGAACTAACTGTTAAGGCTTCAGTGTCATGAGCTTAGTGCAACAATAAGACTTTTCGTGAACATATTTGGAGTACATTGTTGTTGAAATTCTTGTGGTCCATATATTACTTCTGTTTACCAGGAACAAATCTTATTTGGCAGCGGGTTGTAAACACACAGGTTGCAAGTCTTATATGGGCAGGGCTTGGAACTGAATGGATCTATAACGCCCTTGGTGGGAAATCTTCATTCAAATGCTTTACAGTTAAACTAAACTCTATGAACTCACCAACCTCGTGTTGACATTTTAGCATATATTTTTAGGTATTAAGCAATAGCACGCTACTGAAGGCTTTTGGCAGGGCATGGCATGGTCATAGAAGACTCTGCTAAACATTTGGGACCGTCTTACTTGTTTTAAGGGCCTATTTCTGCACTACTTTTAACAATGTAAATTTAACACTTTTGTTAAACAATTTTATTCTAAATAACTGAGGTAAAAACCGTTCTTTGTACATGTGTTGTGATACCAATTGAGTAGCACCCCAGCGACATGTATGCTTCTGCTGGACCCTATTTTGGGGGTGTTACACCAATAGTTCAGAACAACACTCCCTCAAACCAACAACCAACTTCGAACTTCATCAAATCCACGTAATCAAGCAACTGTGGAAGATGGAAGGGTTGTGGTTTAGAATGTTCTGGGAAGGCGAAATGTGAATCAAAGGAATGTTGGTTGGGGTAATCTACAAAACAGAGTTGGGAATGCTAACCAAGGACAGGGAAGGCAAACCAAGTGTTACAACTGTGGTGGATTAGGACACATAGCAAGGAACTGAACTCAACCAACACGTCCACAGAACTCCGAATATTTCAAAGATAAGATGTTGTTGATGCAAGCTCAAGAGAATGGGGCAACTTTAGATGAAGAGGTGCTATTGTTTCTTGCTAGTGATGGGGGGGGGGAAACATTTGATGCTTATGTGGATGATCAACCAGTTCAGGACTTGGCACTTAATGATCCCAACATTTTCCAAGCAGATGAATGTGATGCTTTTGACTCAGACATTGATGATGAACCCACTGCTCAAACCATCTTCATGGCAAATCTGTCTTCAGCAGTCCCATCTCCTCAACGATCTGGTCATTCCAATGCATTGTCATTTCTGAGGTACTAAAACTGTATGACATGTACAACATTGTTGATGAACAGAAGGTTTCCAAAAAATTTCAACAGACTTGTTGGTGAGTCAGATGTTGTTGATATGGGAAATAGCGATATTAACCTATATGAACAACGTGTGAAACACAATGAAGCATCTGTTGAACCTAGTGGGGTATCTTTTGTTATTAATGATGATAATGTGTTGCATGAACAAAAGATTCCTAACGAAGTACGACCAACAAATGATGTTGAATCAGATACTACTGATATGGGAAATAGTAATGTTATCCCATATAAACAATATGTGAATCACAATGACGTGTCTGTTGTACCAAGTAGTGCATCTTCTGTGGTTGATAATACTTGTGAGTTGCATGAGAACACTGTGTTTATCCCTGATGACACTTTGACCACTAGACTTAACATCTATAAAGATCAGGTGGCCATATATGAACAACGTGCAAAATTTGAGCTAACTGAATGTGAGCAGAAAATGGATAGTCAAATGCGTAAATTCATAATAGAACGTAATTTAAGGGAATAAACATTGAAAAAGGAGTTATATTCTTTCCGAAAACAATTTTATCAAACTGTTAAACAAAAACAAGAGATTCAAGAGAGTGTAATTACACTAAAACATGATTTCAAAGAAAAAGAAACAAAACTCTGAAATGATTTTTCCAGAATTAAAATGTTAAAAAATAAGATTGAAAACAAGTTGTACACACAAGACCAGACCAGACAAGCTGCTCAAATAATTCAAAAGCATAAAAAGTTGTGTGATGAACATAGTGAAAAGAATGTAGGTGAAACTAATTCAGCTTTCCTTAGGAGTGATAAAGTAGCGCAACCTTCCTTACATGATGGAAATGAACTGCTTAAGCCTGGTCATGTCCTTCCCTAAGTGTCATCATTTGAAGAGAGTAATGAGATACAAGTAATAAATAGAGAAAGATTGGCTGAAAAAATGAAGGATCTCAAATGTATAGCAAATCGAGTCATAATCAAACCCCATGATTACTCTGAAGAGAACCGATTAGCTATTTTAGAACCTCAAACTAAGTTGACTCCAGAACAAATATTTTGGTCCTTAGACTTAGAAAAAATGAAAGCCGAAGAACTTCAAGCCAAAACTCTACCCTTTAGAAAGATTGTTGGGATTCTTGATTTGATGAGACAAAGTGAATATAAGAATGAAACAAAGGGACTAAATTTGACATTATGGAAATCTACAAAAGATGGAAGATACTGAAGATATTCTTAATTGTTTAAAAGATTTAGTTTGTAATTATAGTAAGTATCCTTTGTAACCCTAATCCTCTATTATATAAAGAGGGTTAGAGGCGTTTAGTTATGTGTGTGTGTGTGTGTGTCAACATGTAGTCGACTAAAAGGTATAGGTTGTGGCTAGGCATCGAGTTCCTACAATGGATGCCTAGGTTTTTTGTATTGTTAGTATTAGAGATGATGGCGAAGAACCTTGTTGATAATAATAATATTCTTTATGTTATTCCGCTGTGCTTATTATTA
The DNA here is from genome assembly GCA_021014915.2 of Artemisia tridentata subsp. tridentata. Taxonomy (NCBI): domain Eukaryota; kingdom Viridiplantae; phylum Streptophyta; class Magnoliopsida; order Asterales; family Asteraceae; genus Artemisia; species Artemisia tridentata. The sequence goes on from CP139509.1 coordinate 75,977,055, forward strand.
TCATTGTGTTAATTGTTTATCCTAGATCAATGTCTAAACAATCTAGAGTCCAAAAAGGTCCAAGAACTTATAGATGTTGGCGTGCATAAGTTCTAACAGGTGGTATTAGAGCTTATTTTTGTCCCCTAATTGATGATGACAAAAAGGGGAAGAAATATTTAGAAGATTGCAACTTGAAGATCCTTGATGATATGCATGGATTAAGGGTAGTCGCATGTTTCATGACATATTAACTTCAGGGGAAGTTCATGCTTATTGGTTTGGTTATTATCAACTAGGAGAAGATTGTTGGGTCTAATAGTTGAGTTGATAAAGACAAAACATGCAAAACATGAGGGACTATTAAAGGCAAAGGAAGAAACTTCACAAAAAGAAAAGATTACTACGTATCTTTTATTATTCTAGTTTTTTCCTTTGTAAACCTTAGGTATCTCTATTATATAAAGAGATACAGGGAATTAGTTATGTACAGGAGTCAAGATGTAACTCCATTATAAAGGGGTGTGTGTGTAAACCTAGGCGTATGGTTCATGTTTAGACGCCTAGGGTTAGAGATTTGTGATAAGCCTCAAGGATCTTATGATTCCTGTTAGAGTGTAACCGTGCTATACTTGATCACATAGCATTGGGGCTGATTGTATTGTTAGTGTTAGGAGATGATGACGAGAAAAACCTTTATACAATAACATTGATGTTCTTATTATTCCCCTGCATGTTCTTATTGTCTTTGTTATTGTTATCATAGATAAGGATCTAACAAATCTGAGCTATAAACGATTCTTAACATGTGGTATTAGATCCAAGGGGCTCGTGATCTAGGATCTATAAGGTTTTTCAAAGAAAAGAAGGAAAATTCGAATCTGTTATAATTTTTCATAACTTTCTGCAATGCAGTTTTGCAAAGGAGATATTTCATTCGTTAGTCATTGGATCGGGCTAAAATTTTTGTTGGAGGTTCTCTACATATCAAGGAAGATTTTCACTAGAGGGATCTTCCATTTGAGCTCTAAATCTTCAGGTATTAATTTTTGAAAACTGCTGCAAAAGAAGTTCGTATTTTTAAAATTTTAGGGTTTTTGGGCAAATCAAACTTCAAGAATTCGTGCTTACATGTGTTAATTCATTCTAGAAGTTGGATATATGTTGTTTGGTGTCTATAATTCATAAAAGAAAGAACTATTTGGAGCATGGTATGATGGATGTTTAGGGTTTTCTGATATTCGTTTATTATGAAGGAAAACAATGACGCAATAAACCCTAATATCTAGTACTTATTAATTGCTAATTGGTTTTCTTCATTCCTCATTGGTATCGGTGGTTGTTTATGATAATGGGATGGTAATCATTAAATAATATCCTTAATGAGATGTTAACCTCGTACTACAAGAACTTTGCTACTGGTGTGAGCGAATGAGGTTAAAGAAATTGGATATTAGTATGAGCGAATGAGGTTACTGGTATATGCAATTGTACTTTGGTATATGCTGCTACATGGTTTTCTTTGTACTGATATCTACTGGTTTTGGTCGAGCAGTTAGTACTGCTATCAAAGGAAGTATTCGCACTGCCCGAGATGAAGTTCGTACTGCTCACGAGATTGGCTTCATACTGCTAGCAGTTTATACTACTGACTTCGGTAGTTAGTATTGTTGCGTTTCATTTGTACTACTCGGTTTAAGTTCGTACTGCTTATTAAACATTGAATGCTGCTACTGGAATTCATAACATACACGCGTATTTAGGGTTTGAGTTGTGGAGACACATGGTTTATTTGTGATCAAGCAATGGCAGCTCACAATGTTGTTTCCTATACTGATATGGATGTGGTTATGGAAAGAAGACTGATTTGATTGTTAAGGAAGAGCAGATTTGGTTATTTGCTTCTTAGTACTGCTGGGTCTTCGAGTGGTCGGTGTTCATCCATGTTTCCGATCGGAAGGTGATCATGATTCAAGGATGGTATTATATTCACTTGTCAACTTATGCATGCATGGTAGATTTACAGGTTATTATAACTTGGATGGTGGTGGATATATATACTGAATGGATTTTATGATTACAAATTGATATTACATGTAGAGTGGACGGTAGACTTGATTATAAGGTGAGATTACTTTTGGACGACTCATGCTTTGATCTATTTGATTTATATTATTTGTTACTATGGGAAGGTGGCTCAGTAAGGCATGATTGAATATTATTGTAAATGTGCAAAGTTCTTTTATTTGATGCCGTGTTTCATGCACTATTGACCAAAGGTTTTTCCTCAAGTCAGTACTTAGCTTGAGACTACAAAATTGAGGGGAAGTATCTATACAAGATTTGGAACAGGTTGATTCCACGACACGCACACAAGGGAACACACACGCAAGATGGTAATTTGATTTTTGGATTTGGCCTTTACGTTCATTAAAAATTTATGGCTCGTATTTATTTTCTTATAGGCGAAGTGGATTAGTTATTGCTTATTTGACGATGAAGTGGAATTTTTCAAGGTTGTGCTTTATTTTATCTTAAGGTGGGTGTTACACTTTTAAGATAACTCGTTCGTGCGTTTAGGTGACTACGATTTGGCAAACACTTAAAGGAGTTACGTTATTGTGCTCAGCGATTATTGTCAAGGGATTGCGATCTCCTTATATATTAAGTATACGTTCAAAGTCGTATTTAGTACAAGATATAGGATACAAGGTTGGTTTATTCTACTTCAGCATCGAATTGGTCATGGTTAGTTTTCTTCATCAATACATAAAGTCTATAGAATTGAAGATTCGAATGGTTAACATATGGGTTTCAGGGGAAACTTATTGTTCAAGTGTTTAACCATTTATATGCTACATCGAGGTGAAGGTTTTTATGATTGCTCGTTGGTATTTTTACTGAAAATTTGGGATTTTTCTGTCTTGGATTCATTTATAAAAGAAAGCGTTTTGGTGTTCATTAATGGAGGGCGATTCAAGAAATTGGAAGACTAAGTTGGATGTATGGTACTAGCTTGTGGTTATGAAGATCAAAGTTGCATACTTTAGTCCCCTATTGATCATGACAAAAAGGGGAAGAAGATTTGATGATTTGCAACTTGTAGATTCTTGGTGGTATAGCATGTTACAAAGGAAATCAAGACTTAAGGGGAAGATTTGTTTCATTCAGGGAGATGTTTACATCTCAACTTCTCTACTTCGTCTAGGGAAGTTCGTACACGACTTTGTTTGTTTTGTCATCATCAAATAGGGGAAGATTGTTGGGATTCTTGATTTGATGAGACAAGTTGAATGTAAGAATGAAACAAAGCGACTAAATATGACATTATGGAAATCTACAAAAGATGGAAGATACTGAAGATATTCTTAATTGTTTATAATATATAGTTTTTAATTATAGTAAGTATCCTTTGTAACCCTAATCCTCTATTATATAAAGAGGGTTAGAGGCATTTAGTTATGTGTGTGTCAAGATGTAGTCGACTAAAAGGTGTAGGTTGTGGCTAGGCATCGAGTTCTTACAACGGATGCCTAGGTTTTGTGTATTGTTAGTATTAGAGATGACGAAGAAGAACCTTTTTGATAATAGTAATATTCTTTATGTTATTCTGTTGTGCTTATTATTGTCTTTGTGTTAATTGTTTATCCTAGATCAAGGTATAAACAACCTAGAGTCGAAAATGGTCCAAGAACTTATAGATGATGGCGTGCATAAGTTCTAACAAAAATAACTGCACCAACGGTGTACCCACCCAATACACCCATGCACTTAGTTCCTTTAACTCTTCCCACAGAATGTAGAACTCTAATTAGCATATATCTTCTTCGTTAACTATTTGCTGATTTCGATAAAATATGTAAGAAGTGAATTACGCCAACGGGAATTACTGAAGGGGAAAGGGGCTTTGAACAAACAAAACGGTGCTACTTAACTGAGGTGATTCCATTTTTTAAACTTCTCAAAGAACATTTTGAGGACATGCAAAAAAAACCCATGAAACTGAATTAAAAGAGATGAAAGAAGTGTTTAAAGATATGGAAAATGTGGGAAAACAAAATGCTATTGATCTTAAATGCTGTGAGATTGAAAGAAAGAACATTCTCATCGGCAATGAGAATTTGATTACTAGATGTATTGCACATGATGTATTTTATACTACTACTGATTATGCATTATCGGCTTGTCAATTTCATGAGTTGTCTATTGCATTGAATGTTACCCAGAATCGTGTTGTTGAGCTTGAGGGGGAGAATTTAAAATTCCATGAGAAAATCCAAAATGATGACCATGATAACATGGTTAGGCATTTTTCAAAACTAGAGGTTGATAATCTTAATTTGCGATTAAAGTATCAAATTTAGAAGAAAGAATTAAAATCTCAAATGCGAAGACATCTTTGGATGCTCCTGAATTTGATGCATATTTTGAATTAAGCAAACAAGATGAAAAAATTCAAGCTCACAATAACACGATTCGAAAATTGAGGGCCCAAATTGCCCAATTAAAGTCTAATAAGAGTGATGTGACTGGCACCCATTCATCGTCTTTAGATTCTCATAATTTTCACTATCAAGATACCATCAATAAATTACCACATGAAAATGATTGGTTTCAAGCTGAAAATTCAAATGTTAAACAACATTACAAAGAGTTATATGATTCGATTAAAATCACACATGATAAAACCAGTGAAAAAAATAACTTATTTTCTTAATGAGATTGAGAATCTAAAGGCTCAGGTGAAAGGGAAAATGCCAGTCGCCACCAGTGATAATATTGTTTCAAAGGTTTCTGCTGGTAGAAAATATGCAATTGATGTTGTGACTATTCCACTTCCTCTTAGGAACAGTAGGTCAGCTCATCATGTTTATCTCACTTATCTTAAGGATAGTATTGACATTCTTCGTGAGACCATAGAAGAGGATAGGATAGAGAAATCACTTGATAGTGCAGTTGTAGATGCCTGCTTCCTCACTAAACGATCTCAGGATCTCTTAGAATACGTCATTGGCACATGTCCTAAGATTGATAACAAGTGAGATAGGTTTATTGCATCATCCTCAATGTCTAAGAACAAACATGTAACCTTTGATGTACCATTGAAAACATCTGAACCCAGCATATAAAAAACGGAAAAACAAATGGCAGTGAAACAAACTAATGTTCCCATCATTGCTTTTACAGGAGTAAACAGTGACATTAAAGCTAGCGGGTCAAAGCCTAGTAGCAATACAAAGAAAGATAGGACTGCGCCAGCTAAGAGTGCTCATGAGAAGAAAGTAGAAGACCACCTTAGGAACAATAAGTTTAGTTTGAACGAAACGAATCGTGTTTATTCTAGTATTAGCTTTAAGCGTACTGTAATTAATTCGAATCCTAATGTTGTCTGCAAAACATGTAACGAATGCTTAATTTCTAGTAATCATGATGATTGTGTTGTGTCATTCTTGATTTCTTCTAAACGATCCCCAGTTAAGAATGTTAGGAAACCTAAACTGAGTAAGCAAATTTGAAATGCAACATGATATCAGTTTGCTAATGTTGGTTATCAATGGAAGCCTACTGGAAGAAAATTCACTTTAGGAAATAATTGCCCCTTAACTAGAATGACTAATCATAAAGTAGTGATTGTTAAGGAATGGAAGCCAACTGATCGAATTTTCCTGTTAGAGACACAATGCCCTGTAACTAGGTCCATTGCATCTACTAGTGAAGTTTCCACTGTGAATACCATGGCATCTATGATTCCTGTAGTTCCAGAATTTGTTTGCGCTAAGCGAACGGACCCCAGCTGGACGTGCATGGGGATCCACCTTTTTCAGTTATCCATCGTTGTCTGTTTTCAAATGAAGGTCGTACAAATCGTCCTTTGGTATTTGAACTCAGGCTGGTCAAAACATATGACCGGGATCACTCACGGCTCAAGAATTTCATGAATAAGTTCATCAGTATAGTTAGATTTGGGAACGACCATTTTGGGGCGATTATGGGTTATGGAGATTATGTGTTTAGTGACAGTGTAATTTCCAGGGTATACTACGTGGAAGGAATTGGGCACAATTTGTTCTCTGTTGGTCAATTTTGTGATTCCGGTCTTGAAGTTGCTTTCAGAAAACACACATGTTTTTTCATAGAATTGGATGGTATTTGTCTCCTTAAAGATAGTCGTGGCACAAATCTATACACCATCTCTATTGAAGACATGATGCGGTCCTCTCCTATTTGCTTGCTGTCAAAGGCCTCAAAGAACAAATCATGGCTTTGGAAGTGTCGTTTAAATCACTTAAACTTCGACACCATAAATGAACTTGCTCGCAAGGATCTTGTACGAGGTATGCCCAGATTGAAGTTTGAAAATGATCATCTTTGTTCTGCTTGTCAACTGGGCAAAAGCAAGAAGCATACTCACAAACCCCTAAAGTATCCTAATGATTCTTGAACTAGCCAAATCAAGATCTCTTCTTCCCTTGCTCCTTTGGTTGTGTCGAATTGTAAGTGTGAGATGAGTGTGTATATATATATACATATATATAAATATCTATATATATATATATATATATATTTCTAACTAGTTTCTAACATATACATGTACCTATATATCTGCTTGAAGACTTTCAAAGTAGCAATAATGGTCAAAAATATCATGGGCTAGGGGATCAAGGTTGTGGCCGGTTGGGAGGGCTAAGAGGGGGACAAAGCTTGGTCAAAATTTTCATTTGGCAACTCCATGTTTCAAGGTAGTTGCCTAGTATTAATTTTTAGTAGAAATTTTTTGACTAGATATGATTATAGCTTTGGGGGGGAGGGGGGGGGGGCACATAGGGGAAAATAGAAGTAATAGATTTAATTTTTATGTAAAATGTGTATATTGTGTATTGGGTATTAAAAATAGGTATTGGTTGTCGGTTTGGTGATTAACGTAAGTCATACGTAATTAAACGTACGGAATAAAGAAATTATATTAGGCGTAAGGAAATATTTTTGGAACTTTTGTTAATAATTTAGGAAGTATAAAAATGCGTTAAAAATAGTTGTTAGGAGTATTGGGTATATTGGGAGTTTATTTAAATAGCAAAAAGTGTTTGTTAAATTAACAATCGTAATTAAATAAAGGAAAGGGAACTGTTTTAGGAATTAAAATTTCGAACCAGAATAGGAGCAAGGTACTGGAACGTTGTGGACTAAATATAACTTAACTCCTAGTGCAGAAGAGGGACATTCCTTGTTTTAACTAAAGAGTTATAAAAGTGTCCTTGTAAAATTTTAAAGTAGTAAATTAGTGTTTGAAAATAAATGTTGACATGGGAAAATTACGGGTTGCTACAATCATCCCTCACCTCTAGATCTATATCGACATACATTTTGACCTTACGACACTATTCCCCTAGAGAACGATCAATCCACTGAGTCTTACCTATACTACATTACAGCGATTTGATGAAGTCGGTTTTATCAAATTATGGGCTTCACAACATTAAAATAGACCGGCGGAAAAATCACATAAGTAATAACTTTGTATACAAACATTCCACTGAGCCTAAATACCACATTTTACACACCTTACTTTAAATTTCAATAAAGTAATCCAGAAGCTGTAACAATTAGAAAATTAAATGACCTGAGTATTCAACAAAAAAATACAATCTTACCTATACAACCTATAGATTAACCAACTTTTCTAACAAAAAGTCAAGAAACTTGTATCTCAAAAGTCAAAAACTGTGATTCAGTTACGGACTTTTCAAGTCACAGCTTCAAGGGGAATAAATTAGAGACCGCCATAAATTATCGATTTATTTTAAATCTCTAAAAAATGAAAGGATATTCAATTTTCTAAAAAAAAGAAAAAGAAAAAAAAAGAAATTGTCCAAATAAACCAGTGCGCGTGATTGACTATGCGGCTCCACTAAAAATTTGACATGTGTTTCTTTTTTAAAATAATAAAGTACAAGTGATTGTTCGGTGTTGTAAGCTATACATTGATTGTTTAGATTTTGTACTTTTGTGCCACTCGCGGTTATTATACTTTGTTCGACTTCGATTTTATTTCTCGAAAAACAAAAAAAGAAATAAAAATATTTAAGAATATTTAATTTAAATTGTTTTTTTTGAAAAAGACAAAATTTGGTCGCATGATAATATAATAGCCGTCAGTCGCACAAAAAAAATCCCACCAACCACTAGTACTTATCAAATTAAAAAGCAGACACGGTCAATCGCACCAGATTATTTTCAAAAATAATTTTTTCTATTATTATTTTTTTTTTTTGTAAAATGGCAACTAACTTTCTCACAAATTATATACCACAAATATCTTACATGTCCTAAGCAGGATTTAAACCCACAACCATTTGATTGCAGAGCTTCACACACAACAAAGGGTACCATTGGAAGACAAGCGCTTTGATTTTTTTTTCTTTTTTTGATTGAAAATGGACTACCAAATAATTTTTAGACTATTTTAGAAATTTCCACAAGACGTATATAACCTGTTCAATTTATAAAAAATACAAAATACAACTACAAATGTTAGGATTTAAGATGTAAAAAATATTACTCGGTCGAAAATACTTTCCTTATCATTAAGGTTTTAAATAGGTATATATATATATATTATATATATATATATATATATATATATATATATATATATATATATATATATATATATATATATATATATATATATATATATATATATATATATATTGCTTAGGTGGACTAAATATGATTACATTGCATTAAATCATAATTAAATGGCATTGAGGTGGCATTATGTGGCATTATCTACATGTAACGCCTCATGTTATATATATATATATATGTATATGTATATGTATATAACCTGTTCCATTTATAAAAAATACAAAATACAACTACAAATGTTAGGATTTAAGATGTAAAAAATAGGGATAATTACTAAAATAGCCCGATTGCCCAAGTGCTAAGAGTATCTATCCCGCTCACAGAAAATTCCCCCCTTAACCCAGGGCAACTGATCCGACGGACCACAGGACGCCACGTCACCGACCAAAGTATATATACAACTGTTGATACGATGTATAAGGGATGTATTGTATTTTGGGCAACTTTTGAATTTTGGGCAACAAATACATGAACAAAAGGATATTTTGGTCATTTTACGTGCATTAAAATTAGAAACTTGTTATTAACATAAGACCACTACTCGATGGATTCAGATCTAGCTCTCGATCAAAACAAAAATAAATCCCTATCACTCTCCCGCATAACAAATCATACACAAACAAAAAAAACACAAATTGCACTCACAAAAAAATCCAAAACAACACACACAACACAAACAAAGTCAAAACCCAGAAAATTTACACACACCAAAACCCAGATCCATCACAGATTTCGATCAGTGGTGGTCGCTTGTTCGGTCTTCTCCTTCGTTTCGTAATCCAAAGGTGAGGAAAACTACTAGTGCAGTAGTGCTAGATGGGTACCAACCTTCATCCAGATCCGCAGGTATGGCTGTCTAATTTCATATGAGTATTGCTTTAATATATGATGATTTTTTATGTTTTATGTGTTGGGTAATTTTTTTTTTTTTGTATAAGGATTGTTTGTTGATTGGTTTTGTTAGGCTTTTTTTCAGGTTTTTGCAGCATCTGATTCAATTTCGTTATACCATTTTCAGATTAGCTGATATAATCTTTGTTCCGTACATCGGCGTCGATAACCTATTGAGTGACAACAAAGACCAGCCCTTATTAGGAGAGTTGGTTTGTATGTTGGTAATGTTCAAGGTAATTTAGTATATTAATGTTTAAATTGTTGCACTTTAACCACTTTGAGGTGGGTATAATTAACCGTTACCAGTGGTTATGATTACCTACATCCCAGAATGTCAGTAAATTTCAAGACGGAAAAGTAGGTATTGCAGATTTTTTTTTTTTTTTTTTTTTTTTTTTTGATGAATTCGTTATTCGAGAGTCTCATGTATTTATTTAGTACAATGCAAAATTGTTATTGTTTTTTATGTTACAGTTTCACAGGTGATCTATGGATCGGGTCGACTCCACCGCTAAAAACCTGTTGACACGTATTCTTAATCTCTAAAATTGGTTTGTATCTACTTTTATGTTCCGTTAATTGTTTCCATTTTAATTTTCCTTACTAATATGCTGATGCTTATTTTTACGTGTGTTGTAAATCATAAAAGATAGGATTTTGATCTTGAGCTCATTTTTACGTTAACTTAGCTAACAGATGACGGTGACCATCAATAACAGAGATGGAATGAATACATGTGATAGTTTTTTAGAAGCTTACAGCTACAACACCTCACATCTCTCGCTTTGACTATACAGATAGTTCCGAAACTGTGGAAACAGGTCCTGGAGGCGTGAATACACTTAGTCATGTTGCACCTCCTAAGTCATCCAGCTTCTTTGCAGATTATGAAATGGACAGTGGTTTCTCGAAAAAAAGCACTTCATCAAAAGTCCAGGTAAACTATATTTTATTAGATATTGGGGACTGGTCCTTGGACTAGATTTCTGTCTTGTTTTATTGTATTAGAACCGATTATACAACGACCTAATTGAATATTCTGATGAGCGTGATTAACCATATCGATAGGGATCCTACTTGCAGTAAGTAAAACTTTTGAATTCCTGGATGATCCTTATTTGATAAAATAGCATCTGCCTGCCTCTTTTTGCGCCATGATGATGTCCATGTATATTGCTTTGTAACTTGATCACCACAGATCTATTAGTTTGCTCTGTTGAGTGACCTATTACTAAATGAATTGAAAGTTTCTAATACACATCAACAAGCCAATTTACTCAAATGACAATTGTTTCTTTTTATCACTGTAGGACCACTCTTTAAGATCACCACTATTCATTTTCCAATTAAATTGCATACTTTTTGTATGTTTATTATTATGATAGGTATATTTATATTAATGTTATATGCACCATCGCTATCATGGATGTCCACCAATTACTATCCCTTCAATTTCTAGTTTTATTATTTATCAGTTTGCTTGAACCTAGTGACCATAGTTTCGTGTTCATCTGGTCGACACTTAGGACCAGTGTTGATTTTTGCCCCATGTTTTCCCTCCAATACTCCCATTTCCACATTTCACTAATATATCATTGGGCTAGTGCATTTCCATGTCATCCTCTTGGGATCTAGCCTTATATAATGCATGTTATATGTTCAGGTACAGGAAACTGATGAAGCAAGGAAGAAGTTTTCTAATGCTAAATCTATCTCTTCTGCGCAATATTTTGGGGACCCGAACAAAGCTGATCTTGACGGCCAAGTTGCCCTGCAAAAGTTTTCAGTATGTGTTTTCCCTTGTTATTTTTATTTGATATATTGAAATTTAAATTATCTTCTCTTTATTTCAAATTAAATGTCATGGCATCTCTCTGGGTGGCTACAAACATCATAGTCTCTTTTGAACTTTTAATACGACTTAATGAGCCACAGAGTAGAAGGACTTATACACATCTTCTAGTGGACAATCACATTTATTTACTTTAATTGGAGATACTGGTGAGATATAGTTTTAGGGATAATAAATAAACCAGCAATCCATAGATACATCCAAGTGTTGTTTTGTAAAGTACTAAAGCTTGTACGTGGGTCGCCATTTGCGAAATGTTTAGAAACATGACTGAATCATTTTCTTTTTAATTGTTTTCTAGGGCTCAGCAGCCATCTCAAGTGCTGATCTATTTGGTCACGACGATTCTAACCTAGATTTGAGCGCCAGTGACCTTATCAACCGGCTATCTTTCCAGGTAAGGACTGTAAAAAATGGGATTCATTGCCTTCTCGAATTTTTTAGATACCTTGAGAAAATAGGCAGTTTCATGTATACACCCGCCAAGTTTCAACATTTCTTCCTTCCAAATTTCATAGCATCGTATTTATACTTTCAAAAAACACCAAGAATATCAAATTTACTCATCTCATGCGTAATGCTATAAACTTATCAGAACATTTCTCATAATATATAATTATATATATATATATATATATATATTTTAAAAATGAATGATAATCAAGGTTTATTAGTAAAAAATTATGTTTTTAAATTTATAACTCATTTGCAATTTCAGGCACAACAAGATATGTCATCCCTAAAGAACATAGCAGGAGAAACCGGAAAGAAGTTAAGCTCCATAGCCTCGACTTTAATGAACGATTTCCAAGACAGAATCCTGTGAGAGACTATATGAGAAAGGTGTTAATTACAGAAATACCATTATAAAGATCGTATATGTAAAGGGCAAAAATTCTCTCATATTCTACTCGGCTTCTATCATGGTATTTTGTAGGCGAAAAATTCTTTTTTAAATACTGTGATGTGTGTCTTATTGTTTTCGTGTCAAAATTTTAAGATTTAGAGAGCTATAAAGTGAGTCAGGACATTTATGCAGTTGAGACAAGGTGATGGTGATGTATAAGGTTAAATCCTCCGAAACTGGCGTGTGTATTTTACATTTTTATTAAGACTATATCAAATTTTAAACTGTTGATGAGATTCGTATATTCATTCGTACAATTCATAATCTTGTTTTAAGAGATCAACTTTAGAGAAGTGATTCTCTTGACGAAGTCCAATAGTTTCTATACTTGTTTTTATATTTTTTTTTACTATTTTGCATTTAGTAGATTTACTCAAAACAAAAAGTGAGCTACATAAATTACCAGCAGGAATGACTCATTTTTGGGCAACTTTTTGTATTTTTTGGGCAACTTGTGTATTTTTAGGCAACTTGTGTATTTTTTGGGCAACTTTTGTATTTTTGGGCGTTGACTCATTCCTGCTGGTAGCTTTCAATACAAAAGTTACCCAAAAAATACAAAAGTTGCCCAAAAATACACAAGTTGCCAAAAAAAATACCAAAAGTTGCCCAAAAATACGTCAGCATCAATTAACACTACCAGCAGGAACCAGCTAAAGCTAACAGTAGCAATGAACTTATTCAATAAAATATTTTTTTGGGCAACGTATTTTTTGGGCGTGCGTTGACTCATTCCTGCTGGTAGCTTTCAATACAAAAGTTGCCCAAAAATACACAAGTTGCCCAAAAAATAGACAAGTTACCCAAAAAATACAAAAGTTGCCCAAAAATACTAAAAGAACCCATTTGATTTGTTATAAACCCGCCTATCTTACTAGAAAATGGAGCTCAAATTTGACAAAACTAGGCCAAAATCTAGTTTAGCAGGGTGTCACAGCTTCTAGGAGCTTAACCTGCTATATAAAACCGAAAGGGTAAAAACAAATGATACAAATAGTACATATATGATGTATAAAGTTCGGGCTACTCTGGTTGGTATTCGAATGAACAATCTATACGTACGTCTATATACACACAGTTACAAGTTAGGTTCTAGCATCATAATGGCAAAAATTGAGAAAACTCAAGTTACAAGCCTAAACTCCAACTATAATCAACCAAAACTTCAAGAAGAATGACCAATAAACAGCAACTGATATAAACCAAATAACACAAATAACACAAATAAAAAATGTTGTATTAAGTCGTGAATTGGATATCAACACTCATTTTAGGACAGTGGAGTAAATATTTAGAACAAATCTGCTTAAGCTTAAACTAGTTTAAATAAGCTATAAACTCACGGGCAGTAGAAATTAAGCTTATTAGCCTTCCAAAAGTATAATACACTTGTAAACTCATAACTTAAATGATTATACCATATAACAAAACGGGGCAAAATATTTCACAAGCCTATACAAGACAGACAAGTGTTAATCCTTGCAGTTATATACAATTAATACATTGGCTATTACTAATATACACTTCCATAAGACCATAAGAGAGACAAAATGAATTGCAGGTATGCTATACTCAGGTGGATTTTTGAATATCTTGACTTTCTAAATAAGCCGATGGAAACCACCCTCTCTTTCTGTTACATTCGCCTTCAGACCATCCATTAGGAGACACCTATAAAGGACCAGTCCAAACTGATCATTTAACATTTGTATGCATAATAAGGGTAGATTAAATATCTGACATACATGATACATCTAAGGGGTTTATCTTTTATGTCTAACGGGTAAAATAACAATAATTAACTAGAGAAGCAGGTTGAATGGGCAAATAGTCGTCTGAAAGTGTTTTTGTCAGTGTCCACAACATCCTAATTCGCTTTATTCAACAAGTTGGGGTAAACTGTAACAGTATAGCTTTTGTAAGCAGAGATAACACAATAATAAAGATGGATAATTAAGTGTTTACGTGTACACCTGACTGACCCATTTTGACCCGTGCTAAAATACCCATTTTAGCTTGTTGCCTGACCCGCCCATTTTGCATTACTAAATTCATAGGTAGAGCGATACCTTGCGAACTATAACATATTCATCAACAATTAGGCTCAGCTCACCATCTGCTTGAGCATCAAATGGATGAATGACCTAATAAGAGAAAACAACTAGAATTAGAATGACCGAACGAAATTTTCTCGTTAGAACTAAAAGCTTTAATGGAGTCATATCATGTTTACCTTTCCAATAAAATAGTCATGTTCTTGATTTTCAGTCTGATGATTGTCATGTTCATGTTGAGTGGCATCGCCAGATGGAACAAGATTATCTTTCTCATAAGCAGATTGTGATGATTCTTGTAATTTCATCTCCAAAATCATCTACCACCAGAAAATGATGGATTATAAAAAATCCTTAAAAACATAAAAACTGAAATATTTAAAAATCATCTACCGACAAGAAAATTATTGCTAATGACCAACCTCCGTATGTAGCTCCTCTAGGATAGCCACAACTTGACGGTGATAACACCTTTCAGCATCCACCTATGAAGTTAAACAATTTCTCAGTAACAGATCAGATTGTGTTGACCAGAATAAGTGCTTAACAGATCAGACTGTGTTGACCAAAAACATTTTTTGTCCATAAAAGGTCAAAATGAGTCATTCTTGGTACAAGTGCTAAAAGGATCAGATTGTGTTCACCAAAAACACTTTCTGTCCATAAATTAAACTTTATATAAATTTGGGTGTCAAATATGATAACAAAAGAATATATTATCTACATAATGATCCAATTTATTTACATAAAATGATCTAGAAGTGACTTGTAACCATACAACACAGTTAACCATCTCTCTTCATTTTTTAGCTAATTTTCTTACAGTTACCTGTTTGAGCCATTACAAATAAATCATTCAACCCATAGGTTCTGCACCTCTGTCTTAGTGACAAAAGACATCGATTTTTCTAAATACCAAACACTGAACCATCCATAGTCTAATTAACATTACCATTAAAATAAGCTTTTGCAAGGTTACTTGTTGCTGTTGTTCCTCCACCGACAACATAGCAGATATCGCTTCTTTCTGAAGCGTTACCATGGAAGTTCTAAGGTCACTCAACCTGGTTTCCATGTTTCGAAGTTTCATGGCACTCTCTGGGGTAGGATCTCTGAACTTTGTTTGACGTCTTAATACTTCCACTGCCTGACCAAAAACTTCAATCTCATTTAACTAATTAAATAATATACATGACGACAAGTATTTCCCCATATCAAAATAAAGCATACCTGTGTCTCAACTTCTTGGCGGAGTCTGTCACAACTGCGTGCCAAGTGGCGAGCATCTTCCAAAGGTGCACATCTTATTGATGCTCTTAGTGGCTCAGATACCTACCAATAATGAGGTTAATTGGAATAAGCATAAATATAAGAAACCTGAGGAATTAGCTAATTTTATACACATGCAAACAATATTTTTTTACTTTTATGAAGGTCAAAGTGATATCACAGTGATCCTTGATGAATAAAGGTGGAGCTACCTGATTGTTAAATATCTCAAGCATAGTTTCCCTCTTGTCTTCGATAGAAGTATAAGAAGTGCCAAGTTCCACAGCGGCTCTTGTAAGGGGGAAATCAGCATTTACATTCTCAGTCCCATATTTGTGACAGTCTTCAGCCAACTTTTTTGCTGCATATATAAAGGCAAACTATTCATCTTCCATTTTGACAAAACGTATAAAAAAGCCCAACCATGTCGAACATTAATAAGAAATCTACGACATGATGGTATTATTGGGCATTTTGCCATAAGAGTTGGGCATAAAACAGAAAACTAACGAAACACGCACCTATTTGCTTTTCTTTTTGGCCGATTGAAACAAAACCTTCAACGCCACGAACAATGTCCTTTTGAAAATGCTAAAACAAAGAACACTAAGTGTTAACTTGCATCAGGGGCCATGGATTCACGGTTTCTGGACATAAGAAATAAACAATTAAAAAACTTCAGAAAGAAATATTAAGCATATATACCTTAGTTTCCCTAGTAGACCTATAAAGATCCTGAAGTTTTTGGTGACATTGAAGTTCCTCATTGTCAAATTAATACAGCCTGACAAAATAAATAATCCCGCATACATTAAGAGCTCTATTTCCTTCACGAATTTTATTGTCGTACAAACAACACCACAGATTGTTAGTCCCACCAAAAATGAAGTCTTACTGTTACAAAAAATCTCTTATGTTGGTTGAGATATACTTTAAGGAGACATTAATAGCTCGTATAGTTATAGGTACATCTAGGACAGTGAATTTAAATCAAGGTGCATCCACTGCTAACTCATCTTATATGATTCAGTCATGTTTCTAAACATTTCGCAAATGGCGACCCACGTACAAGCTTTAGTACTTTACAAAACAACACTTGGATGTATCTATGGATTGCTGGTTTATTTATTATCCCTAAAACTATATCTCACCAGTATCTCCAATTAAAGTAAATAAATGTGATTGTCCACTAGAAGATGTGTATAAGTCCTTCTACTCTGTGGCTCATTAAGTCGTATTAAAAGTTCAAAAGAGACTATGATGTTTGTAGCCACCCAGAGAGATGCCATGACATTTAATTTGAAATAAAGAGAAGATAATTTAAATTTCAATATATCAAATAAAAATAACAAGGGAAAACACATACTGAAAACTTTTGCAGGGCAACTTGGCCGTCAAGATCAGCTTTGTTCGGGTCCCCAAAATATTGCGCAGAAGAGATAGATTTAGCATTAGAAAACTTCTTCCTTGCTTCATCAGTTTCCTGTACCTGAACATATAACATGCATTATATAAGGCTAGATCCCAAGAGGATGACATGGAAATGCACTAGCCCAATGATATATTAGTGAAATGTGGAAATGGGAGTATTGGAGGGAAAACATGGGGCAAAAATCAACACTGGTCCTAAGTGTCGACCAGATGAACACGAAACTATGGTCACTAGGTTCAAGCAAACTGATAAATAATAAAACTAGAAATTGAAGGGATAGTAATTGGTGGACATCCATGATAGCGATGGTGCATATAACATTAATATAAATATACCTATCATAATAATAAACATACAAAAAGTATGCAATTTAATTGGAAAATGAATAGTGGTGATCTTAAAGAGTGGTCCTACAGTGATAAAAAGAAACAATTGTCATTTGAGTAAATTGGCTTGTTGATGTGTATTAGAAACTTTCAATTCATTTAGTAATAGGTCACTCAACAGAGCAAACTAATAGATCTGTGGTGATCAAGTTACAAAGCAATATACATGGACATCATCATGGCGCAAAAAGAGGCAGGCAGATGCTATTTTATCAAATAAGGATCATCCAGGAATTCAAAAGTTTTACTTACTGCAAGTAGGATCCCTATCGATATGGTTAATCACGCTCATCAGAATATTCAATTAGGTCGTTGTATAATCGGTTCTAATACAATAAAACAAGACAGAAATCTAGTCCAAGGACCAGTCCCCAATATCTAATAAAATATAGTTTACCTGGACTTTTGATGAAGTGCTTTTTTTCGAGAAACCACTGTCCATTCCATAATCTGCAAAGAAGCTGGATGACTTAGGAGGTGCAACATGACTAAGTGTATTCACGCCTCCAGGACCTGTTTCCACAGTTTCGGAACTATCTGTATAGTCAAAGCGAGAGATGTGAGGTGTTGTAGCTGTAAGCTTCTAAAAAACTATCACATGTATTCATTCCATCTCTGTTATTGATGGTCACCGTCATCTGTTAGCTAAGTTAACGTAAAAATGAGCTCAAGATCAAAATCCTATCTTTTATGATTTACAACACACGTAAAAATAAGCATCAGCATATTAGTAAGGAAAATTAAAATGGAAACAATTAACGGAACATAAAAGTAGATACAAACCAATTTTAGAGATTAAGAATACGTGTCAACAGGTTTTTAGCGGTGGAGTCGACCCGATCCATAGATCACCTGTGAAACTGTAACATAAAAAACAATAACAATTTTGCATTGTACTAAATAAATACATGAGACTCTCGAATAACGAATTCATCAAAAAAAAAAAAAAAAAAAAAAAAAAAAAAAAAAAAAAAAAAAAAATCTGCAATACCTACTTTTCCGTCTTGAAATTTACTGACATTCTGGGATGTAGGTAATCATAACCACTGGTAACGGTTAATTATACCCACCTCAAAGTGGTTAAAGTGCAACAATTTAAACATTAATATACATGAGACTCTTGAACATACCCGCTAAAGAGCTGTAAGCTTCTAAAAAACTATCACATGTATTCATTCCATCTCTGTTATTGATGGTCACCGTCATCTGTTAGCTAAGTTAACGTAAAAATGAGCTCAAGATCAAAATCCTATCTTTTATGATTTACAACACACAGTCCTCCTCTAATCAGTGGTGTTTTTGTGCTACAATTTAATTAAATCTAAACATTATTTAAATAAAACCCACAAAATCTTACCAATAATAAAAATAGCATCTAAATCCGTGTCATCATAAACCAAATAACACAATATCAATTCGAAAATCGAAATCAAAAACCCCCCAACAAGTTACCGAAGAGTGGGTTTAAGCAAATAAAGTAGGGCCCACTTATCAGATCCATAAAAGTGAAACGTTCAGTTGGACAACCATGTGTTTTGCCAATCGTACTAAATTGATAATAATGTCCATACCTTATCTACAAAGTGAAGATATAATAAAAACAACTTATTGTTGACAGGTGAAGACGGATCCTTATTCCCACTCAGAATCGAAAAACCCCGCATCCTTCATCTCAGAGTAGTAAGCAGTATCCAAGAGCAAATCTTCCTCCTAATATTAAAATCTCAGAGTAGTAAGCAGTATCCAAGGACATGGTAGTTTACGGCGGCGATGTGAGTGAGTGAAGTGAAGGGTGGTGTTTGGTTTGATTTGATTTTGGTGAGTGAATTGTGGGCGCGGAAATGCTTTTTATTTTGTTCCAGTCCTGGTTTTTTAGTAGTATGAGTAATATGTGAAATGACAAAAAAAACCATCTGTACAATATACGGTTGCCCAACAAATAAAAGTTGCCCAAAAAACACTGCTGTACAATACGTGAATATACGGTTGCCCTTGGGCTAAGGGGGGAATTTTTTGAGATCGGGACAGATACTCTTAGCACTTGGGCAATCGGGCTATTTTAGTAATTATCCCTTAATAATAATCAAAAATCTTATATTTTGAAACGTAACGAAGTAACGGCGTATTGGTTTTTGCTGATACGGCGCATTAAATTTTTTATAAGTATAACTAATTTTTGATTATTTAAACATACGGCGCATTTGATTTATCGAGCGTGGCGTATTGCTTTTCTGAATAAAAGTTTGACTTATTTTTAACGTATTAAGATACGGCGTATCCCATTTATAGGATACGGCGCATCAACAGCAGATATCAGAAGCTTTTATTTTACTTTGATCGTTTCACCCTTCTTTTGCACGAGTAAGTTTTATTTCAGGAAGATGGACGATCCGGATATTACAATGGAAGAATATATCAGATTTGAAGAGGAAAGAGCCTTGAGCAATAATGGGATATACGATTGGGAAAGAGCAAGATATGGTGCACAAGTCATCATGGATAAAGAACTCACGATGGAAGAATACTTGTTATTGAAGCAGAAAAAGTCAGGGAGAGAGAGAAACAAATTGCCATTTCGACACACTTGGACTTTATCAATTGATGAAGATGAAGAAGAATCATACGATTTTGGTGCAATTAGGTTTCCGGCAATAGTTATTGATGATGTTATTTCTTCGGAAGTTGCCCAAGATGAAGAAGAGTCACAAGTGTTTGATTTGAATGAAAATCCGGCAATTGTTTACAAAGAAGCTTATTCATCCGAAAGTGCTTATAATGAAAATGAAGATGAATGTGGGACAATGGTGTATAGTGCTATTACTTGTGATTTTCCACGCGAGGTGGAAGATATATTCCCATCATATCAGAAACACCATGATAATATTCCTTCGGATGAAGATAATGAGTATTCTAATATTGAAAAGTTTGATGCCATTGCGTACGATAGCATACCGCAGTTACCACAACAAACGGAAGTATTTAGGTGCGGAACGGATAAGCCAGATTTTGACCCAACGAGGGATTTTGAAGAAATCTGGGATTACTTATTTAAGAATGAAATTCGGGACGATGCTGAAATTGCAAGACCACTTGTTGAAGATGGAGATTCAAATGATGAATTGGAGTCACTTACAACACAAAGTGGTACAAATTTATTTAATATTATTAATCTCGTTACTAATAATCTTGCTAGTTTTCCTAAACAGGTTGCAAAACATAAAGATGATGAGGTGAAATTTATTACACTACCTATTGAAGCACCTGTGATCAACCCGTATTTGGTGGAGCTCGAGGAAGAATTTGGTGATGAGCTCTTGAACATTTCTATGATTGATGAAGATGATGATTTCGACCCTATGAAGGTTATAGAGGAACTCGAACTTTTACTTTCTAAAGACCCTTTCTCATCTTCTGCGGAAGTCAAGGGACGCCTTACTACCAAAGAGACTAACCAAGAAAAAAGGAGACTTATTTTTCCTCAACATACTACTCTTTCAGATGAAGTGGTCGAGTCATCCAATTTATCAACCAAACCGGGTATGAATAGGGAAGATGTACATATATTGCCAAGGTATGATCTTTATGTATTTCTTCCATCTTTAATAGCAAATTTACACTCTTTTCGTGTTTATTGCTACTATCACCCGCACTTGATCCCAAGTGGGGGGAACAACACCCTATTACACAGTAAATAAGGGTGGAGTCAGGCTCGTGACTCGAACAAAAACAAGCGCTTCGTGGGAGGCAACCCATGCTTATCTTTTATTTTATTTTATTTTCTGATTTTGTATTGAGTCTGTCAGACCTGTAGATGATGCGGCGCATCTCCATCCTAAGATGCGACGCATCTCCTGCACTGGTCATATCTTACTTTATTTTTCTGCATTTTTTTTACTTTCGACTTTAAAACTTTTTATCAGTTTATTTTAATGCGGCGCATCTTTTATTCTGATCCGTATTTATTCCAGGCTCGATACGGCGTATCTTCTTCCATAAGATACGGCGCATCGACTGACCTGATGATTTTCATTTTTAATTTTTAAGTTTTATTTTTTCTAACTACTAATGTATTATGCAAGTTTGAACCTTTCTTAACTTAGGTGTGTTTTAAAGCCTTGGTGGTATTATAGATTCCTGCATTTCCTGTGGATACATCTAATATGAAGCTTAAACGTTCTAATCCACAAGAAAGATGATTTTTGCTCTTATACTAATGGAGGATCATACCGAGCAAATCTCAGGGGAGTTTTTCTGTTCTAATTCTTTTATTTTCCAGTTTTTAACCTTTTATACAAACAACGAGGACGTTGTTTAACTTAAGTGGGGGGGATTGGAGAATTAGAACACTTAACATTTACTTGTCCTAAACTTTTCAAAATATGCTTAAAATGTGCTTAATATATCAAAACTTTAAAATTTTTTAGCATGTTTTTGTTTAAAGTCTAAGTTGCATAGCTGCACACATGACGTTATTTTTAAAATTGTGATTTTTCAAAATTCACAAATCTATGAGTGTGCCGGAGACTTGTAAACTTTAGAACTTGGCTTGTATACTATTCGAGACCACCATAATAAGTATTATTTATATAATTGGAATGACTTGTCTAAATTGGTAAATTTCTAGGATTACACCCAAATAGCCTTATATGTTATGTGATATTAGCTAACTACACTGGTTAGTTAACCCCCGTATAAACCTTTTGTTACTCTCATTTTTAGAGTAAGATACCCCTAGAAAAACACTCAGAGCCATTCCTTTCGTTTCTTACACCTTTGTTAAAATGTTTCGTTACACCTTACACCTTAGCCTACCCTGTAGATTAAAATCCGTGGTTGGTTAATTGCTATAGGCAAAGTGTGTTTCCTTACATTACCTGTGTTCGCGTGCGTAATTCATTATCTATGGTTAGGTCGGGAAATTGCACAATGCGATTGGAGTGAAAGTAAATATTGTATATTTTTGAGTTTATTTTTCGTGTGTTTACTACTTTCACTATTACCGTTATTTCTGAAGTTATGAAAAGTATGGAGTAATTATCCAGAATTATCATTATAGTGATGTGGTGAAATTTTACACATCTATGTTTATGTTTCATAAAAAAAAAAAAAAAAAAAAAAAAAAAAAAAAAAAAAAAAAAAAAAAAATCAAAAAAATGAGAAAAGAAAAAGAAAAAGAAGAAAGTTGGAAGATTGATAAACCAACGATGTAAAGTTATGTAAGTGGTCGATATCACCACTAGTTGTTATATATCTATGGATTGAATGGGAGTTGGCAGTTATGGGAACGTCAACTAAGGTTTATTCTTTGATTAAGATCTTGTTGAGTATAATTCGTGTCTACCTAAAGCGTGTGTTTCAAGTGTTAAAGCGTGAGTTATTCAATGATATGAGTCTTATTCATGGGATGGTTGGGATAGTGATTAACCACACTTAGGATTTTAATTTATTTGTTTTGTTTATTTCGTTTTACACCAATTTATATCCCAAATATTATCCATGCCCTTTATTATTCTTTATCCAACCAAACCTTTGATTTATTGAGATTAGGGATTTGAGCAATCTTAAGTATCGTAGTCGTGGATTCGGCTATGTATTTATGATTTTGTCGCCCTTTTTGATATATTATTATTGGTGAAGTTTGGACCTATCTTTAGCCTATTCGAGTTAAGGATTTGAGCAATTGCAAGTATCGTGTTCGTGGATTCGATCATGTATTTGTGATTTTGTCGCCTTTTCTGGAATTTGAGATCGATAGAGATTAAGAATAATTAACCCTTAAGCCTAAAAACCCTTTTTACCGCTTTAGACTTGTTATTCCTTGGCTTTAGTGGAGGAGATGTGTATACTTGCCAAGCTTATGATAGAATATTCGTCGCGACTGGACAGTTAAACAATTAGATTTGCTTTTATCGAAATATTTTATTTTACTTCTAATTCGTTAAGTGTTTAGTTGTGTGATTATGACAAAAACGAATACACGCTTAAATATAAAAATAAATCCTAATATCTTTTAGGATACATTTTCATAAGATTAATTCTAAGGTTTACTTGGGGACAAGTAAAGTTCAAGTGGGGGGATATTTGATGAACTCAAATAAGTACATTTTATTACTATCATTTATCCTATTAATTTGACTTGTTTTATTATATTATGTATGAGGATTGATACTTAATCGTTTACTTTTGTAATTCTCAGTTGAAAACAAGCATTTGGTGAAACTTGGCGATTTTGGACTAATTATGGAGCAAAACATGCAAGAAGTTAAGAGTCTACTGAAATGTACAAGATCAAGACTAATCTGCTCCAGATGCGCCGCATCTTGCTTATCACATACGGCGCATCACTATCAATATTTCACCAGATACGATCCAAGATACAAGAGGACATGCGCCGCATCCAAAGATAAAGATACGCCGCATCTTCTAGCGGTGTACGAATATTCCTGAATATTATAATCTTGGACCCCACGCGAAGTTAAGTAAATGCGCCGCATCTACCTACTAGATGCGCCGCATCCTACCCTCAGACAGAAACTATAAATACCCCAAAGACCAGACGAATTAAGAGTTCCGAAGTTTTAACAGAAGACCGAAGACCAGAAACCTAGGACGAATTCAGTCAAGGCAGCAGCACAAGACACACCCAAATCAAAGATACAAGAGCTGTAAGAAGGTGCTGCATGTGTTTAATTCATTAAGTAGTTTTGTTTTATTGTGTTAGTAAACTTTAATTCATCAAGATTGGTGGCTTGTGTAATGTGACAACGAAAAGATTGCACTCCCTTAAAACTGCTTTCTCATTAATTAAAGTTTATATGTTGATGTCATTGGTGACTTTTATTAGTGCATTGATAACCTTTGTGTCTAGCTGAGCGTTGATCGGGTCGCCATGCCTCTGCCCTCGCCTATTTATTAGATCGCCTATGCATTCTATGGTCTGTAGAAAAGTAGGAGAAAGATAAACGGGATAGTCATAAGTAATCATTAAGGGTTTACTCGCCGATAAGATTAGAACCAACGAGAAAGGACTTAATCTCGGTGTGTTGCATCGAACTATACACTTCATATAACACTAGCAATAAAACAAGTGACAAACTACTTATCATAAGGACAGCCCTCTTATTGTCTCGAGTATTTATCTGTGTACGTGTGTGCTACTTGCTGATTCGTGCCTATTGGTTTAGTTTATTATTTAATTGCAACCAAATCGTGCCAGTCTCTCAGGCTGAACCCCCTTGCGTTAGAATAGGCTGTATAGCTAACTTAATATATTAAAATACTGATTAGAATAACGAGATAATACGTTCCACTCTTAGTGATCGACACTCTACTTACCATTATATTCATACTGACCGGGTACACTGCTCGTTAAGTGTGTGTGTTATTGATAAGTCGGCTAAATATAAATTTAAAACTTGAGTAGGCATTAATACTGCTAAACCGCAATGACACATCGCACGCATCAATGATCATATGTTATGAGGGTGTTTATGAGTGAGCTAATTATATGAAAGTTTGAAGCATTATGATCATATGTTATGAGGGTGTTTATGATCATATGTTATGAGGGTGTTTATGAGTGAGCTAGTTATGTATAGTAACTGTTAACCCCCCCCCCCCACCAAATCAACCAAAATTTATGGCCTTGTCTCTGGCCACACATTCCCAAAATTCTTGAAACCCTCACTTGCTTTTATATTTAATTTATAATTCGAAGTTTATCTTTACGTATTATAACATTCTCATTTATTAACTAAAAATGAGTGACAGCCATCTAGCTTTGCTATGTTTCAAACCCTTATAGGATAGTGTGCTCTTGTTTACAAGGGGCAGTTTTCGATCATCTCGCCCAGGGCATCATAAATCTCATGACTGGCCCTGATCCAACACTATGTGCAGCTAGCCTCACAGATTCTACGAGTTGGGAGAGAGATGCATGATCCAGGCTGAGCTACTTTGTTAGGGATATTGCTGGTTAACCATGTTAGACCTTCATAGAGTCCTTGCCCAGTTGTTGCAGAAGTACTCTGAATGTGCCTGATAAAAAAAGAGGTCATAGCATATATTTAGGTTTTACAGTAATCAAAGTAATGCCACGTCATTAGGTAAATGACACGAGCCCAAGTAAAGTCAACATGAAAAGTCAACGAAAGTCAAATTCAGTTAGAAAATATGACTAACAGCTTTTCCCGCCAACTATCACATTTCACTTTAAATACTTCACTTTGTCATTTTCATTACTTAGTCTTGATTTTGATTGTAACTTTCTCTCTCTGTTTTGTAACAAACTCTGTTCAATTCAATAAACCACAACCAATCATTTAGCTATCTCTTTGAGTTACAATTCTTCTCTTGTAATTCTTAAGTAGTTATCAGTTCTTAATCGGATCTTTCCCTTTAAGTTCATATCAATTGGTATCAGAGCGGCCATCCTGGCTACTCCGATTATCTTTCCGGTCAATTTTCAAGATTCCGGCAAGATTCCGGTGAAATTCTGTTATTTTTCCGGCGAAGTTAGTCACCACTAACTTCAACTGTTCTTTTACATCTGATTAGTGTCAACCAATTGTATGGTCACAAGACTAGCGCATTGGCTGCTTAAATCCTCTAGTTTTGAACAAGCTGATCAGAAGCAATTGGGTTGAGTAATCAAGAACAGTCCTAATAGTCACTATTCCATTGTTGATGAGTAATAAGTGTGGAGATCGTTTGCTCGAGGCTTGTTAGACCTCATCTAGGATTTACACAATAATAATGAAGAACAATCATAGTATGCAGCGGAAACGATTCATTATTATTCATCAAGGTTTGTCGAATGATTACAAACCCTAGGTGTCCATTAGAGGACTCGACACCTAGAACACACACACACCTTTTAGTCGACTACATTGGAAGACCTGTACATTGAAAACCTACGACCTATAATCTCTTTATATAATAGAGATTAGGGTTACAAAGACTTTAACAATTAACATAAATAGTCCTTCATCTTTGTCTTCATAAGTTTCCTCCATCTTTCATCTTTTGTCAATATCAACTCATATTTAATTCCTAACAATCTTCCCCTAGTTGATATGACAAAACTAAGCACATGAAAGATGTTGTCTTCCTCGTCTTCCCCTTAAGTCATGCATACCATCAAGGATCTTCAAGCTGCAAACCTTCAGAATATTCTTCTTCCCCTTTTTGTCATACTCAAATAGGGAACAAAAATATGCAACCTTGATCTTCATAATCACGAACCAATACCATACCTCCAATCTAGTCTTCTAATGTCTTGAATTACCATTATGAACACCAAAACGCTTACTTATTAAATTAACGCAAGACATAAAAATCCCAAATCTTCAGTATGAATACTAACGAGCAATCACAAAAACCTTCTCCTCGATGTAGCATAATCTCGATGTATTGAAGAAGAAAACTAATCATTACCAATTCGATGCTGAAGTAGAATAAACCAACCTTGTGTCCTATAGCTTGTACTAAATATGACTTCGAACATATACTTAACGTATAAGGAGATAGGTCAGTCTCTTGACAATAAACACTGAGCACTACAATGTAACTCCTTCAAGTGTTTGTCAATTCTTAGTCTCTTAAACGAACGAACAAGTTATCTTTAAAGTGTGTTTGCTTCACTTTAAGATATAATAAGACACGAACTTGAAAAATTCCACTTCACCGTCAAATAAGTAATAACTAATCCACTTCGCCAATAAAAACCGAGCCATAAATCTGTACGAACAAAAATCAAATCATCATCTTGTGTGTGTGTTTCTTCCCTTGTGTGTGTGCTATGGAACCAATGAGTTCCAAATCAATAACCAATGCTTCCCCTCACTTTGAGAAGCCCATGCTCGAGCAGTACAAACCAGCAGTATAAACTGTTCATCCTCCAAAGCTAGCAGTACTAACTATTAACCCTAGCAGTACTAACTGGAAAAGCCAGCAGTACAAACTGCTACATATAAACCAATGAACAGTACTAACTGTTGTCGAGCAGTACTAACTGTTAGTCACAGCAGTACCAACTGCTAATCACAGCAGTACCAACTGCTATGTATAAATCAATGAGCAGTACGAAATATTAAAGTGAGCAGGAGAAACTGTTGAATAACGCAGCACGAAAATAATCTCCAACTCTGATCTGCTCCAAGGCACATTAATATTCACCACTGATCAGATGCGACAAACAAAGTAGCCTCACATGTACAAAGCGTTAACTTCTAAGTAGCCTCATTAAATAATACCAACCGAGTAATTAATGAGTACGAGGTATAATGCACACATCATACTGACAGAAAGTCAATCAATAGCAGCAGCCCCACAAAGTTAAATTGAATCAGTATGATGTTTATTAAAGCATTACTTGCAAACGCACCAATGTACGGACCCACTTTCAATTCATTAAACGACAAACCAATATACGCCATCAGTACAACTCTCTAATATTACATCAGTCCATCGATCAATTAATTTAATATAACCTTCGACCCATGTGGTTGATTTATTATCGTTGACCAATTGTAATCGAATCTTCAATTGTAGTATGCAACAGTCAATGATTTCGATTCACATATTGCAAGAAAAAAAAATAACGATTACCTCAGATCTGCTTCTTTTTTTTCATCGAATCTGCTCATCTCTTCAACAGTAACAACCTTGTAACATCCTAGATATCATGAGCAACCTGTCTCTGATACCACTTGTGGAGATCGTTTGCTCGAGGCTTGTTAGACCTCATCTAGGATTTACACAATAATAATGAAGAACAATCATAGTATGCAGCGGAAACGATTCATTATTATTCATCAAGGTTTGTCGAATGATTACAAACCCTAGGTGTCCATTAGAGGACTCGACACCTAGAACACACACACCCCTTTTAGTCGACTACATTGGAAGACCTGTACATTGAAAACCTACGACCTATAATCTCTTTATATAATAGAGATTAGGGTTACAAAGACTTTAACAATTAACATAAATAGTCCTTCATCTTTGTCTTCATAAGTTTCCTCCATCTTTCATCTTTTGTCAATATCAACTCATATTTAATTCCTAACAATAAGTGATATTAGCATAATGGTGAATATAAGAAACAATGGTGTCCTCACTGGTGGACAAGAAGAGGTCAGCGAAGGCATGAAGCAGTTTATATCTGATTTGGTGGATGATAAGATTGTTGGTATACATCAGATCTTGAACAATTTGACTGCACAAATTGCTAACTTGGGTAATGGCAACAATAGAGGAAATCAAGTGGGTAGAATGACAAGGGTGGAATTCCAAAGATTCAATGGAGATGATGTTAGAGATTGGGTGTTCATGTGTGAACAGTTCTTCCTTCTTGATAACATTCCTGATGACCAAAAGGTAAGACTCATTTCTGTGCAACTTTATGATAAAGCAATGTTATGGCATAGACAATTCATTAAGTTGTATGGTGAAAATGTGACTTGGAATGTGTATAAAGAGGCTATCATTCAAAGATTTGGGACTGTGTTTGATGACCCAATGTCTGAGCTTAAGAATGTGAAGTATGAGACCACTGCTAAGGCTTATCAAGATGCTTTTGATAACTTGCTCAGTAGGGTAGAAATAAGTGAAGAAAATGCTGTTAGTTTCTATCTTGGTGGATTGCCTATAGAAATTGAAATGGGGGTTAGAATGTTTAAGCCTAGAACTCTTGCTGAAGTGTATTGTTTGACTAATTTGCAAGAGGCCACATTGAATGCATTGAAGAGAAAGAATAAGATGTTGTATGGAGGTGGTTCAAGTGTTAACAAGAATAGCACCACAACAGTTGCTAATCCAGTTAATAAACCTTTGTTAGCCTTGCCCCCAAACAGGCCATTTGTGACCAATAAGCCACCCAATAGAAAACAATTGACTCAACAGGAGTATGCAGATAAGAGGGCTAAGAATTTGTGTTTCTATTGTGATCAAAAATATGCTCCTGGCCACAAATGTGAAGGACAATTGTTTACTTTGATGGTCTTACCTGAAAATGATGAGACAGAGGAGTTTATGGAGTGTGTGGAACAAGAAGAAGAAATTGAGGAAATTGTGAGGGAACCTCAAATTTCTTTGAATGCCTTGACAGGAGTGCATAACTACAGAACTATGAGAATTAGAGGAACTGTAGGGAAGCATAAGATCCATATTCTTGTGGATTCTGGGTCTACACATAACTTTGTGGACACTAATGTGGCAAAGAAGTTAGGCTACAAGATCAAAAGTACTTGTCCAATGGCTATTACAGTAGGAGATGGGTATAAAGCTGCTAGTAATAGTGAGTGCAAGAACTTCAAATGGCAAATTCAGGGAGTGGAATTTTGTTCAGATGTGATGTTGCTTAAGTTGGGGGGATGTGAGATGGTGCTTGGAATACAGTGGTTGGAGGCTTTGGGAGACATGAAATGTAATTTCAGAGACCTTAGAATGGAATTTGTGTACAAAGGGCATAAAATGGTTCTAAGGGGTACTCCCAATTCAAATGTGGAGTGGATGAATAGTAAGAAGCAAGACAAGACTGTCAGTCAAAGTGAGTCATCAGTTGAATTGAGGTCTATGCAGTTGTGTGTATATCCAACCTCAGGGGTCAATCTCATGAGTATGGAAGGACTTGACTCCATTGATTCAACACAGATAAGTGCAGTGGTGCAACAATTTTCAGAGGTGTTTGAAGTTCCAAAAGAGTTACCCCTACAAAGGAGTCATGACCACAGAATTCCATTGGTTGATGGAACTCCACCAGTCAACATTAGGCCATATAGGCATCCACCTACTCAAAAGGATGCAATTGAAAGAATGGTGGCTGAACTATTAGAAGCAGGGGTGATTAGACCAAGTCACAGTCCTTTTGCTTCTCCAATTGTGATGGTTAAGAAGAAATACAATTCATGGAGAATGTGTATAGATTACAGGCAGCTCAACAAGTACACAATCAAAGACAAATTCCCTATTCCAATCATAGAGGAACTAATTGATGAGCTGAGTGGGGCACAAATTTTCTCGAAACTGGACCTGAGGTCAGGGTACCACCAGATCAGGATGTTTGAAGATGATGTGGCAAAGACAGCTTTTAGAACTCACACTGGCCATTATGAATTCTTGGTCATGCCATTTGGGTTGACCAATGCTCCCTCAACCTTTCAGTCACTTATGAATGAGATTTTCAAACCCTTCTTAAGAAAATTTGTCCTGGTCTTCTTTGATGACATTCTCATCTACAGTAGTAGTATGGAAGAGCATGTGCAACACTTGAGTTCTGTATTGGGTCTTATGAAGGAGCATAAGTTGTTTGCTAAGCTCAGTAAATGTGTGTTTGGGCCTACACATGTGGATTATTTGGGGCATGTGATCTCAGCACAAGGAGTGTCCACAGACCCAAGCAAAATTAAAGTGATGGAAGAATGGCCTGTGCCCACCAATGTGAAGCAGCTTAGAGGGTTTTTAGGCTTGACTGGGTACTATAGAAGATTCATAAAGGGATATGCTAGTATCAGTAAGCCACTCACAATGTTGCTCAAGAAGAATAGTTTCAATTGGAACCAAGAAGCTCAAGCTGCATTTGAACAACTAAAGCAAGCTATGTCAAGTGCTCCAGTTTTGGCTCTACCCAACTTTGAAAAAGAATTTGTGGTGGAAAAAAATGCTTCTAGGGTAGGAATAGGAGAAGTGTTGCTACAGTAAGGTCACCTCATTGCTTACCTAAGTAAGACCCTATCTGCCAAACACCAGTTAATGTCCACTTATGAGAAAGAATTTTTGGCTGTGATCCTAGCTTTAGAAAGGTGGAGGGGATACCTTTTGGATAGACACTTCAAGATAAAAACAGACCATTTCAGTCTCAAATATCTGTTGGATCAAAGAATTATCACTCCTACACAGATGAAATGGTTGCCAAAACTCATGGGGTTTGACTATGAAATCTTGTTTAAAAAAGGGACAGAGAATACAGTAGCAGATGCTCTCTCAAGGTTGCCTAATGAAGTTGAATTGTTTAGCTTGATTGCTACTACTACTGTTACTACTGACCTCATGAGCAAAATTCAAGAAAGTTAGGAACAAGATAGTGTTTTGAAGGAAGTAATTGAGAAACTGAAGCAAGATGCAGTGGTGAAAAATAAGTATGAGTGGGTTAACCAACAATTGAGGAGGAAAGGAAAATTGGTGGTGGGCAACAATATAGATTTGAGGAAGGAAATTTTGACCATCTTCCACAATGGTTGAGTAGGTGGTCATGTTGGAATTCAGGCTACCAGGCAAAAAATTTGTTCCTTGTTCTATTGGAGAGGTTTAAAGAAAGAAATCAAGCAATGGGTAAGAAATTGTGATACTTGTCAAAGGAGTAAACCAGATTTATCAGCTTATCCAGGTCTGCAACAGCCATTACCAGTACCTAATAGTGTGTGGTCTAGCATATCAATGGATTTTGTGGAAGGTTTGCCAAAGTCTCAAGGAAAAAGTGTCATTTGGGTAGTGGTGGATAGGCTAAGCAAGTATGCCCATTTTATTGCCTTGACACACCCTTTTACAGCCACTCAGGTAGCCCAATTATTCCTTGATAACATTTACAAACTTCATGGTCTTCCAAACAACATAGTTTCAGACAGAGATAAGATCTTTGTGAGCACATTTTGGAAGGAATTGTTCAAACTATTACAAGTTAAGCTTCATATGTCCACTGCATACCATCCTCAAACTGATGGTCAAACAGAGGTGTTGAATAGGAGCTTAGAGTGTTACCTAAGATGTATGTGTGGAGAAAATCCAAAGGAATGGAGCAAGTGGCTTTCCTTGGCAGAATGGTGGTACAATACTAACTTTCACTCTTCACTAAATTCTACACCCTATGAAATTTTGTATGGCCAAAAACCTCCAGTCCACATTCCATATGTTCCTGGTGAGAGTAGGGTGGATAGTGTGGATAGAACACTGGCTGCAAGGGAAGAGATGGTCAGAATGCTCAGGTTTCATCTTCAAAGAACTCAGAAAAGAATGAAACAACAAGCAGACAAACACTGGACTGATAGAGAGTATGCCATTGGTGATTGGGTGTACCTAAAACTACAGCCTCATAGGCAAGTTTCAGTGAGGTTGGGTAAGTATAACAAGTTGTCTCATAAGTACTTTGGCCCTTTCCAAGTGATAGCAAGGGTGGGCAAAGTAGCTTACAAGTTGGACTTACCTGCACAAGCTCAGATACATGATGTTTTTCACATTTCTCAACTAAAAAAGTGTCAAGGACCAATAACCACAGCTGGAGTGTTACCACATTGTGATGGAGATGGGCTAATTCAGGCTGAACCTGTGGCTATTCTTGATAGGAGGTTGGGAAAGGTGGGCAATGCAACTGCAGTCTTTGTTTTGGTACAATGGTCAAACAGCACACCAGCAGATGCAACATGGGAGCCAATTGAGGAGATCCAAAGTAGATTTCCTAGTTTTAATGTGCTTGCTTAAATCTTGGGACAAGATTGTTTGAAGGGGGAAGGATTGATACGAGCCCAAGTAAAGTCAACATGAAAAGTCAACGAAAGTCAAATTCAGTTAGAAAAGCTGACTAACAGCTTTTCCCGCCAACTATCACATTTCACTTTAAATACTTCACTTTGTCATTTTCATTACTTAGTCTTGATTTTGATTGTAACTTTCTCTCTCTGTTTTGTAACAAACTATGTTCAATTCAATAAACCACAACCAATCATTTAGCTATCTCTTTGAGTTACAATTCTTCTCTTGTAATTCTTAAGTAGTTATCAGTTCTTAATCGGATCTTTCCCTTTAAGTTCATATCAATAAAGCAACAGATATATCTTAAAAATAAATAAATCACAGTAAGTATAGTAGTCAAAATCGTATCAGTTGTTATTATAGCGTATTGGTGAGATTTAAATCAGTGAATACCTCCTAGTCTCCTACAAATCACAAGATTCAGAAACTATCACTCAAATGAGAAATCTATCGAAAGGAGTTTAAAGCTATGGATGTTACCTTGCCCAAATAGGTTATAAACAACGGAGTTCTATATTTATTTAAAAAAAAGAATTGGGTTCAAACAAGAAATCGCACACTATGAGGTTAACGAAAGATTGTGGATTCCTAACAAAAAATATAATATTGCGTCACTGTTTTAGGTGTGGAAAGGATCGATGATATAATATAGTATCACTTGCTTGACGCTTTGATGAAAAAAAAAAAATCTTATGGTAGTATGAGCAGATTGGGCAACGGGGCAGGTTAGCTCCGTTCGTCCCAAGATACTTGATTTCCTTCTTTTTCTATTGAAGTTACAAATAAAATAATGTTTTAAATATGGTTATATGCTTTTCAGTTTTCACCCATGTCCATTCAAACCAATACATTTATTTTTACTCATTTGACCCACTAGAGGCCAAAGATAACCCAAATCGACATTGTGTTGATAAATATGTCAAATTTCTACCTCTAATATCCCTAAGTATTCTATAAGAATATGGTCATTTACCAACGGTGTTGAGAAATACTGTGCAATTTGAGTTTGTTAGCGACCTCAGATACACGCATAGCATTTGGCAAGTCTTGCTTATTGGCAAAAACAAGTATGGTTGCATCACGCAGTTCATCCTGCATAAGAAATGTATATTAAAGAGAATTGGTGCACGGTGGTTCTTATATGCCTAATCAAAGGTAGGCTTAAATTAATAATAAAAGAGAAGTTAAAATTATCAAAAACCTCATGTAGAAGGCGATGCAACTCATTTCGAGCTTGGTATATTCTTCGTTTGTTATGACTATCTACCACAAATATAAGTGCCTGGGTATTCCGATAGTAATGTCTCCACAGAGGCCGAATCTGTAAACATATGAACCCCAATATTTAGCACCAGCGAAATAGTATAATGATTTTATAAGTTGGGATGCATTTTATTTTGGTTAGATGTGGCAGATTGGACTTATCTAAGGGTCAACTGGGTATATTCATAGTGATGATGACATCAAAAGAATAGAGTCAAATGGTTCGAAAATGGTCATACAGGTTGAAAGGCTCATGGAGTGTATTTTTTATGCAAAAATCCTATTTAATCATTTTATTAAACAAAAAAATTAAGTACTTTTAATAATATACAGATTATAGTGATTTGTTTGAAACCTAATATTCATCTATCAATATATTAATGAGTTTGAAGAAAGTGTTTGGGTCAACCCAACCCGGCCCTGAACCACTGACTTAACTGTTTTGACACGTTAGACAACTCACTTGGCCTGCCCAATTTTGCCATCTCTAAGTTTGGTCTAACGAAAAATACGCCATCTAGCCATGTCCAATAACGGAAATGTGCTTTATGCATTATCCGCTATAATGCACATTCCAGTTTCATCTTGACAGAAAATCATTCTTAACATGTATACATGCAAGCAAGATAAATACTAGTAACTTATACACTGCATGTTCATACCGTATCTTGCCCTCCAACATCCCACACAGTGAATCTGATGTTCTTGTATTCCATAGCTTCCACGTTAAACCCTTCATAGATACAGGACTAGAAATATTACCTTTTGTAGCAATTAATGTACAAATAAATGGAAGACAAAAAAAGGATTATAATCAAGATCAATACCAATGGTAGGTACAGTTGCAACAAAATCCCCCAGCTTTAGTTTATACAGAATAGTCGTTTTTCCAGAATCATCAAGACCTAACATTAGAATCTTGATGTCACGTTTTGCAAGATGTTGCCTCACTCGAGAAACTGTTGAACCCATGTTCAAACTGAACTAATATATCAACTAGAACTAAAATGCCTTGTATTTATACAGGGAAAAAAGAACACACATATACGATTCCCAATCTGGAAAATGTGAACAGATGCTTAATTTACATGAAGGAATAAGCGCCATGCTATCCATGTGAAACTATTATCAAGTATGAATAACAAAAGGGCATATTAAAAAGGAACAAAAGTTATTATGCTTCATGCTATCACGGTTGGAATAAGGTTACGGAGAATAAGAATCTGCCCAGGAGTAGACAAGCATAAAGGCAGTCGCTTTCTGGAGCTTCTAACTGAGATTCTGTACATAATTATAAGGTTTTAACCTGTGGTTACATTATTTTCGTAAGTTAAAGGTGACAATACTAGAAACTCGAAACAACTCATAAATCCAAGATTAATAAATGTGTAGTTTTTTTACCAACCCATTCAAACAGCAATAGAACTCCTACTTATTTGAAGATTCTCAAATGCTTACATTGTCATTTGCATCAAAATCAAATATATATCACCTTACAGAATACAAATAAAAATATGAAGAAACTACTGTATATGATAAATACAGAAGCTTTACAAATTGCAAGTTATATGTATCAGTGTATCAATTCTCAGAGGCAGACTGGAAGATGAAAATTGCTGTCAGAACGCCCACAAGTGCAGTCACTGCCAAGGCCACTGTCGGCAAGGGTGATGTGAGGCCAAAATTCTGCCAAGCCAAAATGATGCGCGGAGGTTAATATGGGAATTTTTATATATTTCAAGGTAGTAATCATAAAACATGCACAAAGAGAGGTGAACTTGTAGATCAGTTTCACACTTGGGTAAGATTGCCATGGATATAAATCAAGTTAAATTAATATATATAGTCAACGCAGAATCAGGTTCTTTTGCTTTAAATCATAACGCACCTGGAAACTCCTTCGATTTCCATTATGATACTTTACTCCAATGGTTGAATGGGATCATGTTCGGACAAATAAAAGTTGACGAAATTCTTATAAGATCTAGCATTGGTAGTGAACTTTTAAATCTTAGGAATAAATAATATATCATGTCAAGTTTGGGATGAAACTTGAACAATATGACCACAAAAACTGAAAGGTATCTCTACCTGTAGAATGGTAATTACTTATTACCATTTATTGCATTCTTTTAACCTTTTTCAGAAGGATATCCAAAAGTTAATTTTGCGTATGTCACATAAATATTCCCATGTCCACATTATGCCGTGGGAAAAAGGTGATGTTGGGTGGGGAGATAATATTACTTTAGATATATCACATTAATTTATAAAATCAACACCTCAAGGTCCTCGAGTTAAGTTAATAAAAGAGATTCTATTTCATACCTCAAGAAGCCCCTTCCCTGTTGATATTTCAACACTGATTGCCACTGCAAATCCAATCATTGCTGTGCGACCAAGCCACACATCTAAACCACTTCCATCCTTACTACTTTGCTCACATCTCACAGAAAATGATGCGGCCTTACGTACTAGAGCCTTTTGTTGATAACTTCTGCATGTCACTGAAAAACAGAGTAGTTCTTACATATTAGCTATCACCCTCCTAGATTTTGGCATAATCTTAAGAAAATTAAGCAGTTGTAAGTAGCTATCATTTGCATATAGTCAATATATCGAAATTTGAGCCCCGTGTATCATTTTGACTTATGCATTCGCGGTCAAATTCTATTTAAACAGGTAAAAGTTTTGTATAGTTTGTAACCGCGTGGTAACTCTAGTACCAACCATTTAAAAGGTATCTTCTCCCTCCCTTCTAAAATAATGAGATATCAGTTAATTAGTGACATGAAATAAATTCATGTCATCTTCAGAACTCGCATTTACAAGAGATTTCACAATAAATACTGCTGTAAGTCTGCAACTAGAGAAACATATTTGTTTGAAAAAAAAAAATACTCGAGAAACATTGGTCCATGCATTCAAATCAATCTTATAAAAAATGTGATAGTTATAATACACAAATTGACCTAATTCCTAATTCCAACGACCCAAGCTAACCTAAAAACTGACTTAAACTAAAAAAAAGCTATCCACAAACATACCGAGAGGTGAACCGCAAGTAAACGTTGTCCCAATCCGGGCCAAACCGGGTGATGGTAATTGAGAAACAGCAGAGATTCTAGCTGAAAATTTACACCAAAAACAGGTCAGACTTATGAATTTACTGAACATAAATCAAAATAAAACGCCTACATTAACAATTCACATCCATTTCATATATTATCGTAACATTAACTTAAATTCACAGCAAAACATCTGAAACTCATAAGCTTACTGCGCATAAATCAAAATCAAAAAACTAATTACCCTGTAACATTAAATAGGGGTGGCAATTCGGGTCGGGTTCGGGTTCACGGGTTCGGGTTATCGGGTTCGCAGGTCAGAAACCTTCAACCCAAACCTGACCCGTTTAATAAACGGGTCAATCAGGTCGACCCAAAACCGACCTGAAACCTATTTAGTCTCAACCCTAACCTGCTAATTTTTGGGTCGGTCTCAGGTCGGGTTTCGGGTTAGCGGGTTAATTCGGGTTAGTGGGTTCGCGGGTCAGAAACCTTCAACCCGAACCTGACCCGTTTAATAAACGGGTCAATCAGGTCGACCCAAAACCGACCTGAAACCTATTTAGTCTCAACCCTAACCTTCTAATTTTCGTGTCGGTCTCAGGTCGGGTTTCAGGTCGTGTCGGAAATTGCCACCCCTACCCTGTAACACGTCTTAAATAAAAATCTAACGTCCATTTTGCATTTATTTCTCATTACATCTAGCTGACATACACCCAAAACATATGAAACCTCATATTTTTACAGTACTTGAATCAACATCCAAAAAGTTAAAATACTCTGAACACACCACGCATACGTACATTCACATTTGACCTCCATTTTATTGATTTCTCATTACACCTACCTAAACTTTACACAAAAACCTCTGAAACTTACAACTTACCGACATATATTATAATAATACCTACAGTCACAATGGATCTCCATTTAATAAACTTCTCACAACAGCTAACACAAAAACACACCTAAACCAGGGGCGGAGCCAGAAATTTTTGCTCGAGGGGGCACACTTTGATAAATTTTAGAAACTACACTAAAAAATGGTACTTTGGGGGTGGGGTGGGGGGCAAAATTACAAAAAAAAAAAAAAAAAAAAAAAAAAAATCATTTTTGAAAATTTACACTACAATTTTTTTCGCTAGGGGGCAAAATTTACACTACAAAAAAAAAAGAAGGTAAATGACACAAAAAGGTAGTATTAACTTTAGACCAATTTAAGTTACCACTCAGGTGTGGCCTAGTGGCAAAGGCTTGCGACTAATATCACTAAAATGAGAGAGGTCTCAAGTTCAATTCATGCTAGGTGCAAACTACCCTAAATGGCCACCCAAACCTCGTAAGAGAGCTTTACCCGGTTTGAGTATGTCTGGCGACGGGTTCAATCCAGGGGCGGAGCCAGAAAGTTTTGCTCGAGGGGGCACACTTAAACCCCGTGGATTAGTTGACCAAAAGGTCGGAAACCATGGTTACAAAAAAAGTTTAAAGTATTCTCAACATTTTTTTTTTTTTTTCAATTTAAGGTATCAAAGTTAAGATTTAGTGCAATGTAAGGTTTTTTGACTTTTTGACCCAGTATCATTTTAGCCGAAATGACTTTTAAATGCCGACTGGAAATAATACATCACATAAAAGAATGAGCAATAACATCTTTCGGAAAGTCGAAAAAACATTAAAACACCTCACATTTCACAAAAATTAAACATCTATACTATAAGTTGAGAAACAAATTGAATACATTAAAAGTTAAATTGAGCTTGTGATTTGCCCTACAACATTAGATAAATTCAAAACCTAATTACTCTATAACACAACCTCCAACTTCTAGATTACCAAATTGAACCATAAATTAAACGAAAAAACTTGGTACAGAAAATTAAAAAGTGATTGGTGAAATGATAACTGATATACCTGCGGTTGAGAAACAGAGAGCGGAAGAAACTTGAGCTACCGCCATTGTTGAAGTGAGTGAGAGAGTTCGTTATAACCTCTCAATGTCTATCTCCTCTTTGTTAAAACGGATTTTGTAAGATGGGATGTTTATTTTTAGATAAGTCCTTGTGGTGTGACTAAATGACATACCAGTCCCTTTTGTTTCAGATATTTAGAGGTGAGTTTACTCATTTTTTATTTTTGAGTTAATTATTTGTAAGACCCAAATAAAAAGAAGGTGTTTTGCATAAACCCGGGGTTCATTACGTTGTGGATGACACAGAAACGTTACGTCCAACCACCATTAACGAGTTACGCTACCCGGTCTTGAAGCTAGAGGCATTCGGGAAAAAGGATCACTTTATGCGTAAGTCTTGTAAGTGAGGAGGTGTCTCATAAATGCAGAAATTTCTAAAGAAAACTCGAAAAATGAAAAAGTGTTTGATTGTGAAGAAGTTGTCATGCAACCAACCCCATCATACCTTAATAATAATTATGTTGATATTGTAACGTTAGATAATGACAGAGATGATGACTTTTTGTTTCACAAAACTCAAACACCCAAGAAATCTAGTCACCCGAGTAAGGTAGAAAGTATTGGTGTCTCACCTAAATTTTATATACAGATGACACAATGAATTTGTTACATATTTTTTCATCCGATCATGTTGTCCCATTGTCTGAGCCTACTAGCCAAGAAAACCTTGATCCAATTTTTGTACGAGAATTTTGTTTGTGGGTAAGACCGTTCTCCGTAGAAATTGTTGCAAACTCAGATCTTCAAATGGGTTGTCAATATATTGATTTGGACCTAAAAATAATAATAATAGCAAAAAAAAAAACTGAAACCTGATTCGTAATTTCGACACTCACGATCAATGACGGTGATCTATGATAAAATGGTTAGTTATTGAATGTTTATTGTGAGATACCACAAAAATCCATTATAATCATACTCATTAATCAAGGATAAACTCAAGTTACTGTTTAATAAAACCCATTTTTACGGGGAAATTTAAAATTTTTATTTACTTATTATATTATTCCCACTACGTCACGATATCACGACATTTACTGAATAACGACACTGGATCACGACGGGTATTACGAAACATAAATGTTTCACAAAAACCAATTCTTTCACAATTCCCTATTTACACTAATCTTATATCTCACTAAATCACAATATACACCAATTACAAATTTCACTAGTTACCAATTAATTTTTCACTAATTACATTGTTTTCTCTAATCCTCTACTAGCCAGATGGGCTGCCCCATTCATCCAGCCCATTATCATCACCATCACACGGGTCTAAGCCCAACTCCAAGCCACGCAATTTTTGTTAGTTCATGTATATACTCGACCAGCCAATCACCCTCCAAAACAGTTCGAGTCCTCTCGATTTTTAAACGCAACTCACGAATATTTTTGCACCATCTCATACACGACCCACTAGATTATTCGAGTTGCAAATTTCAGAAACTTAAGTCGAGTTGTGATACGATTTTGAATACCAATTTGTTTGTCCCATTTCACTAAACTCGATATATACAAAAACCACAACACTCAACCGTTTAAACCCACACCTTTTCCTACGGTTTACTAACAATAATATTAGCGTACCACGATGTTAGAAAGACAGTTAGAACATCAGTAAATACTCGTGACTCGCTAAACCCACTTGGCACCCGTTTTTATTACAAACCGAATATATATAATTCCAACAACAAAAGACAAGTTCTACTAACCCTCCCATACCTCCCAATGATGTTTTAAAGTCAGAAGCATGCACTCTAAACACTGCTCATCCACAGTGACAACCTATCATTGAGTTAAAAGTCTTCAAAGTCAATAGAAACGTGTGAGATTTTCTTCCTATATCATACCCCTTCTAGCCACTTCACCCTACTCACACTTCACTCACTTTCATCTCACTAGAAACCTTAAACACTCAGCTGCTCCTATCTCACTTTGGGAAGCAAACAAGTAAAGAAAGTATACGTATGAAACGTATACTTTGGGTTATACGGGTGGACTGCTGCTCTTGCATTCTTTCGAGCTTGTTGTTTCTTCACCACCTTTAAAAGGTGTAGTAAGTAATCTAGTCACCCTCTTGTTTTCATATCTTACATACACAAACTCGCACAAGCATGTTCCATATTACACTCGAACGTATTATATATGCTTCACATCTCTGTCACGTTAATATGATCAAGTGGGTTACAACTAAGAATGACATAAGGTCACTTGTTCTCATGTTAATAAGTCATGCATTGCATTTCCTTATCGTTTTCACTCGAACGTATATATATTCATTTCATGTTTTACGTGCACTATATTTAGTATAACACACCAAAAGTGGCGAACCCCCATCATGGGAGGCTTAAGAGCCACTAACCACACTCTTGTCACGTTTATTTTCAGTCACATGCATCATTCGAACATACATATTACACGTACAAACTAAAACTGGGAAAAACACTAAATATATTATAAGTGTTTCATACGTATAAAACAGTTCGAGTAGCCTTAAAAACAACTCCATAACTCACGATCCGAATAAATGACCACGCCCCATTCTTATACGAACCATTAGACAACATGACAAGCTACACTTTTCGTTTAAACATCTTGTAAAGATACTCATGTTTCGACCCTTAAAAATCGCTAAAGTGAAGTGTTGAAACCTGTTTTGAAAACAACAAAAGCTAGCGACATGGGCTTTAAAGCCCATTAAGCTGTTTTATAAGTTGTTGAATAAGCTGGCTTTTGAGAGCTTTTAAATATGAAAATAAGATATTAAAAATAAGCCTTTTGATATACCCAACTCACTTCAAAACGTACGGATTAAACTTTGCTAATGGGCTTAGAAATATGGCTCGTTAAGGGCCCAATCTTGGATAAATAAGCTACTGATCACATAAGCTATTAAAATAAGCTTTGTTAAACTTAAATCAGCCATAGAAAAACTCGCCACCTTTTTTCCCACCATTATTTGCACTTTTGGACTAAAAATGTAACGCACTTTGACTAGAAGGACTAAAATTGTCAAACCGAGAAACATATGGACTGAAGCTGTGAAAACAATTTATAGAGGACTTGAATTGACCATTGAATTAACTTCAAGCCTCATATGGACATATGGACAAGTTTTGGACTATTATTGGACATTGGACTTAACGAAGGACTAACGGTGTAACGCAATCACAGTTAGGGTATAAAGTGTAAAATCTGGGAAAGGACAAGGACCAACTATTTTCACTTGACATTCTTATTTTATTTTCCATTTTTCATCATTCCATCACTTCATATGCATTTTATACATTCTAGTTATTTATTATTTCATTTTCATTATTTATTAGAAATTTAACTTCACTCGCATATCATTTCGTCATATTTTGAGGAGATAATATTTGGAGTCGAGTAACATAAGAATCAAGATAATATCATATATGATATTATAATTTTCTTAACTTGAGGCATTTTAAGCATATCACACTCACATCATCAAATCGTTATACGATTTCTCACTTTCACACTCATCGTTAGTTATAAGTCAAATACTTAGACATTCCTCATATCCAGGTCTCGTAGTGAGGACGTTTCCGTGATCATAAGCCTTACTTGATCTTATAATTCCATCTTGTCAGATACACTCCAGGTGAGCCGTGGCCCCTACTTTTAATACTTGTTTTTAATAACTCTTTTGGGGGAGATACATGCTTCAACTGTTTTAAGTATTTTCATGCTTTGAAAACTCAAGCGATTTACTCAAAAATCATCAACTATGCTTTACATATTTTGAATCACCCTTTGGAAGGGATATATGCTCGTTATACCTGCAAATTACTTGCTTAGCTTAAACACTGTATTGAAAGATAACATTTTCAAACTACTTGTTGTAACAAGATATTGAGACTCATTATATGCATTCATATAACAACTGAATGTACTGTTAAACTTTACTATGATATTTCTACATTTCAACAAGAAATAATTGCCAAGACTAAAGTACGCATATTCTATGAAACCCTGAAACCTATATTGCCTAAGTTTACCTATATTGCCATAAAGTCCCTCGATCATGAGCCATTAATCACTGCGGTGAGCGCGAATATAGTGGACAGCTTCGAAACCTGTTAGAGGCTGACGACCTATCCCACTAAATAATGGACGGAATGCCTTATGGTTAGTCGTATTTAGTCGCGATACACTATATTTGAGAAATAATAGGAAGTGGCAATCACCTATTACCTGAGGGCAAAACCCATCAGTAACCTGATGTGGACTCCGCCGTTTTTACGGTACCGTGTTAACGTTTTGCGCGTCATGAGGCTTAGGGCAATATAACTTTATGAATATATATGTCTTCCTATATATATTTGGATACAGCTGTATTTAGTAACCACCACTCCGCACTGATAGACATCAGACTTTATACTATTGTTTTCACTATGTGTTTGAATTATGTATCATGTACTTGGAACTTAACTGTTATCATATGTGACTTAGTTGTGTCTTCTGATAAAGACAACTCAATACTTGATATATCGTTACTTTTAAAAGTTAAACCATCATTTCATTTCGAGCATATAACAACGTAGCTCATTTTCATTTAAACTTGAAACCTCTGATCATCGGAGTTCATAAACGATTTACTCGTGGATTTTTACCAAATTGTAAACTTGCTATTTACTTCAGAAAGTACTAGTATTTGTTTCAACCATCACTGTACACCTCTTAAATTCATTGAAAGAAAGTCATTTTCTATCAAACTCCACGAACTCACCAACCATTGTGTTGACGTTTTAAGCATGTTTATCTCAGGTAATCAACGGAGCAGGACAAGACA
The DNA here is from genome assembly GCA_021014915.2 of Artemisia tridentata subsp. tridentata. Lineage (NCBI taxonomy): Eukaryota > Viridiplantae > Streptophyta > Magnoliopsida > Asterales > Asteraceae > Artemisia > Artemisia tridentata. Next base: position 76,021,121 of record CP139509.1, read on the forward strand.
CGGAGCGGGCATTATATACTCTGATAACTTAAATGGTGTGAAAATCAAATATGTCATTCTTTCCAAATTACCATACTTTTGTGAGATTTTCAAATCAGATATTTCAACCTTTGTACCAAAACTATTATTTTGAATGACATATAACTTTCAAAACGCCTTTTTCAAGCCGTTTTCTGAAATTTTGACTTCGATCCTCAGTGTAACACCCTAATTACTTTCCGCTGCCACAAAACAAATTAGGGGGTGTTACATTTATACTTTATAGTCACCTTGCTTTAATGAATAAGTGGGATAGCCACTAACAATTTGAAGACAGATTTTTATTTTGTGTTTGTTTTTGGTGGCTGAATGTGCGTTTTTGAGAGTTTTTTGTTTAAAAATCAAAATTTTTTGGAAGAATGAAAAGGAGCATAAAGATTTTACCTTTTTCATGTGAAGATTTTAAATGTGAAAATATAACCATTTAATCTTTGAAAATTTTATGGTTCTCATTAAACTTGATTAACCTTACCTGAATAGCCCCAGTAGCCTAAAACATGATCAACCCAACCCGTGGCACCTTTCTTTTTTTTAAAAATAATAATAATAACGATTTTTTTAGGGGTGTGAAAAACCGAACCTAAACAAACAAAAACCACAAAAATTCCAAAACGAAATAAAAACTGACGGTTTGCTTTATGTTTTCTGTAAAAAAAACCAAAGTTTTTGACATCTACATAGATACCAACCGAAAAACGAACCAAAACCGAAGTATATATATACCATGTATATATAAATAGTGTCATTGTATGTTGGTCGTTTTTCTTGATAGTGTTAATGCAAATACAATTTTTTATCGTTGGTGTTTCCCAATAGTTTTAAATGTGTGTACTTTATTAATTCATATGATTTGATCTCACAGTTGTGTTTCTTTATACAATAATTTTTTTGTTTGAACTTTTAATCATACACAGATTTGGAAGGTTTAAACACTTGAACTTGAAAAACACCCAATATAGAAAACAAACTTACAAAACCAAAACATGAAAAAAAAAAAAAAAAAAAAAAAAAAAAAAAAAGTAGTTTCTAATAACCAAAAACCGAACCATCTTGATTAGGTTTCGATTTTAGGCAAAAACCAAACTAAACAAAAACCCCTAATTTTGTATTGCCTTTTAGAAAAACCAAATATTTTGCAAACTCTTCTAAGAAGTAAATCTATACTAAATATAAAGTAAAAATAATCAAACAATGCTCTTAGATTAAAACTTTTAAACTTAAAAAGTGAGTAATGTTGTTAGACTAAAATACCATTTTTTTTTTTTTTTGAACGGCAAAATATATAAAAAAAGCTAGCAAGACGCTAGAAGATTACAAAGATAAGGATCCAGGACATTTCACCCAAGAGATCCAATCAAAATTATTTTTACATCTACTAGAGCACCACGTAAAAGACAATAAAACAATCTCATCAAAGAGAAGCTCCAATCGCGGTTGAGAATCACCAAACAAGACTTGATTACGGAATTTCCAAACCACCCACCACATAACATAAAAGACACCTTCCAACACCTCTTTAAGCCCTTTTGAAAGACGAAGAGAAATGAGCCAAGCAAACCATTACTTATTAAAACTAACACAATCTATTAGTTATTAATTACATTACAATTTAACCTACAAACTTTCTCGACTACCACTTGCTTCACAAATAAAATACGCCATCACCATACGCGGTATCCTAGTTAAGTTAAAAGCAAAGTTTTAAAACCCGGTTTTTTTATTGACCCGGTCGAGTCGCCGGTTCACCGGGTCACCGGTTCAACCAACGAGTCGAACCGGTTTTACAAGCAATATACATGGACGTTTTTGCTAGATGAGTGTTACTATAATTTACTTTGTTTTACTTATAGTATTGATTAGTACACTTTTTGTTTCACATGGATTCTTGTCGTTCGTCAGTATTATTTTGAGGCACAATTTACATTAGTAACAATATTCTTACTAACTTTAATTAGCTATCTAATGTATTACAACCATAGTCATCAATTTAACTGCATACATGGTCATCTACATATTATGTAAGACCGGATCGGACCAGAATAAACCTAACCGGACAGAGACCGAATTAGACCAAACCCATGGACCGAGGACCGGATCGAATGTGTTCGGTCCAGCCCGGGTTAGTCCGGTTCGGTCCTTCGGTCAGTCCGGTCCAAAAAGGCATTATTGGTTAGTTTGTACGTAAGAACGGACCGGACCGAGACCGAAATAGGGAAAAAGTTGGGACCGAGACCGGATCGATGGTCATTCGGTTCGGTCGGTTCAGTCGGCTTCCTCGGTCCAGTCGGTGTTGGGGTCTGTCATGCTCAGCCCTATCTATAAGCATTTTGGTTTTTGAATTCAAGCTATTCATAGCATATACCACTTTAAATACAAAATTTAGAAAAGTATAGAATCATGTTTTCAAACTGTATTTTAAAACAAATGCATCACCTGTCAAACCGGGTCAACCAGAGTTGATGAAAAACCGTCGGTGCAATCCGGTTCTTAAACAAGCATAAAACCGGTCACATCCGGCTTTAATCTGATTTTTGATTCAACCGGTCGGGTTGACCCGGGTTTTAAGACATCTGTTAAAAGACACGTAAAAATCTACTTTTTTTTTGACAAACTGCACTATTTCCAGTAATCACAAAATGCAAACACTACTCCTACCATCAACCCGTACCGGAATCACACCACAGTCACCGTTACACCTCCACCAACGACCTTCCACTGTCAAATTCCTCCGGTCAGCCACCTCATCTACTCACCAACACCTTTCATTTACTTCATCATCACCAATATTCTCCCTTCACTCTGATCACCATCATATTTTAAACCCTAGCAAACTTACGTCACGTCCCGTAACTGTCGCATACGCTTCGCGTAATGATTACAATTATTCAGAACACGCTCAGGTAATTATTTCATTTTACATTGTTACTTTTAGATATATTTCTAGTGTAATTGTGAACCTCAGCCGTAGATTAATAATGGTGTGCCTGGTAAGCATAGGGGAAAGGGAAAGGGTAAGGGTAAGGGTAAGGGTAAGGGAATGCAAAGGAATGGGTGATGGTGGGTAATCATTACCTTACCCTCAATTTACTCTATAATGGTTGATTACTGTAATCATTATATTACCCCCTCCATACCAAACATCATTATTCATTTCTTTTCCCATTACCCACCCCCTTTACCCCCAACCAAGCACCCCCTAAGATCACGCCCCCATAGGTAGAGGTGGCCATCCAAACCGGTTCCGGAACCGAAACCGAAACCGAAACCGGTCAAACCCGGTTCTTGGAAGAACCGGTCCCGGTTCCTACAGAATCCGCAAGTTCCTACCCGAGTTTTCTACCCTTAGAACCGGTTCCGAACCGGTTCCAACGGATATATTGCAATTTCGAGACAGTAGGCGTTTTTTGGCCGTTGGGACTGAATTCTTGCCGTTTTTAAACGGTAACAAGCTCTAAAACCCACCATTTTGACCTCCTAAACTTCCCTATAAATACCAAGGTTGATTTTGGTTGAATCACAACAATCAAACACACTAAAAACACTCAAAAAACGCTCACAAACTTGATCAAAAACGCTCACGATGTCTAAAAACCGAGCTTCTCAAAACGCATCATCAAATACCGGTAATACCGCCGCTCAAGGTTCTACAAATGAACCGTATGAAGTTGGGATTGGACCAACAACCCGAAACCAAAATTTAGCAACAAGAGGCGTTTCGGGATCGGAACAAAGTACTATGGGACGAGATGGGAGTATTTTTATATATGACGAGAGGGCGCTTCGTCAAGATTTAGCACACTTTGTGATTCAAGAGGGTTTGCCGTTCAACCACTTCGACAACCCTCGGTTAACGAGGTTGATTCAACAAAGGCTTCAACCACGATACACTCATGTAAGTCGTCAAACTCTTAAACGTGATTGTATTAAATCTTGGGTAAAGGTTAAAAAGGAATTAATACTTGGTTTTGATGCTTTAAAAACTAGTGTAAACTTAACAACCGATGTTTGGTCGGCGGGTCATGGTTTGCCCGGTTCGTACATTTGTGTTACCGCACATTGGATTGATCCCCTTACTTGGCAAATGATGAAACGTACTATTGCTTTTGAAATCTTTGCATATCCGCACACGGGTGAAAATTTAAGTATGATGTTGAGATATGTTATGAAAACGTTTAAAATAGAAAAAAAAGTTTTTTCAATATCATTTGATAACGCTTCTAATAATACAAATGCGGTGGGAAGGCTAATACTAAAATACCGACCACCTCTTGATGGCATTTTTTATCATAGTCGATGTGTTGCGCACATCATTAACTTGGTTGTGCAAAGCGGACTAGCGACCGAGCAAATGTATAATTTAAGAGAAGCTCTGTGTTTAAAAAAGCGCGCATCAGGCGTGATGCGTTGCGATGCGAGCCTCTGTTGCATCAGACACCCTGATGCGTTGCGTTTACGTGATGCGAGGTGATGCGCGCGCATCAGGCACGCATCAGCTGATGCACGCATCAAGCACATCATGTACTTTTGGCCTTTTTTTTTCTTTTTTTTTTTTTTTTTTTTTAATCTTAATTTTCGACTATTTATGTATTTTGGCAATATAGAATCGTGAACAATGAACATGCATGGTATCTTTTGACATTAAATGTGGTATAAATATGTTATTAATGTGTTTTGTGCACCATATATAATTTAAATATTTTTTTAAAAAATTGTCGCCTCGGGTACGTGATGCGCACGCATTCGCCTCGGCGCATCGCGCCTCGGCTTTTTTACCCTTATCGTATCGACGCGCATCGCGCTTTTTAAAACCCAGGCTTTTAGAAAAATGTTACAAGATATTTTTCAATGTGGAGGCACAAGATATGTGGATTATATAAAATTGTGTCATGAATCGAATTCTATTTTTTTATCTCCAAATTGGGACGTCCCTACAAGATGGAATTCGACTTATAACATGTTTGTTAGTGGTTTACGCCAAAAATTAACGTTACAACATTTTCATGATAATCTTTGCTCTAGATCTAGGCATGGGGATATGGTACCATTTTCGGTTGAAAATTGGGGTCTTATTCAAAAAATAACCGATTTACTCAAAGTTTTTAAAACGGCGACAACTAACCAACTTTTTATGATGTGTAGAAAATTAGGAGCATACGAATATGATGGTCCACTTTTTGCAAATATGGTTTTACCGATGAAAGAAAAACTTAGAAAATATTTTCAAGAAATTCCACCGGTAATTAGTTGTGCCGCCGCAATTAACCCATGTTTGAACATTAGCGGGGTGGAATATCTTATCGATAAAATTGCTAACGACTTGGATTTGAACCAAATAGACCCTTTCTATGTAACAAAAGCACAAGACACGTTTAAAAATAATTTCAAACGTTTATTTGATGTTTATTTTGAGAAATATGGTGAAACAAATGTGGGAACGAGTTCGGTTGCAAACATGCGGGCTTCGGCTTCAACCGTGGATCCGGATTTGGACTTATTTTTAAATTTAAGACAAGAAAGTGGTAAACGGGCTAGAAGTGAGAATTTATCGAGCAACGAATATGGGAGATATACGGGAACCGATTGGTTAAGCACTATCACACCCGAAGAGTTCAAGGATTTTGATGTTTTGAATTGGTGGAAACAAAGGGAACCTCAATTTCCCGTTCTAGCCGCAATGGCCCGGGATTTACTAAGCGTACAAGCTTCTACCGTTGCTTCGGAATCCGCTTTTTCTACTAGTGGAAGGGTATTGTCGGTAAGAAGAACAAGACTCACACCTTTATCTTTGGAGATGTGTATTTGCTTGAAGGATTATTTAGATGGGAATGAACGTATACAACACGTTTCAATACTTGAAGAACCGATGGAATACGAAAAACAATTACAAGAGGTCGAGGTGGAAGAGGGTTATGTAATCAATCTTTCCGAAGAAGAAGTCACTTACGATGAAGCTACAAGCGCCGCAAGGTCCGCCGTTGAAGTTGAAGATGAAGATGAAACCGAATAAGAATAAGTAGTCGAAATGTATTAAATTTGTGATTCAAGTACTTTATGTGTGACGTTTATAAGTTTTTTTAATAAAAGTCGAAGTTTATTAAGTTTATTGTGTAGAAAACGCGAACGAAAAAAAAAAAAAAAAAAAAACCCGGAAACGAAAAATATAGCATGCCCACTGTTTGTTTATTGTCGACCGGTTCGACCGGATCCATATCCGGAACCGGTGTTGGAACCGAACCGAAACCGGGTATACCGGAACGGGGTTTTTATAGTACGGATCCGAAAAAATCCAATCCGGTTTGGAACCGGAACCGGATCCTTGACTTTGACCGTGAACCGGATCTAGGGCTGTTCAAAAAGCTCGCGGCTCGTGGCTTGCTCGAAACTCGCTCGAAAAAAGCTCGAAAAAAGCTCGCTCGAAATCGGCTCGTTTATAAACGAGTCGAGTCGAGCCGGCTCGGTTTGTAAACGAGCTGAGCCCGAGCCAACGTCGGCTTGGCTCGTGGCTTGCTCGTTAGCTCGCTCGTTGGCTCGCTCGTTAGCTCGCTCGTTTGGCTCGTATATATATATATATATATATATATATATATATATATATATATATATATATAACTAAAGTTATATATAATATAATATATACAACTAGATGAAAGAGTAATTCAAGTTTTTGGAAATGCTATTTTGTTAACTTCTAGATGAAAGAAACCCAAGTCTGTTATTTTGTTAATTACTTTGATGGCCATATTGCAGAACTGCAGAACTAATTTTTATTAGAATTGAATTAGTATTTGACATTTTGTCCTGGATTAAAATCGTGTAGCTTATTTTTTGTTTTTTTTTATGTTAAAGTATATCCCATTCAATGTAAACGAGCGGGCTCGACGAGCCACAAGCTGGCTCGAGTATTTGACGAGCCGAGCGCGAGCTCAACTTTTCGGCTCGTATAAATAAACGAGCCGAGCCGGCTCGGCTCGATTTTTAAACGAGCCGAGCCCAAGCCTACCCTGGCTCGGCTCAGCTCGGCTCGTTTACTTTGAGCCCTAACCGGATCCAGTTTGGAACCGGAACCGGATTTTCTGTGAACCGGGTTTTGGCCACCTCTACCCATAGGTGGTGTGTTTTATAAAAGCATTTGGTAATGTAGCTGTATGTGTGTTTATAAAGTGTAGAGTAACGTAAAAGCTAAATGCTAAACGCTTCTTCAAGCAGCGTCTGAAAAGTAACTGCCCCTTGCCAAACAAGCTTTCAATTTTAAATGCTAAACGCTCTTAAAAGCTACTCGCTAAACATACCCAAAGTGGCAGAATCACATTCGTTGGTTTAGATTATCACGCTTCTGATTAGGGGTGAAATGGCGTAATGGACTGGGATTCAATGTATATTGTCTCGTATATTTGGCAGCATTCTCTAAAACATCGTGTTTTTCTAGAAAGGATTGTAAAGATTTGTCTCACTTTTCAGATTGAGCAGCTGAGCAACCGAACAGCCTTATTTTTGGAGTACTATGTTACCAACGTTTTAGATTTTAAGGATATACCGAATCAAAATCCATATGGCCACTTGGCACTTGTTTATATACTTTTCCGAACCATTTTTGCTATCTAAAAATCTAAAAATCAGTAAACTTGTACACATCTGTAAAATCTGAAATAGTATATTCCTTTATAATATAAATAATTTGTGACGGCTTTCGTTGTCTCTTTATCACACTATCACATGCCATTTCTTCACACGTTTAGTTGATCTGGAATGCATGTATATATCTGTACGATACAGATTCTGGAATCATTGATTCAGGGGAATTTTAGGCTTTTTACCCTGCTCTTCAAATCCAGTCTTACGTAAGTATATATGTTTGTGCCTTGCCTTTCAGAAATTTCATGGGTTTGTTATTATTGTGTAGGTTGTTAAGAAATTAGAGAAGACTTCAAGGTCTTTCAAGAGGCAGGGTAGCTTAGGATTCTGGTTACAGCTAGTGTTTACAATTGTATCTGCGGTCATCCTTTCATTTTCTAAAGTTGTCACCGGAAATATCTCTTCACCAGTTACATTTTTTGCTACCGCCATTGGTATTGCTGCCGCTTTCCTCTCGACGTTTTGGTCATATGGATATATTCGTCTTTCTGCTGGGCTCCGGAAAGCTGTCAATGACCCTTCAAAGGTAGTATAACAGCTTCTATGAAAGCAGTTCCATATTCATTTTCTGCATAATTATATGGACAGATGGAAGATTACCAATATACGGAGTATATTTTTTTAACTATATTTTGTGGGTAGCATATATCCAAAATGTTATGTTATCAATATTGAAGATGTTGAGCGACTGAAACAGCTAAAGAAATAACTTATATAGTTATATAAGATATATATAAGAAATAATCTTTTTACGTTATTTACCAACATCAGCATGCTTATTTCTTTCAGGCACCTCCTTTTTCTAACGTTATACAGAGCTTGAAAAATGGTATATGTCTGAATCTTTTGGGAATGGGTGCGGCAATTATTGGGATGCAAGCTACTTTAGGAATGCTGGTGGCCAAGGCTCTCACCGCATCAGGCAACCCATATTATCAGAGCGGAGGCAGCCCAGTCCTAGCACTGAACATTTTTCTAGTACAGGTATATATTATAAATCTAATCAAGCATCAATATTTAGTATAATTGAAGATAGCCCTACATATTGTTGAATAAAAAAAAAATAGCCCTAACCTTTTCAACTCTGTAAAGTACTGTAATAAATTTTCAGAAAGTCATAAATTGAACATTTTTGTCCCTCAGCATGGGTTTTATTAGATCTGTATAAATGAAAATGGATACACGCTTAATACTTGTATGGCCTATCAACAAATTGAATACTTCTGTCCCATTTATATTATCCTTCTTTCTAATGTGGTTACTGGTTACCGCTGCAAATTGTCTTGTGTTAACTAGGAATTACCTTAGGAATTACCTAGCAGTTATCTCTGTTTTGTAAATCATTTTTATCATGTATGCAGGCAGCGGCAAACACCATCTTATCACATTTCTTGGGACTTTTGTACTCACTAGAACTACTTCGCGATGTCACCTTACCACTTTCAGAAGTCTAATTCCCCAAGGTGCCATTTTATGAGTGGACAATATTTGCTTTGTATTTTGGAGAATAAACAGTTGATGGTTAAACGTTTCATGAAGCGGGGTGTTCTGTGTTTCAACGAGGTTTTTAGGATAAAAAAATGTGCAGATTGCATGAATGAAACCAGTAGTAATTTTTCTTTCTGCAATGACCAAATTCTAATTATTGTTTCTACCATTTTGAGCATTTTTCGTTACGATGCCAATGTAATCAGATTTTCACTTTATACATCAATATGCGTGTGAACCTTATTCGGGTTTACTCATACGACAATTGGTGAGGTGAATAAAATTTTCAAGCTCATACCAGTTGTAACTTATTACCGACGTCTGTTTGGTTTTTCAGCCACTGTAACTTGCTCTACAGAGGGGCTTTGCATTATGACTGATACAATTACACCAGCGATAACCTTATTTGCTCAAAGCTGTCCAATACGCACCCAACTTTCCATTTATAGTTGCAGAAAGGGCAACAATTTCAACTGATTTATAATGCATAGGGGTAGACTTATGGTTACCTCCAAATCGTCAAACGGGTCAAGTGATAGGAGTATGATTTAAGTTATCTGGAATTCTGGATATATGCATCTGTAGACAAGAAAACTACAACTCGGTTTATGTTGAAGTTTAAGAAAACAAACGAACGAGTCAACCAGTTCAGTTAAAAATCAAATGTATGAGCGGGCAGTCTAAGCTGACCAATCCACACGAAATATCACCAGTTTAAACTCGTGCAACCTGCCTATATTGACACTACTAAATTACAGGTTTCCAATGGTTCTGAATAGCTCTTCTCAACTGCGTAGAAGATTAATTATACTTTGGTAATATAACTTCCAACAAGAGAACAAATCAACAATCCATATACAAGATTTCCTAAATGATGCTCTACAACATACTTCCATCCAGATGAGACCTTGTCGCTATTATAATTCAATGTCAACACAGTCGAGAGACCATCCGTAGAATTCAAAATTTACTTTAAAAGCGAACTTTAGAGCGGGCCTCGACTCTTGTGAGTAGCTCATTGCCAGCATTCTAATTCTATTTTAGATTGACAAACATCCTACTTGTATTCAGATACACGTAAATTTTGTTCATTCATCATCACCCGAGTCTTGATCTTGATCTTCCTCTGAAGTTTTTTGTTCCTGCTTATGCTCTTCGTTGTCACCAGCTTCCAACTTAACCTTCTTTTCCTGTTTCTTTTGCTTCTTTTTTTGGGGTTTCAAGCGCTTCTTTGCAGTCCGCTCTTCTGCTTCTTTTAATCTTTCCTCTCTTCTCTTGTTAAATTCTGTCACTTCTTTCCTTTTCTGATAGTCGACGTCCATTCTTGCAAGCCGGTCTTGTTCTTTCCGTCTCATCTGTCGATACTGTTCCAAAAACAAGTTTTTCAGACAGTAATCACTAATGAAATATAAAAGGTAAAACAACACGAAAATGCAAACATGAATCGAAGTTTATAAGATAAATAAATCAATCAATCACTTTCTAGAAAGTTGCTATGCGTTGAATAAAGGAGGGAATGAAGTCACGTAAAGACATAGTTGTCAAAAGCGACGGCGAATTCAAGGCGCAAAGACCCAAAATGTCGCCTAGGTGAGAGGCGCAAAAAAAGCGCGGGCCCGAAAAAAAAACGCAGGGTTGCAATAAACTTTGATTTTGATTCATTTTGTGTTTCTGGTTAGATTCAAGGGTTGCAATAAGATTCACACTGCATTCTAACACTATCCCACTAACTTAATTGGGTTAAAACACTCTAAATCAAAAAATCACAAATCGTACGCATGAACCCTAATTTCCAAAATCAAACCAAACGTGTTTCTGGGTATGATTGGATCCTTGTATCATGTTTATAACATGATTCCGACCAAACCCACTAACTTAATTGGATTAAAACACTCTAAATCAAAAAATCCCAAATCGTACGCATGAACCCTAATTTCCAAAATCAAACCAAACGTGTTTCTGGGTATGATTGGATCCTTGTATCATGTTTATAACATGATTCCGACCAAAACCCACCCATTTAATCACACTTTTACACACACAATCAAATAACATGTCTCTTAATATTTCTGTGCGCCTGGGCCTAGGTTTTTGGGCGGTGAACCCTCGCCTCGCCGTCGCCTGTCGCCTAGGCGCACAAGGCCCGCGCCTTTAACAACTATGAAGTCACGTAAAGACAGACCTTTTGTGCAACAAATATCCTAGTTAAACCTCCTTATCATCAAGAGTGGAAACACATCTTCACAATAGAATTTTAGTTTACGTTTATTATCATCATGATTTTGGCAGTTGCTACTAAAACAAGTTTGAATCCTAATGCAATATAAAAGTGTCACTGCAACGAGTCACTGCACTGTCTTTTTACATGTTTAAAGTCATCCTTTCACATTGTACAGCTATTCATGATTTTGGCAGTTGCTAATAATACAAGTTTGAATCTTTATGGAACCCATCAATCAACACAGACACTCATGTTAAGAAACAACAGAACGACAGTTTCTCCATTGAACTAATTCCTAAGATTCTCAGCTTCTACATCTGGACAGTGCCTCCAGAGCCATTCTAAATTCCAACTGAATCTGGAGAGTAAAATTTTGACTACCAGAAAAAATTAATAGCTTCCTATGAGACAATGCCTACTGTGTATTATCTTTAGAAAATCTTTCTAGAATAAGATTATGGTCTAAACAGGCATTTTGAGAGAAACATATCCGATTCTATCATATTCCACAAAACAAATAAGGGCCTGTTACCTGCCTTTTAAAAATCGCACATTTAGCTATGATTTTCCTTTTTACTGTAGATTGTGTTACTGACATGTTTACCCAATAGTCAGAGACAGGTGCACAGAAGATTGACATGAACAGTCCTGCAATAAGAGAATTTATTGCTGAACCCTTCATATTTCTTCTGCACCTATGTATTAAAGTTGGTTTATAAAAGAGATGCAGGACAAGCATTTAAAAAAGTTTCATCACCATACCCTAAGGGCATAATGATTTCGTATAGTACATCTGTGTATAAAAGTTGGTTTACTAAGAAGACACAAGATATGCTTGAGTGATAACCCACGAACCATAAGCAATGGAACTACATTGAAATCCTTTCATCTGTCTAAAATGACAACATGATTGCTTAGCCATATCAGCCTTTAATCTTTTAATATTCCAGTGTATTAGAAGAAAGTTACTTATTTATGTCATTGCTTTCCTCAAATCATATATATTTTCCCAGTCTCGTACTTTTTAACCTAAAAAAAGCTACGCAATTTATAATTTCTTGAGAGGAACATGTTGGTAGCAACGGTGTATTTTGGCAAGAAACCAGAACCTTAATTGGCCAATAAAAAGTTACTGATGCATTCGAAGAACCTACAATCAAGAAAGCATAATCTACCATAGGCTATACGAATAAACAATTGCTTACCAAGTCTCAGTTCTATGCAACAAGCATTAAACAATGAAAATCATGTTAAAGACAAAGCCATCACTTAAGGCACACCATTTTATTTTTTATACACCAAAACGAATTTAAAATACATGATTAGATTTATACATATTTCATGGTAGCTTAATCGACTTTTCTAGAGGTAAACGACATGACTTAAGTTCCCAATTCTTCCACCAACAAAATATACACAGGTATCCTTTCAAAACTTAAATAATAAATGGGCAGAAGATCCATAGAGTGCCAACTAACTCAACCAGCAGTCTAATTAACAAACTTTCGTGCCTAGATGTACAATATATAACTTCACAAACAAAATAAAAGGCACATTGTTATTCAAAATTAAATGTCTACAAATTGTTTATAAGCGCGTCACAAGTTGTATCTGTAATTCTTTAGTGTAAATGACATAAAAGGCTAAACACTTCTTTTATTAATGTTTCTAATAGGAGTGCCTAAAAAAAATTGAAAAGCTAAAAACTCATTGCCTAACAAGAATTGCATTCTAAAGGCTCCAATAAGGTCGTCACTAAGTTCAGGAATGAGAAGCAGTTAACAGCTTGTCTTTAGCAGTGGCTGTTTGTTTCACAAAAGTGTTTGGTAACGAGCTGTATCGGTAATTATAGAGTGTAAATTGAATAATTGATATAAAAGTTAAACACTTCTTAGCGTTTCTAATAGGAGCATTTAAACAGAATTGAAAAGCTAAACACACGTTGCCAAACAAGCATTGCATTCTAAACGCTCGTCGATGAGCACAACCTATAGCATCTATATGGCTATGTTCAGGAATCAGTAGCAGTTAGCAGCTCGTAATTATCCATAGGTGTTCACAGTGGCTACTTGTTTGCATCCGTAATTCTATAGTGTAAAATTTGAACGCTAGACACTCGTTGCCAAACAATCACATTACATCTATACTGTTTTCTAAAGCATCTATAGGACCTCCTATACAGCATTCTTCGCGTCTATTATACATTTAGTATTTAATCAACGTCGTCCACCGCTACTAATTATATCTACTACACGACATATGATTATCGATTGAATTCGAGATTGCGGAAATTAAAAAAGCATACCTGATGAAAGTCACCAGAGCCAGAACCAGCAGAACTACCAGAAGTATTATTAACGCGAACCGGAACTAAATCGATAATACGACGTAGTTTCACTTCCAGATCCTCATCTTCCTGACTAGCTACTGGCGGTGTGTATTCAACTAGAGCTGATGAAGAACTGTTTGGATGACGTGGCGGTAAGGCTGAGATTGCTGTTCTATCTGATGATGATGACACTATCTGTAACTCTTTTGACATTTTTTCGCCGGAGGTAATGAAACCCTAAGTTTTATTCGCCGGATTATTGTGCCGGAGTGTCTGTTTTTAAGTTATAAGTTATATAAAGTGTTGGCCCATTGGGCTGTTTTTAGACTAGCTTTTTTGTTGGGCCTGTATTGGACTTTGCTGGGTAATACCCACAACAAGCGGCAAAAGCAAAGCTAAATCAAACAGATGAACCGAATTTGTAACCAAACCGAATTTATTAAATCCGGACCAAATCGAATTAATCATTTGATTTACGGTTTAAATATAGTTTTTGCAACATGTAAACCAAAACGAACCGTATATGATGAATAACTCTTTTCTATTGATGAACCGCATATGATAAAAAACTTTTTTTTATTGATCAACAACGCATATAATGAATATTCTTTTTATCGATAAACAATTTTTTATTTTTGTTTATTTTTATTTTTTTTATTAATGAACGTTTAAGTTGAGCGACAGTTTTTATAAACGAACAAGTATTTATTGATGAACAACATGTATGATAAATACTCTACCGACGCTCAATAAGAAGTGCAATACCCGTGCGTTGCTCGTGTATTCGTTTTGAAAAGAAGAAAAAGTATACTTACCTACTCCTTTGGTTTCTAAATAATTGTTACACAAACAAAATAACACACAACTTAAGAAAAATACAATATAAATTATTGAATTATAATATTTAATTTCTAAAACACGTAAACTTGTCATATCAGGCGTTGAAATGCCCAAAGTTTAATATACGCAAATTTATCATTTCTATTAGTCTCTAAAATTTATAAAAAAACTCAGAGTATATACAGAAATAAATCAAAGTTTCCATAATTTCTTATGCAAAAGAGTAATACAAACGGAATAAAAGACTTGAAACCATATCTCATAGAACTTGAAGTTTGAAAGCAACGTAAATCAATTTTGCTTTTCCATGAGTTCACAGCAAGATAAAATTAATAGTAGCTTCATTAATTTATTAAACTTATATAGAGATTTCTATCTGATTATATCTAAATGTAAAATTGAATGTTACCTCATGAGTTTTAATGTTGACATTGTTCCCGATTTGCTTTTCAAAGGGTAAAAAATATCAAATCTTAATAAAAAGTATAAAAAATTACGTAAATTGTTGAAGTGTAGGTCCGAAAAAGTATTGACATGAGCTTTACCTTGATTTTTTCATGGAGAGTCACTTTGGCGATGTTGGTTAACACGTTTTTGATTGCCTGGATGGTAAACACATTGTTTGACTTGTTCGTCTGCGTAAATGGAAGAGCCAAAAGTTGAGTTTAAAACTTCAAAATAAAGAGTATAATATTTATACCTCCTTTTTTGTTGCTTAAATGAGTTCACTGTATTTTTATTATGAATTGAAAATGGTTTTGAATTTATAAACGTGTGCATGGTTTACATGCCCGCCCAAATTAATTTTATTTGAAAATTCAAATTTACAAATCTATTAAGATAACATTGGTAGTTTGTTGCGAGTTACATTCCAGTCAATGATAAGATCTAAGTAGTATTTTAAGGTATCCTATTATATTTTTCTAGTTCCACTTTTGACTCTATTTGGTTAATAAAGATATGTTATTATATACTTTATAAATAAATACTTAAAAAGAAAAAAAAAGAAAAAAACATATATCAACACAACAAAAAGCTAACGTTTTGAAAGTGGAGATGGTTCTAACCAAAGTACTAAAAAAATGTTTGAAACAGACATCTAATAATGATGAATTATAAAAACTACACACAATGAATACTAAACGTCTTTCTGCTCAAGATTGTGGAAGCACATTGAACCTTGTATGAATTCCAATCATTTAAAAAGTCAATTTCAGTCACCATTGCACTAATAACGAAATGTGTCCCAGATACATTTTGCTGCTGTAAACATGAAACTTCGTTTTTTTCTTCCTCTTGATATTGGCCACTGAAAAAACATCAAACACTTCTATCTTACATATAAATGAGAAATAGCAAATTAATAAGATACATATTAAGTTATATTTGATTTTTTTGAGTAAGTAATACATGCATTATTTGTTAATTCCGCATCCCCATCGAGAGCATCACTAAGAGCACCATCATCCCAAGCAAAAATGCTCCCACCGTCCGAACTTTCATTTTCAATAATATCATATCGTTCCATTTTCATGTTGTCAAGTTTACCTTCTTTTTTTTTTCTTTTTTTTTTTTCAGATGTGCAATTCACCTCATCAAGCATGGAATTGGTACATAGCGCGCTTCACGTTGCGGTCTGTCATGTTGTTGTTTAAAGACGGGATACAACATTAGGCCCTCATATATGAATATGGTTTTGTTGAAAAGCGAAATTGATAAAATGTAGAAATGGATATTACCTCTTGGATATCAACATCTACATTGTTCCCGGCTTGCTATGCGAAGAACAAAGGAAATGTTAGGTCTTCATAAAAGTTATAGAAAATGACGTAAGATGTTGAAGTATAAAACTGAAAAAGGGGGACATGAATTTTACCTTGATTCTTCATTGGCCGTCCTTTTCGCAATGCCGGTTAACACGTTTTTTGTTGCCTAGATAGTGAACGCATTGTTTGATTCTGTTCATCTAAGTAAATGCAAGACATAAAATGTTAAAGTTAATACTTTGAAATATAATGAATAAATAGGAAGTACATGACTTATACCCCTCCAGTTTTAGTTGCTTAAATAGTTATATTTATTGTGTTATGAAATGAATGGATCTGCATAATTTATAAGCAAATGCTTTCATTTAAAATTCAATTTACACGGAAATAAGATAATACGGGTTAGTTTGTTGCATCATTTTAGACTACTATCCCGTTAGTGATAAGATCAAAAATTCATTCTAAAGTTATCTTATCTGCAACTCTCTGCAAGTGTACCATTTTTTGCTATAATTTGTTGATATAGATAATTAATGAATTTAAATGGTCATGATTAAAAGTTACTTGATCGTACGGTTTATAGGCTATGCCATGTCACAATTGTTTCTCACTGTTGCGGCAGCAATATATATATATAATATATATTAATTATATAATCTAAGGTTATATTCACTTTTATACCTTTTATAAAATTAATATTAAGTGTCAACAAGGTGCTTTAGCCGTGAGACGGTGGCACGGGCTACCGGTTCAACGGGCTACGGTTCAAACGGGCACCGCTCGGCACGCCAAACGGGCACATGTTATACAAATCGTTTTAGAAAAGACACAAAACGACGAAATAAATTCCTCAAACGTAACACCTCATTTATATTTAAAAAATTAAATATATTATATCTATAATCTTTTCTTTAAAAACATCCAATTGAGAGAAAATATATGCCCGTTTGTGCCCATTTAACTTTTAAATGGGCAATATATGCCCAATTCAAAAAAAAAAAAAAAAAAAAAAAAAAAAAAAAAAAAAAAAAAAAAAAAAAAAATACCAAATGTGCCCAAATCTTTTAAAATTTTGCCAAATTAGTCCATTTTTTTGAGTTTGGGCACAAATTGCCACCTCTACTTAATATTATGAGCTAAAATAATATGTTGCTGACAATTTAAATTTTTTATTGTAAGACATCTTAAATTAAATGCATTATGGTAGTTATTATACATGCATAGATAATCACATTTTAAACACACACCGATAATTTTATATTCACTGAATATTTGTGTTACCGTTGCCATATATTTTTCGTCGAAAAAACAAGAAACACTTTCACGCACAAACTGTTGCTACCTTTAAACCACACACAGAGATACACCCAAGCACACATGGAGAGCGAAGCTGCTAAAGAAATCATTGACGAACGAATTTTGCAGCTCGCACGTTACGCGAGTCGTGCATAAGCTTATTTTTATAGTGGTATCGATCTCAATGATTATATAAATCTTTTAACCTTTAAATTATTTAAGTATTAATTAAAGATCTTTGAACAATGATAAACGTAAACTTTAATTAATGCCACGTTAATTAGAATATTACTATCTTATAACACGTGATATATTGGAAAAATAGCTGGGACTAATCAAATATACTATGGAGTATAAACGACATACTTTTTTAGGTCTTTTATTCTAGAAACAATTAAGATGTGTAGAGAAATGTAAAGTCTTTCCACCTCACACTTTATACACTAACAAAAGTTAAAGTCTTTTAAATATATACGTCAAGTCATCAATTGCATTTTCTCTTGTCTCCGAACTGGTCGGTCACATGATCACCACAAATTCAGTCTTACCTAAAATACAAGAAAAAGAAATATTGAAGGAATTATTTAAATAACATTATTCAAAACTAATTTTTCAAAAAGAACTTTATCGAACAAGATCATTGGTGAATCTAGATTTGATGTAACCCGAATGTGCACCACAGAAAAGTATGCGCGATTATAAAAAAACTAAATTTATATAAATAAACAATTGTTTACATTTTTCTTTTGGACAAAAACAAATGTTTAGTTAACAACTAATCATGATTCATGCAGTAGCCAAATTTGAGAAGTTTTTTTTGTTCTTTATAACTTTCTTAGCAAAAAGCATTTGAGAAAATTACACATGAAACTATGTACAGTAACATACATGTGTTATGGATTAAAAATTACGTTCATGCATAACTACAAGTCTAGTGGGGCATGTGCTTGAAATGAAATGTTGTATGCTAGAATATTAAACATCTTAAAACACGTGATGTATATTGGAAAAATAGCTCGGACTAATCAAACAAGGGGTGTTCAATATACTATAAAGTATAAACGGCATACTTTTTTAGGTCTTTTATTCTAGAAACAATTAAGATGTGTAGAGAAATGTGAAGTCTCTGCACCTCACACTAGGGGTGTCTGTAGGGTCGGGTTGACCCGACCCGAACTCGATAAGACTAATCGGGTCGGGTCTAATCGGGTCAAAAAATCTAGTTGGGTTGTTTTGACCCGACCCGATAACCCGATATTGTTATCGGGTCGGGTTCGGGTTAAATAAAAAATACTATCGGGTTATCGGGTCAACCCGATAAGACCCGACAAGATTCAATTATTGCTTTTTTAATTTTTACTTTGTAAACTGCTACTGGATATTAACCCAATGCTCCCATTGTGATTGCTGATGTGCTTGTGTATCTTTTAGAAGCTCTTATATATACAATATAGTGAGTAGCTTTTGGATCACATTGCATATTACTAGTGGTGGTAAAACTGATTATTGTCAATAAGAAATAATGTGTTGTTTTTACTGAGATAGTTTTATTGCATCATATCGTCCTGAAAAAATAAATATTACTGTCATAGTTTTTTTCAATTAAGAATGGATGTATTGTATTGCAGACTTGCAGACATTTAGCTTTACCATAAGATATAATGTGTTGTTTTTAGTGCATAATAAATTACACTACAATCCCGCTAAGCAGATTTGCAGACAACCGCTGATCTATGCCTTATCTACATACTTCAATCTCGCTCATGATATAAGCTTTACAACTCGTTAGTAGTTACATCTGTAATTAAAAACTTTATTCAGTTCACATAATGCTAACGTTTTGCGTGAATAACGTATGTATGTGTTAAGTTATCTACATGAACTTGTTCATATATTTGTCAATTGATCAAACGGGTACACAAATACAATATACGTAGTATATGTTTGTTTCATTGTGCATTAATTCACTCAGTATACTTAAACCAGCAAACATATAACACATCACAATATTAATCTCAAATAAGTTTTATGTATACTTCCAATTATCTATTCATGAATGGACAAGTTCATGTTCATTTATGACATTTACTACTCTTACTTAATCGGGTAACCCGATAACACGAATCACCCGACCCGATTACCACCCGAACCCGATAACCCGATTCCTTATCGGGTCAGGTTGCGGGTGAGTTTTTAAAAAATCAAAACCCGACTCACCCGACCCGATAACACCCCTGCCTCACACCACACTTTATACACTAACAAAAGTTAAAGTGTTTTAAATATAGTTTCTTGTATATGCTTGGATTACGTCAAGTCATCAACTGCATTTTCTCGTCTTCGAACTGGCTGGTCACATGATCACCACAAATTTAGTCTTACCTAAAATACAAGAAAAAGAAAGGGATCTACTAGGGTAACACCCCCTAGTGGGTGGGGCCTCTTATTTTGATCAAAAGGTACAAGCGATAAAACAGACAGTACAAGCGGTGACAGCACAGAAAAGTCAACACACCCCCTACAGGGGGTGTTAGCGTATCATCACCCAAAAGAAATATTGAAGGAATTATTTATTGTGTTTTGCTAATTTGTGCTCACTCGTAACTTGTTTTGCATATATATACGGAATGTTTGGAGTTAATTAATATAAAAATAATTATTAATTACGGTAATTTTAGAGATCATTAAATGCGTTTTTTTATTTAAAAGGAAAATTTTTTTTCAATAACTGCGCTCAATTGTATGTCCAGTGAGCATACTTTAGCAAAACCTTATTTAAATAATATTATTCAAAACTCAAACTAATTTTTCAATAAGAACTTTCTCGAACAAGATCATTGGTGAATCTAGATTTGATGTAACCCGAATGTGCACCACAAAAAAGTATACCCAATTATTATTATTAAAAAAAAAAAAAAAAAAAAAAAAAGTTAAATAAACAATTGTTTACATTTTTCTTTTGAACAAAAACAAATGTTTAGTTAACAAATAACTAATCATGATTCATGCAGTAGCCAAATTTTAAAAAGTTTTTTTGTTCTTTATAACTTTCTTATCAAAAAGCCTTTGAGAAAATTACACATGAAACTATGTAACATACATGTGTTATGGATTAAAAATTACGTTCATGCATAACTACAAGTCTTGTGGGGCATGTACTTGAAATGAAATGTTGTATATGCTAGTGTACAGAGAGGTTGCACTGTCGTGTTCTACATTTGTGAAATTTTATATTGATTATTGCATAAACCTTTTAACTATGATAACACGTTTTATCAAACACGAAACACCCCATTCACACACATTTCTTTAATCTTTGGATACAATTTGTTAGCATCACGTACCCATCATCACATGTCGATGAATTATGGTACTCATATTAGATCAACTCTTCAAGTCGATAACATTTTCAGCCGATATTCCCCAAATTACAAACAAAAACTTATAAAACTGAGGCATGCACAACGAGAATAGATTATTTTTTGTTCGTGTATTACATTTTGGACAATAAACCTTTTCAATGTCAAGAGTTGGTATTTGGTAACGATGTAACAGTATCATATTGGATTAGTGGATTATCTGAGACTTTTCTTTTTATTTGATCAATAGAATGATCAAAGACATATTCAGCTTTCAGCATATCAAATGGTTATACACTTTTACTTTTTACTTGTGACACATATTTTGTTAGACAATAAATTGAAAACATATCCATAGTCAATTAGTCATGCCAAAATAAAATAAAAAATTATAACGTGCATATGATTTGACAGACACGTGTGTTGTTGCAATGCCTCACATTATTGGCATGTTAAGATTATCATTCATTGCTGTATGATTTTGTTTATAAAAAAATATATAACCACCGTGAGACAAAACAAAAAACGCCACCTTCTTACCAAATTAAAAGGTATGGAGTTATTTTTAATTAAGATTCCATGACACACCCTTATGACATGACAGTTCGTTTGCTCGTGAAATGAGAAAGGAGGGAGTGGAGCTCGGGTTCCACCAGCGGGTTGGGCGGGTATGCGGGCATAGCGCCGCCGCCACCTCGGGTTGATGTTGCGGGCTTGTTTTGCGAGCTCTTAACTCGCTGCGGGAAGAAGGAATGCAACGGTCAAATGACCGTTTGAGGGGTTTGTTTGAATTTTTTTTTTGAACATTGGAGCGTGAAAAAAAAACATTTTTGGCCCTTTTGTTGGCTATTTAAATCCGAAAACCACACAACATTTTCACAAGAAACAAATTAAACAAACCACAAAATACATTAAAAATATGGATCAAAGAAATAAGAAAATTGGTGCAACTTCTTCATCGAGGGGTTGTGAACGGGGCACTCGATCTAAACCCGCTCGACCTATACAAACACAATCGGCTCCTCGACCCATACAACCACAATCGGCTCCTCGTCAACAACCACATTTGACTTCGCAACAAAACTATTATCGTCCCCAACCACCGAGTCCTCCACGACAGGGGCGTAGCTATTAAGGGGGGGGGCCCGACCCCCCGAAATTTTTTTCGGTATATACTAAGCATTATAGAATTTTAGATGGGGGGGGGGGGGGGCCGCCCGACCCCCCGAAATTTTTTCGGTATATACTAAGCATTATAGAATTTTAGATCCCGACCCTCCGAAGTTTTTTCCCTAGCTTCGCCACTGCTCCACGACAAAACTTCAACTACCCACCAATGAATCCAAATGATTACTACGTATACGAAACGGCTAACTTTAACACGTTCGATACTTACCGAGAACAACCGGAGGCGAGCTATTCCGAAGACGAGTTTCTCGAGGTAATCGAAACGCAAATGAATTGTAGTTTTTTATTTTCAGGATTTGTAGTTTTTAATTTTTATGATTTGTAGTTTTTAATTTTTATGAATTGTAGTTTTAAATTTTTAGGAATTGTACTTTTTAATTTTTAGGAATTGTATTTTTATTTTTAATCAAGTGTTTTTTTTTTTTATATAATTGTTTAGTATTAGAAGGGTTAATGTTGCAAATTTATAATTTTGGAGGACAAATTATGAATATTTAAAAAAAAATTTGGGATGGTTGAGAGTGATGGGCGCCAGTAAAAAAGGTTGGATTGAGGGTTGGAGGGTTTAAATGAGGTGGAGGAATTTGATTAGTTAATTTTGAGAGGGTTGGAGAGTCATGACTCCCTCCACCCTAAATGAATTTGCAAGTTTTAAATTAAAATGGAACTAAATATGCGAAGTCATATAACCTTTCGTAGGATTTTTAACTTTTCACTATTTATATATATATTATATATATATATATATATATATATATATATATATATATATATATATATATATATATATATATATATTATATATATATAATATATATATATAGGGGGACTTTCATTTCAGAACCATCTTATCTGCGAGAACTGACAGAACCACCAAAAACATACATGCACGTCTTTTAAAATAAAATAAAAATACACGCAAATCATCAATAATCGTAAGTATCCACCTATGTTCTTCAATATCATCATGAACTCATCATTTTTTTCACAAAAACCTTACACACGGATGCAATATTGTCGTTGCACGCCTTATAAAAACATACATGCACACCTTCAAAGAAAAATTTTATATTTTCAATTTCTTATCAAATTCTTTAGAACAACCATGTTTTTTTAAAAGCATTATGTTGTTTTTAGAACATATGTGCAAAAATACAATAATTGAAGGCGTGCATTATGTTTTTGGTGTAGTTCTGTCAGTTCTCGCAGATAAGATGGTTCTGAAATGAAAGTCCCACTATATATATATATATATATATATATATATATATTTTCCAGAAATGGGATTAGGCCTAAAATGGGCTTAGCAAATTAATTGTCTCAAAACGTGTGGCTGTAAACCCAGGATGTTACTATTATAAGCACTGTTCATGGGTATAAAAAATTCCTAATGATCATGGTTAGTGTGTTTGTGGCTGTAACATTAGGATGTTACTGTTATAAGCATTGTTCATGGATATAAAAAATTCCTAATGATCATATATATTCCCCTCCCCATTCCCCTCCCCAGGAGTTAATCACATGATATTTTCCCATCTCCATAAACCCAGAATCTTCCATCCCCAAATTGCTCCTCTCTAATATCCCCTTTTCAGCCTTCCAAAAGAACACAACATCAAATTCATTTGATCAATACCCGATCTAAAAAACAAGCACACGATGTCAATTTTTTTAGCTTCTGAATGAAATCGAATAATTGTTCGATTTTATATTCACGTATAACAAAGAATATATTACTACTTCACCTTATTGGTTTTCGATTGCTGTATCAGTTCAAAGTCGATAGAGGAAACTTTTCGATCTTAAGATGATTTGGGTCGCCATGGAAGACGTGAAACAGCAACTAATTTCGTGAATTGGTAATCATACCATTAAATTTTTTAGTTTCTTAATACATTAACATTTTTTTTTTTTTTTTTTTTTTTTTTTTTTTTTTTTTTTTTTTTGTCGTTCTGATGATGATGGGAATGGAGGCGTATCCGACCAGTTCCGGTGCTGTGGGTATGTGTGTTTGCAACTGTGGCGGCATGGAGAGGCGTGTACAGGTAGATCCGGTCAGTAAGAATTTGTGTTCGGAAGGTTCATTTTGTGTTTTACTTAGTTGATTTTGTGTTAGGGTTAATTGGAAATGGTAATAGTAATTAACATAGTATATGCGAATAAAAGGTTGGTTTTGAATTGTCCTAAAGGTGTTTGATGTTATGCCTCTGAAAACTTTTCGTGTTACATTGTAATAAAGTTATATATAGAACCATTAAGAAATTTGATTAGCAAGTTTGAGTTGATGAACTTGAGGTACAAGCAGTACAATTAACCCAATTGATAGTTATACTCTGACTTCTACAATCGAAGCATAAATATAGGTCACTTTTCCAATTCTAGGTTTTGTTTCAATAAAACTATATTGTTTGGATTTAGTTGTGTGATGGTGTATGTGGGATTGTTAAATACTATTAGTCAATTACATATGTGTTTTGCTTTTGAAAGGAGTGTTTGGACAAGAAACTATGATGTGAGAAAATGGCCTAAAATGGGCTTAGCAAATTAATTGTCTCAAAACGTGTGGCTGTAAACCCATGATGTTACTATTATAAGCACTGTTCATGGGTATAAAAAATTCCTAATGATCATGGTTAGTGTGTTTGTGGCTGTAATATTAGGATGTTACTGTTATAAGCACTGTTCATGGGTATAAAAAATTCCTAATGATCATATATATTCCCCTCCCCAGGAGTTAATCACATGATATTTCCCCATCTCCATAAACCCAGAATCTTCCATCCTCAAATTGCTCCTCTCTAATATCCCCTTTTCAGCCTTCCAAAAGAACACAACATCAAATTCATTTGATCAATACCCGATCTAAAAAACAAGCACACGATGTCAATTTTTTTAGCTTCTGAATGAAATCGAATAATTGTTCGATTTTATATTCACGTATAACAAAGAATATATTACTTCTTCACCTTATTGGTTTTCGATTGCTGTATCAGTTCAAAGTCGATAGAGGTAACTATTCGATCTTAAGATGATTTGGGTCGCCATGGAAGACGTGAAACAACAACTAATTTCGTGAATTGGTAATCATACCATTAAATTTTTTAGTTTCTTAATACATTAACAATTTTTTTTTTGTCGTTCTGATGATAATGGGAATGGAGGCGTATCCGACCAGTTCCGGTGCTGTGGGTATGTGTGTTTGCAACTGTGGCGGCATGGAGAGGCGTGTACAGGTAGATTCGGTCAGTAGGAATTTGTGTTCGGAAGGTTCATTTTGTGTTTTACTTAGTTGATTTTGTGTTAGGGTTAATTGGAAATGGTAATAGTAATTAACATAGTATATGCGAATAAAAGGTTGGTTTTGAATTGCCCTAAAGGTGTTTGATGTTATGCCTCTGAAAACTTTTCGTGTTACATTGTGATAAAGTTAGATATAGAACCATTAAGAAATTTGATTAGCAAGTTTGAGTTGATGAACTTGAGGTACAAGCAGTACAATTAACCCAATTGATAGTTATACTCTTACTTCTACAATCGAAGCATAAATATAGGTCACTTTTCCAATTCTAGGTTTTGTTTCAATA
The DNA here is from genome assembly GCA_021014915.2 of Artemisia tridentata subsp. tridentata. Taxonomy (NCBI): domain Eukaryota; kingdom Viridiplantae; phylum Streptophyta; class Magnoliopsida; order Asterales; family Asteraceae; genus Artemisia; species Artemisia tridentata. Next base: position 76,046,863 of record CP139509.1, read on the forward strand.
AAACTATATTGTTTGGATTTAGTTGTGTGATGGTGTATGTGGGATTGTTAAATACTATTAGTCAATTACATATGTGTTTTGCTGATGTTAAATATTTGAAAGGAGTGTTTGGACAAGAAACTATGATGTGAGAAAATTTAGTATGTAAATGATTTTGGACAAGAAACTATCAATACAAGTTATGTGTTCAATATATGATTTTGGTAATAAAAGGTATAAATGAAATATTAACATTGGTGTTTTTATAGAAAACTATGATGTGAGTAAATATCTCGAGTGTGTTGGTGCCTGCAAGTACAGTGATACTTTCTAAGTTGCATTAAATGCTCCTGAATTAAACCAGTGTTCTAAAACTATTGCAAGTACAGTGATACTTTCTAAGTAGCATTCATATTTCATGCGCGTTTTTCAGATTCAGAGTCGGTTGTCACAGACGTTTCGTACAGATCGTTTTCCTCTTCCAATAATGTCATCGGCCTGGAGAAAAGACGTGTTGGTGCATTTACTGATATTGGAGTAGGAAGCAGCCCTTCGGAAAACTTTAAAACAGAGTCTGACACACTACCATTATTTACATTGGAGGTAACTTTTAAAGAATTTACTACTATAAACTTCTTATAAAGTACCTGGATGCAGAAAGCGATATCTAATTACAAACTTATAGCATAAAGAGCTTACTTATAAGGTACGAGCTTAGAGCCTTGCGTCATCCATAACGCAAATTAAGCTATTTGGGTGCTCAAATTTTAAATTGAGTATGTGGTTACTTAAAAGAAAAGAAAAAAGTTATGGTTGTTAATTTCATTTCTAAGATTTTGGTTAAAGATGACTAATTTTTATTGTGGTTATACAAAAAGATGTTATCTTTGTTATTACTTATGACGAACATTTATTAATGGATAATTACTAAAATAGCCCGATTGCCCAAGTGCTAAGAGTATCTAGCCCGATCTCAAAAAATTCCCCCTTAGCCCAGGGCAACTCGTATAATCTCGTATTGTACAACAGTATTTTTTGGGCAACTTATATTTGTTGGGCAACCGTATATTGTACAGATGGTTTTTTTGTCATTTCACATATTACTCGTACTAGTAAAAACCAGACGGACTGGACCAAAATAAAAAGCATTTCCGCGCCCACAATTCACTCACCAAAATCAAATCAAACCAAACACCGCCCTTCACTTCACTCACTCACATCGCCGCCGTAAACTACCATGTCCTCCTCCTCCTCCGACCACCGCGTAGGAGATCTAATAACCGAACTAATCCACCGTCTGACACCAAACCCTAACCCTAACACAATCAAATACGTCACACGTATCTTAACCAGCCGTATGTCCCCTTCAATAACCCCAGATGAATCCTCAATTGCTTTATCAATCAAATCCCTTTTAGTTAAACAAGGTAAATTATCCGATGCTTTATCTTTTGCAGATCTTTATTCCAAATTTTGTAATAAAACTGGTCCTGGGTCTGTTCAAAATAAGTGGGCCCTACTTTATTTGCTTAAAACCATCTCCCAGGATAGTAAGACAGTATCCGATGGCCTCCCAGTTTTATTCCACCCCGAAACGAGCCGAAAAAGTGAAAAGGATGGGAATGTGGGTAATGGGGGAGGGGGAGGAGTTTTGCTTGTGGCGAAGGATAGTGAGAATTTACGAGATTTGGCGTATAGGGAGTATGTGAAGGAGGACAATAATGTGACTGAGAAGGTTTTGGTGAGGGATGTGTTGTATGCATGTCAAGGGATTGACGGGAGGTATGTGTTGTTTGACGAGAGTGTGGATGGGTATATATTGCCGGATTCGATTAAGGTAGGAAAGAGTGTCGGCTAATGGTGAGGAAATTGTGTGAGTTAGGTTGGTTGTTTAGGAAGGTGAAAGGGTATGTTGGACGAGAGTGTTGAGAGGTTTTGTGATGAGGATGTTGGGACGGTTGGGCAAGCGTTTTGTGCAGCGTTGCAGGATGAGTTGGGGGAGTATTATAAGTTGTTAGCAGTTTTGCAAGCGCAGGTGATGAATGTGATTCCGTTGGTGTCGGAGGGAGGGGGTGGTGGGAATTATTTGTCGTTGAGGAGGTTATTGGTTTGGTTTGCTGAGCCGATGGTGAAGATGAGGTTGATGGCGGTTTTGGTTGATATTTGTAAGAGTTTGAATGCTGGAGCGATTCATATGCATGCTCAACATGGTGATCTGCTTTTGCATGATTTTATGAAACGGTTGCTTCGTAGGGTGTGTTCGCCTCTTTTTTAGATGGTTAGGAGTTGGGTTTTGGAAGGGGAGTTAGAAGATATCTTTTAGGAGTTTTTTGTTTTGGGGCAGTCGGTTAAAGCCGAGTCGTTGTTGAGGGAAGGTTATAGGCTGCATTCTGCAATGCTTCCGTCTTTTATATCTCCGTCACTTGCTAGACGTATACTAAGAACAGTTAAGTCCATTAATTTCCTTAGAGTTTGTTGTGAAGATCGTAGTTGGGCTGATGCAGCAACAGAAGCTGCAGCTGCCACAGGGACGACAACTAGGAGAGGGGGTCTTGGATATGGTGAAACTGATGCACTCAAGTCATTAGTCACCGAAGCTGCTTGGAGAATAGATAAGCATTTAATGGATGTTGTTTACAATCGTTATAGGTTTAAGGAACATTGCCTTGCTATTAAGCGATATCTTCTGTTAGGACAAGGTGATTTTGTTCAGTATCTAATGGATATTGAGGAGGTTGCGGAGGGCAATAAGAAGTGTCACTTGAATGTGGTTTTCATTGGTCACGTTGGTATGTTCATTTTTTTCAAGTCATTCAGTTAGGATCAATTGATTTAAAACTCTCTCTTCTGTTCTTGTTATGTGCGCATTGCCGCATTCTATGTTTTTGCCTTTGGTAATTGTATCCGTGTGGCAACTTAGAGATAGTTGCTTGATATTGATAATTCTCACAATCTATTTAGAAAGTACTTATCTAATACTTTTATCTATTCATATGGTCTGCAGATGCTGGAAAATCTACAATTGGAGGTCAGATATTATACCTTAGCGGCCAGGTTGATGAGCGGACGATCCAAAAGTATGAAAAAGAAGCCAAGGATAAAAGTAGAGAGAGTTGGTAAGACTTTGTTGACCTTGAACGTCACAATTCTGTGCTGCAAAATGTGTTGCAGGAAATATTGCTTAGTTTTAATAGTCATTAATTAGCTGTTTAGTGTACGAGATACTTTTATTTTGTAAGTATGTAATGGATAAAATAACCAAAAAGACGTTCTTATATATATTTAAGGTGAAACAGTTTATCTGTTACACGGATCATCTTCTTTTTAGATTCTGTTGTCCTTTCTTGTTATTTTCTTACTCTACCATTCTTTATTCTAGGTACATGGCATATATCATGGATACCAATGAGGAGGAGAGGTCCAAGGTATATATCTACATCATGAATTTATACTCCGTGAGTAGTCTTTTGTTACTTGTTTTCTAACGTTAAATGGTGGCTACAGGGTATAACAGTTGAAGTTGGCAGAGCACATTTTGAGACAGAGACTACACGGTTCACTATACTGGATGCACCGGTAGATTATTTGATTTACTTGGCACAACTTTACCAATAAGTTACAACATAATAACAATATATATTTAGCTTCCATAGTTAATATTTTCTTTGGAGGCGGCATACATGCTGATGAGGGTATCTTCGTTCAAAATAGTTCAATATATTTGGATAAATTATCTGTTTTGTTAGGTTACAGTTTTAGACCCTATTTTCGCTCAGTTTTTTTGGCCGACTAGCGTTTTCTTTTTTTCTTCACCAAGATTCTGGATTTACTCTAGATCTGTGAATACATTTCTTCCTCTGAAATTTCTTGAGTCTATAATTCATACTCCATGGTGATGTATAGGAATGTCTTTGTTTCTAGGACAACCTACGTTACATATGTCTAGATTTACCTTGTGTCGATAGTTCATACTTCATAAATGATGTATAGACATGTCTTTATGTCTCTAGAACAACATACATACAATACGACAATACACATATTTGTAATTAGCTTTCTCTTGAAAAATCTCTATCACGAACTATGCATGCGTGTTTTAGATTTGTAACATCACTGCCGTTTCACTGTGATATATATACTTTTTGGTTAAAAGAGGCATTTACAATGCATCCTTGGTGTTTTCAGGGCCACAAAAGTTATGTACCGAATATGATTAGTGGTGCTTCTCAAGCCGACATTGGTGTACTGGTAAAGACTTATGCTTTTTAAAAATTCTTCATTTGTACTGTAAAACAGAATATCTATATTTATAACATTCTCTCAGGTTATATCTGCTCGAAAAGGGGAATTTGAAACTGGGTATGAGAGAGGTGGACAAACTCGTGAGCATGTACAACTTGCAAAGACTTTGGGTGTTTTAAAGCTGCTAGTTGTTGTCAATAAAATGGATGATCCGACTGTTAACTGGTCAAAGGAGAGGTGCTTGCTTTTGTTTTTATTCTCTTTGTTGCATCGCATGAATTTGTTTTTGTTTTGTTTTCTTAATTTCTTTCTATTTTTACAGGTATGATGAAATTGAATCTAAAATGGTTCCGTTTCTGAAGTCTTCAGGCTACAACGTGAAGAAAGGTAATCACAAATATTACACTTTTTTTTTTTTTTTTGCTCATTAAGATTAGTTGTCTGTTCACCTATCTGATTATAGGCAAGTGTCACGTTTTAAAAGGTGTCATCACCAACAACATATAAAGTTTATCTCATACATTAAGCTTTAAAAGATTTTTCTCATAAATCTTGTCATGTTCTTAAAATTTGTTAGAACAGAGTAGAAATTAGACATATCTTTTAATTTTAATTTCTGTATAACATTGTGTATCTTGTAAAAGAAGTCATTGAACTCTTACTGGTGAAATGTGGATGAAAAAATGTGCTTGGCCACATATTATGCCATGTTATTATGAATATTGTCATCTAGTTAGAGAAATACCGATAAGCAGTCTTTTGCTGCTTGAAGCTGATACTATGATAGGAAAAGATAGGTTTACATTAGTATTCACAATCAGCCTCACGTTGTCTGGTGTCTTTGACTTGGAAAATATATAAAGAATGTTGCATACTCTATTTTTTTTTCTTTCATGGTTCTGCAGAATTTTTGATTCAGCCTATTGTATTTAGGTCCTCCCTCCCATGTAAATGATTGAAATGTTTTCTATATGTAGATATCCAGTTTCTTCCAATATCTGGTCTTCATGGTAGCAACCTACAATCACATTGTTTACAATAGGTAAGCATATCATCCATCAGATCCCTATTTTAGGCAAACTTATGAATGTATGTTTCCTTAGTCAAGTTAACTGGATGGGTTTATATTTTGTGGTCTTTACATAGTTGGTATATTTGTTTATCCATATTAATGTTTATTTGAAGTTTCTTTTTTATGCAGAAAAACCAATAACAGCAGTTCATGAGTTCATTGCTCAGTTGCATATTCTTGAGTTGTTGGATAACGTATGCTGTTTCAACTATGTTTTTTTTCCTCTTGATGCTGCTCTACTCTTTATAACTTGTATTCTGTAGTTGCTTATACGAATTTCATTTGTTTGTATTATAGGCCATCTTTACTGCTGGATACAAAGCGGTATTGCATATTCATTCTGTTGTTGAGGATAAAAATCTATCAAAGACAAAAATCTATCAAATATTACATTCTCTTATGTAATAGTGCAAAACCGCGAAACTGTTTATTTTGAATTTTCGATAAGTTTGAGCATGTGAATTATTTGTTTATTGTTTGTTTTTTGATTAAAGTTTTATACTTCTAGCAGATATATCACTTTGGCTAAGCTCATTGGCTTAAGTCTATATGTACTTTGTATAGAATATTTTGGTATTTTTGTGTGTATTCTCCTTGTTTAATTTAAATCCATGTGAATTTTGAACTGTCGTTTAACTTTTTTTAGTTACATAGTGCAAGTATTTAACAATAATTTTAGTTTATGTAACATTTCATAGTTTAGTTTGTGATGAAACCACTAGTTGCTGTTCTATTTAGTTGATATGAAATTTAACTTTGAGATAGTTTGTTGTTTACTCATCTATTTATAATGAAGTTGGACTTTTTGATCTGTCATGATATATTGATATTCTGATCAATATCACATGGGTTTCTTATCTATTGGTGTTGGTCAAAGTTGGAGCAGATCAGTATTCAGAATTTGTAACTGTTGCTACGCTATTTTGATTCTGTTGCTGCATTCATTGCTGCTGGTAGTGACACCATTGCTGCTGGTGATCCTGCTGGTCGCTCATTCATTGCTGCTGGTAGTGACACCATTGCTGCTGCATTCATTATTTTATGGGCAACTATTGAATTTTTTGGGCAACGTTTGCTTGCCCAAAAAATACACAAGTTGCCCAAAAAATACAAAAGTTGCCCAAAAATACAAAAGTTGCCCAAAAAATACACAAGTTTATTTTATGGGCAACTTTTGAATTTTTGGGCAACTTGTGTATTTTTTGGGCAACTATTGAATTTTTTGGGCAACGTTTGTATTTTTACCGAGAGCAGCATAATGAATGCAGCAGCAATAGTGTCATTACCAGCAGCAATGAATGAGCGACCAGCAGGATCACCCCGGGTGTCTTTTTTTTAGATAAATAAAAATAAAATAAAGAAAGAAAATGAAAAAGATGCAAAATTTACAACAAGTATAAATATTCTATACAAAGTACACACAAAATTCACGTGGATTTAAATTAAACAAGGAGAACTATTTGGAGTAGATTACCATCTTGGTGGAACATAAACTATTTGGAGTAGATTACCATCTTGGTGGAACATAACTCGGGTAGTTCCTGATTCTCTAATGTAGTTTAAACCACATCATAAGCACCCGTATTTCTAGTGATTAGTAATACGAACGTTCATACATATAACATTTACTCGAACTAGTAATACCAACCTTCATCCTAGAACTACTTCTACTGACAAAAAGCCGTATTTCCATATACAAAGAAAAGAAAATATAAGATACATGACTAGATAAGCTGCTAAACCAATAACAATTATTGGCATTTTGAACATGACATATTTTTTACCTGCTGTAATGACAGCAAATAACCATTCGTTATTTATAACAATTGAATGCCCTACACAATGATCATCCGAGCTTTCAAATTGATGAGTATGCATTATGATAGAATTTTAGAAACCATCAATTCTGTTACGACAGAACTAGACATGCAGAGATGGTAGTAATAGCAAACTAATCAACAAGCATCAGTTATAGTGTATAATAACCGGTATATAAGCCAACCATCAAGAAAGATCACAATAATAGTATCAAAGCAAAAACATCATGGAATACCACATTTTAAAATACCCACAGGCAAACACAACACATACTACACTTGATAATATCATGGTTAAAATCAAAACGATTGCCAGCTATTTTTCCAAAAGATAAATAAATATCTAAAGTGGACTTGCTCATGTAAACTGTGCAGTATGTGCAGACTACGCCTAGTCTGTAAACCCAGCAACCTCGCCCATCTCAACAGAATACAATGAACATATTTTTATGAGAACCCGCAAGATATTAGTAATCCAGCCCATGATCATCCGAATCTAAGCTCAATTCCTTGTTAGCCTGTGAGGTGGGTAGATGCCAGCCTGCATCGCAACAGAATCAAACAAAATTAGTACATATGCAGAAGAAAAAATCATAAGATTTTGCTATTAATATGTATGCCATGAGCCCTTGCATAGCTGAAATAATTTTTATGTAATTAGAAATTACTTGTGGTACAAGTTTTCCTTTTATTATAGTTTAGCGGTGCCAAGGGCAAAGTTGGGTACCAGTCAAAACAGGCTTTCGTGATCCCATTTTGCTTTACCGTTTAAGTATAAATGGGTTAAAATTGACAGCTCTAATCTACAGATCGATTAGCATGCAATGCATAAACACCTTACTTAATATTGTCGTTATGAATTATTCAATAGATGAAGTGAGTTTACCTTCTCCGACAAAATTGATTATGCAAGTTCAGTAACTTTTCCAATTTCAACTGTTTTTCCTGCAGCAGAACCAAATCATTATTCTACTGATTGTTTGTTTCCCTTTTATGGGGAAGAGGTTCAGAGATAAAAGTTATCAATAGATTAGTTAAAGAAATTTTGACCGCATCTAACCTTCGGTACGAAGTGTGAACCTCCCAAGCTGTTGAAAATCCGTAAACTTTTCGATGCATATCATGTTAGGCACCTAGAAAGAACCAAATAAAAGAGAACATAATTATTTAACATAACATCATCATAAAGCATAATTTACTAGAAAGTCAGCTTTACTTTTCAAGAGCCAAATACTAATAAAAATATATAACAAATAGAATACAGCTCAACTTTATATAGCCAATAACTGAATAACTGAGTATCTTGTTAAAACGCTTTACTTTTACGTATGTTGATTATTTGCTCCGCATAGGAAAAACATTAACAACAGAACCAATTGTTGATATCCAGCAACAAAAATACCAATAATGACTTATATTTTCATTAAAAGCAGGATGACCAGTTTTCACCAGTGCATAGCCATCGTACTTAATTTTAGCTGTCTGAACAGCATTAAAGCGGAACCAATTGTCTACAACCCATGGTACTCTGGAAACACCTTTCCAAAACTAGCAATATCACTTTATTAGTTTATTGATATATTTAGCTCTGTGATAGTAATTGTCTACAAACCATGGTACTCTGGAAACACCTTTCCGAAACTAGCAATATCACTTTATTAGTTTATTGATATATTTAGCTCTGTGATAGTTCATGGAGAATATTACAGTTGAGATCGTTCATATGAGGTAAACAATTAATATATTTAGGTACAGTTGAGCTCGTTTATACAGTTATCTGGCCATTTCTTATAATAACTAAAATATCGACAATGGATTAGCTATATCCAGATAAGAAAAACTATATCCAAGTGACTTTACGCTTCACAGAATATGATCTCGTAACATTTTGTGTTAAATTATGTGTCTAAAAAGTTGCAAACCGTTTTCATTATTAAAAGTTTAAAACCAACCTGAATACGGCATATGACGACCGCACCGTTCTTCACAAAGAGCACCTTCTTTTTACTTGGTTTCCTTGTCTTTGGATCAATTTGCTGCATCAGCTCAACAATCTCACATTCCTCAACAACAGAATGAATATGCAATACCGCTTTGTATCCAGCAGTAAAGATGGCCTATAATACAAACAAATGAAATTCGTATAAGCAACTACAGAATACAAGTTATAAAGAGTAGAGCAGCATCAAGAGGAAAAAAAACATAGTTGAAACAGCATACGTTATCCAGCAACTCAAGAATATGCAACTGAGCAATGAACTCATGAACTGCTGTTATTGGTTTTTCTGCATAAAAAAGAAACCTCAAATAAACATTAATATGGATAAACAAATATACCAACTATGTAAAGACCACAAAATATAAACCCATCCAGTTAACTTGACTAAGAAAACATACATTCACAAGTTTGCCTAAAATCGGGATCTGATGGATGATATGCTTACCTATTGTAAACAATGTGATTGTAGGTTGGAGTGTTGGACTATAAGTTAACCAAATTGTTATAAAACATAATAGGTTTTTTTTGGTAATATTATTATATAGAAAAAGAATCAAACTTCTAAGTAATTGGATGGATCCGAGCTCTTCTTCAAACTTATGATTGATAATATACAATTGCATCAAGTCATATAAAAGAATTAGTGACAGAAGACTGAATAACTCAATTATAGATACCAACATTTGCATGATTAAATAGAAATAGAAAGCATACCGATACTGCAAAGTACAAATCCCGATAATATGTCATCTTCTTCGATCCCTGAGACTCGGACTCGTAGATTCTCACCAGGCCCTGCACTCCTCACTTTATCTTCATCAATATAAACGACCACCACTGATCGAAAACTGTGATGGATCTGGGTTTTGGTGTGTGTAAATTTTCTGGGTTTTGACTTTGTTTGTGTTGTGTGTGTTGTTTTGGATTTTTTTGTGAGTGCAGTTTGTGTTTTTTTTGTTTGTGTATGATTTGTTATGCGTGAGAGTGATAGGGATTTATTTTTGTTTTGATTGAGAGCTAGATCTGAATCCATCGAGTTGTGGTCTTACGTTAATAAATAACAAGTTTCTAATTTTAATGCACGTAAAATGACCAAAATATCCTTTTGTTCATGTATTTGTTGCCCAAAATTCAAAAGTTGCCCAAAATACAATACATCCCTTATACATCGTATCAACAGTTGTATATATACTTTGGTCGGTGACGTGGCGTCCTGTGGTCCGTCGGATCAGTTGCCCTGGGCTAAGGGGGGAATTTTCTGTGAGCGGGCTAGATACTCTTAGCACTTGGGCAATCAGGCTATTTTAGTAATTATGACGACCCTTTATTAATTGATATCTATTGTTCAAATATATATACAAGGAAAAGATTTCTTACCAATGTCAATGGATGCACATATGCTATATCTATATTAGTGATTTCAAACCTCAATCACGCTAGCTGCAAACTCCTTAGACCAATAAAATAATTAACGTAGATGGCTTCACGAAAATACGTCCTATATATCATGAATCAAGTAAGAAAAAAGTGAACGCAAATCGTCTAAATTGACGGTTAACAATTAGGAAACAAGGCATGGCATGCACGTAAATTTTGCACCCATCTGCTATTTGTCTTGAATGTTAAGCTACTTTCTTAAATCAAGTGTATAAAAGAGAAGAAAATTTCAATTTGATAGGTGTTTGTCAAAAGCAACTTGCTTTATCATGATTCCATGAAACACAGTGCTGTCTTTTCTTGCTCATTGAATTGCAATGAACCTTTTGTGGACACTAGGGACTTTAACAACAGATTTTATGTCATAGGGTCACCTATATAAGTACTAAATACTTGGCCGCATTTTCCACACTTTGTGAGATGAATAAAAACATGAGATCAAGCATTTATAATTTTTTTTTTATTTAAAAAAAAGGTGAATTAAACTATAGTTGGTATCTAGAGGTATTTGTCAGCCTAACCATATGCTATTACCATGTTGATTTCATGCACTCCTGTTGGCTATAGTTGGTTTGTAGTGTAATGGTTGGTGTTGTTTTAGGTACAAACGAACGGGAAGTGGCAGCCTATAGTGGTCTTTCAGCACGTAGCGATTATAATAAGAAACTGCATTCACATATATTATGACAATCGTACTACTACTACGGCTTAATTAATAGATGTGCATGGCATGATGATCAGCAAGATGTAAACTGTAAGTTCTTACTTTTGTATATATTCGAATATATGATGTATTCTCCATTCAAGCTAAACATATACTGTCTAACTGATATAGGTTCTATAGAAAAAGGATCTCTATCTTTGATTACATGGTGGCAAATAACACTTGAAAAGAATGAGAAATTCTGGACTTCTTTCGGCAGGTGTCAACTATCGTATAACTGCTATTTAGGTTCTTAACAACCACTGCTTTCAATACATCTTTATTTTCAGAAGCGTATCTTCAAGAAGTTTGCAAACAAGAACACTAATATTTTTTAATGTTTATCATTAATTAGTGTAATGATAATTCTATCTTCTGTTTTTACATTTGGAACATCTTTACTTATTGGTTGCAGCACTAATGGATCTTGATGCTATGGACGGTAAAGGTAGTGTCTTATTATTGACAGAGTGCTCAAGTTCCCCTGATGTTAATACGAAGGTAATAATCTTTTTACTTATTTTGGCATATTCTTTAATAGCTTAAAGGTGGCAAAATGGTTGGCTGAGACCATCAACTAACTACATCTGATCTCTAATCATAGTTAAAACATTAATCTCTACCATTTAGGACCACATAACTGAAATTGTTCATATACAATTGCTTATATCAAGAGATGCACTCATACAAGTAGGTGACTGACCGCACTAGGATTCATGAAAGTATTGAATTATCAGCGTATTTTAAAAGACACAACATGCTGTCATTAGTTTGTGACCAAAAGTGGAGTTAGTTAGAATTTATGTTCCCGTAATGTATTTGCCATCAAATGTGTTGGTATGTAGCTTTAAGTCCCATAAGCTCATTTTTTTCCCACCTTATTTTCCAAAAATAATTCAACATTTGCAATGTATTGGAACTTATCATTTACAAATGGATGATCTTTAGTTGCATTATGTTATTTTTCGTATGCTAAAAAAAAAAAAAAAAAAAAACAGCATAGTTATAAATAATAAGCCTTAAAATTATTTGCTCAATTTGGTTTTTGTAGGTGGTCTTACGCCTCTGCAAATGGAATGGGCTAGGCTGGGAAAACACATGATACCTAAGTTTTTTGCAAATGCTTTAAGGTACTGAAAACAATTATAGCAACTACCTGATGGTTTTTTGCCAATTTAGAAAAGCTCATAAGCTCAATTTTTTTTTAATGGAAAATGATATTATCAGACCAATGCCTACATATAGCGAATGTGCCTACATATGGATTACTTCAAATTGTGGTCATATACTGATTATTTAAATATTCTATGACATTCTGATGCGATGAATCTTAGTTTGTGGTTTGTTTTGGTGTGTAAATGCAGACATCAACAACCTGTTCCAATCGGGGTTTTGATTTTATGCTTATTTCAGTGGTTTGGCTCTACGTGTTGGTTCAGTTTCGGTTTCTTCAGCAGGGGTTGGTTCAGCAGAGGTTGGTTCAGTGTGTGGTTCAGCGCGGGTTGTTTCAGCGTGGGTTTGATTCTAAGCCAAGTCCTCTTCAAGCACGACCAACAGCATTTAGATGAACCTTTTTTTAGTTTTTAAAGGTTATGACCGTCTACCTTGGTAAATCTTCTACTGTTAAAAATAAAATCCAAGGGTTCACCCGCCATTGTCCTCGAAATAGCCGAGACCACCGATGCAAGTGCGACAAGTGAGAATGCATCAGATGCCGCATTTGAAACCGGTGATGCAGTAGCAACGGATTCAGGGACAGCAGCAGCACATTAAAGGGTGAAGCAGTATCCAACAACCACTTATTCGACAAGTTATAAGCTGGAAAATTGAGCTTACAACTTTGTCATTTAGTCAATTTGCGAACATGGTTGTGATAAAAATGGGTGTTCCGTGTTGTATATGCTTTTATTTTTTATTAACTGGATAATTTAGCATAGTGCAGATGTAAATGTAACTCAACAATATTAGAAACAGTTAAACAGTGGTGCTTTTAGATTTTATTAAAAGCCAATTTCAGATTGTGAACCATGAATATAGAGGCGCAATTGCTTAAAAGTTCATTGACAAAAGTGAACACTAATGTTGTTCATGTGCACGTAAGAGCACAAGAACAGAGCAGACACCATAAAAGTTGAGATCCATAACCGCAACTTAAAGTACTTCTTTAACAAAACACCCGTCGCAACGCACGGGCTTCCATGCTCATTTCTAACAATTTTGAGAAGTAAAGTGCTAAACCTAGCTCTAAAGGCTACCTAAGACATTAGTTAAGACATGCATTGAATGTTTGTAGCTTAATAATAAACAATTACTCTGAACCGACCTAATATGCAACCATTTTTACATATTTTTAACTTTTAAATATAGTTGTTAAGGCAACAAATAGCAAAACACTTTCGGGAATTAGAAAATGATGGCTTTTTGTTCCGATAACTTTAATAAACTTCAAGTCATTCGAGTAAAAGCTTTTTTACACTTAAAATCACAATGGAAATACTACTCTAAAGATCATGTTTATAACAATGACTTTCTGATACATCAAATATTATAAAGAAATTAATAAACTACTAGTATATGGAAAAATCATTAACGTTTTTTGCATTGTTAAGGCTTTAACGATAAATTAAGTTGTTTGCACTCACAAAGTTAAAAAATTACAATTCAAAATGACTCCATACCTTTTAACCATCAAAGTTACTATTTACATCACCAAAACTTTGTTCTATCTTTGTACGTTAATTACTAAAATTCATTTGGTATATAAATCATCTTCTTTTGGTTATATTAGTTAGGCATGGATGTATAGTCCAAGACAATCCAAAGATTAGACTGTTCAAAAGAATAGAAGGAGAAACCACACAGAGTTTGAATTGAATAATCTAAAGCTCTAGTGGCATCAAAAGTTCTAGTGGCTTATAAAATTTCTTTGGATATTGGCCTGATTTCAATTTGAATTGATTAATCTAAAGCTCTAGTGGCATCAAAAGTTCTAGCGGCTTATAAAATTTCTTTGGATAGTTGAATATTTTTCTTCTAGTTTCTTAATATTGTTAGCTTTTATGGATTAAAATTAATATGTTTATGTCCGGTTTCGAACCCGAGACTCGGGATTGCACACAATACGTGAGAGTTCCAATAGAATGAATGAATTAAATATATTTTATATTTATATTTATTCATTTCACGAACAAAACACTTAACGACAGTTAGTACTTAACGGAGTTAGAGATAACGACCGTTAAAGGACTAAATGTGAAAAGAAGGATCTAGAAACCCATCATGTGGGTTGGATCGGCTGAAAACACCCATGGGCTTGGGTTGGCCGATTATAGGAAGAGTAGGGAGCAAGTTTGGATGGTTAGGGTTTGCCTATATAAACAATTCACTTTGTTTTGGTTTTCACCTAATTCTTGTATCCCTAATCATGCCAAACTTCTCTTCTTTCTCCCTCTTGCTAGAAGCTAGTCGACTCTTTTATTTCCACTAGGAAATTCGGCTTGAGCTAATAGCATTAAAGTGTTTGGTTGTTAGTGATCTTGAACCTAGCTTTTCCTATTAGAACGCTATCATTACGTGTGTACAAGAACGAGTGACTAGCTTATTTTAGCAAGTGTTTTTCCCTTACTTGGATCGACACATCATAAACCTTATTAGGGTTTATACTTGTTCTTGGAGCTTGCATAAGGTACGTGTCTATTTAGTTTTAATTAATTACATGTTCTTGTAGATCTTCCGCTGCGTGTTCTTTGATGCTTATATGTTTATAGTTTATTATGATTCATATATTCCAACAGTGGCATCATGAGCCTCGTTTAGAACTTGTAATTAATTACTTAAACCTAAAAATTGGATCTTGTAGAGATTACATGCAATTATTTTTTAGGGTTTGTTTATTTTTTTTTTAAAAACCCTAATATGGTTCGATCCATATATATATATTAAAAATTAGGGTTTTAGTTTTTAATTAAAACTTGAGAAACCCTAGGATTGCATGAAAATTTTTAGGGATTAATTAGTGAGTACCGTATGTGATGTTACTAATTAATTAGATACGTACATGAGATATTGACATGATAATATGGAATGCATGATTATGTGATCAATATGGAATCCTTGACAAATCTTGCATATTTGTCATGGTATGATTTGTATGTTTTGTATTGAATTATTTGCTACATGATTTAAATAAATCTTAAATTGGGGAAGACCTCAATATATATTAATTAAAAAGTTATGTGCAATGTGGTATCTAACTAACTAAAACTTACGCGGCCAAGTTATTTGGCGTCTGTGGACCATTGGGCACAATGAGCTCGAAAACCAATGGGAGTTTTGTTAGTTACATACATTTAAAATTTCACATAGAATTAATATTAGGATTTATTGAAAAAGGTTTGCATGTGGCTATATGATATCGTGGATGATCATATATTTGTTATTATGTGTTTATTTATTTTTTTGTAATTACTTGATCTTTTGTGTTTATATATTATGATGGATTGCAACACACAAGAGGGTAATTTTCATAATAAAAAATAAATAAGACTAATAACTATGAAACCTTTGTAGTAATTTTATTCATTGCCAAGTCTTATGTGCCGACAGTGGTTCGCTTCGCACGGTAATTTGCTCCCAGGCGAGACTAGCAATTAATAAATTATTACATAAAATTGTTTTAGCAAGAAAATCAATTTTTTTTTAGTTGATTGATTGCAACTGTACAAAAGTGGTCGAAGCGGCGGACCTATTATTGACAAACTATAAAGTGGGTTTAAGGTTGGCTCACATTAAATTGTGACCTTAAAGGGGCACGGTTTTAACCAGCTTCGGCAGCTGTCGTCCCTCCGCTCGCCTGTGCGTCAATAATAGACTTACCAAGTACACCATGAAAAAGTACGAAGCATCTTAAGGCAATGTTGTAATTTGCTCAACGCCTCAATTAAAAAATTTGATGATTTGAGCTGCGAATAAGTAAACGGTTTTGTTTTTGCAAACATATATGATACAAAGATGAATGCATGACATCTTTGTACATATTTTTTGATTTTACACATCAAAAAATTTATTACCCTTCAAATTTAAGTTATATGCTACCCAACTACAAAAAGAAACACCTAAGGTTTCATCCTACATCACTAGCAGCCAAAGCTGAATGTTGATGTTCAAAGGATGGTCATCTAAGGGTAAATTGAGTACTTTATTGCTAGCAGCCAAAGTTGAATGCAATAAACCGACGTCAATTTACTGTTTCTTAAGTTGGTTAACTTAATTGGGCACTTTCATTACTAGCAGCCAAAGCTGATGTAATGGAACGGCGCCAAGGCATAAAGATTTGGGGATGAAACATGCTTACATTTTGCAACTGATGTTGGCAATATAATGTAAGTCCCAAGATTTCTAGGAATTGCAATTTGACATTGGCAATTGGGTGATCCCGTACCTTATTGAGTATTTTCATTGCTAGCAGCCAAAGCTGATGTAATGAAACGACGTCAATTAGGATCCTAGTTTTCAGTGAAAATTAAATGGTTTTTAACCAATGGGTGTTTAATTTTCATGAAATGTTTAATTATCGAAAGTACTAACTTTTGAACTTTTTTCTGTAGAAATGGCCCAACCCGGAAACTCGTCAAACTTAACCTCTTGTTTGAAGATGATGCTTGAAAAAGAGAAATTGACTGGGACTAAGAATTTTAACGATTGGTATCGCAATCTAAGGCTTGTTCTTAGGATTGCCAAACGTTATGAATGTCTTACTGAGGACCTTCCGGTTGCTCCTCCTGCAAACTCGCCTAATGAAATACTTAGGGAGTTCAATGAAGCCTATGACAAGCACAATGATGCGGCTTGTCTCATGCTATCGGGAATGGACACTCAACTGGTTAAACAGTTTGAGAAATATGGCCCGAAAAACATGATTGATGAACTGACACGAATGTTTCAGAAATCTCCTATGGCTGAATTGTATGATGTACTTGACAACTTGGGCAAGTGCAAACAGGACGCAACAACACCTGTTAGTAATCATGTGCTTGAAATGAAAGGTTATCTTGACCAACTAGATGCACTTGATTGCGGGTATGTGGAAGACGTTAAAGTTGGCCTCATCAACAAATCCCTCAATGAGGAATTATATGGTGACTTCGTGCGTAACTTTAACATGCATTGCAAGGGGAAGACTTTTTCTGAATTGCATGCAATGCTCATTGAGCATGAGAAGGGACTCAATAAGAAAGCTCCTACACCTGCTCTTATGGCAATAAGAGGTGGTAGAGTAGCTAAGCCCGGTAAACCGAAGCATGTGAACAAGAAAGGAAAGGGCAACGCTGACAAGGGCAAGCAGATTGTGACCTATCAGCAAAAGCCAAAGAAGCAGAATCCTCCTCCCAAGAAGGATCATCCTAAAAAGGATACGGCTGCTTGTCACCACTGCAATACTCCTAGACATTGGAAGAGGGACTGTCCACTGCTACTTGAGGAGTGTCGCAAGAATAAGAATGCCAAGGCTGGGCAGGGCGCCAGCACTTCAGGTATTTTTATGGTTGAATTGTTTTCTTTTCCTCGTAAGCAAAATGCTTGGATATATGATACAGGATGTGGTACTCACATTTGTAATACATCGCAGGGGCTTAGAGGAGCGAAGAAGCTGAACTATGAGGAATGCTACTTGTACGTGGGAAATGGAATACGTGCAGCAGTAGAAGCCATAGGGACTTTTGAGCTAGTTTTACCTTCTGGTTTAATATTAGTTTTGAACAATTGTCATTACGCACCTTCTATTGTTAGAGGTGTCGTTTCAGTTTCTTTGTTATTGGATTTGGGTTTTAAGCATACTTTTAATGATAATGGAATTTCTGTTTCTCTAAATTCTGTTTTTTACTTTAATGCTATTCCATTAAATTGTGTGTTTGAAATTGACATGGAAAACCATGTATCCAATAGAAATAATTCAATGTATAGCATCGGGAATAAGAGAGTCAAGTCTAACTTGGACTCGTCTTATTTATGGCACTGCCGTCTTGCCCACATAGGCAAGAATCGCATGGAAAAGCTGCAACACGATGGGCTTTTGAAAAATATCAATGATGATTCAGTTGATAAATGCGAATCTTGCATATCTGGGAAGATGACAAAGAAACATTTCCATAGCAATATGGAAAAGGCTTCGGATCTACTTGGATTGATACACACGGATGTGTGTGGTCCACTTAGACATGTGTCTAAAAGCGGTGCTGTCTACTTCTTGACCTTCACGGATGACTATAGTCGTTATGGTTATGTTTATTTACTTAAACATAAACATGAAGTCTTTGAGACATTCAAGGTATTTAAAAATGAAGTAGAATTACAACTCGGAAAGAAGATTAAGGCACTTCGATCCGATCGTGGTGGTGAGTACTTAAGCCAAGAGTTTAAGGATTATCTGGGTGAGTGTGGCATTGTGCAACAACTCACTTCTCCTTATACGCCACAACAAAATGGTATATCTGTAACACCCCCATTTTCGGATTACGCAGCGGAATATAAGCTTGGGGTGCTACTTCATGGTTCACAGTTATGGAAATAGAAAACGACTCGAAAAGAGACGTTTTTAAATAAAAATTGTTATCATTCATTTATTTAATATCAGAGTACATAAGATAGGTCCCAGAGGGATGTTTCGAAATACATTATAAATGATACATTATTCATTTGAATGATAACAAAACGGACACTCTTTTAAAAGAAAGTCCACCGCCACTCCGTGCCAAATCGTACTTCCAGTTACCTGAGATAAACATGCTTAAAAAGTCAACACAAAGGTTGAGTGAATCCATAGCATTTAAAGTTATAATCAGTTTGAACACAAGCCAAATAAGAGAAATCTGTTATATCACAGTTCGGAATATTGCACTAAGCCTCATGACACTCAAAGCATTAACAGGTTAACAATTACCCCATAATTAAATGTAGGTAACCTTGCCCCGGGTAGGAGTCTGCCTGAAACTCTTTATTAAACTCAAATATAATGCATTTGGTCACTTAGCCAGCAACACAAATGGGACGTCAACTGCCAATAGATCTATTCACTATATTCGCGCTCACCCGCAAGTGATTAATGGTGCATGATAACAGGGTCTTTTAAAATAAATAGGCAACAGTTAACTTATTGCAATAACAATCAGGAAAATACTTGTGTTCGGTTTAATAGCATGTATCTCCCCACAAGTTTGGAAAACATATAAGAAAAGTGGGACTATGAACTCACCTGAGCAGTCTGGATGGAAAACAAAAGCAAAACAAAGTTGATATACGTCTCCGGCTTGCAACCTGAATTGGTTATATCAAGTTTCTCAGTAATTGTTTCTTATTATATTTATTATTCGTTTCGTTATTTGGTTTGTTGATTAAATATTTAATTGAGCCAATATGTAGTTTCAAAAGTAATATTTTGTTATATTTTCTTATTTGTAAGATTTGGTTTCGTCCGTTCGTTAAAAGGACACTTCGTTAATTTGTTATGATTAAAAACGTATCTTATAGTTCTTAAATTCTTAAAATTAATAAGAGTATTAATAATAATAATATTAATAATATTAAAATATTAATAATATTAAATTATATTAGTATATTTACGTTTTCTACCCTATGGTTTCTAGGGTTTACATACTTTACCCCTAAACTTTAAGAAATTGACACTTTTACCCTTGACCTTTTATAAATTGACACTTAATACCTTTTAGTTTCAAAATCAACACTTTTACCCCCTTAGGGATTCCCCGATCACATGACAAGTCCAAAACAGAAAATATTATAGAGTTTTGGCAAAAATGGTCCTTATGTCTCTAAGGGTTTTCATTCGACATCCCATATATCAAAAACATTTTATATCTTGTGTTTTAAGCCGAGACTTTTTACAAAACCTTTTCTAAAGTGTATATAAATATTTTAAAAGTATTTTTGTAAAGTTTTATTGGCTGATTCGAACCCATGAATTCGAAAATTACAACAGAAAGTCGTATTTTTGGTTTCACTAGACACAGAAAAACACCCAACTTCTTTTGCTTCGTTCTCCCTCGTTTCTTAACGAAAAACATTGATTCTTTTTCCTATGCGTAGCCCTTTTAGTCTACTTTAACCATGTTGAAAACTAGAATTTATAAGATTCGTTTACTAGGGTAAATTAACGTCGAAAGCAGCAGTGTTTCTGCTGTGTCGACAGCAGTGAAAAAGAAAAGAAAAACCCATTTTCTTGCAATCCGATTTTTAGACCACTTGTTTTTATGTTATGATTAGTTAATATAACATGTTTAAAGAGTTCCTAAATCAGTTTTATGATCCTAGGTTTGTTAGAATTCCTATACGTAATTATTTTCATTATTTCACTCGATTAGAACAAAAATAAAGAAAATTTCGTTTTTGTTAATTCTGGGGTTGTATCACTTTTAAGACATGTTCTATGACTTATATAGACTTAAAATAATTATAGAAAAGTAAATGAAAAGGGCTATGGATATACCTTACTTAATATGGTCGACTAGGGCAAGATTTTGGTGTAGGGATCGAATTGGGCTCTCCTATGGTTCTACCTCTATCTTACTGCCTTCTTGGGGTTATTTGGACTTAATCTAGATTTATGGGATCAGTGGAGTAAGGGTGAGAGGCTGCTTTGGTTGGTTCGAATGGTTATGGGATATTAGGTGTATTTGGGTTGTTATTTATAGAAGGAGTTAACTTAGGGTTTTCTAAATGTTTATGGCAGGAGATATGGTGTTGTGGCTGCAGAAGAGGTTTGTGGTGAGGAGGGGGAAGGCGTAGGGTATATTATGGAGGGTGATGTGGTTCATTTAGGTTCTTACAACTATACATCTTCTAGAGGAGGGGGGATGTGTTCTTCCCAAAACCATACAAGTGTTTTAGGGTGATGTCATGGTGAGGTAGAGGAGGGGGAATGCATTTGGTGTAGGTTCTATGTAAGGGTAAATTTGGTTAGGGTTTTAAAGTTGTAGTCGAACTAGGTTTTTAGGGTAGGGTTCGAATAGGCTTAGAGGGGTAGTATCTAGGGCTTAGTTTACTTGTACTCTAGGGTTTAGGGATATAATTAGGGTTTCTAAGGTTAAGGTTTAGCTAGAAATGAATTTTAGAATCATATGACCAAATTTTGTATGTATCGAATTTTACCTAATAGGGAGAAAATGGTTTTTGTGCTTTAATAGGTTGTACTCTAGGCTTAAGGAACTTGTACTAATATAAGAAAAATAAGAAAAATGTATTTTTAATTATTTCTTAATTTTATATAATTTTTATGTAATTTTTATTACACTTTAAATGTCATTAAATGAGTTTTTATATTTTTGTGCATTGATGGGTTGTACCTTGAGTTTATGGAGTTGTACATATGTTAAATAAATAAATAAATTATTTTTATAATTTATGATGTGAAAATGTTACATGAAATGTCATTTAAATAAATATTTTTAAATGTTTATAAGATTTTTATTACTATTTATATGTCATGCTTAAAGAACTTGTACCTGGACTTAATTTAGTTGTACAATAATTTAGAATATGAGAAAAATGTAATTTTTATAATTCATTAAGTTATAAAAATTATATATTAAGTTTTGTTAAGTTAAAAGTAAATAAATGGAATTTTTAGTTTATATGCATTAGATACTTGTACTTTAGGTTTAAAGACTTGTAAAAATATTTAGTGAGTTTAGAAAATATTATTTGTAAAAGTTATGCATGGAGGGTTTGTACTTTATGCTTGAAAATAAATATAAAAGGGATTTTTATAAAGATTTTGTAAATAATTGAATTTATGCATTAATGACTTGTACACTAGCTTAAGTAATTTGTAAACTTAATATTTTGTAAAAATATTTTATAAATAAATTAGGGTTTATGAAATGTGTACATAAAATAACACTTATGTGAACTTAGGGTTTTATCGGGAATTATTATGGATTCAGGGTTTTTATGCTTTAGACACTTGTACATTAATTAGATAATTTGTACTTTAGTATTTCTAGGGTTTTATTGTTCATAAATGTTATTATGGTAGTTTAGGGTTTTATAAAATTATCATTAGTTAATGAATGTTTAGTTTAAAATATATTAACGAAATAACGTAAAGTGGAATCTCATAATATTTTAGATTAACATGTTTACTTACTTGAATACGAATTCAGTTGCAAGCACGGTTATTCGGGATGTGATCTTCGTCACATAAGATAATAGCCACAATCAAAATAATAAAAAAAAATTTACACGTAGAAAAGGATAACTATTCTGAGAGATAGTTTATTTAAATAAGGGATTTTTCACAGTGGTTACAGTCACCCACCGTCAAGGGAATCTCGTCCCGAGATTCAGTCTTTGTTGGTTGTGGAAATTTGGGAAAATGAAGTATAGGAATTATCAGGCCTAGATTTCTAACCTAGATAGGGAATATGAGAATCGGTTACGATAGGAGTTTGATATGCTTAAAATGCCTCAAGTTAAAAATAATATAATATTATTTTATTCTCGTGTCCTATGTCTCCAAAAATATCATTTCACTTCTAAATCCTCAATTATAATTTTGGCCTAATAGAGTCGTCTAGGAATTTCCATTTGATACCTAAGGGAACGTAGTTTGGTCAATCTTTTTCCTACTGGATGAATTAAATTTGAATGTTTTGCCACCTAATGAGTTACTGTGCAACGGTCGAATTTCAATAGTGAAATTAACGGCTACATTTTCTCCATAAATACCTCATTTTCAATCCTCATTCTTTCACCACCAAATTTCTCTCCTAAAAACCTCAAAATGCCGCACCTTGTTACATTCTTAGCGATTGTCTACGTGGTCCTTGCAGTTTCCTATTTGGCTTATGTACCGAACGAAGATCATGTGTTCCTAGTTTATGTCCTAGCGGTCCTTATGCCTATTGTGGTCTTTGCTATTGGGGTAGACAAGATATGGGGGTAAGGGTTGTTTTTCTATGTAATCCTCAAATAAAGCTTATTTATTCTTATGCCTAATATTTAGTCTCGTGGTACTTACTACGCAGGATAGTCAAGATTCTTCATCCTGTTGTGGCTCTAGCTATTGTGATGTTGGTGGCGATCCTCGTTTTTATGATGGGTCAACCTATTAGCGAATCTATTCCCTATCTTGTAATCATTGTAACCTTAGTACTTCCGATGCTAGTGATTTCGCTTTGTATGAATTTTCATGATTCCTAATTTAAATTGTAATATCTAGGTGTTCTATAGGGTCTTCGTATGTTTCCTAGGTAATCCTTAATGAAATTATGTAATCCTTGTAATTTTAGTATTTCCGTTGTTAACTATCTTTCTATGTAATATCTTCCAAGATTCCTAATAAAATTTGGGTTTGTGAATTCCTATGGTTTTTCTATCCTCAATTTTTGTTGGATTCCTATTTTAGAGATAATGAGTAGTAGTGGTAGGCTTTTATTGTATCAAATCAAAAGTGATAAGTTATGAAAGATTTTTCAATATTTTACTTTGGAATGAAAATTGTTATTTTGAAAAGATAACTGTGCCAATTATGACATGATTCTTCCTAGTTTAGACATAGTTGGCCAGGCTATGCATAACTGGGGACTGAATGATGTGATATTTGGTTCAGTTGTGGTGGTATTTCAAATTGTTTTAAATGGTGTTCAACGTTTTGTTTTTATAAAATGACTTCATAAATATTTTTCAAAAGATTAAGAAGATTTTTATTCATACTACGGTGGTAGGTCAGAAATTTCTATGGTGATACTAAGGTAATCCTCGAAATAAATCTTAAAGTTTGTCTAGAGGTCCTATAGGATAGATTCGTCTATTGTTTGGTTAGGAATAAACCTAATTTCTAATGGTATAATAGTGAATGGCTACGAAATACCTATGGGCAGAATAGATGAAATAGAAGCTGAATTTAGTACAGAGTTCATTACAAAATGAGGGTTTATATAACAGGAAGGTAATTGTTTTACTTAGGTTACATCCATCGTAACCCAAGTAAGATTTGAAAAGGATTACAAATTAGGGAGTTCTAAACCTCAATTTTATTTATCTCCTACAAGGATTTATCTTCTGTTTAAATACCAAAGTCATCCTAGGACATGGTTGGGATTCCTTAATAAATTCTAGTTTTTCTTTACACAAATCTCAGTTTTCCTATTGGTATTAGGGTTTTCATATTATCAGGTTTTCTTTTAAAGTCCTTTTCTTAGTACTAATATCTTGTTTAATTTCTAGATCGGGAATCCTCAAAATAATGGTCTTCCTATCATTGAGTTTTTGCTTTTGGTGATTTTGCTTAATTCCTAGGGTATGGTTTATGGTAGGTTTGGTTATTCTTTCTAGGTTTTACATATGTTTTGTTCATGTTAGATTATCAAAGTAAAACTCATAATAATCATAACATATCCAAATATCATATGTGTAGGTAAGGTGATCATCACTGGCCCACATCAACCGATACCATACGCAGCAAAACAAAATCAAGACCACATATAGTCATAAATAGCTTGTTAATTTTGTTATATATAACAAATTAGTACAAGCGTCATCTTTATGCAACATATCTTGTGGCCAAGACATTGTACAGAAGCTGATAGGTATAAATCTGATTTAGTGGGTACCAGAAACTCTTCTGAGTTAACTTTTCAGTTTGATGATCGGGCTGACAGGGATGTATATTTATTGTTTGCTAAAGATCAGTCTAATAAAAGCTAAGGTTCAGTGACTTTTTCTTTATTCATCAAGCTCTCTTCCGAAATTTATCCTAGAGGGAATTTCTATTGGTTATAGCCTAGTCTAGGTATGTCTTGGTATGTTGGGTTATAGCATGATATTAATAACTTGATTAATTGTTTTACCAAAACAATTAATGCAACGTCTCTTATTAACATAGCATGTGGTAGGTTAAAAATTTCGTGTCTCTAATATGGATACTTGGGTTCCTTGTTTTCAATAGTGGTCCTAGTTTCCGTCCCTTACTATGTTACCAGTTGGGTGGTTGTCTATGGTTGAAGTTTGTGGGAAGGAACTGTTATCTAGAGTGAGGTTTGGGGTGATTTGGTTATCTTTAGGGGTTTCGGGAGACATGGTACTGTAATAATTTGCAAATAATAATTATAAGAAATTATTATAAGAAATTAATAACATTAGGGAAAGAAACTAAAGGTGAAATATCAAGAGTACGAAGTTTAGTATAAATGATCCTAAATGGATAAGGCTCTAAGTATGGTGTTATCTTGATGTCCTAGCCTAGACATGAGTGGGATAGATTGGATAGGGGAATCAGGATTCTGTAACCACTTTATAGTTATAAATATTCCATTTATGCAGTTTAAACGATTAACAACAACTTACATACAAATAACGTTTCAGTAACGGCGTGGCACGGAGGACTCTGGTTAAGTTTTTGTGTAAACCGGTTATAGTCCAATGTTTGAAAACATTTGGTTCTCTATAACCACAAGCTCTGATACCAATCTGTAACACCCCCATTTTCGGATTACGCAGCGGAATATAAGCTTGGGGTGCTACTTCATGGTTCACAGTTATGGAAATAGAAAACGACTCGAAAAGAGACGTTTTTAAATAAAAATTGTTATCATTCATTTATTTAATATCAGAGTACATAAGATAGGTCCCAGAGGGATGTTTCGAAATACATTATAAATGATACATTATTCATTTGAATGATAACAAAACGGACACTCTTTTAAAAGAAAGTCCACCGCCACTCCGTGCCAAATCGTACTTCCAGTTACCTGAGATAAACATGCTTAAAAAGTCAACACAAAGGTTGAGTGAATCCATAGCATTTAAAGTTATAATCAGTTTGAACACAAGCCAAATAAGAGAAATCTGTTATATCACAGTTCGGAATATTGCACTAAGCCTCATGACACTCAAAGCATTAACAGGTTAACAATTACCCCATAATTAAATGTAGGTAACCTTGCCCCGGGTAGGAGTCTGCCTGAAACTCTTTATTAAACTCAAATATAATGCATTTGGTCACTTAGCCAGCAACACAAATGGGACGTCAACTGCCAATAGATCTATTCACTATATTCGCGCTCACCCGCAAGTGATTAATGGTGCATGATAACAGGGTCTTTTAAAATAAATAGGCAACAGTTAACTTATTGCAATAACAATCAGGAAAATACTTGTGTTCGGTTTAATAGCATGTATCTCCCCACAAGTTTGGAAAACATATAAGAAAAGTGGGACTATGAACTCACCTGAGCAGTCTGGATGGAAAACAAAAGCAAAACAAAGTTGATATACGTCTCCGGCTTGCAACCTGAATTGGTTATATCAAGTTTCTCAGTAATTGTTTCTTATTATATTTATTATTCGTTTCGTTATTTGGTTTGTTGATTAAATATTTAATTGAGCCAATATGTAGTTTCAAAAGTAATATTTTGTTATATTTTCTTATTTGTAAGATTTGGTTTCGTCCGTTCGTTAAAAGGACACTTCGTTAATTTGTTATGATTAAAAACGTATCTTATAGTTCTTAAATTCTTAAAATTAATAAGAGTATTAATAATAATAATATTAATAATATTAAAATATTAATAATATTAAATTATATTAGTATATTTACGTTTTCTACCCTATGGTTTCTAGGGTTTACATACTTTACCCCTAAACTTTAAGAAATTGACACTTTTACCCTTGACCTTTTATAAATTGACACTTAATACCTTTTAGTTTCAAAATCAACACTTTTACCCCCTTAGGGATTCCCCGATCACATGACAAGTCCAAAACAGAAAATATTATAGAGTTTTGGCAAAAATGGTCCTTATGTCTCTAAGGGTTTTCATTCGACATCCCATATATCAAAAACATTTTATATCTTGTGTTTTAAGCCGAGACTTTTTACAAAACCTTTTCTAAAGTGTATATAAATATTTTAAAAGTATTTTTGTAAAGTTTTATTGGCTGATTCGAACCCATGAATTCGAAAATTACAACAGAAAGTCGTATTTTTGGTTTCACTAGACACAGAAAAACACCCAACTTCTTTTGCTTCGTTCTCCCTCGTTTCTTAACGAAAAACATTGATTCTTTTTCCTATGCGTAGCCCTTTTAGTCTACTTTAACCATGTTGAAAACTAGAATTTATAAGATTCGTTTACTAGGGTAAATTAACGTCGAAAGCAGCAGTGTTTCTGCTGTGTCGACAGCAGTGAAAAAGAAAAGAAAAACCCATTTTCTTGCAATCCGATTTTTAGACCACTTGTTTTTATGTTATGATTAGTTAATATAACATGTTTAAAGAGTTCCTAAATCAGTTTTATGATCCTAGGTTTGTTAGAATTCCTATACGTAATTATTTTCATTATTTCACTCGATTAGAACAAAAATAAAGAAAATTTCGTTTTTGTTAATTCTGGGGTTGTATCACTTTTAAGACATGTTCTATGACTTATATAGACTTAAAATAATTATAGAAAAGTAAATGAAAAGGGCTATGGATATACCTTACTTAATATGGTCGACTAGGGCAAGATTTTGGTGTAGGGATCGAATTGGGCTCTCCTATGGTTCTACCTCTATCTTACTGCCTTCTTGGGGTTATTTGGACTTAATCTAGATTTATGGGATCAGTGGAGTAAGGGTGAGAGGCTGCTTTGGTTGGTTCGAATGGTTATGGGATATTAGGTGTATTTGGGTTGTTATTTATAGAAGGAGTTAACTTAGGGTTTTCTAAATGTTTATGGCAGGAGATATGGTGTTGTGGCTGCAGAAGAGGTTTGTGGTGAGGAGGGGGAAGGCGTAGGGTATATTATGGAGGGTGATGTGGTTCATTTAGGTTCTTACAACTATACATCTTCTAGAGGAGGGGGGATGTGTTCTTCCCAAAACCATACAAGTGTTTTAGGGTGATGTCATGGTGAGGTAGAGGAGGGGGAATGCATTTGGTGTAGGTTCTATGTAAGGGTAAATTTGGTTAGGGTTTTAAAGTTGTAGTCGAACTAGGTTTTTAGGGTAGGGTTCGAATAGGCTTAGAGGGGTAGTATCTAGGGCTTAGTTTACTTGTACTCTAGGGTTTAGGGATATAATTAGGGTTTCTAAGGTTAAGGTTTAGCTAGAAATGAATTTTAGAATCATATGACCAAATTTTGTATGTATCGAATTTTACCTAATAGGGAGAAAATGGTTTTTGTGCTTTAATAGGTTGTACTCTAGGCTTAAGGAACTTGTACTAATATAAGAAAAATAAGAAAAATGTATTTTTAATTATTTCTTAATTTTATATAATTTTTATGTAATTTTTATTACACTTTAAATGTCATTAAATGAGTTTTTATATTTTTGTGCATTGATGGGTTGTACCTTGAGTTTATGGAGTTGTACATATGTTAAATAAATAAATAAATTATTTTTATAATTTATGATGTGAAAATGTTACATGAAATGTCATTTAAATAAATATTTTTAAATGTTTATAAGATTTTTATTACTATTTATATGTCATGCTTAAAGAACTTGTACCTGGACTTAATTTAGTTGTACAATAATTTAGAATATGAGAAAAATGTAATTTTTATAATTCATTAAGTTATAAAAATTATATATTAAGTTTTGTTAAGTTAAAAGTAAATAAATGGAATTTTTAGTTTATATGCATTAGATACTTGTACTTTAGGTTTAAAGACTTGTAAAAATATTTAGTGAGTTTAGAAAATATTATTTGTAAAAGTTATGCATGGAGGGTTTGTACTTTATGCTTGAAAATAAATATAAAAGGGATTTTTATAAAGATTTTGTAAATAATTGAATTTATGCATTAATGACTTGTACACTAGCTTAAGTAATTTGTAAACTTAATATTTTGTAAAAATATTTTATAAATAAATTAGGGTTTATGAAATGTGTACATAAAATAACACTTATGTGAACTTAGGGTTTTATCGGGAATTATTATGGATTCAGGGTTTTTATGCTTTAGACACTTGTACATTAATTAGATAATTTGTACTTTAGTATTTCTAGGGTTTTATTGTTCATAAATGTTATTATGGTAGTTTAGGGTTTTATAAAATTATCATTAGTTAATGAATGTTTAGTTTAAAATATATTAACGAAATAACGTAAAGTGGAATCTCATAATATTTTAGATTAACATGTTTACTTACTTGAATACGAATTCAGTTGCAAGCACGGTTATTCGGGATGTGATCTTCGTCATATAAGATAATAGCCACAATCAAAATAATAAAAAAAAATTTACACGTAGAAAAGGATAACTATTCTGAGAGATAGTTTATTTAAATAAGGGATTTTTCACAGTGGTTACACCACAGCAAAATGGTGTATCTGAAAGGAGAAATCGTACCTTGTTAGATATGGTACGATCCATGTTTAATCTTACAACTCTTCCCTTATCCTTTTGGGATTATGCTCTTGAAACGGCTGTTCACGTGTTGAATAGGATTCCAACTAAGAAGGTTGATAAGACTCCATATGAAGTATGGACTGGAAAAACTCCCAACTTTTCTTACTTAAAGGTCTGGGGTTGTGAGGCGTTTGTTAAACGTGACTCACCTGACAAACTCCAACAAAGATCTGTTAAGTGTATCTTCGTAGGATACCCTAAGGAAACGAAGGGTTACTACTTTTACTTTCCACCTGAAAATAAGGTCATCGTAGCTAGGTACGGTGAATTTCTTGAGGATAATCTAATATCTCAAGAAATCAGTGGGAGAGTATATGATCTTGAAAATGATCATGAAGATACGTCACCTTCTGAAGGCACTAACACACTTCCTGTGGAACCTGAAAGTTTAGGTCCTCCACCTGAAGTAGAAGTGGTACCCATACGTAGATCTTCAAGATCTGCAAAGGCTCCTGACCGTCTATGTTTAAACATAGAGGATGAGGAATCTACACTATTGGATCACATTGATGAACCAACTAGTTATAAGGCTGCCATTAATAGTCCTGAAAAGGACAAATGGCAATTAGCCATGGATGGGGAAATGCAATCCATGAAAGACAATAAAGTCTGGATTGAAGTAGACCTTCCACCCAATGCTAAGGTAGTTGGGTGTAAGTGGCTCTTCCAGAAAAAGACTGACATGGATGGCAATGTACACACCTATAAGGCTCGTTTGGTGGCTAAAGGCTTTACCCAAACATACGGTGTTGACTATGAGGAGACATTTTCTCCTGTGGCCGACATTAGAGCTATTAGGATTCTTATAGCCATAGCTGCCTACTATGACTATGAGATTTGGCAGATGGATGTCAAAACCACCTTTCTGAATGGTCGCCTAGATGAAGATATCTATATGGCGCAACCTGAGGGGTTTGTGAATCCACAATTTCCTGAGCGTGTATGCAAACTTCAAAGATCCATTTATGGATTGAAGCAAGCATCCAGGCAATGGAATAAGAAATTTGATGAGGAAATCAAGAAGTTTGGATTTACTCAAAATTTCAATGAGCCATGTGTATACCACAAAGTTAGTGGGAGTAACACTACTTTTCTTGTCCTATATGTCGATGACATATTAATCATGGGAAGTGATATACCAAGCCTTAATGAAGTTAAGGATTATCTTGGTAATTGCTTTGCCATGAAGGATTTAGGAGAAGCAGCGTATATCCTTGGAATCAAGATCTATAGAGACAGATCTAAACGGTTAATCGGATTAAGCCAAAGTGCTTACATGGATAAAATATTGAAGAGATTCAATATGCAAAATTCCAAGAAGGGATATTTGCCCATGCAAGTAGAACACGGCTTATGCAGCGAAATGTGTGCTTCTACACCTAAAAAGGTGGCATACATGAAGAAAGTTCCGTATGCTTCGGCAGTAGGATCTATCATGTATGCAGTTAGATGTACAAGGCCAGATGTGGCATTCGCTCAAAATTTGACCAGTCGTTATCAGCAGAATCCAGGGAAAGATCACTGGCATGCTGTAAAGAACATTCTTAAGTATTTGAGGAATACTAAAGATATGTTTCTAGTTTTCGGGGGAAATCCAGACGCATAACTGAATGTTACAGGTTTCTGCGATGCGTCCTTTCAGACTGATAAAGATGATACGAAGTCTCAGACGGGTTACGTTTTTGTCATAAATGGAGGAGCTGTGGACTGGAAGAGTAAGAAGCAGAGTACAACGGCCATGTCTGCTACAGAATCTGAGTACATTGCTGCATCGGAAGCAGCACAAGAAGCTGTTTGGATAAGGAAATTCATTAAGGATCTTGGAGTGATGCCTTAAATAGAATTACCTATAAATGTGTATTGCGACAACTCTGCTGCAATCACATTCGCCAATGAACCTGGAGTTATGAAAGGCGCCAGACACTTTAAAAGAAAGTATCACTATGTTCGAGAACAAGTCGATGATGGTGAAATAAAAGTACTCAAAGTTCACACAGATGACAATCTGGCTGATCCTTTCACGAAGGCATTACCTAAGGAGACGTTTAATCGTCATGCTCAAGGTATTGGTCTTCGTTTAGCAGATAGTTTCATGTAAATATGTTGGATTAGTATTTCGATAGGGACGTGTAAACAATTATTATTTTAATGAAATAAAGTGCGGATAACGTTTATTATCATTATTAATATTTGTGTCCTATATTTGCATGTTTAAATTCATGAATAATTTATTATTCTAAATAGTCCGTTGTCAATTAATAATATGGTAATATTATTGAACTAAGACAAATGTGAGGATTGGTAGAATGTACTGTAAGGTTAAGACACCAATGTCACATGATATTCAATATTGGATAAATTGAATATAGGACTTATCCCAACCGCATGATTATACTTTATGGATCATAGTCATCAAGTATATCATGAATATTTATCCTCTGACTTGAGATGCCAGATAATTGCCGAGGATGTAGCTCATTTTCTGTGAGATAGTCTAACGCTATCCGTAAAAGGTAGTTATAAGGGCTATTTTCAGAAATGATGCGAAGTTCGAGGGTTATGCTCGCAGTCAATAAGGGATTTGTTCCTTCAACTTTGTGTTGAATTTTAATACTGCTTGGCCACTCGTATGATTAACAAGATGTTTGCGTGCGCACGCCCAAAATCTATCTGAAAGACGTTAAGATGTTTTGGTAATCTTGTTCAATTATGTATAAACGAGAAACTACTGTTAATTATGGAATGACAAAGATCCATATCCAAATTAACGCGGTATTAGTAACAAAAGGATAAGTATGATGATTAAATCATCACGTGGTTTTTTCCAGGAAAACCATACTCGGATCGAGCTGGGGGCATTGGGATCTGTTAAGCTAGACTAGCCCATGTCATTACTATATTAATAATAATCCAAGTGGGAGCTGTTAGGTTTTATGGATTAAAATTAATATGTTTATGTCCGGTTTCGAACCCGAGACTCGGGATTGCACACAATACGTGAGAGTTCCAATAGAATGAATGAATTAAATATATTTTATATTTATATTTATTCATTTCACGAACAAAACACTTAACGACAGTTAGTACTTAACGGAGTTAGAGATAACGACCGTTAAAGGACTAAATGTGAAAAGAAGGATCTAGAAACCCATCATGTGGGTTGGATCGGCTGAAAACACCCATGGGCTTGGGTTGGCCGATTATAGGAAGAGTAGGGAGCAAGTTTGGATGGTTAGGGTTTGCCTATATAAACAATTCACTTTGTTTTGGTTTTCACCTAATTCTTGTATCCCTAATCTTGCCAAACTTCTCTTCTTTCTCCCTCTTGCTAGAAGCTAGTCGACTCTTTTATTTCCACTAGGAAATTCGGCTTGAGCTAATAGCATTAAAGTGTTTGGTTGTTAGTGATCTTGAACCTAGCTTTTCCTATTAGAATGCTATCATTACGTGTGTACAAGAACGAGTGACTAGCTTATTTTAGCAAGTGTTTTTCCCTTACTTGGATCGACACATCATAAACCTTATTAGGGTTTATACTTGTTCTTGGAGCTTGCATAAGGTACGTGTCTATTTAATTTTAATTAATTACATGTTCTTGTAGATCTTCCGCTGCGTGTTTTTTGATGCTTATATGTTTATAGTTTATTATGATTCATATATTCGAACAAATATTCCTATCAAACCATTTAAACAAAAGCAATATTCAAACGTGACAACTTGCATATCAAAGAAGTTTGTTTATTGAAGCACTAGTGGTAAGTAATCTCTCATCATGCATGAAACTTTCAGCTTCAAAGTATTTATCGTTAGACTAAATCAATTGTATAAATTAAAAAAAAAAAAAAAAAAAAAAAAAAAAAAAAAAAAAAAAACTCTTTAATACTAATAATAAGTAAAACTGTTATCATATCTCGTCATAAGCACATACGTAGAGTTTGCAAATACTTGTTCCATGGTTTATATCTCTTACAAGTACAAAAATTATCCATATACCACTTACATAATCTAATCATCTTATTATCAGTAAATTCAAAATTACATAACATGTGATATGGTGTTTAGGATGATAAAATATTATGCTCGTCAAGTTTCACTCATATTCAAGTTTGCTTCCAGCCACGTCCACCACAAAC
This sequence comes from Artemisia tridentata subsp. tridentata, assembly GCA_021014915.2. Classification (NCBI taxonomy): domain Eukaryota; kingdom Viridiplantae; phylum Streptophyta; class Magnoliopsida; order Asterales; family Asteraceae; genus Artemisia; species Artemisia tridentata. The sequence continues at coordinate 76,080,657 of CP139509.1, forward strand.
CGATATCTAACGTCGTTCTTAGCTAACCTTTCCACTGCGGTGTTGACGTACTCCATCTTCACAATCTCGATTGATGATTTAACATCCTTCTCCTTGCAAAACTCCAACACCTCTTCGGTTTCTTTCATGCTTCCGATAAATGTTCCCGTGATCGTTTTTCTCCCTGAACGATGAACCATTTACAAACTTTAGTCGTCAACATAAAACAAAAGAGTAACAAATATTTCAAAAGAACAACAAATAAATCGAGAAAACTAACCTCCCATAAGCAAAGGAGAAATAAATTGTAAAGGAGAATTAATAACACCCATCAAGATCAATTTTCCATCGAGTTTGAGCAAGGAAAGGTATTCGTCAAGAGGGTGGTGTACTGGCACCGTGTCAATTATATAGTCAAACGAATCGACCAGTTCTTGAATCCTAGCAGTATTGGAGCTCACGAGATACTCGTCAGCTCCAAGAACATCCATGGCCTCCTCTCTCTTCTTGTCAGAAGAGCTAATCACCGTCACATGATGGCCCATTGCTTTTGCAATCAAGACACCCATGTGTCCCACTCCACCTAGTCCAACTATGCCTCCTTTCAGCCCGCTTTGTTTCAGCCCAAAGTGGCTCAGCGGGCTGTACACTGTCACCCCGGCACACAATAAGGGTGCCGCTTGCTCGGGTGACATCCCTTCCGGTATCTTCACCACAAATCTACATTTCACAAATTAAAATCAACACATCTGTATATACCTACACCAATTAATTGCAAAATTATAATGCAATAATAGTTGTGAATTACTTTTGGTGGACGACCATGGAGTCCGAGAATCCACCTTGAGTAGGTTTACCATCGGTGTACACATCATTATACGTCCATATCTTTTTGTTGCAATATTGCTCCACGTCCGCCTCACAAGGGCGGCAGCTGTTACAACAGCCAACAAGAAGCCCAACTCCGACAATGTCTCCAACATTGAATTTGCTAACATCGGATCCCACTTCCACAACTTCACCAACCACTTCATGCCTAAAGCCACCAACAAAAACGACAAATCTCACTAATTTAATCCCACTGGAACACTAAAATTGGAATATACCAAAAAGTTAAAGTATTCATGTTTGTACTATTGTAGATGTCAGAGAATCCAGATAACCTATCTTAATATAATTAAGGAACATATTGTTTCGATACGGGTAATCTAGTAGTGCTTTCATTTTCTTTGCACTTTTCGGTAGTCATCAAAATGATGTGATCGGTTAAATACTTAAATACGTCTTTTATTTAAATTGCTCTTTGAATATAAAATTGTAAAAGTATCAAAATTAAACTATAATAATAACACCAGAGGCCTATATATGTGACAATCATTGTAAGAACTTAGTTGAAATTTATGGAAATGTAGAGTAGCCACGAGTTCTATCTAGACCATATATTAAACCAAAATCGTAATAAAAATCATTGGAATCATGTACTATAACATAAGTTTTAGAGATTAAATGAATTACTAACCCTGGAACCATGGGGTAATTCGACATTCCAAGGTCATTTTTTATCTGATGAATATCGGTATGGCAAACACCGCAGCAAATGACTTTGATCAACACATCTTCAGCTCCTGTATTCCTGCCAATTTTCATACAAATAAATCAAAAAATGTTGTGAGATAGTTAAAATTGTAGTAAAAAAAATAAAAAATAAGTTGATACTAGTACAAATAAGCAACATATCAGGAGGAAAGTAAGTAAAATAAAAGTGATGCGAAACTTATATGACAACTGTGATTACTGAATAGCACTCGTCATCGAGATATACTTTTGTTTGTGTGATTGAGAAAGAGATGATACCTGAGAGTGAAGGTGTAAGGGGAGAGATGGCCAGAAGGATCTCTAGCAGCCCATCCTGTAGTCTTTCTTTCTTCTTTCATGCTTCCCATTTTTTATTTCTAAACAATAAACAAGTTTCTACACCACAAACACAATTATTAAATATATCATTATAGCTGCACTTCAACCCATATATGTACATGTAGATATTTGGGAGTTGGAGGGAGCCAATGGAAAGGTGACAAGAATCTGGTTGGTGAGATTTGATGTTTTCTTCTTTTCCTTAATTTTTAGAGTTAAACTTCGTGTTGAATAAAAAAAAAGTGTTAAACTTCACTGTACAATTTTATTACTAGGGGTGTTCACAATTGGGCCAAAAATGAATTGGGTAGAGAATTACGGAGTAGTTCAGATTTTGGTTGTCGGTTTGGGTGCACAGTATAGGGTAGCAACCAATTTCGATGTACATTATTCAAATATGATTTATTTTTTGCATAATGGAACAAAAAATCTGATTGGTTGCTGGCTTATTGTAGCTTTCTAGGTCATATAGGTCAACAAAAGTTGGCTACCATGTTCCATTTGATGACTTGATAAACGAAACATAAACAGATGAGGCATGTGATATCAACATTCTTGCCGCTCATGCGGATTATGAGCCAGATTGCAAAAATAAGTCAAAACATACTTTTGGTAACTTTTGTGGCTGAAAATAAAGTTGAATAGTACTCCCTCCGTCCCATAAATCTTGAGAACATAGTGTTAAGTGTCCACAATGGAATCTTGAGATGTCCCAAATTAAGTGTCTATATTGTATTCCAACCAATGAGAAGAGACTTTAGTGGGTAATAATGATATTTGATTGGTGGAGAGTGTAGTTAGTGAAACTTTCTAAAACTTTGTACATTTAGAAAGTGGACACTTAATATGAGACGGAGGGAGTAAATCATATCGTGACAAATAAATAATTAAGTTATTGCTCCGTTATCTAAACTACATATAAGCATTTTAGACAATTTTTTTTTTTTTTTTTTTTTTTTTTTTTTTTTTTTTTTTTTTAATTTTAAAATATATTTTAAGCATTACAAATTCTAGAGTCATATTTATAATTATTCAATGCACAAATACATCTATACAACACTTTTAATTAATGTTATTTTTAAAACAACTCCTCGTTCAATAATACAATTAAAATATCACACGATACAAAATATACAAGCTACTACTTTATTGATAAAATCCTCACCTATGCTAAGGGTGTTGGCAACCCGAGACTCGGAGTCTTGGGAGGATTCCCACCGACCAATCACAGAGTGTCATTTGGCAGGAGGATTCTGAAGGATTCTGAAGCTAAAACTGTTGGCAGTGGGATGATTCTGGAGGATTCGGAGTCATGTAATTTTTTTTTCTATGTATAATGTTATAACTAATTAAAATTAAATGTAAAACTATTTATTATGTATATATAAAAGATAAAAACAAACAATTTATTTCATTAAAAAAAACGGTTACAACGACAAATACTGAAAATAATAAAAACGACAATACGACAAATAAAAGCAAACTACGGGTACAATACGACAATTAAAAACGACAATAAGACAAATAAAACCAAACTACGCTTCCTGGTCGTCGAGGTATTGCAAATCTTGAGGCCAAACACGCTCGGTAAGGTCAAATCGTAGTCGTGAATTAACTTCTCCGTCTCGTAACTCCATGAGTGCGTCTTCGTCAAACTGCGGTTGGATTGGTGGGTCCATAATATGAACCGGAGATATCGCACGCTTGTCGTGTTTGATAAGCATGTTGTGCAAAATAATGCACGTGTACACGATCTTTGAAATACTTTCTTTCGTTTTAGGCCGAAGTGGGTGATTAAGTATACCTCATCTACCTTTGAGAACTCCAAAAGCTCGCTCGACGTCCTTCCTTGCCCCTTCTTGTACCGCTGACAAACATTTTTGTATTGCCGTGAAACTCTTATTACTCCTTGCATCATACCCTTCTTGAAAATACGGATTGCCACTCTCCTTGATTCGCTCGACAATCTCTAAAAATAATTTCCTTGGAAGACGAAACGTTTCCCGAAAGGTTGCGTCATTGTAGATCGGATTTTCGGAAAAATAATCTCTCATCAATATTTCTTCAGCTTAGTTGCGATCACGCCAAACATATCCTCGTGATGACGTTGCAGTGTCTTGAATCGCCTTGCACTGTTTGATTACTTTGTACATAAACTCGACACTGTCGTCGGATAACTCTTGTTCACTCGACGAGCCTGACTGCGGGTAAGAATCGGAGGTTGAACTCGACATGGTGAAGATTTGTTTTTTGTTTTTTTTTTTGGAGTGAATTATGTGTGTGATATAGTTTTTATGTTGAAGTAGTGAAGTATATATGTATATATAGTGTTTTGGTAAGGAAAAAAAAAAAGAAGCCCCAAACGGGCAAAATATACACGCTCCAACGGATATTTTTTTGCCAACGTTCGAATTTTATTCCCAAGACTCAGCGTCTCATCCAACATTATAAATCATTTTCAAAAAACCTTTACAAACACATGACATTATCGTTATCTTTAAAGTTATAGTTACGAAAAACGTATAATCAAAAACATTGCTCGCCCGGAATTTTAGTTACAGGGTATCCGCGGCCGCAAAGCGGGACACCCTGCTAGTATACTGTATGAACATTTAGATTTTAAAACACAATGCTAAAACTCGTCTTTGCATGCTGAAACGTCTAAGGCTAGATGCAGTAATACCGATCGACCAATCGATTCATTCGATCGGTGTCAATCGTCCTTGTTGTAGAGATATTTGGTCATTGATCGATTGGTAAGGTTTTGAGAATTAAGATCGCTTGGCCGATCGAGTGTGTTCCATCCTTTTTTTTTTTTTTTTTTTTTTTTTTTTTTTTTTTTTAAATAAAAAAAATTGACATATGACCTTTGGCTAACGGTTTGCAGCAAAAATAAAAAATAAAAAATCTTTCACTTATAAATACACAACATAAACACACTTCAATCCGCAAATCTCACAATTCTCTCAATTCAAAATGTCTAAGAAAACACCACAACAAAAAGGCCGAAAATCCTGATTGCCACAAAACATTCCGCAATTAAGACCGGATCCGAATTTCCGGTTAACCGGTGTCTCACCAAACGTCAATTTCCGACCCGCTACTTTAAATTATCAATCGCAACAACGTTCACAACAACAAACTCACAATCCATTTTATATAAATCGTCCTATCAATCGGCCATTTGTTCCACCGTATCAAAACAACCAACAACAATCACCCCAACAAAGCCAAACCCGTCGAAGCTTATCCCAACAATCTAATTTTGGCTCACCGGAATCGTTGTATCGTCCAACAATGGATTCATCAACGTCTTCCTACTCAAATTATCAACAATTTTCTCCGGTTAACCGCATGAATCTTGATGCTTGTGATTTTTATGAACAATTATATGACAATCCAGATTTTTATGTGGGAACTGGTTCGGGTTATCCGGCTAAGGGTTATCCGAGTCAAGAGTTTTGTATGGCTCAAGGTTCGGCTCATGGATCATATCACGATTCGGGTCCAAATGATGATGATGATGATGATGCCGACGACAATAGTCTTCCGGAAGAGATGTCACCGGTCAAACCTAAGAAACGAGCTACAAAGGCTAAGAAGAATACTGTTGAGAAAGAAAGCAAGAATGATTCGTCAAATTGGACACGCAAGGAAGAGATCGCGTTGTGCAAAACTTGGTGTGATACGTCCGAGAATAGCGAGATGGGAAACAATATGCAGGCTAAGGTGCTTACTTTGAAAAAGAAGTTGGTACAAACAGAACGTACAACTCGATTATTACCAAGTGGAAAAATAGGATTCGTCCTAGAGTTGGTGCATTTTGTGCCATTTACGACAACGCTTTTAAGAATTATGGAAGTGGTGACAATGACCTAGGTATTTACACACGAGCGTTGGAAGAATACCAAGTGGTGTATGATCATGCTTTTACATTGGAGCATTGTTGGGAAATTTTGAAGGAGCATGAGGTTTGGAAGGATACTGAGATGCCGGCTTTTTTAAGTCCAGATGCGCGTCGAAAAAAAGCAAGGACTTCTGAAACCGGCTCGGATGTGCCTGCTTCAGAAGAGACTCAAAATGAGCGACCAATGGGTCGTGACATAGCCAAGAAAAATAAGAATAAATCATCGAAGAGTTCCAAGTCTTCGTATATGGAAAGGGTAGCCGACAAATGTAAAACCATTAAGTCCATGGCATTGGGAAAGAAGAAGGAGCTGGCGGACTAATACTACTCGTTGAAGAAACAAGAGTTGGAGCAAAAGAAAATAGAGTTGGAAATGGAGGAAAGAAAATTTCAAATTGAAGAACAAAGACTTGAATTTGACCGGCAAAAGAAACGGGATAAAGATATCTTATTCTATCTCACACCAATCGACCCGTCTTTGCCCGCACTACAACGAAAAAAGATGCAGAAAATGAAGGATTCAATCAAGGAACGACATAACCTAGATTATTAGTTGTTAATAAGTATTGTAATGTTTTAAATTTATTTGAATTATTATGTAACGTTTTAATTATTAATGAAATTTAAGTTTGTGTTAAAAATGTTAAAAAAAATAAAAAATGGATAAAGGTCGCCTTACTGGGGCACCCAATTGCCTGAAGGTCGCTGGAGAGAGAAAGCTGACATGGCAGAGAAATTGAGAGGGATTGACCCTCCTTACTGCATCCAGCCTAACGATGCGTCTAGTTGCATACTCCCTTTCCTAGTTCTCTATCTCTAGTTTTAATGTGTTATCGAGTTTTTTTTTTTTTTTTTTTTTTTTTTTTTTTTTTTTTATTTATTTTTTATTTTTTTTTATTTAGGAACAGAAATGATGGAAGAGCAAAGATGGGAAGTTGAAAGAAAAGAAAGTTGCACTTATATTTCATATTTTCGAGATGAAAGAAAATGAAAGGGGATGAAAGGAATATATACAAAGTCGTGTTCTCGAGTTTGGAGGAAAAGAAAAGAAAAAAGACAAAATGATAGATATGTCATTTTAAACATAAAAAGACATATATAAGAAAGGATGTATGAAATAATGAGGTTTATATTGGTTATTTTATAACAAATAGTTTAAGTGTAAATTTGTTTCCGACTAAATCCACTCATATTTGGGCGGTAACTTTTAGAAGAAAAAACATATTAAATTTTTTTATCAATTCATTTCTCTTATGTCAGAGAAAAACTCGAGAACGTAATAATTATTCTATTTCCTTTCATTTTCTTACTTTTTCTTCCAAAAAGAAATTCAAAAATGCAAAGAATTGTATAACTTTTCTTTCTCGAGAGGACCTTTTTCTTTCTTTTTATTTTATTTCATTTCAACTCGAGAACATGAAATAAAAAAATAACTTTCTAATTTTTCCATTTCCTTTCTTTTCTCTTCTTTACCTATTATTTGTAACCCCATCTAAAACAACTCGGAGAATGCAGTGTTAGGAAATTGAGAACTCTAAATTTGAGTTCTCTATAATATGTTTATAAACTTCTAATATCTGAAAACTAGTTTTTTATTTTCAACAGAGAAGTTTCTGAAAACTAGTTTTTTATTTTCAACAGAGAAATTTCGCAAAAAAGTTCAACGTTTTTCATTTTCTATGCTTTTTTTCGATAACTTTTCTTAAATATCTCTCATTTTCTCACAATTAAACACACCACAAATGCATAGAGTTTTATCATCCGAGTGTCCATATTTTAACGTGAATCAACTCGCGTCACTAAACCATTTGCATATTCATTTATCCAGAAGGCCAAATAAACTAGGATGACTCAAATTAGAACACCTATTAAAACATGAAAACTGAATAGCTAATAATTTAACCTAGATTGTGAAAACGGTAAACGTATTCACCCCCCTCTACGTTTTCACTACGTTTTCACAATTGGTATCAGAGCGGGTTGGCTCTCATTTTCAAAACAAATGGTTTTTAAAATAGAGTAAGATCCATGTATCAAATTGCCTCTAAAGCAGAACATAATATGAAAAATGTTTCGCTAAGTATACTTTGAAATTTTGTTGTTAAATATCACTTTGTATACAAGCTTGAAGATGTTCTTGAAAAATAAAAGAAAAATATTTCTCAAAAGAATTTGTAAGTGTCAAATTATGTGCTCAGAACTAATTTACGAAAAATACCATTTTGAAGGGAGTGTTTGGAATAATCATTAAGTTAGTTGAAAAATCACCTCCGTAATATTTAGATAAGTCACATAGGTAGAAATATTGTTAATATTTGTAATATATGCCTAAGATTAAGTGTAGCAAGTCCCACACACTTTCGCTATGTCAAAATATGAGTTTAGGAGAATCTGTCACAGGTCTCGGCGGATTCAAATGTTACAAAGGGCGGATCCCTCAAAAAGGATCCGTCGGATCCGTCTATGCAGTATGCAGTTTTTTGTCAAACTTAAAAAATTCATAACTAATTAACCGTAAGTCCGTAGGAGTCGCGCCACCTATCATTTTGAAGGGAATTAAGTCTACTTTCATTTAAAAATAGTCTCATGGCCTAGATCTAAATTGAAGTAGGTAAAACAAATCAAATACTATAACCTGTTCAGAATGTTAAGTTTTATTTTGACACAGTAAGTTAAACTTTTGAGTCGAGCAATGTAAATTGGTATCCTTTGCTCATAAATATGATTTCTTTTGAAACTAAAGAATTTGGTAATATAAAGGAAACAAATTAAGCTTGGCATACATCGTCATATTTAAACGCAAAGTGATGAAAAGTATATTTTAATCAATGCTATGCTATGTGGCTAACTGTTCTATATTATTTGCATATATGTGATATGCTTGTTGATAAGTGTGATTGTACTTGTTTATTTGTAATACATAAGTGTCTTGCCATGATACATACTTGCTTGTTTATCAATTGCTTGTTTTATGCATAATAGAACATTTGCTAGATATTGTGCAATAAATTGATAAACTGTGTCTGTTTCACTTTTAGACTAAGACATTCTTGTTTGATTATGTTATATGAAAACCTTGCGTTACTTGCTTAGGAATGAGAACTAAGTGTAACTAGTTTAGTGTCTTGAATAGTATTGACTTGCACAAACTCTCACTTAATTGCTCAAGTGTTATAATGAGTAAACATGTAGTATCTTTGAAAAAGAGAGTTTGGTACAAACAATTTGAAACAATGATTTGTTGAGTTGTTATGCTTTTAGGATATTATCTTATTGTTAAACCTTCATGTGAACTAACCATATCATGCAGGACGATAACACTTCGTTGTTATCAAGTTTTCGGGTTTAAGCCACTGTTTGGCTTAACTCTCATTTAAGGTAAGTTAATATGATCGGATTAAACTATGTGTGTATGTGTGTTAGAATAAACATTATTAGTAGTTTTGCATTACATATTAGCTAATAGATATGTTCCAGGAGAATTTTCGGGTCTTGGTCGAAAAACGCGAATTTTGCATATCTCTCTGTTTGTTATTAGTACTCTTGTTCAACGGATCCGACGGATCCCTCATTTTGGATCCGTCAAGAGTTAGCTTTGGATCCGCCAGTCCAGAACCCACGGATTACACGGCTCCCAAACTTTGGCTCCGCCTTTGTTGTCGATTGGATTCGTGGGTGTCAACAGTAACTTTTTCAAAATTCCCGACTAGTTCCGATCCTTAGATTATTGATTCTAATTCTTGGGATTCTTATCTCTAATGTTCACTCAAATTAGGATTAGGACATCTCACCAAACACCAAATAGGATAATCATATCTAATCACAGTTGCAAATTTCATGTAAATGCTCCAAGGTACCTTTTCGGTAAACCACTGAGTATTTGTGATCATTACAAACATTCACTGCATCCTCCCGTCCTTTACTCATTCACTAGCTTGATTTGTAAATTGACAACTTCCAAACTAATCCAGACTCACTGTTTGCAAATATATCACAGATTAAAAACCCAATTCATGTCTGTAGATGCTATCTTGTATTCACATATGTTGCCTCACTTGGTTAACATGTCATCCTTCAAGACGATGAGGATTTACATCGAGTCATAACTCACACTTAAGTTATAGATGTAATTATCAAGTCTTGCTATCCTTTTGTCAAAGTAAGATTGACAACTTAAGTATTTCATCCGAAGTATTCAAGTATATTTTGACTTACAAATGTAGTCATTAAAAGTCATATCCGAAAGAATCAACTCCCAAGTATTTTAACAACGTATGTTAAAACACTTATCCTATCACCTAAGTACACTTGTACTTTCACCATTATCCCAACACATTCACTTCTGTGATACGTCTCAGACCCTAAGCTTTAGATCACATCACACACTAGTTATACCAACCAATGGAACATAAAAATTAGTCTTCATCACCTTCAGCCCCTAGGTTTCACAAACATAACCAAACACTTCATCCGCTAGTGAACCACAAGAATTAGTATCCATTCTTGTAATCTTCAACATTCATGAAACCCAAAAGTTCAACAAACTCCTTCATCACCATAATTCACGCCATTGAGTGCATTGCTCAAAAAGCCCTTAGTCCAACACTCATACCAAATCAAATGCAAGTTGAATCAACTCATCAATACCTTGCCACCTATAGAATTAGAACTTCACCATCAAATGAGCATGATGCTCACATTCATTAAGTAGTACCACAAGTCATCAAAGTATTGGTAATACTTTGTTTCATTAAATCTTGAATCAACATTGTAACAACTTATGTTATAATGAAATCTCAAAGCCAATCTCATACATCCCAAATAACAATCTTGAGGAGTATACAAAAGAAACTCAAGTAAGTTTATCTTGTCTAGTTATCATATTATTGAAACCTAGTTTATTTAGGATAAGTCTATCCAATTCAAATACTTTGTGTTTATATCTTCATTTAGGAAAACATGATGTTTCGGAAAAACATTATGTGTTTATTTTTCATCTTGTTAAAAAGGATAATGTATATCCTATGCATCATTATTTTCTTGCAACATGAACGGTTATGTTACAAGAGATTTCATTACACCTCATCGGGCAAATGATCTTAAAACAAACATCCACTAGTTCTATGAACTATCTTCCTCATTGAGCACTGGTTAAATCTTACTTGTTAAAAGATACCATACTTATCTATTTCCTTTCAAGCGTACATTAAACCTTGGTCAAACCTTGTGCATATCCACATCTCTGGAGCATACACAAGACCTATTAAAGTTGGTAACTTTATTTAGATTCTTGTTCCAAAGAACTTTCTTCAGAACGTTCATGACATATCCCATTACCACACACAAACACATCTCTTGATCTTAGATCACTTGCATAACTCATACTTAAACTCAACTCAAAGGATGTCACCCTTTAGATCATTCAATCTTAGATTCCAAACACAATGATTAAAATCTGTTGACACATATTTGTCAAATTTACGTGTATAACATGACATCTTCATCACACTAGTTTTAATAGAAATAGTTGAGTCTCATTAAGTCATGTATTGGTAAATCATCTTGTCTTAGGAATAATTAATAAAATCACTTGCATTACATATACATGTATTGATTACATGATATTTGTTTGATATCTTGATGTTATAATAATTATTTGATTGATTGTCAAATGTGTAAACCTTGAAAAGGTTTTTGTCTGCATGATTATATGCTTCATGTTAACATGATTTAAATAATATGTTCATTCTTTCGTTATATGATATTTCGTAAGATTAATGTATTACTTGTTAACTCATGATATGTCATTCTTATATGATATTTCTATATTTGAAAGCTCGTGTCTTTCGTTGACATTCGTTGAGTATTTTTCATAGGATAGTCTAAATAATGCATGTTTCTAAAATGTAGGAATTGTTTGCATGAACCTGTCGTTTCATTACTTTTGTGACCACGTCACACTATTTGTTTGTCATGTGTGCACCTATATGTCTAAGTGCTTTTTGGTATGATAAACACTTAGAAGTTGTTTTATTAATCATATAGATCATTGTGTTAATTAATGGGTAAGTATGCTTAAGTAACTAAGCCTAACTTCAAAACAATTTCACAATGTAATATCAAAAACAATGTCATGTCATCTTACAATATGATTATTTGTCTTGATGCCATGTGATAGCTTTTTGTCTGGTAGATGAATATTTGTTTTTGTTTACATAAGATGTTATGATTTCTATAATATTCACATCTTTTGTCATTAGGACTTTTGTCTTGTAGATTGATAACAAATTATTTGTTATTTCTCCTTGTTATGCTTATTTTGCATAATTGTTATCTCATTATTGCTACTTAGATTAGTAATATGTTTATGGGATCCATTTTTTCTTGCATATAGCCTTAAAAACTAATAGGATTAAGTTTTAGAGGTTTGAAATTTGTGTTTGGATATCTTTCAATATACCTCTCTCCAAATCGTATTGTTGCTTCCGCTTTCCTAACATTATCTTCATCATCTTTTAGTTAAAACAATACACCTCCCATAAGGAAAACCACATGCCTCGTCGTGCGATCATCTCACATTGATAGAGAAGAGCTACGTAACTTCAAGGATGAAGTTCTTTGTATGCTAACCAATATCCACAAAAACATTGCTAAGTTCATCGCTTTCATTAATCTGCAACATCCTAAACACTTTACCTTCATTCTTCATAGATTATGTTGAATGTCCACCAATTAAAGAGGAGAGAAATTCATTCACATAATTGTCTTTTCTCATTAAAGAACATGTACTCATGTTTCTTACATTCTCAAATACCGACATGTAGGTTCAAATCACTCAGTTAAATCAGTTCACAAAAGACACAAGTGTGTCAAACCTCCTTAGATCAACATCACAGTTATGCACCAATACCTCGTCAAAAACACATCATGTGTTTGACATACCTCTTAAACGATAAGCATTAAGTCTCCTTAGACTTTTACTAGGATTAGTGAAACCAAGTCATTAGATATAAGTAAATAGACCTTAGCTTGAACCTTCGTTTGATCAAAAACGAAAAAACATAACCAAATCCATTTTGGTCTCATGGAACCCTTCGTTAAGAAGGACGGAACCAAAATTTTGGTTCCGCCAAATCCGCGGGTACCAAGTTCAGTGTTTAACCATTTAAAACAGACAACCCTCTCACAACCGAGTCTGGGATTTTCCTTCACAACTTCATTGTCTAGAACACCATCATAGGATCTCATCCTTTTCATTCTGACACATATAAAGCACGTCATTGTCAGTGCAAACAGAACCATCTTTCTAAACACGTTGGTCCAATCAACACTCTCATCATATGATGTCATTTTTATCCACATATAGGTATCTAGTATTTCCAATTGTTACATATGGAATCTCTATTCCTAAGTGATCATTGTCTTCACTTCCTCTTATTTTCATTCAAACATTTACTATGGCACGATTCATCTTTGGTAGATGATAATATCATAACCGTAACAGTCTTCAAATACTCTTATAGCATTTGTTATACATTAGAGTTTCTGAATTCATTGCATTCATTATAATCACCACCATCCATCATTTTTTTCACTAATCATCAATCCCATGGATTAGCGAAAAACCTACTTACATCAACCTTTAGTCATCCATTAAGTTATCATTCACTTGTAAACGAACACCATATTAACACCACTCACTTTAAGCATTTTAACTTCACTTCATATCCTCCTCATAGGCATTGTTTTGTAGGATTTTATCATATTATATTCTTGTAAATGTAATTCTTATTAAAAGATTACACTCTTTATAACATGGTTTACTAGATAATCACGATTGATATCACAATTCGTATGTTGCATCATATTTTTCTTTGATTAGACAATCACAATCGGTATGTTGGTTGTGATTAGATTATTGATATGTTACATAATATTTTTCTTTGAGATAAAATATATTGCACTAACCATTTCATAGTAGGTTTCATCATATATGCTCGATCGTATATAGCTTACTCATCATAGGATGAAGTTTGCTTCGATTATTTTTCTTCTTTTATAGGTGCTTCTTGACGATCTCAAACCAGGAGGATTATCAGTCTAGCACTCATATTGCATCTTCTATACACATTGGTCGTATATGACTTAAGACATTGCTTCTAGTGCACTAATCTTTTGTTTTGTAGGTTCATCTTGACGCCCTAGAGCAAGGGGGAGTTTTCGTCAAAGCATTATTTAGGATGCATCATATATACGCATTGGTATATATTACATACTTGTCCAAGAACAAATATTGTTTTATACTAACCTTTATTTTGTAGGATTCTTCGTCCTTGGATCATATACGTCGGTACCCTAGCAACGGGAAGTATAGATCGAGGGGGAGTATATCATATACTAACTCATCATTTTTAGCATTTCTCATCCTTGAACCGTATACGTTGGTACTCTAGCAATAAGGAGTATACATCAAGGGGGAGCATATCATAGTCTAACTATTTGTTTTGTAGGATCATACATCATATCCTTGTCACTCCATTTAGGGGGAGTACAAATCAAGGGGGAGCTTTAAAGTTCTCAAAATCACATTCCGCTACGCATATCTTCTTTTATATTTCGACAAAAAGGAGGAGATAGGTCAACATAGTCCAACATAGCTTACTCACGTGTATCATTGGGTGTTTGCTTTTCATTCATCATGCATTTTTCACATATATTCTTTTTATTGCACACCACTAACCTTGATGTAGGTTAAGAGTCTTAATTTGATCCATGGATCCGCTTACAACCTAGGAGACGCAACAACCATAGGAGATTGGAGTAGTCTATTTAACTTCACTAGGGATGATGCAAGCTCACCATTTCGGGGAGAAATGAAGTTAACTCCAAGGACACACCCTTTTTGCTTCGACAAAAGGGGGAGAAAGGTGTAAACGGAGAAAGCAAAGTAATTATAGACACAAGGAGAAAGGTGTAAACGGAGAAACGAACACAAGGATAAAGTAAGTAATTACGGACACAAGTAACTTTTTGCATTTTACTTTCTATCACGTTTACATATTTGTCATCATCAAAAAGGGGGAGATTGTTAGTGCAAGCAGTCTCGTTGAGGAGATTGCTAGTGCAAGCAATCTCGTTTGTTTTGATTGATGACAAACATGTAACTTGATACATAACGTAAAATGTACAAGTTACTTGTAATCTTGTCTTGTCTCAACATACATTCAACATCTCTCGAGTCCTCGTATGATACAACACAGGTTCGTACATGTTTGTTATGTAGCATTATGATCAAACCCTTAACAAACCATTTAGAATGTTTAAAATACGGTTAGGTAATTAAGTATTTTAAAAAGGCTAATCATTCTACTTAGAACCTTATTTTACATGATCACTAGGATACATGTTACATACATATACACATTACAAAGTTCACTAGGAATAACATATACAAGTTTACATGTTTATTTCTTAAAATGGAAACTTTATTAGTTAAATAATACCATGACATCATGGTATACATCACAAGTGAAATCTTTGTAATGTGTATATGTATGTAACATGTATCCTAGTGATCATGTAAAATAAGGTTCTAAGTAGAATGATTAGCCTTTTTAAAATACTTAATTACCTAACCGTATTTTAAACATTCTAAATGGTTTGTTAAGGGTTTGATCATAATGCTACATAACAAACATGTACGAACCTGTGTTGTATCATACGAGGACTCGAGAGATGTTGAATGTATGTTGAGACAAGACAAGATTACAAGTAACTTGTACATTTTACGTTATGTATCAAGTTACATGTTTGTCATCAATCAAAATAAACGAGATTGCTTGCACTAGCAATCTCCTCAACGAGACTGCTTGCACTAACATAGATGTTAAAAAAAAAAAAAAAAAAAACCTAAAATTAACTTCTTTATGTTAGATATATTGCATACATCGCTTTTGAAGTACACTCGTCAACTTTTCAGACTGTTATGTTCTTAATTAAAAAGAAAGGCAACCATGGTCTTAAACAACATTACGGGTTTCTTATGGTCTTAATTAAAAAGAAAGGCAACCATGGTCTTAAACAACATTACGGGTTTCTTATGGTCTTAATTAAAAAGAAAGGCAACCATGGTCTTAAACAACATTCCGTGTTTCTTATGGTCTTAATTAAAAAGAAAGGCAACCATGGTCTTAAACAACATTCCGGGTTTCTTATGGTCTTAATTAAAAAGAAAGGCAACCATGGTCTTAAACAACATTCCGGGTTTCTTATGGTCTTAATTAAAAAGAGGCAACCATGGTCTTAAACAACATTCCGGGTTTCTTATGGTCTTAATTAAAAAGAAAGGCAACCACGGTCTTAAACAACATTACAGGTTTCTTATGGTCTTAATTAAAAAGAAAGGCAACCAGCTAGGGATGGCAAAAGCACCCGAAACCGACGAGGAAAACCGAAACCCGAACCGGTTGGGTCGGGTTCGGGGGCGGGTTTAGATGCGGGTTTAGGTATTGATAAAATTTTTTAGTCGGGTACGGGTTCGGTGACGGGTTCTGGTAATACCCGCCCGATTACCTGTACCCGTACCCGTATCCGTTTACCCAAATCTATACCCGGTTTATTAATATTATAATTAACTAGAATATATATACATTATATATAATTTCTTCCATGATATTTTTTTATATAAGTATCTCTATTACATAACACCATTTATTTTGTACATGAATTATTCAAAGGCGTTAAATCGTTTGATACGATATTCATTTTCTTTAACTTTTAAAAAATTTGAATATATTAGGGTGTTTTCCTTTGCTTTGTCGGTGGATTTTAGTGTGACTTAATCTTAATACCGCCATTTTGTTCATATAATATTCAATTGAGGATAACCGATACCTGCGGGAAAACCAGAAAAACCGATGGATAATATTAATCGGGTATCCTGCGGGTAATGGGGCGGGTACGGGTTTGGATATTATAAACGAGTTCTGGTACGGGTACATTAAAACCCGCCCCGAATCCGACCCGTTGCCATCCCTACAACCAGCATGTGAAACAGTAGGTAACCTTTAATTAGTGGGTTGTATTTCTTTTTGAATTCTCATCCAAGCTTTTGGCTTCAATTACCTCTTTAATGTTTATGTTAAGACTTGCGAAGTGGTTTAGATTCTGTAATCTAAGCTTTATAAAAGTGAAAGTAATGATACAAATCATGCAAGTGTTTCATACTGGTGGTAATAGTGACCGCAAACACGACCACTAACTCAGTGTCAAATCAGTTTTTCTTCCTCAACCAACATCACTATCAACATATATAGTGGAGTTAACTTCAAAAATCGTCCCTGTGGTTTACCGGGTCATTTGGAAATGGTCCATAAACTTTAAAAATTCTGGATTTGGTCCCTGTGGTTTACGACCCATACGGATTTGGTCCCTTGACCGGGTCAACCTTCAGTTGACAGTTAGTAGAGGAATGAAATGACGAATATACCCTCATCTATACATACAAAAGCTTGAATGAAGTTAAAAAAAAAAAAAAAAAAAAAAAAAAACATCACCAGTTCGTGATGGAAGATGATTAAAGTCCAATTGATCAAAAAGAAACCAAAAACAACATCATCAGATAATTTCATACAACTTCATCAGATAATTTCATAAACATTACTAACCTTAGACCGAAAAGAAACCAAAAACAAAACAACATCATCAGATACTTGTAAATGCTAGGAACAGCTTAAAGTCCCATTGTTCATATCAGTTACTATCACTTGAGTCCCTGCCTTGCTACACAGCTTAGCATCCTTGTAAATGCTAGGAACAGCAGCAGCAAGGTGGCTACCATTCAACATGATTTGTACAACATTCTTCAACATGATCTGTACAACATTCATATCATCATCACAACCCATCAAACAACCACTTCATTAAAAGCCTCACAACTCGGTATAAATCCATTCTTCACTATTTCCTCACAAAGTTTCAAACTTTCATCCATTCTTCCAACCTTCGAAAAACCAGCCAACCATTGGCTTTGTAAAGCTTTGTAAACCATTGAACTATACACACTTTAAAACCATTCCCACCATTGAACTATACACCTTCTCGTCCATTTCATCATAAACCTCCCTCGCAGACTCCACTTCTCATAACCATTTCATCATAAACCTCCCTTGCATAACCATTTCACCAGCATCCTCTTCAACAAAACCAACCCGTCCTCAACTCTCCCTTCCTCTACCATCCCGAAAACCAAACAAGTATTAACAATCACTCTCGGCAAACACCTCTTCCCATCAATCCTATCTATCATATCAACAAAAGCTTGCAACTTTCCTTCTTTACACAACGCGCTAACCATAATGCCAACACTTTTATCATTCGGATCCGTTCTATTTAAAATCATATGCTCATAAACTCCCCAAACCAACACATTCTTATCCGATTTCTGAATCACATGTACAACGTATTATAACTAATCACACTCAACCTAAAACTATGCTCACTTAAACAAAAACAAACATCTAAAGCCTCATTAATCATCCTTAACTTAGCACAAATTTGCACAACAAGATCAAACACAAATGGGGTTGAATCAGTAACTTCATAACTACTTATCAAATAATTAACAAACAACATAACAGACGAGGAACCACCCGTTACAGAACGCGCTAAAACGGATTGAATTTGTTCATACAGTAGGTCGTAAAGGTTGAGTGTTTGGTTTAAGGTTTTCCAGTTGAGGGTGTTTGGGTATGATTTAAGGATGTTGATTATTGTTTCTGCTGTTTGGTTTTGGTCTGAATCTTGTTGTGATGATGTGGTTAGGTGGTTCTTGAGGATTGAAAGATGGGATTTGGTGTTTTTGGGGTTTATGATTATTCTACGAATAAAGGGGTTCATTTGAGGGGTTGAAACTTACCTACTGTAGCAACAAAATCATTAAGGAACAAAGTGGATCTTGAAATGCTTATGAACAAAGTGGATCTTGAAACTTACCTACTGTATGAACAATTTGGATCTTTTCATGTTGTTGTACTGCGTATGAAGATTATTGAGTTTTATAACAATGGAACAAGAAAAGACCAATATGCCCTTGAACTTAACGGTCAACTCACGGATGACCCAGTCAAGGGACCAAACCCGTATGGGTCGTAAACCACAGGGACCAAATCCGGAATTTTTAAAGTTTATGGACCATTTCCAAATGACCCGGTAAACCACAAGGACGATTTTTGAAGTTAACTCTATATAGTGTAATAACACAACCAACATCATCACCCAAATGGCCAAATATACACCACTTAAACATAAATATACCCTACAAAACACTCACACCACACAAAATACAATTTATCTCTCTGCACATCGTCTGGCCGACTGAGCTCTCACAAAAACACGTACACGACGCGTCTAAAGGGGTGATGTTTATAAGTTGGACGTGTCTAAGGTGGTCCGCCGACGTGTTGTTGGCCCCTTATTACCACGAGCCTCATTGAATATTTTCTCACACTGGTCCAATACGAATGATAACTAAGAATTGAATGAGACTGGACCTAGCACGACATCAATTTTTCATCTATCCTCGTATGGTCGTATATTTTTCTGGTTTTGTTACGTGTCACATTCATATTATTCTTTGAAGTCGATTTCAGTTTTGCTGGGCCATCAAAAAATTAATGATATTTTGAATGACGCAAGTAAGCTATTAAATTCCCATTTAGGGGGTCCTTTCGTGCTTAGACATTCTCCAATCGTGTTAACTAAGTTCAACATTTGATTTGATATATAGTTTAAACATTATATTGTAACTAAATTAACTGATTGTTTACAATATATTTTAACAAAAAATATTTATGCATCACAAAAAAAAAATAGTCTAAAAGAAAATTTATCCATGATTAAAAGGTGAATTTTGTCTAAAGTTGGTTAAGACTTAAGAGCTCAAAAATATCATGGTCAAATTTGTCAGCCAAGTAATGGAGGTCATATATTGAGTCAAACACTCAGCTCAAAGATATCTTTGTTCTAGTCATGACTTTGAATAGAAAACCGTCGATTGAGGAAGACTGATCATAGATACACGATGTGTTAGGTCACAAACACGTATGGATACGTGAGTGTTGCGACAACAAATTTTACAAGGTCGCACATTTATACAGTGTTTTCTTACCTACATCTTGCGAAATCCAAGTCAAAACTAATCCACAAAAACGTAAAGTTTAATACAATGACAGCTTTTCAGCATGACCATTTCATGTCAAAAGTGAAGCATTTTCTTATATTAATTAACTTAACAGCATATTTAAGTGTACTTTAAGGAAAATTATGACATGTTTAGACGCAAGCAATGACCGCTTTTATTAAAATGATTTTATTCAAGAGAACAAGTGTTTTGTTACTGTTTTATAGAAGACCTTGGATACCTTTACAAATGAAGTTTCTTAATCATACATGCTTCTATAAAACAACGAAAAATCGTTACTCAGTAAACAATTTGCATTTTCATGTTAAAAAAAGATGTCATCGCAAAACAAGCTCTGTCCCAAAACTTTATTTTAAACATCGCCAGCATTGGTCTCATTTTATGATGCCTAAAATACTTATCATAGAAGTTTTACAGGACAGAAGTAAAACTAAAAGATATTCATGCATCTCATTCGATAAGAAAACGTTTGTGTTTAACATACATATGGTAACCATTTATGGAAAGTTACAGAACTCGCCAATGATACCAATCGAGTATAATCAAAGGTCTTTACAGATTATGGTGTTAATCAGGCTTGTAAGTTCCCAATCCACGCAAACCTCACCACCTGAATGACCGATCGGGTTATTTGGGCACCACAAGCTGGAATCAGATTAAGAGCGCAAGATGTCCCAACTCCTTTGCATGTGTGCTGGCAATGGAGCTTCAAATTTTAAGCTTTTGATGTCCCCAAAATCATAATCCGAAGAAATATGTGCCTGCTTTAAAGCAGAGGACACATCGGGTAAAACCATCTTCTTGCAATGCAAATGAAGGTCAGGCTGCTTATCAGCAATACTCCCACTTTCTAGATCGAGGCCAAAAGGATGTGACTTTTTGTTACAAGCCTCTACTTTTTCTTCAAGATTAGATGAAAGTATCTGGTTCCATTTCTTGTGAGTTTGCCACCCGTATTTGTAGTCTCCAACTATCGGTGTTCCCAATACCTCGGCACAATGCACCCGGATCTATGTTTTATAATACAGAAAGATGTAATTAAATGAGCAATGTTCCGACTTTTGAGGTCAAATAAAGTAATTTTAACTCAAACAGATTGTGCAAGTTCGTGAGAGAACATTAGCTAGTTGATAACAAATTGTACATATTTTTGAAGGGCATATTTTGGAAAATTGTAGAAGAAATGTGAAGTTGTGTAAAGTAATGATGATTACCTGATGTTTTCTACCGGTGAGTGGAGAAAGCTCCAACCATGTAAGACCTGCAGTAATTTAACAGCAAATTGTTAGAGCGATGAAAGAAACCAAAGCTTCAAATGCTTATTTTATTAACGAATCCACCTGGTATAAATTGCAACCACCAAAACAGAGATGGCTTAACAGTGGAGCAAAATTTTGCAGTGATAAATATAACAAAGTAACAAACCATGAATAGATGAATCAAGAACTCGATATTCTGTTATGGCATGTTGAGATGGTGTTGTTGAAACATTTTCAACAACCGTTATGCGTTCAGATCTTCCATCATCCATTACCACCTTGACAGAAAACAATACATATTATCATATAAATCAAGAGTCACATATATTAGTAACGAATGAACAGATTCACTTAAAAGAAGTACATGCAAGTTGGGAAATGAAGAGATTTAGTTTATGTTTAATGCTAACCTTTCCCAGAGGAGCTGATATTAGACCTTGTGGACGTCTTGGTGATCCGATTACAAGAGCCCAATACTTTCTTTGAAGGAATCTTTTCTCGCTCTTTAAATCCTATAGTTAAAAAACAGAACAAGATCACATAAGAAAATACTCCGTACAAAATATTCCTTCGCAGAAAAGAAACTATTACAAAGAAAGAAAAATTCACTCACAATAGTGGAAGCACCAAATGTTTTCTCACGAAAGACAGAATGCAGAACAGTAGCACTGAGCTGTGTTCTTCCTAAGACCAAAATCCCACTGCTATCTCTATCAAGTCTGTGCACCTAGTAAATTACAAGCTTGTTTGACCACAAGATAGCAATAAATGAGATTAACCCTGGAACAAAATCGTTTTATGCAAAGTATACCAGATCGTGGTTTATCTCTGAGTAGCCAAACAGTTGCAAATAAAATAGAAGAGAAAAAGTCAATACTTACCAAGATTTATCATTGTTCCAGCTATTACACTCAAAATTTTATCAAGCAGCAAAAGCCGCTCAGCACTACAATATTGTTTTATTGTAGAAAAAGTTTTCAAAACTGGTTGAAACTGAGTGACCTACTTGGAACAGTTATGAAACTTGGTTACGATATTGTGACTCTTATTAGTTTACCTAAAATTTAATAGGTAGAAATTTAAAGTCACTAAAAAGTAACCAAGTTTCGCAACTATCCGTTTAAGTCGCCCAATCCCAAACGGTTTTGAAAATGTTCACCACAGTGGAACGATACTGAAACTTTGAGTGGTTTTTGCAGTTGAAAAAGAAAACGTTATCAAAACTGTTGAGTTGGTACAGAATGTAAATAAGTGGGAACAGAACTCACCAGCCTAGGTGGTTCAGACAAGTCGTGTCTCAAATAAGTTCCAGCTAATTCATCTAAGCTTCTTTTTATTCCAATACCACCCTAAAATATAAAACACGTTAATCAACTTCTGGATATTACATTATGTGCTGAGAAACATTACCAAGATATAAATAGGTCACCTGAACAGGCATTCCGGGAGGTTTATTTATAACAATAATTGCTGAATCCTGAAAAGTAATGAACAAAGAACTAAGATCACTTGTCAAGTTAAAGTGATAAAGAAAACATGCACACAAAAAATATACAATTAAACCTTGTATAGCTCAAGATCATGAAGAAACTTTATTTCCTCTTCACTGCAAAGGCATTCTGCTTTTTCAGTTGGCATTGCTTGTACCGTAATAGGAAGATAAATAGTATCACCGAATCTCATTGAGTCTTTGGCTGACACCTGTCAGAATTGAACATTTTTATGTTTTCATGAGAACGTTCTTACAAATGGACACAATGGAGCTCAACTGTAATATAATAGAGATTACTATTTTACCCTTTTGACTTGTTTTTCTGTGGTTTGAACATCTATATCGGATTTTGAATCATCAGAAGTTTTGCGTCGAACCTGCAAAATATCACTACATCACATCACTTGATCTTTAAATTCCAATACATGCTTCAATTGTTATTAGAACTAAAAATAAAGTGTTTGACCATCATGTAGGAACATGTAAAAATCATGTACAAGTTTGTCAATGTTATGTATGTGTATGCAAATTCCAAGTGATACTATGTAGATTACATATACAGGATACATTTCCGATAAGCATGACTTGTATATAAATTCCATTTAGAAGTTTGTGATACTCATTTATAAGTGTGTGACTTTTTGTGAATGTATCGAATCAGTCTGTAAGTTCATGTAGCATTACATTATTTTCATATAGAAGATTCTTAGAGGATCTGCAATCATACATTTATACGGTTTGTATTATACATTGTCAGGATACGCACAACTACACATTTCTCTTTGTGTAAATTAATCACATACTGTGCAAACGAAGACAGTTGCGTGTCTCACTACAAAACATTCATACATAAGGTGTCAAACACACATGTTGGTCGACAACTACTTGTCTACTTATGAATAAATGAATTGATACTGATACTCATATTGTATTAAAAAACCTGAAAAGTTAAATACAAAAAAAACAATGTCCCGTCTTTTGAGTACATGTGTCATGTGTGGTGGTAATGGACGGCAATTGCTATGCATTTGCCAATTCCATTTTATGCAAGTTTTTTGTCTTAATAGGTCTAATAATGTGAACCTGTTATATTCTATTGAGTTGACAAATGTACATATTCACAAGAGTTAGAACATTACTAGTTAACCAGAAAGTTGCATTATTTGAAACAACATGACCAAACGCAATGTATTAGCCCATTGTTGTTTCATCAACCCAAATGATCCTAGTGGAGCCCCATTATCACAACATATGTACTTATTAAAAATTGGGGACACCATTTTGTTTTTATTCAACTTCTAAACAACCAAACGGGCATCACCACCACCAATGAACTAGTTGAAGTTTTAAAGAGTAAAGGAGTATCAGTGTCATTCATCATAACCACCTACCACCCTAACATATATCAATAAGAATGAATTGTTGTAGTGAGATATCCTACTACATTTTTTATATGCACGCAATTATCATCAACTAAAACTAATTGGCAAGTGTTCCTGTCCTCAAAATTTCAAATGATTCCCCACTAATAAATACAGTCCTTTTGGCCGACTAATCCAACGGGCTTGAGCCCACCGCCACACATATTCAAACCAGGAAAAGCCCTTCCCTTCAGGGAGATTAACGAGGCAAGTTGATTCGAACTTGAGCCGTCTCACATTATAGTGATGATAGTCACAAGCTTACCACTGACAAGCCCGTAAGCCCACTTTTTTGGGCTTATCACCTTCAGCTTATAGCCTTAAATAAGCTATTAGCTCAAAAACCAAAAAAGTGGGCATGTAAGCTCTTCCAAATTTACATAAGCTCGTGAATAGGCATACACAAACACCCCCTAAAAAGGTTTCTAATTTAGTCAATTTTGCAGTATTCCCAATAACTATTGCTACAAAACACCAATCAAAAAACAAACACAAGAACACACCTGTCGTAACCGAAACAATTTCTGCACAAGTGACCTTGGTATCTCCGGGCAACACTTCATAACCCACTTAATCGCTGTCGTCGTGGGTCCCACATCATCACCTTTTACCCTCCCTCCGCCAGCAATATATTTTCCTAACGAAGAGCCATTAACAGTTAAGTTAAAGGGCGGTAACGTTAGCCACTTGTCTTTTTGTTTCTCGTTTTTGGGGTCTGATGATTGGGTTGTGTGGATGTTGTGATATTGTGTGGTTATGGCTTTGATGGTTGGTGATCGGAAAATGGTTCGCCGGAGATGGGAGAGGACTGTCATGGTGTTTGGGGTTTAGGGTTTTGGGCTGATGAATAATGAAATGACCGGTGTTTAAGCTGTTTAATGGGCCTACTGTAATTTGGCCCAAACCTATAAAAGATGAAACATCCACAAATTTCAAATGAAATTGAAAATTCGGCTTTGTCTAAAAATGTACTCGTATTATACTTGTCCCCCGTCCCTAAATAAGTGTCCACTATTGACTTTTAAAGTCTTACCTTTTTAACTTTGACCCTAAATTATTTTATTTGTATTATGTAATACTTGATGCAAAATATATGAATGAATCTAGTTTTAAATTTATTTCCATCGGTATAATTTTCATCAAGTATTACATAACACAAATGAAATAATTTAAAGTCAAAGTTGAAAGAAAATGACTTTAAAAGTCAATAGTGGACATTTATTAGGGACGGAGGGGGTACTCGTATTATACTTGTCCTCTTATGTGATTATATGTATTGTTATTCAAATTCTATTATTTTGTGCATATCTTTTTTAATTTGTTTATTTTATGTAAAAGCAAGGTTGTAAATATCTGTTATCGGTCGACCCCCTATAAGCGATTTATCGGACGTATCGGCGATTTATCGGAGACTATAAATTATAAAAGAAATTATTTAAAAAATAATATTAACAACATATATTCATTTTCTAAAGGCAAAAACTTACAAGAAAAATAATATTAACAACATATATTCATTTAAAGAAGAGAAGTTACTAACCGTGAAACAAAGCAAAACTTGTCGTGTAGAAACAAAAAGAAAACAGAAAGCATACCGAAGCAAAACTAAAAGGAAATATTTAATTAAAGAATAAAGACTTAAAGAGTAATGAAATCGGAAGAAAAAAGAAAGAAGAAACATACCGGAGCAGTGGAATGGCCGGCTGTGTAGTCGCCGAAGGTGGAATGGCCGGCGGTGGAGTCGCCGGAGGTGGATTGGCCAGTGGAGCCGCCGGAGGTGGATAGCTTGGTGAGAGAGATGAGTTGAACTTTTTGACCTAAAACTAAAAATTATGCCCTAAAAAACTAAAAAAATCCCGCTCAGCCTTTTAGTAAAAAAAAGTCCCGCTCAGTGTTTAGTAAAAAAATAAATAAATAAATAAAAATTTAAAAAAGTTAACTTTTTTAGTTGACCGAAAAGTCCCGATATTGACCGAATTTTGACCAAGGCGAGATATTGAGCCTATAACAAACTTTTCATTGCAGTCAAAGCCCGATAAGCGATTTATCACCGATTTATCGGCCGATAAATCCGATTTTTACAACACTGTGTAAAAGTTTACCCACTAAACTAGTAGCTGGTTAATGAGATATTTATTTATTTATTCAAGCTTAGTTTACACTTGGACCAGTTCTGCAGGATCCGACAGTATTAACTCCACACCAGATCTATCACTTTCACACACCACACATTTGTCTCTCACTCAAACCTTATATCTTATTAAACTCCAAAATCACTGTCGGTTTTAATGATTTTTGTCAAATTGCTTGGTGCAAAAGGTATTATATTTGTTATTATATATGATTTCTTTCATTTTGTGTCTTTCAAGAGTATGTATACATACCGATTGTATTTCTTAGGGTTTCAAAAAAAAAATGTAAATGTAATTAATATTTGTTTAATTTTTAGGATGGCACCTCCTAAAATGACACTTTGTGGTATGAGGTTCGCACTCATGATGTATTCTTTCTAGAACCTTAAGGCACGAGAATGGAGTTGTGGTACATTTGAAGTTGCCTAGGGCTGAAAGAATGGATTATGTTATATTATGTGAGTTTTCAAAAGAAAAAAAAATTGATAATAACATGTATCAGTTATTTATGTGCATATAAAAAATGCCATTACAAAAGGGCCGGAAATTATAAAAAATGAAAATGATGTATGCACAATATATGATGTTTTTGAAGTCTCACATCCCTCAAAATTTAGAGAAGTGGACTTTTTGAAGGCTCACATCCCTCAAAATTTAGCAGAGTACTATTTTGATAATCTATGGAGTAGGTTATTTCGAAAAGGAGGTTTCATGAAATTATAAAGAAATATGTTGGAAACATATCCTTTGATGAGCTTGTATCATGGGCAGAGAAAGAAGCGCAGTCACCATACGTTCATTCACCACCTAGGCCTAACTTTGTAAGCATTTCGAATAAAGGTACTGATGCGCGTGTATGTCGTTGCGGTTTAGCAGTATTAATGCCTACTCAAGTTTTAAATTTATATTTAGCCGACTTATCAATAACACACACACTTAACGAGCAGTGTACCCGGTCAGTATGAATATAATGGTAAGTAGAGTGTCGATCACTAAGAGTGGAACATATTATCTAGTTATTCTAATCAGTATTTCAATATATTAAGTTAGCTATACAACCTAATCTAACGCAAGGGGGTTCAGCCTGAGAGACTGGCACGATTTGGTTGCAATTAAATAATAAACTAAACCAATAGGCACGAATCAGCGAATAGCACACACGTACACAGATAAATACTTGAGACAATAAGAGGGTTGTCCTGATAGATAGGTAGTTTGTCACTTGTTTTATTGTTAGTTTTATATGAAGTGTATAGTTCGATGCAACGCACCGAGATTAAGTCCTTTCTCGTTGGTTCTAATCTTATCGGCGAGTAAACCCTTAATGATTACTTATGACTATCCTATTTATCTTTCTTCCTACTTTTCTACAGACCATAGAATGCGTAGGCGATCTAATAAATAGGCGAGGGCAGAGGCATGGCGACCCGATCAACGCTCAGCTAGACACAGAGGTTATCAATGCACTAATAAAAGTCACCAATGACATCAACATATAAAATTTAATTAATGAGAAAGCAGTTTTAAGGGAGTGCAATCTTTCCGTTGTCACATTACACAAGCCACCAATCTTGATGAATTAAAGTTTACTAACACAATAAAACAAAACTACTTAATGAATTAAACACATGCAGCACCTTCTTACAGCTCTTGTATCTTCATTTGGGTGTGTCTTGTGCTGCCTTA
The DNA here is from genome assembly GCA_021014915.2 of Artemisia tridentata subsp. tridentata. Taxonomy (NCBI): domain Eukaryota; kingdom Viridiplantae; phylum Streptophyta; class Magnoliopsida; order Asterales; family Asteraceae; genus Artemisia; species Artemisia tridentata. The sequence continues at coordinate 76,108,647 of CP139509.1, forward strand.
ATCGACTGAATTCGTCCTAGGTTTCTGTACTTCGGTCTTCGGATATAATATTATGCCTCTCGAATTCGTCTGGTCTTGGGGTATTTATAGTTTCTGTCTGAGGGTAAGATGCGGCGCATCTAGTAAGTAGATGCGGCGCATTGACTTAACTTCGCGTGGTGTCCAAGATTATAATATTCAGGAATATTCGTACACCGCCAGAAGATGCGGCGTAACTCCATAAGTAGATGCGGCGCATGTCCTCTTGTATCTTGGATCGTATCTGGTGAAATATTGATAGTGATGCGCCGTATGTAATAAGTGAGATGCGGCGCATCTGGAGCAGATTCGTCTTGATCTTGTCCATTTCAGTAGACTCTTAACTTCTTGCATGTTTTGCTCCATAATAAGTCCAAAATCGCCAAGTTTCACCAAATGCTTGTTTTTACCTGAGAATTACAAAAGTAAACGATTAAGTATCAATCCTCATACATAATATAATAAAACAAGTCAAATAATTAGGATAAATGATAGTAATAAAATGTACTTATTTGAGTTCATCAAATATCCCCCCACTTGAACTTTACTTGTCCCCAAGTAAACCTTAGAATTAATCTTATGAAAATGTATCCTAAAAGATATTAGGATTTATTTTTACATTTAAGCATGTATTCATTTTTGTCATAATCACACAACCAAACACTTAACGAATTAGAAGTTAAATAAAATAATTTGATAAAAGCAAATCTAATCGTTTAACTGTCCAGTCGTGACGAATATTCTATCATAAGCTTGGCAAGCATACACATCTCCCCCACTAAAGCCAAGGAATAACAAGTCTAAAGCGGTAAAAAGGGTTTTGAGGCTTAAAGGGTTAATTATTCTCCTTAATCTCTATCGATCTCAAATTCCAGAAAAGGTGACAAAATCACAAATACATGATCGAATCCACGAACACGATACTTGCAATTGCTCAAATCCTTAACTCGAATAGGCTAAAGATAGGACCAAGTAATCTTTACCAATAATATTATATCAAAAAGGGCGACAAAATCATAAATACATAGTCGAATCCACGACTACGATACTTAAGATTGCTCAAATCCCTAATCTCAATAAATCAAAGGTTTGGATCAAGAATAATATAGGGTATGGATAATATTTGGGATACAAATTGGTGTAAAATAAAAAATAAACAAAACAAATAAATTAAAATCTTAAGTGTGGTTAATCACTATCCCAACCATCCCATGAATAAGACTCATATCATAGAATAACTCACGCTTTAACACTTGAAACACACGCTTTAGGTAGACACGAATTATACTCAACAAGATCTTAATCAAAGAATAAACCTTAGTTGGCGTTCCTATAAAGGCCAACTCCCATTCAATCCATAGATATAATATACAACAACTAGTGGTGATATCGACCACTTAATACAAAACTTTACATAAGTTGGTTAAAACAAACATCCAACTCTTTCTTTTTCTTTTTCTTTTCTCATTTTTTCAATTTTTTTTTTTTTTTTTTTTTTTTTTTTTTTTTTTTTTTTTTTTTTTTTTTAAACATAAACATAGATGTGTAAACTTTCACCACATCACTATAATGATAATTCTGGATAATTTTTCCATACTTTTCATGACTTCAGAAATAACGGTAATAGTGAAAGTAGTAAACACACGAAAAAATAAACTCAAAGATATACAATATTTACTTTCACTCCAATTGCATTGTGCAATTTCCCGACCTAACCATAGATAATGAATTACGCACGCGAACACAGGTAATGTAAGGAAACACACTTTGCCTATAGCAATTAACCAACCACGGATTTTAATCTACAGGGTAGGCTAAGGTGTAAGGGTGTAACGAAACATTTTAACAAAGGTGTAAGAAACGAAAGGAATGGCTCTGAGTGTTTTTCTAGGGGTATCTTACTCTAAAAATGTGAGTAACAAAAGGGTTTATACGGGGGTTAACTAACCAGTGTAGTTAGTTAATAACACAAAACATATAAAGGCTATTTGGGTGTAATCCTAGAAATTTTACCAATTTAGACAAGTCATTCCAATTATATAAAATAATACTTATTATGGTGGTCTCGAATAGTATACAAGCCAAGTTCTAAAGTTTACAAGTCACCGGCACACTCATAGATTTGTGAATTTTGAAAAATATCATAATTTTTGAAAATAACGTCATGTGTGCAGCTATGCAACTTAGACTTTAAACAAAAACATGCTAAAAAATTTTAAGTTTCGATATATTAAGCACATTTTAAGCATATTTTGAAAAGTTTAGGACAAGTAAGTGTTAAGTGTTCTAATTCTCCAATCCCCCCACTTAAGTTAAACAACGTCCTCGTTGTTTGTATCAAAGTTTAAAAACTGGAAAATAAAAGAATTAGAACAGAAAAACTCCCCTGAGATTTGCTCGGTATGATCCTCCATTTGTATAAGAGCAAAAATCATCTTTCTTGTGGATTAGAACGTTTAAGCTTCATAATCGATGTATCAACAGGAAATGCAGGAATCTATAATACCACCAAGGCTTTAAAACACACCTAAGTTAAGAAATGTTCAACTTGCATAACACATTAGTAGTTAGTTAAAAATAAAATATAAAAATTAAAAAATGAAAATCATCAGGTCAGTCGATGCGCCGTATCTTATGGAAGAAGATACGCCGTATCGAGCCTGGAATAAATACGGAATAAAAACTTGATGCGCGTGTATGTCGTTGCGGTTTAGCAGTATTAATGCCTACTCAAGTTTTAAATTTATATTTAGCCGACTTATCATTAACATACACACTTAACGAGCAGTGTACCCGGTCAGTATGAATATAATGGTAAGTAGAGTGTCGATCACTAAGAGTGGAACGTATTATCTAGTTATTCTAATCAGTATTTTAATATATTAAGTTAGCTATACAACCTAATCTAACGCAAGGGGGTTCAGCCTGAGAGACTAGCACGATTTGGTTGCAATTAAATAATAAACTAAACCAATAGGCACGAATCAGCGAATAGCACACACGTACACAGATAAATACTTGAAACAATAAGAGGGCTGTCCTGATAGATAAGTAGTTTGTCACTTGTTTTATTGCTAGTTTTATATGAAGTGTATAGTTCGATGCAACGCACCGAGATTAAGTCCTTTCTCGTTGGTTTTAATCTTATCGGCGAGTAAACCCTTAATGATTACTTATGACTATCCTATTTATCTTTCTTCCTACTTTTCTACAGACCATAGAATGCATAGGCGATCTAATAAATAGGCGAGGGCAGAGGCATGGCGACCCGATCAACGCTCAGCTAGACACAGAGGTTATCAATGCACTAATAAAAGTCACCAATGACATCAACATATAAACTTTAATTAATGAGAAAGCAGTTTTAAGGGAGTGCAATCTTTCCGTTGTCACATTACACAAGCCACCAATCTTGATGAATTAAAGTTTACTAACACAATAAAACAAAACTACTTAATGAATTAAACACATGCAGCACCTTCTTACAGCTCTTGTATCTTCGTTTGGGTGTGTCTTGTGCTGCCTTAATCGACTGAATTCGTCCTAGGTTTCTGTACTTCGGTCTTCGGATATAATATTATGCCTCTCGAATTCGTCTGGTCTTGGGGTATTTATAGTTTCTGTCTGAGGGTAAGATGCGGCGCATCTAGTAAGTAGATGCGGCACATTGACTTAACTTCGCGTGGGGTCCAAGATTATAATATTCAGGAATATTCGTACACCGCCAGAAGATGCGGCGTAACTCCATAAGTAGATGCGGCGCATGTCCTCTTGTATCTTGGATCGTATCTGGTGAAATATTGATAGTGATGCGCCGTATGTAATAAGTGAGATGCGGCGCATCTGGAGCAGATTCGTCTTGATCTTGTCCATTTCAGTAGACTCTTAACTTCTTGCATGTTTTGCTCCATAATAAGTCCAAAATCGCCAAGTTTCACCAAATGCTTGTTTTTACCTGAGAATTACAAAAGTAAACGATTAAGTATCAATCCTCATACATAATATAATAAAACAAGTCAAATAATTAGGATAAATGATAGTAATAAAATGTACTTATTTGAGTTCATCAGGTACTGATGCGGGAATTGTAACCCTCGCAAAAGGTTTTACAATTCTCTAGGCATTGTACCTAACCGTTGTAGTGTAGTATAGGTAAGTCCGGGGGATTGATCGTTCTCTAGGGGAATAGTCTCGCAATAGTTGTGGGGGGTCTAGAGGTGAGGGATGATTCTTTTTGTATTTTTTTATATTTTATGAAAAGCAATTAAAATCTCGGTTTTGAAGGAGTGGGCGGAATTAGTTGTTAATCAACTAACAAAAAAAAACTAATTATAAAACTAAAATTAATCTAATAACAAAGAAAAGTAAATTGGTGGTAACTCTTATGATAGGGGAAACGTGTTCACTTAGAATTAATTACCCCCTAGTTATCTCCTACTGATTTGTTCAATTGTCACGTCCTTGTTTTAGTTGAAGCGATGTATTCCTTAATATTGGTCGTGGGGAGGTGCCGAAGTCCCCAACTCTATGAATCTTAGTCTCCCCTAAATCATTTAAAGTCTATTAAGTTTTCTAGGATCTACAAGCCGCAATTCACGCAATAAATACAACGAGAAAAACCAATAGTGCACTCTATGGTTGCATTTTCTAAGACGTTCAAGCTAGTTACATATAAGACGTCAACCATTTTTCTTAGCTTAATGCATGCAATCAACTAAACAAGAGATAATAAATCAGTATTCAATAACTAGGTTTCACTAGATCTAAGCAAACACAAATAAACTTAAGCTAGCATGTTAGATAGAAGAAAAGATAAACAAATAATCAAACAACACATAGACATATTGAATGATTAAACGAATAACTTATCTTCAATAAAACATTGATGAAAAAGGCCGAAAAAAGCCTTACAAGAGCTGTCAAAATCGTCTAGGGTTTTGTCCTCCAAAGTGTTACCCGAATTAATGAAAAAATGCGAAAGTATATATAGATTTACAAATGTGATGGCGTCACCTTATAGGTCGTGACGCCGTCAGCTCGCCGCGTTTAGGGTTTCGTCTTGTGCAAGTCGCCGTTATGACGGCGTCAGGAATATCTTGAGGCCGTCACTTGTTAATTCTTCTTTGCCGTCTCTTTCTAGCTTAACACGCGACTCCCATCTCCAATTTGTACCTGACGGCGTCAGGTTGTAGAATCTTCCAATTCCTCTGAAGCGTCACTTGATAAACTTGAACAAACAATCCAGCTTCATAAACAAGGGACGGCGTCACGTGGTAGCTTGTGACACCGTCAGATCTCCAAGTCTGACATGTTTTTCGCGACTTCGTCGTTTTCTTCACTTTTTCGTCAAAATAAGTCCAAAAAGTGCCGATTTCCAGATTTCTCGTCCCAAGTACCTAAAATACAAAAAGAAACGATTTGAGACAATATTTGATCATATTTATACGATTTTGGGCTTAAATGACTCCTTAAAAAGGTACCAAATAAATCCTTATCAAATATCCCTACACTTGGGATTTGCTTGTCCTCAAGCAAATGAGCTTTTACACTAATCAAAATACAAGTTAAGGGTCATTTAACATTAATATAAAAGTAATTACAACATATAATCGTTCCATGTTAGTCAAAATAAGCACGGAAATTACATACTAGCACCTCTCACAAAGTGTTTGGATTCTCACAGCTCTCGGGTGTATAAAGTTATATAACATGAATAGAAACGGGAAAATATAACACTCTCTACCTATCATAGCACATAGATTACCATAGGCTTGGGAAAGGATCAAACCTCCACCACTTTGGCGTAAGCACCTAGGATAAACTATCAAAGAGGGTTTTTCAAGGGTTGTAACGTTAGGTGTAAGGGTATGGAAAACACGGTTTGTTGGATATAGGAAAATTTACTGGTGGCAAGTCAATTATCTTGGTCAATTACATGTACAATGAGGTGTTGCTAAGCCAAGACTCGACTCAACTCGCTACCTACCAACTCTCTTTTTTTTTGTATTTTTCTTGACACTATTTTGACTTAAACAAAAATAAAGACGGGATGGTAGTCCGTATGTTTTTTTTTTTTCTCTTTTCTTTTTCTTCTTTTTATATATATATATATATATATATATATATATATATATATATATATATATATATATATATATATATATATATATATATATATATATATATATATATATATATATTGTAGATAAATAAACTCTTGCCCTACCATCCAAAATAATACATTAAAGGGATCTTGCAACCTCCCTACACTTTAACTTTTACATACTTTATGTTGGTGGTTATGAGCCCAGAAAAGGGTACAGATAATCAATAGCCTAACTAATTACCAATGAATGGTTACCGGATATCACTTGAAATCGTGTAATCACTTTCCAAAGTAAACTACTCGACCCTAATGCCTGGGTATCAGGATTATCTACTTGGGATAAGACCAAATGTATGTTATTGATTTAGGCACAAATCAATAACCCTAGCACATCCAAGTGTTTATATTTTTTGTCTCATATCTACATGCAGTTGTGTTTGATCTTCTATTTATAGGTAAGATCACTCAACCCTAGTCAATGGAATTATGAGTGATTAACGGCCCATTAATCACCACATAATTAGCCTCCATAATAGTAAGGATTAGTTGTTACATGACCAATTAAATGTGGTCATTAATGCAGTTAAAACTGCCACTTGAATAGGTCAAAACCGTTACAAGTTAGTTTTCATCAGAGTCACGGTTCACCAATCAGAAACACTCATCAACATGTTCACTTAAGAACTAACTTGCTGATGGTTTTAGTCTCTGATGGATACCACTCTCTGATGAACATTCACTCTTTGATGAGATAACTCGCTGAAGGATTAAACCTTCTGATGAGTTACTCCCTGATGTATTCATCAGAACTCATGTTTCTGATGAACCCATCAGAAGCATAACACCACTTATCTGAGTCAGGGTAGTCAGGGACCTGATGGGTGTACACTCCGTACCTCCAAGCCCATTACCAGGTGTCAACAAGTCATGGCATACATTAGATAGCCAATCACTCTAGAATACTCAAGTTGAGATACAGCTTTGCCAGTATTAGGTATCAGCTTCTCAGTTGTATCCATAGGAGTACTTACAGGAGTACAATTAGAGTGGTTGAATTTCCTCAGTACCTTCTCAATATAATGAGACTGAGTGATAGAAATTCCTTTACTCTCATGTTTGATCCTTATACCAAGGATAACATCAGCCTCCCCCATGTCCTTCATGGAGAACCTTGATGACAAGAATTCCTTTGTCAGGTCAACCTGATTTTGATCAGTGTCAAAGATCAGCATGTCATCAACATATAGACAAATGATGACTCATTTACCAGATTCATCAAATTTGCTATCTACACATTTGTCAGGTTAAGTAAATAACCACTAAACAAAAACACTTCATCAAATTTTTGATGCCATTGCTTAGGTGCCTGCTTCAGTCCATATAGAGACTTAATCAGTTTACACACCTTGTTTTCATTGCCAGGCATGATGAAGCCCTGAGGTTGATTCATATAAACCTCCTCATCTAATTCACCATTCAAGAAAGCTGTCTTCACATCCATCTGATGAATAATCAGATTGTGAATAGATGCCAAAGCAATCAGCAATCTTATGGTACTGATACGTGCCACAGGGGCATAAGTATCAAAGTAGTCTATCCCTGACTTTTGTTTAAAGCCCTAAATGACTAATTTAGCCTTGAACTTTTCAATAGTTCCATCTACCTTCATTTTTCTTTTGAAAATCCATTTGCAACCCAGAGGTTTGCAACCTGGTGGTAGATCAGCCAACACCCAAGTGTTGTTGCCCAAGATGGAATCCATTTCATCATTGATTGCTTCTTTCTAGAAAGTAACATCCTGAGACTTCATTGCTTCTTCAAATGTTTTGGGGTCATCCTAAACAATGAAGCAATAAGAGTATTGGTCAGAGACCTCATCTCTTGTTCCTTCAATTAAGTATAATTGAAACTCAGGTCCAAATGACTTTGGAGTCCTGATCCTTTTGCTCTTTCTGAGCTCACATTCAGGTTGCTGATCTACAACCTCATCAGAGACCTCTGATACACCAATGTCATCAGTTCCATTTGGAATCCTCTGGCTTGGTCTAGGGACTGATGAGAATCTATTCTCATCAAAGATAGCATCCCTTGATTCAATTATTGAGTTAATTGAAACAAATTCATTAGGTTCTATAACATAGAATCTAAAAGCTTTGGAATGCTCAGCATATCCAACAAAGATGCATTCAATGCCTCTTTCACCCAAAGTTTTCAGCTTTGGATCAGGGAGTCTGACAACTGCCCTACAACCCCATACCCTGAGATAGTTCAGGTTGGGTTTCTTTTTAGTCCAGAGTTCATAAGGGGTAACTTTGTTCCTTTTGTTGGGAACCCTATTTAATAAATAGCAAGCTGTTAACATAGCTTCACCCCAGAACCCTTGACTCAGCCCTGAATAGGACAACATGGAATTAACCATCTCCTTCAGTACTCTGTTTTTCCTTTCAGAGATACCATTTTGTTGAGGAGTATAGGGAGCAGTCGTTTCATGGATTATTCCCACAGACTAAAAATACAAAGTGTCCATGTATTCACCTCCCCTATCAGTCCTTAATATTTTGATCAGGGACCCAAGTTGCAACTCAAATTCAGTTTTAAATACTTTGAATTTATCTAATGCTTCATCCCTAGTATGTAACAGATAGACGTAACAAAACCTATAAGTATCATCAATAAATGTCACAAAGTACTTTTTGTTTCCCAATGAGGGAGTGGCATGCAAATCACATAGGTCACTGTGTATCAGCTCCAAGAGCTTAGTCTCACGTTTTACACCCTGAAAAGGTTTCTTAGTTATTTTGGTCATCATGAAAGTTTTACACTTTTCAGTGTCCATGTCAAATGCTGGGATTAACCCATCCTTAGACATATCTTGCATCCTTTTAAAATGTACATGGCCAAGTCTAGCATGCCACAGGGTAAAGTCGTTCAGTTTAGAGGTTGACATAAAGGTTGAATTAACAATATCATTAACAATATTAAGCATGAACATTTGATTACACAAATAGCCAAAACCAATAAACACACCATGTTTAGATAAAACAAACTTATCAAATTCAATAACTTGTTTAAAACCATGATTATTCAAAACACTACTTGAAACCAAGTTTTTCCTTATATCAGGAACATGAATAACATTAAACAAAGTTACAATCTTTCCTGAACTAAAACTAAGATCTACACAACTACGACCATACACCAGAGCTGTTGACTCATTTCCCATGTGAAGAATAGAACCATCATTCAGTGACTCGTAAGTTTTGAACCAGCGTCTATCTTTGCACACATGAACAGTTGCTCTAGAGTCAACCCACCATGCAACATCATCATCCTGCACATAGTTAGATTCAGATACATATGTAACATAATAAACCTGAAAAGATTTATTAAACATATTCTGACCTTTCAGAGGAACTGAACCATTCCCTGATCCACTAGTGCCTGATCCATTGGTTTTACCACCAATCTTAACACCTTTGCAATCCCTTTTAATGTGACCAGTTTTGCCACATTTCCAACAAGTAGGTGTAGCCTTCTTGTTAGGGTCAACCCTTGTGTTATCATGATGTTTACGTTTGCCCTTGTTGTCATTGTACCTGGTGGAGTTGTTATGCTCCACCATATTAACAACAGATGCACCAGCAACATTGTTGCTCTTTGGCTTGTCATTATCCTGCGCTCTGAGGGATTCCTCAATACGCAGATGACTGCCCAACTGAACAAGAGTCAGTTCTTCCTTCTTATGTTTCAAGGTATGCTTGAAATCTTTCCAAGAAGGAGGTAGTTTGTCAATGATACAAGAGACTGAAATAGCCTCATCCATGTTCATTTTGTGTTGTGTAAATCTTCCAAGTATACCAAGAAGTTCATTGTATTTTTCCATAACTGGTCTTAAATCAGTCATTTTGTAATTTGTGAAATTACTTACAAATAACTTCTTACTTGAAGTATCCTCAGCCATATATTTGACATCCAAGGAATCCCATAGTTCTTTGGAAGTTTCAACATTATGATAAATATCAAAGAGAGAATCAGACATACCATTGAGGATTAAACCTCTGTAAATGTAATCATCATTCTCCCATTTGCTCCTCTTCCTCTTCTATTCCACAGTAGCATCATCCCCATCATCTAGAATTGGTGTGCTCAGAACATACACCACACTCATGCTTGACAGCTGGAAATGCATCAAAGGTACCAATGCTCAAGCCTAGTGAGTATGAGCTCTAGAGAATGATAATTGAGCAGTATATTCAGATGATTGACTACTCTCTGTGGGAGGTCATAGAGATTGGTGATAGCTTACCAAAAACTGAAACATCTGCTGCTGGTGTTGTGACTATTGTACCTATTAAAACTGCTGAAGACAAGGCACAAAGAAGATTGGAGGTAAAGGCTAGAAGCACTCTCATGATGGGCATTCCTAATGAACATCAGTTGACTTTTAATTCTATCAAGGATGCTAAGTCTTTGTTAGCAGCTATTGAGAAGAGATTTGGAGGGAATGCTGCTACTAAGAAGACAAGGAAGAATCTTTTGAAGCAACAATATGAGAACTTTGCTGCTTCAAGTTCTGAGAATCTTGATCAGACCTTTGACAGACTTCAGAAGCTTGTCACCAGAGTGGCATACACATACTGTGGTGTGGAGAAATAAGGATGATCTAGACACAATGAGTATGGATGACCTTTACAACAATCTTAAAGTGTATGAACCTGAAGTCAAAGGGTCATCTAGCTCATCCTCAAGCTCACAAAACTTGGCTTTTGTGTCCTCCTCCAATAACAGTTCTGGCAGTACTAGTGAAGCAGTTAAAACTGCTCATGGAGTTACTACTGCTGGCACTCAAGTTAATGCTGCTAGTTCTACAAACTTTGACAACTTGAGTGATGCTGTTATCTATGCTTTCTTGGCTGGTCAATCTAATAGTTCTCAGATTGTACATGAAGACTTGGAACAGATTCATCCAGATGATCTTGAAGAGATGGACTTGAAGTGGCAGATGGCTATGTTGACAATGAGGGCAAGGAGATTCTTGAAGAGTACAGGAAGGCAGCTCAAAGTCAATGGGAATGACAACATGGGGTTTGATAAGTCAATGGTAGAATGCTACAACTGTCACACAAAAAGGGACACTTTGCAATGGAGTACAGGGCACCAAGGAGCCAAGACTACAAGAGTAGAGAAAGCTCAAGGAAAACTGTGTCTGTGGAACGTACAAATTCCACAGCTTTGGTGTCTTGTGATGGTTTGGGTGGATATGATTGGAGTGACCAAGCAGCAGAAGGACCAAACTTTGCACTCATGGCTTATTCTTCTTCATCAAGTTCTGACTCTGAGGTATCTAATGATTCTGGTTGTTCTTATAAATCTTGTTTAGATACTGTTGAGTTGCTTAAGGCTAGGAATGAAAAGTTAATTAAAGATTTAAAGAAGTCTGAGTTAGATAATTTAGGCTATAAAGTAGGTTTAAAGTCTGTTGAACAAAGACTTGAATTCTTTAAGCAGAATGAGACTGAGTATGTAGAGAAGGTTAATGTTTTAGAAAGTAAACTCTATGTCAAAGAAAACGTTATTAAAGAGCTTACTAAGAGACTAGAACAGACTTAAAAAGAAAAGGATGTAGTTCAACAAGAAAAAGAGGGCATTAAAATTAAAGTGAATAGGCTTGAACATGCATCTGAAGGTGTTAACAACATAATAGAGCGCCAACTTATGAGGAAATGTAGTGGCATAGGCTATAATGAGGTTCCCCCTCCCATTACAGGAAAATTTGCACCTCCTTTACCATAATTGTCTTGTTTAAATGAGTCTGCTGATAAGCCTGTAGGTGAGAGTAGTAATGCTAAGTTTAATGAGGAAAAGCCTAAAGTTGAAAAGAAGTATACTGATGCACCAATTATTGAAGATTGGGTATCTGATGATGAGGATCAGGTTGAGTCTACACCTAAGGTTGAAAGAAAAACAGTCAGGCCTAGTGTTGAAAAGACAAATTTTGCTAAACCTAATTCACAGGAACAAAATGCTAGGAGAACTGTTGAGCAACCTAGGATACACACTAACAGGCCTAGAGGGAACCAAAGAAATTGGAATGATATGATGTCTCATAGGTTAGGAAGTAACTTTGAGATGTTTAACAAAGCTTGTTATGTTTGTGGTAGTTTTGAACATTTGCAGGATAATTGTTATTACTATCAAAAACCTGTGTGAAACTATGCTTAGAGGGTGAATCACCAAAGTTTTGTTCAAAAATGTCACTCATTTGCTAAAAGAAACATAGTTCCAAGAGCAATACAAATGAGGTCTGGTTTAGTATCAGTTAATATTGCCAAGCAAAATGTTTCTAAACCACCAGTATTGATTAATACTGGTAGATCTGTTAGTGCTGCTTCCACAAAAAGAATAGTGAATGATGCTAAGTCAATATCACAGTTTTCAAAAAGAGCACATTCCACTAAAAAGAAGCCCATTCAAAGGAATACAGTTGTTAATACTGCTAAGGCAAAAGCAGTAGTTAATACTGCTAAGCCAAAAGCAGTGCTTGATACTTTTTGGGGCGATCATTTTTATGTTGTTAAGGCCTCAGCTTGCTGGGTTTGGAAACCAAAAGTTAAAGATTTAGATCATGTTTCCAGACACAGCAGTGCATCAATAGTTTTAAAGAAATATAATTATGTTGATGCACAAGGCAGATCCAAGTCAATAATGGCTTGGGTCCCCAAGAGAAACTGATTTTCTTACTTTATGTGCAGGGTAATCCACATGTGGAGTTACAGGATCAAGGAGTTGTTGACAGTGGATGCTCAAGGTACATGACATGAAACATGTCCTATCTCACAGATTTTGAAGCAATTGATGGAGGATATATTGCCTTTGGGAGTAATCCCAAAGGAGGGAAAATCACAGGCAAAGGTACAATACCAAATAAAAAAAATTGTTTCTGTTGCTAAGTATACTTAGTGTTGCTAGTTATACTTAGAACTGTTGTGTTAATGTTGCTAGTTATACTAAAGACTGCTAAGTATAATTGATGATATGATTATTGTGCATTGTGTTATTGCTTGTGGTTTTGTATTTTTGGACTAATCTTTTGCAGGATAAGCAAAAACAAATGTTGGAGTGCTGATAAATAAGCTGTTGGGGGTGGAAGTTGAGTTACTACTGCTAAGCATAAGTTAGTGCTGCTAAGCCTAACTTAGTGCTGCTAGGTTTCTGCTGCTAAGTTTGAGAGTGCTGGGTACTGTTTTAGAACTTTGAACGATTAAGGGTTTATATCCTTCAATCATTCACACAAATGTTTTTATCCGATCAAAACCTCTCTCAAACTAAACCCTAACTTGTTTTTATCGTTTAATTGCAAACCCCAGCAAAACCCTACACGATTTTTCAAAATTACACAATGTCAAATTTCTCTTTTGCTGACGAACACAACATGGTTGCATTTTTGCAAAAACCTAAAGAGTCTGAAGGGTTTACTGAAATCATTGATTTATTAAATGCAAGTCATATTAGATTTGCATTAACAGTAAACCCTACTATATATATTTCCCACATTAAACAATTTTGGTCTACTGCAAAGGTCAAAACTATTAATGGGGAAGAACATATTCATGCCCTTGTAGATGGGCAGGAAATACTCATTACTGAGGCATCTGTTAGGAGAGTTCTTCACCTAGCAGATACTGAGGGAATTGAGTGTTTCTCAAACTCTATACTTTTTGAAAACCTTGCACTAATGGGGTATGTAAGGAAAAATGATTCTTTAAAATTTTCAAAAGGATCCTTCTCCCCTCAGTGGAAATTCTTGATTCATACCATCTTACAGTGTCTTAGTCCAAAGACAACTGGCTGGAATGAGTTTAGCAGCAATGTGGCTACTGCCATAGTCTGCTTGGCTACAAACCAAAAGTATAATTTTTCAAAAATGATTTTTGGTGGTATGATTAAGAACTTGGATAAATCTGCAAGTAAATTTTACTTATATCCAAGGTTTTTACAATTATTTATGGACAAACAATTTTCTAAAAAGAAAATTCATTCAAAAACTTATCTTCCACTCTCTCATTCTAATAAGATTTTTGCTAATATGAAGAGGGAAGGAAAAGACTTTTCAAGGGTTGTAACACCATTGTTTACAACAATGTTAGAACAAGCTCAAAATTAGGGTGAAGGTTCAGTAATCCCAACTGAGACCCATCACACACCCACTGTTTTACCATCCACATCTCAACCACAAAAGACCTATACCCGTAGGCTCACACAGAAAAAGGGCACTTAGCTTCCTCAGGCTAGTGCTGGTATGGATGCAGATGAGGCTACCAATAAGGAGTGGGAAGGTAGTTTGGAAAGGGCTAGTACTACTGCTACTGGCTTAGATGCAGAGCAGGACAATAGTAACATAGCTAAGACCCAATCCAAGGCAACATCTAATGGGTCAAGTTCCCATGAAACTGACTCAGGTGATGGAAACCCCAGGCGCCAAGAAACCATGGGGGGCTCAGAAGCTCAAACTAGGTTTGAGGCTGAGTCTAACATTCCCAGTGATCCACCTCTCGGGATAGGTAACACAATCCGAAGTGGTGAGGGTAGTTTGGAACTAATAAATTGATTGATGGCAACATGTACAAAACTGTGAAAAGATGTTCTTGACCTCAAGCAGCTTACAACTTCTCAAGGTGATGAAATCAAGGGGTTGAAGAGGAGAGTCAGATATTTAGAAGGGAGACAGAGGTCAAGAGCACACAAGTTGAAAAGATTGCATAAAGTGGGTATAACTAATAGGGTAGAGTCCTCTGACTCTGATGATGTTCTTAAAATGGCTACACATGAGGATGCTCCCAAATAGGGGGGGATTAATGAGAGCATGGTTTCAGGGGAGGATGCTGCTAAGTCTGATAAAACTGCTGAATTAGTTATTGAGAAGGTGATTTAAGTGGCTAAGTTGATGGTTGATACTCCTGATGTTAATGCTGCTGATGTTTCAGTTAGTGCTGCCAGTTCTAAAATTACTGCTGCTGGGCAACAAGTTAGTATTGTTGTACCAGAAGTTAGTGCCGCTGCTCAAGAAACAACTGCTAGTGTTGCTGAAACAACTTTTATGGATGATGAAACCATTTTGGCTCAAGCTATGATAGATTTAAAGAAGTAAAAATCACCAGTCAAAGGGGTTATCATTAAAAAACCATCTTTAACAACAACATCAACCACAAAACAATCACAACCACCACAACAGGGCAAAGGCAAGGCTATTATGATTGAAGAGCCTGTGGTGAAATCTCTTTCAAAGTCAAAGCAGATGCTATTAGATGAAGAAATAGCTAGAATGCAACAAGAAGAGTATGATGCTGAAGATCAAAGAATAAGGGAAGAAAGAGAAATGAGAGCTCAAAAAGAAGAAGAAACTAGTCTCAGTCTTATTCAACAATGGGATGAATGGGATGATATTCAAGCCAAGGTTGAGGCAGATGGTTTATTAGCTCAAAAATGTTGCAAGAAGAGCAAGAAGAGATATTAATGGAAGAAAAGGCTAAGTTATTTATGGAGCTCTTGGAAGAAAGAAGAAAACATTTTCTAAGAAAGAAAGCTGAAGCCAAAAGGAATAAACCACCCACCAAAGCTGAACAAAGGAAAGTAATGAGTACATATCTGAGAAACATGGATAATTGAAAGCCTAGTCAGTTGAAGAATCTTAGTTTTGAGAAGATAAAAGATCAGTTTGACAAAGTATTCAAAAGGGTAAATACATTCATTGCTATGGATACAGAGGTGGTGGATAGTACATTGAAAAGAACTGGAGCAGAGTTAGAGTCTAAGGTTGTTAAGAAACAAAAGGTAGATGTGCCAATACCAGAGCAAGAGCAAGAGATTGAGCAGACAGAGCAAGAGCAAGAAGGTGATCATCAAGCAACAGCTAATCTACAACAATTGACAGAACTTGCAAGTGATCATGATGTAGAAATTGTTGATGTTATTCCTTTGAAGACCAAGGTTCCTATCATTGACTGGAAGACTGGGTATCATGGAAAGACTGCTTGGTGGGAGATAATCAGAGTTGGTGGACACTCTCAAAGGTTTGTCACTTTTGCACAAATGCTTAGAAAATTTGATAGAGATGACTTAGAAACATTATGGAAGCTGGTAAAAGATAAGTATGGATTAACAAGGCCAGAAGGCATTTTGGATAGAGTTCTCTGGGGTGATTTGAAAGTCATGTTTGAATGGCATCATGAAGATAGGGTATGGCAGGATCATAAACAAAATAAAGTTGTGCTTTGGAAGCTTTTTCAATCCTGTGGAGTTCATACTGTGATGATGAGAGGACTTCAAATCTACATGCTAGTTGAGAAAGATTATCCTTTAAGTAAGGCTATAGTCCATCAGATGCTAAATGGAACAGTCAAGCTTCAGATTGATGTTTTTGATGAAATGGTCTATAAGCTGCTCAAGAAGATGGAGGGAATACTTGCACCAAATGAGAAGAAACAGTAAGATGTTTGGAAGCATCCTCCCGGTGATGGTTTACACTGTGAAGGAAACTTGATGATTTTAGAAGAAAATATCAAGTTTAGGGGAGGATTGTTAGGTATTAAAGCTTCTAAGGTGTTAATACTGCTCAAGATGGTTAAGCCTGCTCACATGATTAAGATTGCTCAGGTACTTAGATGAAAATATTCTAAGTATGTTTCTACTGCTGGTACAAAGATTAAGACTGCTAGTGTATATTACTACCGCTGGTAATGTTGCTGAACTTCAAAGAAATATACACTAAGTAGTTAATGCTGCTAGAAGAAAAGTTAGTGCTACTAGTACTAACTTACTGCTGCTGAAGTCTTAATGCTACCAGAGTTAAAGTTTAGTGCTGCTGGAGTATTAATTAGCGCTGCTGATGTATTAAGTCGGTTTATGTGTAAGATAAGTATAGTAATACCGTGTAACACGTTTAGAAAAATATAGAAAAGATTTATCTTGCATAGAAAGTTATTGTAAGCCGATTAGGACTCCTTAGTCTATAAAAGGAGGTCCTAGGGCATATAGATTGATACGTATTCATTGAGTCATAGAGTTATAGCTTCAAGGTTGTAAAACCCTAATACTATTGAGTATTCGTATTATAGTCAATAATATTGAAGCGTTTTGTTAGATATAATTGTGTTCTTTGTTTACTGTTACATTGTTACAAAGTTCTTCTTAAGATCAAGTACAAGATTCCGCATTGTATTTGATAAACTCAAAGACAGTTTCTATACTTAGTTGTGTTGAATTTATTCAAGATAACTAAACCTTTACAAGCTAAGGGATTCGATCAAGTGCATAACTGGGATCAACAGTTAAGCTGGATAGAAGTTTGTGGGCAGGTTCACGTTTTTTTATTAGGAGATCGTCGTTATGAAGACGAGAAAGAATCTACACAAAGTTATATGAGTTACAGGAGATGATACGAAAGTTAGGATATGTACCAGTTTATGATCAAATGATGCATGCCATATGGAGAGGGTAAAAGATGAAAGCACTTTGGTATCACAGTGAGAAATTGACATTAGTGTTTGTATTGGTTGTTGGGGCAGTCCCACCAGGAAAGGTGTTGAGGATTGTCAAAAATCTAAGAATCTGCAGGGATTGTCATGAGGCGTTTAAATATATTAGTCGAGTGGTGGATAGGGAGATTATAGTGAGGGATGTTAACAGATACAATAGGTTTTTAGATGGTGGTTGTCAGTGTGGTGATTTTTGGTAATTCATGAAGGTCCTTCGCTTTTGTGTGACACCCACATTGTAGGGTGTATGCAAGATTTTAAACCCTTGGAAGCTATACTGTCGGATATAGTAGCTCAACCTGTGAAACCCGACATGAAATCTTCTGAAATGAGCACAGGGTTGGGTATGATGATTGAGTTCTAACAACTATTGAAGAAGTGGGCCACAAGGAGACCAAATTTCGGATTTATGAGCATCTTATATTTTAAGTTGAACTAGCATTAAGCCACCAAGATGAAAATCCAATGAAGGTACTATACAAATTTAACATACCGATATTTTGTTTGGATTTTGATATTGGTCGCATTTTATGTTTCAATGTTATTTATAATTATGTTATTTGCGGTACATATTGCATTGGATTCGCATTTAATTAAAAGGGTGATGCAACGTCCCAACAGTAGAAAAGTAGAGAAAGGTGCTTTATGCAGAGGGTACCAGAGGGTGGAAAAGCCACGAGTCGAGCAACCAATTCAAGAAAATGAGATACGTATTACTAGCCAGGACATGATGCATAACTATATCTCATATGCCATGACTTTGCTCAAAGTAATTTCCAAATGATCATTTCTACTCATGTAATGGTACATGGTCTTACCTTTCAAAGAGGTTATCAAGAAAGACAAGGAGAAGCTACATGTAGAACTACAACGATCACAATCTAATTATGATGTAGGCCAATGTGAAGTAACTCAACATCTGATTGAGGTTACTGAAGCTCCTTTTGGTTTCTTACATAAGAACATGATTTATTTAGGTTCCCTGTTTCTCTCCAAATGTTTATAGAGGTTTTTGGTACCTTTATTTATTGGTTTCTTACAAAGAAGAGGAGTTGAAATAGTTGAAAATGCCCATGAGGTTTTCTTTCTGGATTTCATTTCATTTTGTTGATTATCATCAAATAATAAGACTATTTCTGTCTATAATGATATAATCATCCATTTTTCTCCTTTGTAGGTACCTACTTACACAATCGTCATTGCCAAATATGGAGAGGATCCAAATAGGATTTATCTTATGGGACAGTCTGCATCAGGACGTAAAGAAATCCAAAGGAGAGAGCACATCTTGCAGTGTCTCACACATTAAAGCTTATTTTTGTTGATCTGGAGGGTAAAAATCATTCTTTGAAGCATTTTTTGTTCTTATGATCTACTCCCTTAAACGTCTTTCGTTAATAAATTATGATTCTTTGTAATTAAAAAGGTACAACATACTCAATCTGGTTGAGCATTTTGATAGACGAGGCCTTCATTCCCCTATATTGGACGTTTGATCCTCGCCCGTATCTCTTGCAGAATGTGACAGATGAGTACATGAGAAGATATACACCATCCTCAAACAGAAGAAGGTAATTACATATACACCATCTCCACTTGCCATGTTTTCCATTCATTATATTAGCTTCTACGGAAGCTTAAATGCAAAATATTTATACTTTGCATTTGCTTACAGGAACTACTTGCTGTATGAGAACAACATGGATTAAATTCGTGTGAGCGACTAAAAAGGTAATTCCTTGAGCTTTTGAAGTGAAGTTTATCGACACGTAGTTTTGTGTTTTGGCATTGGATAGTTAATTTAAATGATGTGTACATTTTGGGTAATGGGTAAAATCGAAGAACCCAATACTTTCAACGTTCTTTAATACCATTGTTTGGCTGTTTGGTTTCATTGCGGCAAAATGTATGATAAACATAGTTGATGATGGATAATTGTGTAAATGGTCAAAATATGGTGCAAAATTTTGTGTTCCGTTTCATTCTTGGCAACTTCTTCTAAAAGTAACACCCCTCGCGAAATAACTTAAAGAAAAGTCACTTTTTTTTTGTTGAACGGCTAAAGAAAAGTCATCTACGAAATCATTTTTTGCTTGATAAGAAAAATGGACGAAAACGTGTGAAAACGGACGAAAACGTGTTAAAACGGACGAAAACGTGTAAAAACGTAAGAATAACGGACGAAAACGTATAAAAACGAACGAGAACGTATAAAAACGTAAGAAAACGGACGAGTTACGTAAGAAAACCAAATTTTTATTTAATTAGAAACGACTGTTAGTGTAAAGGACTAATGTTGCAAACGATCGTTTGGTTAATGGACTAACGTTGCCACTTGACGACTGAGAGCTAACGGAGAAGATAATGACAGTTAGCGATAACAACGAACGGTGTGCAATAGTTTCAACATAGGGATCAATCATGCAACAAAAAAAAGATAGGGACTCAATTAGGGATTTACCCCAAACCACAGGGACGAACAATGTAATTTACTCTGAATAACTAAAACAATATTATGGATCTCATATGCCGACGAGTCAATATTCGTCCGAAGTCTTATGGATCTCATATGCCACCAAGTAATCATTTTTTAGTGTTTGAATTTCATATAACATGATAAATAATAAAAAAACAGTTTGAAAAAACATGTGCTCTATTCGACTATGAGACGATCTAAATCGTCTATTCACTTTATATGTCATTTTTGCTCATTTCCAGTGCTCGAGGCAACTATCAAGAAACCTGTTACTGCCTTGTCTGCAAAAAGCAGAAATCATATCCGTTGCCACAGCCAAAATCGGTGAGTGATTACGCTTACTTTACCACAATGTTTGTTTATTCATGATTATATACCGTTTTCATACTTTTCCCATTTCATATTCAGGTAAGAACTGGTTGGGTTAAAGGGAAAATAACCTTTTCCTCCCAACAAAGGAGTTACTGGTATACTGCCTTCGCCAACTGCTACAAGTCACTAGAAGCTGAAATCCCAGGAATTAAAACATGCCCCTCATGTAAACAAGAATACATGGCACTATGTCGACACCTGATGTGGAATTATTAACATATTTATGCTACCAGTTCTCAATTCAGTATCATCTCCCCAAGATAGATTTAAAAACTCCAGTAAGCTATTGGTGATGCACGGTTTTGGAAAAATTGATAACGGTAATGTACGCCTCCTTTTGTAAGGAAGATTGTTGCTTCATGGTCGAAAACACAAAGAAAAATGATAAGGAGATTCAAATTTAGAATGAAGTTAACTTAGAGGTTGATTAGGTTAACTTTTGTATTCAGAAACGTATCCTTTTTTCCTTTTGTGTTAAATTTTGTTGTTAATTACTTGATGAAGTGAGTGCGTGTCTTAAAGTTATCCTTTGTACTAGAACGAGGTATGTTACCCGCGCGTTGCTGCGGGGTGTTTGTACATGTAAGGTAGCTGTAAAATAATATGTTCAAATTTATGATGATGTGGTTACGTGTTAGTATTTGTTACCAAATTTATATGTAAACCCTTAAAAATCCATTGAGAATAGAGACAGGTTTGCTAAAAGAGTGCGACTACAATTCTTTTGGGTACGAAACCCTCTAATGTAAGTTGTATCAAAGTGTCACAGCATTGCATATATAAGGTTTATTTGCATAATTGGGAGTTTGGAAACAGTGTTTTTTTCAGCTACAGTGCATTGTGAGGGACGCTACAGTGCTATGAACAGTACTATTATATTTTATTGTGGCCATATAAGCCCAAACCGCATATCACAAAGAAAGTTTTAGACACCAAGAACAGATCCATGCATCTCTGGCATTTGGAGTTCGGGTTAGATTAATTATTTGGAGTTAACCTTGCATCAAAAGGGATGTTACGATTAGGTTTTTTTTATGCCCATTTGTAAATCGTGTGTTGGTGTTAGGAAAGTAAGAATACATGGTATTCTTTATGTGTCGATATTAATAGTTGATCTTTCGTGTTTGTCGTAGGAAATTTGTGTTACATATTGGCAAGCGCGCAATTGTCAAAGCTAGATGGTAAACAGAAGAGGATGGTGCGAAGAAGTAATCTGCTCCAAATCACTTGTCACAGCATTCTCTTCAGTCTACCATCTAGCTTTGGTGAAATGTATACGAACCTGGGCCGATGCATAAAACAATTTAAGTTTGTATAAAAATGTACACTAATTTAAACTGTTTATAGTAATGTGCAGCGCCAATGAAAACAAACTCAGTTGAACGTTTTGGATCTCAAAGGAAAACAAACACTGTGAGTGAGGATGAACAGTCTGGCCGACCAAATAACCAATCAATTCATAATCTGGACCCTCGTTGAATCGAACTGGCACAAAAAAAGGCCTAAGCAGGCCAATAAATGTTAACATGCCATAAACCTGATAGAACTTATGAGTACTCTCGCATTTGTTAATGGGAAATGGAAACGGACTTCTGAAGTTCATCATTGGTGCAAAAAAAGGCGGTTGCATAATAGCAACCAACCTATCATACCATCCGGTCCTACACATTGCAGTTTAACATTCAAAGCTCCAGTGAACAGTAGCATTTCAGATGAGTTGGCACGATGCACACCATCTGATGTTTCTAAACGCTAGAAACCATAAACTTGATACAATATAGCAGCACTCTCAGATCTCTTAATGAAAAATGGGTACAGAGGTCCGAACTTCATCATGCCTGCAAAGTAAAAAAAATAAATAAATAAATAAAAAAAAGAAGCATACCTTGTCGGCCAAAAAAATAGCAGGTTGTTAAAAAGGTTAAGCATATGAACAATGTCAAACACAACTGTGTTTTATACATCTTGGAAGGTTTAGTGGTACAAAAGGTTTTGATAATCCATCGTCTGCATTTAAACATAAGAGCAAGCACAGATGATGTACATCGCTTGTCAATATTAGGAAATGAAGACTATGTGGTATTTTTTATTTGCCGATACTAAAAGGTGGTGTTCTGTGTCTGTCATGGTAAGTTTTTTTCGCATATTCATAACCACAGTTACACAAAAGGTCCTGATCAACAATACAGTTCAATTTCGAAAGATAGATGGGAAACAAAAGAGGATGGTGCGAAGAAGTAATTTGCACCAAATCACTTGCCACACCATTCTCTTCTGTTTCTCATCTATCTTTTAGAATTGTACCCTATTGTTGATCATGGCCTTTTGTGTAACTACAGTTATGAATATGCGAAAAAAAACTTACAATGACAGACATAGAGCATCAACAGTTAGCATTGGCAAATAAAAAATACCAGATAGTGCTCATTTCTTAATATTGACATGCAATCTACAACATCTGTGGCGGCCAATTATCAGAACCTTTTCTAGCACTGAACCTGCTAAGATGCATAAAAGGCGGTCGTCTACTACAGTGGAGTAAGACTATACATTAAAAATACAATAATCTTGCATATACAAAGGCAGTTATTAGGCTCAGATTTTATAACCAAACAGGGTGAAAAAGATGTATGACCGACCATGGCTGCAAAGAAAAACGGTTGCATAATGATGCCATCCAGTCGTTGCCATGCCAAGCTACGGCTACAATGTTTGAGTACCAAACCGATTGCAATGACAGTGACATAAGAATGGGTTTTCGAGGGGAAGCTCAAAGTACTAAGGTGTGTCGAAGGAAAAATTGTCGATTCTAGAAAAGCATGTGAGTGTTAGGACTCGTGTTGAATGGGATAATGAAGGAGTGTGGCCTGTCATGAACAATACACAGTATATCATTATCACAATCAACACGCCTCAATTATTAGAGCCCATCTATCAAACGATGTATGTGGGTTCCATTGCTTTATTTGACTGAGTTCCCTAAAACCATTGGTGTGCTTGATAGACAAACGGTTTTAGGGAACTCGGTCAATTTAACCAATGGAACCCAGCTACATCGTTAGATAGATGTGCCCTAATAATTGAGGTTTTCAAGGTGAAGTTCAATGTAGCAAGGTGTGTATGGCCACATTACTTTGTAGTTGCTGGTTTTAGGTCATAAAAAAGAATGGAATTCAAAAATCAATATAGTTAACCCTTCTAAGGTCCCCTACAGTTCCTTTTGTCGTTTCAACTCCCTTTGTGCAAAGGCCTGCACCAGGCGAATTGCTAGATTGTTGAAATAACAAAAGGAACTGTATGGGAACTTAGAATGAGTAACTATGTTGAAGTCATTTATTAAGCTAAACCATTCATCCGCTAAGTAAATGTGGGCACCTAATACATAGCTTGTTACTTTCAACTTCTCTTTGAAACACTTTTATAGAATCCACAACTATAATTTTTCGCTAAATTTTACAAAGCCACTTCTATATATGATAGACCTTTGCCACGCCAAGTTACGGTTACAATTTTTGACTAGTCAATTAATTAGTGTCTGAAAATAGGTCCAAATCATTATAGTTATGCCATAAGTAAAGCAACGAACGACGTTTTCTAGGGAAATAAATGTGAATACATACCTGAGTATGTGACTTATGTTTTTACTTTTTTTGTAGTGCCTGCAGGATGATTGAACGAACAAACCTGAGGAATAGAACTTTCTGGGTAGGCCAGAGCATGCAAATACAGTAATAGGTCAGCTTGGTTTCCGTACATCCATCGTTGATACGTTCCTTCTGTGTGCATGTATTCATTTAAATTTCAGTTAAACCTGTTAATGAATCTTACAAAATCAAATTCCAACAACTGATGACTATGAAAGATTACCAATTCAATCCCATAAACACATATTAATACTTAAGTTTATGGTTACACAATCTTTAATTTTCAAATTTAAATTCACTAAAATTAAATTTTGTACCTTTGAGTTGAAGCATAATATATTGAGGTAGGTGAGCTTTCGTCTCAATTCATAGTTAGGCGCGAGAAATCTACGTTTGTGATCTTGTATATTTTGGTTCTCCGACATGTTACTTTTTCCCTCATCTTTTTCAGGTTGAGTGGTACAAAAGGTTCTGGCCTTTGATTGCATGCATTTCACCATTACACCAACTATTGATGGTGCACATCGCTTGTCAATATTAGGAAATGAAGAGTATATGGTATCCTTTGTTTGTCCATACTAAAAGTTGGTCTTATGTGTCTGTCATGGTAGATTTGCCTGTGCATATTCGTACATGCAGTTCCACAAAAGGTCTTGATCAACAATACGGTGGTAATCTGAAAGATAGATGGGAAACAAAAGAGGATGGTGCGAAGAAGTAATTTGCACCAAATCACTCGTCACAGCATTCTCTTTAGTTCCCCATCTATCTTTGAGAATTGCACTGTACTGGTGATCAAGGTCTTTTGTAGGACTGCAGTTGCGAATATGAACACGCAAAATTAGCATGAGAGACACAGAACACCAACTGTTAGTATCGGCAAATAAAGAATAGCAGCTACTGTTCATTTCCTAATACTGACACACGATCTAGATCATCCATGGTTGGCTGTATGGTGCAATGCAGACGGCTGATGATTAAAACCTTTTGTAACAGTCAGCGTCCCAAGATGCATAAAACACACTAGGCTCCTACAGTGGAGTAACACTGTAAATTTAAAATATGACATCGATGCATATAGAAATGCAGTTATTAGGCTCAGATTTTCTAACCAAATAGGGTAAAAAAGATGCAGGACCGAGTATGGCTGCAAAGAAACACGGTTGCATAATGATGCCATTCGTTATTTGCCGTGCCAAGTTACGGTTACAATCTTTGACTACCCACTTCATTAGTCTCAGAAAACAGGTTTCAATCATCATAGCCCTACTGTAAGTAAACCAAGAAAAGATGTTTTATATGAAAGTAAAACTCAAAAAAACTGGTAACGACGTAGAACAAATAAGTTTGTACGTGGCTGCAACCATTTGATCGGTATACCAAACCAAAACACAACTTTGAGTCTACAACATAAGTCTCAACATATCTGGGAAGTCTGACTCCCCTCACAAAACCGATACACATAAAGTTTAGAGCTGCAAAGAGAGTAAGTAAATGGGTGAACTATTTGGGACAGAAACAGTAAGAGAAGATCAATGATGGGCCAACGATTATGCATGATGATAATATACATAATAAGGCTCAGTTCAGCGATTATAGAAGTGGTACCCAAAACCGGTCTTGGCTGCAATCATCCGATCGCTATGCCAAGACTCAGGTTATGGCAAGCTACACTTCGCAAAATAGGTAATAGTAACGGCTTTCATCATTGCCTGTCATATTCCTCATGTATTACATAGATACCGAGGCAAAAAAAAGGGATTAAAAAAATAAGAATTTGGCGTCAACAACAGTAGAGCCAACACTGATAACTAAATTCAACAACAACCATTGAGCAGATCAAAAGGGTCGCATCTGTAAGAGTTTAAAAGTTCAGATTCTTAAGAACCCAACATAGAAGGAGTCAAAATTTGTAACCAAATAAGGTGAAACAAATCTATGGCCGACCATCGGTGCAAATAAACACGGTTGTATAACGATGCCATCCGATCTGTGGCCGGCCAAGTTGCGGCCATTATTTTTTACCACTTGCTTCATTGGTCTTAGAAAAAAGGTGTTAATCATCACAGGCGTACCCTAGCTGAACCAAGAAATGCGGTTTTTGTAGGAAATAAATGTGAACAAAACTGGTAATCACTTACAATAAATAAGTTCATTAAGGATCGAAATAATAGGAGATAGCTTCTATGACTGGAGGTGTAGGCACCTGTCTCGGGGAGATGTGGACCATCTGAACTTGAATCCCCTTACCTAGTAAACTCATGATAGCCTCCTGTAACGAATATCATCATGATTCTTATGTCAGTCAAGCGATTGAAAATGCAATAAGCAGAGTGTGCAGCAAAATCAGTAACAGTCAATGAATGCTGGTGAAAAGAATTTGTTTGAGTAACATACCATTGTACATAACTTGATTCATTGTCTAATTTAGCCGTTTTTTCCCCAAGACGCTCCATTCAGAGCATCCTCTTCTGTTCGGCATCTATCTTTGGTCAGATGCGCGCGACTGATGAGCCTTTTATAGAAGTGAACCTAAATATTATATAAAATTTGTGAAGAAACCACAGGCACAGAAAGTATATATTTCCTTTTCAGATACTTACGTAACCAAGTGGCATCTCATTGCTGGCACATCAACTTGGGAATCAGGGACTACTCTGGAAGAGAGTAGTAGCTCCTCTAACGAAATGTCGTCTGCCTTCTTTGAGGACCATTGACCATCTTCCGGAGTAGGCCTCGATCCCCAAGTTGATGCGCCACCAGTGAAATGAACATCCATTGTATGAATATTGAGCTGTAAACCGTCTTCAAATACAGATTTTGCGCGCAGTTTGAGGTTTGATAAACTGGAACGCAATTCTAAACCTGTATCTGAAGCGGTTTTTTTGGCCATTCATCATGCAACACATAGATGGCTGGCTGGGAAAAAAATGCTTTGGTTAGACCACCAATGTAAGCACCAATCATTTAAAAAAAATAACAATGGCCATTAGCACAGGTCAAGCTAGGGTAGGTGTCGCCTGTCTCAGATATAAAGCTTACGAATGAGGGCAACAAACACGGTTGCATAATGATGCCATACAGTGCTTGGCCCCTCAAGGTATGGATCCAATGTTTCACAACCCACGTCAGGAGCATAAAAAAAAACCCCCCACAAACAGGCCAATGAAGGGAGGTTATACATTATATATAGCAAACATTTTGTTGGCTATTTAGCCCCTTTTTTTTTCGCCAACCTGTTTTACCAGGAGGCCGAATAATAAATTGGTTCGGTATTAGGTAACCTTTACTGTTGATCATAACCCGCAAGTTTTGTTATCGTCTGAGATCCGAAATGTGAAATCCCGAGCCGTAAATCCAACGGCAATTCAAGTTTTTCTAAACCAAGCATATGGGCTTTGCGGCGAAAGCATTTGCCTGTGACGGCCTGCACAGTTGTATGCTTATGCCTCAAAAGGCAAGCATCCGTAATGCATAATGATAACATAGATGCTAAGGGTCAGATCAGAAATCGGGCAAGCGGTACCCAAAACGACCACTGGCTACAACCATGTGATTGATATGCCAACAACGGCGGAATGGCAAAGTACACTTGCCAAAATAGGAAACTGTAACAACCGTCATCATTGCCTTCTATATTCATTGAATAAAACTGGTAATCACTTACAATAATTACTTTGCTATCAGGTGGACCGGACTGTTCATCCTCACTCTCATGAGTTTGTTTCCTTTGACATACGAAACGCGCATTCTCAAAAGGCAAGTATCCCTGATGCATGATGATGATATAGATAATAAGACTCAGGTCAGCAATTATGGAAGTGGTACCCAAAGCCAGCGTTGGCTGCAACCGTATGAACGGTATGCCAACCTACGGGCCATGGCAAGCTACACCTACCAAAAAAGAGACTAATAACAACTATCATCATTGCATGTGATATTCATCATGCATTACATAGAGACCGGCCGAAAGGAAAGATTGTTTTGTTGAAAACAACAACAACAGTTATTAGGCTCAGATTTTAAAACCAAATAGGGTGCAAAAGGTCTAGAACCGCCCATGGCTGTAAAGAAACACGGTTGCATACTGATGCCATCCAGTGCTTGCCCCGCCAAGGCACAGATCCAATATTCGATCGGGCACTTGATTTGTCTCAGAAAATAGTTGCCAATCATCATAGCCCTAGTGTAAAAAAAAACGGGGTAAATAGCCCAACCAATGGAACACATACATTATATCATACTTACATTTATTGGGCTAGCTAACTCGTTTTTTTTGGAAACCCGGTCCAGCGAGCCTCCGGGTCAACGGAACCCATACATTATGTCTAAAAAGGCAAGTATCCAATATGCATGCATATTGGTAATGCCCTTTTAACGGCATACAAACTTATCGTTTCTAAAAGTTAGAAACCATAAAACTGATACAATACACGTGCAGCACCAATGAAAACAAACTCAGTTGCACATTTTGGATCTCAAAGGAAAACAAACACTGTGAGTGAGGATGAACAGTCTGGCCGACCAAATAACCAATCAATTTATAATCCGGACCCTCGTTGAATCGAACTGGCACAAAAAAAAGGCCTAAGTAGGCCAATAAATGTTACCATGCCATAAACCTGATAGAACTTATCAGTACTGTCGCATTTCTTAATGGGAAATGGAAACAGACTTCTGAAGTTCATCATCGGTGAAAAGAAAGGCGGTTGCATAATAGCAACCAACCTATCATACCATCCGGTCCTACACATTGCAGTTTAGCATTCAAAGCTCCAGTGAACGGTAGCATTTCAGATGGGTTGGCACGATGCACACCATCTGATGTTTCTAAACGCTAGAAACCATAAACTTGATACAATATAGCAGCACTCTCAGATCTCTTAATGGAAAATGGGTACAGAGGTCCGAACTTCATCATGCCTGCAAAGATACTCGGTTGCATAATAGCAAGTAAGCTATCATGCTATCCAGTCCTTGCCCTCACAAGCTAATGTTCTGACCTCCAATGACCAACACCATTTGAGATACGTAGCTCCACTACAACAACTGTAATAAAAAAAATGTTTAATTAAATTAACCAAAACCCTGCATCAGACAACAACAACAACACAACCCAAAACATCACATCAGGAAATTAGGGACTGGTACAATTAAATATAGCAAAACGGATGGAAGCGGCAAATCTAACACAAAAAATTATAAAAAAACTTGTAATCTTATAATCCTAAAACAACAACCCTAATAAAAGAATAAGTGTCCAATTAAATTAAGGCAAACCCTAAAGCAAAAAATAACAACAACACAACTGTAAATGTGACATAAGAAAATCAACAACAACCACAATTAACTGCACAAAACTCGTACATCAACCAACAACTATAAATACCTCGAACACAAAAATAATAGCAGCTAAGTAGGCCAATGATATCAACAATTAAATGCAACAACAGGGTAAACCTCATATGATAAAATTGCCACCACCAACAACAAAAACAACTAAACATAATAAAAGAATAGAACCTACAATGAATGGTTTCACACGGTTTCTTTACACAATCAGGGCACCAATTTTTTTTACGGCAAAAGTTGGTAGCACACCTAAACCCGATCTGAAAGTGTGGATATAACTAAGTAGGAAACTGTAGATATAACATATGGCATAAGAACAACCACAAAACCAATAAAATAATAGTAATACTGTTAATATCACTGTAGTTGCTCTCACAGAATACTGTAGCCACTTCATAACCCATATATTCGGCTCGGGAAAGCCTGAATCGGCGTCGGGCACAGGAGCCAGGATTGCACGGATCGGATCTTAAAGGAAAGGGAATATTGTGAGTGGAGAGCAACAGTCCGGAGCACCAAACACCCACCCAATTTATTACCTGGACCCTCGCTGGACCGGGTTGCAAAAAAAAAGAGGGTTAAGTAGCCCAATAAATGTAAGTATGGTATGTACTAGAATGTGTTGTGCTTTAGTCTAACATGGTTTATATTGGTCCACAACAGCCTTTGCATCTCAAAGTTATTGCGAATAGAAGTAACAGTCATTGAAGTTTGTGGGAGAAACCGAGTAACTGACAGTGTTGTAGCATAATGAAGCGTTATCAACCTTTGTTTTATTTAACGAAACCAACAAATAAATAAATAAAACCATTTAGAATACGTTAATTTGTTTGTATTTTAATAAATTATAATACATAATTTAAACTTTTATAAAAACCCCGTGCGTGCACGGTTATTATAACTAGTTATTTTAGAAGCCACATTGAAGAGACGTAAACTTGTCGGTTGGCGAAAATTGCAAGTAAATGTTAGAAATTGAGCTTAGGATGTGATGATAATCTTGGATATCTTGCTTGAATCGTGTAAGTTCATTTTTCGAATAAAGTATTTCGACCCTATTTGTGTCTGAGTATCACGAAATCCTTATCGGGATAATTTAATAACACTTTGTTTCTAAACACAAAAGAACAAAACAATACATAGAAAGTTGTGTATTCTTCATATGTTCAATGAGACCAAATATGTCTGTTAAATAATAGACATATGTAACAGTTAAGGGTAGTTAATTTTGGTTAAAACCGAAGTATCACAACCCTTCACCAATAAGCATGTCAGTTGGGTTTTGGCGGGAAAAACTATTAAGTCATTTAATACCGATTTGTAAAAATCATTTAGGTTTTGGGCGCTGCCCCAAACCCCGCGAGCCCCCCACCCCTCGACCCACGCCCGCTCACCCGGGAGCGGGACCCAACAAGGGGCGCTGCCCCTTGAACCCGACATCTTTGTCTGGACGAAATCATTTTAGCTTAACGAGTGTGCATTCCACACTTCCCTAACTCGTATCCGAGCTTTATATGAAATTCCACTCGTATCTAGTAAATCGCAATTACCTAAAATAGTTGATGACACTAAAATCACAAAGAGTAAATTGCGTGGAAAATTGGTTGAGAAGGTGGCATTCCTGTTTGAATTTGTTGAAGTTGAAGTAGAAACTAGAAAGCTAAAAGTGCTTGTTGTTAGGCATATTTCCTTTTCAAAATTCTACGTCCAAATTCATAGGATAACATATATTTACACTATTCAATTACTATATAAGTCAAGAGATAAAGGTCAAACACATTAAAAGAAGCAATGGAAATGAAGATCAATGGTTTAGATTAATTCAAAATATCATGCTTCTTTTTAGAATAACAAATGGCATGTTTCTAGCATTGTGTAGCTAGATGACAAGATACATTGCTAACAATTCAATATAGCTTGATTGAGTTGATTGTAGTAAAGACCGATCAACTTAGGGTCTCAAATGTTATTCAGTTTCATGTCATTTTCAAATCTTTTCAACCAAGTCATTATCAACCGAGTGTTCGTAGGGTGGTGATTCGTGTTGAGTTCTTTGAGTTTTGGATGTCGTTTTCAATTAGGCAACATGAATTTGTCAATTAGTTACGGATCTCAATACACCTCCAATGTTGGAAATTTAACTAGCGGTTGCTTTAAAAAACTGAAGTACTTTAAAAGACCGACGTAAAGTATCTTTTCAAGATTCTAATTACATTAAACTCCATATCTCAACTATTTCAAATTAATTAACAAATACTGTCATAAAGCGTGTTTTCTTATAAGACCACTCCCAACGGGAGTAGTCAAACTCACGTTAAGGCCCAAAAAATCCCACGTTAACATGCGTTATAGTGCGTTAATTGTTGGACCATGCTGCGTTAAGGCCACGTTATTACGCAGCGTTAAACCCTTAACGCTGCGTTAAGGGTACTGTGCATAAAAAAAAAAATCACTTTGCCCCCTTTTAAGGGTAGTTTGTGTAAAAAAAATATTTGATATAAAAGTGAGTTAATGTGTGTTAAAACTGAGTTATTGTTGGGTGTGTTAAAACTGAGTTAAAGGTGAGTGTGTTAAAGCTGACGTGGCATGCCTTAAATTTTAAAGCTGAGTTAATTGTTGGGAGTGGTCTAAGTAGATGGTCACTCGCACATAGTAACATTAATTTGTTTGTCCGTGTA
Source organism: Artemisia tridentata subsp. tridentata (assembly GCA_021014915.2). Lineage (NCBI taxonomy): Eukaryota > Viridiplantae > Streptophyta > Magnoliopsida > Asterales > Asteraceae > Artemisia > Artemisia tridentata. The sequence goes on from CP139509.1 coordinate 76,140,827, forward strand.
TTTATTTTATCCTTTTTTATATATGGGTTTAAGTGAGATTGAAGAAATTTTGTGGATTAAATTGTAATTAACTATTTAAATGATTAATAAATTGTATTGTTTTTTTTTTATAAAAAAAGGTATTTTGGTTAAACAACATTACTCATTTTGTAAATTTTTAAGGTTTTTTTTTTTTTTTTTTTTTTTTTTTTTTTTTTTAACAAGACCAAAGTTTGACCATGTTCTTTTTATATGTAATAAAGATTAAGAAGTTCAACATAGTTTGTTTTTATCAACTGTAGCTAGAAACCTCGATCACAAAAGAGTGCTTTTTTGCTAACCATGGCCGGTTTGTCGCATTTTAGTCGACTAATCCATGAAGTTTGAGCCGATCATCCCACAAATCTAAACCCGGTAAAGCCCTCTTACAAGGGGAGATTGGCACGACCATTTCAGGGTTATTTATTAATGATGGTTATACGGTTTTACCAACGTGATTATCTATTTCTTGGAGAATAATGAGATAAATGCATATACCAAAATTCAGTCGTTACACAATGATTAAGGACAGTGATGACTCAAAAGTAAAGCAACTAAAGCTAGAGCTTTAGGCCACGAATATTCAAAAGCCCTAATATTCTAGGACATTTATTATATATATATATATATATATATATATATATATATATATATATATATATATATATATATATATATATATATATATATATATATATATATATATATTTTTTTTTTTTTTATCCCGATTATGTAAGGCCCTAAATTAGCCGATAAATATTAAATTAATCGAAAATCTTGGCCCTCATAAGTTTCTACTTTTAAGCCTACAAGTTGTAAAAAATTAAGCCCAATATATCAAGCCTCACAAATAAAACATGTTTTACTTGCATTGAATAAAGTATGCATCGAAACTAAAGCAAAACGTGAGTCAAAGACTAGCTAAACGTTAGTTGCTTTTGATTTTCTATTATGAAGGGTTATTTAGTATGACATGTTGTTGTCGCCCTTGGTGTTTTTTGAAAGTTAATCCTTCACAAAAAAAAAAAAAAAAAAAAAAAAAAAAAAAAAATTGTATTAATGATGTTATTAAACACGTAGAAGATCTTGTGCTTTTCTTTTACAAATGCCTTAATTTTCGCCAAGTAAATTGGTAAAGATATAAACGTAGAAGCAAAATTTGAAGAAAAGCTAATTACAATGATGATAACGTTGACAATGAACTATAAAAGCCCCAAAGAGATTCCAGAAGTGATTATTTCTAAGACTATGTGTAGTGGGGAGAAGTGGAGAGTGGGGGGTTGTTCGACACGTGGCATGTGGGGTAGGATGAGGCTTTGTTGAAAAAGTGGTGTAGTGGAGAGTGGGGGGTTGTTTGACACGTGGCAGTCCTTTTTTATTCCTTTTTATTTTTTTTTTAAATAATAAAAACTAATTAATAATAGTAAATAATATAAATAAAAATACAATTTTATTAAAATAAAGTCTAAAACATTACAATAAAAAAAAAACGTCACACATAATTTAAAATAAAACCATTACAAACAAAACGTACATAGCTACAGCCCCAGCAGCAAGAGACACCGCTTCTAGTTCTCGGTCGGAGAAATCGTCATCCGAACTAGTTTCAAAAATATGGGAAGACGTCGAAGGAGAACCCATTGTATAAAAAAGTGAAAGATTGTATAAAATTTGTTGAGAGTGGATTGTGTTTGAGATTATTTTGGTGTAAAAAATATATGTTTGTGTGTTTATATAGTGAAAATAGTGAAGGAAAAAAAAAAAAAAAAAAAGGAACCGTTGCATTTTTAGCCGTTGCAAACGGCTCTTTTCCTCGAATAATCAAACGCACAAGGCGCTGTCAGAACCACAAAGTTTCGGATTTTAACATCAACAGCGCCCCTCCGTTTTGGGGAGAAGGGCGCTGTTGGGCGCTGTTGGAGGATATTTTGGGTGCTTCAGCGCCTAGTACGCATGGTCTAATAGATTGTAGATAAAGCTATTTCATAACTTGATGGTAGGTTTGACCAATTTAGAGTGTACAAATAATCTTTAGTTTTATGTTTTAGCATTAAAAATTTAAAGTCACTTGATGATAACAAACTAAAAGATAGTTTTCTTGACCTTAAAATTCTTTGAGCCATAACTATTGTTCGGATATTAACGATAAAGGTTTATTTTCGAATTTAAGAGTTTTGAGAGAAATTACACACGTTATATTTATACATAAAAAATGTCCGTTCCGGTGACAGTTGCTTCTGCGGAAGAGGAAAGAAGTTTTTCAAAATTAAAGATAACTAAAAATTATCTAACATCGAAAATGTCATAAGAAAGATTGAATGGATTAGCTGATTTATCAATTGAAAATTAATTATAATACCACGTTGAACTATAAACTTATTAAAAAAATTAACTTCAAAAGAACCTAAGATTTTTTTTTTTTTTTCTTTTTTGTTATATGTATATATATATATATATATATATATATATATATATATATATATATATATATATATATATATATATATATATATAAAACGATTTTCAGCATTTAACTTTGATATAAAGGTCCCATTTTAAAGCTTCGTTTTATGCCTCCGTGAAAGTTGAGCCGCCTCTATTAAGGACAATGGTGGTGAAGCTGGCATTGCTTGCACTAGTAACAAACTTAATTGTAACCAAGGATATATTCGATAAACAAGCGAACTACGAATTAAGGCACCCATATAACATTTTATTGACACATAACTATAGATATATTTATACATCTTTCTTATAATCCAACCATCTATAGTTTTATATCAGATACCACAAATAGAAAATATAGTGATCACGATATATGCAATAAGATCAAAATCAATCTAATTATTGGTTTCATCTTTGTCGTCTTCAATATGATTATGTCCTTCACCTGGAGCCGGACCTGCGTGTGCAGCCTTGACTTGCCTTCTAACATGATATATGACTCGTGCGGTTGGGCTCAACGTCCTAAAGGCTTCAACATTGAGATCGTTTGTTCCTTGGTGGATGAGTAGACGAGCTTCCATTGTTGAAAATGTTGTATTCATAAGGAGGAAGAGAAGTAGCGAAAGAACATATTGTTGTATTTTTGACATAATTTCAATGAATCAATGGGAAATGAATGAAGTTATGATTAAGGATTCGGCCCGTTGGGTATATATATGTAGGTACGTTAACCAATGGTTGGTTGTAGGATGGGAGTTAAAACTACGGATCGGTCACCATTACAATTGTGGTACTAATATGCATGTCTACCAACATAGATGCCGGGCAGAGATAAAGTGAGAAGAACACTTAAAATAAGAAGGATTAAAAATAACTATAAATACATATTTGAGATGCATTAACTTGAATTTGATGCATCTTTATTTATTATTTAGATGCATTTCAATTAGTTTTGAAAGTGACATTGAAATGAAAAAGATGCAAAGTAGTACTAGCAACAAATTTGACACGCAAATGACGAAGATTCATATGATTCGCCTAACTTGATAATATATTAGTGTGCATCTAAAAGATCAGAGATGCATCTAATTCAAATCGATGCATTTTTAATGTATAGTTATAATTATTTCTCATTTAATTCTAAGTCCTGTACGTAACATTCTAGGTTGGCTTTTTTCTTTTTTTTTAAACAGACACCATAAAAATTTTCTGTTTACAACAACTATGAGTTGAGATCAATATAGATCTCATATTTGTCATAGATCCAAATAATCAATCTTAGCCATCCATTTTTCATCTAAATTAATAAAACCCACTTTTCACCTTTTTGTAAAAAACAACATATCTTGCAAACGGTAAATCTTCAAACTACAAAAATACACAATCGCGACGAGAATTAAATTATCTATCTATAGATATACATTTCTCTATATTTTCGACGAATTTTTTTTTTTTTTTTTTTTTTTTTTTTTTTTTTTTTTTTTTTTTTTTTTTTTTTCGCTCAGAAAAATAACATATGATTTGTAAAAATCACATGTGATTTGTAAAAATCACGTGTGATTCGTAAAAATCAAATCACATGTGATTTTTACAAATCACGTGTGATTTTCTTGTCGGAAATTTAAAAAAAAAAGTTCGTCGAAAGTATATAGAATTGCATATATAGAAAGATAATTTAATTCTCGTCACGATGGTATAATTTTTTTCGCGTAACGATTAACGGTTTGCGAGATATTTAATTTTTAAAAAAAGTGAAAGTTTATATTTTTTGTTTTGATAAAAAAATGAGTGACCAGATTCATTGGATCTACGACAAATATGAGATCTATATTAAACTTTTGACCGACGACCATTCATATACCATGTCTAGAAATCAACTTGAGTATTAGTAACGGAATATGTCGTTCAAATGCTCATGAACCAAAGAATCATCAATTAAACCATTGCATTGCCCAAATGTCATCATTTTGCAATGATTATTGACAGTTTTTTTATTTTATTTTATTTTATTTTCTTTTATTTTCTTTTTTCACTATATTTGTGCAGCAAGTAGTCCATTAATCATTGCTGTAGTCGCTAATCCCTCATTGTTTAATACTCCCTCCGTCCCATTTTAGTTGTCCATTTTTTCACTTTTTGTTGTCCCAAATTAGTTGTCCATTTTAAGCAATTTCCAGTTTTGCCTATAAAAGACAAAATACAATCAAAGATTTGAAATAATAACTTGAGGATATTATTGTCATTTTACAACATACAAACAAAGATTTCTTAATATGTGTGTTTTGTGGGCCCATGACATCTAAATCGGGACGGAGGGAATCCCTCATTGTTTAGTACAACCACAATACAAATGCGCGCATAATAAAGAAAAATATACGTATATCTCATTTATACATGCGAACAACTCTCTTATGATAACAGCTTACAGTGTTATATTAACTAGCAGGCGATAGAAAAGTATAGTATTCATGATTCAAAATATATAGCAAGTATAAAAATTGAGCTAATTATTAGTTCCTTGTATCTCGATCACTGTCTTTTACATGCTTATGTCCTTCACCAGGGCTTGGTCCTGAGTGTTCAACCACGACTAGGCTTTTAACATGATCTTTGACTCTCGGCATTGGGCTTGAAGTCCTTGAAACTTCACCACTGAGACTATGCGTCTTTCTTGTTTTTGGGTTGGCGAGTTGACGTGCTTGCATTGTTGAGAAGGTTGTGTTCATAAGGAGAATGAAAAAGAGAATGAAAACATATAGTTGTTGTCGTGACATGTTATAGTCTCACAAGGGCAAGTGGAAATTTAGAAACAATGTTGAATGTTTAAGACTTTAAGGAAGTTGATGAATGGTTTTTTGTAGGAGTTGATTACGTATTTATAGAGGTTCTTGAGAAAATTTTGTAGGAGTGGAGTTTTATATGAAGTTATTACTAGTAATTTGTTTTCGTTGTAGAAAAGATATGGTTTGACTAATACAGTAGAATTTTCGAGGACATGTGAGGAAAAATAGAGTGTGTGCCGCCACCTCTTTTGTCACGATGTTTGGTAAATCCCAACATTGTAGGTACCTTATTATTTGAAAACTATTGTTCTTAACTATTTGATTACGGAGAATTAGTAATAAACGGCATTGCTTAAGTAGCAAGACGATTTTTATAGAAATATGACTATAAAAATGATACCAAAATTTTCTTTTGAAATTAAGTATCATTTGAGTGAGTAATCTCAATACGTAGTGTTTGGCTACTACTGACATAAAATATCAAAAAAACTTTAAAATTTACTGTTTTGAAGTTACGAAATACCACGGTTAAACTGATATACTCTTGCTCAAAAAGAGAATTTAAAATTATCACGGTTAAATTTACAATATCACGGTTAAACGTATATACTCTTGCTCAACAAGAGAATCTACAATTACCACGGTTAAATTTACAATTTAGAAGTTACGAAAAAAGAAAATCTTTAATACTAAAAGTTTCAAGTTATGGACCATCGGCCCAAAAAAGAACTATATTGTAAAACCAACTCACAGCCCAGTTAATAGTTCACCAAACATCAAGTTGTATTTTCGGATTTTTCAATACGTGTCTTGTTTAGTTGACAACCAACAATCATTCCCTCAAACTCATTGCTAAGGTATAAAAGAGTTTAATCGATTCAAAATTTGAAAGAGCTCGATTCGACAATAGTTTGTTCGGATCGAGCTCGGCTCGAGGATGTTTAAATTACATTCGAACTCGGCTCGAAAAGCTCAAATATTTGTAATGATGTGTTTTTTAAACCATGTAAAATTGAAATATAAAATAAAATTTAAATTTGGCTTGAGCTCCGCTCGAAAAGTCGATACATTCATAAATTTACGTATAAACCTTTAGAATATACATATCTTCTATCTATACTATTAAAACAAGGATTTTGCATATGTCATCTTTCACTACTTGGCAACTTTTTATTGGATATCTGAATATAATATTATTATTGTTGATGTCATAAACACAAAATTAATTTAATAAATTTAAATGCACGTATAACCATATTAAAAAGTTGAAGGTAGCGGATCATTTGCAAAGAACTAAAAATTACAAAGTTTAAAAAGTAATCTACACCGTTGGATTATATCTAGTCAAAACCTTTCATTTTTTTTATTAATTTCGGTCAAAGGGCGTTTTGGTCTTTTAAATCGTTTTTTCTTTTTCACCCTCGAACTTCAAACGCATATAACTCTTAAACGACAAACTTTTAGATAAAACTGATTTCACCATAATTTCTAAAATTTAATCCGATTTAATTTGGTATAAATTTTGTTAAAAATTTCAAAACTTTTTTTTTTTTTTTTTTTTTTTTTTTTTTTTACATACCAAATGGATGTTAATTTAATAATTTTCTTTATTTTTTTGGCATTTTCGACCTTATTTGTACCCTCATAAATGCCGAATCGTGAAAAATTTAAAACATGAAAGTTGTAGATTTTGGTTCACTCTTTACCCAGAAATTTGAATAACTCAAATCCAATATGATATGAGTGTGATATCGCACGTTAAAGATGATGTTTTAGTCATATTTGTTGCACAAAAGGTGTTTGATAAAATGTGTAGCTTAGATTTTTAGTGTTAAAATTGCGTTAAATGCACTAATTTTTATACCACAATGCTTCATTAACCATTTTATCAATGTAAGATTCAAAAAGTAATGTTTTTTTAATTGTTATTTTTTATTTTTTAAATGTACGTATTGTGTGTTATTGTTTTTTTTGACCCTATATTTAGACCAATATTAAATTTGAATTAGAAAAATTTTAAAACATAAAAGCTATAGATTTTAGGACAATTTTTACTGTGGTTTTTGAATCCCTCAAATCCGATGTCATATGAGTGAGATATCATACGTTAAAGATGACGTTTTAGTCATATTTGATGATAAAAAACATGGTTTATGAACAACATGAATTATGATGAACAATGATGAACATAGATTAAGACTGATGAGCAACATTAACTGATGAACAAGACTAATTGATGACCAAGACCAACTGATGAACAAGACTATTTATTGATGAATATCTCTTTTTATTGATGAACAACACTTATTATTGATGAACACCATTTTTTTTATTGATTAACAACATGTAGATTGATGTTGTTTTGTTTATCAATTAGTTTCGTTCATTAGTACTTAGTCTTTTTCATTAGTTAGTGTTCATCAGTTCATCAACAAGATTAACTGATGAACACTTATGAATAACATGTTGATTGATGTTGTCTTACTCATCAGTTAGTCTTGTTCATCAGTAGTTTGTCTTGTTCATCAGTTAGTGTTCATCAATTCATCAACAAGACTGATGAATTGATAAACAAGACTAACTGATGAACACTTATGAACAACGTGTAGATTGATGTTGCCTTGTTCATCAGTTAGTGTTGTTCATCAGTTCATCAACAAGATTGATGAACTGATGAACACTTATAAACAACATGTATATTGATGTTGTCTTGTTCATCAGTTAGTTTTGTTCATCAGTAGTTAGTCTTGTTCATCAATTAATGTTGTTCATCAGTTCATCAACAAGACTAACTGATGAACACTTATAAACAACATGTAGATTGATCTCAGTTAGTCTTGTTCATCAGTAGTTAGTCTTGTTCATCAGTTAGTGTTGTTCATCAGTTCATGAACAAGACTGATGAACTGATGACTAAAACGTCATCTTTAACGTGTGATATCTCACTCATATGACATCGGATTTGAGGCATTCAAAAACCATGGTAAAGATTGACCTAAAATCTATAACTTTTAAGTTTTACAATTTTTCTAATTCGAATTTAATATTAGTCAAATTTATGGTCAAAAACGCAATGACACACAATACGTACATTTAAAAAAAAATTAACAATTAAAAAACATTACTTTTTGAATCTTACAGTGATAAAATGGTTAATGATGCATTGTGGTACAAAAATTAGTGCATTTAACGCAATTTTAACACTAAAAATCTAAGCTAGACATTTTATCAAACACCTTGTGTGCAACAAATATGACTAAAACATCATCTTTAAGGTGCGATATCTCACTCATAACATATTGGATTTGAGTGATTCAAATTTCTAGGTAAAGAGTGAACAAAAGTCTACAACTTTCATGTTTTAAGTTTTTCACGATTCGGTATTTATGAGGGTAAAAAATAGGGTCGAAAATACCAAAAAAATAAAGAAAATCAAGACCCATTTGATATGTAAAAAAAAAGTTTCAAAATTTTTTACAAGATTTATACCAAATTAAAGAGGATTAAATTTGAGAAATTATGGTGAAATCGGTTTTTTTCTAAAAGTTTGTTGTTTAAGAGTTATGTGCGTTTGAAATTTGAGGAGGAAATGTAAAAACGGGGCAAATGATCATTTTACCCTTGGATGGATTTTTTGAATAAAATAAATTGGGGGGGGGGGACACGTGTCACATGATGAGTGGCTTTTTATACTTTTTATTTACTACCACTTTGCAAAGGATGTGACTCAAAAGTTGAATGCATACTAAAAGTATTTTTACTTTGCATGCTGCCAAGTTATTTGATTGGTTAGTTTATGAGGTGCATTGGCAAAAAAATTCATTCAAGAACTGCTTTTTTCTCTGCTAAGTTTCCATAGCACATTAAAGTACTAGCAATTTTGAGTTTTTGAAATACCTTCTCAATTTAACAAGTAAAATATGGTTTTGGGCTGCTCTAAACCAGATCTTGAAGTATTACTGCATTTTCATCTCGATTTTCAATATGGTGTTGCATGTTTTATGGACCAATCTGATTTCGACTTTTATCCCCAAAAAGGTTCGTTTCTCCTATCTTATCTATAATTAGATTCGGTTATTCTTCTTATGTTGTTCTCTAATTCATATCCTGTGTGGTTTTTCTTCAGCTTTCCTACCATAAATAAATGAGTGGCTTTCTATATTTTCCATAAGTTTGCCATTCCCATCAGCCTATTAGGTATTTTTGTGTTTTTACTTTTGGTTTCTATTTTACAAAATAATGAATGGGGTTGTGATGATAACATAGACTAAAGCTTACGTGAATCAAGTTTTGTTCATGGATCAATGGATCATTGTTGATAACATAGGACTTTTAGTGTTTTATGTGTTCTTTTTTATGCACATTGATAAAGCTGAGAATAAGCATATTTTTAGTTGCGTTATCGTTAGTTTTGTGCAACATATTTGGTTATATTTATATGTTTTTGTTACTTAATCGTGAAAAAGTGTATATGCAAGTAAATGTAGCAAAATACAGGAAAAGATGAAGAATTGGAGTAATTATACACATTTGGAAGATTCCCGAGATTGAAGCGAAGTTAGAAACCACGCAAGGACTCAGTGATTTGAAGGTACCAAGATTTCCATGATTCAACGTCAAAGAAATATCAAGTTCTATGGAAGAAATCAGTGCCACAACCAAGGATAGAGTACGCAACGAATTAAGTCAAAGAAAAGTCAAAATTGTAAATACGAGAAGACTCCATCCGATCGGATGGAGCCCGCATCCGATTCGGATGGATGTTTTGGGAAGTAAGCAGCCGATCGGATGGATCCTCATCCGATCGGTTGGACTAATTTTGCAGTTACAAAGAAGCATTAATTGATGGATTTACTCCTCATAATCATTGTGGTTGATCATTTCCTTCATATTTACTGTACTAGGTCGTTTTTACTTGGATAATAAGTGTTCTTTTACTATATAATGGGATCCAAGGCTAGATACTAAGTGTGACATTCCCAATTTGTGATTGATGATGCGTGGTTTTGCGACCTTACAATAGGTTTTACCTCTCGAGGGATCTCAAGAGGCTTACAACCCCACCAGGCAGTGTACCTGACCGATGTAGTATAGTGTAGTGGTAAGTACGGGGGATTGATCGTTCTCCACAGGGAATAGTGTCGTTAGGATTGAAAAACTACTCTAATAGGTCTAAGGGTGAGGGAAGATTCTTTTTGTATTTTTTTATATTTTATGAAAGCAAGTAAAATCTCGGGTTTGAAAGATTGGGCGGAATTAGTTGCTAGTCAACTAACCCAAATGACTACAAATGCAAATAAAATAAAATAACAGGAAATGAAAAGGTCGTGAAACTTATGTGGAGAGAAATGTGTTTACTTAGATTTCCTTACTCCCTAACTATCTTTTACCGGTTGATTAGTGTGTATTAATTGTGTGGATGACGGGTGTATTCCTTAATACCAATCGTGGGGTGGCGTACGTACTTCCCCAACTCTACAAGCTCCTACTTCACTCCTATGTCGAGCCGGCTAGGAAGCTCCTAACATGGGATCATTAGAATTCGCTCATGCATTAAATACAACCATAAAAACCTTAGTACGCATTGGTTCATGTTTCTTAAGACGTTCAAGCAAGTTACCGAATAGGAGGTTAGCCAGTTTTCTTAAGCCTAACATCGATGAACAATCATCCAATACAATTAATAACACACTAATAACCAATAATCAATAGTTAGGTTTCATTAGATCTAAGGAAACACAAGATAAATCTAGCCTAGCATGTTAATTAAAAGACAAGAACAAGATATAATCAAACAACACATAGACATATTGATTGATTAAATGAATACTTATCTTCAATTAAACATGGGAGATCCAAGGGTATGAAAACCCTTAAAAATGGCAGAAATTCGTCTTAGGGTTTCTCCTCACAAAGTTGCACACTATGAATAAAAATTGCAAAACTATATATAGAGTTTAGTGGCTGACGGCGTCACGTTGTAGGAGGTGACGCCGTCACCTCGCCGTGGCTAGGGTTCCCGGATGGTCTTCCTGACGCCGTCCCTCTTTAGTCCTTCAAAATCCGCTCTGGCCTATCAAGGGTTGACGCCGTCAGAAATGTGCTCGACGCCGTCTCTCTTTAACTTAAACCGTGATGGCCTTGATCACCTTAAAGGGTGACGCCGTCAGACTTTCCATTGTAAAACTCTCTGGCGCGTCACGTGTATTTTTCATATCCACCTCTTTTGCCAAGCCATGACGCCGTCAAGAGCAATACTTGACGCCGTCAAGTGTACTTTTCCAGCAACTTTGGAGACTTTGTCGTTTTCTTCACTTTTATGCTCCAAAAACGTCCAAAATGCTTCCTTTTCCAGATTTCTTCTCCAAAGTACCTAAAATGACAAAAGGAACGATTTAGGGCAATATTTGATCAAATAAATACGATTTAGGGCTTAAATGACCCCCTAAAAGCGGTACACTTTTCGCTTCATCAAATACCCTTACACTTGAGATTTGCTTGTCCTCAAGCAAATGCGCTTTTATTCTAATCAAAATACAAGTTAGGGGTCATTTAATGCTAATATAAAAGTAATTACAACAAATAGTCGTTCCACTTTAATCATAATAAGCACGGAGATTACAAACTAGCACCTCACAAGTAGTGTTTAGATACTCACATCTCTCAGGTGTCATAAAAGTAAATCTCATAAATGAAAACGGATAATATCTCTCACTACCTGTCATAGCAAATAGATTACCATAGGCTTGGGAAAGGATCGAAAACCTCCTCCACTAGGCGTAAGCACCTAAGATAAACTATCAAAGAGGGCTTTTAAATGGGTTATAACGTTAGGTGTAGGGATATGATAAACACGGATTTGTTGGATAAGGGATATTTTACTGGTGGCGAGTTAAAGATCTTGATTAATTACATGTACAATATGGCGTTGCTAAGCCAAGACTAGACTCGACTTAAGCTAAAAACAAAATAACAAAAACATAAAATGAAACGAGATGGTAGTCCGTATATTCTTTTTCTATTTTTTTTTTTTTTTTTTTTTTTTTTTTTAAATACACTCTTGCCCTACCATCCAAAATAATACATCATAGGGGCGTTGCATTCCCCTTACACTTGAACTTTTACATAACTTTACAAATAACTATTCTAATGACTCGAATTAAGATAATCGAAACACTTGGAGTACTTTTTAAAATATTTAGCACATATGGGGGTAATAATGTTGTTCTTCCCCATTACTCCATTACACTAGTACTTTACCCATGAGTCCCAATCGTCCCAAAACAATATGTACAAGGATATGACTCGACTTAGCAACCATGTAATCAATTAGATAATTAACTTGGGGTTTAAACAAATATTGTCACAATAATGCACTAAAGATGAGTGCACACAAGGTAGGCTAAGGCGATTTGGGTGTACATTTAAGTGGGGTGTAAACAAATTCTTCCTTTAAGTAAAATGCTTAAAGGTCGAAACGAAAAGATAGGCTCTGAGGGGTGTACTAGGGGTATCGTGTACCAAAAATGGGTACAACGCAAAGGGTGTGGGAGAATTACTTGACCAATGTAGCCAAAGTAATTATAACAAAAACACAGGTGTAAAACAATGGGTTAATCCTAATGCCTCTTATCATGTAGTAAATCTAACTACACGAATGTAGTCTCACTTGTGGCCTCGGAATGGTCCTAACGCAAGTTCTAGAATCTAAGTGCTACCGGTACACACATCATAGCATAAATGCTTTTCCTACCAATTCTAGGGGCGAACCTCACATATTTGGGGGTGGAAAATTTTTTAGTGGTACGGTTTTTGTGCTAGTCATATAACTCCTATCCGTGAGACGCTCATTAAGATCAAAGTTTCACTCCTATATGTTGTAAAAAATTTTAAATTTGGCACTAAAATTACCCTAACAGGTATTTATCTCAGTTTTATTACACATCTACCATCAAACCAACAAAAATCAAGCGCAATAGCATTCTCTAAAGTATCGTACATTACCCCCCCCCTTACCCTTAAGATGAACATTGTCCCCAATGTTCAAATAACAAGATGTAAAAGTAAATAAGGTAAAAGAATGAAATCAATACTCCCCTGATTCGCTCGGTGGATAATGTGGCAACATGGTTAGATCTTCTTCCAAGAAAATGTAGAAGCTCCAAGACTACTGCACCGCCAAAAGCTTGATTCCAAATACATCTCCTTGTCCAAAATAACCTGTTAAACCTGAGAAAACAAACATGAAAACCTGCATAACATTGGTGGGATAAATTCTATATAAGGATATAATGCTTGTGGAATGACAATTTTGCAGATTCCTGGAGATTATAAGTTAGAGATTTAATAAAAACTTTTTATGAAAACAAAACTTTCAAAAATTTCAGAAAATTAAAACCTGACGCCGTCAGGTTGTAAATCCTGACGCCGTCAGAAATGATCTGACAGAATTCTCATGTTAAGTTTCCGGAAAATTTCTAGAAAAACCTATACCTTACTTCCTGGAATTCCTGCAAAACATCATTATGACTCGATACAAGCATTTGACTCAAACAAATACTAATATGTATGTTAATTTAATATTATTACGATTCATGTTCATTTGTTCTAATAAACCGATTTGGATTTCCCTTACACTTATCTTTTGCAAAATACCTTTATATGTAGTTAAGACGAAGTTAAAAACAAGATAAAGCATTTTCACAATTTAGTTTTGAACATGAATCAATAATAATAAAAATTAAACATACATACGGAAACAAATAAAATCAAACAAACAAATAAATAAACACACAAAAAGCAAATAAAGCTTGGGTTGCCTCCCAAGAAGCGCTTGTTTTTGTTCGAGTCACGAGCCTGACTCTACCATTATTTAACGGATAAAGGAGAGGTTTTCCCTACACTTAGGATTAAGTGCGGGTGATAGTAGCGATACACACCAACTCGGTAGGAGTATGCCACGTGAGGAAAGAGTGGTGGATGAATTATATGCTCAAAGATGCGGGATCCTATCATCATAACCTTACTTAGTTCAATTGGGTCAATGGGTGAACTGAAGTTTTTTCCTAGAAAGGGATCATCTTCTATCAACTTCGAGAGATTCCTAGTTGGGAATCCATCTTGACCTAATAAACCCGGTTTAAACCCATAATGTTTCTTGTGATCAATCATGAATGGGTGATGTAAGTATGTAAGGTCATGGTTCACTCCTATATTAGCTTCCACTCCACATGGCCTAGAGTCTACTACCTTAATCTTAACATTACCCGGACTACATGGTTTGATGGGTGGATCGGGACCTTTTTTAATTCCTAAATTCACATCTAAAGATGGAAGATTAGGTAACGGTTTTGGTTGAGGCTCCGGTTCAACAAAACTAGGAAATTCCCTAGAACTAAGAGTAAGGTCGTGATCACTAAAAGCATTCAAACCTATTTCTTCTAGTTGTGTTTGGTCCAAGGGCTCTACCTCTATTGGGATTCCTAAAGTCTCTTCTACTTCTTCCGGGTAAGTCACGGGCGGTGTGGGTGCCTCGAATGATGGTGGGTTTTATGGAGTACTTGGTGGACTTGGATTTTCTACTTTATCCTCCATCTTATCTTGATTACCTATGTGCTTATTATGTGATTTGTTGAAGTCTATCCCCAACATGCACCTAGGTATCTCAAATCCTTTTCTATTCATCTCAAATTCTTGGTCCGATTCATAAGAATCATTCTCAATAACTTGATCACTATGTTCCATTTGCCTAAAGGATTCCTCATACTCATCATATGTCTTGGTGAAATCTAATCCAAGCATGCACCTAGGTAGTTCAACATTAACCATCTCACAATCTTGGTCGGGTTCATAAGAAACTATCCTAGGTGAAGGCTCATATGGTGCATAGGTTTCACTTAATAAGGTATTTTGAGGGTTTGATGGGGCTCCTAAGGTGATTTCCTCAAAAGTTTTATGCACTTGGTCTCTTTTCTCAAGGTACTCACTAAAATCTATGTAAGATCCTGTTCTCATTACTTCATTCCACCATCTTGATTTATCCAAATTAGTAAAATTATATTTCTTCATGTAAAACTCTAGTCGCGGATTTGGTAGATTCACGTTCTCCATAATGGCGAACGGAAGAGTCAATGGAAAAACTTTACGAACAAAAGCACAAAGAAAAGATAGACTACGAAAAAGCTAATAAAAAGAAAATAAAAATCTCACTAGATAGGAATCTAATGAGTAGACCTAATAAAATAAAAATTCAACCTAAACAATAACTATTCCCCGGCAGCGGCGCCAAAGACTTGATGCGTGGTTTTGCGACCTTACAACAGGTTTTACCTCTCGAGGGATCTCAAGAGGCTTACAACCCCACCAGGCAGTGTACCTGACCGATGTAGTATAGTGTAGTGGTAAGTACGGGGGATTGATCGTTCTCCATAGGGAATAGTGTCGTTAGGATTGAAAAACTACTCTAATAGGTCTAAGGGTGAGGGAAGATTCTTTTTGTATTTTTTTATATTTTATGAAAGCAAGTAAAATCTCGGGTTTGAAAGAGTGGGCGGAATTAGTTGCTAGTCAACTAACCCAAATGACTACAAATGCAAATAAAATAAAATAACAGAAAATGAAAAGGTCGTGAAACTTATATGGAGAGAAATGTGTTTACTTAGATTTCCTTACTCCCTAACTATCTTTTACCGGTTGATTAGTGTGTATTAATTGTGTGGATGACGGGTGTATTCCTTAATACCAATCGTGGGGTGGCGTACGTACTTCCCCAACTCTACAAGCTCCTACTTCACTCCTATGTCGAGCCGGCTAGGAAGCTCCTAACATGGGATCATTAGAATTCGCTCATGCATTAAATACAACCATAAAAACCTTAGTACGCATTGGTTCATGTTTCTTAAGACGTTCAAGCAAGTTACCGAATAGGAGGTTAGCCAGTTTTCTTAAGCCTAACATCGATGAACAATCATCCAATACAATTAATAACACACTAATAACCAATAATCAATAGTTAGGTTTCATTAGATCTAAGGAAACACAAGATAAATCTAGCCTAGCATGTTAATTAAAAGACAAGAACAAGATATAATCAAACAACACATAGACATATTGATTGATTAAATGAATACTTATCTTCAATTAAACATGGGAGATCCAAGGGTATGAAAACCCTTAAAAATGGCAGAAATTCGTCTTAGGGTTTCTCCTCACAAAGTTGCACACTATGAATAAAAATTGAAAAACTATATATAGAGTTTAGTGGCTGACGGCGTCACGTTGTAGGAGGTGACGCCGTCACCTCGCCGTGGCTAGGGTTCCCGGATGGTCTTCCTGACGCCGTCCCTCTTTAGTCCTCCAAAATTCGCTCTAGCCTATCAAGGGTTGACACCGTCATAAATGTGCTCGACGCCGTCTCTCTTTAACTTAAACCGTGATGGCCTTGATCACCTTAAAGGGTGACGCCATCAGACTTTCCATTGTAAAACTCTCTGGCGCGTCACGTGTATTTTTCATATCCACCTCTTTTGCCAAGCCATGACGCCGTCAAGAGCAATACTTGACGCCGTCAAGTGTACTTTTCCAGCAGCTTTGGAGACTTTGTCGTTTTCTTCACTTTTATGCTCCAAAAACGTCCAAAATGCTTCCTTTTCTAGATTTCTTCTCCAAAGTACCTAAAATGACAAAAGGAACGATTTAGGTCAATATTTGATCAAATAAATACGATTTAGGGCTTAAATGACCCCCTAAAAGCGGTACACTTTTCGCTTCATCAATTGACTTTACACCAAAGCTATTACTCACTTATTATATTGCCCGAAAGTCTAGAAGTGCTGTAAAAACGTCCAGGAGTTGTTTACGGGTCGTATTAGGCGATTGGAGGAGCGTGGTTGCTATAGTTCCACGAATCTAGTTCTTGTAACTCTAAGATAGGTATATCTTGTTTTATTTGCAATGAACTACTTTTACTTTAAGTTTAATGAAAGTTATGTTTGTTACTTGTGTTCTATTATGATGAATGATATGGAGTAATTTCTTGGTATACTTGTGTGTATGATATAACTATTGTATGAGTATTCTTATCTAGAGTGATGCATGAAAATCTTTCTTGTTTTATGATTTTGTTGGAATAACATCTAGTCTTGCTTAATTTGTTGGTAAAAACATTTAAAGAATAAAAAGGCCGAAAGGATTTTCTTCATGTTTTTATTCCAAAACGTTAGTGCACGAATTAGTATGGATCATAATGTGTGACAATCATCATGTTTACTCATTAAAATAGATTTGAAACGATTTCATCATGAGATAAGGCCGAAAGGATTCGTAAGAACAAATAAGATAAGAAATGCTTTTCAAAACAAATGGAGTTTCAAGATAATTACCGTATTAGTTAAATAGGCCGAAAGGGTTGACTAATTGGGAGAATTCTTAACAATGATTTACCATGATATAAACCATTGATTGTTAATCATTTACATTAGATTGTGCATCATTACAAGTTACACCAAACTTTATGAATACTCTAAACAATTGGGACATGAATCACACAAGTATACGTTTTTATTTATTGATATTTGTTACTATTGAATTTTCACTAAATTGGATTGAAAACCCTTTTTACAAACGCTTGCTATATTTAATTACAATAATCACAAATCCCTTGGGACGATCTTGACTTACCGACCTTTACTATTGTGGACGAGTATACTTGCTCGTATGTTTTAAATAGATAATCGGTTAAATCGTGTTTTATAAATTTTAAAACTTGCACACGTTGTAGCACATCAAGTTTTTGGCGCCGTTGCCGGGGATTTGAATAGATTTGTTTGTTTTTATTAGATTTGGTTATTTTATAAGTGTTTGATTTAGAAAATACGTGTTAAAAAAGAGAAGTAAGAAAAAGTTTGTCACCAGAGTACCCAACCGATCGGATGGAGCTCTCGGTAAAAGTTTTTCAGTTTTGTTATTTTTCATTTTCTTTAGTGTTTAATGTTTTGTTTATGTTTATTAAATGCTAATATTGCTTAGTTGCTTATTATAATGAGATGTTTAGTTATAGTTTGTTATTTTCATTATTTTTATTATGACATTGTATACTTTTTAGTTTAATTGAAGTTTAGTTAATTAGTTAAAGTAATTTACTTTTGTAGTTAATGATTGGTTAAAGTAGTTTAAGAGTCTTTTTATGAATTGTTGAGTAATTAGAGGTTAATAAGTAATTAATTAGAGTTAATTTTTGTTTTTAATAAAGTTATTAATTATAAGTTTAATCTTTTTATTTACCAGTAGTTAAAAGAGTTATTTTTCATTAACAGTCATTAAAAATAGTTAAGAGTCGTTTAAAAAAAAAAAAAAAAAATTTGTCTAGAAATTTAATCTAGCCGATCGGTATGCGCCTGCATCCGATTCCGCTGGACGTTTTTAGTTTTAGGATTAGTAACCATCCGATCGGATGGTGAGCATGCCGATCGGATGGAGTGCTCGGTAAAAATTTTCAAAATTTTCAATTTTTAGTTGTTAGTGTTGTTGAGTGTTCAAACTTGTTTGTTTACTTTGTATGTTTTCATTTTAAGTATGTTTCGATTATGACTAACCCCTAATGCTAATGATTTGGATTTTGTGTTTTGTTGGTTTTGTTATAGTTGTTATTTACCTTAGTAAGATGGAAAACCTTAGTGAAGTTTCGGAGTACTTGAGTAATTTGGAGGAAATGTTCAAGGATAGCGGGGATTCCTTGGAGCGTTTAGGAAGTATGCTAGAGGAAAGCAGGATGGAACTCGAGAAGTTAGAGGTACTTGGAGAAAACAAAGTTTGTTAACCAAAAAGGAACAAAGTTGTGGTGTTTACAAGAGCTCCACCTAAGGAGTTTGACTCACCATTCATGAGGTTTGCTACACCGTGTGGTGTAGAAGGGGTTAAGGCTTGGGATGCACAGTTGAACATGGAATATGGTGATAACTATATCACCGAGGATGTGCTTGTTAAGCTTGGGTAAGTTAGGATTGATTACGAAGATTACGGAAGGAAGAAGGTGAAAGACGTGCGTGTTAACATTCATGGTTACATTTTCAAGGTTAATTTTGTTGTTATCGACTATGGAAACACAGATGAGCCGGAAGTTGTGTTCGGGAGATATTTTCTAGTCACTACTAAGTGTAAGCTTGATTTTGCACTTGGAGAAATGAGGATCGATATTACTAAGTTGGAAGGAGAAAAGGAAGTGGAAGTTATGCTCGCGGAGCTATGTGATAATATGGAAGAAGTTTAAGATGAAAAGGTAGAAGTTTTCAAAATGAGGAAGGCTAATAGGAAGAAAACAACCCTTAATAAGTTAACCCGACCTTCAACTTCTAAGAGTGAGGATTCCACATCATCACCACCCACTCCTCCACCAACTTTTACACCTTTGACCCAAGAGCAAAAAGAAGCTATCTTAGAGAATTTGGAGTAGAAATTCAATGAGTTTAGGGAGCAAAAGCCCGTGATCGAAGTGTTAAATAATTATATGACTTACCGCAAGAAGTTAGATGCGGTTATGATGGCAAGGTCTAGGCTTGAAGACAAAGATTTTGATGAAGAGGAAAGATAGAGAATTGTTGAGAATGGATTGCCAAAGAAAAAAGGTGATCCGGGAAACTTTGTGTTGCCAATCAAAGTGAATGGTACAACTCCTTTGTACGCATTGGCCGACACCGGTTTGAGTGTAAGTGTAATGCCATATCCTTTATAAAAAAAGTTAGGACTTAGTAACCCTCAACCGAATTGTGAGCATTAAAGAAATGTATAGAGAAGTGATGGTCATTCTTATAGTTAGGACTTTGTGTCGTGTGTTAGAATTATGTAATAGTCTAGGTTAGTGGGCTCATGGGCTAAGCTAATATGTTATAATCTAAGTTAGTTAGTCATTTGTAATCCAATCCACTAAAGCCCAAGCCCATGAGCCAAGCCCTTTAGGGCGTACTATGTTTACTATATAAATACCTCAAATGACACATTTGAGGTGTGTGCTTGAGTGTGTAACTGTGTGTTTCTCATATGGAATAAAGCTTTCTTTTTCTACTCTCTCTCTCTAGTTTCATACGCCTACTTATCTCAAGTCACCAATCCATACGAGCTTATTATATAATGTGATAAGGTTAGATTTAAGGTCCTACACGAATCAATCCAACCTTACTATGACCGACAACTCTCAAGCAAAGGCTATGGGCGAGGTGAAGAATGTCAGAGTACAAATTGGGTACCAAGCTTTTCTAGCCGAATTTTTGGTACTAGATATACCGGTTGACAAAGACCAACCACTCTTGTTAGGCAGGCCATTTCTAAGGACTTGTGGGGCTATTATTGATATGGGCCGTGGTACGTTGACCATAGATGATGGGATTTTGAAGCATACTTATTACCCGAAACCGAGGGGAAAGATGGTGAAAGAAATGCATGAGAAGGATGAAGAAGAATACTTGGGTTGTTTCGAAGTAGGTAGAGATGAGGAAGGAAGGCCTAAATATGGGCCGTTTACTCCTACATTCTTTGATATCGAAGACGAAATGGAAAGAGCTCTAGCGATGGAGGCTTTCTTTAATCCGTTTAAAAATGTTTTTGTGTTTAAAAAGCTTACAGATTTCCTTTGATCATTACCCGTTGATGAACTCAAATAAGTACATTTTATTACTATCATTTATCCTATTTATTTGACTTGTTTTACTATATTATGTATGAGGATTGATACTTAATTGTTTACTTTTGTAATTTTCAGGTAAAAACAAGCATTTGGTGAAACTTGGCGATTTTGGACTAATAATGGAGCAAAACGTACATAAAGTGGAAGTCTACTGACATGGACAAGATCAAGTCAATTCTGCTCCAGATGCGCCGCATCTCACTATCAACATGCGCCGCATCTCTATCAAGATATCACCAGATACGATCCAAGATACAAGAGGACATGCGCCGCATCTAATAAAGAGTTACGCCGCATCTTCTGGCGGTGTACGAATATTCCTGAATATTATAATCTTGGACCCCACGCGAAGTTAAGTACATGCGCCGCATCTACTTAAGTAGATGCGCCGCATCTTCCCTCAGACACAAACTATAAATACCCCGTAGACCAGACGCATTAAAAAGTTCGGAAATTCAGAAGTTCGAAAACCTAAAGACCGAACAGGAGAGAAGGACGAATTCAGTCAAGAAGGCAGCACAAGACACACCCAAATCGAAGATACAAGAGCTGTAAGAAGGTGCTGCATGTATTTAATTCATTAAGTAGTTTTGTTTTATTGTTTTAGCAAACTTTAATTCATCAGGATTGGTGGCTTGTGTAATGTGACAACGGAAAGATTGCACTCCCTTTAATACTTGCTTTCCCATCAATTAAAGTTTATATGTTGATGTCTTTGGTTACTACTTATTAGTGCATTGACCACCTCTGTGTTTATTAGTGGCTTGCGGGCACCCGACTGCGGGACAAGGTGTGGCTCCCACGGTTGTTTCTAAATTGATCACTTAGGAATAACTTTTAGACATAAGTCGTCATTAAGGGTTTACTCGCCGATGAGAATAGGACCAACGAGAAAGGGTTAATTACATACACTTCATATAAAGCTATCAATAAAACAAGTGACAATCTACTTAATCATAAGGACAGCCCTCTTATTGTCTCAAGTATCTATCTGTGTACGTGTGTGCTACTTGCTGATTCGTGCCTATTTGTTTATTTTATTATTTAATTGCAAACAAAACTGTGCCAGCCTCTCAGGCTGAAACCCCCTTGCGTTAGGATATTAAAATACTGATTAGATTAACGAGATTATACGTTCCACTCTTAGTGATCGACACTCTACTTACCATTATCTTCATACTGACCGGGTACACTGCTCGTTAAGTGTGTGTGTTATTGATAAGTCGGCTAAATATAAATTTAAAACTTGAGTAGGCATTAAAACTGCTAAACCGCAACGACACATCACGCGCATCAAGTTTTTGGCGCCGTTGCCGGGGAGTGAATTGTTATTTTCTGTTAATTTGATTAGTATTTTAATTAGGTTTTTCTTTTTATTAGATTAATTGCATCATTGTACTATTTTGCATATTTGTTGTATTGTGTGTTATTTGTTTGCTTTTGTTTTTATTTTTGTGTGTTTTATTTTTTTGTTTGGTGTGTTTAATTTTTATTTTTATTTTTCGTATTTTTCTGTTCTGCTATCGTTGTACTGTGCTAAATCAAACGATACGGCGCATCTGATCTCTCAGATACGGCGTATTGCGTTTAATTTTTTTTTATATACAACGCGTTTAATTAATTCGATACGACGCATCTTTTCCCCAAGATACGGCGTATCTGTTTTTAATAAGAAAATTTTTCTAAGCGATAAAGTAATACGACGCATCTTCTTTTGAAGATACGGCGTATCTGATTTTGATAAAAAATTTTTTTTCTGAACGTTAAACGCCATACGACGCATCTGCTTTCGCAGATACGGCGTATCTATTATTTTAATTAAAAACAGTTTGCGAATTATTAAACAAATACGGCGTATCGATTTCCGTCGATACGGCGCATCTTACTGAATCAAAAATCTTTTATTTTTAAACGTAACGAAAATACGGCGCATTAACTTTCGTTAATACGACGCATTTAATTTTAATTAGATAAACTGATTTTTGATTAATTAATTCGATACGGCGCATTCATAAATTTAAAGCGGCGTATCTATTTTCTGAATAGAGTCTGATTAAATTTTAACGTATTAAGATACGGCGTATCCAACTCTTTGGATACGGCGCATCGTCTGCAGATATCAGCTATTTTTATTCTTATATCCGTTTCAATATTCATTAATTTCTCTTCTAGCGGACAGATCCTACTGATGCTTTTGTAATTATTTCAGAAGGATAATGGAGGGATTCGGAGAACTAATCGAGTTCGAAGACAATTTTATGAACGATGTTATTAGTACATGGAAAATCACCAGAACCTTACAATGGGGACTACATTGAACTTGATGACCTTAATAGACCATTAGAATCTAATGACCTATTCATGGATGATGCGGAATCTGAGTTAGAAGAAGGAGAAATTGTGGATAATCCAAGAGTCAACGTTATTACTACTAGAAACTACGATGAATTTGAGGGATATGATGGTTCTTGGGATTACGGTGAAAGGATCAACACCAATTGTGCTTACAATCTACAATTCCCATGCATGATTGGGTTCAAGTGTATTGACGCCAATTTCTTTCCTATTTTATCGATCAATGTCATGTCAAGAAGCTTTTACAATTCTATTATGAGAAATAAAAAGGAGTATAAAGGAAAGAATGTAGTTGGAGCCTTCATTAATGTCCCGATCTTCGTTGGACGCTTCACTATTGTTACCGAATTCGTAGTTATTGAGGACATGAATGCCTATTGTGACAGCAATATGGGTGAAGTAATTGTTGGAAAACCATTTTGTAGAGAGATCACTATTAATGCAAAACGATTTGAAGGAAAGATCACCTTCCAATGTGGAAGCGACATTATCACTTATATGATGCCCCGTACTCACCCTGGATTTAAATATGCTACTAGTAGGATTTGCTACAAATTTTCTCCATTCCTTTTTGTTAGTGATGATGACAATAAGAGAGGGATTGAGTACCCATATCAATTGAAGGAAGGATTCTACAAAGGAGTTTTGAATTTGGGACCTGAATATATACGAGACGATTCGGTTGCTAAATGGATCCTACGTGGCCATGTAGGAATCAATGATCGATACTAAAGAGCTGAACGTGAGTCTAACTTGAAGACTCTGGAATAAAGACAAGTGCTTACCGGGAGACAACCCGGATTTATCTTTTATTATTCTGTTTTCTGTGTCGAGTCAGTCCAGGCCGCACGAAGATACGGCGCATCTCAGTCCTGAGATGCGACGCATCCTCTGCAATGGTCATATCTTATTTTATTTTTCTGCATTTTTATTTTCGACTTTAAAACTATTTATCAGTTATTTTAATGCGGCGCATCCCTGGTTAAGGATGCGGCGCATCTTTATTCTGATCCGTATTAATTCCAGGCTCGATACGGCGTATCTTCTTCAATAAGATACGGCGCATCGACTGACCTGATGATTTTCAGTTTTAATTTTTAAGTTTTATTTTTACCTAACTACTAATGTATTATGCAAGTTGAACCTTTCTTATCTTAGGTGTGTTTCAAAGTGTTGGTGGTATTATAGTTTCCTGAATTTCCTGTGGATAAATCAAGTATGAAGCTTTAACGTTCTAATCCACAAGAAAGATGATTTTTGCTCTTACACTAATGGAGGATCATACCGAGCAAATCTCAGGGGAGTTTTTCCGTTCTAATTCTTTTTATTTCCAGTTTTTAACCTTTTATACAAACAACGAGGACGTTGTTTAACTTAAGTGGGGGGATAGGAGAATTAGAACACTTAACAATTACTTGTCCTAAACTTTTTCAAAAATTATGCTTAAATTGTGCTTAATATATCAAACTTAAAATTTTTTTTAGCATGTTTTTGTTTAAGATCTAAGTTGCATAACTGCACACATGACGTTATTTTCAAAAATTGTGATTTTCCAAAATTCACAAATCTATGAGTGTGCCGGTGACTTGTAAACTTTAGAACTTGGCTTGTATACTATTCGAGACCACCATAATGAGTATTATTTATTTAATTGGAATGACTTGTCTAACTTGGTAAAATTCTAGGATTACACCCAAAAAGCCTTTATATGTTATGTGTTATTAACTAACTACACTGGTTAGTTAACCCCCGTATAAAACCTTTTGTTACTCTCATTTTTAGAGTAAGATACCCCTAGAAAAACACTCAGAGCCATTCCTTTCGTTTCTTACACCTATGTTTAAAATGTTTCGTTACACCCTTACACCTTAGCCTACCCTGTAGATTAAGATCCGTGGTTGGTTAATTGCTATAGGCAGAGTGTGTTTCCTTACATTACCTGT
Source organism: Artemisia tridentata subsp. tridentata (assembly GCA_021014915.2). Taxonomy (NCBI): domain Eukaryota; kingdom Viridiplantae; phylum Streptophyta; class Magnoliopsida; order Asterales; family Asteraceae; genus Artemisia; species Artemisia tridentata. Next base: position 76,166,047 of record CP139509.1, read on the forward strand.
GTTCGCGTGCGTAATTCATTATATATGGTTAGGTCGGGAAATTGCACAATGCAATCGGAGTGAAAGTAAATATTGTATATTTTGGAGTTTATTTTTCGTGTGTTTACTACTTTCACTATTTACCATTATTTCTGAAAGTTATGAAAAGTATGGAAAAAATTATCCGGAAAGAAAGTTATAGTGATGTGGTGAAATTTTACACATCTATGTTTATGTTTCAAGTTAAAAAAAAAAAAAAAAAAAAAAAAAAAAAAAAAAAAAAAAATCGAAAAAATGAGAAAAGAAAAAGAAAGAAAAAAAAGAGTTGGATGTTTATTTTAAGCCAACAATGTAAAGTTATGTAAGTGGTCGATATCACCACTAGTTGTTGTATATTATATCTATGGATTGAATGAGAGTTGGCAGTTATGGGAACGCCAACTAAGGTTTATTATTTGATTAAGATCTTGTTAAGTATAATTCGTGTCTACCTAAAGCGTGTGTTTCAAGTGTTAAAGCGTGAGTTATTCTATGATATGAGTCTTATTCATGGGATGGTTGGGATAGTGATTAACCACACTTAGGATTTTAACTTATTTGTTTTGTTTATTTTTCATTTTTACACCAATTTATATCCCAAATATTATCCATACCCTATATTATTCTTTATCCAAACCTTTGATTTATTGAGATTAGGGATTTGAGCAATCTTAAGTATCGTAGTCGTGGATTCGGCTATGTATTTATGATTTTGTCGCCCTTTTTGATATAATATTATTGGTGAAGATTACTTGGTCCTATCTTTAGCCTATTCGAGTTAAGGATTTGAGCAATTGCAAGTATCGTGTTCGTGGATTCGATCATGTATTTGTGATTTTGTCGCCTTTTCTGGAATTTGAGATCGATAGAGATTAAGGAGAATGATTAACCCTTAAACCTCAAAACCCTTTTTACCGCTTTAGACTTGTTATTCCTTAGCTTTAGTGGTGGAGATGTGTATACTTGCCAAGCTTATGATAGAATATTCGTCGCGACTGGACAGTTAAACGATTAGATTTGCTTTTATCGACTTATTTTATTTTACTTCTAATTCGTTAAGTGTTTAGTTGTGTGATTATGAAATGAACGAATACATGCTTAAATATAAAAATAAATCCTAACATCTTTTAGGATACATTTTCATGAGATTTAATCTAAGGTTTACTTGGGGACAAGTAAAGTTCAAGTGGGGGGATATTTGATGAACTCAAATAAGTACATTTTATTACTATCATTTATCCTATTTATTTGACTTGTTTTACTATATTATGTATGAGGATTGATACTTAATTGTTTACTTTTGTAATTCTCAGGTAAAAACAAGCATTTGGTGAAACTTGGCGATTTTGGACTAATAATGGAGCAAAACGTACATAAAGTGGAAGTCTACTGACATGGACAAGATCAAGTCAATTCTGCTCCAGATGCGCCGCATCTCACTATCAACATGCGCCGCATCTCTATCAAGATATCACCAGATACGATCCAAGATACAAGAGGACATGCGCCGCATCTAATAAAGAGTTACGCCGCATCTTCTGGCGGTGTACGAATATTCCTGAATATTATAATCTTGGACCCCACGCGAAGTTAAGTACATGCGCCGCATCTACTTAAGTAGATGCGCCGCATCTTCCCTCAGACACAAACTATAAATACCCCGTAGACCAGACGCATTAAAAAGTTCGGAAATTCAGAAGTTCGAAAACCTAAAGACCGAACAGGAGAGAAGGACGAATTCAGTCAAGAAGGCAGCACAAGACACACCCAAATCGAAGATACAAGAGCTGTAAGAAGGTGCTGCATGTATTTAATTCATTAAGTAGTTTTGTTTTATTGTTTTAGCAAACTTTAATTCATCAGGATTGGTGGCTTGTGTAATGTGACAACGGAAAGATTGCACTCCCTTTAATACTTGCTTTCCCATCAATTAAAGTTTATATGTTGATGTCTTTGGTTACTACTTATTAGTGCATTGACCACCTCTGTGTTTATTAGTGGCTTGCGGGCACCCGACTGCGGGACAAGGTGTGGCTCCCACGGTTGTTTCTAAATTGATCACTTAGGAATAACTTTTAGACATAAGTCGTCATTAAGGGTTTACTCGCCGATGAGAATAGGACCAACGAGAAAGGGTTAATTACATACACTTCATATAAAGCTATCAATAAAACAAGTGACAATCTACTTAATCATAAGGACAGCCCTCTTATTGTCTCAAGTATCTATCTGTGTACGTGTGTGCTACTTGCTGATTCGTGCCTATTTGTTTATTTTATTATTTAATTGCAAACAAAACTGTGCCAGCCTCTCAGGCTGAAACCCCCTTGCGTTAGGATATTAAAATACTGATTAGATTAACGAGATTATACGTTCCACTCTTAGTGATCGACACTCTACTTACCATTATCTTCATACTGACCGGGTACACTGCTCGTTAAGTGTGTGTGTTATTGATAAGTCGGCTAAATATAAATTTAAAACTTGAGTAGGCATTAAAACTGCTAAACCGCAACGACACATCACGCGCATCACCCGTCCAACTCAAGAATTTGGAATGGGGCCCGACGGTCCAAGTGTTTACAAGAAGGAAGATGGAGACGGAGAATGGCACGTTAAGTTCGATATTGTTTGCCCAAGTGGAAGAAATTTTGCTAGAAGATTCAAGACACAAAAGACAAACCGAAAGTTATATGGTAAATTTCAAAGTGAGGATATCCTTAAGCATGAATACTTTCAAGGATGAAGAAGATCAACAAGTTTGAAAAAAAAGCACAAGCTTGTGCTAATTGTTTGTTTCTTTTATTTTATGCATTTTAGTATTTCAATATTTTCATTTCGGTTATTTCTTTTAAGGTTTATATTTAAGACCTTTAATTGAGGTTTTAATGATTATTAAGTTTATGTTTTTAGTTTTAGTTTTGGTTTTAGTTAGTAGAAATAGACTTGGACAATTTGGTAGACCAAGTGTGTTGTGCAAATTTACATACAAAACAAGTATTTTTGAGACAAAGTCATTTTTACTTGCTTCCACAAACACCATAAAAGTGTGTAGACAAGAAAAAGTGAAGTTTTGCAAAAACCCAAACCGAATCGGTTGGATCATGAAGCTGATTGGATGGAGTTGAATATATAAACCCACAATTTCAAAAATCATAAGAAACCGACACACACACCAAATCTACCAAATTGGGCCCAATAAATTCGACCATAAGTGTTAATTGGAAGTTACAGGAGTGTTTAGAGATCATCCATGGCTCCAAAACAAGTAAGTAACATCATCAATTTGGTTTAATTAGATCTTAATTCGAATTTATTAAATTAGGTCATAATTTGGGGATTTTTGATAGACTTCGAATTGAGATGTAATCTTTTAGGAATAGATGGGTAATCGATAGAGGAATACATTGCAAAAAGAATTACATTGATTGATTAAGTATTGGGAGAGAATTAATTGATTGAATTTTCGGATTCAATTAGGTCAAAACTTTGAATCGAATTAGTTTGCAATTGATGATTCCCAAATGTTATAGGCTTGTTTCTCAGTGATTTTAGGTTACTACATTGTTGATTAGAGCACAAATTAAGGAATTGAATTCACAAAATATTTCTAGTGTTCTGGGATTAATTAAGAAATCATGTGGAGATGTTTTGGATGGATATAAGGACGAATTGAGGATGTAGAAATCGACATAAGAGTTCAAATGAAAGATAGGAGTGGAGTAAAATTGATAGGAATCGATCGAGAAGTCATCAAAAGGCTTATGCCTTCTTCAAAAAAACCCAACCGAATCAGATGCGCGGGCATGCCGATCGGTTGTGCTGGGTTCAAAGTGCCATCCGATCGGACGGAACTTTCGGTAAAGGAAAGATGAAAATTTCAAAATGGAACCTAGGGACTTCTATAACGTGTAGCGTTGGTTCTAATGCTCTTATACTAACATGTATTTGTGATTTCTACGATGAGAAGTTCATTTGGTTATGATTAGGTCGCCTATTTGTTCTAACAACTAACGCAACATGTTTTTCAAATGTTTTTCTTTAAGGATGTTGCAGGAGGATCAAGCATAGCAAAAAGGACTAGAGAGGCCACCAGGAAGAGGGAACAAATGCCAATTCTGGAATGTCATCCTAACCTCCTATGGTGAGGGGAAGATCGAATGGTCCGGAAATCTTATGATGTCATTCTTCTCAAAATTGGTGGATGGGTGACCCATTCCCCAAGAATTATTAACTGGAAGGCAATGGAGGAGCTCGGTTATGATGAGTTTCTGGAAGATATGTTCCTCATTAGGATTTTGTGGAACAGACAGATATCGACTTCAAGAATGTGGGAAAGGGCATTTAATATAAGAGAACCAATATACAAAGAATGGTGCCTAGAGTTTTTATGTTCCATAAGGATGAAACTGGAAGTTACTGATATTCAGGTTACAACCGACAAATTTCTTGATTTCAGACTAGGAGGTAAGAAACATGAAGTCATACTATTTGAGTTTAAAAATTTGTTAGGTTTATACTATTAGAGATAGCCCAAGCCCGATTTGTGGGCTTAGGTCCGTTAGGGTTTCATTATGTCTCATGTAACCTCTATATATTGTTGCTGAATAATACATTATACCTACGGGGAATTATGTAGTCTAACATGGTATCACAGCCACTGCCAGGTTCCTAACCTAAAACCTAAAACCTTTGCCGTCATCACGATCAAAATTCACCGTACTAGAATCACCTTCGTTAAATTTTTTATTCATAAATCAACCTTTAATTCAATTTTCTTACTGTCACTATCATCAATAAATAAATCAACCTTTGTTGCTTCACTTGGCCCCACGTGTACAACCTCCAGAATAGTTCACTCATATTCTTCCGCTGCCTCTGAGTGTATCAAAGGTCTTTGCTTTTCGTCTTTTGTTAACAGCCAACAATGTGGTTTTCAAGTTTTGCTCATCAAAAACCAAAGGGACAACGCCCAAGAGATCTCCACAGTCTGCTAGTCAATCAGAGCAACAATTTCCCTTTCTTCTGTTGAGTTTTATTTTTATTTTTTTTAGTTTCTTTCTTATGATGTGATGATAAAAAAAAAATTGTAATTGTTTCATTGTTTGTTTGATTAGTCGATTTTTCGTACGGCTTTGTTACTAGTCGACTAAAGTTGACCGTTGATACCAGTCCCTAAAGTCGACCGTTGGTACGGTTGTGTTACCAGTCGACTTAGCCGACCGTTGGTACGGTTTTGTTACGAGTCGATTAACGTTAATGTCTTATTTATTTATTTATTTATTTTTCTTGTCTAGTTTATTACTCCAATCCGAGCTTTCGTGACTTCGCCGCTCGGACTGCTGGGGAGTATTAGAGATAGCCCAAGCCCGATTTGTGGGCTGAGGGTCCGTTAGGGTTTCATTATGTCTCATGTAACCTCTATATATTGTTGCTGAATAATACATTATACCTACGGGGAATTATGTAGTCTAACATATACTCTGATGAGGATTTGAGTAATAAGGATTTCGAGTTTTTAATAATGAGTGGAGAAAGGAGTAAACATAATTTTGATGCACATGGATATTCGAATAGAATTAGCACGGAATATAAGCTAGTATATGGGGAAAGTAAGGTTTCGTCAATCAAGAAACCTATTTTGCAAGTACTACACAAGGTTGTAGTACAATCGTTGTTACATAGGACTTCTAGTGTTGATTTGATTTATGAAGATGATTTATGGGTTCTACAAGCATTAGAAGAGAAGCATCCCTTGAGGCATTTGAACGTAGCTTGGGTGATAGTGCAACATTTGCACCAACGTGCGGCCGTTGGGACAAAGAATTACATATGTGCGGGTCATTTTATTTCACGGATAGCTAAGAATCTTGGGCTATTTACTGAGAAAGAAATGAATCTTTTTAGTGAGCCAGTTACTCCATTGAGCATTGATATCAAGGGGTTCACACACCTTAGAGAAAGCAGGAATGGGAAACTCAAAGGACTTCCAGAAGTTTTAGATGTACAACCAATAACAACCTGGGACGGTTGATCAGTATTTGTTTTAAAAACAATTATGTGTGTTCAATTATTTCTATCTCTACTTTCTTAACTCTTTTCTTTAGGATTAATAACGTACTTTAACTATGGTTTGTTTTTAGTTTACTTTGGTTTGCTTTAGTATTGTTTGTTTGTTTGTTTGTTTTGTTGTTTCGTATATATTTGCAGTTTTTGCATTGTTGATATACAGGAAGCTTATTGTTGGTCAATACTTGGAGTTGGAGAACTCATTTGCTTATTTGTGATCAAATATGCATATTGCGTATTTACCTCGGTAGTATCTTTTTAACTAAAATTTTCCCATTTCCTTTACTTTGAAGTTCATTTTTATTACATTGAGGACAATGCAAAACTTAAGTGTGGGGGAGGGAAGAAAATATGAAAAATGGTATAATTTTAAATTTTTTATTTTTAATTTTAGGTAAATTTTAGAGTCGAGTAACTAAAATTTGTTCGCCCTTGATTATCTAGTTGTTTTCATACGTAATTTATATATATTAAAAATAACTAGATTATTTCAATGGTAAAATGAGGCTATTTGAAATTTTTTAGAACTTAATCAAATTATTAGAGAAAATTCATTCTGGATTCGATAACACTTACTAGTGCATGTTATAGCCTCTTTCACCTTAAATTGTGAGAATTTAAGCCTTTTTGTATAAAACATACATCTTTTATGCTATATATTTTGCTATGAGTGTGCCGGTGATTATGTTGATTATAGAACTTGTACTTGTTATGCATTACGGTTAAAATCACTTTCGAGTGATAAAAATATATTCAAGTGATAAGAGGCAACTTAGGATTTACACCAAATGGCCATCCGTTTACAAAAATAATTTTTGCTAACCACATCGGTTAGTTAATCTTGTAATTGGAACCCATTTGTTAGCGTTTATCTTTAACGCAAGATACCCTTAGTTAAACCTTCTGAGCCATTCTTTTCTTTTGATTAAACCCAGATCGAAAAATAAAAAAATATTTTATACTTTACACCTTAGCCTTACCCGAATCAAGTTCATTCGAAGTTCGAAAGCTATTTATTTTTTGATGATTACGCGTTGACCACACTTTGAAATGTGTATGTGTTGTTTCAACGAAGAAGGAGGTCACTACTCTTATTTGTATTTTTGTAGCGTGTGCTCATCCAAAGTGTGGGGGTGACGATGAAAGGAGAAAGTGAAGTTAAAAAAAGAAAAGAAAAAAAAGAGATGTGAATAAAGTGAAATAGCCAATGTGCTATTATTTATGAAGTATCAATTAGCCAATGTGCTAAGAGGTGATAAGTAAGTATGAAGATTCGGAATGATGATCGAAGAAGTTGGGAAAGTAATCGTTTATGGTATAAAGAGTTGGAAACGGAGTTTGGACTTGATTTTTATTTTTAGAGTAAATGGCAAAAATCGTCCTTGTGGTTTGCCCAAATTGCAGAAATCGTCCTTACTGTGCATTAAGTGCAGAAACAGTCCTTACTGTTTACTCTTTCATTCACTTTCAGTCCCCCACGTGGACATCCGTTAACTTCCCCGTCTATACCTTGTGCACGTGATATGCACACGAGGGTATTTTGGTCTTTATACATTATATATCAATTAAATAACTCTACCCATCCCAATTAAATACCCCACCCCACCCTTTTATCTGCTATCAAACCCAGCAAACCCAGAAATTCATAACACAAACACAAACATAATTTAAACCAGAAATTCAGCTATAAGAAATCAAACATCAAACCCAAACATCTTTACCCAGAAACATCAAACACAAAACATCAAACAAAACAAAATATCAAACAAATCTCTAAACCTATTCCATAAATTCATAGTATATTGCTAAATAGTTACATTAAGAGAAAATAGTAGAAGCATTTACAGTCTTTAGTGATATCTTAAGTCACGCTAATCACGATCATAAATTCATAGTATATTGCTAAATACAATACTTAAGGAGCATAATAATCAATACATTGTACTTTATTTCATCGGCGCCTTTTGAACCCAGCCTTTGGTTGAAATTACAAAGCAGTTTGCTGATTAGATCTTTTGCCTCTAATGAAAGCCTTGCTTATTCAGGAAACTTCAAATGCATTTTCCAGTTTACAATCTACACGTGGATAAGATAATTAGCACCCATAATATTGCTTTAAAACTACCGGGAAAAAGGATGTAAAGGTTGTTCAAAAGGTTTACAATGTCAACTGTCCCGTACTTTGGCATTAGATAAGAGACATTTTGCTCATTTAATTTTAGACAAATAGATTATTACACAATAACACAAAACTAAGAAGGCACATGCAATTTAAATAACATTATAGACGGATAGAAACCAACTGCAGTTGTTAGTGTAGTTTCGACAGGCAATGGAAGTCAAAGATTGGTACATAAAAGGCTACCTTCCTACAAGTTGACATCGGATCATCAGAGTAGAAAGGTGGATACCCCACAAGCATTTCGAACATAATAGCACCAAGAGACCACCTGAAGAAAAACAAGAATCGCATGATAAACTTAGTGGATGCAAGGAACATCATGCTCAATTCACAAGAAAGACAAAGGCACAATTCTTAACTGATAAAAAGAAAAACGAATTAGCTTTCACGTGAAGGATAAAACAGTAAGTGTTTATAAAGGACGTCATGAACCCGCAAACAAAATGGTGATAGGCTACTTACCAATCACATTCCAGTGCATAACCCTTTTTCAGTAGAACCTCAGGAGCTATATAATCAGGCGTTCCAACAGTAGAATAAGCCTGCGCTCAAGTATGTAAATGTATAAAAAATGATGGATCCACTGTATGATAACTGCATAAATCAAGTATATAAGATTAAGATTCTTACAAGTGTCCGTCTATTTTTCTGCCAATGCTGCAGTTGTTCTTGTTGTGTGCGTCTTGGAGCTGAAGAACGATCGTCACCCGTTGAACTTCCACTGGCATTATCACCACTCGAAAAATCCGTGTCTTCCAGTGTACTACAATCTAAAGGTTTACACAATCCAAAATCTGATAATCTCAGATGACCAAATTTATCAAGTAGCAAATTATCTGGCTTGATATCTCTGTTGAAAAATAAACGAGTATCAGAAGTGAACTATGCAAAGTGACAAAAAAAAAGAATTTAGTTCGTTATATGCATTACCTATGTACATAATTATGTTTGTGGATGGATTCGATAGCTAGTACTGTTTCGGCAACATAAAATTTGGCTTCATCTTCGTTTAAGGTATCCTTTCTCATAAGCAGGGTCATCATATCTCCACCAGGTAGATATTCCATAACGAGACAATGAGGAATGGAAGCTAGGGGATAGAGTCATTAAAAATGATTAAGCTGTATGTACACAATGAGTGAAAGAAGAATACCTGATCTGTATCAGTGAATATTCCTCTAACCATACTCACAACACACCTCAATATCTGTATCAGTGAATAGCCTGCAGCTATCCCATTGGCTACCACGAAAAACCTGCAAATTTTCATCCATATGTATCAAGAAACAAAAAGTTTATGAGCAAGTAATTGAACAGAAGAAAGATGACATACACAAGGGATTTCATGTCTGTGTATTTGGCTTTCTTCTGAATGGTAAAGATTTCTTGAACTTGAGTATCAGTAGCCACAAGAAGAGCAGCAACAAGTGCCAACCCACAAATCACACACCTCAATATCAACTCAGAAACCCTCACTCATTAGTCATCCCATTCACCCTACCCGGATCATCAAAATATCTTCTGAGCTCATTAGTCATCCCATTCACCCTACCCGGATCAGACCCCTGCCCAATCCACCCAGTCAAAAGCTCAATCATATCCTCAAACGACTTCATCGTATTCACAACAATCAACGTCTCACCAAGATCAAACACAATCGATAAACAACGCATATTCAACATCCCTAAACACGCATCGTACAACCACTCTATTAGCTAAACACCACCAATCACCAAATGCACTTCTTCATCACCAATCACCACTCTATTAGCTAAACAACCCAATAACAACTTTGTCACTTTCTTTCTATTGTTCGTTCATTGACCAAACAAAAAACGAAAAGCACAACAATATTAACCTACCCGAGACCTCAAAATTAGATCTTGAAGTCGAATCCTTTAAAGCTGTGACGAATGAAATCATGCAAGAAAGATACAAGGATATAGGTTGTGTTGTAATTATGTTTGATTGGGTAGATTAAAGATGATGGTGAATCTGAGATAAGATGAAGATGTAATCAGCTGTGATTATGTGATTTTTGTTTCGATCTGAGTTTGATGTGTGGAGGAGATAAGGTTTGGTGAGAGGAGTGTAGATTTTTGTTTCAAGTGATAGCAGATCAGCAATGTGGGGTTATTTAATTGATATATAATGTATAAAGACCAAAATACCCTCGTGTGCATATCACATGCACAAGGTATAGACGGGAAGTTAACGGATGTCCACGTGGGGGACTGAAAGTGAATGAAAGAGTAAACAGTAAGGACTGTTTCTGCACTTAATGCACAGTAAGGACGATTTCTGCAATTTGGCCAAACCACAAGGACGATTTTTGCAATTAACTCTTATTTTTATTTTCATTTTGTATAAACTAATCACAAATATTTTCCATACCTTATCATTTCTTTTACCAAATTAATTTATTCCTTCAGATATAGTAATGACTTTGTGAAAATATGTAGTACTTGGATATTTTAGTGACCATCCGGTTTTTGAATAATTGAATGACGCGCCAGCGATCTAGTGCGCATTTTGGTGACCATCCGTTATGCAAATAACGCGCCAGTGAGCAAAGGTACATTCTAGTGACCATCCGTTGTTTAGTTAATCAAAAATCCATGCCAGCGATCTATTATATTCTTGTATGAAATGTTTGAACATTAGCCGGTAACCCTTTTAACCTAAACCCGAATAAAAGACCTTTTTGATGCTATATTTATTTGTTTTGATACTTGTACAAGCCTATGGTAAGATGCAGGAATCATGACTAGGCAATGAGTGATTTACATATACCAACCAATTTACACATGAGTGTTGAGTGAATTCCAAAATCATTCGTGAGGTGTTTAGTTATGTTATCAAGCTCATTATGTTTCAGGATTATTCACATTTGGAAGATTCCCGAGATTGAAGCGAAGTTAGAAACCATGCAAGGACTCAGTGATTTGAAGGTATCAAGATTTCCATGATTCTACGTCAAAGAAATATCAAGTTCTATGGAAGAAATCAGTGCCACAATCAAGGATAGAGTACGCAACGAATTAAGTCAAAGAAAAGTCAAAATTGTGAGTACGAGAAGACTCCATCCAATCGGATGGAGCCCGCATCCAATTCAGATGGATGTTTTGGGAAGTAAGCAGCCGATCGGATGGATCCTCATCCGATCGGTTGGACAAATTTTGTAGTTACAAAGAAGCATTAATTGATAGATTTACTCCTCATAATCATTGTGGCCGATCATTTCCTTCATATTTACTATCCAAGGTCGTTTTTACTTAGATAATAAGTGTTCTTTTACTATAATGGGATCCAAGGCTAGATACTAAGTGTGACATTCCCAATTTGTGATAGACTTTACACCAAAGCTATTACTCACTTATTATATTGCTTGTTGATCCTAGTTATATACTTGATCGAATCCCTTAGCTTGTAAAGGTTAAATTATCTTAGATAAATCCAAAATAACTAGAATAGAAACTGTGTTTGAGCTTATCAAATACTATGCGGAATCTATTACTAGATGTTAAGAAGAACTTTGTATCAATGTAACAGTAAACTAAGAACACAATTAAATAAAAAAAACGCTTTAATATTATTGATGAATAATATGAATACTCTCCTAGAATTAGGGTTTACAACCTTGGAGATATTTGAAAAAGACGTATCTATCTCAATGCCCTACGACCTCCTTTTATAGACTAAGGAGTCCTAGTCGGCTTACAATAACTTTCTATATAAGATAAATCTTTAATGAATCTTTTCTATAATTATCTAACCGACTAGACAAGTTTATCTCATAAGCAGTATTAACTAAACACTCAATATAGACTAATAGTCTTAACTCTAACTCTAGCAGCATTAATCCTTCAGCAGTTGTAATTCTAAACTAGCAGCATTAACTTTTAGTCTGGCAGCACTAACTACTTAGTGTATTTTCTTGAAGTTCTTCAGCATCACCAGCAGTAGTAAAACTTGTATTAGCAGCATTAATGACTTGGAGCATTTTATTTGTAATACCTGAGCAGTCTCAATCACATGAGCAACAACAACTCTTGGAACCTTTAATTCCCAAAAATCCTCCCCTAAACTTAACATTTTCTCCCAAAATTATCAAGTTTCAATCAAAGCTTAAACCATCACCAGGAGGATGCTTCCAAACACCTTATTTCTTCTTCTTCTTCACCTTGGGATTGAGTATGTACTCCATCTTCTTGAGAAGTTGAGAGGTCATTTCATCCCACTTATCTATTTGAAGTCTAACTTTAGATGGATCCAGCATCTGGCCAACTACAGATGGATTCAAAGGGTAATCTTTTTCAACTAACATATATATATATATATATATATATATATATATATATATATATATATATAATATATATATATATATATATATATATATATATATATATATATATATATATATATATATATGTATATATATATATATATCTAAACTCCACCCAAAGCCACAGTATGAACCCCACAACCATGATAAAGCTTGCAGAATAACACATGAACATTGTGTCCAAATTGTTTTCCCCAGACTTCATCTTCACGATTTGGTTCAAAAATATCCTTAAGATAACATGAAAGAACTCTATCCATGATGTCTTCTGGCCTTGTATATCCATACTTAGCCTTAACTAGCTTCCATAGAGTCTCTAGTCTTCTCTGTCAATGATTTTAAGCATATGTGGAAAAAAGACAAACTTTTGAGACTTTCCACCAGCTCTCATTAGCTCATACCAAGACTTCTTTCCTTGATAGCCAACTTTTCAACCAATGATGCAGTACTTTGTGGCCAAAGGTTCAACTTCAATAGCTTCTTCCTTTTTATCTGATTTGATTTCCACCAATTGTTGTAGTTGAACTTTTTCTTTTTCAACCTCTTCTTGTTCTGCTTGCTCTTGCTCTTGCTCTTGCTCTGTTTGCTCATTAGCTTTTTTCTTTTTACTGCTCTTAGCCTCTAGTTCATCACCTGCTCTCTTCACACTTCTCCTCACCACTTCAGTATCCATGGGCACAAACTTGTCAGTTTTCCTCTTGGCAAGCTCTTATAGTTCTTCAATCTTTCCATCATCAAAATGGTTTAAGACATTGAGCTTCCATTTGTCCATATTCTTCAGATATGTGCACATGCACTTCCTTCTTTGAGCTTTGGTAGGTGGTTTGTTTCTTTTAGCTTGAGCTCTCTGTGCTGCATAAAATTTTCTTCTTTTCTCAACAAACTCAGCCATCATCTTAGACCTTTCTTCAATTGTGAGTGATGCTTGCTCTTCTTGCATAAGTTTCTGAGCTAGCTCCCAATCAGCATCACACTGAGCTCTCTCATCATCCCACTCTTGAAGTTCTTTAACAAATGCAATACTGGCTTCTTCCTCTCTTTGAGCTCTTTCAGCCAATATTCTTTCATTCTCAGCATCATACTCTTTTTTATCTCTTTCTGCTATCTCTGCATCCAAGAGCAGTTGCTTCTTCCTTGAAAGAGGCTTTTCAGGTTAAACCATGATTAATTTTCCCTTATCTTTTGATTGTGCTGAAGTTATTGTTGTTTTTGTTGTTGTTGATGTTGTGGATGGTTCTCTAATGACAATCCCTTTGACTGGTGATTTCTTCAAATCTGTAAGGGCTTGAGCCAAAGTTGTTAGATCATCATCAGAACTTGCAGCAGCAGTAACATTTCCACTAGCAGCATTAACTTCTGCTTCAGCAGCAGTAACTTTGTCACTAGCAGCAGAAACTTCAATACTAGCAGCATTATCATCAGCAGCATTAACCATCAACTTTGTCACTTCAACCAACTTATCCACATTAAGCTCAGCAGTTTTAACTGTCTCCTCAATCACTTCAGCATCAATAGGCAATAGCAGTCACATTACCTAGTTTGTCTCGAACCACAAACTCATCACCAGCATCAACCTCTTCTTCCACAATATCTTCAACACCTACAGGAGTAATACCAGCATCATGTACATCCTCTACCCCTGTATCTACATCAAACATTTCTAGATCCTCCCCTGAAGCTTTGCTTGCATTCCTCTCCTGTTTGGGAGCATCCTCCCCCAAACTAGCTTCACTGGCAGAGGATTCCACCCTGAATGCTTAACCAATTTTGTGTATCCTTTTAAGCTTATGAGTCTTTGCCCTCTTTCCCTTTTCAAGCTTCTTAACTCTCTGCTTCAGATGTGTAATCTCCTTCTGTTGTGAGTTAGTAAGAGTCTGCAGGGCAAGGACCTGTGATTGTAAATTGGAACAAGTTTCCATCAATTCCTTCAAAAGTTCCATACTACCCTCACCACTTTGGATTGTTTTACCTATCCTGAGAGGTGGATCACTGGGAATGTTAGACACAATCTCAACCCTAGGTTAAGCACTTATGCCCCCTTGGTTTCTTGGCACCTGGGGATTCCATCCTTTGAGTAAGTTCCATAGGAACTTGATTCAGTAGATGTTGCCTTAGATTGGGTCTTATTTATGTTACCACTGACCTGCTCTGCTTCTTAGCTAGTAGTAGTAGTGGCAGCCCTTTCTAAACTACCCCTCCTCTCCTCATGGGTAGCCTCGTCTGCTTCTATACCAGCACTAGCCTGAGGTAGCTGAGTGCCCTGTTGGGTTTTCCTACGTTGATAGGTCTTTTGCATTGTTGAGGAAATGGATAAAAAGGTGGGTGTGTGTTGGGTTACAGTGGGAATTCCTGAACTTTCACCCTGATTTTGACCTAGTTCCAACATTGTTTGAAACAATGGTGTTACTATGTCTGAAAAATCTTTTCCCTCTCTCTTCATGTTAAGAAAAAAATTTCTAGTATGAAAGGGAGCCACATAAACCTTTTTGTGAGTTTTCTTTTCAGAAAACTGTCTGTCCATAAGTAGTCGTAAAAATCTTGGATATAAGAAAAATTTGTTTGATGAACTATCCAAGCCCTTAACCATACTATCAAAAATTTATTTTGAAAAATTGAATTTTTGATTTTTAGCCATGCGGATAATGGTAGAAGCCATATTGCTGCTAAATTCATTCCAACCAGTTGTCTTTGGACTAAGACACTGCAAGATAGTGTGGATTAAGAATTTCCACTATGGGGAAAAGTAGGATTTGAAAGTTTTTAAAGAATCATTTTTCCTTATATACCCCATCAGTGCAAGGTTTTCAAAAATCTCAAAGTTTGAGAGACACTCAATTCGCTTAGTATCTGCTAGGTGAAGATCTCTCCGAACAGATGCTTCAGTAATGAGTATCTCCTGCCCATCAACAAGGGCATGGATCTGTGCTTCCCTATTAATTATTTTGACCTTTGTAGTAGACTAAAACTGTTTAATTTGGGAAATATATATAGTAGGATTTACTGTTAATGCATACTTTATATGGGTTGCATTAAGAAAATCAATGATTTCTGTAAAACCTTCAAACTCTTTAGGTTTTTGCAAGAATGCAATCATGTTGTGTGAGTCGGCAAAAGTTAGGTTCGTCATTGTGTGTTTTTGAAAAACCGTGTTGGGATTTGTTTGATTTTGCAATTATATGATAAAATTATGTTAGGGTTTCGTTTGTGAGAGTTTTTGATCGGATAAAAACACTTGTGTGAATGATTGAAGGATATAAACCCTTAATCGTTTGAAGTTCAAAAACAGTACGCTACACTCTCAAACTTAGCAGCAGAAACCTAGCAGCATTAAGTTAAGCTTGGCAGCATTAACTTATGGCTGGCAGCATAAACCCAGTTTCCACTCTAATAAGCTTATTTATCAGCACTCCAACACACTGCAAACATGATGATGTGAAACTTTAGGAATGACTTGGTATCTAGCACAAGCACACACTTCAAACATGATATCAGGTCTTGAAGAAGTAAGGTACATCAATGAACCAATCATTGATCTATACAAATGAACATCCACTTCTTCACCATCTTCATCCTTGAGCAAAGGCTTGCCAACTTCCATTGTTGTGCTTGCAGACTTAACATCTGTATACCCAAATATCTTCAAAATCTCAGCAACATATTTATCTTGGCTGATAAATATGCCATCCTCCTTCTGTTTGACTTGCAACCCTAAGAAGAATGTAAGTTCTCCCATAGAACTTATCTGAAATTTCTCATGCATCAACTTCTCAAATTCAAGACACAACTCCTTGTTTGTAGAACCAAAAATGATATCATCAACATATACTTGAACCAGCAAAATATCACCTTTGTGTCTTCTGATAAACAAAGTCTTATCAATCTTTCCTCTGTGAAATCCATTGTTCAACAGGTATGTTGACAATGTTTCTTACCAAGCTCTAGGAGCTTGATGCAATCCATAAAGTGTTTTCTCCACTTTGTAAACTTTATTAGGAAAATTAGGATCTTCAAACCCTGGTGGTTGAGAGACATATACTTCTTCTTCAATTGTCCCATAAAGAAAAGCATTCTTCACATCCATCTGATACACTACAAAGTCTTTATATGAAGCATAAGCTAGAAACAGTCTTATAGCTTCAATTCTTGCAACAGGAGCAAAAACTTCATCATAATCAATCGCTTCTTCTTGTGTGTATCCCTGAGTAACTAATTTTGCTTTATTCCTTACCACGATACCTCTTTCATCTTTCTTACATCTGAAAACCCATTTAGTACCAATTGCTCTTTTTCCTTTCGGCAAATCTACCAAAGTCCAAACTTCTTGTAACTTGAATTGTAAAAGCTCTTCCTGCATAGCTTCAACCCAGCTTGGATCATTCAGTGCTTGAATTGTATTCTTGGGTTCCACTTGTGATAAGAAACAAGCAAACAAACAATTTTGAAGGTCTTTGTGACTGTTTTTTGTTTAAGGGATCTAGCAAAGAAACCTTGGTCCTTCAAATCCTTTGTCATTCTTCTTGTTTGAACAGGAGACTTCACATCTCCAATGATTTGTTCTTGAGGATGATCTTTGTGAATTCTAGTAGTTGGAATAGAACTGACAGGGATAGTTTCATCCATGTTGTTTATGTCAGCCTCTGCACCAACTTCTTCATCATCAGTATCAATATATATATTTTCCAAAGGAGGCATGTTTGGATCAAATGGATATTCATCCTTATTAACAGCAATAACTTCCTTGTCAGCAGTACTAACAGTTTTATCTTTGTTTGTGCTGTTAGTGCTGTTACCATCACTAGCAGCATTAACATCATTAGAACTGCTAACATTCTCATCCTTCTCTTGATCAACATTGTCTTGTTGTTTTCTTGGCTCTTCATCATCACATGAAGTAATAACTACATCTGAGCCTGGGGGCTCTTGATCTGTGTATCTGATTAACAACAATAGGGTTAAAAGGAAGGTTTCCCTTAGTAGGCAAGAAGGAGTTGATTTATGGAGTTTGTATGGTGAAACGTGGGATAAGTTTATAGAGATTAGTGGATATTGGAATATCAAGACATTGCATTTCATAAAGGAAGGTGTGGACACGTTTTATGTTACAGCGTACGGTAGAGATGGAATGGAAAGTGGTGGTTACGGTAAAATTCATACACGGAATAGGCCGGTTAGGTGCATTGGTGAAGTTGGTGATAATTGAATGTCATCTCCGGTAATAGTTTGTTTTTTTTACCTATTTGTCTAATCGTATTAGAATCGACAATGTTTTCGGTTATATAATATATATATATATATATATATATATATATATATATATATATATATATATATATATATATATATATATATATATATTTAGGTTAGTGGTTTCCTGTGGAGTTCCTTCAAGATGTTGAGACGAATGATTTTGTGATGGAATTTTCGGGGTTTAAAATAGATTTGGTTGCAAACAGGGGTGTTATTCCTGGTTCTGGTGATAGGTATGGTTTTCAATTTATTGTTTAATGGGATACGGTTGTTGGACGTGCAAATCTTTTGGTTGGAGAGCGAGTTGTGTTGAAAAAGCAGAGTGATACACGAATACGTTTGATGAGGTTTGATGATGATGGATTCCAGCTTTCCCATGAACAACATTACCCTACACGACTTGCGTTTGTGCAAGGCCATGATTCTAATGAGGCTGGTATTATTCAGTTTAGCTTAATTCATACTCATTCATATTTGTTATTATTTTTTTTCCCGTAATAGTTGGTAGAGGTTTTTAATTGAGTAAGACTTATTTTGTTTGTCATTTCTTAGATGATAGGTTGATTCACGGGTGTAACTGGTTGAACCATGATGTTCATTTGAGTGAAGAAACAACTTTCTACAAAAGGCTATTTCCTTTTGTAGTTGATACGGGTAGATTGGTAAGTGAGGTTACTTGACGTTATATTTATTTTGTTGTATAAAAGTTATGGTAAATATTGAATAGTTAATTAATGTTTAGCATAATTGTTGAGGTAAATAAGTTGCTGTAATTTGTTGTAGACTATTCCATCTTGGTTTGTTTCTGATAACCGTCTCCAAGTATATCAGCATGCGATTTTAAGGAGGATGGAATCTGATCGTTGTGTTGTTATGAAGATTGAACATCATGCCGATAGGCCATGCAGGGATGACCACATGACCTTTAGGACAAATTGGAGGTCATTGGCTGCCGAGTTTTAGTTTCCATTGAACAAAATGATAAGGTTTCAGATGGTCGGAGAGGTGGTTGATGAGACTCAGTTGGTCTTCGATGGTGACGATCCAATTATGATCCCAGTTTTTCATCTTTGCTGAAATCCGCAAATGTGCATTTAGGTTTATATTTAGGGTCAGTTTGAATGTATGTTGGAATCTGCAGCTGTGCAAATAGGTTTGTGTTTAAAGTAAGTTTAATAGTGATTAGGTTTGGTGTTTAAAATAACTATGGTTGTTTGTGTGTTTAGAATCTTATGGCAGGGTATTTGTGTATTCGTGAACAGATATGGTATGCGTATGCATATGTTTTGAACTTTAGGCTTGACTACTGGGCAATGAATGTGTTTTATATCTAGATGTTAGTCCTTTTTTTTTTTTTAATTAATTTTGGAGTATTTGTTGTTTTTTATAATATTCATAAGTTGGTTTACATTTGTGGTTCCGAAACATGATATATAATAACCACTATTAAGTGTAACATAACAGTTTAAAATTTTTATCAAGTCAAGATGTTATTTGATTTTGAAAATTGGTTTTTTGTAATGACGTTAAAACATTATGAACCGAGACAAATATGATAACCATAATTATGTTTAACAAAACAGATTATAAGGTATATAAAGTTAGTATGTAAGTATCCTACTTCCAAAAAAGCAAAATACAAATGTTTCTAATTTGTTTGTGTCGTCATAAGCTGATACCCTGCGATAGAATATTAACAAACATGGAATATTGGAAGTCGCTGTAGTTGGCCTTCGTCTGAATGAACCTCATAACGCACCAACTTTATACGCATCATTTATTGTTGTTCAAAACGCAGTCTTGTCCAAACTGATACCAGTTCCCTGCCATCACCAAGGCTTTGATCTTAAAAGGGTTGTCTGTGTGTAAAACCTGATTCAACATGACTGAGTAAGCCCATTTCCTGTGTATGATGATTGCTTTCCTGTACTTGTGCAACTTCAAGTTGTCCCAGATTTCGGATTCGATCGCCTGTTTTGTAAAACGGATTATGGGGTTAGTTTCATTTTTTCAAAACAGATATTTTATGTTTTTTGGTTTGCTCATTTATTGTTTGTATCTTACCAGTGGATAGTAATATCCAACTTCTGGGCACAACCGTGTGTAAACGACCATGTCTTCATTTACATGAGCATTGTGATGGTACCATGTGCAAATGTGATGCATTCTCGGGTCTGCAATAATAATGTCATTGCGTTGTTATGCAGTTTGATAATAGATGGTTATGATGCTTTGATCTATTTTAAAATTATAAGTAAAACTAATAAATAGAGAGTTTGACTTACCATTACGATCGCGGTAAAGAATTGGTCTAGGTGGTCTCTTTAACAAAGTAGTTCGTATGTCTTCCCTGCTGAGTCCAAGGCCATCATAGCCTCCTATGACCACAACTGATAATGTGTATCTTTCCAGGTTTGTAAAGACAAGTTGTTGACCCCACTGTATCCCCGCTGTCACAACGAAGTCGTCCCACCCGTAACCTGTTAAGCCATTCATCCTGACGATCCTGTCCTCCCAAGGTTTAACCCTCTTGTGGCGAACGTGAAAAGACATTCCTGCGTAGATGAGGGTGAAATTATTTTGCCAGATGTCTTGTAAGAAATCGCCTGGTAGTAACTACACGGAGAAAGATGAATTGTATAAGTTATACATCGATAAAAACGTTTAATTTAGTTTTGAATCGAGAGTATGGTTGCAATAGAGATGTTTGATTACCGTGATTCCTGGAGCATAAGTTGCCAAACACCTGTTTAGTCTCGGTCCTATTTTGCGCCTATCGTATCCTGTACACTCAGATCCACTAATGTCGTAGATTGTCACGTAGTAGTCGTCTTTGCCCACCCTAACAAAATGCATTGTTGTTGCAATGCGAGGTACATTTGCTACAACAAATTCAGACCACTCATTGTCATATAGCACCCATTTGCCGTCTCTGTTTTGGAGCTCTGTTTTGTAACGGTACCTGTCGGTACCGTTTAGGTAAAGCATATTATTGCTTTCATTCTTGAAGTACTCGGCAAAAACATCCGGCAAGATCTATTGTGGAGAATCGTAACATAAACCAAAATTATTTATTCCTTGACTTAATTCGCATAACTGTTTGTGCATTAATACATAACATAAATATGTATGAATAAGGTTTACCTGTTGATTTTCAAATGTGTCATGCGTGTATTGGAACAGAAACTGTTGAGCCATCTTGTTTGAAGTGAATCTGGCATGTAAACTGGTGTAAATCATGGTTTTTTTAAAAGTAATACTTGAATGTTGCCAAAATGTTTAGACAACATTATAATGTTTTAGGCCAAAAATAATACAGAGGAATATTGTTATCATTATATGCTAATATAGTGTTGTTATATTATACATAATGTCTGGATTGAGAGAATTCCATAACTGATTGTTTGGTTTTGGAGGTTCAATTTGTTATAATCGTAACAGTATTTATGGCTGTGATTGTTGGTCAGGTACAGGTAGGTTTTTAAGTAATTGTGGACTATAACACGGTATGATTAACCTAAGGTTAACACGAATATAGCTTTAATATTGATGAGGCGAAAAGTGTACCGCTTTTAAGGGGTCATTTAAGCCCGAAATCGTATTTATTTGATCAAATATTGCCCTAAATCGTTCCTTTTGTCATTTTAGGTACTTTTGAGGAGAAATCTGGAAAAGGAGGCATTTTGGACGTTTTTGGAGCATCAAAGTGAAGAAAACGGCAAAGTCTCAAGAATCGGCTAAAAGTTACTCTTGACGGCGTCAAACTTAACTCTGGACGGCGTCATGCCTTGGCAAGAAAAGTGGGATGTGAAATTTACTCATGACGGGCCAGTGAGTTAGCATGAGAATTCTGACGGCGTCACGCTTTAACTAAATCAAGGGCGTCACGGCTTAATTCATAAGGGGACGGCGTCACGTTCAAGAGGTGAGGGCGTCAAGCCTTGATAGGCCAGAACGGATTTTGGAGAATTAAAGAGGGACGGCGTCAAGATGGTCATCCGAGAACCCTAAAAGCGGCGAGGGTGACGGCGTCACAATCCATAAGGTGACGCCGTCAGATGCAAAAGTCTATATATAGTTTTCTAATTTTTTGTCATTAGGAGAGAGCTTAGTGTGTGGAATTTTGGGATAAAACCCTAAGACGATTTTAGCTACTTTTTCAGGGCTTTTAGCCTTGAGATCTTCCATGTTTCATTGAAAGATAAGTTATCAATTAATCATTCAATATGTCTATGTGTTGTTTGATTCTATCTTATGCTTGTCTTTTGTTTAACATGTTAGGCTAATTTTATCTTGTGTTTGCTTAGATCTAATGAAACCTAGCTATTGATTATAGGTTGTTAGTGTGTTGTTAGTTGTATTGGATGATTGTTTATCTATGTTAGGCTTAAGAAAACTGGCTAACTTCCTATTCGGTAACTTGCTTGAACGTCTTAAGAAACATGAACCAAACGCGTACTAAAGGTTTTTATGGTTGTATTTAATGCACAAGCGAATTCTAGTGATCCCATGTTAGGAGCTTCCTAGCCGGCTCGACATAGGAGTGAAGTAGGAGCTTGTAGAGTTTGGGGAAGTAAGTACGCCACCCCACGAATGGTATTAAGGAATACACCCGTCATCCACGCAACTAATACACACTAATTAACCGGTAAAAGATAGTTAGGGAGTAAGGAAATCTAAGTAAACACATTTCTCTACACATAAGTTTCTCACCACTTTTCATTTTTTGTTATTTTATTTTATTGCATTTGTAGTAATTTGGGTTAGTTGATTAGCAACTAATTCCGCCCACTCCTTCAAAACCGAGATTTTACTTGCTTTCATAAAAACATAAAAACATAAAAAAGAATCTTCCTCGACCCTTAGACCTAATTAGAGTAGCCTTTCATACCTAACGAACACTATTCCTGTGGAGAACGATCAATCCCCCGTACTTACCACTACACTATACTACATCGGTCAGGTACACTGCCTGGTGGGGTTGTAAGCATCTTGAGATCCCTCGAGAGGTAAAACCTGTTGTAAGGTTGCAAAACCACGCATCAAGTTTTTGGCGCCGTTGCCGGGGAATAGTTATTGTTTAGGTTGAATTTTTATTTCTATTAGGTCTACTCACTAGATTCCTTTCTAGTGAGATTTTTATTTTATTTTTCTAGGTTTTCTTTAGTCTATCTATTTTCTTCGTGTCTTTGTTCGTAACCATACCATCCGACATCATGGAAGATGGTAATATCCTTAACCCACACAACCCACCACCACAACAACCACCACCACCTCCTAGAGCCCGTACTTTAGGAGAGTATTCCCGTCCTAGCCACCATGGCTATCGAAACACCATTGAGCTCACTCAAGGAGCCAATATCACACCCTTGCGATCCGACACCATCCGGTTGGTGCAAAGCGGATGCGCATTCCATGGACTTCGTTCTGAAGATCCTAATCAACATCTCAAGGACTTTCTTAAAATCGTTGATTCTATAGACCTTGATGTTGCCACTCGAGAGACGACCCGATTGCGTCTCTTCCAATTCTCTCTGCGGGACCAAGCTAGTCAGTGGCTAGAACGTCAACCCGCAGGATCCATCACCTCTTGGGATGATCTCACCACTCGTTTCCTTGCTCAGTTTTTCCCACCGGGAAGAACTACCAAGCTAAGGAATGATATCTTGATGTTCCAACAACGTCAAGGCGAAACTCTCTACGAGGCATGGACTCGATTCAAGGACTTACTCCAAAAAGTCCCTCACCATGGCATAGAACTTTGGCTCCAAGTCCAAATCTTCTATGACCATATCAATCTCTCCACGAGGCAAACCATTGACCAATCGGCCGGTGGCAAGCTACGTGATCTAAGTGCGGAACAATCATGGGCTCTCCTAGAGGATCTTGCTCTTTATGACAACGAAAGTTGGATTGATCCCCGTGATTTGAATAAAACGGTCAAGGCAATATCTTTGCCTTTGAACAATTCAAGCACTTCCGACCGTAGGATCATAGAACTTGAAGACCAAGTCAAGTTTCTCATGAAATCCTACGAGGCTCCTAAACCTTCAAGCCAAGTGAACAAAATCACTTCTTCATGTGAATTATGTAGTGGTCCCCCCGACACTCGTGATTGCATGGAACTCCCCGAACAAGCTTTTGTGGACTACGCATCCTCGCGTACCGACGGAGCGGGAGACAAGTGGTACACTTTCAAACCCGAGCCAAACCATTATGGTGATTCATACAACCCCTCATGGAAAAATCACCCAAACCTTAGGTGGAAACAAAACCAAAACTCACAACAAACCAATTCTTCCAACCCACCTAATCATTTCCAATCAAGCGGTTCCAACTCGAACCGTACTTTCAACAACAATCCTTCCGGCAATGGTAGTACCGATAACTTTGAAGGATTGATGTCTCAATTTATGGCATCTCAAGAAGCTCGTTTAGCCAAGTTTGAAGCCGATTTCAAACAAAAACAAAGCGAGATGACCAATAAGATTGACACTTTGTTGAAAGCCCTCAATGACCGAGAAACGGGAGCTCTCCCTAGCAACACGGTCAAGAACCCGAAACTAAACGTCAACGTTATTTCATCGGTTTCGTCCCCTAGTTCTTGTCCACAATATTATTCGGTCAATTCCATGAGCACATGTTTCAAACAAACCCAAATCGTTCCAAATGACCAAGAAGTTATGACATCCAAATTGGTCAACAACATAGTTGAAACACCTTCCACTCAAAACCTTGACGAAGAATTCAAGGAGCTCCACCTTGAAAGTCCGGTTGTTGATGAGTTGGATGAGAAGAAGCTCAAGTTAGGCGAAAAAGGGACCGCTTTGTTCAAAATAAGCTACCTAAGAAATTAGATGATCCGGGCTTATTTGTTCTACCTTGCAAGATCGGTAATTCGGAGGCTTATGACACATTAGCCGATCTTGGATCAAGCCTTAACCTACTTCCGTTACCTCTCTACACCTCTCTAAAACTTGGAAAACTTGAAGAAACCGAGGTAATAATAGGCTTAGCGGATGGAAGTGTTGCTTACCCGGTTGGAGTAGTTAAGGACGTGTTAGTACATATTGGAAAACTAACCATTTTAGCCGATTTCCACGTCCTTGATATGGTTAGCGACCCTACATGCCCCTTGTTGATAGGTAGAGGATTTTTAGCGACCGCTAGTGCTATGATTGATTGTAAGGAATCTAAGATAGCGGTAGGAGAAGGAGATACTTGGTCAATCTATGATGTTAAGAAACACGCCTATGATACTAGTGAGGAACCGACACCCCATTGGTTAGAATTAAATAGGAGACCATCTAGATATGGACCTTGGATTGATAGAGACTTCATAGGACCCCAACGCCCATTTTACCTAGAAGAGGACTTTGTTAACCGAACACATACGGTAGAACAACTCTTGGCTAGGGACACCGAATTGGATCCATTTGAAGACTCTCTAGTTTTTAGAAAGATGATTGATTTCCTAGGAGTTTTGCCAATTAACCTAGGAATGAATAAGTGGATTTGTGAGGAAGATGATTATAAGTGGAATTGGGATAAACCACCCAATGATGGAGATGGGTCATGGCATATTAAGATGACATTGTATGACCCGGATGGAGAGAAGTTTGAAAAGACATATCGTACTAAGCGGACCAATAGGAAACTTCAATCCAAGCTTAACCCTAAAGACGTCCTCGATGACGAGCTTACTTACATAGGGTAGCGTGACTTTGAGTCTAGCTACAAGACTCGTTAATAAAGAAAAGCGCTTCTTGGGAGGCAACCCAAGCTTTATTTGTTTTATTTGCTTTGAGTGTTTGTTTATTTGTTTGTTTGATTTTATTTGTTTCCGTATGTGTGTTTAATTTTTATTAGTATTGATTCATGTTCAAAAGTAATTTGTGAAAATGCTTTATTTTGTTTTTAACTTCGTCTTAACTACATATAAAGGTATTTTGCAAAAGATAAGTGTAAGGGAAATCTAAATCGGTTTATTAGAACACAAATTAACATGAATCGTAATAATAATAAATTAGCATACATATTCGTAATTGTTTAAGTCAAATGCTTGTATCGAGTCGTAATGATGTTTTGCAGGATTTCCAGGAAGTAAGGTAAAGGTTTTTCCAGAAATTTTCCGGAAACTTAAAATGAAAATTTTTGTCAGGTCATTTCTGACGGCGTCAGGGGTTATAACCTGACGGCGTCAGATTTAATTTCCAGAAATTTTTGAAGGTTTTGTTTTCATAAAAAGTTTTTATTAAAATCTCCAACTTATAATCTCCAGGAATCTGCAAAATTATCATTCCACAAGCATTATATCCTTATATATAGATTTTATCCCGCCGATGTTATGCAGGTTTTCGTGTTTGCTTTCTCAGGTTTAACAGGTTATTTTGGACAAGGAGATGTTTATGGAATCAAGCTTATGGCGATGCATTAGTCATGGAGCTTCTACATTACCTTGGAAGAAGATTTAACCGTGTAATTTCACTATCCACCGAGCGAATCAGGGGAGTATTTGATTTCATTCTTTTACTTTTTTCTTTTACATCTTTTTATTTTGAACATTGGGGACAATGTTCATCTTAAGTGTAAGGGGAGGGTAAAAGTACGATTTTAGAGAATGCTATTACGCTTGATTTTTGTTTGTTTAATAGTAGATGTGTAATAAAACTGAGAGAAATACTTGTTAGGGCAATTTTAGTGCCAAATTTAAAAATTTTTACAACATTTAGGAGTGAAACTTTGATCTTAATGAGCGTCTCACGGATAGGAGTTATATGACTAGCACAAAAACCGTACCACTAAAAAAATTTTCCACCCCCAAATATGTGAGGTTCGCCCTAGAATTGGTAGGAAAAGCATTTATGCTATGATGTGTGTACCGGTAGCACTTAGATTCTAGAACTTGCGTTAGGACCATTCCAAGGCCACAAGTGAGACTACATTCGTGTAGTTAGATTTACTACATGATAAGAGGCATTAGGATTAACCCATTGTTTTACACCTGTGTTTTTGTTATAATTACATTGGCTACATTGGTCAAGTAATTCTCCCACACCCTTTGCGTTGTACTCATTTTTAGTACACGATACCCCTAGTACACCCCTCAGAGCCTATCTTTTCGTTTCGACCTTTAAGCATTTTACTTAAAGGAAGAATTTGTTACACCCCACTAAAATGTACACCCAAATCGCCTTAGCCTACCTTGTATGCACTCATTTTTAGTGCATTATTGTGACAACATTTGTTTAAACCCAAGTTAATTATCTAGTTGATTACATGGTTGCTAAGTCGAGTCATATCCTTGTACATATTGTTTTGGGACGATTGGGACTCATGGGTAAAGTACTAGTGTAATGGAGTAATGGGGAAGAACATCATTTATTACCCCCATATGTGCTAAATATTTTAAAAGTACTCCAAGTTTTTCAATTATCTTAATTCGAGTCATTAGATTAGTAATTGTAAAGTTATGTAAAAGTTCAAGTGTAAGGGGAATGCAACGCCCCTTTGATGTATTATTTTGGATGGTAGGGCAAAAGTGTATGCAAAAAAAAAAAAAAAAAAAAAAAAAAAAAAAAAAAAAAAAAAATCGAAAAATCAAGAAAAATACAAAAAAAAAAAAAAAAAAAAAAAAAAAAAAAAAATGAGAAAATGAAAAATAGAAAAAACATACGGACTACCATCCCGTTTTATTTTATGTTTGTTTTATGTTTTTGTTATTTTGTTATTTCGTTTCTAGCTTAAGATCGAGTCTAGTCTTGGCTTAGCAACATTGTATAGTACATGTAATTGACCAAGATTTTTAACTCGCCACCAGTAAAATATCCTTTATCCAACCAAACCGTGTTTTCCTTTTCCCTACACCTAACGTTATAACCCATTTAAAAGCCCTCTTTGATAGTTTATCTTTGGTGCTTACGCCTAGTGGAGGAGGTTTTCGATCCTTTCCCAAGCCTATGGTAATCTATTTGCTATGACAGGTAGTGAGAGATATTATCCGTTTTCATTTATGAGATTTATTTTGATGACACTTGAGAGATGTGAGTATCTAAACACTACTTGTGAGGTGCTAGTTTATAATCTCCGTGCTTATTATGATTGAAGTGGAACGAATATTTGTTGTAATTACTTTTATGTTAGCATTAAATGACCCCTATCTTGTATTTTGATTAGAATAAAAGCGCATTTGCTTGAGGACAAGCAAATCTCAAGTGTAAGGGTATTTGATGAGGCGAAAAGTGTACCGCTTTTAAGGGGTCATTTAAGCCCGAAATCGTATTTATTTGATCAAATATTGCCCTAAATCGTTCCTTTTGTCATTTTAGGTACTTTTGAGGAGAAATCTGGAAAAGGAGGCATTTTGGACGTTTTTGGAGCATCAAAGTGAAGAAAACGGCAAAGTCTCAAGAATCGGCTAAAAGTTACTCTTGACGGCGTCAAACTTAACTCTGGACGGCGTCATGCCTTGGCAAGAAAAGTGGGATGTGAAATTTACTCATGACGGGCCAGTGAGTTAGCATGAGAATTCTGACGGCGTCACGCTTTAACTAAATCAAGGGCGTCACGGCTTAATTCATAAGGGGACGGCGTCACGTTCAAGAGGTGAGGGCGTCAAGCCTTGATAGGCCAGAACGGATTTTGGAGAATTAAAGAGGGACGGCGTCAAGATGGTCATCCGAGAACCCTAAAAGCGGCGAGGTGACGGCGTCACAATCCATAAGGTGACGCCGTCAGATGCAAAAGTCTATATATAGTTTTCTAATTTTTTGTCATTAGGAGAGAGCTTAGTGTGTGGAATTTTGGGATAAAACCCTAAGACGATTTTAGCTACTTTTTCAGGGCTTTTAGCCTTGAGATCTTCCATGTTTCATTGAAAGATAAGTTATCAATTAATCATTCAATATGTCTATGTGTTGTTTGATTCTATCTTATGCTTGTCTTTTGTTTAACATGTTAGGCTAATTTTATCTTGTGTTTGCTTAGATCTAATGAAACCTAGCTATTGATTATAGGTTGTTAGTGTGTTGTTAGTTGTATTGGATGATTGTTTATCTATGTTAGGCTTAAGAAAACTGGCTAACTTCCTATTCGGTAACTTGCTTGAACGTCTTAAGAAACATGAACCAAACGCGTACTAAAGGTTTTTATGGTTGTATTTAATGCACAAGCGAATTCTAGTGATCCCATGTTAGGAGCTTCCTAGCCGGCTCGACATAGGAGTGAAGTAGGAGCTTGTAGAGTTTGGGGAAGTAAGTACGCCACCCCACGAATGGTATTAAGGAATACACCCGTCATCCACGCAACTAATACACACTAATTAACCGGTAAAAGATAGTTAGGGAGTAAGGAAATCTAAGTAAACACATTTCTCTACACATAAGTTTCTCACCACTTTTCATTTTTTGTTATTTTATTTTATTGCATTTGTAGTAATTTGGGTTAGTTGATTAGCAACTAATTCCGCCCACTCCTTCAAAACCGAGATTTTACTTGCTTTCATAAAAACATAAAAACATAAAAAAGAATCTTCCTCGACCCTTAGACCTAATTAGAGTAGCCTTTCATACCTAACGAACACTATTCCCTGTGGAGAACGATCAATCCCCCGTACTTACCACTACACTATACTACATCGGTCAGGTACACTGCCTGGTGGGGTTGTAAGCCTCTTGAGATCCCTCGAGAGGTAAAACCTGTTGTAAGGTTGCAAAACCACGCATCAACACGAATATAGCTTTAATATACATTGCCTCCTCTTCCAGCTCATCTTCGTAACCCTGGTTTTTAACTGTGTATTCCACTTATATTTAAAAAAAACTTTATAAAACTATATGAATCGTATTATGAACTGCTTATATACTTTTGAATTTTAAGTTAGTAAAAAGCTTTAACAGTACTAAGATTAAAGAAGTAGTACTAACTTGAAATTTAGTACTGCTAGTATGAGTTTAAATGAGCAGTACTAACTTGAAAGTTAGTACTGCTGGAACATAATTGTTATACTAAAATGGTTTTCAGATGTAATTAAGACTTGCTTGTGTACAAATTTTCAGCAGCAACTGTGGAATTATATTATAGCATACTTGATTGTTTAATTTTTTAATAGTGTAATGTATCAACCTTTTTGTCTAGGAAACCATTATTGAAGTAGTTGATTGTATCAACATCTTCCGTGACCTTTTCAGCTCGATAAATATGATGAGTAAAAAATTGGTGTTAACCTATCTTTAATATAGCTTTAATAAACATCAAAAAAGAACATCTTGACCACTAAGGTTAACATGAATATAGCTTTAATAAACATCTAAGAAGACAAATATGTCAATCACGCTTATAAACCTTATGCTAACATCAAAGTAACTATGGCATAATACTATCAAACCCAATATATAAATCGAAAAAATATGGTGCAATGCTAATCGGCGAGTTGTTAGCTCGTGATTAGTTTTATATATTGTTATAAAATTATATGTTGTGATTACCTTAAGATTTTTGAAAGAACTGTTGCTGAGTTTCAAAGATTTGATAGAAGGTTAATGGAGAAGGAGATGCTCAGTCGAGTAATTATGATGGGATGGGATACAGGGATAGGTGTTTTGCATGTTTAATTGTTAGCCCAAAGTCCAAAAACCGACTTATGGTTGACTTGTTTGGACCATTTTTATTTTATTTATTTTTTTACAATATCGTTATTTAAAAAAAAAAAGTTAAGCATTCATATAAATTTCCATTATAACTTGAGTGGCTAAATGTATAATTACAAATAACAGCCCAAGATATAATAGAACCTCATACTAAGGCCAACACGTACCTCTCATGCACATCACGTTTTATAAAGAAGTTTCAAGTTTACTATTTCATCTATTTGGGACATCATGTAGTTATTCACATCAAGCTTATAAACTCAATAATGTTGTACAATTTTTTGTTTTAGGTTTTTTGTCACTTTTTATGGTGTATTTTGTAAAATACACAGGAAGCCCACAAGATCTTTGAAATACCTCAGGATCTTTGAAAGAGATGTTGCTAAGTTTCCAATATTTGATAGAAAGTGAATGGAGAAGGAGATGCTCATTCGAGTAATTATGATGGAATGGAATACAGGGATAGATGTTTTGCATGTTTAATTGTTAACCAAAAGTCCAAAAACCGATTTTTACAATATTGTTATCTTAAAAAAAAAGCTAAGCATTCATATAAATTTTGATTATAACTTGAGCGGCTAAATGTATAATTACAAATAACCGCCCAAGATATAATAGAACCTCATACTAAGGCCAACACGTACCTCTCATGCACATCATGTTTTATAAAGTAGTTTCAAGTTTACTATTTCATCTGTGTGGGACATCATGTAGATATTCACATCAAGCTTATAAACTCAATAATGTTGTACAATGTTTTGTTTTAGGTTTTTGGTCTCTTTTATTGTGTATTTTGTAAAATACACAGGAAGCCCACATTTTTATGATCATTGCATATAAATAAGTAAGTTCGTTAGAAATAATAAAGTTGTAGAGCATATGAGAGTCTATCACGTTGCATTAGATTATGAATAAAGCTTCTTTATACACAACATTTTTAGTTGATTTGACGTAGTTTCCATATGTGTCACAACATAAGATTTCCGTTGGCTTGTTTGGACTTATTATTATTATTATTATTATTATTATTATTATTATTATTATTTAATTATTATTATTATTATTATTATTATTATTATTTATTTATTTATTAATTTATTTGTTTATTTTTAACAATATTGTTATTTAAAAACAACAAGTTAAACATTCATATAAATTTCCATGATAACTTGAGCGGCTAAATGTATAAGCCAACATGTACCTCTCATGCATATCACGTTTTATAAAGTAGCTTGAAGTTTGCTATTTCATCTATGTGGGACATCATGTATTTATTTACATGAAGCTTATAAACTCAATAATGTTAACCATGTTAACTTATGTTAACAATTAACATATTGGATTTGTTAGGAATTTACAACATGAATGATGGTTTGATTTGAACAAAATAATGCGCTTCAAATACATGTTTGATTTATACGACCGCACAAGTGCAGACACAGGACCATTCCCTTTGTTTCATGTTTGTTAAAATAAATATCGAACTTTGAATATTACTTGTTTTCGTTTGATTTTATTTTCGAGTCTATCAGGTACGGTTTAGATAATAATGTATTAAGTAATTTTGGTCATGATACGTTTCTTTAAAGGAGATAAACCAAATTTTACTTCCAATTTTAATTATGTTTTGATATGTTAATTGGATATTTTACATACTTATATTTGTATTTCAAGTTTTATTTATGTTTTGAATTTTGAAGAGAAGATAAATTGTGTTGTGACTAACAAAAAAACATAAATTTATAAAGTTACTTTGAAAAAGATAATGTGAACAATATCAAAAGGTTGTAACTTTATCTTTAAAGTTTTTAAAAAAAGACCACAAAACAAAACAACACACACAATGGTTAAGTGGTTAACATATTATGATATACATTTAAAGTTTATAAGATGTTATATTATCATAATATTAAGTGAAAAAATACTTCAAAATGCAACCAAACTAAAAACAGTAAAATTGTTACATACATAAATCAATGTGGCCTAGTATTTGCAATTGGACATAGGCACTCCAGTGCAAATTGAATACAAAAAACAGAGGCAGCTTCTTCATAACTCTACCATCAAATCACATACTAATAAACTATTTCTTCTTCGGTTTGTGTGATATCAAACCTCCAATCCCTCATCTTCATAGATTCCGATCAGATATCATCAAAAACCAATAAATCCAACACCAAATTAAGGTAAACATTATACTTTAAATCCGTTTTTACTTAATTTCCATTTAAACACTAAAAAAACATCTATACATAAACTATAAAATGTTGAAATCATCTCATAAATGTTATGCATGTGTGTCTATGTTAAAGTAGGCTACACAAATGTTGATTGCGTTAGATGAATATCATTCTGTTTGGCATTTGTTTTGTTTTATAAAATACACATGAAGCTCACATTTTTATGATCATTGCATATAAATAAGTAAGATCCTTATAAATTATACTGGGTGAGTGTTACACCCCGTGCCCGCTTAAACCAAAAACTTTGAACTTTTACGTGGAAACGCTTGACTTTTACGGACATTTTGTTATTCTTTTGACCATTTACAAAAATATATAGACATTCAGACCTTGAGACTAATTTTAAATGAAACTAGACTCATTTACCTTCAAAACGACGTGTGACATGACCCCTAACGACTTACAGTTCAAAAGATATGATTTTTTGAAAATCAACAAAATATGAAAATACCTCCCAACCGCTGGTTGGGCTTCTCAGAAAGGTCCCAACCGCCGGTTGGGATTCTCAGAAAGGTCCCAACCGCCGGTTGGGCTTCACAGAAAGTCCCAGCCGCCCCGGTTGGGATTCCAACCGCCGGCTGGGGGGTCTGCAACTTCAATAACTTTCATTTTTAGCCCGTTTTCACGATATACAACCCATACCACATCCGTGTTACATCAAACTTAACCAAAATCATTAATTTAACATACTAAACATGATCCATTTACACTTGACCCGTTTTCAAACCAAAATAGGTACATTTATACTTTTGCCAAACACCCCCTTAAACATTGACCATAATCCATCAAACACACTTTGACACACCGTTAGACCACCAAATCGTTATGACTCTATTTACATACATTTTAACACTTGAATTTACTCTACAAATCATTAAAAGACTCCCGGGGGTACAACCTTGACTTGAGCTCGATATTCTACCTAGCTCTACTTTCTTACCCATCCTTCTACACTTCGCATATCCAACATTAATCCTTATCCAAACCATCACATTTATACCTTAGCCTACAAAACATTGAAACATTAAACCGTAAGCACGAATGCTTAGTAAGTAAAACGAGTATAACATAACATTATACTTCATTCAACACATTACATATTATACAACCATTATTCCAACAACATTAACATAGTCACATACCTTGACCTCTTAAAGCCTTAACCCTCCTTATTCCTTATTCCATTCTTGTCTAACTATAACTAACCTTATATCCTCTTACACATAAATACCATTATACTATCAACCATAAACCTTAACACATTAATCCACATAACACATAATGCATAGAAATCATTATAACTTTACATTATACCGGTTTACTTACCTTGAGTCCAAGCTAAGTCTCACAATAACATCATCATCATCATCTTCATCCTTTATCATCATCATCACTATCATCATTTTACTTCCTAAACCATAACCATAACATCAAGGCTCATTAACACAACACATCATGATCAAGGGTTAGATAACCCATTTAAACTTACCCATCATCCTTTCTATATCATCATATGATCATACTTTGATCATATGGTGAAAACCCACTTCAATCATAAACCCTAACCTCAATAAAATCAAGATAGGGAAAATACTTACTTGGGAAAATCATTGCTAGGGATGACTATAATCATAAGGACTTCATCATCATCCTCCCTAAACCATCCAACTCATCTTCTTCCCTCCCTTTTCCTCTCTAAGCCGACAACCCACACACCCCTTGAATAATATGAAAATGTCTAGAATTTCCTGGATAGATAAGATATTTATCTTACACCACTTTGGCCCTTTGGCACAATTGGTCCTTTAAGTCCATTTTCTATTACTTTGGCCACACTACATATTATAACACATATGGCTTATGACAACTTAAGCCCTTAGGTCTATTTCATTTATATTTGTGTCACATAACATTTCCCATAATCTTATAACACATTCTTTGATCACAAGGTTGACTACCGGGTTTGAATACAATGAAACATTCGTTGACTAATAGGTTACGTTAAGTCCTTAGTCAATTTCATCTAGGGTGGGGCCTATTTGTACCCGGGGAACGGGTGTTACACTGAGGGTGATTACAAACGATATACACATTAGATAGTCACTTTGGATATTTAGTTAAAAAAAAGTTAATAAATATTTGTTACACATGATACCTAAATTCTACTTTACTTGTAGTAACAGATATAATCATTACATTTCCAACTTATCTATTGGTTATTATCAAATTACTACAATACCTATAAAACATCATTGTTGCTAAAAAAACTTTAGCAGTACTAATTTTAATTGAGCAGTACTAACTTTAAAATTAGTACTGTTGGTTATGTTTGGCTTATTTCTGGCTAAATGTGTTTAATGGAACATTTAATATGTGATTCCTATTTGATCTGTAATATGTAGGTTGTGAAATACATATAAGTTATTTCTTAAATAGGTTATTCTAAATTGATTTTAGTACTTTTAAACAAATGTATGTGTTACATGAGTATAGATTTCATAGGATCTTGTTAAGTTCTTAAGGAAATGTATGTTTTGCCTATTTTGGTCACTCGAAATGTTATGAACGCGTTAGGTAATGGTAGATGGTTGCTTTTTTTTAGGTAGTAATTATAAAGGATGTTGACACAGTTATGTTGTCTAATGCGAAGGGGATTGTGTTTTTATCTCTAAGGGGACACATCATATAAAGATTAGCTAAAAGGGACATACAGATTTTAAGCTGCTTATGAATTACTAATGCAAATACCCTTGCGACCTCTAAAACTATTTTCATTAAAAATTGAAAGTTTGATTTTTGTTATTATCTAGGAATCTTATTTGTTATACATTGTTTTTTGGATTGTATATTAAGTAAGGAGTTAAAGTGTTTTTAATTGTTGTACGTTGTTTTAGGAAATTATGCCGATTGAATTTGTGGTGCGTCCAAACAGAGACACGTATCCTGAGTTGCTTGTACTGCCTCAAGTTTTCTCTGACAATGAGTTTAATGGGAATAGACATTTGTATTTATCTGGTATTGAAAGGAAACAAAAAAAAGTTACGATAGTTGCCCCATTAGGAGGACCTATTAAGATTAAGGGTAATAAATGGGTGGAGTTTGTTCATGAAAACATGTATAGAGATGTTCACATGCTACACTTTGTCCAGGAAGGAGATGATTCGTTTTACGTAACTGGTTACGACTTTAACGGGATTGAAGTTGGTGGATATATTGGTGTAATAGGCCGTCATTTAAGGTTTCAGAGTTACAGGTTGCCATACCCTCATGTTCCTCAGGTATTATTTGTAATAAAATTTGAGAAAAGCATACCTTTGTATATGTTTGTTTTGGAATGTGTGAAATTAAAAATCAGGTATTATTGATGATTATATTGTTGGTTTCAGGATTTGCCTGTCAATTTCTTGGCTGGGGTAGGCTTGGAAGCTACCATCGCTATTATTGTTCAAGGAAATGAGTTTGATGTCGATGTTAATCTTGTGCATCAAGGAGGTGATGTGAATAATGTTGTATTGTTATGGACGAAGCTATGTGGGTTGCTGCTGTTCAAGAGTTCGATATTGATTTTGGGGATGTTATTGTTTTCACAAAAGTGGCGAATGATAGGCTCAATCTAATGTCATATAATGTTGATGGAAGTGCAAAGACAGATGTTATGTTTTTGGGTGTGACTCAGCTTGTATTACACCAACAAATGCTAGATCCTGATGATGAAGGTTAGATATGTTGTTGTTAGCATATATTTTGTTTGTTGTGCAGCAATATGAAAGTGATATTGAATTGTTTGCCTTATTCGTATAGTATATTTTGTATAAAAAGATCTGATTATATATATATATATATATATATATTATATATATATATATATATATATATATATATATATGGGAAAAGTGAATATGAGGCTGTCTCACATCTAAGCTTACATGCGAAATCATTAAAAATCACAAAAAAATACGTCATTTTGGTTATTATTTTTTCAAAATTTCTGTAGTGGAACTAATATATGCATAGTGAAACACATCTTAGTGGTGAATTAAATCCAACCATTGTTGAATCTATAGCTAATTTTTTAGTTAATGAAATCACCTAACAATATGATGTAGAAAACGCATGTATCAACGTGAACCCAACTTAAGTGATGTTGTGATGAAATCAAGAGAAAACACTAATATTGTGAAAGACATGATACAAATGAGGTAGATTTGATGTTTTTCTTGTTAAAACGACGTAATTTTTGATGATTTCGCATGTAAGCTTGGATGTGAGACAGCCCCATATTCACTATCCTCTCTCTCTCTCTCTCTCTCTCTATAAATATATATATATTATATATATATATATATATATATATATATATATATATATATATATATATATATATATATATATATATATATATATATATATATATATATATATTTGAAATAACGGATAAGCGGATGCAACACATCTGTCAATGGGCTGGTCATCAGGAGCACTTTGGTGAAAGGACTGATGTGTTCTACAAAAGGTCTTCTGAGATTCTTGCCTTTTCAAGACTTGTAAGTATCATTTGTGTATTGTTGTTATTTATATTGAGGTTTTAGTTGAATGATGGCTGAGATCATGTTGATATCGTTTAACGACAGGAAATACCAGCTGAATTTATGGACAAACATCCACTTCACATTTTCAAAAAAGGTCTGTTTAAGCATGATGAAGTTGAGTACATAATGAAAATCAGGATGGATTTTCACAGGGAAAACCAGAACGGGTCAATCATGTTAATGCAATTGGTGAGTGGGGAAATTTCTTTCAAGTATGTAGATTTGAATATGGAAAGATGATAAGGTTTAAAATGATGTTTATCCTTACTGATTTGAATGGGGCAGTTCGTGAGGATTACCCAGTGTTTCATGTCTGTTAGTACTTAATAGATGAACTGTGTATGTTTTCTGTTGGGGATTTTTATGGTAGGTTTGTTATGTTGATAATATGGCCGTTAGTCAATTTAAACAGCTTTTGTCAATATCTTTTATATTTTGGTCTTTTTTTATGTCATGTTACAAAACTTGTTGGTATTAGGTATTGTATGGCATGACATAAAACTTATATGTAAGTTTAGTTTGAGTATAACGTTTAGGAAATTCTGATAATTGATGCGTACTATTATCATTTATATCATTGCAATGTTAATTTTAACTATATATAATTAATAAAAAACAATACATTATCTGTGTAGTTAGGCCATACCCATTTTAGTTTTGGTTGACTTTTTATAGTCAAACATAACAAATTTATGTCATAATTTAACCATAATCTGTTTGTTGTCTTTTTTATGGTCAAAGAAACATCAAAACAAATGTCCATGCCTTTATACATTCAAACATCAACCATGCATCATTTATATTGTTTTGTAACATGTTATTTATTTGATTAGTATGACTACACTTTGTATATTTAAATGGAATGTACGATGTTTTTGACTAAATTTGTGCTAAATAAGAATGATAATAAAACTTGTGTACTCCTTTGAGATACTAACTGGACCACCACTATGTTAAATAGCATACTATTTGGGATACTGCATCGTTTACAATTCTAAGTACGACTATGTTAACTGGACCACCACATGTTGGTTTCTTATGGTTTAATAACTCTTGTAACTTAGATTTGATGTAATGTTGGTTAATGCATTGTTTACGATTCTAAGTACTGAATATGTAACATAAAATAACACAACATAAGGTTACATAAGATTACCTGGATTACATTCATCCATTACCAGTCATACATAATTTCAGTGATTACACAAAATAACTGAAAGATGGCAGATGTACAAAATTGCCACACATTTGGCAAGCCATTCTAACTCAGTTATACCAAGTAATCAAGAAGTATCCTAAGTCAATTTAACCAAGTACCATTCTACATAACATAGTTTTACCATTGACCTAAATTGGCATATGTACAAAAGTGCCTAACATGTGGCATGCCAATATAAGTCAAACCTAACAACTATTCTAATTTAGGGTGTTGAAGTAAATGAGTGTGCCCAATGCAACTCATCATAAGAGAAAATTTCAAAGTCGTCAGACTCAATGTCGTCTTCGTCTTGATCAACATCAAATGCTTCATTCTTACCTTTTGATTTCCTAAATGCACCAACTTCTGTCAAAACTTTCTTAGCAGCTTGTCTTTCTTTTTTCAACTTTTCATCATTTTCCTCTTTTTGTTGCCAGTTTTTTATTTTCTGGGCTGATTGCTCAGAAATCAACCATTCATAAACGGAACTTATGGTCTCTGTTTCATGATCAGTTTCAGAACCTTCAACTTCTAATAAATGAATTAATATAAATCAGACATAGTAGTTAGATCCCATATCAGTTTAATGAGGTCGTTTTTAACCTTAATTACACTATGTTAACAATATACCTTCGGATGTTGCGTCTGATTCAAATGTCTCTGCAAGTGATTGATTTTCAGTGCCTAACACTTCATTTTCATCCTGTTTGGGTTGCTTGCTGCAAAGATATAAAACATATTCAGTTGATAAATATATAGGATAACATATACTGTAAAGAATTTAACATACTTTGGTTGATCTTGTTGATTGTCTTCAATGTCTGCAACTTCTAGTGTTCTTTTTCTTGAAGATGACATTTTTTTGATCTACCGTAACTTTAGGTTTTTTTTTTTTTTTTTTTTTTTTTTTTTTTTTTTTTTTTTTTTTTTTTTTATAGTTAAATTTACAAATATGATTATACAATGGTGTTTATATAAAATTTTATAACTGATATGACATATGAACAGTGCAGCCGTATTCAACATTGGAAAGTGTATATTTGAGGAGTCAAAATTTGTAAATAATAATGACGTTTTAACTTCTTTTGTAATTATGTTAGTTAATTTTTTTAAAGATTGTAAACTTATACGACTAAAAGATTGTTATCTTTTAATAATATAAATATGTAGGATGATTTTTGTTTGAATTAGATGTTTATCTGTTATGAATTTGTAAATTAAAATCAACATTTGTTTCTGTATAAAAGTTGTATAAACTTACATTTAAAGATTATAATTGATAATGTATATAAATAATGTACTATGGAATTTGGCATATAACCCACATTACTGCAATTTTAACTTAGTATTAGATAAGCCATTGGTAATAAAACCTAAATCAAATAAACAATTCAACATCGTTCATTGATTTAGGTGTTAATTTAAAGTGATAATTTGGAAGCTCAAGAGGATGCAATTAATTTGGGTATGTTAAGATAACGTGTGAATGGGTTATGTTAAATGCGTTAGTATGTTAATCGTTATGTTTTGATAATGTATATGTTATTAGTAATTTATGTAACATATGATAATTTGTTAGTACTGGATCCTTTAAACTTAGTACTGCTAAAGTGTGTTAGCAAATGAATAACATCTCTATAAGCTATCTTTGTGGGACATCATGTATTTATTAAAATCAAGCTTATAAACCCAATAGAATTTTCATAATAACATCACATATCATATTCCTTTTTGATTGTCTAACAAAAGCAGTTCAATAAAAGTAAGTCAAATAAATGAATATCAAATTAATAAGCTGAGATAAGTTTATTTTTATGTATGCACTTTTTTTCTAAAACTTGTTAACTAAATTAGAAATAAGTCAAACATAACCAACAGTACTAACTTTGAAGTTAGTATTGGTCCTTTAAAATTAGTACTGCTAATTTTTTTTACCCAAAAATGATTTTTCTTGAATTAATCAAGTTTGTTGAATTAAATGAGGATTGTTAGGACTCTTCCAAACCTAGAGCCTATGCTAGATATAGGCCATTCCTCTCCCTCTTTGATTCCTCGTTCGTTATGAAAAACAGTCCAATTGCAGCTATCTATTCTTTAGCCATTTCTGATTATTCATCAACTTTCATGTAGATCTCAACTCCTGCTTTAGTAGATACCTTATGCAATCAACAGTTGTCAAATAATCTCCATATGAAAGCTGATGAACTCAAATAAGTACATTTTATTACCATCATTTATCCTATTTATTTGACTTGTTTTATTATATTATATATGAGAATTGATACGTTAATGTTTACTTTTTTAATTCTCAGGTAAAAACAAGTGTTATGTGAAACTTGGCGATTTTGGACTAGTTATGGAGCAAAACACGCAAGATGTTAAGAGTCTACTGAAATGTACAAGATCAAGATCATTCTGCTCCAGATACGCCGCATCCTACTTCTAACATACGGCGCATCACTATCAAGATTTCACAAATGACAATCCAAGACAGCGAAGGACATGTGCTGCATACAAGAATGAAGTTACGCCGCATCTTAAGGCGGTGTACGAATATTCCTGAATATATTAATCTTGGACCCCACGCGAAGTTAAGTCAATGCGCCGCATCTACTTATTCTATGCGCCGCATCTAGCCCTCAGACAGAAACTATAAATACCCCAAGGCCAGACTAATTTCGGGAGCCTAGTTTGATAAGAAGACCGAAGACCACAAAACCCTAAGGACGAATTCAGACGTGTTAGCAGCACAAGACACACCTTGAACGAAGATACAAGAGCTGTAAGAAGGTCCTGCATGTATTCAATTCATTAAGTAGTTTTGTTTTATTGTATTAGTACACTTTAATTCATCAGGATTGATGGGCCGATTCCATGTGACTACGGAAAACCATGGGCACCCTTAAAATTGCTTTCCATTAATTAAAGTTTATATGTTGATGTCTTTGGTGACTTTTATTAGTGCATTGATAACCTCTGTGTCTAGCTGAGCATTGCTTGGGTCGCCATGCCCCTTCCTCGCCTATTTAAGAGACGCTAAATAAATAGGATAGACATAAGTAATCATTAAGGGTTTACTCGCCGATAAGATTAGAGCCAACGAGAAAGGTTTAACTCTCGATGCGTTGCATCGAACTATACACTTCATATAAAACTAGCAATAAAACAAGTGACAAACTACTTAATTATCAGGACAGGTCTTCTTATTGTCTCAAGTATCTATCTGTGTACGTGTGTGCTAATCGCTGATTCGTGCTCATTAGTTTAGTTTATTATTTAATCATAACCAAACCGTGCCAGTCTCTCAGGCTGAACCCCCTTGCGTTAGATTAGGTTGTACATCTAACTTAAGATATTAAAATACTGATTAGAATAACTAGATAATACGTTCCACTCTTAGTGATCGACACTCTACTTACCATTATATTCATACTGACCGGGTACACTGCTCGTTAAAGTGTGTGTTTTATTGATAAGTCGGCTAAATATAAATTTAAAACTTTGAATACTGCTAAAACCACAACGACACACCGTGGATATAAATTAGAGCAATACACACGCACATCAATAGCCAATGTACTGTTAGTGTAATTTTCCAGCAGTATTAAGTCCTGATACATTTAACTCCCAACAATCCTCCCCTAAACTTGTGATTTACTCTAAATCATCAATGTTCTTGAATTAAATGAGGATTGTGAAGACTCTTCTAAACACTACATAGTCAACCTTAGTCTTTTGGCTTTCCTTTCTTCTGCATGCTGAAATGTTTTTCTAATCAACTCTTTTGCCATATCTGAATCTTCTTCAAATTTAAGTCTTGATGATAGCATAAACATTAATATTTCTGCTCTTAGCGGGTATTCTTTTTCCACTAACATATAGATTTCCAAACCTGCTTTAGTGGAAACTCTGTGAACACCACAATTATCAAAC
Source organism: Artemisia tridentata subsp. tridentata (assembly GCA_021014915.2). NCBI lineage: Eukaryota > Viridiplantae > Streptophyta > Magnoliopsida > Asterales > Asteraceae > Artemisia > Artemisia tridentata. Next base: position 76,208,521 of record CP139509.1, read on the forward strand.
AGTCTCCATGTGATGTCTGAACCAAGAGCTTGAAATCTCCATATAGCTTCACCTGTGTCAGGGTCATATATTCTCTTCAGTTCAACCCAAAGCTCTTTATCTTTATCATCTGTAGGTTCTGATGTCTTGAATCTCTCTTGAACTAAGCTCCACAGCTTATTCAAGTCTTCTCTGTCAAAAGCTCTGATCATGTCTTCAAAGAACTTGTAGACTTCAAACTTTCCTCCTACTCTGATGATTTTCCATCCCTTGATCATTCCATCTGAGTACACCTCCCAATCAATGATGGGATGTTTGGCTTGAATAGGATCAATATTAAGAGCTTCTAGAACTACCACCATCATGCCATGGATCTGTTCATCAGTTAATATTTCTTCTACCTTTGTTCCAATTGGCCTGCCTTTCTTTTTTCTCCTCTTCCTTCACTTCTTTCTAGATCACCTCTCAGAAACATCTGTATCCTCCTATGAGTATTAATGTAGATCCTCTGAATCTCTTCATGAGATCTACCCTTGAAATGCTCTTCTTTCCAGGTGTCTTGATGTTTCAAGAAGTTCTTCATATACCTTAGTTCTTCACTTTTTGAAGGAGGTTTCTTCTGATAAGTTTTCTTCTTTCTTTGTCTCTGCCTCATTTGCTCCAAAAGGTCATTAATGGCCTGATCTTGTTCTTCTTTGGTGAACAGTGACCTTTCTGCCTCTTGAAGCTTAGCAGCTAGCTCCCAATCAGCAGCTTCTTGAGCAGCTTTTTCTTGGACTTCAGTCAATAGCTTTTGCTCAGTCAGTATTTGAGCAACCTTATCTTCGTCGGATACTTTCGCTAATTCTTCTTCATGAAGTTTTTTAGCAAATTCTTCATCTAAAGCAATCTAAGCTTGGCTTTTTCTTGAATGTTTTCTGAGAAGAGTCTTCTGCTATCATGATCCCCTTACCCTTGTCTACTATTGAAATATTTGGTCTTCTTATGTATACTGCACCACCAGTACCTTGATAACCACTTGCAGTACCTTGTGATATACCACCTGTACCTTTCATTTGCCTGACAGTACCTTCTTCATGATGTGCATCCGGCCTCCCCTGAGTACCAGACTCTTCTTGGACCAAAGTAACATAAGGATCTTCATCTAGTTGAGCAATCTTCCTCCCCTGTTTGGAAGATTCCTCACCTTTATCTGCACTCTGCCCATCTGATGAGCTTGATGAAGAAGATGATTCAGTCGATGCTACCATGTGAGATGATCTATTTCTTTTAAGTGTCTTGACTTGTTGTTCTAATTTCTTGACTTTATGAACCAGCTTTGTATACACCTTGCTAAACAGCCTCTTGTGAGAAGTGAGATCAGACTCCAAAGTAGTAACCTTCTCAGACAAAATTGATTTGTGATATGTGAAATCAGACTCCAAAGCAGTAACCTTCTCAGACAATTTTGTACATATTTCCATCAATTCCTTATGTGTCTGTCTACCCTCAGCACTTCCTGATGTGTTACCTTCAGGGAAAGGTGCATCATGGGGCATAGACTCATAGTCAACCATATGGTGAGTTTCTGAGCCACCCAATATTTCCGGTTGGCTTGGGATTCCACCAATAGTACTGGGTTCATAGGAACTTGGTACTGTTGGTGTTGCCATAGATTGGGTCTTATGTATGTTACTTCTGTTCTGTTCAGCTTCTAAGCCTGAGACAGTAGAAGCAGCCCTTTCTATACTGACAAAGCCAGCCTCATCTGCTACATGGGGAGTTGTAGGGTCTATGTGCTGAGGAACAACATAGCCCTCTCTGGATATAGACCTATCTGGTGATGAGATTGGTTGTGAAGGTGATTGTTGTGATGTTGTGGGTGTGTGATGGGAATCAACTTGGCTTGATGATCCTTCACCCTGTACCTGTATCATAAAATCAAATAAAGGAACTTCTTCCCCATTATACCATTTTGAGGTCATCTTCATATTACTGTAAAGTTTTTGGGAAAGTTTGGGTGTGGGATAAACATTTTTATGAGGAAGAAGTTGACGTTTCCTCATGTTCAAAAAAGTTTTTATGAACCTGGGATACATCAAAAATTTTGATTTGCTATCAACATTTTTAACCATGCCTTCAAAGATAAGTTTAGAAAAATTGAAAGTTCTGTCAGTGGCCAAGCAGATGAGAGCAGTCGCAATATTGCTACTGAACTGTTCCCATGAGGTTTTCTTAGGACTGAGAGAGTGAAGGATGGTATGAATCAAAAACCTCCATTGTGGGGCAAAACAACATTTTTGAAAAGTTAAAGATTGTGATTGGATGTTGTACCCCATCCTGGTTAAAGTTTCAAAAATTTCAGTGTTTGGCATAGCACTAATACCATCTACATCATTCAGTTTGAGATGCCTCCTGATTGATGATTCAGTAAGAGTGATAGATTTACCATCCACTGTTGCATTTAATTCGTTGTCACCATTTTCAAATGTTTTGACAGTAGCAGTCTGCCAAAACTCTTTGATTTGGGAGACATAGATAGTGGGATTTAATGTTAAAAAATACCTTATGTGAGAACCATTTAAAAAGTCAACTATCTGATGGAATTTGATGTCATCCTCTGCTTTTTTCAAATAAGCTACCATGTTGAGTGTATCGACAAATGATAAAGTAGCCATGATTGTTAGTAAATTATTGATTTGACTGCTGGGATTAAAGTAATTTAGGTTAGAAAGTAGGTTGAAGAAAGTGAATTGAGATATTATGAATTAATTATGAGGGTTTTTATTGGACCGACTTCTAGTTAAAGATAAGTTTTGATTCAATAAAGGTGAATATAAGATATTAAAAGTAAATATATCCAAAAAGTAAACCCTTAAGATAAGGAAGTGTCAGTAAAAATATCAACAAACTTCTCAACGGCTATTTTCTAAAAGCTGTAATTTCGCACCAGTACTAACGTCTTTCCAGCAGTACAAACTTATTCCTAACAGTACCAATTTTTTTGTCTGGCATTACTAACATTTGGAAAACTTTTGACTTAGCAGCATGAACTCTCAAACATGAGTTCTAGATCTTCTTCCAGGTATGTCACACTGAAACATATGTAAATTAAAGAATACTTAATTGTTAATCTAATAAATATATATGAATCTTGCTGATTTAAAAATATGAGTTATGCAATGAATGTTTAATATGTTTAAAACCATGCATGTTCACCTTTTAATAAACAAACCACATGCTGAATCCAATATAATGTTGTTGTTTGCCTCCTCTGTTGCTGTTGAAAATCTGTACACAAACAATTATTAATTACATCTGGAAAACTAATCATACATACTATAACGATTAGGTTACAACAGTACAAACTTCCAATTTAGTACTGTTTATTTTACAATTACGTTACAACAGTACTAACTTGCAAGTTAGTACTGTTCCTTAAAAATCATTATAGCAGTACTAACATCAAGTTATTACTGCTAATTAAATCTTAGTACTGATACAACGTCTTAGTAACACATAATTCAACAATATATAAGCAGTTCATACTACGGTTCATATTCATAAACAAATAATCAATGTTTAACTCATAATACGATTCATATTCATAACCAAAAAATTACCCAATGAATCAACCGTAGTGTTTTTGCTTTTTTTTTTCTCCGTTCCAGTTTCAGACGTTTTCTTAGCGTTTGATCTTGGCAGCCTCGCTGAATCTCTTTGTGGTTGCATATTCATATATGGATCGTGCATAATGTGTGTTTGTAAATGGGTTATGATATGATATAATAAACCGTATATATAATGTAGAATTAGGGTTACAAACAACACATATAATCCGAATGAGGTTAAGATCACAATCAATATTTTCCATACTTATCAAATACTAAAATTACAATGATTGCGTAGTAGCCTTTATAGAAATTCGTCTGCATAATGTAACCAAAAAATTAAGGTGGTTCAGTGGGTAACACACGGCATGTCAATGAAATTACGAACCTCTTTAACCCGGAACTCACCATCACCCGTCAAATCACAAAACCAACGATCCCGAGAATTAAAAAGAGATATCAGATCCAACTTAGACTTTAACTCCGTCATCTGCTGAAATTCAATGCCATCGTGACACATCTACGAAAAGAGTGATCCAAAGAAAAATTTAATTTAATAGCCACTGAGATATCTTTATCCTGTTCCAAAGCAAACAAACGAGGGAATTGGATATGAAGAGGAGACTCTCCGATCCAACAATCAAACCAAAACCTGGTGTCGCACCCGTTCCCAATACGCTTTTTGCAATGAGACCAGAAATCAAAACCTTTGTCTCGCAACACTTGAAGCTCGCGCAAGATAGAACTCCAGTTAGACGAAACTTGAATCGAGTGAGAATTAATATTATCACCATACAACCCTTGAATAACCCGATACCAAAGAGAGCCATCTTGAGAGACGAAACGCCAAACCCATTTAAGAAGAAGGGCTCGATTTAAAGCAAAAAAACTCGAAACACCTAAGCCTCCATTTTTCTTGGAGGCTAATATCTTATCCCAGGCAGCCCACGTAATTTTCCTATCCGAAATATCTGCTCCATTGAAAAAACGATTACGAATAGCCTCCATTATCTTCAACACTCCTTTAGGAACCTTAAAAATAGACATGGAATAAATCGGAGAAGCGCCAAGAACCGATTTTAATAGAGTTAAGCGACCACCAACTGATAAGGTCTTCGCTTTCCATTTAGAGAGCCGAGATGTTAACTTATGAATAGTATCTTCCCAAGCTTTATGATGAGACATAACCTCTCCCACCTTCACTCCTAGATATGTAAACTGATTATTCATAACGGAACAACCAATAGTCGAAGCCGCCTGTTCTACAATAGAACGAGGAACCCCCACGCCAAGAACTTGACTTTTGTGAATATTGATTTGCAAACCTGATGCTATATAAAAACATTTCAGAATATTAAGAATGTTCGTTAAATTACCTTCCGACCACTCTCCAATAAACATAGCATCATCCGCATAGAAAAGATGGGAGATAGAAACCGATTCCGACAAATGAAAACCTTTAAACAGCCCCTCATCAACCACTCGAAGGAAAGAAAGATGCAACGATAAGAGGTTCGTAATTTCATTGACGATCTTTTCCTTCCTTCTTTTGATTCTACGAGATGGGTGAAGTGTGTTCCTATTAAGATTAATATCTTCGTTTGGAGGGCACGTCGAGATTGCTTACCTACAAGGGTTAACTTGGTACGTAGAGGGGTAAATATTGAGTCTAATACTTGCCCGATATGTCGCTCTTGTGAGGAGGATACTCTACATATTCTTTTCCAATGTGACTTGGCCCAGATTGTGTTGCAACGCATTTGTAGATGGTGGGATTTAACTCCGCATACCTGGACGTCTTTCGTGGAGTGGCAAAGTTGGTTTTCCTCGGTTCGGCTCACTTCAAAGGTTAAGAATTTGTTAGAAGGTGTTTTCTACGTTGCTTGGTGGGCTATCTGGTCTTTTAGAAATCGGATCATCTTTCAGGAGCCTCATCCAAGACGATCGGTTATATTTGATGACATTGTGCTTCACGCTTTTAATTGGTGTTCTAGTCGTTGTAATAGGAGCTTCTCTTGGGAGAATTGGTTAAAAAATCCCCATTTAATTTCTTTGTAATTTTCTTCTAGCTTCTTGCTAGTTTTATAAATTTTGCCGTTCAAAAAAAAATAATAATAATATGAATATGGTATTGAGTTCGAATCTATGCATGTGATTTTTTGACCCATAAATTAGAATACAGATTGTTGCATACATGGACTTATTGTGCTTATGTAGCCTTTTACTTAGACTTAATTGTGCTGACGTGGACTTTTATATATATATATATATATATATATATATATATATATATATATATATATATATATATATATATAAACGAAGAGGAATTTTACATCATGAAATAATTGAGACCATTATATAAGGTTACAAGAGGGTCTTATCGGATTTCATAAAAGAGAAGTTACGATGATAAGGAGTTGCAAAACGGGCTCTCCTGATTGAGAAACAAAAAATTTACACCTGACATATGTTTGTTATCCTTTTTTTGGTTTAGTATAAGAATGGGAAGAAGTGGGAATATGAGCAGCTTTGTGTCATGAAGTGCGTTGATTTCAAGTATCCCCGTTTATGTAAGTGACTACACAAATGAACATAACCTTACTGGTTCAGATTTTGTGTTGCATTGAAGTAAAAATTACTTTGTTGATTTAGGCAAATATGATTTATGCTTATCCAAACACCCACTTATTAGCTCTTAATTAGTGGGTGCTTCCTATCATGAGTAGTTTTACCGCATACGTATTTGACATGTAGTATGTTGGGCTTCTTTAACTTTCAGGTTGAGATTCAGACACAGCATAAAAGTAATGTTGCAAGGGAAAAAACAAAGATAATACTCATATTGTTGGTTTAGTGAATTTGGATATGGAAAAGTTTAATGAGTTTTATCGATATTAACTTCCTTCAGCTGTATAAACAATGGGAGATGATTTGCACATTTCAAAATGTTATTTGCACTCTCCACTGTACAAGTAGTTGAAGGAGAATTTTAATATTGTACAAGTATTTAATGCATAAAAAGAGCTCAATAAGTTATTGATCACTCACAAGTAGGGGTGTCTGTAGGGTCAGGCTGACCCGACCCGAACCCGATAAGACTAATCAGGTCAGGTCTAATCGGGTAAAAAAATCTAGTCGGGTTGTTTTGACCCGACCCGATAACCCGACAGTGTTATCGGGTCGGGTTCGGGTTAAATAAAAAATACTATCGGGTTATCGGGTCAACCCGATAAGACCCGACAAGATTCAATTATTGCTTTTTTTAATTTTTACTTTTTAAGTCTGTCTCATATCTAGCTTCAATTTACTTTTTAAGTCTGGCACATGACTTATCTGTATCGACTAATAGCTTTTATTTCACGTGTTAATTGTTATCGCGATTCTTGTTTTGGTTCTGTGGTCACCTACAAATGAAAGTCATTGTCCACCAAACTAGCGTTGAGTAAATGTGCGCGCATACGTACAGTGTTCCCTCTTGAGTTTGGTCATCGATGTTGGGTCCTAGAATCGCATGATACGTACTACATTACTACTGAAGCAACCATCACTGTCGTTTATGTTAATGCTGTTAGAGTTTGTGTATAAATATTAATATATGTATGTCCGGTTTCGAACCCGAGGCTCGGGATTGCACACATTACGTATGAGTCTCAATGTATTAATAATTAATATAATGATTTATGATTAATTATTAAATCACAAATATTTATATGGTCGAACTAGAAAAGTGGAAGGGGTTAAGTGTCGTTTTATGAAACATGAGGAGGTGGAGAATAAAACTTGGAGGACAAGTTTTATTGCTATAAAAGCAAACTTTGCTATTGTTTTATGGGATTCGATCGACACAATATATTAATCCCTAAACCGAATTTCACCATTCGGTTCTATTGCTTTTCACCTACTGACACATATACGTACTGTTAAAGGAGATGCCCACTGACTTTGTGTTCATATATCTCTATTGGATATTATGAGTTCACACAGTAAAGGAGTTATCATTTATTTTCCATGCACATGCATGGATTAATTGTGATACGTGGAATTACATGCATATTTATATGTATATGATTTCATTCACTCCTTTATCTCCTTGTTAGTAGGGATTCGATTATGTATTATATAGAACATCAAACCCTAGGTGTTGTGATGTTTTAGTTGTGATACATGAACCTAGCTTTTCACTTTGAGACGCTAGTAATACGCGTGTACAGGAACGAGTGACAAGCTTACTTTAGCTTGTGATCTTGGAGCTGGTTCGATCCATATATATATTCCCTATTAGGGTTTATATAACTTGTTCTTGTTGAAAAGATTCCTTGTTCTTGCTAGGAATCATTAAGGTACGTGTCTATTTATGTTTAATTAATTACATGTTCTTGTAGATCTTTCCGCTGCGTGTTCTTGATGATTATATGTGTTTATGATTTATTTATAGTTCACATATTCCAACAGTGGTGTCAGAGACAGGTTTAGAACTTGTAATTAATTACTTAAACCTAAAAATTGAATCTTGATATAGATGCATGCAATTTAACTTTAGGGTTTTGATTTAAAAACCCTAATTGGTTTAAAGTGGGTCGACACCCACATAATTTTTTAGGGTTTTATGGTTGATTAATTAATCTGATAGAAACCCTAGGATTGCATGAAATTTTTAGGGATTAATTAGTGAATACCGTATGTGATGTCACTAATTAATATAGATACGTACAATGGATATTGACATAATAATATGTGCTACATGATTATGTGATCAATATGGTATCCATGACAAAATCTTGCATATTTTGTCATGGTGTGATTTGTATGATTTTGTATTGAATTGTTTGCTACATGTTTTAAATAAATCTTAAATTGGGGAAGACCTCACTATATATTAATTAATAAGTTATGTGCAATGTGGTATCTAATTAACTAAAACTTACGCGGCCAAATTTTTTGGCGACTGTGGTCCATTGGGTACAATGAGCTCGAAAACCAATGGGAGTTTTGTTAATTACATACATTTAAATTACACATAGAATTATTAATAGGATTTATTGAAAAAGGTTTGCATGTGGCTATATGATATCGTGGATGATCATATATTTGTTATTACGTGTTTATTTATTTTTTGTAATTACTTGATCTTTTGTGTTTGATAATTATGATGGATTGTAACGACAAAAGAGGGTAATTTTCAAAATAAAAATAAATAAGACTAATAACTATGAAACCTTTGTAGTAATTTTAATTATTGCCAAGTCTTATGTGCCGATAGTGGTTCGCTTCGCACGGTAATTTGCTCCCAGGCGAGACTAGCAATAATAAATTTACTACATTAATTGTTTTAGCAAGAAAATCATATTTTTTTAGTTGATTGATTGCGACTGTATTAAGTGGTCGAAGCGGCGGACCTTAAATTGGCAAACTAAAAAGTGGGTTCTAGTTGGTACACATTAAATTGTGACCTTAGAGGGGCACGGTTTTAACCAGCTTCGGCGGCTGTCGTCCCTACGCCCGCCTGTGCGTCAATTTTAGACTTACCAAGTACACCACGATAAATACGAAGCATCTTAAGGCAATGTTGTAATTTGCTCAACGCCTCAATTAAAAGATTTGATGATTTGAGCTATGAATGAGTAAACGGTTTTGTTTTTGAAAACATATATAATACAAAGATGAATGCATGACATCTTTGTACATATTTTGATTTTACACATCAAAATTTATTACCCTAAAATTTAAGTGATATGCCAACCAATTAACACAGAAACACCTAAGATGACATTCTATCATTGCTAGCAGCCTCAGCTGATGTGATGATTCAAAGAATGAAGTCAATAGGGGTAAATTGAGCACTTCCATTACTAGCAGCCTCAGCTGATGTGATGGAACGGCGTCAATTTACACGTTTCTAAATTGGTTAACTTAATTGAGCACTTTCATTACTAGCAGCCTCAGCTGATGTAATGAAACGGCGTCAAGGCATAAAGATTTGGGGATGAAACATGCTTACATTTGCAACTAATGTTGGCAAAATATGTAAGTCCCATGATTCTAGGAATTGCAATTGTATATTGGCAATTGAGTGTAGCTCTACCTTATTGAGTACTTTCATTGCTAGCAGCCTCAGCTGATGTGATGAAACGACGTCAATTTGGATCCTAATTTTCAATGAAAATTAAATGGTGAAATTCTATTTACCGTGGGTGTTTAATTTTCTTGAAAAGTTATTATCAAAATTACTAAATTGAATTTTGAAAATTCTTTTAATGTATTAATGCAACGTTAAAACCGTAAACATGGGATATTCTTTTAGTAGTAAATTGATCTACACCCGTAAGGGTTTTGGACAGAGTCAATTTTTGCTGAAAAGAATAAACCGAGTCCACTTTCCGTGTGAAGAGTGAGACTTAATCCTATTCCTTTTCATGGATGAGAAAGGTATAATAGGACAATTAGAATTGTCTAAATTCTAAGAAATAACTCATAGCAAATTTTGTAGAAATTGCACGTGTAGGAGTTATTAATTTAGAAGCTAGACTAATTACCGCAAGAATTGGTAAAAGGCAAACTAGAATGTTTGATCTAGTTGTTATGCTTTAACCATTTAAAGGTGCTACATACCATAGTGGTGATGGTGGACCTAAATAAGGAAGAAATTGCATACCCAATTCTTTCAAGTTAATTGCATTGATGGATATTCCATCATTGACAAAGTAGAATATATTCCTTGAGTACCTTAGTAGTGTTACGTAAGGAATTCATCAAGGGTGTAGGAAAGTAAACAGCACGCTATTTGCTTTTACTGGTGATGCAACACTTACAATGTTGTCAAAGCCAGTGGGAGCATTGTGTTGTAATTACTGAATAATGAGTTCATGAAGTGATCTTAAATTTAGTGGGAGCTACAAGTCTTGGTATCCTAATATCCTGACAGTAACTCAGATTATCTCTAGAATTTCTTGAGATGATACTTTCCAATTATAGACACTTGTGGTATTAAGGATAGTTGTGTACGTTTCCTTACTAGACGAGGTGATTCTATATCTACTTATATCTATGACACAATCATATTGATCAAATAAGCAAACTATTGACGTGTTGTTTATTCGATACGTGATGTTGTTCCATGCACAAGTGGGAGAGATCTTATTGTGTGCAAGCAACAACATAAAGGAATATGATTTAAAGGGATCTCTTGACTGTAAGGTAAGAGATCAAATGTTCTAATGTGTTTTATACACATTCTAATTTATGGAACACTTGAAGTTAATATCTACTTTCATTACTAGATATTAATGACAAGGTAAATTACATACTTTCATCATTATCAGCCTCGACTGATGAAATGAAACTATGTTAATTTACAAGTTTCTAAAATTAGATAATTATTAGAACAAGTGTCAATATGATAATAAGACTACTTCAAATGTAAATATTTATGTATTCTTGTAATGACATAAATAAATGAAGTAATCTTATACTACTTCATAATTTGAATGTTTATGTATTCTTGGAATGACATAAATATATGAAGTAAATAAATTAACTTGAAATAACTATTGAAACCAAGTTGTGGGTTTCATAATTACTTTAGTTATACATGTATATATTGTAGATATAAATATGAAGTCTTTTATTGCTATAAGACTTATACTGAAGTAAGACGTTATATTGTTATGTTTTTAGTTAAGACATATGCAAGGAGTCATTGAGTTGATCAATGATTTGTAACGTAGATTGGGATTATAACAGTTTATGTCTTTTTGGTAAGACATAGAAATTAAGTGGCTTAGGCTAAAAGGCACTTATGTTATAAAGTATGCAATTGGCTTGGAAAATCTATTATACCATTAAAGTGATTTAGTTGGTAAATAGGTAAGCCAAAACCGAAATATATTTATCTTATATATTGTAAGAAAGACTTACAATATTAATCCTAATGGAATACATAGTATGTATGGTATGTTCAATTAGGAGAATCAAACTCTTGGAAAATTGTTTGATTAAAGATAACTATATCTTCTAATCTTCCTAAAGATATCAAGGTTAGAAAATTGAGTATGAATTGGATATACTCAATTAAGACTCCAACCTAGAAGATCAATAAGACACCATTTAATATGGAATGTGTTGAATCACATTAAGTCTTAAAATTGAAGTTCAGAATTTGTTGAACTACTTGTTGGGCAGGTTATTAACAAATTAAAATTAAGAACTGTCAATAAGTATTTGTAAAAGTCCCAAAAGAGAACAAGTTTTGTGTTGCTCTATTTGCTAAGCATTTATAGATAATCTATAAATTGCAAAAGGCAAGTGGGAGTTTTATCTTCATAAGATAAAATTACAAGATACGTGATCTTCTAAATACACTAGCAAAATCATAATGAGGATTTAACATGTTAGTGTTAAATCTCAAGATATGGAATTCTTATTCATAGATCCGCAAGGATATCTCAAATATTTGTAGAATATGTTGAGGGTTATGAGTTACAGGATCGTGATATGCCTGTTAATAAATTGCAAATGTTATTTGGCAAATTACTCATACTATGAATAATTAGATGCAGTCCAAAAAGGATAACTAGTTTGGAAACGTAGTTAATCATAGACTCTATAGTAACACTATAGAATGAAAATGAATTTCTGCAAAGGAAATCAAAATCCTAGAGATTTAAAATTCTTGTGTAGAAATCATAATGGACAAATTTGTATACATATTTAATATGTGAAAAGATCATCGATCACACTTAAGCAATTAAATGTGATTGAAATTCTTTCTAAGCACATTAAATATATAAAGATTATGATTGTCATTATTAGTTTCATTTATATGAAGTTAATAATGGAATATCAAAACTCTTTCTTGGATAATTACTTGAGCGAGGACGAAAAGTAATTGAAAGAAGTGTTTGAATTCAAATAATCTTTAATAATATACAAAAGTGCAAATCATTTGAAAATGAATTAATGCATGAATCTAAAAGATATACTTATTTTTAGTTATTAAATCTTGTTTGATTTATAATTAAAATAAGATATTTCTTAATATTCCTGAAAGCTAGTGGGAGTGATGTATTTATTTTCTTATTTCATATATGTTGTATAACATATAGGAAGTAACATTCCATTAACATTTATATGTTAAGTTTTAGTTTGGAATGAAACTTCATATAGAAAATAAAACCTTGGAATATATGTTTATTGTAATAAACATAAGCGGTAATAATATCTGATTCTAAAAAGAACATGATATTCTATTAAAAGGACTAGATAGAATCATATTCTTGAAAAAATATGACATGAATGAATCTAAGTATAGACAAAGGATTATTCATGTACATCATGTTGCTTGTTGTATCATGCTTGGATGCAAGATGATTGACAACATTAGTATCTAATTGAAAATTATTAGATAACTAAGTGTAATGGATATGGTTTAGAATTTACATCCTTAGCCTGGATTTGCTCCAAAATTCTAAATATGAACCATATGGCAAGTTATTGCTTGATTGATATTATGGTCAAATCTTGAAGGATTTGAAGATATCAAACATTACACGATAAATGTAAAAGTTTACGGAACTTTTAAAAGAGCATATTGTTGTTTGATACAATGATGCTAGTAAGATTGAGATGACACTCAATACTAGTCATGGTGGGAGCTCATCCTTATTAGGAGACCATGTATACTAGTTATGCTCAACATGAGCATAGTTGCATTATACATAAAGAATCAGAATACTTTAACTACAAGGTTTGGTAGTTTAATTATCATAAATTCGTGCATGAGGATGTCACGCATTTTATGAAGTATGTGGCAATATCTAGATAGATGAATGCACACATACAAGAATTTCATTATATGAAATAAGTATTCTCAAAATTCTGATAGATCAACATTAGTTGATTTATGCCTTGTCAACAAGTATGGTGGAACATGACTTGTGGCATAATTCATTAATGAAGATTGTCATGCATTGATCTAGTTAGTATTTGGATAAGGGACGTGTAAACAATTATTATTTTAATGGAATAAAGTGCGGATAGCGTTTATTCTCATTATTAATATTTGTGTCCTATATTTGCATGTTTAAATCCATGAGTAAAATTATTATATTTTATTCTAAATAGTCCGTTGTCAATTAATAATATGGGAATATTATTGAACTAAGGCAAATGTGAGGATTGGTAGAATGAACTGTAGGTTGAGACACCAATATCACATGATATTCAATATTGGATAAATTGAATATAGGACTTATCCCAACCACATGATTATACTTTATGGATCGTCGTCATTAAGTATATCATGAATATTTATCCTCAGACTTGAGATGACAGATAATTGCCGAGGATGTAGCTTATTTTCTGTAAAGTGGTCTAACGCTAACCGTAAAAGGTAGTTATAAGGGCTATTTTCGGAAATGATGCGAAGTTCGAGGGTTATGCTCGCAGTCAATAAAGGATTTGTTCCTTCAACTTTGTGTTGAAGTTTAATACTGCTTGGCCACTCGTAGGATTGACAAGATGTTTGCGTGGCCACGCCCAAAGTCTATCTGGAAGACGTTCAGATGTTTTGGTAATCTTGTTCAATTAAGTATAAACGAGAAACTAATGTTAATTATGGAATGACAAAGATCCATATCCAAATTAACGCGGTATTAGTAACAAAAGGATAAGTATGATGATTAAATCATCACGTGGTTTTTCCAGGAGAACCACAACTCGGATCGAGCTGGGGGCATTGGGAAGGTTAAGCTAGACTGACCCATGTCATTACTATATTAATGTTTATCCAAGTGGGAGCTGTTAGAGTTTGTGTATAAATATTAATATACGTATGTCCGGTTTCGAACCCGAGGCTCGGGATTGCACACATTACGTATGAGTCTCAATGTATTAATAATTAATATAATGATTTATGATTAATTATTAAATCACAAATATTTATATGGTCGAACTAGAAAAGTGGAAGGGGTTAAGTGTCGTTTTATGAAACATGAGGAGGTGGAGAATAAAACTTGGAGGACAAGTTTTATTGCTATAAAAGCAAACTTTGCTATTGTTTTATGGGATTCGATCGACACAATATATTAATCCCTAAACCGAATTTCACCATTCGGTTCTATTGCTTTTCACCTACTGACACATATACGTACTGTTAAAGGAGATGCCCACTGACTTTGTGTTCATATATCTCTATTGGATATTATGAGTTCACACAGTAAAGGAGTTATCATTTATTTTCCATGCACATGCATGGATTAATTGTGATACGTGGAATTACATGCATATTTATATGTATATGATTTCATTCACTCCTTTATCTCCTTGTTAGTAGGGATTCGATTATGTATTATATAGAACATCAAACCCTAGGTGTTGTGATGTTTTAGTTGTGATACATGAACCTAGCTTTTCACTTTGAGACGCTAGTAATACGTGTGTACAGGAACGAGTGACAAGCTTACTTTAGCTTGTGATCTTGGAGCTGGTTCGATCCATATATATATATTCCCTATTAGGGTTTATATAACTTGTTCTTGTTGAAAAGATTCTTTGTTCTTGCTAGGAATCATTAAGGTACGTGTCTATTTATGTTTAATTAATTACATGTTCTTATAGATCTTTCCGCTGCGTGTTCTTGATGATTATATGTGTTTATGATTTATTTATAGTTCACATATTCCAACAAATGCATTATTGTTTGTTTGAAAATACCTGTCTTTAAAAATATGATTTGATTGATAATAATTTATTAGTTGTTTCATGAAGAAAAGTGATATGTGTCATAACAATAGGTTTAATAATCTATTGTTTCATGAAGAAAAGTGATATGTGTCATAACGATAGGTTTAATAATCTATTCATTAATTCTATGTTTACTTAAGTCATGCTGTGGGGTTATGGACAAGATGTATGTTTAACAGGTTTAGCATCGACAAATTGTACTCTTACTTAATCGGGTTACCCGATAACCCGAATCAGCCGACCCGATTACCACCCGAACCCGATAACCCGATTCCTTATCGGGTCGGGTTGTGGGTGAGTTTTTAAAAAATCAAAACCCGACTCACCCGACCCGATAAGACCCGATAACCCGACCCGATAACACCCCTCACAAGTATTCAATGCATAAACAAGTTGGACTTTTAAACATGAGCTCAATAAGGCATTTTTTTTTTTTTTTTGGTTAGTATTATATATGATTGACTCAAAGCCCATCTTCATGAAAGTAATGTGTGCATCTTCATGAAAACTAATGTATGACTTTTAACAATTTTACACTTAGTAACTTATATGTACTTGATTTGTTATACTTTCCCAATGCCACATTAACTTTAAACATGTAACATTACTAAATAACTGGAAGAATTTAATATGCATTTTCTTTTCAAGATTTAGGTATGTTTGGCACAAGTAGGAGCTGGAGCGGATCGCTGGAGCTGGTTGCTGGAGCAGGTGGCTGGAACTTTTTTTTACATGCTAGTACAACTAGCATTTTATTTAGTAGCTTATTTTTTTAACAAGCTCCTTCAAGCCGTGTCAGCCAAACGAGACTTATTTTCAATGGTAGCTTATTTTTCTAAAAAAATAAGTTCATGCTACGATAAGCTCAAAAAAACTCGTGCGCCAAACATAGCCTTAACTTAAGCCCGTGTATTACAAGGGTTTTAAGCTAGTTATATATAAAAAACATGTATATTATTTAAAAGCTCGATAATAACTCGAGTCAATCCTATCTAAGCTCGAGCTCGACACTATAAACATTTCGAGTTCATTTCTAGGCTCGAGCTCGAGGTTTGGTAAAACTCGGCTCAAATGAGCTCGAGTTACTAAACAAAAGCTCGACTCGTTCAAAACATGAAGACTCTCATAATTTAATAATGATAATTGCAACCTTTTGCCAACTTGAACATCCTAGTAATTTACGCAGGACCACGCAATATATGTCGAGCTTAAGAGAAAAAATTATAGTAATAGTAATTGAGCAATACTAGAACCACAAAAGTTTTAAAAAAATGTCTGCAAATGACATGACATTTAATTAGGGGCATTCTCTCTCTTTCTTTTATATTATTTCTCTATAATACATCGACAAATAAATATACCATGTCATTTTGTGGACAACTTTTTGTAAAACTTTTGTGGTTCTAGCATTGGCCATAATTAGTTCTCAGTAAAAAAACCAATAGGTTCCATGTGATGATTTATTTTATTTTATTTTATTTTTTATTTATTTATTTTTTTAATCTTGAAATATGTTGATTGTATTAAAAACTTATGTTTTCTCTTTTCATAAGGGTAAATGACATATAAAGTCATTTTTGAACCTATAACTCTTTTAGTTTTACTCATCATAACATCATATGTACTCACTAACTCACATTTTCTTCACGACAATATATATATAACATCCAATTACGTGATAAGGTAACATGTTACTATATCGAATAACTTGTTACTTCTTTATTATGTGGATGTCAACTATCAAAAACTTGCGTTAAAAAAAAAAAAAAAAAAAAAAAAAAAAAAAAAAAAAAAAAAAAAACCCTGGTGATGGAATGCCAATATCTTGTCCACATAAATGCTTATGGATCTAGCTATTTTTTCACGGATAATTGTGTTTTCTTTAATTACCTTTTTTCATAAACCAATTGATATGGTTACAGATTTTAAATTCAAAATGACCGCATGTTGCACAACTAATTAAGATGTCAACTGAACTTATTTAGCATTATCTTTCTTTTAACTTTCATTTCATAGTTCAAATGCGTCATATAATACACTCCAAGACAATACTTATAGCATAAACACAAGGCATGATGGCCTTTATTCTAGTTTACAACCTTATAGTTTATGTATAAAACATATAGAGGTCCATTACCTCAATTAGAAAAACATATACGGAATAAGGGTTGTTTAACATTATTTGAAGAAGGACTAATTAATATTGTTAAGCTTTGTATTCAGCCCACAACTGATCAACTGTCTTACCTAACAAATCAACGAAAAAACCATCGTTATAACCATCCCTCATCTTGTTATTGAGTTCGGCCACGAAACCATTCCTAAGCCCATTACAATAGTCTAGGAAGCGAGCCGTAACATCATACCCTTGGTCCCATTTATCACCTTCACCTGGCTTAACCCAATGGCTAGGTGCATACCCAGCCTTTAGCCTCACATAATCCGCAATTCCTTCAATCAATCCTCCAGGTGCCTGACCATTACCATTCCATTGCCATATGTGTGCCATTTCGTGATACAAAACTCCAGTGATATCGTTCTTGACATCACCAGTAATCCCTTGTATGTAGTTTGCACCAACATGGATCTCATTGCTGGAAGGGTTAGTGTATGCTATACCATCCATGTTATCAATAAACACACTTACTTGTGCCACGTTCTTTCTATCACTATCTGTGTTTTGTTGGAATGTGGACCATATAAAGCTAGTGGCGGAGGATAAAATTTGAGTTGTGTATTGGACTCCAATGTCATTGAAGAACCTGACGCCACCAGGCGTGTCTGCAGCCGTGTTTGTGATTGTATAGTCGACGGCTGCAGTTACATGTAGGGTTGCTAGGATTGTAAGGAATGAGAGTATGTAGGAAATATTGTGATCCATTTTTGTGGTTTGAGTTACGTAGTATTTGATGCTTACTTTATATAGACGGTGGCAAGTGGTGCACCAAGAGCTAGGCTCATAGGAAGCGAGCCGTAACATCATACCCTTGGTCCCATTTATCACCTTCACCTGGCTTAACCCAATGGCTAGGTGCATACCTAGCCTTTAGCCTCACATAATCCGCAATTCCTTCAATCAATCCTCCAGGTGCCTGACCATTGCCATACGTGTGTCATTTCGTGATACAAAACTCCCGTGATTTCGTTCTTGACATCACCACCATACCCTTGTATGTAGTTTGCACTAACATGGATCTCATCGTTGGAAGTGTACGCTACACCTTCCATGTTATGAATAAACACAGTTACTCGCGCCACGTTCTTTCTATCACTATCTGTGTTTTGTTGGAATGTGGACCATATAAAGCTAGTGGCGGAGGATAAAATTTGAGTTGTGTATTGGACTCCAATGTCAGTGTAGAACCTGACGCCACCAGGCGTGTCTGCAGCCGTGTTTGTGATTGTATAGTCGACGGCTGCAGTTACATGTAGGGTTGCTAGGATTGCAAGGAATGAGAGTATGTGGGAAAGTAACACTTTGCCAAGGTTTTCATCATTTGGGGGTAGAAGCGCCATTGGTGACAGAGAGAACGTCTATGTTACAAGTACTGTTGAAAGTATTAAGAGCATACTGAAAAGAAGGACCATAGGAGACATTACCAGTTTTAGTCAGAATCTTGTCCTTTAGATCACTCGTTTGCATACGAGAGGCGAGAAAAGCATACTGGATGATGTCACCCGCTGAAAGAATACCAAGACCACCCAACTTGATTGGAAGAGTGCCAAGACGCCACTGACAATCACCAAAACCCGGCCCTGAGGCGGTAACAATCTTCTAGGTAAAATGACATATGTTGATTGTGTTAAAAAATTATTATTATTATTATTATTTGATATATGTTGATTGTGTTAAAAGCTTATGTTTTCTCTTTTCATCAGGGTAAATGACATACAAAGTCTGAACCTATAATTCTTTTAGATTTACGTACTCATCATATACAACATCATATGCACGTACTCGCATTTTTCTTCACGACTACATATAACATCATATACAACATCGAATAACTTGTTAACTTCTTTATTATGCGGACGTCAACTTCAACTATCACAAACTTGGTGATGGAATGCCAATACCTTGTCCACATAAATGCTTATAGATCTAGCTATTTTTACACGGATAATTGTGTTTTCTTTAATTATCTTTTTTTTATAAACCAATAGGTTACAAATTTTAACTTCGAATTGACCGTATGTTGCACAACTAATTAAGATGTCAATTGAACTTATTCAGCATTATCTTTCTTTTAATCTTCATTTCAAAGTTCAAATGCGTCGTATAATACTCCAAGACAATACTTATAGCATAAACACAAGGCATGATGACCTGTTATTCTAGTTTACAATCTTATAGTTTAAATACAAAACATATAGAGGTCCATTACCTCAATTAGAAAAACATATTACGAAAAAGGGTTGTTTAACATTATTTGAAGAAGGACTAATTAATATTGTTAAGCTTTGTATTCAGCCCACAACTGATCAACTGTCTTTCCTAACAGATCAACGAAAAAACCATCGTTATAACCACCCCTCATCTTGTTATTGAGTTCGGCCACGAAACCATTCCTAAGCCCATTACAATAGTCTAGGAAGCGAGCCGTAACATCATACCCTTGGTCCCATTTATCACCTTCACCTGGCTTAACCCAATGGCTAGGTGCATACCCAGCCTTTAGCCTCACATAATCCGCAATTCCTTCAATCAATCCTCCAGGTGCCTGACCATTACCATTCCATTGCCATACGTGTGTCATTTCGTGATACAAAACTCCAGTGATTTCGTTCTTGACATCACCACCATACCCTTGTATGTAGTTTGCACTAACATGGATCTCATCGTTGGAAGTGTACGCTACACCATCCATGTTATCAATAAACACAGTTACTCGCGCCACGTTCTTTCTATCACTATCTGTGTTTTGTTGGAATGTGGACCATATAAAGCTAGTGGCGGAGGATAAAATTTGAGTTGTGTATTGGACTCCAATGTCATTGTTGAACCTGACGCCACCAGGCGTGTCTGCAGCCGTGTTTGTGACTGTATAGTCGACGGCTGCAGTTACATGTAGGGTTGCTAGGATTGCAAGTAATGAGAGTATGTAGAAAATATTGTGATCCATTTTTGTGGTTTGAGTTAAGTAGTATTTGATGCTTACTTTATATAGAAGGTTGCAAGTTGTGCACCAACAGCTAGGCTCGTGGTAGGGCATGGACCAAGTGACCAAGTCCAATACGGAGCAAGTTCGTAGCCAACATTAGAATAATTGATTGTGACCGACTTGTTCATATCCATCTAGTCAATATATCTTTCATTTTCATGTTAAATTAATTGTTTGAATATTAAAACAAAGGGTATGTTATACATACATTCCTATGGGCTATTTGTACAAACCGCGAAACACATGATACAACCGCCCGGAGCTTGTAATCATTGGAAACCCCCTTATAAGAGGGGTCCTTATAAACTACCCATTAAACAAAACTATTCAACTTTTTATATGGCGCTATTAATACTATAGAGTTCAGTAGATTGAATCATACATTAATTACATCTATATTTCTCATATTATACAGATTAAAGTACATATTACTTTTAACTAAGATGTTGACATTTGACTGAAATGATACATGAATTTGTACCACTACCGGATATGTTTCAATATAAGACCGGCGTAGTAAGGGGTTGCAAGACGGGTCGTCCCTCCTCTTTACACGTGAAGCCTTGAAACACCACCACCACCACCACCACCTTCATGCGTGTTGGTGGTCCTTTGAGCATGAATCCGTGGTATGCACGACCAACTTGTTTTTGTTTGTTTTTTTAGGGTGTGAGAATATTGTGGGGTATATTTGTATTTAAGTGGGTATTTTTTGGTGCTCATGTTGGTGGTCTTATTACAACGATGATGTTGATAGTTGAGTGAAAAAATGATGTGACAGTGTGTTGGCGATAATAATGTTGATGGTTACTACACCAAGTCTAAGTTCATACCTTACTATTACGGTTTGTTTCAAAGAAATGTTAATTAACTTTAATTTCAAACTTAAAATCATTCATAAAATATTTTCCACAGATAAAAAAGAAAGTATTAGATGAAATTAGGCTCAACGACACTTGAAATATTCTGAATCGACTTTGTCAAACTAACGACCAAAATATTTCAAGACTCAAGATTCAAAAAATTCCACAAGCCTTTTTATCTCACCAAAATTCTAAAGAACCTTCGTAGACTTTGAATTCTTTTGTTGTTTCCTAAATTAAGTAATGTTATACTGTGTCAATATTAATGCAATTAGATAATAGACAAAAGTTCAATATATATATATATATATATATATATATATATATATATATATATATATATATATATATATATATATATATATATATATATATATATATATAGAATCTGGTTCCATTGAGAAGTTTGAGAAATCTTCGTTTGAACAAACTGATTCTTGTATTTTGATTTGATTCACAAGTAAACATCATTTTATGGTGAATCGAATCTATAAATTACAAATTTGATTCACAAATCATTGTTAAAATCGAGTTATGATGATGATTCATTAAATTTGTACAGATGATTCAGTATTCTACATATATCGCAAAATCGAGAGATTTTTAACATTGATTCAAATTTTTTTTACACATTTTGAATTTTAATCACATTAAAATGAGTTTTATGCTTGAAAAACATGAATCAAAGTTAAAAATCTATCATTTTTGAAAACCTTCTCAATCTTCTCAAAATAAAAACCTTCTCAATCGATCCAGATTTTATATATATATATATATATATATATATATATATATATATATATATATATATATATTATATATATATATATATATATATATATATATATTTTATTGTTAATACAAATATCGCCTTAAAAACGTTATTTATATTTTACGATCTTTACTTAGTTTTGTTAATGACAATTACAAAGTATATCCTTTAGCAAATTATAAATGCTAGCTAAAGTCTCTTTAAAACACATTTTACATTTCACAAGTTTACTTAGAATTACATTTGACACATCTACTAGTTTATTTTCTTAAAAGGAAACTTTATTTTTAAAATGATACAATGACATCATGACATGCATCATACATAGATTATGTAATATCTTGGCTAGATCTTCAAACAAGATAGTTGACTTTGGGAGATTTTGATGTGACATAACAAGGATGTGAAGGATACAGCTGGATTTGGAAAGATATCCATAAACTCTTAGCTGTCATGTTTGGCGGAACCAAATGATATCAAAGACGGATCCCTTTTATGGGATCCGCCGGATCCGTCGGCTGTTCACCAGCTTGCCTATAAATAGCAAGCTGATCATTTAGACACACTATCACTCATATAGCCTAACATTCATACTCATTCATTTACATATCATCTAACATTTATCATTCATTCATTTCATTGATCTTTCCTTTTGTAGCAAAGGAGATTAAGCATCAAGGTTCAACACAGACGTGTAAAACCTTTGGCATAGTTACTGTGTGATATAGTTGTAGTTCACACATCATTATTTGTATCATTTATCTCAGTGAGTGTGGTTAGTGTTTTAGTCCTCAAAATACAAAGAGTGTAGGGAGTGGTTGTACCCTTGTGAAAGAACCAAACGGGAGTGGTTGTACCCTTGTAAAGAACTCGACATCTAGCTT
Organism: Artemisia tridentata subsp. tridentata; assembly: GCA_021014915.2. Lineage (NCBI taxonomy): Eukaryota > Viridiplantae > Streptophyta > Magnoliopsida > Asterales > Asteraceae > Artemisia > Artemisia tridentata. The sequence continues at coordinate 76,231,513 of CP139509.1, forward strand.
AGTGTCGATAATTGTATAGGCGACGTTAGGTTGGTTCTACCTTGAAATAGAACCCGGTGTTTAGCTTAGTACCGGAAAAGGAAGTAAGCGACATGTAAAGGTTTTCTCCACCTAGAAGAGAGTTTGTTTCTTAGTGAAGGATAACTCTCGAGTTAGAGGCTCGAGGAGTGGAGTAGGGCAAGGAAGAGAGTCCTTGTAGCCGAACCACTATAAACATCCGTGTTGTGTGGTTTGATCTTTCCTCTCTTTACTTTCATATATATATATATATATATATATATATATATATATATATATATATTGTGTGAATATTTGTTTGTGCTTATTTCCTTTGAAATAACATAGAGTAACAAAGTGAATTAATTTTAAAAACGGTAAAAACTATTCAACCCCCCCCCCCCTTCTAGTTTTCCACAATTGGCATCAAGAGCTACGTTACTTAAGATTCTTAAAATATATTGTATTTTAAAACTTAAAACGATCCATGGATTTTGAAAACTTTAAAGAAGGGCAATCTATGCAAAGACTACCTCTATTCGAACCTAATTGTTTTATTTATTGGAAAAATCGCTTTGAGACTTATGTGAAGTCAAAGGATATAGATCTATGGTTTATAATTGTTGAGGGTGATTACAAGGCCATAAGTAATGATATTTCGGGTGGTCGGGATGTAGAAACTTCTCTTACTCGTCACAGTGATGAGCAAAAGAAGTTGATTGCCAAAAATAATGAAGCCAAAATGATGCTTTACAATGCTTTACCTAAGAAAGAATATGAAAGAGTTTTTATGTGTAAAATGGCTAAAGATATTTGGCAATCTCTAATTGTCACTCATCAAGGAAACTCACAAGTCAAAGATAACAAAATTGATCTTCTTGTTCAACAATATGAACAATTTGTTATCTCTGAAGATGAGATCATTGATTGTGCGTTTGCTAGGATTAATACTATTATTACATCACTTAAAGCACTTGACGAATCTTTTTCTAGTAAGAATTTTGTCAGGAAATTTCTAAGAGCACTCCACCCAAAGTGGAGAGCAAAAGTGACAGCTATTGAAGAATCCAAGGATCTTTCAAGCATGACACTAGATGAGCTCATAGGAAATCTCAAAGTTCACGAAATGGTGATGGAAAAAGATTCAGAAATAGTTAAAGGCAAGAAGGAGAAAATGAAGTCCATTGCTTTGAAAGCTAGAGCTAAGTCAAGTGATGATGAAGAGTCTTGTTCTAGTAGCGAAGACGAAGAATATGCCATGGCCGTAAGAGATTTCAAGAAATTCTTCAGGAGACGAGGAAAGTTCGTAAGACCACCTCGTGAAGAAAAGAAATCCCTCCGTAAAGACCGTGATGATAGAAAAGGCAAGTTAGAGAGGAAGTGCTATAGGTGTGGAGATTCTAGTCACTTTATAGGTGATTGTCCAAAGCCTCCAAAGAACAAGTCTCAAAAAGCATTTGTTAGTGGAGCTTGGAGTGATAGTGAAGGAGATGATGATGAGCATAAGAACAACGAAGTTGCCCTTATGGTAAATGACACAGAAGAGGTACATTCTGACTCATACTCCTCTATAGATGATGAAACCTTAGAAGTAGAATATAACAAACTATGTGATATAACATTAAAAATCATCAACAAAAACAAATTCTTGAAAACTAAAACAACACTTTTAGAAAATGAAGTGTATTGGCTTAAAGAAAAAGAGATACGAATGGAAAAAGGAAAAAATAGTAAAGATACATGTGTCTCTTGTCAAGAACTAAAATTAGAATTAGATGCACTAAAAACCACACAGGAAGATCTCATTAAGCAAAACTCTAAGTTTAAAAAGTTTGATAAAAACATAAGTTGTGCAGATGAGATAATGAAGATGCAAAAACTTCCTCATGATAAAACCGGACTAGGTTTTATGAAACAATGAACCTTAGGTGACTTTAAGAAACAAACTGTGAATGAAAAAGAAACTGTTTCAACCAAGTCAGAAGCCCACGGATCCGACGGATCCAAAGTTTTGGATCCGCCAGTTGTACCTAAGGGATCCGCGGGTACAGAAGTTGAACAGAAGGATCTTAAAATAAACCGTACTGAATTCGTTAAGGTCACTAGAAAACCTAGTACTAGTATAACTAACAACAAGCTAAAACCAGCTGTTTCTGTAGGAAGAGGTCAAGCTAGGAATGAGTATAGAGTTAAAACAACTCAACAGAGACCTCAAACTAGGTTTCCCAAACACCCCTTTCCTAAGAGTAATGTTAACTCACAACATCATTATCAAAATAATTGAAACCAAAATATGCCTAGAAACTTCCAAGGTCCCAATTACATGCCATGGAACAACTATCCTCCATTTGCTTACATAAACCATGATAATGTTATGTTTAACCCAAACGGACCCATGAGATATTGGAGACCAAACGCTTGAGTCTTTCTTGAACTTAGGTATGCTTAAAGGTTGAACTAGAACCTGATTAGTGGATCAAAGATAGTGGGTGTTCAAGACATATGACGGGAAACAAAAGCCTTTTCTCAACTTACCAAGTGTACGACGAAGGTAATGTCACATTCGGTAGCAAACTTAAAAGTAAAATCATTGGAAAAGGTACGATCTCTCATGACTCTCTCTCTATTGATGATGTTGCTCATGTAGATAATTTAGGATTTAACTTGCTTAGTATAAGTCAATTATGTCGCAAAAAGTATAACGTTCTTTTCAGTGAAAATGGAAGTAAAATACTTAAAGATGGCATAACCGTAGGAAAAGGTGTTTTAAAGAATAACGTATATGTTATGAAATTAGATAAAACACCTAAAGACAACCTTTGTCTTACCTCTTTGGACGAAAACTCAACTCTATGGCATCGACGTTTAGGTCATGCCAATATGAGGCTAATTCAATCCTTATCATCTAAGGAACTCGTTAGGAACCTACCCAAGTTGAAATATTACCAACACTTTTGTGATGCTTGCAAAATTGGGAAACAAGTGCATAATAGCCATAAGGCTAAAAACATGGTATCTACATCTAGGTGTCTAGAATTGTTGCATATGGATTTGTTTGTCCCGTCAGCTATACAAAGTTATGGAGGAAATTTTTACACATTAGTTATAGTAGATGATTACTCTAGATATACGTGGACTAAATTTTTGAAAACAAAAAATGAGGCATTTGATAAATTTGAAATTCTAAGCAAGAAAATTCAAAATCAAATAGGAAGTAACATAGTATCTATTAGAACCGACCATGGTCGAGAATTTGACAACGAAATCCAATTCGGAACTTTTTGTGATAATAATGGAATAACACATAATTTCTCGGCTCCCCGAACTCCACAATCTAATGGTGTAGTAGAACGGAAAAATAAGACAATTCAAGAAATGAGTAGAACTATGTTAAATGAACAAAACATACCTCAAAAGTTTTGGTGTCACGCTGTAGATACATCTACATATATTCTGAATCGAGTTCTAATTAGACCATTCTTGGGAAAAACTCCATATGAGTTATATAGAGGCAAAAAGCCTACTTTAGGGTATTTTAGAATGTTTGGAAGCAAGTGCTTCATTTTAAACACAAAGGACTATCTCACCAAATTCGACCCAAAGTCGTATGAAGGTGTATTTCTAGGATATTCACAAACTAGTAAAGCATACATAGTTTTGAAGAAGGAAACCTCAATAGTCGAGGAATAATTGAATGTAACATTCGATGAAAGTCCACCTCCCTCTAAGACATCACCTTTGGTAGATGATGACTTAGTTGAACACCAAATGGTTGATAATCAGGAAAATGTTGATAATGATAAAGAAGATGAACCAGTAAAAAGAGATTTAGTCAACATCAAAGAAGCTAAAAGTCATCCATTAGAAAACGTCATAGGAAAACTCAACGAAAGAACATTAAGGTCTAAAGCTCAAAATGAAAGTAATTTCTTTTGTTTTGTTTCAACCATAGAACCTAAAAATGTTAATGAAGCAATAAAAGATGAATCTTGGGTCATTGCAATGCAAGAAGAATTAAATCAATTTGTTAGGAATGACCTTTGGACATTAGTTCCACAACCTAAAAATCAAACCATAATTGGTACAAAATGGGTTTTTAGAAATAAAATGGATGAAAATGGCATTGTGTCTAGAAACAAAGCTAGGTTAGTAGCCCAAGGCTATAATCAACAAGAGGGTATAGATTATGATGAGACTTTTGCACCCGTAGCTAGACTTGAGTCTATTAGAATACTACTTGCATATGCATGTGCACATGATTTTAAAATATTTCAAATGGATGTCAAAAGTGCATTCTTAAACGGATTTATAACCGAAGAAGTATATGTTGCACAACCTCCCGGCTTTGCCGATTTTGAAAAACCAAATCATGTTTACAAACTAAAGAAAGCTTTATACGGACTTAAGCAAGCACCAAAAGCTTGGTATGATCGACTTAAGACCTTCTTAGTTGACCATAAGTACACCATGGGCCTAGTAGACAACACTCTCTTTACCAAGAAAAAGGGATCACATATCATCATCGTCCAGATATATGTGGATGACATTATATTCGGCTCAACTTGTCAAGAGTTATGCGACGATTTCTCAAAAATCATGCATGACGAGTTTGAAATGAGTATGATGGGGGAACTAAACTTTTTCTTAGGTCTCCAAATAAAACAATTAGAAGATGGGATATTCTTCAACCAATCAAAGTATATCAAAGATATGCTTAAGAAGTTTGGTCTTGAAGACTCAAAACCAATGAAAACACCCATGTCCTCCGAAACCAAACTTACAAAGGATGAAGAAAATGAATCCGTAGATAGCACTAAATATAGGGGAATGATTGGTAGTTTACTCTATCTTACGGCTAGTAGGCCTGAAATTATGTTTAGTGTTTGTGTATGTGCACGTTTTCAAGAAGATCCCAAAATATCCCATCTTGAAGCCGTTAAACGGATATTTAGATACATTAAAGGTACTACACATTTAGGATTATGGTATCCCAAAGGAACGGGTATAGAAACCATAGTGTATGCCGATTCAGATCATGCTGGTGACTATGTTGATAGGAAAAGTACTAGCGGTATTTGTACTTTTGTAGGACATTGCCTCACCTCATGGTTCGCTAAGAAACAAACGGCCCTTGCAATTTCAACAACCGAAGCAGAGTATGTGTCTGCATGAAAGGCGTATCAACAAGCACTGTGGATGAAACAAGCTCTCGTAGACTATGTAATTGAACTCAATGACATCCCCATTCTTTGTGACAACAAAGGAGCAATCGACCTCAGCAAAAATATGGTCCAACACGCTAGAACCAAACACATTGAAATACGTCATCATTTCCTACGCGACAATGTTCAGAAGGGAAACATCTCAATTGAGAAAGTTTCCTCAGAGGACAACATTGCCGACATCCTCACAAAACCTCTCAAAAGTGAACCTTTCAACTACCTTAGACTTGGATTAGGATTAATGGAACATAGTGATTAGATAAAACAGTAGCGTAAACCTTAGTTTAACCAAACTCAACACTAAACCAAAAATTGTGTTTTGATCCCGCAGATCCAAACGATAACAAAGGCAGAACCTTTGTTTTGGATCCGCCAGATCCGTCACATGCACAGGTTGTTTTATTATATAATAAACAACACCAAGTACTATTCATCAATCTCCTAAAACTTATCACCTACTGAATTCGTTTCATACTTCACCACAATCATAATTTAGGCTATTTTCTTCCACAAATTTGTGCTCCAAACATCACTGTAAGTATCCTTATCATGTTTATACTCCTGATCTGCGTCTAGGATTTCTATTTCATGCACAAAATCAAAACTTGGGGAATATGCATAATTCTTGAAAAATCATGAAACATAGTTACTGAATTGCACTTCAAATCATGTTTTTCTTAGTTAGAAATTGCATCTTGTAGTACATTATCATCATTCATCAAAAACCCCATGAGAAATTTTTGATAAAATCTTCTCACGACTAGGAAAAATGGTTTTTGAACATTGTTAATACAAATATAAAAACGCTAGTTTTCTTTTGTTTAACATCACTTGCATAATGTCTCTTGAATGCTAAATTGGAATACATAACTAATATGTATTTTTGGGTACATTCAAATGTAGCTACATTGAAGTAGGAGCGTTTGGGTTATCTCTCGTTTTATCATAAAACTTGCATAAACAAAATTTTCATGCATCTAAATGAGTTGAGATAACCGCACCTCCACATAGTCCCCATGTAGGCACACACTAGACCTATACACGTATTTTTGATAATTTCGACTAAAACTATATAATTTTTTGTGTTTAGGAAAATCTTGCCTCCCGCGACCAACTATGATCACAAACACACCGTAAATTACCTACCTAAACACCATAAAACCAAAGGACTTACTGATCAACAAGTTGAAATTTTCAAAGCTCTAGAAAAACACTACGTACATGAGGGTAGGTTTGTAGACCCCTCATTCTATGAAGGAACCTATCTTAGGGAACAACTTGCGGCTATTCACTTTGATTCCCTCCTAGATATCGATGAACCATTAATTCCTCGATTCATTTTAGAATTCTATGCTAGTGTCAAACTAGAGTCAAACGATCAAGGTTACATGAACAGTCGCTTTAGCGTCAATGGACATCAATTCAATATCCCATTAAATCAATTTGGAGAAGTCATAGGAGTTCCAAGTCATGGAACGAGTGTCTATTCTGATAAATGGTCATTGACCATTCTTGAGTCAAATCTTGAACGAACGGCACCATATGCCACTCCCTTAACTTCAAAAGAAATCATTCGTCAGCATCTCTTCATACCTAGGAACAACCCAACAAGGTTTTATCGAGGGAAATATGTTGCTAGAGATCCATTTGCTATGGAGCTAAATGAACTAAAGCCCGAATTTAGGAAAATGGAAGAAGTCTTAAGGGCCAATGTCATGTGCACGGTAGGAAACCGCGATCACATCAATGCTTGTTTTTGCCACATGATGTACAATGTGTCAACCCATCAACCTTTCAACCTTGCTTACTATATCGCCAAGAGAATGGCTGATATTCCAATTCAAGGAAAAATGGCATTGCCTTATGGAATGCTTTTGACCCGTCTCTTTAGAGCTTTTGCACCCATTCCTAGAAATGCCTTAGGATTTGTTCCCGAATATGATGAGATCGAACGCACCTTCGTTCCCTTGAGCGACTTTAGGGTAGCGGTTGACAAGGGCCAACGTCCTCGTGCTCAAACATCATCATCATCATCATCATCATCTATGAGTGACGATGATGGGTTGCCAAACTCTAGGATTCCCCCTCCGGAGTACTTGACCCAACTTCCACCAATCCCAAATGAATCAGCCGAGTATCGCAACATCAAAGGAATGGTGAAGAATTTAGGACGTTGGATGATGAAGCTTCATAAGGGCATGAAGAAATTGAAGAAGAAGTTGAGTTAAAGGAGTGTTTGGCTCTAAACATTATTAGACAATGTAGTATTAATAATGGTTGTTTCTTAACTTGTTATGATGATATTTGATGTGTATCTGAACTAACTAAGAATTGCAGGTCGATAACACTTGATATTATCAATTTTCCGAGTTTAAGCCTATGTTTGGCTTAACTCCTCATAAGGTAAGTTCCCATGAACGGATTAATCTATGATTAAACATGTGTTAGTATTATCATATTTGATTGTTTTGCATTACATATTAGATGATAGATATGCTCCAGGAGAATTTTCGGATTTTCGTCAAAAAACAAAAAATATGCACATCTCTCTGTTTAGTTTTAGTAGTTTTGATCCACGGATCTGGCGGATCCCTCATTTTGGATCCGCCATGTGTTAGCGTTGGCTCCGCCATTCTTCAACCTGCGGATCAGGCGGATCCGAAAATTTGTATCCGCACGCCTTGTCGATTGGATCCGCAGGTATAACAGTAAACTTCTTAAAACTTTTCGACTCATCCCGATTCTTAGATTTTAGTTTCTAGTATTCTTTAGAATAGGTTCACTGATCATTATACATCTTAGAATGATTTAGAAACTCTTAGAAACTTAAGAACAACATTTCCCACCAAAATTTGAATTTTTAAATTTAAGGAGTGAGTTACCTTTCTAATACAAACAAGGAACCCTTTTTAGGGATCCTTCAAATCCGTGGGTACATCACATCACAGGATTTTCCACTATCCCTTTGCATTTACTGCATATATTCATCATATTACTCAACATAAGTTCTATGGATTGACTTATGTGATGTGATTTGCACAAATTTTTGTTCCAAATCATTAGGAACCAACATTCTCTATTGGATTTACATCAAATCCAAACACTAGTTTCTATAAACCATCTGCCTATATATTAAGATCATAACTTAGAGCAAAACTCACTCATTCACCTTCTTCACAACATATAACATGTACATCTTAGCTCTCTTAGATCACCATGACCAAATCAACCAACTCCTCCACCTCTAGACCTCCAAAATGCACTGCCCGCATTAGTGTTAAGCCCTGTTGCTTCATAAATCTTGCTAACTCATCATCAGAGGAATCATCTCCTCTTAATATCTCATCTCCTATAGCGAGTGAAAATTTCCTTACTTTATCCACACCTACACCATCAAATGTTGTCATACAAACTCCACCTCCAACCATAACTCCAATAGCAACCACACCACCACCCACTCCATCACAAACTGTCAAATCTCAATCACAACCAAACTCACCCAAACTCCAACCTATAGTGAAATCGGTTTTTTCTAAAAGTTTATCGTTTAAGAGTTATGTGCGTTTGAAATTTGAGGAGGAAATGTAAAAACGGGGCAAATGATCATTTTACCCTTGGATGAATTTTTTGAATAAAATAAATTGGGGAGACACGTGTCACATGATGAGTGGCTTTTTACACTTTTTATTTACTACCACTTTGCAAAGTATGTGACTCAAAAGTTGAATACATACTAAAAGTATTTTTACTTTGCATGCTGCCAAGTTATTTGATTGGTTAGTTTATGAGGTGCATTGGCAAAAAAATTCATTTAAGAATCGCTTTTTTCTCTGCTAAGTTTCCATAGCACATTAAAGTACTAGCAATTTTGAGTTTTTGAAATACCTTCTCAATTTAACAAGTAAAATATGGTTTTGGGCTGCTCTAAACCAGATCTTGAAGTATTACTGCATTTTCATCTCGATTTTCAATATGGTGTTGCATGTTTTATGGACCAATCTGATTTCGACTTTTATCCCCAAAAAAGTTTGTTTCTCCTATCTTATCTATAATTAGATTCAGTTATTCTTCTTATGTTGTTCTCTAATTCATATCTTGTGTAGTTTTCTTCAGCTTTCCTACCATAAATAAAAGAGGGGCTTTCTATATTTTCCATAAGTCTGCCATTCCCATCAGCCGATCAGGTATTTTTGTGTTTTTACTTTTGGTTTCTATTTTACAAAATAATGAATGGGGTTGTGATGATAACATAGACTAAAGCTTACGTGAATCAAGTTTTGTTCATGGATCAATGGATCATTGTTGATAACATAGGACTTTTAGTGTTTTATGTGTTCTTTTTTATGCACATTGATAAAGCTCAGAATGAGCATATTTTTAGTTGTGTTATCGTTAGTTTTGTACAACATATTTGGTTATATTTATATGTTTTTGTTACTTAATCGTGAAAAAGTGTATATGCAAGTGAAGTTAGATGCCACGCAAGGACTCAGTGATTTGAAGGTACCAAGATTTCCATGACTCAACATCAAAGAAATATCAAGTTCTATGGAAGAAATCAATGCCTCAACCAAGGATAGAGTACGCAACGAATTAAGTCAAAGAAAAGTCAAAATTGTGAGTACGAGAAGACTCCATCCGATCGGATGGAGCCCGCATCAGATTCGGATGGATGTTTTGGGAAGTAAGCAGCCGATCGGATGGATCCTCATCTGATCAGTTGGACTAATTTTGCAGTTACAAAGAAGCATTAATTGATGGATTTACTCCTCATAATCATTGTAGCCGATCATTTCCTTCATATTTACTGTCCTAAGTCGTTTTTACTTGGATAATAAGTGTTCTTTTACTATATAATGGGATCCAAGGCTAGATACTAAGTGTGACATTCCCAATTTGTGATTGACTTTACACCAAAGCTATTACTCACTTATTATATTGCCCGAAAGTCTAGAAGTGCTGTAAAAATGTCCAGGAGTTGTTTACGGGTCGTATTAGGCGATTGGAGGAGCGTATTACACTACTCAAGTGTAACACCCCCAAATTTGGTTTGTGGCAGCGGAAAAGTAATTTGGGTGTTACGGTGAGGATCGAAGTTTAAATCTCAGAAAACGGTCCAAAAAGGGCGTTTTGAAAGTTATATGTCATTCAAAATAATATTTTTGATACAAAAGTAAATTAATTGATTTTATCATCCCTTAGAAAGATGTGATAATTTGGAGAGAATGACATATTTGATTTTACACCATTTAGGTTATCAGAGTAAAAGATGCCCGCTCCGTGTCTTATCCTGCTCCGTTAATTACCTGAGATAAACATGCTTAAAACGTCAACACAATGGTTGGTGAGTTCGTGGAGTTTAATGGAAAATAACTTAATTCAATAAGTTTCAAGAGTGTTATGATGATATTTGAAATGAGTATAAATACAAGTAAGCCGTGGCGTTCAATAGTTTCAAGAAATTCGAGTAGTATACAGTAATAGTCGAAATAAATACTAGTACTTCCTGAAGTAAATATCAAGTTGTGTTGAGTAGGAATTCACAAGTAAATCATGTATGAATTCAAGAGATCATAAATTTCAAGTTATAAATAAAGATGAGCTACGTTGATATACGCTCGACGTGAAGTATCGGTCAACTTTTTAAAGTAACGATATACTAAGCATTTTGGCTGTCTCTAATAGATTTCACAATTTAATCACATATGATAACAGTCAAAGTTCAAGTACGGGATTCATAATCATAACACGTAGTGAAATAATAGTCTAAAGTCTGAAATCTATCAGTGTAAAGTGGTGATCTTCTAAATACAGCTGTATCCTAGGATATATATGAAACATTCATATATTCATAAAGTTATATTGCCCTAAGCCTCATGACACGCAAAACGTTAACAGAGTACCGTAATACGGCGGTGTCCCACCAGGGTCACTGATGGGTTTTTATGGCCCTCGTGTTAATAGGTACTTGCCAATTCCTATTTTTCTCAAATATAGTGCATCGCGACTAAATACGACTAACCATATAGGCATTCCGTCACAGTATTTAGTGGGATAGGTCGTCAGCCTCTAACAGGTTTCGAAGCTGTTCACTATATTCGCGCTCACCGCAGTGATTAATGGCTCATGATAAAGGGACTTTCGGCAATAAAGTGTGCTTAGGCAATATAGGTGAATCATGCGTAATTTTAGTCTTGGCAATTATTTATAGTGAAATGTAGAAATATTATAATAAGTAACAGTTCATTTATTTGTCACATGAATGCATACAGTAATCTTCAGTATCATGTTACATCAAGTAGTTCAGAGATGTTATGTTTCAAGTTCCGTGTTTAAGCTAGACAGACAATTTGCACATATATTGAGCATGTATTCCTTTCAAGTATAATTCAAATAGATAAAGCATAGTTGATAGTTTTGAGTAAATCATAAGATATTTCAAGTAGTATAAAACAGTTAAAGCATGTATCTCCCCCAAAAGAGTTATTAAAACAAATGTGAAAAGTAGGGGCCACGACTCACGATAAGTCATAAGAGTTTTCATAGTGCTCATAGAAGTATTTTATCGCAAAGTAAATCATATAGTTGATAAATGAATAAAATATTTCGAAGCATGTATCTCCCCCAAAAAGTATAAATCAAGTATTAAAATAGGAGGGGCCACGACTCACCTTAGCCACAGCAAAGCAAAGATCACACTGACATGACTGGCATCTAGAGCATACTACAACAGTCTCATACAGCAACGACGATACACAACCTAATACGTATACAATTACCTCAAAATACGTCTAGCACAATAATAAAGTATATAAAAGATAAAGTGTTATAGTTTTCGTGGATTACTCAGTTTTCCAAAACTTATCAAAAGCTTAGTTTTCAATGTTTCGTGTGGTGTGGTAAGATAACCTGGACTCGATAGACAGCTTACTCAAAATAAAATAGACATCGACATAGTCTAGAGAATACTGACGAGGACTCAAACCAAGGAAGACAACTTAGGAGCTAAAACAAATAAACACCTCAAATCAAATAACTAGTTGGTATGTTTCGGCATTTACCCCGGTATCCCGAATGGTTTGTAAAAATATAAATGTCTTATAATAAAACTAATAAGTTTAACTAATAAAATTAGTTTTTTCTCGAGTCATCGAGACTTGGGTTAAATCAAATATGAAATTTCAATATTTAATAAATTTACGTCCCGCTATTGTTCTTGTAAATATTAGTTTTGGTTTTATTGAGGATTTTGTGTCCGGTCCGAGTTTAATATATTATACCGTCTCAAGTCTCAAAATGTTCAATGAATCCAATGTTTAATAGGTAAGTCCGATAACGATCCACGTTTGTCCATTGTCCAAATATAGAAATCAAAGTCCGTTAAATGCCCGTAAAGTTCAATATTGATCCTTAATTCACACGGAAAATCCGAAACGCACGACTAGCTCACTAATAATTTGTTTAACTACACAACCTAAATTTTCAAACACACTTTCTTTATTTTAAATGTGGGCTTCGGCCCATGGTTAAACCAAACGCACTACCAGTAAGACCCGGTCCAAGACTAGACCAACACACATATTACTCACCCTCGTGGGTGATTTCTACGAGTCGGAACAACACAACAAGAGACCAAGAGCATTACTACCTATTTTACACCGAGACCATTTGGTCACGGCTTTAAACCAGTGACAACAACAAGCAACAATAATAATTTTAATAATATTGCCGAGACCCTATCGGTCTCGGTCTCAACCCAAAACGCAGCTAAAACTATATCGAGACCAAAACCAACATGATCGACATTCACAATGAACTTATATGACTTAGAATGAGCCAACTCTCATCAACTTGAGACCATAACCACACTCCGTAATATCAATCCCGCAAGGATTTTTAGAACTAACCCAAGATAAATAACATCCAACTGACTCGTGACTCATACGGGTCACAACCCGGATCTCAGTCGGGTTTTGACCCGACCCGTTAACAACCCAACGAACCAAACAGCCAACCCACCTGATTTCTTACCACACAATTCATTTCCAAAACAAGTTTTAATCAGTCTTAATATCCATTTTTAACTACAAAAATTGATAATAACGAGTTGTGTCCGTTTTGAATCCACGAAAGCCATGAAAAAAATATATATATATATAAAATAAATCGGTTAATAAAAGGGAGAGCGCGAGTAGTTTTACCATAACACTAAACGAATCGAGAGAGAAGATGAGAGGAAAAGAGGCGGTTGTGGTGGCTGCACACGGTGGCGACCTCGAACTGAAACAAACATACGGAACAACACTTCACTCTGCTTGGCCTACACACGCTTTGTTATCAACTGGTGTCGCCGGAATGTTTGCCGGAAAAATATTTGATTATCGAGAGAGAGGAAATAGGTGAGGGTGGGTTTCTTAGCGCGTGAAGTATATGGGAATGATGAGAATGGTGAGAGGATTAAAATGGTGTTGGCGGTGAGAGGTGGTGAGCGGCGGTGATGGGGCGTTAGCCGGTTTTTGGTCGCCGGATAATAGAGAGGAGAGAGATGGAGAGTGAAGTGAGGGTGAGAGTTATGAAGATGATATGTGAGTGTGTTTGTATATATAGATGTCAAAATATTAAAATATTTATACACGTATATTAGTTTGCTTATGGTAGTTATTTAGTACACGCTTCTTGGTAAGATGCAATACACGTTCTTCATTTTTGGTTGTTAACTTTTATGGCACAAAACTATACACGTCCAAATTTTGGTTTCACGTTCATATATATATTTGCATGGGGAGTTTACATTACACGTACTTAGATATACTACCTATTAGCTTTTATAGTAAACATTTTGTACACGTATGATAGTATTCATGTGTGTAACTTAATGGACATCTAGATAGTATTAGTTTTATAGGGTATAGTTTGATCCCGGTAATTACTAATTTTAAATCCTTAAGTCACGAAACTTAAAATCAGGTAACGTAAAAATATAACGTTTATAAAAATATCAAAGTTTATTAATATATTCCAACTAATTATATTAGACGTGAGATAATTTTAATAGAGAGCGTATACGTTAATAAAATCTAATAGGGTTCAGTATTCGTATTACGTAAAGAGTTTAATAAAAAAAATAATAAAGTGGAAAATAGTTCATATAAAATATGTAGGCTTATCTTAATCTTGTGTTGGTCGTGAGTATAGTATATTAAAGAAAAATTTAAATTTTCCCGTAAAAATGGGTGTTGTTACATGGTAACTAGAGGTTATCTTTAATAAATGAGGATTATCATAATGGATTTTCGTGGGATCTTACAGTATCTACCCCTAAATTTTGAACTTCGTCCCGAAGTTCAGTCTGCGATAGGTGTTGAAAAATGTGATGTTCTGGGGTGAGAGATTGTGGAAAATGTTATCGAGAGGTTTCTATCCGAAAATAGAGAAAACGAGATCTAATTAGATTTACTCATGCTATATGGAATAAATTCGAATGTTTGGTTAATTAATAAACCTAAAGATTTAGGATAATGAGGACAACGGTCAGGAACTGTGGAAATTTAACAGCTAGTGAACAGTGTATACTACTAATCATGTATTTGATAAACAGGTAAAGTATTTCTACCAGTAAGTAAATAGAGTTTCCCAGCAAAGGCGTTATAAATCCACTCAGTTCCAAGCCCGTCCCATTCCAGGCTTGCAACCTGTGTGTTTACAACCCATTGCTAACATAGTCTTGAACAAGTATAAATGTGTATAGAAATACGTATTATAAAATGATTTGGACTAAGACTAGAACTAGAACAGATATAGATGTATATAAAAATACGTATCACAGTATGAATAGGTCAAGTACTGATGCATTTCATAATTATGCTAGCAATTGTGTACGTTATTCTTGTGGTTATCTACTTAAGGTACACTCCGGACGAAGACTCTCAATATTTGGTCGTGATTTTAATGTTTATCATTCCGTTGGTGATTGTAGCCCTTATCGCGGATATGGCGTATGGAAAATAGGTAGTAGAAAGGTTGGAATAAGTAGTTGTAACTTTAGCATTATCGTTGCTAGTTGTGCACTAATTTCCGTGTATTCTAATAAGATTTCTTGCTAATTGAGCTTTTCATAAGTCTTTGTGAATTCTTAGGTTTCTAATGCTTGTACTTTTGTCAGTCTCTTATCATAAGAATGGTGGATAATATGTGCAGGTATTTATTTGTGGTTGATCAAAAGTGATGTTTGCTTTGTCTCAAGATTTTGCTTTTGGATGGAAGTTGTTATTAGGAAATCTGAAAGATAACTGTTTCATTCATGACATGATTCTTCCTAAATTAGACATAGTTGATCAGGCTATGTATAATTTGAGGACCAAATGATGTAATGCTTGACTCAGTCACCGTGAGATTTATGCTTTTTCAAGAAGTTTTATATGTTTAAATTATAATGGTTCCGTCACAAAGTCGGACACTCTCTGATTGTCTTCAAAAGAATTAAGAAGTTTTTGTTCATATTCTGAAGATAAGTCAGGAATTTCTAAAGTGAATATAGGATATCCTCGGTATAAACTTAGGTTTTGGGTGAGAATTTCTTACAATGTGGTGATAACCTATTGTTTGGTCAGAAATTGGGTTAAATTAAATTCCCAAAGTGAAATCAGGGTATTGTTACATAACGACTATAAATAGGGAGAATAGAATAGAGATTGAAATAATGTGGATTATGATTATCTCGGGGATATTACAAGGTGATGTCTTCATACGGTAGAAAGATAGTTGTTGTACTTAGGTTACATCCATCGTACCTAAGGTAAAGTACAAGAAGGAATACAACTTAGAAAGCTTTAAACTATGGTTTACTTATCCACAACATGAATTTCTCTTCCTGTTTAAACATTAGTGTCATCCTTCGACGTTGTTAAGGTTCTAAAGAGTTTCCATTTTCTTCCACTGGTCTTTTTGTCTTAAGTGATATTCTGGGTTGGGCATTAATCCTTGTAGTGTCCTATTTAACTTCTTGGTCTAAAAATCCTTGGGTAATGGTGATGGTGGGTTTAGTCACTTCTCCTATATTTTTAAGGTGAGTTGGTCTACAACCCGTGAAACTTTCAAGGGTATGTTTATAAGAAGCAGTCGTTTTCTTTTCTTCGGTTGTCTTATTGTTGCTACTCGGATGAGCTACTGTAGTCGCCCCGAGTATCACAGCAACGATGTTGATTACTAAATTTCAGATAATTTCAGGAGTCATAGTTGTGGTTGGTGTTAGTGGGGTATTTGTAATGCTCATGTTGACCATATTCTATCGATATCCCAAGAAATACGGATTTAAATCCACCTAATGGCCATGTTAGAATAATTCGAGTAACAAGGTGTTTGTATACTAGTCTTAATAATGTGGTCACAATGTGAAACTTTAACCAGTTGTGAACCCTAAATCACGATGTGTCTGGGTAATGTCGTAGATAAATGCTTAATTCTTGGTACGGGATTGCTAGGGAACAAACTGTTTCATTCACAAAAAGTCAAAGTTTAGCAACTTTCTCTTCATTCATCAAGTCTTCTTCCGAAAGTTTGTCTTAGAGAATTCTATGGTCATAACCTAGTTAGGGCTGGTATGAGGAATCATAACAATCGTTGATACTATTTTGGTAGGTCTGGGTATAATTACTGTAAATATCACAATATTAATAACTTGATCGATTGTTTTACAAAACAAACGATACAAGGTCTTTTATTAATGTTCCATGCAGCGGTTAATAAACCTCTGTTTTTCTTATTGTAAGGATTGCCATGTGGGGGTGTTTCTTAATATCTCTAACTGAAACCTAGTCAGTTCGTCCTGAAAGTCCACCTTGTCGGATGAAAGTTCGGGTAGGAGGTCGTTGGTTGTGAGTGGTGTTTTGGTCAATGATGTTATTAGGAGTGTATCAATATGTTCTTTATGACGCTCCAGTCGCGTCATGTTGGTGGGAGGAGTAGGTGTATGGGTAACTGTTGTCCTAAAGTTCTATCCAGTCTTGAGGACTCGGGTTTAGAGGAGTGAAAACAGGTGGAAACAATAATGACGAGGGAGACCTGAGAGGGTAAATTCTCTCTAGGAGTCAACTCCCGTTGGTGGAGTGTAAACAGGTAAGTCTGGGTGAGTAGTCTTAACGAGTAGTCGGGTCCAACCGACGTGAAAGGAATGATGATAGTAGTGGTGATAAAGTATGGTGACATTATCCTGATCATGTCTAAGGGTGAAATAAGGTGAAAATGGTAGTATAATTGGTACTAAACATAGGTATATCTTCTTAATAAGTCCATTGAGGTAGCTCCAATTTAGGGTCATAAAAGGTTCGAGTTCGTAAGGTACTAAAATCCTAACTTTTCTGTGTCGAGTTTCCGGGGCATATGGGTGTGGTAGTTTAGTTAAAGGAGTATTTGGCTCAATCTCTTTTCAAATCGTTTCTTAGTGTGTATTCTGTCTAACCTCGAATGTTGTTGGACGACCAATCAACTCTTCATTTTGAATAAGGTTTAGCAGTTTTTCTAAGTTTCTGACGTAAGGGTGAGTGAATTGGTGATAATGAGAGTGGTATGTGAGTAAGTTCCGTATTAGTCTGGGGTTGAGATATTAGTACATAGGGATTTTTAGCATCCGTAGTGATATGATAACAAGGTGATGTATGAGTAGTATGAAGGGTAGCCTTGGTAATATTAACAGGTTTGGAAGACATGGTACTGTAGTAGCCGAAAATAATAATTATAAGTATTTTGTACGTTAAGAGCGTAACGGTAAGTGTGAAATAATACAGTGTGTAATGTGTGAAGAGTAATTATCAAGCATGTAAAGATTAGTGCAACATAATCTTAATAGGTAATGTTTTGAGCACGACAGTCTGCAGACACGGAGGGCGTAAAATGGTATGGTGTAAAATCATTCATTTTGAAAGTGTGGTTATAGTTCGATGTTTGAAAACATTTGATTCTCTATAACCATAGGCTCTGATACCAAACTGTAACACCCCCAAATTTTGTTTGTGGCAGCGGAAAAGTAATTTGGGTGTTACGGTGAGGATCGAAGTTTAAATCTCAGAAAACGGTCCAAAAAGGGCGTTTTGAAAGTTATATGTCATTCAAAATAATATTTTTGATACAAAAGTAAATTAATTGATTTTATCATCCCTTAGAAAGATGTGATAATTTGGAGAGAATGACATATTTGATTTTACACCATTTAGGTTATCAGAGTAAAAGATGCCCGCTCCGTGTCTTGTCCTGCTCCGTTAATTACCTGAGATAAACATGCTTAAAATGTCAACACAATGGTTGGTGAGTTCGTGGAGTTTAATGGAAAATAACTTAATTCAATAAGTTTCAAGAGTGTTATGATGATATTTGAAATGAGTATAAATACAAGTAAGCCGTGGCGTTCAATAGTTTCAAGAAATTCGAGTAGTATACAGTAATAGTCGAAATAAATACTAGTACTTCCTGAAGTAAATATCAAGTTGTGTTGAGTAGGAATTCACAAGTAAATCATGTATGAATTCAAGAGATCATAAATTTCAAGTTATAAATAAAGATGAGCTACGTTGATATACGCTCGACGTGAAGTATCGGTCAACTTTTTAAAGTAACGATATACTAAGCATTTTGGCTGTCTCTAATAGATTTCACAATTTAATCACATATGATAACAGTCAAAGTTCAAGTACGGGATTCATAATCATAACACGTAGTGAAATAATAGTCTAAAGTCTGAAATCTATCAGTGTAAAGTGGTGATCTTCTAAATACAGCTGTATCCTAGGATATATATGAAACATTCATATATTCATAAAGTTATATTGCCCTAAGCCTCATGACACGCAAAACGTTAACAGAGTACCGTAATACGGCGGTGTCCCACCAGGGTCACTGATGGGTTTTTATGGCCCTCGTGTTAATAGGTACTTGCCAATTCCTATTTTTCTCAAATATAGTGCATCGCGACTAAATACGACTAACCATATAGGCATTCCGTCACAGTATTTAGTGGGATAGGTCGTCAGCCTCTAACAGGTTTCGAAGCTGTTCACTATATTCGCGCTCACCGCAGTGATTAATGGCTCATGATAAAGGGACTTTCGGCAATAAAGTGTGCTTAGGCAATATAGGTGAATCATGCGTAATTTTAGTCTTGGCAATTATTTATAGTGAAATGTAGAAATATTATAATAAGTAACAGTTCATTTATTTGTCACATGAATGCATACAGTAATCTTCAGTATCATGTTACATCAAGTAGTTCAGAGATGTTATGTTTCAAGTTCCGTGTTTAAGCTAGACAGACAATTTGCACATATATTGAGCATGTATTCCTTTCAAGTATAATTCAAATAGATAAAGCATAGTTGATAGTTTTGAGTAAATCATAAGATATTTCAAGTAGTATAAAACAGTTAAAGCATGTATCTCCCCCAAAAGAGTTATTAAAACAAATGTGAAAAGTAGGGGCCACGACTCACGATAAGTCATAAGAGTTTTCATAGTGCTCATAGAAGTATTTTATCGCAAAGTAAATCATATAGTTGATAAATGAATAAAATATTTCGAAGCATGTATCTCCCCAAAAAGTATAACTCAAGTATTAAAATAGGAGGGGCCACGACTCACCTTAGCCACAGCAAAGCAAAGATCACACTGACATGACTGGCATCTAGAGCATACTACAACAGTCTCATACAGCAACGACGATACACAACCTAATACGTATACAATTACCTCAAAATACGTCTAGCACAATAATAAAGTATATAAAAGATAAAGTGTTATAGTTTTCGTGGATTACTCAGTTTTCCAAAACTTATCAAAAGCTTAGTTTTCAATGTTTCGTGTGGTGTGGTAAGATAACCTGGACTCGATAGACAGCTTACTCAAAATAAAATAGACATCGACATAGTCTAGAGAATACTGACGAGGACTCAAACCAAGGAAGACAACTTAGGAGCTAAAACAAATAAACACCTCAAATCAAATAACTAGTTGGTATGTTTCGGCATTTTCCCCGGTATCCCGAATGGTTTGTAAAAATATAAATGTCTTATAATAAAACTAATAAGTTTAACTAATAAAATTAGTTTTTTCTCGAGTCATCGAGACTTGGGTTAAATCAAATATGAAATTTCAATATTTAATAAATTTACGTCCCGCTATTGTTCTTGTAAATATTAGTTTTGGTTTTATTGAGGATTTTGTGTCCGGTCCGAGTTTAATATATTATACCGTCTCAAGTCTCAAAATGTTCAATGAATCCAATGTTTAATAGGTAAGTCCGATAACGATCCACGTTTGTCCATTGTCCAAATATAGAAATCAAAGTCCGTTAAATGCCCGTAAAGTTCAATATTGATCCTTAATTCACACGGAAAATCCGAAACGCACAACTAGCTCACTAATAATTTGTTTAACTACACAACCTAAATTTTCAAACACACTTTCTTTATTTTAAATGTGGGCTTCGGCCCATGGTTAAACCAAACGCACTACCAGTAAGACCCGGTCCAAGACTAGACCAACACACATTTTACTCACCCTCGTGGGTGATTTCTACGAGTCGGAACAACACAACAAGAGACCAAGAGCATTACTACCTATTTTACACCGAGACCATTTGGTCACGGCTTTAAACCAGTGACAACAACAAGCAACAATAATAATTTTAATAATATTGCCGAGACCCTATCGGTCTCGGTCTCAACCCAAAACGCAGCTAAAACTATATCGAGACCAAAACCAACATGATCGACATTCACAATGAACTTATATGACTTAGAATGAGCCAACTCTCATCAACTTGAGACCATAACCACACTCCGTAATATCAATCCCGCAAGGATTTTTAGAACTAACCCAAGATAAATAACATCCAACTGACTCGTGACTCATACGGGTCACAACCCGGATCTCAGTCGGGTTTTGACCCGACCCGTTAACAACCCAACGAACCAAACAGCCAACCCACCTGATTTCTTACCACACAATTCATTTCCAAAACAAGTTTTAATCAGTCTTAATATCCATTTTTAACTACAAAAATTGATAATAACGAGTTGTGTCCGTTTTGAATCCACGAAAGCCATGAAAAAAATATATATATATATAAAATAAATCGGTTAATAAAAGGGAGAGCGCGAGTAGTTTTACCATAACACTAAACGAATCGAGAGAGAAGATGAGAGGAAAAGAGGCGGTTGTGGTGGCTGCACACGGTGGCGACCTCGAACTGAAACAAACATACGGAACAACACTTCACTCTGCTTGGCCTACACACGCTTTGTTATCAACTGGTGTCGCCGGAATGTTTGCCGGAAAAATATTTGATTATCGAGAGAGAGGAAATAGGTGAGGGTGGGTTTCTTAGCGCGTGAAGTATATGGGAATGATGAGAATGGTGAGAGGATTAAAATGGTGTTGGCGGTGAGAGGTGGTGAGCGGCGGTGATGGGGCGTTAGCCGGTTTTTGGTCGCCGGATAATAGAGAGGAGAGAGATGGAGAGTGAAGTGAGGGTGAGAGTTATGAAGATGATATGTGAGTGTGTTTGTATATATAGATGTCAAAATATTAAAATATTTATACACGTATATTAGTTTGCTTATGGTAGTTATTTAGTACACGCTTCTTGGTAAGATGCAATACACGTTCTTCATTTTTGGTTGTTAACTTTTATGGCACAAAACTATACACGTCCAAATTTTGGTTTCACGTTCATATATATATTTGCATGGGGAGTTTACATTACACGTACTTAGATATACTACCTATTAGCTTTTATAGTAAACATTTTGTACACGTATGATAGTATTCATGTGTGTAACTTAATGGACATCTAGATAGTATTAGTTTTATAGGGTATAGTTTGATCCCGGTAATTACTAATTTTAAATCCTTAAGTCACGAAACTTAAAATCAGGTAACGTAAAAATATAACGTTTATAAAAATATCAAAGTTTATTAATATATTCCAATTAATAATATTAGACATGAGATAATTTTAATAGAGAGCGTATACGTTAATAAAATCTAATAGGGTTCAGTATTCGTATTACGTAAAGAGTTTAATAAAAAAAATAATAAAGTGGAAAATAGTTCATATAAAATATGTAGGCTTATCTTAATCTTGTGTTGGTCGTGAGTATAGTATATTAAAGAAAAATTTAAATTTTCCCGTAAAAATGGGTGTTGTTACATGGTAACTAGAGGTTATCTTTAATAAATGAGGATTATCATAATGGATTTTCGTGGGATCTTACAGCGTAGTTGCTATAGTTCCACGAATCTAGTTCTTGTAACTCTAAGATAGGTATATATTGTTTTATTTGCAATTAACTACTTTTACTTTAAGTTTAATGAAAGTTATGTTTTTTACTTGTATTCTATTATGATGAATGATATGGAGTAATTTGTTGGTATACTTGTGTGTATGATGTAACTATTGTATGAGTATTCTTATTTCGAGTGATGCATGAAAATCTTTCTTATTTTATGATTTTGTTGGAATAACATCTAGTCTTGCTTAATTTGTTGGTAAAAACATTTAAAGAATAAAAAGGCCGAAAGGATTTTCTTCATGTTTTTATTCCAAAACGTTAGTGCACGAATTAGTATGGTTCATAATGTGTGACAATCATCATGTTTACTCATTAAAATAGATTTGAAACGATTTCATCACGAGATAAGGCCGAAAGGATTCGTAAGAACAAATAAGATAAGAATTGCTTTTCAAAACAAATGAAGTTTCAAGAGAATTACCGTATTAGTTAAATAGGCCGAAAGGGTTGACTAATTGGGAGAATTCTTAACAATGATTTACTATGATATAAACCATTGATTGTTAATCATTTACATTAGATTGTGCATCATTACAAGTTACACCAAACTTTACGAATACTCTAAACAATTGGGACATGAATCACACAATTAGGACATGAATCACACAAAATCCACCAAATTGGGTCCAAGAAATTCGACCATAAGTGTTAATTGGAAGTTACAGGAGTGTTTAGAGATCATCCATGGCTCCAAAACAAGTAAGTAACATCATCAATTTGGTTTAATTAGATCTTAATTCGGATTTATTAAATTAGGTCATAATTTGGGGATTTTTGATAGACTTCGAATTGAGATGTAATCTTTTAGGAATAGATGGGTAATCGATAGAGGAATACATTGCAAAAAGAATTACATTGATTGATTAAGTTTTGGAAGAGAATTAATTGATTGAATTTTCGGATTCAATTAGGTCAAAACTTTGAATCGAATTAGTTTGCAATTGATGATTCACAAATGTTATAGGCTTGTTTCTCAGTGATTTTAGGTTACTTCATTGTTGATTAGAGCACCAATTAAGGAATTGAATTCACAAAATATTTCTAGTGTTCTAGGATTAATTAAGAAATCATGTGGAGATGTTTTGGATGGATATAGGGACGAATTGAGGATGTAGAAATCGACATAAGAGTTCAAATGAAAGATAGGAGTGGAGTAAAATTGATAGGAATCGATCGAGAAGTCGTTGAAAGGCTTATGCATTCTACAGAAAAACCCAACCGAATCGGATGCGCGGGCATGCCGATCGGTTGGGCTGGGTTCAGAGTGCCATCCGATCGGATGGAAGGCATGCCGATCGGATGTAACTTTCGGTAAAGGAAAAATGAAAATTTCAAAATGGAACCTAGGGACTTCTATAATGTGTAGCGTTGGTTCTAATACTCTTATACTAACATGTATTTGTGATTTCTACGATGAGAAGTTCATTTGGTTATGATTAGGTCGCCTATTTGTTCTAACAACTAACGCAACATGTTTTTCAAACGTTTTTCTTTAAGGATGTTGCAGGAGGATCAAGCATAGCAAAAAGGACTAGAGAGGCCACCAGGAAGAGGGAACAAATGCCAATTCTGGAATGTCATCCTAACGTCCTATGGCGAGGGGAAGATCTAATGGTCCAGAAATCTTATGATGTCATTCTTCTCAAAATTGGTGGATGGGTAACCCATTCCCCAAGAATTATTAACTGGAAGGCAATGGAGGAGCTCGGTTATGATGAGTTTCTGGAAGATATGTTCCTCATTAGGATTTTGTGGAACAAACATATATTGACTTCAAGAATGTGGGAAAGGGCATTTAATATAAGAGAACCGATATACAAAGATGGTGCCTAGAGTTTTTGTGTTCCATGAGGATGAAACTGGAAGTTACTGATATTCAGGTAACAACCAACAAATTTCTTGATTTCAGACTAGGAGGTAAGAAACATGAAGTCACACTATTTGAGTTTGGAAATTTTTTAGGTTTATACTATTAGAGATAGCCCAAGCCCGATTTGTGGGCTTAGGGCCCGTTAGGGTTTTATTATGTCTCATGTAACCTCTATATATTGTTCCTGAATAATACATTATACCTACGGGGAATTATGTAGTCTAACATGGTATCACAGCCACAGCCAGGTTCCTAACCTAAAACCTAAAACCTTTGCTGTCATCACGCTCAAAATTCACCGTACTAGAATCACCTTCGTTAAATTGTTTATTCATAAATCAACCTTTAATGCAATTCTCCTACTATCACTATCATCAATAAATAAATCAACCTTTGTTGCCTCACTTGGCCCCACGTGTACAACCTCGAGAATAGTTCACTCATATTCTTCCGCTGCCTCCGAATGTATCAAAGGTCTTTGCTTGTTGTCTTTTGCTAACAACCAACAATGTGGTTTTCAAGTTTTGCTCATCAAAAACCTAAGGGACAACGCCCAAGAGACCTCCACAGTCCGCTAGTCAATCAGAGCAACAATTTCCCTTTCTTCTGTTGAGTTTTAATTTTATTTTTATTTTTTTAGTTTCTTTCTTATGATGTGATGATAAAAAAAAAGAATAATAAAAATAAAATAAAAAATAAAAAATTGTAATTGTTTCATTGTTTGTTTGATTAGTCGATTGTTCGTACGGCTTTGTTACTAGTCGACTAAAGTTGACCGTTGGTACCAGTCCCTAAAGTCGACCGTTGGTACGGTTGTGTTACCAGTCGACCGTTGGTACGGTTTTGTTACGAGTCGACTAACGTTAATGTTTTATTTATTTATTTATTTATTTTTCTTGTCTAGTTTATTACTCAAGTCCGAGCTTTCATGATTTCGCCGCTTGAACTGCTGGGGAGTATTAGAGATAGCCAAGCTCGATTTGTGGGTTGTGGGTCCATTAGGGTTTCATTATGTCTCATGTAACCTCTATATATTGTTGCTGAATAATACATTATACCTACGCGGAATTATGTAGTCTAACATATACTGTGATGAGGATTTGAGTAATAAGGATTTCAAGTTTTTAATAATGAGTGGAGAAAGGAGTAAACATAATTTTGATGCACATGGATATTCGAATAGAATTGGCGTGGAAGATAAGCTAGTATATGGGGAAAGTAAGGCTTCGTCAATCAAGAAACCTATTTTGCAAATACTACAAAGGGTTGTAGTACAATCGTTGTTACATAGGACTTCTAGTGTTGATTTGATTTATGAAGATGATTTATGGGTTCTACAAGCATTAGAAGAGAAGCATCCCTTGAGGCATTTGAACGTAGCTTGGGTGATAATGCAACATTTGCACCAACGCGCGGCCGTAGGGACAAAGAATTACAAATGTGTGGGTCATTTTATTTCACGGATAGACAAGAATCTTGGGCTATTTAAAGAGAAAGAAAAGAATCTTTTTAGTGAGCCAGTTACTCCATTGAGCATTGATATCAAGGGGTTCACGCACCTTAGAGAAAGCAGGAATGGGAAACTCAAAGGACTTCCAGAAGTTTTAGATGTACAACCAATAACAACCTGGGATGGTTGATCAGTATTTGTTTTAAAAACAATTATGTGTGTTCAATTATTTCTATCTCTACTTTCTTAACTCTTTTCTTTAGGATTAACAACGTACATTAACTATGGTTTGTTTTTAATTTACGTTGGTTTGCTTTAGTATTGTTTTTTTGTTTTGTTGTTTCGTATATTTTTGTAGTTTTTACAGGGTTGATATGCAGGAAGCTTATTGTTGGTCAATACTTGGAGTTGGAGAACTCATTTGCTTATTTGTGATCAAATATGCATATTGCGTATTTACCTCGGTAGTATCTTTTAAACTAAAATTTTTCCATTTCCTTTACTTTGAAGTTCATTTTTATTACATTGAGAACAATGCAAAACTTAAGTGTGGGGGAAAAATGCATATTGTGTATTTACATTGAGGAAAAATGGTATAATTTTAATTTTTTATTTTTAATTTTAGGTAAATTTTAGAGTCGAGTAACTAAAATTCGTTCGCCCTTGATTATCTAGTTGTTTTCATACGTAATTTATATATATTAAAAATAACTAGATTATTTCAATGGTAAAATGAGGCTATTTGAAATTTTTTGGAACTTAATCAAATTATTAGATAAAATTCATTCTGGATTCGATAACACTTACTAGTGCATGTTATAGCCTTTTTCACCTTAAATTTTGAGAATTTAAGCCTTTTTGTATAAAACATACATCTTTTTTGCTATATATTTTGCTACGGGTGTGCCGGTGATTATGTTGATTCTAGAACTTGTACTTGTTATGCATTACGGTTAAAATCACTTTCGAGTGATAAAAATATATTCAAGTGATAAGAGGCAACTTAAGATTTACACCAAATGGCCATCCGTTTACAAAAATAATTTTTGCTAACCACATCGGTTAGTTAATCTTGTATTTGGAACCCATTTGTTAGCGTTTATCTTTAACGCTAGATACCCTTAGTTAAACCTTCTGAGCCATTCTTTTCTTTTGATTAAACCCAGAAAAATAAAAAAATATTTTATACTTTACACCTTAGCCTTACCCGAATCTAGTTCATTTGCTGTTCGAAAGCTATTTATTTTTTGATGATTACGCGTTGACCACACTTTGAAATGTGTATGTGTTGTTTCAACGAAGAATGAGGTCGCTACTCTTATTTGTATTTTTGTAGCATGTGATCATCCAAAGTGTGGGGCTGACGATGAAAGGAGAAAGTGAAGTTAAAAAAAAAAAAAAAAAAAAAAAGATGTGAATAAAGTGAAATAGCTGATGTGCTATTATTTATGAAGTATCAATTAGCCAATATGCTAAGAGGTGATAAGTAAGTATGAAGATTCGGAATGATGATCGAAGAAGTTGGGAAAGTAATCGTTTATGGTATAAAGAGTTGGAAACGGAGTTTGGACTTGATTTTTATTTTTATTTTCATTTTGTAGAAACTAATCACAAATATTTTCCATACCTTATCCTTTCTTTTACCAAATTAATTTATTCCTTCAGATATAGTAATGGCTTTGTGAAAATATGTAGTACTTGGATATTTTAGTGACCATCCGGTTTTTGAATAATTGAATGACGCGCCAGCGATCTAGTGCGCATTTTGGTGACCATCCGTTATGCAAATAACGCGCCAGCGAGCCAAGGTACATTCTAGTGACCATCCGTTGTTTGGTTAATCAAAAATTCATGCCAGCGATCTATTATATTCTTGTATGAAATGTTTGAACATTAGCCGGTAACCCTTTTAACCTAAACCCGAATAAAAGACCTCTTTGATGCTATATTTATTTGTTTTGATACTTATACAAGCCTAAGATGCAGGAATCATGACTGGGCAATGAATGATTTAAATATACCAACCAATCTACACATGAGTGTTGAGTGAATTCCAAAATCATTCATGAGGTGTTTAGTTATGTTATCAAGCTCAATATTAACTTGTTTATGTTTCAGGATTATTCACATAAAAAATTCAAATTAACAATTGTTCCTTCGGAATGGTTGTTAGATTTTTGGGAATCACCATATCGATACCATTGAAATCATTTTTCTAAATGCTAGACTTGCTCGAGGGCGAGCAGAACTTAAGTGTGGGGGTATTTGATAACGCTCAGAATTAGCAAGTTTTTTGTTGCGTTATCGTTAGGTTTGTGCATTATATTTGGTTATATTTATATGTTTTTGTTACTTAATCGTGAAAAAGTGTATATGCAAGTAAATGTAGCCAAATACAGGAAAAGATGATGAAAAGACGAAGAATTAGAGTAATTATGCACATTTGGAAGATTCTCGAGATTGAAGCGAAGTTAGAAACCACGCAAGGACTCAGTGATTTGAAGGTATCAAGATTTCCATGATTCTACGTCAAAGAAATATCAAGTTCTATGGAAGAAATCAGTGCCACAATCAAGGATAGAGTACGCAACGAATTAAGTCAAAGAAAAGTCAAAATTGTGAGTACGAGAAGACTCCATCCAATCGGATGGAGCCCGCATCCAATTCGGATGGATGTTTTGGGAAGTAAGCAACCGATCGGATGGATCCTCATCCCATCGGTTGGACTAATTTTGCAGTTACAAAGAAGCATTAATTGATGGATTTACTCCTCATAATCATTGTGGACGATCATTTCATTCTAATTTACTGTCCTAGGTCGTTTTTACTTGGATAATAAGTTCTTTTACTATATAATGGGATCCAAGGCTAGATACTAAGTGTGACATTCCCAATTTGTGATAGACTTTACACTAAAGCTATTACTCACTTATTGTATTGCCTATTGATCCTAGTTATATACTTGATCGAATTCCTTAGCTTATAAAGGTTAAGTTAACTTATATAAATCCAAAATAACTACTTAGTGTATTTTCTTGAAGTTCTTCAGCATCACCAGCAGTAGTAAAACTTGTATTAGTAGCATTAATGACTTAGAGCATTATCTTTGTAATACCTGAGCAGTCTTAATCATATGAGCAGCAACAACTCTTAGAACCTTTAATTCCCAACAATCCTCCCCTAAACTTGACATTTTCTCCCAAAATTATCAAGTTTCAATCAAAGCTTAAACCATCACCAGGAGGATGCTTCCAAACACCTTATTTCTTCTTCTTCACCTTGGGATTGAGTATGTACTCCATCTTCTTGAGAAGTTGATAGGTCATTTCATCCCACTTATCTATTTGAAGTCTAACTTTAGATGGATCCAGCATCTGGCCAACTACAGATGGATTCAAAGGGTAATCTTTTTCAACTAACATATATATCTGATTTGATTTCCACCAATTGTTGTAGTTGAGCTTTTTCTTTTTCAACCTCTTCTTGTTCTGCTTGCTCTTGCTCTTGCTCTGTTTGCTCATTAGGTTTTTGCTTCTTACTGCTCTTAGCCTCTAGTTCATCACCTGCTCTCTTCACACTACTCCCCACCACTTCAGTATCCATGGGCACAAACCTATCAGTTTTCCTCTTGGCAAGCTCATATAGTTCTTCAATCTTTCCATCATCAAAATGGTTTAAGACATTGAGCTTCCATTTGTCCATATTCTTCAGATATGTGCACATGTACTTCCTTCTTTGAGCTTTGGTAGGTGGTTTGTTTCTTTTAGCTTGAGCTCTCTGTGCTGCATAAAAGTTTCTGAGCTAGCTCCCAATCAGCATCACACTGAGCTCTCTCATCATCCCACTCTTGAAGTTCTTTAACAAGTGCAATACTGGCTTCTTCCTCTCTTTGAGCTCTTTCAGCCAATATTCTTTCATTCTCAGCATCATACTCTTTTTTATCTCTTTCTGCTATCTCTGCATCCAAGAGCAGTTGCTTCTTCCTTGAAAGAGGCTTTTCAGGTTCAACCATGATGCCTTTTCCCTTATCTTTTGATTGTGCTGAAGTTATTGTTGTTTTTGTTGTTGTTGATGTTGTGGATGGTTCTCTAATGACAACCCCTTTGACTGGTGGTTTCTTCAAAGCTGTAAGGGCTTGAGCCAAAGTTGTTAGATCATCATCAGTACTTGCAGCAGCATTAACTTCTGCTTCAGCAGCAGTAACTTTGTCACTAGCAGCAGAAACTCCAATACTAGCAGCATTATCATCAGCAGCATTAACCATCAACTTTGCCACTTCAACCAACTTATCCACATTAAGCTCAGCAGTTTTAACTGTCTCCTCAATCACTTCAGCATCAAGAGGCAATAGCAGTCACATTACCCAGTTTGTCTCGAACCACAAACTCATCACCAGCATCAACCTCTTCTTCCACAATATCTTCAACACCTACAGGAGTAATACCAGCATCATGTACATCCTCTACCCCTGTATCTACATCAAACATTTCTTGATCCTCCCCTGAAGCTTTGCTTGCATTCCTCCCCTATTTGGGAGCATCCTCCCCCAAACTAGCTTCACTGGCAGAGGATTCCACCGTGAATGCTGAACCAATTTTGTGTATCCTTTTAAGCTTATGAGTCTTTGCCCTCTTTCCCTTTTCAAGCTTCTTAACTCTCTGCTTCAGATGTGTAATCTCATTCTGTTGTGAGTTAGTAAGAGTCTGTAGGGAAAGGACCTGTGATTGTAAATTGGTACAAGTTTCCATCAATTCCTTCAAAAGTTCCATACTACCCTCACCACTTCGGATTGTGTTACCTATCCCGAGAGGTGGATCACTGGGAATGTTAGACACAGTCTCAACCCTAGGTTGAGCACTTGTGCCCCCTTGGTTTTTTGGCACCTGAGAATTCCATCCTCTAAGTAAGTTCCATAGGAACTTGATTTAGTAGATGTTGCCTTTGATTAGGTCTTATTGATGTTACAACTGACCTGCTCTGCTTCTAAGCTAGCAGCAGTAGTGGCAGCCCTTTCTAAACTACCTCCCTTCTCCTCATGGGTAGCCTCATCTGCTTCCATACCAGCACTAGCCTGAGGTAGCTGAGTGCCCTGTCGGGTTTTCCTACGTTGATAGGTCTTTTGCATTATTGAGGAAATAGATAAAAAGGTGGGTGTGTGTTGGGTTACAGTGGGAGTTCCTGAACTTTCACCCTAATTTTGACCTAGTTCCAACATTGTTTGAAACAATGATGTTACTATGCCTGAAAAATATTTTCCCTCTCTTTTCATGTTAACCAAAAATTTTCTAGTATGAAAGGGAGCCACATAAACCTTTTTGTGAGTTTTCTTTTCAGAAAACTGTCTGTCCATAAGTAGTTGTAAAAATCTTGGATATAAGAAAATTTTGTTTGATGAACTATCAAAGCCCTTAACCACACTATCAAAAATTTATTTTGAAAAATTGAATTTTTGATTTTTAGCCAAGCAGATAATGGCAGAAGCCATATTGCTGCTAAATTCATTCCAACCAGCTGTCTTTGGAATAAGACACTGCAAGATAGTGTGGATTAAGAATTTCCACTGTGGGGAAAAGTAGGATTTGAAAATTTTTAAAGAATCATTTTTCCTTATATACCCCATCAGTGCAAGGTTTTCAAAAATCTCAGAGTTTGAGAGACACTCAATTCCCTTAGTATCTGCTAGGTGAAGAACTCTCCTAACAGATGCTTCAGTAATGAGTATCTCTTGCCCATCAACAAGGGCATGGATCTGTGCTTCCCCATTAATAGTTTTGACCTTTACAGTAGACCAAAACTGTTTAATTTGAGAAATATATATAGTAGGATTTACTGTTAATGCATACTTTATATGGGTTGCATTAAGAAAATCAATGATTTCAGTAAAACCTTCATACTCTTTAGGTTTTTTCAAGAATGCAATCATGTTGTGTGAGTCGGCAAAAGTTAGGTTCGTCATTGTATGTTTTTGAAAAATCGTGTTGGGATTTGTTTGATTTTGCAATTAGATGATAAAATTATGTTGGGGTTTCGTTTAAGAGAGTTTTTGATTGGATAAAAACACTTGTGTGAATGATTGAAGGATATAAACCCTTAATTGTTTGAAGTTCAAAAATAGTACCCTGCACTCTCAAACTTAGCAGCAGAAACCTAGCAGCATTAAGTTAAGCTTGGCAGCATTAACTTATGCCTGGCAGCATAAACCCAGTTTCCACTCCAATAAGCTTATTTATCAGCACTCCAACACTTTTCTTAGCTTATCCTACAAAAGATTAGTACAAAAACCACAAAAACACAAGCAATAACATTTCACAACAACCATAACCTCTAATTATACTTAGCAGATTTAAGTATAATTAGCAGCATTAACTAGCAGTTCTAAGTATAACTAGGAGTACTAATTATACTTAACAACAGAAACTCTTATTGACTTGAATAACAGTACTAATCCATACAAAACTTTACAAAAACACAAAGAGATAAGAGATTTTTAAAGATTTAACATTCCAATACTAGCAATTAAAAATTAAAATCTACTCACATAAAAAGCTTTTGTGAGCAAATCTGCAACATTATTATCAGTATGGATTTTAACCATTTGAATTAACTTCTTTTTATTACAATCTCTTATAAAATGGTGTCTTATCTCTATATGCTTTGTTTTTTAGTGATAAACAGGATTTCTAATTATGCACATAGTACTGCTATTATCAATAAAGATTTTGTTATGCATAAAATTGTATCCATAATCCAGCAATTGATTATGAATCCAGAGCACTTATCCACAGCAACTTGAAGTTCAGCTTCTATTGTGGAGTTTGCAACCACAGTCAGTTTCTTGCACTGCCATGAGATCAATCTACATCAAAGAAATTAACATCCACCTATTGTAGATTTCCTATCCAAGCTTGCTTCAGCATAATCACTATCAGTGTATGCTACCAAATCAAAAGGTGAATCTTTTGGATACCAAAGGCCCAATTTAGGTTGACCTTTTAAGTACCTAAAAATTCTCTTCACAACATGAAGATGTGAAACTTTAGGAATGACTTGGTATCTAGCACAAGCACACACTGCAAACATGATGTCAGGTCTTGAAGAAGTAAGGTACATCAATGAACCAATCATTGATCTATACAAATGAACATCCACTTCTTCACCATCTTCATCCTTGAGCAAAGGCTTGCCGACTTCCATTGTTGTGCTTGCAGGCTTAACATCTGTATACCCAAATTTCTTCAAAATCTCGGCAACATATTTATCTTGACTGATAAATATGCCATCCTCCTTCTGTTTGACTTCCAACCCTAAGAAGAATGCAAGTTCTCCCATAGAACTCATCTGAAATTTCTCATGCATCAACTTCTCAAATTCAAGAAACAACTCCTTGTTTGTAGAACCAAAAATGATATCATCAACATATACTTGAACCAGCAAAATATCACCTTTGTGTCTTCTGATAAACAAAGTCATATCAATCTTTCCTCTGTGAAATCCATTGTCCAACAGGTATGTTGACAATGTTTCATACCAAGCTCTAGGAGCTTGATGCAATCCATAAAGTGCTTTCTCCACCTTGTAAATTTATTAGAAAAATTAGGATCTTCAAACCCTGGTAGTTGAGAGACATATACTTCTTCTTCAATTGTCCCATAAAGAAAAGCATTCTTCACATCCATCTGATACACTACAAAGTCTTTATATGAAGCATAAGCTAGAAACAGTCTTATAGCTTCAATTCTTGCAACAGGAGCAAAAACTTCATCATAATCAATCCCTTCTTCTTGTGTGTATCCCTGAGCAACTAATCTTGCTTTATTCCTTACCACAATACCTCTTTCATCTTTCTTACATCTGACAACCCATTTAGTACCAATTGCTCTTTTTTCCTTTAGGCAAATCTACCAAAGTCCAAACTTCTTATAACTTGAATTGTAAAAGCTCTTCCTGCATAGCTTCTACCCAGCTTGGATCATTCAGTGCTTGAATTGTCTTCTTGGGTTCCACTTGTGATAAGAAACAAGCAAACAAACAATTTTGAAGGTCTTTGTGACTGTTTTTTTGTTTAAGGGATCTAGCAAAGAAACCTTGGTCCTTTAAATCCTTTTTCATTCTTCTTGTTTGAACAGCAGACTTCACATCTCCAATGATTTGTTCTTGAGGATGATCTTTGTGAATTCTAGTAGTTGGAATAGGACTGACAGGGATAGTTCCATCCATGTTGTTTATGTCAGCCTCTGCACCAACTTCTTTATCATCAGTATCAATATATATATTTTCCAAAGGAGGCATGTTTGGATCAAATGGATATTCATCCTTATTAACAGCAATAACTTCCTTGTCAGCAGTATTAACAGTTTTATCTTTGTTAGTGTTGTTACCATCACTAGCAGTATTAACATCATTAGAACTGCTAACATTATCATCCTTCTCTTGATCAACATTGTCTTGTTGTTTTCTTGGCTCTTCATCATCCTGCTCTTCATCATCACATGAAGTCATAACTTCATCTGAGCCTGGGGCTCTTAGTCTAGGATCTTTGATTCTTCATCTTGAGGACTCTTTGGACTTTGAGAGAATAGTGGATCAGTAACCCATAATGGTAGCAAAATGCAATCTTTGTCAGGTCCTGTCTCCTTTCTAGCTTGACCTGCATCATTACTAG
Source organism: Artemisia tridentata subsp. tridentata (assembly GCA_021014915.2). Classification (NCBI taxonomy): domain Eukaryota; kingdom Viridiplantae; phylum Streptophyta; class Magnoliopsida; order Asterales; family Asteraceae; genus Artemisia; species Artemisia tridentata. The sequence goes on from CP139509.1 coordinate 76,266,053, forward strand.
CTTTTGTACCTGCAAAACTATTAGACTGTGTACCTGCAGCAACTGGCTCATAATTCATTGTTTTTGTTAGTGCATCAATATCAAACAGCCAATCTGGTCCACTACCTACAACATTAGGTGTACTCTCACTAAACCTAACATGTAAGTTCTCTTCCACTATCCTGGTTCTACTATTGAATACTCTAAAGGCTTTACTATTCATTGAGTATCCAACAAAGAAACCTTCATCAGCCTTGCCATCAAACTTGCCTAAGTGATCTATGCTATTAAGGATAGTAACATGACACCCAAATGGTCTTAGAAAGCATAACATTGGTGTTCTACCATGTAAAAGTTCATAAGGGGTCTTGTTATGAGGCTTAACTACTATACTTCTATTTTGCACATAGTAAGCAGTATTAACTGCTTCAACCCAAAAAGTAGTTGGTAACTTAGAATCAGCTAACATTGTTCTAGCATCCTCAATTAGTGCCCTATTTCTCCTCTCAGCAACACCATTTTGTTGAGGTGTTCTAGCTACACTATATTGTCTCATAATACCCTTCACCTCACAAAACTGATTCATATCCCTATTCTTGAATTCAGTTCCATTGTCACATCTTATCACCTTAACCTTATGATTAACTAGGTTTTCTATCCTGGTTATGAAAGACTTAAGGATTCCACTGGTTTCATCCTTAGTTGCTAGAAAGAAAACCCAAGTAAACCTGCTAAAATCATCTGTGACAACTAGGCAGTACATCCTTTTCATTAAACTTTTCACAAATGTTGGTCCAAATAAATCCATGTGCAACATATGTAAAGGCTGACTTATAGAATTCACTGTTTTGGTCTTACAAGAGGCTCTATGTTGCTTTCCCTTCTGACAAGCAACACATGTTTCATCATTTTCAAAAACTTTTGAAGGCAATCCTCTCACAAGATTTCCCTTAACTAGTTTATTCATTGTTTTGAAATTCAAGTGCCCAAGTTTTGATTCATCCGATGTGGCTTTTGCAAAGAGACAAGTTAAACCTCCTTTGGGAACCATGTTCTCTAAATCAACACTGTAAATATTGTCTCTTCTAGGAACTTTAAGCAAAACATGACTTTCATCAGTTAACTTAAAGTCAGGAGACAAGACAATGCATTCAGTGTCATTAAAGAAAACACTATTCTTTTTGTCACACATTTGTGAGACACTAAAGAGATTGAATTTTAGCTCTTTGACAAAATACACATTCTCAAAATCAAGTTTACCAGTTCTTATAGTACCTTTGCCTATGATTTTCCCTCCTTGAGAGCTAACTCCAAAGGCAACATATCCTCCATAAATAACTTTAAAATCTGTAAGATAGGACATGTTTCATGTCATGTGCCTTGAGCATCCACTGTCAATAACTCCTTGATCTTGTAATTCCACCTGTGGATTGCTCTGCACATAAAGTAAGAAAATCAGTTTCTCTTGGGGACCCAAGCCATTACTGACTTGGATCTGCCTTGTGCATCAACATAATCAAATCTTTTCAAGATTGATGCACTGTCATGTTTGGAAACATGGTCTAAAACTTTAATTTTTGGTTTCCAAACCCAACAAGCTGAGGCCTTAACAACATGAATATAGTTTCCCTTAACAGCATTAACAATTGTTTTTGCCTCAGCAGTAGAAACTACTGCTTTTGGCTTAGCAGTATTAAGCATTGTTTTCTTTTAAATGGGCCTCTAAACACGTGAATGTGCTGTTTTTGAAAAACAAGACATTGACCTTGCACCATTCACTGTTGTTTTGGTCTGAGCAGTATTAACTTGTCTGTCAGTATTAACAGATACTACTGATTTTGAAAAGTTTTGTCTAGCAGTATTAAGTGATACTAGAACAGATCTCATTAGAACTGCCCTTGGAACCATATTCCTTTTAGCATTGGGGTGAGTATTTTTAGCAAAATTGGTATGATTCACCCTATGAGAATAGTTCCAAACAGGTTTAACAGGATTAACCATCTTTGAATTTTGAAATTTATTTTGATGGTGCTGACAATTAACCTGCAAGTGCTCAAAACTACCACACACATAGCAAGCTTTATTAAACATATGATAAATACTTCCTAGCCTGTGTGACATCAAATTATTCCAGTTTCTCTTATTTCCTCCAGGACTGTGTGTTCTTATCCTAGGTTGCTCAACTTGGTTTGCAGTTTTCCTACCATTTTGATCTTGTGAATTAGGTTTAACAAAATTTATCTTTTCAACACTAGGTTTAACTAATTTTCTTTCAACCTTAGCTTGAGGTACTTCCTCATTCTCATCATCTGACTCCCAATCTTCAATAATTGGGGCATCAGATCTCCTATCTGTCTTAGACTCTTCTACCTTAGTCATCTCAACTACAGGTTCCTTAAACTCTTCTAGACCAGTAAAAGACAAATCCTTTGTTGGAGGCAAAAACTTTCCTGTAATGGGAGGAGGAACATTATTATAGCCTAAACCACTACCTTTCCTACATTTGTCAAAAATTTGACAATCTATAATCTTATTCACATTTTCAGATGCATGTTCATACTTATTAACTGTAAGCTGAATACATTCTTTTTCCTTCTGAACTACATCTTTTTCCTTTTTAGCCACTTCAATTCTTCTTCTAAGCTCTTCAATAAGTTCATCTCTTACAAAAATTTCACTCCTTAAAACACTAATCTTTTCAACTAACTCAGACTCATTTGTTTTAAAGAATTCAAGTCTCTTCTCCACTGACTCTTTTCCTAATTTAAATCTTCTATCAGTTTATTATTTTGAGCTTTAAGTGACTCAGCATTATCTAAACAAGATTTATAAGAACAACCAGAATCATTAGATACCTCAGAGTCAGAACTTGAGCTTGAAGATGAATAAGCCATCAATGCATAGTTGGGTCCTTCTGCAGCCTGGTCACTCCAATCATAGCCACCCAAACCATCACAAGATACCAAAGCTGTGGAATTACTTGTTTCCACAGGCACAGTTCTCCTTGAGCTTTCTCCATTCTTGTGATCTTGGCTCCTTGGTGCCCTGCATTCTCTAGCAAAATGACCCTTCCTGTGACAATTGTAGCATTACACCTTAGACTTATCAAAGCCAATGTTATCATTCCCATTGACTGTCAGCTTTCTTTCAGTTTTCTTCAAGAATCTCCTAGCTCTCATTGTCAACATAGCCATCTTCCATCTTAAATCCATCTCTTCCACATCATCTGGATGAATTTGTTCCAAGTCCTCATTCATCAGTTGAGGACTGTTGGGTTGACTAGCCAAGAAAGCATAAACCACTGTATCACTCAAGTTGTCAACATTTGTTTAATTAGCAGTAGTAACTTGAGTGATAGCAGTACTAACTCCATGAGCAGTAGTAACTGCTTCATTGGTACTGCTAGTGTTGTTTGAGGAGGACAAAAAAGCCATGTTTTGTGTATTTGTACTGGAGCTAGATGATCCTTTGACCTCTAGTTCATAAAATTTGAGGTTGTTGTAAAGATCATCCAGGCTCATTGTGTCAAGATCAGGTTTGTTTCTCCACACAATAACATGTGTGTTCCATTCAGAGGACAAGCTTCTCAAAAACTTTTGATTTATATCTTCCTGAGAGATCTGCTCTCCCAAGATCTCTAGTTGACTTATAAGTTTTTGAAGTCGACCAAAGGTTTAATCTAGCATCTCAGAACCTTGAGCAGAGAAGTTTTCATACTGCTGTTTCAAAAGATTCTTCTTTGTCTTCTTTGTAGCAGCATTACCTCCAAACCTCTTTTAAATAGCTTCCATTAGAGACTTGGCATCTTTAATGAAGTGGAACTTCAACTAATGTTCAATAGAAATAGCCATCATCAACATACTTCTAGCCTTAACTTCAAGTCTTCTTTGAGCTTTTTCCTCAGCAGTTGTAAGAGGCACAATTGTAGTAACACCTTCTACAGATTTTGTTGTTTTTGGTTTTTTGTTTCCATTCTCAATGATATCCCAGAGTTGGAAATCAATCATCTGAATGTACTGCTCAATTCGCATTCTCCAGATCTCATACTCATTAGCCTTGAGCATTGGAACCTTTGATGCAGTAACCATATGTGCAGAGTCTTGATCCATCTTTGTCAGCAAAATCTTGTGTGTTTAAACAGATTCTTCTTTAAGTTGATCACAGCTTCTAGAACCACAAGCTCTGATACCACTTGTTGATCCCAGTTTTATACTTGATCGAATCCCTTAGCTTGTAAATGTTAAGTTATCTTAGATAAATACAAAATAACTAGAATAGAAACTGTGTTTGAGCTTATCAAATACTATGCGGAATCTAGTACTTGATATTAGGAAGAACTTTGTATCAATGTAACAGTAAACTAAGAACATAATTAAATAAACAAAACGCTTCAATATTATTTATGAATAATACGAATACTCTCCTAGTATTAGGGTTTACAACCTCGAAGCTGTTTGAAAAACACGTATCTATCTCAATGCCCTAGGACTTCCTTTTATAGACTAAGGAGTCCTAGTCGGCTTACAATAACTTTTTATACTAGATAAATCTTTAATGAACCTTTTCTATAATTATCTAACCGACTATACAAGTTTATCTCATAAGCAGTATTAACTAAACACTCAATAGAGACTAAGGGCTTGTTTGTTAAAATTTTCTATTAAGTCATGTTTAATTAAGAGATGACTTAATGCAGAACCCCTCAGTTTTATTACTTAATATTTTGAGTCATCTTTCTTTATTAAGTCACAAACAAACAATTTTCATATGACTTAATGAATTCAGTTTTTTTCATATTAAGTCAATTAAGTTAAAATCAAACACTACCTAAGAGTCTTAACTCTAACTCTAGCAGCAGTAATCCTTCAGCAGTTGTAATTCTGAACTAGCAGCATTAACTTTTAGTCTGGCAGCACTAACTACTTAGTGTATTTTCTTGAAGTTCTTCAGCATCACCAGCAGTAGTTAAACTTGTATTAGCAGCATTAATGACTTGGAGCATTTTCTTTGTAATACCTGAGCAGTCTTAATCACATGAGCAGCAACAACTTTTAGAAGCTTTAATTCCCAACATTGCCCGAAAGTCTAGAAGTGCTGTAAAAACGTCCAGGAAACATTGAGTTAAAGTCTCAAGTGTTTGGTCCGAGTTTGGAGTTGTGTACGGGTCGTATTAGGCGATTGGAGGAGCGTGGTTTCAATAGTTCCACGAATCTAGTTCTTGTAACTCTAAGATAGGTATATCTTGTTTTATTTGCAATGAACTACTTTTACTTTAAATTTAATGAAAGTTATGTTTGTTACTTGTGTTCTATTATGATGAATGATATGGAGTAATTTGTTGGTATACTTGTGTGTATGATGTAACTATTGTATGTGTATTCTTATCTAGAGTGATGCATGAAAATCTTTCTTGTTTTATGAGTTTGTTGGAATAACATCTAGTCTTGCTTAATTTGTTGGTAAAAACATTTAAAGAATAAAAAGGCCGAAAGGATTTTCTTCATGTTTTTATTCCAAAACGTTAGTGAAACGATTTTATCACGAGATAAGGCCGAAAGGATTCGTAAGAATAAATAAGATAAGAAATGTTTTTCAAAACAAATGGAGTTTCAATAGAATTACCGTATTAGTTAAATAGGCCGAAAGGGTTGACTAATTGGGAGAATTCTTAACAATGATTTACAATGATATAAATCATTGATTGTTAATCATTTACATTAGATTGTGCATCATTACAAGTTACACCAAACTTTATGAATACTCTAGACAATTGGGACATGAATCACACAAATATACGTTTTTATTTATTGATATTTGTTACTATTGAATTTTCGCTAAATTGGATTAACAACCCTTTTTACAAACGCTTGCTATATTTAATTACAATAATCAAAAATCCTTTGGGATGATCTCGACTTACCCACCTTTAATATTGCGGACGAGAATACTTGCTCGTATGTGTTAAATAGATAATCGGTTAAATCGTGTTTTATAAATTTTAAAATTTGCACACGTTCAACTGTTTGATGAAATGCATAAGTGAAAAAAAGTACATCTTTATTTAGCTTTCAAGTCTATGAAATTACAAAGGGTTTTGGTTACATAAGAAGTTAAGACCTGATATTGACTCTGTTCTTTTTTAGATTCATGTACAACTAAATGAAAAAATGATTTCCAAGTCGCTTGGACCGAGTAAAAAAAATACAAGATAGAATTAAATGTGGATATACATATAGAATAGTATATTGATTGCATAATTGCATATAGTGTATTTGCCTAACAGATTTGAAGATTAACTTTTTGAGGTCTTCATTTTATAGCCATTCTTTTTCTCAAAAAATGAGTTCATCTGACTAAAAATTTTTAGCATCTTCATCTAAATTTAGACATGAGCATGAAGTATGGGTGTATCGTGTTTTGAGTAATAACATATGGTTTGATAAAAACAGTCTTAAATAATTTGTAACATGATAAAATATTTCCGATCGATTTTCATATGTCTTATCTAAATTTAGGACGCGAGGGAGATATAGTGTTATACCAAAGAAAATGGTCACTACCTCAAAAAGATGTACCTTTTGATTTTAAATATGAAATGGGGTTTTTTAGTTTTATGGTTGGAGCTCTAAATATTAAAGATTATAAGCTTCTGAGGTAATTTTTGATTTATGATGGTTATAGCTAACAATCTTCTAAAGTTAAACGTGCAAAAGTTTATTTACATTCGTTTTATTAAAAAAATGTAATTCATTTATTTTATATAATTAACTAGAATGTCATTCATTTATTTTAGATAATTAACTAGAATGTCATTCATTCGTTATAGTTTTAGCTAAGTTTTCCTTATAATATGTGATCTACTTTTGTTAAATTTGTGGCTTATCATTTTGATATGCAACATTTTCTTCTATAGTCTTAATGGATAGATAAAAATCACAGTTTATACACGTTGTAGCATTTATTTCAATATATAAGTTAATCTAGGTGTATTTTAGGATTACATCATTACTGCTCATCAAAGGGTAATTTTCTTTGCATTTTTTACATAAGTAGAACTCTTACTCAACATGTACAACTAATTGCTATAATATATAAAGATTCAATGGCTAAATTTAATGTGCAAGAATATTTGTGCACAAAAATGTGTACGGTACAACATGCTTAAAGCAACACCTTAAACTCTAAAATAGTTGTGCGCAAAAGAATGTATTCAAGCCATAATCGTCAATTATTGCCCGGAAGATGAAGTGAAGAGGAATATGAATTGTTTGCTATCGTATTTATTGTTTAACCTTTTCAACTCCATTGAAGGTTATGTAGTCCCTTATAAATAGCACAATCGAGAGGGCTCACAACAGATTCTTACACCGCCACTGCCACCACCGGAACCACTGCCAACATCAACTATTTCCGCCGCCGACACCACCGAATCTTAATTTAAGAGGTGGTGTTTCGAGCTTGGGTGGTTTTGTTGTTGATTTAGCAGTTCTGATGGTGATCCAAGAACCAGATTCGAACAACCAACATCAACCAACAACAAACAATATACCATACAACAAAAAAAAGACTCGAAAATTTAAAAAGAACAGGTGATCTCAGGTTAAAAAGGGAATCGAAAATCATACCCTTAAATATATTTAAAGATCTACATCAACCCATCATCGATCTATAAGAAACCTAGCTTCTTTACAAAAACAACAGACAAGATCAATCCTACTTCTAGACACAACCAAGGACTCTCACCATCCCTCCCCAACTCACATCTATGCTATTCGAATGATAAACAAGAACACAAGATCTCAGACATCTTTCCACTTTGTTTAAAATCTTTTATAGATTTTTTTAGTGGGACATATATCATCACGGATCCTTTTACGAAGCTTAGCTTCTCTTTTATCCGAAACATAAAGAAAGTTTTCTAACAACTTTGTTATGAACTTCCTTTCGTTCGTTCACGACCAAAAAGAAAACGAAAAAAATAAAACTTATCACCTACCCGAGACCATTTCAAGATCTTGAAGCCGAGTACCTTCACAATATCTTTGTGATTCGTGTCTTGATTGAAAGAAGTTTGATGAAGTGGTGTTTGTAAGATTCACACAGAGCCGCAAAAGGTTATTCGAGAGGTTTATATTTCGTGGTTATACAAAACCTGCGTTTTTTTTTTGGTGGATTGGGATGTGGGAGGCGGCTGTGTTGGTGGGATAGAAATTAGGAGATGGAGCGGTTGTATCAAGGTGTATGTGTAGGGTTTGTGAAATGGTAAGATTTAGAGTTTGACTTATCATAACGGTTGTGTTATGGATTGGGTTATACGAACATTGGGCCTTCATACTTGACTTTATTTTATTTTTAGTTTCAGCCACATTGACTCGACACAAACAGAGTTGCAAATAACTGTGAAATTTTTGGTGGAATTATCGAGCTCAATCTTCACAATCTTAGGAGAAGAATTTACAAACTAAGTACTTCAAAAAATCTGAAATTTTTTCATAATAAAGATGATACAAAATGATTATACATCGCTAAAAAGTTTTTCTTATGAATTGTTTTGATGATAAAAATACATAAACCTTTTTTTTGTATGTGACTTTTTTCTGTGTTCACCGTTTGCATCGTTCATACTCCAACTTTTTTAGTTTATCAAAATTATGACGTATATATATTTATAATATATTTTCTTTTAATATTATTTACGATTGATTTTTCGTTTCATGACCTTTCCTTTGTTGTCAAGGGTTGTTGTCAAGAAACCTCTTTATCAAGTGTATTCTTTTTGTAAAACATAAACTTTTAATCTTAGTCTTGATATTTATTTCTCTTCTATATCCTTTTTTTTTTTTTTTTTTTTTTTTTTACGTTTAACCCAAGTTTTTAATCATTGATCGCTATTCCGATTTTTATTGTTTAAATTAATCTAAGTACATTTCTTTTGAATATACAAGTTATATATTGTGAGATGTCGCATCAATTACAATGTTATCGAATCGTGATATTTGATCAAAGTACATTTCTTTTGAATATACAAGTTATACGTTGTTATATATTTTAGGCTCACCATCACGTTAACAAGTTAACAAATTATTATAACATTGCGTAATGAACATCAAGATAACAAGTCGTGGGTTGGGAAATGTTAAATAGTTTTATGAACGGAGTTACAGTGAAGGAATCTATACAAGGAAAGAAATTGGAACCCAAGATCTTTAGTTTGTATCTTTTTTCAACCATGTAACCTTACTGTTACAAATGGTCCAACAACAATAAAATATTCATAGTCCTAAATCCTAATGTACCTACAGATAACATTTATTTTAGTGGGCTGATTCTGCTTTGTATGCTTGGAGACAAAAGGAAATCAAGCGTGTTAGGACTCAGGAATATGTAAAAAAAAATAAATAAACATGTTTTGTACTTCTACAATGGTGTGAATTTGTTAGGCTTTTCTAAGCATAGATTTGATTGGGCAAGCACATCATTGCGCATTGAACATAAAGACACAATTAATGCAATTAGTATATCCACCACTCATTATATATCCGATGCGATATAGTACTTTCCAGGTATTCTACTATGTTGATATAGGTTTTTTGTGACTGGTGAGTACTTTATTGGTTGATTTTTTATTTATTTATTTATTTATTTGTCCATATTACAAGGAATAATACATTAAAGATGGTCAAAAAGGTTGTTTAAGACGGGCTACAACTAATGGTCAAGAAGGTCGTTCAAGACGGGCAACCTTCGTTACAACGAAGCTATAGTCCATCTTACAAATATGGCTTCTGAAAGAGAAGAAGATTATTTGTACGTAGAGTCACCCATAGCACAAGGATTTGTTGAGGATATAGCAACTGTGTTCTTTCTGAAAAAACTCGAACACTAATGATTTCATTCAAATGTAAGAACGATTAATATCAATATTTTCTACTATAAGCTAAACACATATCTATTGCCAACAAAGTATCATTTACACAAGAAAAATAAAGGAAAATCGCCTATCAATTCTGTATATTTTTTTGACACATGACACACATAGAAGTTTGGAAGATTGTGAATGAGTGTCGATATATATGTTGTGACAAATAATATTGTCTAATTCATCACATTGGGAAATAGGCTATGATCATGTAGTTTAGAACACATGCAATTGTAAACCTTCTCCCATGTATATATTGACGAGGACTTGCATTCTCTAACGCTATTATTAAAACAACATTAAACATTCCTTAATATACATTTGAATAACATGTAACTTATATATTGTTTGTAACAGTGAACTAGAACACATCTATGATTATCACAAGTTAAGATGGTTTGTTAAAAGGACCTCATTTAAATATAACAGCTTACAAAAAACCTCTTGCAAATGATATTGGATCTTCACGTGAGAATCATTATGCCAAAACATTTCAACGAAAGCATACTTTTTTCTAGGTCAATTGGAGGAAAGAGTTACTTTGAAAATATATATGCCCATATTTACTTTGAAAACATTGTTTGTCTTTACCTTAAGTGCTCTATTTATTTATTTATAAGTTAAAGGTTTCAATGAAACCATTGTGTAAAATTTATTTGTTTAGGAACCAGTTTTAATCAAAAGTTGGTGAGAACATGATGCCCATAGTCAGTCATGAATATAGAAAGTTTTGCAATGGTCGACATAAGATATAAATTGTTTAATATTGGTCATCCACAACCCATTATACGTATGCCGCATGCTTTGTCCCAATTAATACTATTTAATAAAATGTATAATCATAGTGTATGATTAGGATTTTAATTGCTGGCTATTATATAAATGGATTACACTTTTATTGAGATCCAATGGTTTATATATGTTTATACCATAGTATGATCTGTGTTCAACTATGCTCATGTAAATAAGAATCATGCCACCGACCCATTGTATTAAAATATAATATTCCCCATGCATGTGCATAACTTAAGCAACCGAACCATGAATAATTTTAAATTGAACAGATCAATATGTAAGTAATGTCAACCATAAGAATATGTTCACCATCCAATGACTTCATATGCACATCAGTATGTAAATTCGAAGAGCAGCACATCAGCAGTACAAACCGTAATGAAAGCAGTATGAATATATTGTCTTGGCAGTACAAATAAACACGAGCAGTACAAACATAACCGAAGCTAGCAGTACGAATATGAGAACGTAGCAGTACAATCACTCTTCCATAGCAGTGCAAACAAACTTCGAACAGTACGAACTCACTCGCTAGCAGTCCAATCTCAGTGTCATAGTAGATTAGAAGTTATCAAATTGGGTCGGGCTGTTAGAATTAATTATGTTGTCCATGTCTATTTCGTTTATCTAATACGGAAATACACAACATTAAACTAAATAGCCATCAATCACTTTCATGCTTATCATTAACATCCCAACCTTCATAAAAATCCTAATAACTTAAACTTAAATTTATATCTAAAAATTCCCTATTACAATCATTAAAAATATATATATATATATATATATATATATATATATATATATATATATATATATATATATATATATATATATATATAATATATATATATATATATATATATATATATATATATTACTTATATTTATTTTAAATATCATAAAGACAAAAACAAACAAAACATTATAAATTATCAATAGCAATAAAAATATATAAAACCAAACAACTAATTAAACTCATTCATCTTAATAGCATTAGCTTCTTCCTCACATGCACCAACTTTCGCTTGATTCAACAAATTATTTATCTTTTTCAAGCAATACCCGATGCCTATCTTGAGCATTTGTCAAAGCATCTAACGATTCCAAAGCAACACCACGAGGACCTAAAGCTTTCATGTTCGCCATCATTGTATGGTTCTTTGCCATTACCCGCCTCAAATGTTGACAATAAGAAAAAAGTAATTTGGAAAATGCATAATCTTCACCTGCCTGTTGCACATACCATAAACGCATACAAATTAGTTTATAGTGTAAACCTAATGAATACCAACCATTAAGCTACGAACACTTAGACACAATTGGTGCAACGCACGGGCTTGAAATGCCTCGTTGGTATAATATTTTGTTTGAGCAACTTGACATGTTTTTTATATTGCAATTAATGCAAAATAAACGTGTCAGTGTGGTGATGAAACTTTCGCGACGGAGTACATATCATACAAGTATCTTATACATGATTTTAGTCTTTGTTTCCATGTATGATAATGACATATTTCCCATTGCAGCCCCCATACAGTGGTAGCAGTGACAAAGCTGCTCCTTTTACATGGCGTGAAGGTGAAGGGCCTTTAAAGTCTTGCAATTAATGCAAAATAACCGTAAGTGAAACTTATTTGCAACTTGCTGGGGTTTAGACTTGATTTATTTTAGTGAAATACATTTTAACGATGAGCTGCTATATATTGTCACACAACCTTGGGAATGAATGCAGAGGATGTGAGCTCAGCGTAGATCAATGATATATTAGGATAGACATGAGCTCAAAGCGAAAAAATCCAAAAAAAATCCACAAGATCGAGTATATTGTTGCATAAAACTTTTGTGAAAGAAGTTTTTCTAATTTTGAGTTTTTATATGTTTTTCTAATGCACAAAAAACGAATTTTGATGCACAAAATTTTCAACTTTTTTTTGTTTGATGCGCAATGTTATTTTATTGAAAAAAGTTAAATGAATTTAGGTGCAAAAACGAATTTTTGATGAACAAAAAAGCGATTTAATTCGCAAACGTATTTTTTCATAAATTTTTTTCGGATAAAATATCAACTTTTAGAAAAACTTTCTTCACGACTTTTTCATGCACCAACATAACCGATCTTGTGGAAATTTTTTGGATTTTTTCGCAAACATTAAAAAAAAAAAAAAAAAAAAAACTTTTTACTTAGTTTACAAATAATTGTCTTTTTATTTAATCTTTATCCTCTATATATATATATATATATATATATATATATATATATGAAACCAAGAGGAATTTTACATCATGAAATAATTGAGACCATTATATAAGGTTACAAGAGGGTCTTATCGGATTTCATAAAAGAGAAGTTACGATGATAAGGAGTTGCAAAACGGGCTTTCCTGATTGAGAAACAAAAAATTTACACCTGACATATGTTTGTTATCCTTTTTTTGGTTTAGGATAAGAATGGGAAGAAGTGGGAATATGAGCAGCTTGGTGTCATGAAGTGCGTTGATTTCAAGTATCCCCGTTTACGTAAGTGACTACACAAATGAACTTAACCTTACTGGTGCAGATTTTGTGTTGCATTGAAGTTAAAATTACTTTGTTGATTTAGGCAAATATGATTTATGCTTATCCAAACACCCATTTATTAGCTCTTAATTAGTGGGTGCTTCCTATCATGAGTAGTTTTACCGCATACGTATTTGACATGTAGTATGTTGGGCTTCTTTAACTTTCAGGTTGAGATTCAGACACAGCATAAAAGTAATGTTGCAAGGGAAAAACAAAGATAATACTCATATTGTTGGTTCGGTGAATTTGGATATGGAAAAGTTTAATGAGTTTTATCGATATTAACTTCCTTCAACTGTATAAATAATGGGAGATGATTTGCACATTTGAAAATGTTATTTGCACCTTCCACTGTACAAAGTAGTTGAAGCAGAATTTTAATATTGTACAAGTATTTAATGCATAAAAAGAGCTCGATAAGTTATTGATCACTCACAAGTATTCAGCGCATAAACAAGTTGGACTTTTAAACATGAGCTCAATAAGGGTTTTTTTTTTCTTTTTTTTTTTTTTTTTTGTTAGTATTATATATGATTGACTCAAAGCCCATCTTCATGAAAGTAATGTGTACATCTTCATGAAAACTAATGTATGACTTTTAACAATTTTACGCTTAGTAACTTATATGTACTTGATTTGTTATATTTTCCCAATGGCACATTAACTTTAAGCAAATAACATTACTCCCTCCGTCCCACATTAACCGTCCAGTTTGACTTTTTCAAGTCTTTCTTTTTCAACTTTGACCTATATATTTTTGTTTGTATTACATAATATTTGATAAAAATTATACCAATGAAAAGTACATTCAAAACCTAATCCATTCATATATTTTGCATCAAGTATTATATAACACAAACAAAAATATTTAAGGTCAAACTTGATAAAGAAAGACTTGAAAAAGTCAAACTAGACGGTCAATGTGGGACGGAGGTAGTAACATTACTAAATAACTGGAAGAATTTAATATGCATTTTCTTTTCAAGTTTTAACTTAAGCCCGTGTATTACACAGATTTTAAGCTAGTTATATATAAAAAAAATATATATATTATTTAAAAGCTCGATAATAACTCGAGTCAATCCTATCTAAGCTCGAGCTCGACACTATAAATATTTCGAGTTCATTTCTAGGCTCGAGCTTGAGGTTTGGTAAAACTCGGCTCAAATGAGCTCGAGTTACTAAACAAAAGCTCGACTCGTTCAAAACTTGAAGACTCTCATAATTTAATAATGATAATTGCAACCTTTTGCCAACTTGAACATCCTAGTCATTTACGCCGGACCACGCAATATATGTCAAGCTTAAGAGAAAAAATTATACTCCCTCCGTCCCAATTTATTGTCCCATTTTTCCATTTCGGGCGTCCCAAAATTATTGTCTCATACCAAAAATGGAAAGTGAATAGGTAGTGGAGTTTGGTAAAGTTTACTATATTACCTTTGGTTGAAATTAATATTACAAACTTTAATGAAGTATTAATTAATTGGTTAAGGGTAAACTTGTCATTTGGCAAAAAAGTAAGAGAGATAAAGTAGTGATAGTGATGTTTTTCTAAAAAAATGTGCTTTTTGTTATGGGACAATAATTTTGGGACGGAGGGAGTAGTAATAGTAATTGAGCAATACTAGAACCACAAAAGTTTTTATAAATGTCCGCAAATGACATGACATATAATTAGGGGCATTCTCTCTTTTTCTTTTATATTCTTTCTATAAAATACATAGACAAATAAATATACCATGTCATTTTGTGGACAACTTTTTGTAAAACTTTTGTTGTTCTAGCATTGGCCATAATTAGTTATCTGTAAAAAAACCAATAGGTTCCATGTGATGATTTATTTATTTTATTTTATTTTTTTAATTTTGAAATATGTTGATTGTATTAAAAACTTATGTTTTCTCTTTTCATAAGGGTAAATGACATATAAAGTCATTTTTGAACCTATAACTCTTTTAGTTTTACTCATCATAACATCATATGTACTCACTAACTCACATTTTCTTCACGACAATATATATATAACATCCAATTACGTGATAAGGTAACATGTTACTATATCGAATAACCTGTTACTTCTTTATTATGTGGATGTCAACTATCAAAAACTTGCGTTAAAAAAAAAAAAAAAAAAAAAAAAAAAAAAAAAAAAAAAAAAAAAAAAAAAAAAAAAACCTGGTGATGGAATGCCAATATCTTGTCCACATAAATGCTTATGGATCTAGCTATTTTTTCACGGATAATTGTGTTTTCTTTAATTACCTTTTTTCATAAACCAATTGATATGGTTACAGATTTTAAATTCAAAATCACCGCATGTTGCACAACTAATTAGGATGTCAACTGAACTTATTTAGCATTATCTTTCTTTTATCTTTCATTTCATAGTTCAAATGCGTCATATAATACACTCCAAGACAATACTTAATTATAGCATAAACACAAGGCATGATGGCCTTATTCTAGTTTACAACCTTATAGTTTATGTATAAAACATATAGAGGTCCATTACCTCAATTAGAAAAACATATACGGAATAAGGGTTTAACATTATTTGAAGAAGGACTAATTAATATTGTTAAGCTTTGTATTCAGCCCACCATTGATCAACTGTCTTACCTAACAAATCAACGAAAAAACCATCGTTATAACCATCCCTCATCTTGTTATTGAGTTCGGCCACGAAACCATTCCTAAGCCCATTACAATAGTCTAGGAAGCGAGCAGTAACATCATACCCTTGATCCCATTTATCACCTTCACCTGGCTTAACCCAATGGCTAGGTGCATACCCAGCTTTTAGCCTCACATAATCCGCAATTCCTTCAATCAATCCTCCAGGTGCCTGACCATTACCATTCCATTGCCATATGCGTGCCATTTCGTGATACAAAACTCCAGTGATATCGTTCTTGACATCACCAGTAATCCCTTGTATGTAGTTTGCACCAACATGGATCTCATTGCTTGAAGGGTTAGTGTACGCTATACCATCCATGTTATCAATAAACACACTTACTTGTGCCACGTTCTTTCTATCACTATCTGTGTTTTGTTGGAATGTGGACCATATAAAGCTAGTGGCGGAGGATAAAATTTGAGTTGTGTATTGGACTCCAATGTCATTGAAGAACCTGACGCCACCAGGCATGTCTGCAGCCGTGTTTGTGATTGTATAGTCGACGGCTGCAGTTACATGTAGGGTTGCTAGGATTGCAAGGAATGAGAGTATGTAGGAAATATTGTGATCCATTTTTGTGGTTTGAGTTACGTAGTATTTGATGCTTACTTTATATAGACGGTGGCAAGTGGTGCACCAAGAGCTAGGCTCATAGGAAGCGAGCCGTAACATCATACCCTTGGTCCCATTTATCAACTTCACCTGGCTTAACCCAATGGCTAGGTGCATACCCAGCCTTTAGCCTCACATAATCCGCAATTCCTTCAATCAATCCTCCAGGTGCCTGACCATTACCATTCCATTGCCATAACGTGTGTCATTTCGTGATACAAAACTCGAGTGATTTCGTTCTTGACATCACCACCATACCCTTGTATGTAGTTTGCACTAACATGGATCTCATCGTTGGAAGTGTACGCTACACCATCCATGTTATCAATAAACACAGTTACTCGCGCCACATTCTTTCTATCACTATCTGTGTTTTGTTGGAATGTGGACCATATAAAGCTAGTGGCGGAGGATAAAATTTGAGTTGTGTATTGGACTCCAATGTCAGACGCCACCAGGCGTGTCTGCAGCCGTGTTTGTGATTGTATAGTCGACGGCTGCAGTTACATGTAGGGTTGCTAGGATTGCAAGGAATGAGAGTATGTGGGAAAATAACACTTTGCCAAGGTTTTCATCATTTGGGGGGTAGAAGCGCCATTGGTGACAGAGAGAGCGTCTATGTTACAAGTACTGTTGAAAGTACTAAGAGCATACTGAAAAGAAGGACCATAAGAGACATTACCAGTTTTAGTCAGAATCTTGTCCTATAGATCACTCGTTTGCATACGAGAGGCGAGAAAAGCATACTGGATGATGTCACCCGCTGAAAGAATACCAAGACCACCCAACTTGATTGGAAGAGTGCCAAGACGCCACTGACAATCACCAAAACCCGGCCCTGAGGCGGTAACAATCTTCTAGGTAAAATGACATATGTTGATTGTGTTAAAAAATTATTATTATTATCATTATTTGATATATGTTGATTGTGTTAAAAACTTATGTTTTCTCTTTTCATCAGGGTAAATGACATACAAAGTCTGAACCTATAATTCTTTTAGATTTACGTACTCATCATATACAACATCATATGCACGTACTCGAATTTTTCTTCACGACTACATATAACATCATATACAACATCGAATAACTTGTTAACTTCTTTATTATGCGGATGTCAACTTCAACTATCACAAACTTGGTGATGGAATGCCAATATCTTGTCCACATAAATGCTTATAGATCTAGCTATTTTTACACGGATAATTGTGTTTTCTTTAATTATCTTTTTTTTATAAACCAATAGGTTACAAATTTTAACTTCGAATTGACCGTATGTTGCACAAATAATTAAGATGTCAATTGAACTTATTCAGCATTATCTTTCTTTTAATCTTCATTTCAAAGTTCAAATGCGTCGTATAATACTCCAAGACAATACTTATAGCATAAACACAAGGCATGATGACCTGTTATTCTAGTTTACAATCTTATAGTTTAAATACTAAACATATAGAGGTCCATTACCTCAATTAGAAAAACATATTAGGAAAAAGGGTTGTTTAACATTATTTGAAGAAGGACTAATTAATATTGTTAAGCTTTGTATTCAGCCCACAACTGATCAACGGTCTTTCCTAACAGATCAACGAAAAAAACCATCGTTATAACCACCCCTCATCTTGTTATTGAGTTCGGCCACGAAACCATTCCTAAGCCCATTACAATATTCTAGGAAGCGAGCCGTAACATCATACCCTTGGTCCCATTTATCACCTTCACCTGGCTTAACCCAATGGCTAGGTGCATACCCAGCATTTAGCCTCACATAATCCGCAATTCCTTCAATCAATCCTCCAGGTGCCTGACCATTACCATTCCATTGCCATACGTGTGCCATTTCGTGATACAAAACTCCAGTGATTTCGTTCTTGACATCACCACCATACCCTTGTATGTAGTTTGCACTAACATGGATCTCGTCGTTGGAAGTGTACGCTACACCATCCATGTTATCAATAAACACAGTTACTCGCGCCACGTTCTTTCTATCACTATCTGTGTTTTGTTGGAATGTGGACCATATAAAGCTAGTGGCGGAGGATAAAATTTGAGTTGTGTATTGGACTCCAATGTCATTGTTGAACCTGACGCCACCAGGCGTGTCTGCAGCCGTGTTTGTGACTGTATAGTCGACGGCTGCAGTTACATGTAGGGTTGCTAGGATTGCAAGGAATGAGAGTATGTAGAAAATATTGTGATCCATTTTTGTGGTTTGAGTTAAGTAGTATTTGATGCTTACTTTATATAGAAGGTTGCAAGTGGTGCACCAAGAGCTAGGCTCGTTGTAGGGCATGGACCAAGTCCAATACGGAGCAAGTTCGCAGCCAACATTAGAATAATTGATTGTGGCCGACTTGTTCATATCCATCTAGTCAATATGTCTTTCATTTTCATGTTAAATTAATTGTTTGAATATTAAAACAAAGGGTATGTTATACATACTCTCCCCATGGGCTATTTGTACAAACCGCGAAATACATGATACAACCGCCCGGAGCTTGTAATAATTGGAAACCCCTATAAGGGGGTCCTTATAAACGGCCCCTTAAACAAAACTATTCAACTTTTTATATGGCGCTATTAATACTATAGAGTTCAGTAGATTGAATCATACATTAATTTCATCTATATTTCTCATATTATACAGATTAAAGTACATATTACTTTTAACTAAGATGTTGACATGTGACTGAAATGATACATGAATTTGTACCACTACCGGATATGTTTCAATATAAGACCGGCGTAGTAAGGGGTTGCAAGACGGGTCGTCCCTCCTCTTTACACGTGAAGCCTTGAAACACCACCACCACCACCACCTTCATGCGTGTTGGTGGTCCTTTGAGCATGAATCCGTGGTATGCACGACCAACTTGTTTTTGTTTTTTCTTTTAGGGTGTGAGAATGTTGTAGGGTATATTTGTATTTAAGTGGGTATTTTTTGGTGCTCATGTTGGTGGTCTTATTACAACGATGATGTTGATAGTTGAGTGAAAAAATGATGTGACAGTGTGTTGGCGATAATAATGTTGATGGTTACTACACCAAGTCTAAGTTCATACCTTACTATTACGGTTTGTTTAAAAGAAATGTTAATTAACTTTAATTTCAAACTTAAAATCATTCATAAAATATTTTCCACAGATAAAAAAGAAAGTATTAGATGAAATTAGGCTCAACGACACTTGAAATATTCTGAATCGACTTTGTCAAACTAACGACCAAAATATTTCAAGACTCAAGATTCAAAAAATTCCACAAGCCTTTTTATCTCACCAAAATTCTAAAGAACCTTCGTAGACTTTGAATTCTTTTGTTGTTTCCTAAATTAAGTAATGTTATACTGTGTCAATATTAATGCAATTAGATAATAGACAAAAGTTCAATATATATATATATATATATATATATATATATATATATATATAGTGAGACTTTCTTGCGAGAACCATTTTATCTGCGAGAACTCAGAGAACCACCAAAAACATACATGCACGCCTTCAATAATTTTATTTTTGCACATATGTTCTAAAAACAACATATATGTTTTTAAAAAAACATAGTTGTTCTAAAGAATTTGATAAGAAATTGGAAATACAACATTTTTCTTTGAAGGTGTGCATGTATGTTCTTATAAGGCGTGCAACGACAATATTACGGCCTTGTGTAAGGTTTTTGTGAAAAAAGAGGATGAGTTCATGATGATATTGAAGAACATAGGTGGATACTTACGATTATTGATGATTTGCATGTATTTTTATTTTATTTTAAAAGGCGTGCATGTATGTTTTTTGTGGTTCTCTCAGTTCTCGCAGATAAAATGGTTCTCGTAAGAAAGTCCCCCTATATATATATATATATATATATATATATATATATATATATATATATATATATATATATATATATATATATATATATATATATATATATATATATATATATATATATTGGATCCGGTTCCATTGAGAAGGTTTTTATTTTGAGAAGATTGAGAAATCTTCGTTTGAACAAACTGATTCATGTTTTTGATTTGATTCACAAGTAAACATCATTTTATGGTGAATCGAATCTATAAATTACAAATTTGATTCACAAATCATTGTTAAAATCGAGTTATGATAATGATTCATTAAATTTGTACAGATGATTCAGTATTCTACATATATCGCAAAATCGAGAGATTTTTAACATTGATTCAAATTTTTTTTACACATTTTGAATTTTAATCACATTAAAATGATTTTTACGCTTGAAAAACATGAATCAAAGTTAAAAATCTATCGTTTTTGAAAACCTTCTCAAAATAAAAACCTTCTCAATCGATCCAGATTCTATATATATATATATATATATATATATATATATATATATATATATATATATATATATATATATATATATATATATATATATATATATATATATATATATATATTAAAAACGTTATTTATATTTTACGATATTTACTTATTTTTGTTAATGACAATTACAAAGTATATCATTTAGCAAATTATAAATGCTAGCTAAAGTCTCTTTAAAACACATTTTATATTTCACAAGTTTACTTAGAATTACATTTGACACATCTACTAGTTTATTTCCTTAAAAGGAAACTTTATGAGAGGACCTACGATACACGGTTAAGGTGGTTAAACCTTGTGTCTTTGTGTATATGATATATTGAGTTAATATGATTAAGTACGCGGAATTTACTTAATCACACTTAGAAGGTTATGTATGTTATGGAAATGGAAGAATTATGTTTGTTACTTAACAATGACAAAGAAAGTTTATCACTAAACGATTCAATATTATTCAAAATAATACGAGTGATCTTGTGTTTATCACTAGGGTTACAAAGACCTTGAATCTTATATTTCTAGATTTGTGATATATGTTTTTGTTTGTTCTATGTCTTAACAGATATGAGATTGTAATTGTGCACGTCTGTGTTCTCTACATAATCACTAATCTAAGATCTCTTTTATAGTCCAAGAGATCTATTACAATATTACTTTAAGTCTAATCAACACTTGTCTTACAAAAGATCAAGTCGAGCTAGCGTATGGAAGTTTATATCTCACAAGTTGTTCAAATGAATTAATGCAAGCACATGCATCAACTTGTTGACTGAGAATATATCTAGATATTATTTTTGCATAAGAGTGACTCATATAAATAATATCTTCTTCGATCTTATCCTTGTAGCAGCTCTATGACTCACTGATCAGCAGTACCATTTTCTACTAGCAGTACCTTCTACTTGAACTAGCAGTACCTTCTTGTTCTAGCAGTACCTTGATCATGAACTAGCAGTACCTTCTTCTTAAAGTATTTTCCTATACTCTAACTTCAGAATATTTAATTCCCAACAATCCTCCCCTAAACATGTGAATCATTATAAACATGTTTTCTGAATTAAATGAGGACTTGAGAAGATCTTTCAAACACTTCATGAATCTGAACTATTCTTCTTATTCTGAACTGATCTGCTTTGTTCTTCTTTGACTTCAGCAATATCAAAATATTGTACCAAAAGATGGTGCAATTTCCTTGGATGGAGGAATTGTAAGAGGCAATGATTTCAACAAGTGAAATCATCTATCAGCATGCCTTTGCAAGTGATGAACAAACATAATGAACTGAATTGAAACTTTTCTTTGTTTGATCTAGATAGAACTTTCTCCTTTAGGAATGCTTCATCCCTTCTAGATATATGATCTATTCTTGTCATTTTCAACCTCTATGTCATCATCTTGTATGCTCTTATCTTCTCCTTCCTTCTATTGGATTATTCTTCCTTTACTGGGCAATTATTTCCTTCCCTGAGATTGTAACCTCCCCCGAAGCAAATAACTTTTGTTTCATCCTCCCCTTGTTTGGAAGATCTCACTATGTACCTTTGACTGATCTATCAACGTGTACTTGTTGTCAGACAATATTGTACATGAAGCCATCAATTCCTTAAAAGTTTAAGTTGCTGTCCTCATCACTTCTAGGTGTGTTAACTCCTATGAGAGGTGAATCAGTGGACATTTGATTCATGATCCATCAATGGATGGTTTTTGTGAATCTCTTGAAAAACCTTGTTTAAGAAATTATTTGACTTAGCAGTATGTTCATGATTTTAGAATTGAAAAATCATACTGCTTCCAACCATTTTGAAAGGATTAAGTGTGTAACAGACACCTAATCAAAATTTCAGTTTAAAGCAACCTCTGGTTGTGTGAGAACCAATGTTTTCAGTTATAAATAACTGCCTGTGTAAAGATAAATCTATTCAAAAGATTTTCTTGACAGGGTTTTCAGCTCATAGCAATTGTTGCCTCTAACACAAGTGTTAGATTCACTTTCACTAGCTGTTCTTTCTATCAGATGTCCTTAGACTTACTCATTATACTTGAAAGTATAAAATGATAGAAAGTGAGTTGCATCAGTTACTATCTGATCAACTAAGTCATCAATTCAATGTGAAATATCATAACTAGGTTTCAAGAAAGAAGTTTTAAGGAGGTTAAATTCCTAAACTCAGTCTATCATAAACCTACTATGTTAGCAATTGGATAAGCATTCTGCTGTTCCCATTTCACTTGAAATCTCCTTTGTGTTCACATATTCATACCTGAAATAGTTAGTCTAAAACCAAAAGAACAATGTACAAAGTACTTGTCTTGCATTAGAATAAGCATAGAACCAACTGTATGAATACCACAATTTACATTGTTGATATATTAGCAGTACCTTATAAATCCAGCAGTACCAACAAAAATTTATATACATAAACACATCATTTGAAAAATTTAAAGATTAAGCATTCCAATACTTGCTACCAAGTATTCAAACCTTCCAACATCAAAAGCTTTTGTAAGTAGATCTGCAAAATTATATTCTGAAGCAATTTTCATTACTTGAATTAATCTTTTCTCATTGCAATCTCTAATAAAGTGATGTCTAATTTCAATGTGTTTTGTTTTAGAATGTTGCACTGGATTTCTAATAATACAAATTGTACTACTATTATCAATATGAATAACAGTGTTTAAGAAATTGTACCCATAGTCAAGAAGTTGGTTTTGAAGCCATAAGACTTGAGCACAGCAACTTGCAGCAGCTATATATTCAGCTTCAGTTGTTGAATTTGCCACACTTGTTTGCTTCTTACACTGCCATGAGACAAGTCTACATCCAAGGAATTGACATCCTCCAGTTGTTGACTTTCTGTCCAAGCTAGCACCAGCATAATCACTATCCGAAAATGCTACTAAGTCAAAAGGAGATTCTCTAGAATACCATATACCCAACCTTGGTTGACCTTTGAGATATCTAAAAATTCTCTTGACTGCAGTTAAATGAGAAACCTTTGGAGTTACTTGAAATCTTGCACAGACACAAACAGGAAACATGATATCAGGTCTAGATGATGTAAGATACATCAAAGAGCCTATCATAGATCTGTAAGTGTGTACATCTACATTCTCTCCATCTTCATCTTTCAGAAGGTGCTTCTCTGAGTCCATTGGTGTGCTTGCCATTTTTGAATCAGCAAATTGAAACTTTCTAAGAATTTCTGCAACATATTTATCTTGAGAGATAAAAATGCCTTCAGATGATTGTTTAATTTGCAAACCCAAAAAGAATGTAAGTTCTCCCATAGAACTCATCTGAAACTTATCATGCATAAGCTTCTCAAACTCTAAACACATTTCCTTCCTTGTAGATCCAAAGATAATGTCATCCACATACACCTGCACTAACAGAAGATCCTTCTTGTGCTGTTTGATGAAAAGTGTCTGATCAATCTTTCCTCTTTGAAATCCATTTTCTAATAAATAGGAAGCAAGTGTTGCATACCAAGCTCTTGGTGCCTGATGTAGGCCATATAGAGCTTTCATTACTCTGTACACTTTGTTTGGATGGTCAGGGTCAATGAAGCCTGGGGGTTGTGAAACATACACCTCTTCTCCAATTGTACCATATAAAAATGCACTTTTGACATCCATTTGGTAGACTGTGAAGCCTAAAAATGAAGCATAAGCTAGAAATAGCCTAATTGCCTCAATCCTTGCTACTGGAGCATAAACTTCATCATAATCTATCCCTTCTTCTTGTGTGTACCCTTGGGCTACTAATCTAGCCTTATTTCTAATAACTATCCCTCTTTCATCCCTTTTGTTCTTAAAAACCCATCTAGTGCCAATCACCTTTTCATTTCTAGGTAAATCAACTAGCACCCAAACCTTTTGAATCTTGAACTGAAGAAGCTCTTCTTGCATAGCCTCTACCCAGCTTGAATCATCTAGGGCTGTAAGAATGTTCTTTGGTTCCTTTTGAGAGAGAAAACATACAAACAAACAAGAGTTTGAAACCTCATGTTGTTTTGAAGCATAAAGAGCATCAAGAATCCCTTGTTGGTCTGAAGAGACCAATTGTATTCTTGTCTTCACACCAGATTGTACATCTCCAATCACATTATCCAGGGAATAAACTTTGTGAATTCTTGTGTGTGGTGTAGAAGGAACTTGATAAGATGGTGGAAGATTACTTAAATCCACTTCATCTTGTTGGAACTCTGCTTCTCTTGAAGTTGAAGGACCAGCAGTATCTTCAAATGAACTAGCCGTACCTCCAAATGTACTAACAGTACCTTTATAGATACTAGCAGTACCTTGCCCTGTGTCAGCAGTACCATCAATATTTGAAATATTGAGATGTTCCTTTGTTCCATCATCGTTGTTTTCATCTTCAACATCTCCTTTAGCTTTACTAGAAGAAGATACATCATTTGTTGAAGTTGATTCCACACTTGCACTTGACCATATTGGCATTGTGCCATCAGATTGATCTTTATCTAACTCTGCCTCATTTGTTGCTTGTGAACCTGAAAAATCATTAGTTTCTGCAACAAAAGGTATATAATTCATAGAATTTGTTAGATACTCAAGATCAAATATCCATTTTGGTCCTTGGCCTACTACATTGGATTTGTTTTCCAGAAACTCCACATGTAGTTCTTCTTGTACTTTCTCAGTTCTTAAGTTGTAAACTCTAAAAGCTTTGCTAACAAGAGAATATCCAACTAAGAAACCTTCATCTGCTTTACCATCAAATTTTCCTAAATGGTCTAAGGTATTGAGAATTGTCACATGACATCCAAAAGGTCTAAGAAATCCTATTGCAGGAGTTCTACCATTAAAAAGTTCATATGATGTCTTATTGTGAGGCTGCACAACTAAAACTCTATTTTGAACATAGCAAGCAGTGTTGATTGCCTCTGCCCAAAAGATTATAGGTAGCTTAGAATCAGCTAACATTGTTCTAGCAGCTTCAATTAGTGTTCTATTCTTTCTTTCAGCCACACCATTCTGTTGTGGTGTTCTAGCAACACTATATTCTCTTCTAATACCTTTTTCTTTGCAGAAATCATCCATAACTCTATTTTTGAATTCTGTCCCATTATCACACCTAATGACTTTTACTTTCTTGCTTACTAGGTTTTCTATTTCTGTTATAAACGTCTTAAGAGTGCTTGATGTTTCATCCTTAGACACTAAAAAGAAAACCCATGTAAATCTGCTATAGTCATCAGTTATAACAAGACAATATTTCTTATGTTGCATACTCCTTACTGAAACAGGTCCAAATAAGTCCATATAAAGCATAAACAATGACTGATTGATAGAGTTAAAAATCTTGGGCTTACAAGTGGCTTTGTGTTGTTTGCCTTTTAGACAAGCAATGCATGTTTGATCATTTTCAAATCTTTTGTGAGGTAAACCTCTTACCAAACCATTCTTAACAATTTTATTTATGGTTTTGAAATTAATATGACCAAGCCTTCTATGCCATAACATTGATTCATCTAATGTGGCCTTTGCAACAAGACAAGTTAAATCCTTTTTAGGAATAATGTTCTTCATATCAACATTATACATATTGGCCTTTCTAGGAATTCTAAGAAGCACTTGATTTTCATCAGGCATCTTAAAATCCTTAGATAGAACAAGACATTCAGTGTCAGTAAAAAGGACATTGTTCTTTTTGTCACACATTTGTGAAACACTAAAAAGATTATACTTTAGCTCTTGTACATAGTACACATCTTCAAAATCTAAATTTCCGGTTTTAATTGTACCTTTACCAGAAATTTTGCCACGAAAACCACCTCCAAAGGTAACATATCCTCCATTGAAAGCTTCAAAATCTGAAAGATAAGACATGTTTCCTGTCATATGCCTTGAACATCCACTATCTGAGTATCCTTGATCTTCTTGTTTACCAGTTGAATGTTCTTGCACACAAATAAGAGTGTTAGTTTTCTTTGGGGATCCAAGCCATTACTGACTTGGATCTGCCTCTTGCATCAATGTAATTTAATCTTTTAAGGACAGTTGATGCAACATTGGATTTAAGAATCCAACATGCTGAGGCCTTAACAGCATTTGCCCTATTACCCTTAGCAGCAGAGTGAATAACATGCTTAGTAGCAGAGTCTGCTAACTTTGAAGTCACACCCTTTGGTCTCCAAATTTGTTTGTGGACCACTGCTTTTGTTTGAATGGGCCTTAGAATAGTTTTAGATGCATGTATGAAAGTTGTTTTTGCATCCTTAGCTGTTGATTTTGGGTTAACAGTCATCAAAGGTCTAACAGTACCTTTTGATCTACCAGTACCTTTAATTTGTACTGGCAGTACCTTTTTGTATGTATTAGCAGGACCTTTTTGTCTATCAGGACCTTTTGGTCCAGACTTGTTTGAGACTGTTCTGGGTTTTGTTCTATGAGTGTTAGAGTGAAAGTGAGTTTGAGGAGTTTGCCTTTTGTAGTTCACTCTATTGTTTTCATACCCAGTTACCCTTTGGTTACAGAAAGCTGCAAGATGGTCAAAACTACCACATGTATAACAAGCTTTGTTGTAAAAAGCAAAGTCATCACCTAATTGGTTAGACTTGAGGTTGTTCCAATTCCTTTGGTTACCTCTGGGCTTGTTTGTAGTTCTATATTGTTCACAATATCTAACTGGTTTCCTAACAGTCTTAACATTTGACTTAGGCCTGTTAGTGTTGTGATTGACTATCTTAGGAACACTTGTTCCTACTTTCTTAACCAATACAGGTTTAGACATAACCTGTTCTTCTTCATCATCATCACTATCAGTTGTACAATCTTCAACAACTATAGCATCTCCTTTCTTAACAAAGGACACCTTGTCCTGATAAGATAAAGTTTTATCTAAACTTTTACTTATCTTTTCTATCTTAGGACTCTTAGTGGCCTTAGAACCATATTCCATGATTGGTTCTTGAAACTCAGCTAATCCTGTGTGTGCTAAATCAATACCTGGAGGTGAATGAACACCTCTGTATGGTGGAGGGACAGACTTAAATCCAACACCAGAATTAACCTTATCAATTACTTGAGCTTCCCAAAGTTTATTGAATCCATCTGAGGCATGAGCCAAAACATCCACAGATATCTTAACATTTTCTCTTTCATTTTTGTGTTTAGCTAATGAATCATTTAACTCAACAATACACTCATCTCTGATCTTAATGTCATTTTTAAGTATATTAATGTCATTAGCATAACTAGATTCATTGCTTTTAAAATGTAAGACTTGTTTTTCTAGAACACCTAGACCTCTTTTGTGATTAGCCAAATTAAAAAGAGAATCAATTAGCTCTTGTTTATGAGCCTCAAATCTCTTACTAAGGTCTTCATAAGCTTTAAGATTAGGACATGATTCAGTACAAGTTTGAATAGAATTTACCTCTGAATCAGAATGGGCCATTAGAGCAAATTCATTGGCCACAAGAGCAGCATTTGGTGGTGCTTCCTCTTCAATAGCCATAGAGCTCCAATCATAACCAATACCATCAATAGCCAACATAGCCTTTGGCTCTTCAACAGTAACTTCCTTTCTCCTATCTTGCTTATACCATGTGTTTCTATTCTCTTGCTTCCTTGGGCTTCTACACTCCTTAGCAAAGTGTCCCAACCTATGACAGTTGAAACATTCCACTTTCTTCTTATCAAACCCAGCAGTATCATTACCATTTATGGTAATTTGCTTCCCAGTTCTCTGCCAATGCTTCTTGGCCCTCATGCTGAGCAAAGCAACCTGCCATTTGATGTCCATCTCTTCCAAATCATCACCATCAACCTGCTCAAGGTCTTCATGATTTAGAGGAGAACCACTAGATTGACTAGACATGAATACATAGAATGCTGGATCACCAAGTCCTGCAACAGTCTTTTGTGAACTAGTAGAAGGACCACCATGAGTAGCATTAGAAACACCTTCAACTTCTTCTACCTCTTCAGACTTACCAATACTAGGAGATGACAAAAGTGCCACATTCCCAGAACTAGTACCATAAATTCCAGACTTTCTAAGACTTTGTTCAACAATTTTGAAGTTGTTGTACAAATCATTGAGCTTCATTGTTTCAATGTCTGGTTTGTTCATCCAGACAATAACATGAGTATGGAACTCATCAGATAGACTTCTCAAAAACTTCATGTTGAGATCTTCCTTCTCTGTCTCAACACCCAACACAGCTAACTGACTGACAAGCTTGTGTAGTCTTGAGAATAGCTTATCAAGAGACTCATTACTAAAAGCAGTAAAGTTTTCAAATTGTTGTTTTAGTAGTGTCTTCTGTGTCTTTTTGGTAGTTTCATTACCACCAAAATATGCACAAATCTCTTCAAAAAGAGTTTTTGCATCAAGATACTTGTTAAATGATAACATCTGCTCACCAGGAATGGTCATAAGCAGCAAATTTCTTGCTTTCTGATCATTTCTCTTCAGTATCTTTTCTTCATTTGACACTGGTCCAGTATTTCTTTTTCTAAGTGTTTTACCTTCTAGGACAACATCTGAATAGCTTGGTGAAAAAGAATCACCATATATAATGATATCCCAAAGAGTGTAATCTTGGACCATGAAATATTGCTCAATTCTCATCCTCCATAACTCAAACTCATTAGGTTTGATCACGGGTAACTTTGCAGCAACATTAGTTTGAGCATTATGTGCATCCATTTCTGTTTCTTCGAATTCAATTATATCAACCTGTCTCTGATACCAACTGAGAGGACCTACGATACACGGTTAAGGTGGTTAAACCTTGTGTCTTTGTGTATATGATATATTGAGTTAATATGATTAAGTACGCGGAATTTACTTAATCACACTTAGAAGGTTATGTATGTTATGGAAATGGAAGAATTATGTTTGTTACTTAACAATGAACAAAGAAAGTTTATCACTAAACGATTCAATATTATTCAAAATAATACGAGTGATCTTGTGTTTATCACTAGGGTTACAAAGACCTTGAATCTTATATTTCTAGATTTGTGATATATGTTTTTGTTTGTTCTATGTCTTAACATATACGATTTTGTAATTGTGCACGTCTGTGTTCTCTACATAATCACTAACATAAGATCTCTTTTATAGTCCAAGAGATCTATTACAATATTACTTTAAGTCTAATAAACACTTGTCTTACAAAAGATCAAGTCGAGCTAGCGTATGGAAGTTTATATCTCACAAGTTGTTCAAATGAATTAATGCAAGCACATGCATCAACTTGTTGACTGAGAATATATCTAGATATTATTTTTGCATAAAAGTGACTCATATAAATAATATCTTCTTCAATCTTATCCTTGTAGCAGCTCTATGACTCATTGATCAGCAGTACCGTTTTCTACTAGCAGTACCTTCTACTTGAACTAGCAGTACCTTCTTGTTCTAGCAGTACCTTGATGTACTAGCAGTACCTTGATCATGAACTAGCAGTACCTTCTTCTTAAAGTATTTTCCTATACTCTAACTTCAGAATATTTAATTCCCAACACTTTATTTTTAAAATGATACAATGACATCATGGCATGCATCATACATAGATTATGTAATATCTTGGCTAGATCTTCAAGCAAGATAGTTGACTTTAGGAGATTTTGATGTGACATAACAAGGATGTGAAGGATACAGCTAGATTTGGAAAGATATCCATAAACTCTTAGCTGTCATGTTTGGCGGAACCAAACGATATCAAAGACGGATCCCTTTTATGGGATCCGCCGGATCCGCCGGCTGTTCACCAGCTTGCCTATAAATAGCAAGCTCATCATTTGGACACACCATCACTCATATAGCCTAACATTCATACTCATTCATTTACATATCATCTAACATTTATCATTCATTCATTTCATTGATCTTCCCTTTTGTAGCAAAGGAGATTAAGCATCAAGGTTCAACACAGACGTGTAAAACCTTTGGCATAGTTACTGTGTGATATAGTTGTAGTTCACACATCATTATTTGTATCATTTATCTCAGTGAGTGTGGTTAGTGTTTTAGTCCTCAAAACACAAAGAGTGTAGGGAGTGGTTGTACCCTTGTGAAAGAACCAAACGGGAGTGGTTGTACCCTTGTAAAGAACTCGACATCTAGCTTAGTGTCGGTAATTGTATAGGCGACGTTAGGTTGGTTCTACCTTGAAATAGAACCCGGTGTTTAGCTTAGTACCGGAAAAGGAAGTAAGCAACGTGTAAAGGTTTTCTCCACCTAGAAGAGAGTTTGTTTCTTAGTGAAGGATAACTCTCGAGTTAGAGGCTCGAGGAGTGGAGTAGGGCAAGGAAGAGAGTCCTTATAGCCGAACCACTATAAACATCCGTGTTGTGTGGTTTGATCTTTCCTCTCTTTACTTTTCATATATATATATATATATTGTGTGAATATTTGTTTGTGCTTGTTTCCTTTGAAATAACATAGAGTAACAAAGTGAATTAATTTTAAAAACGGTAAAACTATTCAACCCCCCCCCCCCCTTCTAGTTTTCCACAATTGGCATCAAGAGCTACGTTACTTAAGATTCTTAAAATATATTGTATTTTAAAACTTAAAACGATCCATGGATTTTGAAAACTTTAAAGAAGGGCAATATATGCAAAGACCACCTCTATTCGAACCTAATTGTTTTATTTATTGGAAAAATCGCTTTGAGACTTATGTGAAGTCAAAGGATATAGATCTATGGTTTATAATTGTTGAGGGTGATTACAAGGCCATAAGTAATGATATTGCGGGTGGTCGGGATGTAGAAACTTCTCTTACTCGTCACAGTGATGAGCAAAAGAAGTTGATTGCCAAAAATAATGAAGCCAAAATGATGCTTTACAATGTTTTACCTAAGAAAGAATATGAAAGAGTTTTTATGTGTAAAACGGCTAAAGATATTTGGCAATCTCTAATTGTCACTCATCAAGGAAACTCACAAGTCAAAGATAACAAAATTGATCTTCTTGTTCAACAATATGAACAATTTGTTATCTCTGAAGATGAGACCATTGATAGTGCGTTTGCTAGGTTTAATACTATTATTACATCACTTAAAGCACTTGACGAATCTTTTTCTTGTAAGAATTTTGTCAGGAAATTTCTAAGAGCACTCCACCCAAAGTGGAGAGCAAAAGTGACAGCTATTGAAGAATCCAAGGATCTTTCAAGCATGACACTAGATGAGCTCATAGGAAATCTCAAAGTTCACGAAATGGTGATGGAAAAAGATTCAGAAATAGTTAAAGGCAAGAAGGAGAAAATGAAGTTCATTGCTTTGAAAGCTAGAGCTGAGTCAAGTGATGATGAAGAGTCTTGTTCTGGTAGCGAAGACGAAGAATATGCCATGGCCGTAAGAGATTTCAAAAAATTCTTCAGGAGACGAGGAAAGTTCGTAATACCACCTCGTGAAGAAAAGAAATCCCTCCGTAAAGACCGTGATGATAGAAAAGGCAAGTTAGAGAGGAAGTGCTATAGGTGTGGAGATTCTAGTCACTTTATAGGTGATTGTCCAAAGCCTCCAAAGAACAAGTCTCAAAAAGCATTTGTTAGTGGAGCTTGGAGTGATAGTGAAGGAGATGATGATGAGCATAAGAACAACGAAGTTGCCCTTATGGCTCATGACACAGAAGAGGTACATTCTGACTCATACTCCTCTATAGATGATGAAACCTTAGAAGTAGAATATAACAAACTATGTGATATAACATTAAAAATCATCAACAAAAACAAATTCTTGAAAACTAAAACAACACTTTTAGAAAATGAAGTGTATTGGCTTAAAGAAAAAGATATACGAATGGAAAAAGGCAAAAATAGTAAAGATACATGTGTCTCTTGTCAAGAACCAATATTAGAATTAGATGCACTAAAAACCACACAGGAAGATCTCATTAAGCAAAACTCTAAGTTTAAAAAGTTTGATAAAAACATAAGTTGTGCAGATGAGATAATGAAGATGCAAAAACTTCCTCATGATAAAACCGGACTAGGTTTTATGAAACAAGGAACCTTAGGTGACTTTAAGAAACAAACTGTGAATGAAAAAGAAACTTTTTCAACCAAGTCAGAAGCCCACGGATCCGACGGATCCAAAGTTTTGGATCCGCCAGTTGTACCCAAGGATCCGCGGGTACAGAAGTTGAACAGAATGATCTTAAAATAAACCGTACTGAATTCGTTAAGGTCACTAGAAAACCTAGTACTAGTATAACTAACAACAAGCTAAAACCAGCTGTTTCTGTAGGAAGAGGTCAAGCTAGGAATGAGTATAGAGTTAAAACAACTCAACAGAGACCTCAAACTAGGTTTCCCAACCACCCCTTTCCTAAGAGTAATGTTAACTCACAACATCATTATCAAAATAATTGAAACCAAAATATGCCTAGAAACTTCCAAGGTCCCAATTACATGCCATGGAAAAACTATCCTCCATTTTCTTACATAAACCATGATAATGTTATGTTTAACCCAAACGGACCCATGAGATATTGGGGACCAAACGCTTGAGACTTTCTTGAACTTAGGTATGCTTAAAGGTTGAACTAGAACCTGATGAGTGGATCAAAGATAGTGGTGTTCAAGACATATGACGGGAAACAAAAGCCTTTTCTCAACTTACCAAGTGTACGACGGAGGTAATGTCACATTCGTTAGCAAACTTAAAAGTAAAATCATTGGAAAAGGAACGATCTCTCAT
The DNA here is from genome assembly GCA_021014915.2 of Artemisia tridentata subsp. tridentata. Taxonomy (NCBI): domain Eukaryota; kingdom Viridiplantae; phylum Streptophyta; class Magnoliopsida; order Asterales; family Asteraceae; genus Artemisia; species Artemisia tridentata. Next base: position 76,299,662 of record CP139509.1, read on the forward strand.
GACTCTCTCTCTATTGATGATGTTGCTCATGTAGATAATTTAGGATTTAACTTGCTTAGTATAAGTCAATTATGTCGCAAAAAGTATAACGTCCTTTTCAGTTAAAATGGAAGTAAAATACTTAAAGATGGCATAACCGTAGGAAAAGGTGTTTTAAAGAATAACGTATATGTTATGAAATTAGATAAAACACCTAAAGACAAGCTTTGTCTTACCTCTTTGGATGAAAACTCAACTCTATGGCATCGACGTTTACGTCATGCCAATATGAGGCTAATTCAATCCTTATCATCTAAGGAACTCGTTAGGAACCTACCCAAGTTGAAATATGACCAACACTTTTGTGATGCTTGCAAAATTGGGAAACAAGTGCATAATAGCCATAGGCTAAAAACATGGTATCTACATCTAGGTGTCTAGAATTGTTGCATATGGATTTGTTTAGCCCGTCAACTATACAAAGTTATGGAGGAAATTTTTACACATTAGTGGTATGTGCTTAAACACATACCTTTTATTTACCAAAAACCGGACCAAAAAGACCAAAAACCCGTCCATAATGCCAAAAGATATAGTGTTTTTGTGATTTGTTTATGCAGGGACGGATATCACGAAAAACCGGCAAAAACACAAGAAAATCAGGAAAAACGAGCACGGGATGCGGAATAGACTCAGAGCCGAACCGGGAAAGACATACTTAGTCAAAAAGTCAAGAATCCACCCTTAGATCAACTTTTGAATAATGGCAAGATTAGTCCTTGAAGAATCTAGAAACTACACAATTGGTCCCTTAAACTAAATCCCTTAAACCCTTTTAAACCTTCCATACCCGGTCTAAACAAATCCAACCCACATTTATTTAAACACCCAATTCATACTCCTAACCCAGCCCATCCTATACCAGCCCAATCCAAAAAATCAAACCGACCCAACCCACAAACAAAACCCGGTCAAACCTTATTTACCAACTATCCCAGTCAACTAAAGTCGAAAAGATAAAAATAAACTCACACACCCACACACGCGCGAAAATCATTTCACCCCAATTTCTACCCTAAGAACCCTAATATTCACTGCACCAAATTAACCCCACCTTAGGATTAATTACCCAATCATTGGGGTTTCTAGAAGCTACTGACACCAAAAGAATGACACGTGGGTGATGTTGATTGGAGAGGCCGCGTCAATCCAATCGTACGGTGGGAAATGAAGATTGGAGGCCAAGGCATGATCTAAGGGTGATGGATAGCTCGAGAGCACGAGGATCGCCAGCGTGGCAAGACCCAGAAGGTTCGGCTGAGCACTATAAAAAGGAGAGGGTTTCTCCTCATTGAGTGTTGTAATTTTTCTGTTTTTAACCTTGTAATTTTTCAGCTTTTATTTTATTGTTTTAAGCATTTTAATTCTAGTTTGTAATAGGTTTAAGTAATTTCTTAATTTTAAATCCGTTTGTAATTTTTTTTTATTAATGAAAATTTTTATTTCCAGTTTAAATTAGTTTTATTGTTTCAAGTTTATTACTGTTCAATCATTTAGTTTTTATTTTCTGTTCATCATTCTAAAAAAAAATAAAAAAAAATAAAAAAAATAAAAAAAAATATAGTAGTTCAGTTAAAAAGCTTCAATAAGCTTAGTTTTCTGGTTCTAAGGTTTCATAAAAGCTTTACATAGCTTTTGTGAGGTTCAACTTTGGTACTTCATCAGTTTCTTCTCAAAATCACAAAAAGTCAAAACAAGTCAACTGTCTCATTGATCCATGGTTATGGCTGATTGGAGTGATGGTCTAGGAGGGGAAATGGAAGCCTCTAGCCTATCTAAAGATAGGCAAGCTCAGTGAACTCCCTCTGTTCTTGCTGAGGGAGAGTAGTTTTGTAAGTTCAATCTCATTTTCTTATTCCTTTTCTGCATCAGTAGATATCTAATAATATAGTGTTATTTTATAGTTGATAATTGCTTGTTAGTAGTTAATTTTAGTAGGTAATCATAGATCAGTTAGTGGTTAAGCACATTCAGTTTGTTATGAGTTGATTCAGTGCACTTCAGTTGGTTAAATAGGGACTGTTTTTAGAACACTAATTAGGAACTGTTCTTGTGCAATTTTCTGAGTTTTGATTAAACTTGATTAAGGATTGTTACTGCTGTTGTTGTTAAATGTTAAGGGAGTTGTAGAGTTTTTGCAAATTGGAGTATGTTAGTGTATAAGTTAAAAGCTCAACTGTCCTGATAAGCTGTAAGATAAGCTGAGCTTATATAGTTAGAGTTTTTTGTGTTTCCTGGTTCCTTATAAGGGTTTAGGTAATCACACATAAGTTGGTTAAAATTGATAGTGTTTTGCGCCATAAGTTGTCTGCTGCATTAGAGGATTATATGCAGACCTGAACCTTTATAGCTGTACTTCTGGCTTAATCTTTGGCTTATCTAATTAAGCTCTAGTCCTGAGTTTTAGTTTTTCTAGTAGTTCACATAGCAAGTTATTAGTTCTATATCTGGGATTTCAGCTTTTTTTGGCTTATTTAATTGCTTATTCAGGTCTGCAAGTTTCCCAAAAATCTGTGCAGACCTGGGTTCTTAGAATTAGCTAACTAGCAGATTTTCTAGGGGCAAATTGACCTAGCAATTGAGATCTAGGCATAGGGCTTTTTAGATATTAGTAATCTTTGCTTGTTCAGCTTTCCAAATCTGATTTTGATTCTAAAATTGGTTAAGAATTGAGCTCTAGAGAAGCTGTTGAAATAAGGTGTTTGAGCTGCTTTTTGCCTTAAGCTGTTTGGAAGTTTTTGTGATTATCTGCTTTTTGGCTTTTCTATAACTGCTTATTTAAGTGTCATTTTGCTTATTTGTTGCTTCTTCATGATTCCTGAGCTTTTGGTGCTGAGATTTGCTTATTTGCTTAAAATTTGCTTTTTGGCTTATTCTCAATAAGCCCAATCTGCTTAATTTTGCTTATCTGGTACTAGCTGCTATTTTTCTTAAAAAGCAAATTAGTTTTTAGAATTTATAAAAAATTCTCAGATTTATTTGTCTTTGTTTGCTATTTAATTTGCACTTAATTAGTTTTTTAAGTAATTAAAAAAGAAAAGAAAATAAAAAAATTAGAAATAGTTTCTGTTTTGTCACTTTCACCCCTTAAACTTTCTGTTTGAGTTAAAATCGTGCCAGGGTTCTTTTTAGTTGTAAAACAGTTTGTTTTTTGGCAAATTTAGTCCTTGTCTTTGTTAGAGTAAATTTATAATTTCAGTTTTTACATTTGTAGTCCCTAAACTTTTATAAACTTTTGTTTTCTTTATTTTCTTTTGAAAAATCAGTTTCTTTAAATTACATTTTCAGTCCCTTAGGTTTTACTTTTGCATTTTAGTTTGATAATTTCACTATTAGTTTTATAAGTCTCGGGAATAGCCCGGGATTTGCGTTATTTGATTTCTTTTACATTTTATTCATTATATGTGCTTTTATTTGATAACGTAGATTGCTTTTAATTTTCCATAATTTAGTATAATCAACACCAAAATAATCATTTTCACTTATTCACTTCACATTTTCACGACACCGAATCGATTTAAACGCCGTCAAACCTTCGTTGGGAGAACGACCCGGGGAAATATTTTCACAAATATTCCTTTGGAAATTATAACAATCAATTAGTTATAGTAGATGATTACTCTAGATATACGTGGACTAAATTTTTGAAAACAAAAAATGTGGCCTTTGATAAATTTGAAATTCTAAGCAAGAAAATTCAAAATCAAATAGGAAGTAACATAGTATCTATTAGAACCGACCATGGTCGAGAATTTGACAACAAAATCCAATTCGGAACTTTTTGTGATAATAATGGAATAACACATAATTTCTCGGCTCCCCGAACTCCACAATCTAATGGTGTAGTAGTACGGAAAAATAGGACAATTCAAGAAATGAGTAGAACTATGTTAAATGAACAAAACATACCTCAAAAGTTTTGGTGTCACGCTGTAGATACATCTACATATATTCTGAATCGAGTTCTTATTAGACCATTCTTGGGAAAAACTCCATATGAGTTATATAGAGGTAAAAAGCCTACTTTAGGGTATTTTAGAATGTTTGGAAGCAAGTGCTTCATTTTAAACACAAAGGACTATCTCACCAAATTTGACCCAAAGTCATATGAAAGTGTATTTCTAGGATATTCACAAACTAGTAAAACATACATAGTTTTGAACAAGGAAACCTCAATAGTCGAGGAATAATTGAATGTAACATTCGATGAAAGTCCACCTCCCTCTAAGACATCACCTTTGGTAGATGATGACTTAGTTGAAAACCAAATGGTTGATAATCAGGAAAATGTTGATAATGATAAAGAAGATGAACCAGTAAAAAGAGATTTAGTCAACATCAAAGAAGCTAAAAGTCATCCATTAGAAAACGTCATAGGAAAACTCAACGAAAGAACATTAAGGTCTAAAGCTCAAAATGAAAGTAATTTCTTTTGTTTTGTTTCAACCATAGAACCTAAAAATGTTAATGAAGCAATAAAAGATGAATCTTGGGTCGTTGCAATGCAAGAAGAATTAAATCAATTTGTTAGGAATGGCCTTTGGACATTAGTTCCACAACCTAAAAATCAAACCATAATTGGTACAAAATGGGTTTTTAGAAATAAAATGGATGAAAATGGCATTGTGTCTAGAAACAAAGCTAGGTTAGTAGCCCAAGGCTATAATCAACAAGAGGGCATAGATTATGATGAGACTTTTGCACCCGTAGCTAGACTTGAGTCTATTAGAATACTACTTGCATATGCATGTGCACATGATTTTAAAATATTTCAAATGGATGTCAAAAGTGCATTCTTAAACGGATTTATAACCAAAGAAGTATATGTTGCACAACCTCCCGGCTTTGCCGATTTTGAAAAACCAAATCATGTTTACAAACTAAAGAAAGCTTTATACGGACTTAAGCAAGCACCAAAAGCTTGGTATGATCGACTTAAGACCTTCTTAGTTGACCATAAGTACACCATGGGCCTAGTAGACGACACTCTCTTTACCAAGAAAAAGGGATCACATATCATCATCGTCCATATATATGTGGATGATATTATATTCGGCTCAACTTGTCAAGAGTTATGCGACGATTTCTCAAAAATCATGCATGACGAGTTTGAAATGAGTATGATGGGGGAACTAAACTTTTTCTTAGGTCTCCAAATAAAACAATTAGAAGATGGGATATTCTTCAACCAATCAAAGTATATCAAAGATATGCTTAAGAAGTTTGGTCTTGAAGACTCAAAACCAATGAAAACACCCATGTCCTCCGAAACCAAACTCACAAAGGATAAAGAAAATGAATCCGTAGATAGCACTAAATATAGGGGAATGATTGGTAGTTTACTCTATCTTACGGCTAGTAGGCCTGACATTATGTTTAGTGTTTGTCTATGTGCACGTTTTCAAGAAGATCCCAAAATATCCCATCTTGAAGCCGTTAAACGGATATTTAGATACATTAAAGGTACTACACATTTAGGATTATGGTATCCCAAAGGAACTGGTACAGAAACCATAGTATATGCCGATTCAGATCATGCTGGTGACTATGTTGATAGGAAAAGTACTAGCGGTATTTGTACTTTTGTAGGACATTGCTTCACCTCATGGTTCGCTAAGAAACAAACGGCCCTTGCAATTTCAACAACCGAAGCAGAGTATGTGTCTGCATGAAAGGCGTGTCAACAAGCACTGTGGATGAAACAAGCTCTCGTAGACTATGTAATTGAACTCAACGACATCCCCATTCTTTGTGACAACAAAGGAGCAATCGACCTCAGTAAAAATACGGTCCAACACGCTAGAACCAAACGCATTGAAATACGTCATCATTTCCTACGCGACAATGTTCAGAAGGGAAACATCTCAATTGAGAAAGTTTCCTCAGAGGACAACATTGCCGACATCCTCACAAAACCTCTCAAAAGTGAACCTTTCAACTACCTTAGACTTGGATTAGGATTAATGGAACATAGTGATTAGATAAAACAGTAGCGTAAACCTTAGTTTAACCAAACTCAACACAAAACCAAAAATTGTGTTATGATCCCGCGGATCCAAACGATAACAAAGGCGGAACATTTGTTTTGGATCCGCCGGATCCGTCACATGCACAGGTTGTTTTATTATATAATAAACAACACCAAGTACTATTCATCACTCTCCTAAAACTTATCACCTACTGAATTCGTTTCATACTTCACCACAATCATAATTTAGGCTATTTTCTTCCACAAATTTGTGCTCCAAACATCACTGTAAGTATCCTTATCATGTTTATAATCCTGATCTGCGTCCAAGATTTCTATTTCATGCACAAAATCAAAACTTGGGGAATATGCATAATTCTTGAAAAATCATGAAACATAGTTATAGAATTGCACTTCAAATCATGTTTTTCTTAGTTAGGAATTGCATCTTGTAGTACATTATCATCATTCATCAAAAACCCCATGAGAAATTTTTGATAAAATCTTCTCAGGACTAGGAAAAATGGTTTTTGAACATTGTTCATACAAATATAAAAACGTTAGTTTTCTTTTGTTTAACATCACTTGCATAATGTCTCTTGAATGCTAAATTGGAATACATAACTAATATGTATTTTCGGGTACATTCAAATGTAGCTACATTGAAGTAGGAGCGTTTGGGTTATCTCTCGTTTTATCATAAAACTTGCATAAACAAAATTTTCATGCATCTAAATGTGTCGAGATAACCGCACCTCCACATAGTCCCCATGTAGGCACACACTAGACCTATACACGTATTTTCGATAATTTCGACTAAAACTATATAATTTTTTGTGTTTAGGAAAATCATGCCTCCCGCGACTAACTATGATCACAAACACACCGTAAATTACCTACCTAAACACCATAAAACCAAAGGACTCACTGATCAACAAGTTGAAATTTTCAAAGCTCTAGAAAAACACTACGTACATGAGGGTAGGTTTGTAGACCCCTCATTCTATGAAGGAACCTATCTTAGGGAACAACTAGCGGCTATTCACTTTGATTCCCTCCTAGATATCGATGAACCATTAATTCCTCGATTCATTTTAGAATTCTATGCTAGTGTCAAACTAGAGTCAAACGATCAAGGTTACATGAACATTCACTTTAGTGTCAATGGACATCAATTCAATATCCCATTAAATCAATTTGGAGAAGTCATAGGAGTTCCAAGTCATGGAACGAGTGTCTATTCTGATAAATGGTCATTGACCATTCTTGAGTCAAATCTTGAACGAACGGCACCATATGCCACTCCCTTAACTTCAAAAGAAATCATTCGTCAGCATCTCTTCATACCTAGGAACAACCCAACAAGGTTGTATCGAGGGAAATATGTTGCTAGAGATCCATTTGCTATGAAGCTAAATGAACTAGAGCCCGAATTTAGGAAAATGGAAGAAGTCTTAAGGGTCATTGTCATGTGCACGGTAGGAAACCGCGATCACTTCAATGCTTTTCTTTGCCACATGATGTACAATGTGTCAACCCATCAACCTTTCAACCTTGCTTACTATATCGCCAAGAGAATGGCCGATATTCCAATTCAAGGAAAAATGGCATTGCCTTATGGAATGCTTTTGACCCGTCTCTTTAGAGCTTTTGCACCCATTCCTAGAAATGCCTTAGGATTTGTTCCCTAATATGATGAGATCGAACGCACCTTCGTTCCCTTGAGCGACTTTAGGGTAGCGGTTGACAAGGGCAAACGTCCTCGTGCTCAAACATCATCATCATCATCATCTATGAGTGACGATGATGGGTTGCCAAAGTCTAGGATTCCCCCTCCGGAGTACTTGACCTAACTTCCACCAATCCCAAATGAATCAGCCGAGTATCGCAACATCAAAGGAATGGTGAAGAATTTAGGACATTGGATGATGAAGCTTCATAAGGGCATGAAGAAATTGAAGAAGAAGTTGAGTTAAAGGAGTGTTTGGCTCTAAACATGATTAGACAATGTAGTATTAATAATGGTTGTTTCTTAACTTGTTATGATGATATTTGATGTGTATCTGAACTAACTAAGAATTGCAGGTCGATAACACTTGATGTTATCAATTTTTCGAGTTTAAGCCTATGTTTGGCTTAACTCCTCATAAGGTAAGTTCCCATGAAAGGATTAATCTATGATTAAACATGTGTTAGTATTATAATATGTGATTGTTTTGCATTACATATTAGATGATAGATATGCTCCAGGAGAATTTTCGGATTTTCGTCGAAAAACAAAAAATATGCACATCTCTCTGTTTAGTTTTAGTAGTTTTGATCCATGGATCTAGTGGATCCCTCATTTTGGATCCGCCATGTGTTAGCGTTGGTTCCGCCATTCTTCAACCTGCGGATCAGGCGGATCCGAAAATTTGGATCCGCACGCCTTGTCGATTGGATCCGCAGGTATAACAGTAAACTTCTTAAACATTTTCGACTCATCCCGATTCTTAGATTTTAGTTTCTAGTATTCTTTAGAATAGGTTCACTGATCATTATACATCTTAGAATGATTTGGAAACTCTTAGAAACTTAAGAACAACATTTCCCACCAAAATTTGAATTTTTAAATTTAAGGAGTGAGTTACCTTTCTAATACAAACAAAGAACCCTTTTTAGGGATCCTTCAAATCCGTGGGTACATCACATCACAGGATTTTCCACTATCCCTTTGCATTTTCTGCATATCTTCATCATATTACTCAACATAAGTTCTATGGATTGACTTATGTGATGTGATTTGCACAAAGTTTTGTTCCAAATCATTAGGAACCAACATTCTCTATTGGATTTACATCAAATCCAAACACTAGTTTCTATAAACCATCTGCCTATATATTAAGATCATAACTTAGAGCAAAACTCACTCATTCACCTTCTTCACAACATATAACCTGTACATCTTAGTTCTCTTAACTCACCATGACCAAATCAACCAACTCCTCCACTTCTAGACCTCCAAAACGCACTGCCCGCATTAGTGTTAAGCCCTGTTGCTTCATAAATCTTGCTAACTCATCATCAGAGGAATCATCTCCTCTTAATATCTCATCTCCTATAGCGAGTGAAAATTTCCTTACTTTATCCACACCTACACCATCAAATGTTGTCATACAAACTCCACCTCCAACCATAACTCCAATAGCAACCACACCACCACCCGCTCCATCACAAACTGTCAAATCTCAATCACAACCAAACTCACCCAAACTCCAACCTATGGAGCTATTTAGGACTCCACCTACATCACCTCATCCATACCTTGATGACTTGGAGGATCTCCCACCAAGATCAACCAATCCTCCACCCATGACCTTTGAAGGTCAAGAGCCTATGCTTTTTCATCTGATTTTCTCGGATATTCATGGTCCTTTATACCATGATGCACCATCATCTCAACCTCAAATACCACCTCTCTCACCCACATCAACTCTCATTGCCATAGACGAGGCAATGTGGATCAATTTGCCTCAAACCCAAGAGGAGATTAGTGAAGAGCTCAACCGTCTCTACACTCTCTCGGGTATGGTAGATCACCGCCTCAATGAAGCCATGGACCTCCAAAACATCCTCTTAAACTCCCTCCAAACACCACCAACAACTAATGAACAAGCACAACCACCACCACCCAACAACCAATCACCACCACCACCACCACAACCAAATGAGTCTACTCTTTCGCCCGATTTTCCTCGCCATGATTGCAACATGTGTGAAAGAACCGCTCACATAGCTCAACGAACAAACATTTTGGTGCACGAGCTCCAAAATGAATTGAGGTTCATTTTGAACCACATTCTTGAGCGTCTAAACGCCATTTCTCATCCTCCTCAATAGGAGAATTTTAGTTTCATTATATAGGACCTTTTAGATGTTGTTGTGGGACTTTTTATTTTTAGGATGTATTTTTCATTTTCATGTAACATCATATTATGTTTGTGACTTTTGTCACATAATTTTCAATGAATGAATGTGATGTTTTTATGCTTATGAGTGATCAACATAAAGCATATTATCATTAGTTAGGTAACTAACATCATTATATAGCTATTTGGAATCTACATTATAGTTTGATCACTTGTACTTTAGGTACAAAATTTTGATCAGACACTACATTTTGACTTTTTAAAGTCAACTAGATTAACATTCTTATTTGGATGACCATTTCATATGCATTATGCTTCTCCATTGAAGCTATTCACAACTAACATTTCTTTTGCAGCATCTCATACCCTTCTAATGTATACGTTGGGACTCTTGTAATGGGGAGTATACATCAAGGGGGAGCATTTCATTTTTCTAACCATTTGTTTTGTAGGATCATGCATCATTACCTTGTTACTCCATTTAGGGGAAGTATCTAACAAGAGGGAGCTCTTAAAGTTCTCAAAATCGCAATTCGCTACGCAACTCTTCTTTTTGTTTCGACAAAAAGGGGGAGAAAGGATTAAGTTTGCATAACTGTGAATCATCACAGTACATACACTTTTGCATAAAAAGAGTTTTTAAACTCTAATAAAACAAACTTAATCTATATTTTAAAGAACTCATGCTATATTTATTCCTTTGCTCAAAAATATACTTTATGTTTTGTCAACAACAAAAAGGGGGAGATTATTAATACAAATATTGTCCTAAAAACGTTATTTATATTTTACGATCTTTACTTAGTTTTGTTAATGACAATTACAAAGTATATCCTTTAGCAAATTATAAATGCTAGCTAAAGTCTCTTTAAAACACATTTTACATTTCATAAGTTTACTTAGAATTACATTTGGCACATCTACTAGTTTATTTCCTTAAAAGGAAACTTTATTTTTAAAATGATACTATGACATCATGGCATGCATCATACATAGATTATGTAATATCTTGGCTAGATCTTCAAGCAAGATAGTTTACTTTAGGAGATTTTGATGTGACATAACAAGGATGTGAAGGATACAGCTGGATTTGGAAAGATATCCATAAACTCTTAGCTGTCATGTTTGGCGGAACCAAACGATATCAAAGACGGATCCCTTTTATGGGATCCGTCGGATCCGCCGGCTGTTCACCAGCTTGCCTATAAATAGCAAGCTCATCATTTGGACACACCATCACTCATATAGCCTAACATTCATACTCATTCATTTACATATCAACTAACATTTATCATTCATTCATTTCATTGATCTTTCCTTTTGTAGCAAAGGAGATTAAGCATCAAGGTTCAACACAGACGTGTGAAACCTTTGGCATAGTTACTGTGTGATATAGTTGTAGTTCACACATCATTATTTGTATCATTTATCTCAGTGAGTGTGGTTAGTGTTTTAGTCCTCAAAACACAAAGAGTGTAGGGAGTGGTTGTACCCTTGAGAAAGAACCAAACGGGAGTGGTTGTACCCTTGTAAAGAACTCGACATCTAGCTTAGTGTCGGTAATTGTATAGGCGACGTTAGGTTGGTTCTACCTTGAAATAGAACCCGGTGTTTAGCTTAGTACCGGAAAAGGAAGTAAGCGACGTGTAAAGGTTTTCTCCACCTAGAAGAGAGTTTGTTTCTTAGTGAAGGATAACTCTCGAGTTAGAGGCTCGAGGAGTGGAGTAGGGCAAGGAAGAGAGTCCTTGTAGCCGAACCACTATAAACATCCGTGTTGTGTGGTTTGATCTTTCCTCTCTTTACTTTTCATATATATATTTATTGTGTGAATATTTGTTTGTGCTTATTTCCTTTGAAATAACATAGAGTAACAATGTGAATTAATTTTAAAAACGGTAAAACTATTCAACCCTCCCCTTCTAGTTTTCCACGTTTATTATTATTTTTTTGTATCAATGATGAGTTGGTCTAGTAGTTGGGACTTCCCTTGGTGACCTTTAGGTCTCAAGTTCAAATCCCACTAATGCCAACTTTGAGATATTAGGAAGTCCCTCTATGAGGGCTTTGCTTGGGTATACCCAGGTTCAAGTCTGAGGGGGCAGGGTTTACCCCTATTAATCGTCGTGCCTTCGGGCGGATTAGTAGGGGGTTTTCCCCCCATCGGGTATTTGAATAGGCATTCCTACTTCGAGAGAGCTCTCTAGTGCTGGCCCGGTTAAGACAACGTAAGCTAGACCTCCCGCTGTCGAATCGCGACATGAAGTTTCAACGAAATTCACCTTTCAAAAAAAGATATAGATTCTTTTTTTGTTATAGTCCCGCTGAATCAATCCCCACCATCCATTTAAATATCATCCAATGGCTATGATAATTATGAACAACGTGTAGATTGATGTTGTCTTGTTTATCAGTTAGTGTTGTTCATCAGTTCATCAACAAGATTGATAAACTGATGAACACTTATAAACAACATGTAGATTGATGTTGTCTTGTTCATCAGTTAGTTTTGTTCATCAGTAGTTAGTCTTTTTCATCAATTAATGTTGTTCATCAGTTCATCAACAAGACTAACTGATGAACACTTATGAACAACATGTAGATTGATCTCAGTTAGTTTTGTTCATCAGTAGTTAGTCTTGTTCATCAGTAGTTAGTCTTGTTCATCAGTTAGTGTTGTTCATCAGTTCATGAACAAGACTGATGAACTGATGACTAAAACGTCATCTTTAACGTGCGATATCTCACTCATATGACATCGGATTTGAGGCATTCAAAAACCATGATAAAGATTGACCTAAAATCTATAACTTTTAAGTTTTACAATTTTTCTAATTCGAATTTAATATTAGTCAAATTTATGGTCAAAAACGCGATAACACACAATACGTACATTTTTTTTAAAAAAATTAACAATTAAAAAACATTACTTTTTGAATCTTACAGTGATAAAATGGTTAATGATGCATTGTGATACTAAAATTAGTGCATTTAACGCAATTTTAACACTAAAAATCTAAGTTAGACATTTTATCAAACACCTTGTGTGCAACAAATATGACTAAAATATCATCTTTAAGGTGCGATATCTCACTCATAACATATTGGATTTGAGTGATTCAAATTTCTAGTTAAAGAGTGAACAAAAGTCTACAACTTTCATGTTTTAAGTTTTTCATGATTCGGTATTTATGAGGGTAAAAAATAGGGTCGAAAATGCCAAAAAAATAAGAAAATCAAGACCCATTTGATATGTAAAAAAAAAGTTTCAAAATTTTTAACAAGATTTATACCAAATTAAAGAGGATTAAATTTTAGAAATTATGGTGAAATCGGTTTTTTCTAAAAGTTTATCGTTTAAGAGTTATGTGCGTTTGAAATTTGAGGAGGAAATGTAAAAACGGGGCAAATGATCATTTTACCCTTGGATGAATTTTTTGAATAAAATAAATTAGGGGGACACGTGTCACATGATGAGTGGCTTTTTACACTTTTTATTTACTACCACTTTGCAAAGGATGTGACTCAAAAGTTGAATACATACTAAAAGTATTTTTACTTTGCATGCTGCCAAGTTATTTGATTGGTTAGTTTATGAGGTGCATTGGCAAAAAAATTCATTCAAGAACTGCTTTTTTCTCTGCTAAGTTTCCATAGCACATTAAAGTACTAGCAATTTTGAGTTTTTGAAATACCTTCTTAATTTAACAAGTAAAATATGGTTTTGGGCTGCTCTAAACCAGATCTTGAAGTATTACTGCATTTTCATCTCGATTTTCAATATGGTGTTGCATGTTTTATGGAGCAATCTGATTTCGACTTTTATCCCCAAAAAGGTTTGTTTCTCATATCTTATCTATAATTAGATTCAGTTATTCTTCTTATGTTGTTCTCTAATTCATATCCTGTGTAGTTTTTCTTCAGCTTTCCTACCATAAATAAATGAGGGGCTTTCTATATTTTCCATAAGTCTGCCATTCCCATCAGCCGATCAGGTATTTTTGTGTTTTTACTTTTGGTTTCTATTTCACAAAATAATGAATGGGGTTGTGATGATAACATAGACTAAAGCTTACGTGAATCAAGTTTTGTTCATGGATCAATGGATCATTGTTGATAGTATAGGACTTTTAGTGTTTTATGTGTTCTTTTTTATGCACATTGATAAAGCTCAGAATGAGCATATTTTTAGTTGCGTTATCGTTAGTTTTGTGCAACATATTTGGTTATATTTATATGTTTTTGTTACTTAATCGTGAAAAAGTGTATATGCAAGTGAAGTTAGAAGCCACGCAAGGACTCAGTGATTTGAAGGTACCAAGATTTCCATGATTCAACGTCAAAGAAATATCAAGTTCTATGGAAGAAATCAGTGCCACAACCAAGGATAGAGTACGCAACGAATTAAGTCAAAGAAAAGTCAAAATTGTAAATACGAGAAGACTCCATCCGATCGGACGGAGCCCGCATCCGATTCGGATAGATGTTTTGGGAAGTAAGCAGCCGATCGGATGGATCCTCATCCGATCGTTTGGACTAATTTTGCAGTTACAAAGAAGCATTAATTGATGGATTTACTCCTCATAATCATTGTGGTTGATCATTTCCTTCATATTTACTGTACTAGGTCATTTTTACTTGGATAATAAGTGTTCTTTTACTATATAATGGGATCCAAGGCTAGATACTAAGTGGGACATTCTCAATTTGTGACTGACTTTACACAAAAGCTATTACTCACTTATTATATTACCCGAAAGTCTAGAAGTGCTGTAAAAACGTCCAGGAGTTGTTTACGGGTCGTATTAGGCGATTGGAGGAGTGTGGTTGCTATAGTTCCACGAATCTAGTTCTCGTAACTCTAAGATTGGTATATCTTGTTTTATTTGCAATGAACTACTTTTACTTTAAGTTTAATGAAAGTTATGTTTGTTACTTGTGTTCTATTATGATGAATGATATAGAGTAATTTCTTGGTATACTTGTGTGTATGATATAACTATTGTATGAGTATTCTTATCTAGAGTGATGCATGAAAATCTTTCTTGTTTTATGATTTTGTTGGAATAACATCTAGTCTTGCTTAATTTATTGGTAAAAACATTTAAAGAATAAAAAGGCCGAAAGGATTTTCTTCATGTTTTTATTCCAAAACGTTAGTGCACGAATTAGTATGGATCATAATGTGTGACAATCATCATGTTTACTCATTAAAATAGATTTGAAACGATTTCATCACGAGATAAGGCCGAAAGGATTCGTAAGAACAAATAAGATAAGAATTGCTTTTCAAAACAAATGAAGTTTCAAGAGAATTACCGTATTAGTTAAATAGGCCGAAAGGGTTGACTAATTGGGAGAATTCTTAACAATGATTTACTATGATATAAACCATTGATTGTTAATCATTTACATTAGATTGTGCATCATTACAAGTTACACCAAACTTTACGAATACTCTAAACAATTGGGACATGAATCACACAATTAGGACATGAATCACACAAAATCCACCAAATTGGGTCCAAGAAATTCGACCATAAGTGTTAATTGGAAGTTACAGGAGTGTTTAGAGATCATCCATGGCTCCAAAACAAGTAAGTAACATCATCAATTTGGTTTAATTAGATCTTAATTCGGATTTATTAAATTAGGTCATAATTTGGGGATTTTTGATAGACTTCAAATTGAGATGTAATCTTTTAGGAATAGATGGGTAATCGATAGAGGAATACATTGCAAAAAGAATTACATTGATTGATTAAGTTTTGGAAGAGAATTAATTGATTGAATTTTCGGATTCAATTAGGTCAAAACTTTGAATCGAATTAGTTTGCAATTGATGATTCACAAATGTTATAGGCTTGTTTCTCAGTGATTTTAGGTTACTACATTGTTGATTAGAGCACCAATTAAGGAATTGAATTCACAAAATATTTCTAGTGTTCTAGGATTAATTAAGAAATCATGTGGAGATGTTTTGGATGGATATAGGGACGAATTGAGGATGTAGAAATCGACATAAGAGTTCAAATGAAAGATAGGAGTGGAGTAAAATTGATAGGAATCGATCAAGAAGTCGTCGAAAGGCTTATGCATTCTACAGAAAAACCCAACCGAATCGGATGCGCGGGCATGCCGATCGGTTGGGCTGGGTTCAGAGTGCCATCCGATCGGATGGAAGGCATGCCAATCGGATGTAACTTTTGGTAAAGGAAAAATGAAAATTTCAAAATGGAACCTAGGGACTTCTATAATGTGTAGCGTTTGTTCTAATACTCTTACACTAACATGTATTTGTGATTTCTACGATGAGAAGTTCATTTGGTTATGATTAGGTCGCCTATTTGTTCTAACAACTAACGCAACATGTTTTTCAAATGTTTTTCTTTAAGGATGTTGCAGGAGGATCAAGCATAGCAAAAAGGACTAGAGAGGCCACCAGGAAGAGGGAACAAATGCCAATTCTGGAATGTCATCCTAACCTCCTATGGCGAGGGGAAGATCTAATGGTCCGGAAATCTTATTATGTCATTCTTCTCAAAATTGGTAGATGGGTGACCCATTCCCCAAGAATTATTAACTGGAAGGCAATGGAGGAGCTCGGTTATGATGAGTTTCTGGAAGATATGTTCCTCATTAGGATTTTGTGGAACAGACAGATATTGACTTCAAGAATGTGGGAAAGGGCATTTAATATAATAAAACCGATATACAAAGAATGGTGCCTAGAGTTTTTGTGTTCCATGAGGATGAAACTGGAAGTTACTGATATTCGGGTTACAACCAACAAATTTCTTGATTTCAGACCAGGAGGTAAGAAACATGAAGTCACACTATTTGAGTTTGGAAATTTGTTAGGTTTATACTATTAGAGATAGCCCAAGCCTGATTTGTGGGCTTAGGGTCCGTTAGGGTTTTATTATGTCTCATGTAACCTCTATATATTGTTCCTGAATAATACATTATACCTACGGGGAATTATGTAGTCTAACATGGTATCACAGCCACAGCCAGGTTCCTAACCTAAAACCTAAAACCTTTGCTGTCATCACGCTCAAAATTCACCGTACTAGAATCACCTTCGTTAAATTGTTTATTCATAAATCAACCTTTAATGCAATTCTCCTACTATCACTATCATCAATAAATAAATCAACCTTTGTTGCCTCACTTGGCCCCACGTGTACAACCTCGAGAATAGTTCACTCATATTCTTCCGCTGCCTCCGAATGTATCAAAGGTCTTTGCTTGTTGTCTTTTGCTAACACCCAACAATGTGGTTTTCAAGTTTTGCTCATCAAAAACCTAAAGGACAACGCCCAAGAGACCTCCACAGTCCGCTAGTCAATCAGAGCAACAATTTCCCTTTCTTCTGTTGAGTTTTATTTTTATTTTTATTTTTTTAGTTTCTTTCTTATGATGTGATGATAAAAAAAAATAAGAATAATAAAAATAAAATAAAAAATAAAAAATTGTAATTGTTTCATTGTTTGTTTGATTAGTCGATTGTTCATACGGCTTTGTTACTAGTCGATTAAAGTTGACCGTTGGTACCAGTCCCTAAAGTCGACCGTTGGTACGGTTGTGTTACCAGTCGACCGTTGATACGGTTTTGTTACGAGTCGACTAACGTTAATGTTTTATTTATTTATTTATTTTTCTTTTCTAGTTTATTACTCAAGTCCGAGCTTTCATGATTTCGCCGCTCGGACTGCTGGGGAGTATTAGAGATAGCCAAGCCCGATTTGTGGGTTGTGGGTCCGTTAGGGTTTCATTATGTCTCATATAACCTCTATATATTGTTGCTGAATAATACATTATACCTACGCGGAATTATGTAGTCTAACATATACTCTGATGAGGATTTGAGTAATAAGGATTTCAAGTTTTTAATAATGAGTGGAGAAAGGAGTAAACATAATTTTGATGCACGTGGATATTCGAATAGAATTGGCATGGAAGATAAGCTAGTATATGGGGAAAGTAAGGTTTCGTCAATCAAGAAACCTATTTTGCAAATACTACACAGGGTTGTAGTACAATCGTTGTTACATAGGACTTCTAGTGTTGATTTGATTTATGAAGATGATTTATGGGTTCTACAAGCATTAGAAGAGAAGCATCCCTTGAGGCATTTGAACGTAGCTTGGGTGATAGTGCAACATTTGCACCAACGCGCGGCCGTAGGGACAAAGAATTACAAATGTGTGGGTCATTTTATTTCACGGATAGCCAAGAATCTTGGGCTATTTAAAGAGAAAGAAAATAATCTTTTTAGTGAGCCAGTTACTCCATTGAGCATTGATATCAAGGGGTTCACGCACCTTTGAGAAAGCAGGAATGGGAAACTCAAAGGACTTCCAGAAGTTTTAGATGTACAACCAATAACAACCTGGGACGGTTGATCAGTATTTGTTTTAAAAACAATTATGTGTGTTTAATTATTTCTATCTCTACTTTCTTAACTCTTTTCTTTAGGATTAATAACGTACTTTAACTATGGTTTGTTTTTAATTTACTTTGGTTTGCTTTAGTATTGTTTGTTTGTTTTGTTGTTTCGTATATTTTTGCTGTTTTTGCAGGGTTGATATGCAGGAAGCTTATTGTTGGTCAATACTTGGAGTTGGAGAACTCATTTGCTTATTTGTGATCAAATATGCATATTGCGTATTTACCTCGGTAGTATCTTTTTAACTAAATTTTTTCCATTTCCTTTACTTTGAAGTTCATTTTTATTACATTGAGGACAATGCAAAACTTAAGTGTGGGGGAAAATGCATATTGCGTATTTACATTGAGGAAAAATGGTATAATTTAAATTTTTTATTTTTTATTTTAGGTAAATTTTATAGTCGAGTAACTAAAATTCGTTCGCCCTTGATTATCTAGTTGTTTTCATACGTAATTTATATATATTAAAAATAACTAGATTATTTCAATGGTAAAATGAGGCTATTTGAAATTTTTTGGAACTTCATCAAATTATTAGAGAAAATTCATTCTGGATTCGATAACACTTACTAGTGCATGTTATAGCCTTTTTCACCTTAAATTTTGAGAATTTAAGCCTTTTTGTATAAAACATACATCTTTTTTGCTATATATTTTGCTACGGGTGTGCCGGTGATTATGTTGATTCTAGAACTTTTACTTGTTATGCATTACGGTTAAAATCACTTTCGAGTGATAAAAATATATTCAAGTGATAAGAGGCAACTTAAGATTTACACCAAATGGCCATCCGTTTACAAAAATAATTTTTGCTAACCACATCGGTTAGTTAATCTTGTATTTGGAACCCATTTGTTAGCGTTTATCTTTAACGCTAGATACCCTTAGTTAAACCTTCTGAGCCATTCTTTTCTTTTGATTAAACCCAGAAAAATAAAAAAATATTTTATACTTTACACCTTAGCCTTACCCGAATCAAGTTCATTTGATGTTCGAAAGCTATTTATTTTTTGATGATTACGCGTTGACCACACTTTGAAATGTGTATGTGTTGTTTCAACGAAGAAGGAGGTCGCTACTCTTATTTGTATTTTTGTAGCATGTGATCATCCAAAGTGTGGGGCTGACGATGAAAGGAGAAAGTGAAGTTAAAAAAAAAGAAAAGAAGATGTGAATAAAGTGAAATAGCTGATGTGCTATTATTTATGAAGTATCAATTAGCCAATATGCTAAGAGGTGATAAGTAAGTATGAAGATTCAGAATGATGATCGAAGAAGTTGGGAAAGTAATCGTTTATGGTATAAAGAGTTGGAAACGGAGTTTTGGACTTGATTTTTATTTTTATTTTTATTTTGTAGAAACTAATCACAAATATTTTCCATACCTTATCCTTTCTTTTACCAAATTAATTTATTCCTTCAGATATAGTAATGGCTTTGTGAAAATATGTAGTACTTGGATATTTTAGTGATCATCCGGTTTTTGAATAATTGAATGACGCGCCAGCGATCTAGTGCGCATTTTGGTGACCATCCGTTATGCAAATAACGCGCCAGCGAGCCAAGGTACATTCTAGTGACCATCCGTTGTTTGGTTAATCAAAAATTCATGCCAGCGATCTATTATATTCTTGTATGAAATGTTTGAACATTAGCCGGTAACCCTTTTAACCTAAACCCGAATAAAAGACCTCTTTGATGCTATATTTATTTGTTTTGATACTTGTACAAGCCTATGGTAAGATGCAGGAATCATGACTGGGCAATGAGTGATTTACATATACCAACCAATCTACACATGATTTACATAACCATCAACTCTGCCACTTCAACCAACTTATCTACATTAAGCTTAGCAGTTTTAACTGTCTCCACAATTACTTCAACATCAATAGGCAATAGCAGTCACATTACCCAGTTTTTCTCGAACCACAAACTCATCACCAGCATCAACATCTTCTTCCACAATATCTTCAACACCTACAGGAGTAATACCAGCATCATGTACATCCTCTAGTCCTGTATCTACATCAAACATTTCTTGATCCTCCCCTGAAGCTTTGCTTGCATTCCTCCCCTATTTGGGAGCATCCTCCCCCAAACTAGCTTCACTGGCAGAGGATTCCACCGTGAATGCTGAACCAATTTTATGTATCCTTTTAAGCTTATGAGTCTTTGCCCTCTTTCCCTTTTCAAGCTTCTCAACTCTCTGCTTCAGATGTGTAATCTCATTCTGTTGTGAGTTAGTAAGAGTCTGTAGGGCAAGGACCTGTGATTGTAAATTGGTACAAGTTTCCATCAATTCCTTCAAAATTTCCATACTACCCTCACCACTTCGGATTGTGTTAACTATCCTGAGATTTGGATCACTGGGAATGTTAGACACAGTCTCAACCCTAGGTTGAGCACTTGTGCCCCCTTGGTTTTTTGGCACCTGAGGATTCCATCCTCTAAGTAAGTTCCATAGGAACTTGATTCAGTAGATGTTGCCTTTGATTGGGTCTTATTGATGTTACCACTGACCTGCTCTGCTTCTAAGCTAGCAGCAGTAGTGGCAGCCCTTTCTAAACTACCTCCCTTCTCCTCATGGGTAGCCTCATCTGCTTCCATACCAGCACTAGCCTGAGGTAGCTGAGTGCCCTGTTGGGTTTTCCTACGTTGATAGGTCTTTTGCATTATTGAGGAAATAGATAAAAAGGTGGGTGTGTGTTGGGTTACAGTGGGAGTTCCTGAACTTTCACCCTGATTTTGACCTAGTTCCAACATTGTTTGAAACAATGATGTTACTATGCCTGAAAAATCTTTTCCCTCTCTCTTCATGTTAACAAAAAAATTTCTAGTATGAAAGGGAGCCACATAAACCTTTTTGTGAGTTTTCTTTTCAGAAAACTGTCTGTCCATAAGTAGTTGTAAAAATCTTGGATATAAGAAAATTTTGTTTGATGAACTATCCAAGCCCTTAACCACACTATCAAAAATTTATTTTGAAAAATTGAATTTTTGATTTTTAGCCAAGCAGATAATGGCAGAAGCCATATTGCTGCTAAATTAATTCCAACCAGCTGTCTTTGGACTAAGACACTGCAAGATAGTGTGGATTAAGAATTTCCACTGTGGGGAAAAGTAGGATTTGAAAATTTTTAAAGAATCATTTTTCCTTATATACCCCATCAGTGCAAGGTTTTCAAAAATCTCAGAGTTTGAGAAACACTCAATTCGCTTAGTATCTGCTAGGTGAAGAACTCTCCTAACAGATGCTTCAGTAATGAGTATCTCTTGCCCATCAACAAGGGCATGGATCTGTGCTTCCCCATTAATTGTTTTGACCTTTATAGTAGACCAAAACCGTTTAATTTGAGAAATATATATAGTAGGATTTACTGTTAATGCATACTTTATATGGGTTGCATTAAGAAAATCAATGATTTCAGTAAAACCTTCATACTCTTTAGGTTTTTGCAAGAATGCAATCATGTTGTGTGAGTCGGCAAAAGTTAGGTTCGTCATTATGTGTTTTTGAAAAATCGTGTTGGGATTTGTTTGATTTTGCAATTAGATGATAAAATTATGTTGAGGTTTCGTTTAAGAGAGTTTTTGATTGGATAAAAACACTTGTGTGAATAATTGAAGGATATAAACCCTTAATCGTTTGAAGTTCAAAAATAGTACCCTGCACTCTCAAACTTAGTAGCAGAAACCTAGCATCATTAAGTTAAGCTTGGCAGCATTAACTTATGCCTGGCAGCATAAACCCAGTTTCCACTCCAATAAGCTTATTTATCAGCACTCCAACACTTTTCTTAGCTTATCCTACAAAAGATTAGTACAAAAACCAAAAAAACACAAGCAATAACATTTCACAACAACCATAACCTCTAATTATACTTAGCAGATTTAAGTATAATTAGCAGCATTAACTAGCAGTTCTAAATATAACTAGGAGTACTAATTATACTTAACAACAGAAACTCTTATTGACTTGAATAACAATATTAATCCATACAAAACTTTACAAAAACACAAAGAGATAAGAGATTTTTAAAGATTTAACATTCCAATACTAGCAATTAAAAATTAAAATCTACTCACATCAAAAGCTTTTGTGAGCAAATCTGCAACATTATTATGAGTATGGATTTTAACCATTTGAATTAACTTATTTTTATTACAATCTCTTATAAAATGGTGTCTTATCTCTATATGCTTTGTCTTTTAGTGATAAACAGGATTTCTAATTATGCACATAGTACTGCTATTATCAATAAAGATTTTGTTATGCATAAAATTGTATCCATAATCCAGCATATGATTATGAATCCAGAGCACTTATCCACAGCAACTTGAAGCAGCCACATATTCAGCTTCTATTGTGGAGTTTGCAACCACAGTCTGTTTCTTGCACTGCCATGAGATCAATCTACATCAAAGAAATTAACATCCACCTGTTGTAGATTTCCTATCCAAGCTTGCTCCAGCATAATCACTATCAGTGTATGCTACCAAATCAAAAGGTGAATCTTTTGGATACCAAATGCCCAATTTAGGTTGACCTTTTAAGTACCTAAAAATTCTCTTCACAGCATGAAGATGTGAAACTTTAGGAATGACTTGGTATCTAGCACAAGCACACACTGCAAACATGATGTCAGGTCTTGAAGAAGTAAGGTACATCAATGAACCAATCATTGATCTATACAAATGAACATCCACTTCTTCACCATCTTCATCCTTGAGTAAAGGCTTGCCAACTTCCATTGTTGTGCTTGCAGACTTAACATCTGTATACCCAAATTTCTTCAAAATCTCAGCAACATATTTATCTTGACTGATAAATATGCCATCCTCCTTCTGTTTGACTTGCAACCCTAAGAAGAATGTAAGTTCTCCCATAGAACTCATCTGAAATTTCTCATGCATCAACTTCTCAAATTCAAGACACAACTCCTTGTTTGTAGAACCAAAAATGATATCATCAACATATACTTGAACCAGCAAAATATCACCTTTGTGTCTTCTAATAAACAAAGTCGTATCAATCTTTCCTCTGTGAAATCCATTGTCCAACAGGTATGTTGAAAATGTTTCATACCAAGCTCTAGGAGCTTGATGCAATCCATAAAGTGCTTTCTCCACCATGTAAATTTCTTAGAAAAATTAGGATCTTCAAACCCTGGTGGTTAAGAGACATATACTTCTTCTTCAATTGTCCCATAAAGAAAAGCATTCTTCACATCTATCTGATACACTACAAAGTCTTTATATGAAGCATAAGCTAGAAACAGTCTTATAGCTTCAATTCTTGCAACAGGAGCAAAAACTTCATCATAATCAATCCCTTCTTCTTGTGTGTATCCCTGAGAAACTAATCTTGTTTTATTCCTTACCACAATACCTCTTTCATCTTTCTTACATCTGACAACCCATTTAGTACCAATTGCTCTTTTTTTCTTTAGGCAAATCTACCAAAGTCCAAACTTCTTATAACTTGAATTGTAAAAGCTCTTCCTGCGTAGCTTCTACCCATCTTGGATCATTCAGTGCTTGAATTGTCTTCTTGGGTTCCACTTGTGATAAGAAACAAGCAAACTAATGAACTCAAATAAGTACATTTTATTACTATCATTTATCCTATTAATTTGACTTTTTTTATTATATTATGTGTGAGGATTGATACTTAATCGTTTACTTTTGTAATTCTCAGGTAAAAACAAGCATTTGGTGAAACTTGGCAATTTTGGACTAATTATGGAGCAAAACATGCAAGAAGTTAAGAGTCTACCGAAATGTACAAGATCAAGACATTCTGCTCCAGATGCGCCGCATCTCACTTATTACATACGGCACATCGCTATCAAGATTTCACAAGATATTATCCAAGACGGCAAAGGACATGCGCCGCATCCAAGAATGAAGATACGCCGCATCTTCTGGCGGTGTACGAATATTCCTGAATATATTAATCTTGGACCCCACGCGAAGTTAAGTCAATGCGCCGCATCTACTTACTAGATGCGCCGCATCTTACCCTCAGACGGAAACTATAAATACCCCAAGACCAGACGAATTTCGAGAGCATAATATTATATACGAGGTACGAAGACCAGAAACCTAGGACGAATTCAGACGAATAGGCAGCACAAGACACACCCGAACGAAGATACAAGAGCTGTAAGAAGGTGCTGCATGTGTTTAATTCATTAAGTAGTTTTGTTTTATTGTGTTAGTAAACTTTAATTCATCAGGATTGATGGCTTGTGTAATGTGACAACGGAAAGATTGCACTCCCTTAAAACTGCTTTCCCATCAATTAAAGTTTATATGTTGATGTCTTTGGTTACTACTTATTAGTGCATTGATAACCTCTGTGTTTATTAGTGGCCTGCGCATTTGACTGCGGAAAATAATGTGGCTCCCACGGTTGTTACTAAATTGATCACTTAGGAATAACTTTTAGACATAAGTAATCATTAAGGGTTTACTCGCCGATAAGAATAGGACCAACGAGAAAGGATTAACTACATACACTTCATATAAAACTATCAATAAAACAAGTGACAATCTACTTAATCATAAGGACAGATCTTCTTATTGTCTCAAGTATTTATCTGTGTACGTGTGTGCTATTCGCTGATTCGTGCCTATTGGTTTAGTTTATTATTTAATTGCAACCAAATCATGCCAGTCTCTCAAGCTGAACCCCCTTGCGTTAGATTAGGTTGTATAGCTAACTTAATATATTAAAATACTGATTAGAATAACGAGATAATACGTTCCACTCTTAGTGATCGACACTCTACTTACCATTATATTCATACTGACCGGGTACACTGCTCGTTAAGTGTGTGTGTTATTGATAAGTCGGCTAAATATAAATTTAAAACTTGAATAGGCATTAATACTGCTAAACCGCAACGACACATCGCACGCATCAAGTTTTTGGCGCCGCTGCCGAGGAGTGAATTGTTATTATCTGTTAATTTGATTAGTATTTTAATTATGTTTTTAATTTTTTATCTAACTGCTAACTGTGCTGTATATTAGGTTAATTTGCATTCATTGTATTATTTTGCATATTTTCTGTTTTGTGTGTTATTTGTTTGCTTTTATATGTGTTTATTTTCGTTTGTGTTTTTATTTGTTTTTATTTTTCGTATTTTTTGTGTTCTGCTATCGTTGTACTGAGCTTAATCGAACGATACGGCGCATCTATTTTCATAGATACGGCGTATTGCGTTTAATTTTTATAAAATACAACGCGTTTAATTAATTCGATACGACGCATCTTTTCCCCAAGATACGGCGTATCTGTTTTTGATAAAAAAAAATTTCTAAACGTTAACGTGATACGACGCATCTGCCTTAGCAGATACGGCGTATCTATTATTTTAATTAAAAACAGTTTTCGAATTATTAAACAGATACGGCGTATCGATTTTTATCGATACGGCGTATCTTCTGAATCAAAAATCTTATATTTTGAAACGTAACGAAAATACGGCGCATTAACTTTTGTTAATACGACGCATTTAATTTTAAATAAATATCGATTTTTGATAATTAAAACAGATACGGCGCATTCTAATTTATAAGCGGCGTATCTATTTTCTGAATAAAGTCTGATTTAATTTTAACGATTATAAGATACGGCGTATCCAACTTTTTGGATACGGCGCATCGTCTGCAGATATCAGCAACTTTTATTTTTCTTATCTCCGAACGGAAAATACTCTGACCCTTATACCTGGAAACTTTTACTTTGAAATCTACCTATCTTTAATTTTCAGGAACGATGTTCGATATTTTCCCCAACTTGTTCGGAAGACCCCGAAGAAATCTTACCATGGAAGAGTTTGCACTACAAATCGCTCAAGCCAATGAAAAAGAACATCATGAAGCAAGAAACTTTATTAATGAATTCAAAGGCAGTCATGAGCTGTTACTAAAGGAACAAAATAACATGATTTATGGATTTGCAATTGAAGTGCACCAATTGTCAACGGTGCTTAACAGGGTTCTTTTGGTAAAGCAAGACTTGAAAGGGATTACAACTAGAGGCGGAAAGTCAACCTTTCAAATCGGAGGGACACCCGAGGATGACGGTACAAACAAGATTTCCCTTGAATTTTTATCACCTGAGCAAGAGCAACCAAAAGAGACTGATCCAGAACCAGTAATTAGAGAAGAACCTTCTGTTGAACCTAAACGATCAACACTACCTTTCCCACATAGGGTAAGGAAAGAGAAAGAAGATGCCTATCAAAAAAAATTCCTGGAGAATCTCAAGTAGCTGCAGCTAAGCATACCATTTATGGAAGCCCTGGTGCAAATGCCAAAATATGCTAAATATCTGAAGAGCTTGCTTACAAACAAGTCTAAACTCGAAGAGGCTTGCACAATAACAATGGGAAAAGAAGCTCAGCAGCATTGCTCAACAAACTTCTGTCTAAAGAAAAAGATCCAGGGAGTTTCACTATTCCTTGTCAAATTAAAAATTTGCATATTGAAAATGCTTTAGCCGACCTAGGAGCTAGTATAAGTCTTATGCCCTCTTCTATGTATGATAAATTAGGTCTTGGTGAACCAAAACCTACTAGGATGTGCTTAGAACTAGCTGATAGGTCCATACAATACCCATTAGGAATAGCTGAAAATATATTAATAAAAGTTGATAAATTTGAATTACCTATCGACTTTGTTATCCTCGATATGCCTGAAAATTCTAGAACTCCTATAATATTAGGACGACCATTTTTAGCCACTGCTAGGGCCATAATTGATGTTTTTAATAAAAAGATAACTCTTACCATAGGAAAAGATGAGGTTGAGTTTAACATGGAACAATCTATGAGTAAAGATAATTCCGATGACGATGAATGCTATAATATCGATGTTTCTGATGACACGATTAATCAATTTACTCAGAAATTGTTAAAAAGTAATTTACTTGATTCTTTTCTGCTTAAAAATCTAGAAAACACAATTGCTATAGAAGATCAAGTTGAAGAGAATACTATTGATAATGATTTAGCTACTGACTCTGCTGTATTTAACGCCATACGGCGCATCGAAAATATCGATGCGGCGCATCTATCTAATGACAGCAGCGATATAGTTAAAGAACAAGTTTATTCCGCTAGTGCTACTGAAATTGATAATGTTAAACCTGTGCTTAAGGATCTCCCTTCTACTTTGGAGTATGCCTATTTAAATGGAAATACTAATTCGCCAGTTATTATTGCATCTGATTTAACGCCAAAAGAAAAAGAATCCCTTTTGCAGGTACTATATAAACGAAGAGGAGCATTAGCGTGGAGTATTTCTGATATTAAGGGAATTAGCCCGTCATTTTGTACGCATAAAATCCTTATGGAGGATGAATTCAAGCCAACTATCCAACCTCAAAGGCGTTTGAATCCAAAAGTCCAAGATGTGGTGAAAAATGAAATTGTGAAATTACTTGACTCCGGACTTATCTAACCAATTTTCGATAGCTCGTGGGTCAGTCCTATCCACGTTGTACCAAAAAAGGGAGGAATGACGGTGGTACTCAATGACGATAATGAACTAATCCCTTCAAGAACCGTTACTGGATGGAGAGTTTGCATCGACTATCGCAAACTCAATGATGCTACGCGAAAAGATCACTTCCCTCTTCCATTTATTGATCAAATGTTATAAAGACTATCAGGTCATGATTATTATTGTTTTTTAGATGGTTTTTCAGGTTTCTTCCAAATACCCATAGCCCCCGAGGATCAAGAGAAGACGACTTTCACCTGCCCTTATGGAACCTTCGCCTATAGGAGAATGTCGTTCGGACTATGCAACGCCCCTGCTACTTTCCGATGTTGTATGACGGCTATCTTCCATGATATGGTAGAAGAATTTATGGAAGTCTTCATGGACGACTTCTCGGTGTTCGGTAACTCATTTAGTGATTGTCTATTTAAACTTGATAAAATGCTTGCTAGGTGTGAAGAAACTAACCTTGTTCTTAATTGGGAAAAATGCCATTTTATGGTTAGAGAGGGAATTGTGTTAGGACATAAGATTTCTGGGAAAGGTATAGAAGTCGATAAAGCTAAAATTGATGTAATTGCCAAACTACCTTACCCCACTAATGTAAAAGGTGTTAGAAGTTTTTTAGGGCATGCTGGATTCTATCGTAGGTTCATAAAAGATTTTTCAATGATATCTAGGCCTATGACCCAATTATTGCTAAAAGATGCGAAGTTTCACTTTTCTAAAGATTGCAAAACGGCATTTAACATACTTAAAGAAAAACTAACTTCTGCACCAATTATAATTTCACCGGATTGGAATCTGCCTTTTGAACTAATGTGTGATGCTAGTGATTTTGCTGTTGGAGCTGTACTTGGTCAAAAGATTGATAAGAAATTTAAGCCAATTTATTATGCTAGCAAAACACTGAATAATGCCCAAGAACATTACACCACCACGGAAAAAGAACTTTTAGCAGTAGTTTTTGCATTCGATAAATTTAGATCATACCTTATATTGTCAAAAACTATGGTTTACACTGACCATTCTGCTTTGAAGTATTTGTTCAATAAACAGGATGCCAAGCCAAGGCTTATTAGGTGGGTTTTATTGCTCCAAGGATTCGATATTGAAATTAAAGATAAAAAGGGTGCCGAGAATCTAGCTGCTGACCACTTATCTAGACTTGAAAACCCTAATATGGAGGTGCTTGACGAAAGGGAAATAGCTGATGACTTTCCTGATGAACACCTTATGATGGTAGGAATTAAGAGCAATAATAATGGACCATGGTATGCCGACTTTATAAACTTTATTGTTGCAAATGAAATTCCAAAAGGGCTAACATCCGAAGAGAAAAGAAGGTTTCTAACTCGCGCTGGCGAGTATATTTGGGATGAACCTTATGCCTTTAAATTATGTCCCGACAATATTATACGAAGATGCGTAGATGGTGATGACATCCCAGCAATATTGGCACATTGCCATTCAGGGCCAACGGGGGGACATCACGGTGCAGTCATAACAAGAAGAAAGATCCTTGATGCAGGATTTTATTGGCCCACTATGTTGGATGATGCAAAAGACTATATAAAAGGATGTGATGCGTGTCAACGATCCGGGAATATAACATCAAGAAACGAAATGCCGCAAAACTATATCCATGTGTGTGAAGTTTTCGACATATGGGGATTGGACTTCATGGGACCGTTTCCTGAATCTAAAGGTAATAAATATATTTTGGTTGCTGTTGATTACGTATCAAAATGGGTCAAAGCGCAAGCATTACCAACAAACGACAGCAAGGTAGTACTTAAATTTTTGCAAAGTTTGTTTTCTAGGTTTGGAATTCCTAAGGCATTCATTAGCGATAGGGGAACACACTTTTGTAATCACCATCTGGGAAGAACCTTCCAAAAATATGGAGTATATCATAGGGTTTCCACCGCATACCATCCTCAATCCAATGGGCAAACTGAAGTAACCAATAGGGCTATAAAGCGAATTCTTGAAAAAACGACTGGATATAATCCAAAAGGGTGGTCTGACAAGTTAAATGATGCTTTATGGGCATTTCGTACAGCCTATAAGACACCAACGGGATGCACTCCATTTCGTCTTGTATACGGAAAAGCATGCCACCTACCGGTCGAAATTGAACAAAGTGCATATTGGGCTTTGACGAATTGTAATATGGATATGGAAGCTGCAACGAAAAACCGTTTCATGGAACTTAATGAACTCTATGAACTAAGAGATGAGGCCTACAAAAATACTAAGATCTACAAAGAAAGAACTAAAAGATGGCATGACTCGAGGTTACGTGGGGATAAAACGTTTACTATTGGAGAAAAAGTGCTATTATTTAATTCCAGATTAAAGATGTATCCTGGTAAACTTAAATCAAGATGGACGGGTCCGTTCGTTGTCAAGAAAGTGTATCCATATGGAACTATTGAAATATGCGATAAAAATGGTTATATATTCAAAGTAAACGGGCAACGTGTGAAGAAATACTTTGATAATAAAATTGAGGATAATGAGAACGAGGTGGTGGAGTTTGAACCTGAAGTATTGGAATAAAGAGCTGAACGTGAGTCTAACTTGAAGACTCTGGAATAAAGACAAGTGCTGACCGGGAGACAACCCGGAGAAATTTTTATTATTCTGTTTTTGTGTCGAGTCAGTCAGGCCGCAGAGGATACGGCGCATCTCAATCCTGAGATGCGACGCATCTCCTGCAATGGTCATATCTTCCTTTATTTTTCCGCATTTTTTACTTTTCGACTTTAAAACTTTTTATCAGTTTATTTTAATGCGGCGCATCCCTGGTTAAGGATGCGGCGCATCTTCTATTCTGATCCGTATTTATTCCAGGCTCGATACGGCGTATCTTCTTCCATAAGATACGGCGCATCGACTGACCTGACGATTTTCATTTTTAATTTTTATGTTTTATTTTTTCTAACTACTAATGTATTATGCAAGTTTGAACCTTTCTTAACTTAGGTGTGTTTTAAAGTCTTGGTGGTATTATAGATTCCTGCATTTCCTGTGGATACATCTATTATGAAGCTTAAACGTTCTCATCCACAAGAAAGATGATTTTTGCTCTTATACAAATGGAGGATCATACCGAGCAAATCTCAGGGGAGTTTTTCTGTTCTAATTCTTTTATTTTCCAGTTTTTAACCTTTTATAAAAACAACGAGGACGTTGTTTAACTTAAGTGGGGGGGATTGGAGAATTAGAACACTTAACACTTACTTGTCCTAAACTTTTAAAAAAATATGCTTAAAATGTGCTTAATATATCAAAACTTAAAATTTTTTAGCATGTTTTTGTTTAAAGTCTAAGTTGCATTGTTGCACACATGACGTTATTTTCAAAAATTGTGATTTTTCAAAATTCACAAATCTATGAGTGTGCCGGTGACTTGTAAACTTTAGAACTTGGCTTGTATACTATTCGAGACCACCATAATAAGTATTATTTATATAATTGGAATGACTTGTCTAAATTGGTAAATTTCTAGGATTACACCCAAATAGCCTTTATATGTTTTGTGTTATTAGCTAACTACACTGGTTAGTTAACCCCCGTATAAACCCTTTTGTTACTCTCACTTTTAGAGTAAGATACCCCTAGAAAAACACTCAGAGCCATTCCTTTCGTTTCTTACACCTTTGTTAAAATGTTTCGTTACACCCTTACACCTTAGCCTACCCTGTAGATTAAAATCCGTGGTTGGTTAATTGCTTTAGGCAAAGTGTGTTTCCTTACATTACCTGTGTTCGCGTGCGTAATTCATTATCTATGGTTAGGTCGGGAAATTGCACAATGCAATTGGAGTGAAAGTAAATATTGTATATCTTTGAGTTTATTTTTCGTGTGTTTACTACCTTCACTATTACCGTTATTTCTGAAGTATGAAAAATATGAAAAAATTATCCAGAATTATCATTATAGTGATGTGGTGAAATTTTACACATCTATGTTTATGTTATTAAAAAAAAAAAAAAAAAAAAAAAAAAAAAAAAAAAAAAAAAAAAAAAAAAAAATCGAAAAAATAGAAAAGAAAAAGAAAAAAGAAAAGTTGGATGTTTGATTTAACCAACTAATGTAAAGTTTTGTATTTAGTGGTCGATATCACCACTATTTGTTGTATACTATATCTATGGATTGAATGGGAGTTGGCAGTTATGGGAACACCAACTAAGGTTTATTCTTTGATTGAGATCTTGTTGAGTATAATTCGTGTCTACCTAAAGCGTGTGTTTCAAGTGTTAAAGCGTGAGTTATTCTATAATATGAGTCTTATTAATGGGATGGTTGGGATAGTGATTAACCACACTTAGGATTTTAATTTATTTGTTTTGTTTATTTTTCATTTTTACACCAATTTATATCCCAAATATTATCCATACCCTGTATTATTCTTTATCCAACCAAACCTTTGATTTATTGAGATTAGGGATTTGAGCAATCTTAAGTATCGTAGTCGTGGATTCGGCTATGTATTTATGATTTTGTCGCCATTTTTGATATATTATTATTGGTAAAGTTTGGACCTATCTTTAGCCTGTTCGAGTTAAGGATTTGAGCAATTGCAAGTATCGTGTTCGTGGATTCGATCATGTATTTGTGATTTTGTCGCCTTTTTTGGAATTTGAGATCGATAGAGATTAAGGAGAATAATTAACCCTTAAACCTCAAAACCCTATTTACCGCTTTAGACTTGTTATTCCTTGGCTTTAGTGGGGGAGATGTGTATACTTGCCAAGCTTATGATAGAATATTCGTCACGACTGGACAGTTAAACGATTAGATTTGCTTTTATCAAATTATTTTATTTAACTTCTAATTCGTTAAGTGTTTAGTTGTGTGATTATGACAAAAATGAATACATGCTTAAACATAAAAATAAATCCTAATATCTTTTAGGATACATTTTCATAAGATTAATTCTAAGGTTTACTTGGGGACAAGTAAAGTTCAAGTGGGGGGATATTTGATGAACTCAAATAAGTACATTTTATTACTATCATTTATCCTATTAATTTCACTTGTTTTATTATATTATGTGTGAGGATTGATACTTAATCGTTTACTTTTGTAAATCTCAGGTAAAAACAAGCATTTGGTGAAACTTGGCGATTTTGGACTAATTATGGAGCAAAACATGCAAGAAGTTAAGAGTCTACCGAAATGTACAAGATCAAGACATTCTGCTCCAGATGCGCCGCATCTCACTTATTACATACGGCGCATCGCTATCAAGATTTCACAAGATATTATCCAAGACGGCAAAGGACATGCGCCGCATCCAAGAATGAAGATACGCCGCATCTTCTGGCGGTGTACGAATATTCCTGAATATATTAATCTTGGACCCCACGCGAAGTTAAGTCAATGCGCCGCATCTACTTACTAGATGCGCCGCATCTTACCCTCAGACGGAAACTATAAATACCCCAAGACCAGACGAATTTCGAGAGCATAATATTATATACGAGGTACGAAGACCAGAAACCTAGGACGAATTCAGACGAATAGGCAGCACAAGACACACCCGAACGAAGATACAAGAGCTGTAAGAAGGTGCTGCATGTGTTTAATTCATTAAGTAGTTTTGTTTTATTGTGTTAGTAAACTTTAATTCATCAGGATTGATGGCTTGTGTAATGTGACAACGGAAAGATTGCACTCCCTTAAAACTGCTTTCCCATCAATTAAAGTTTATATGTTGATGTCTTTGGTTACTACTTATTAGTGCATTGATAACCTCTGTGTTTATTAGTGGCCTGCGCATTTGACTGCGGAAAATAATGTGGCTCCCACGGTTGTTACTAAATTGATCACTTAGGAATAACTTTTAGACATAAGTAATCATTAAGGGTTTACTCGCCGATAAGAATAGGACCAACGAGAAAGGATTAACTACATACACTTCATATAAAACTATCAATAAAACAAGTGACAATCTACTTAATCATAAGGACAGATCTTCTTATTGTCTCAAGTATTTATCTGTGTACGTGTGTGCTATTCGCTGATTCGTGCCTATTGGTTTAGTTTATTATTTAATTGCAACCAAATCGTGCCAGTCTCTCAGGCTGAACCCCCTTGCGTTAGATTAGGTTGTATAGCTAACTTAATATATTAAAATACTGATTAGAATAACGAGATAATACGTTCCACTCTTAGTGATCGACACTCTACTTACCATTATATTCATACTGACCGGGTACACTGCTCGTTAAGTGTGTGTGTTATTGATAAGTCGGCTAAATATAAATTTAAAACTTGAATAGGCATTAATACTGCTAAACCGCAACGACACATCGCACGCATCACAAACAAACAATTTTGAAGGTCTTTGTGACTGTTTTTTTGTTTAAGGGATCTAGCTAAGAAACCTTGGTCCTTCAAATCCTTTGTCATTCTTCTTGTTTGAATAGCAGACTTCACATCTCCAATGATTTGTTCTTGAGGATGATCTTTGTGAATTCTAGTAGCTGGAATAGGACTGACAGGGATAGTTTTATCCATGTTGTTTATGTCAGCCTCTGCACCAACTTCTTTATCATCAGTATCAATATATATATATATTCCAAAGGAGGCATGTTTGGATCAAATGGATATTCATCCTTATTAACAGCAATAACTTCCTTGTCAGCAGTATTAACAGTTTTATCTTTGTTAGTGTTGTTAGTATTGTTACCATCACTAGCAGTATTAACATCATTAGAACTGCTAACATTATCATCCTTCTCTTGATCAACATTGTCTTGTTGTTTTCTTGGCTCTTCATCATCCTGCTCTTCATCATCACATGAAGTCATAACTTCATCTGAGCCTGGGGGCTCTTAGTCTAAGATCTTTGATTCTTCATCTTGAGAACTCTTTGGACTTTGAGAGAATAGTGGATCAGTAGCCCATAATGGTAGCAAAATGCAATCTTTTTCAGGTCCTATCTCCTTTCTAGCTTGACCTGCATCATTACTAGCTTTTGTACCTGCAAAACTATTAGACTGTGTACCTGCAGCAACTGGCTCATAATTCATTGTTTTTGTTAGTGCATCAATATCAAACAGCCAATCTGGTCCACTACCTACAACATTAGGTGTACTCTCACTAAACCTAACATGTAAGTTCTCTTCCACTATCCTGGTTCTACTATTGAATACTTTAAAGGCTTTACTATTCATTGAGTATCCAACAAAGAAACCTTCATCAGCCTTGCCATCAAACTTGCCTAAGTGATCTATGCTATTAAGGATAGTAACATGACACCCAAATGGTCTTAGAAAGCATAACATTGGTGTTCTACCATGTAAAAGTTCATAAGGGGTCTTGTTATGAGGCTTAACTACTATACTTCTATTTTGCACATAGTATGCAGTATTATCTGCTTCAACCCAAAAAGTAGTTGGTAACTTAGAATCAGCTAACATTGTTCTAGCATCCTCAATTAGTGCTCTATTTCTCCTCTCAGCAACACCATTTTGTTGAGGTGTTCTAGCTACACTATACTGTCTCATAATACCCTTCACCTCACAAAACTGATTCATATCCCTATTCTTGAATTCAGTTCCATTGTCACATCTTATCACCTTAACCTTATGATTAACTAGGTTTTCTATCCTGGTTATGAAAGACTTAAGGATTCAACTGGTTTCATCCTTAGTTGCTAGAAAGAAAACCCAAGTAAACCTGCTAAAATCATCTGTGACAACTAGGCAGTACATCTTTTTCATTAAACTTTTCACAAATGTTGGTCCAAATAAATCCATGTGCAACATATGTAAAGGATAACTTATAGAGTTCACTGTTTTGGTCTTACAAGAGGCTCTATGTTTCTTTCCCTTCTGACAAGCAACATATGTTTCATCATTTTCAAAAACTTTTGAAGGCAATCCTCTCACAAGATTTCCCTTAACTAGTTTATTCATTGTTTTGAAATTCAAGTACCCAAGTTTTGATTCATCATATGTGGCTTTTGCAAAGAGACAAGTTAAACCTCCTTTGGGAACCATGTTCTCTAAATCAACACTGTAAATATTGTCTCTTCTAGGAACTTTAAGCAAAACATGACTTTCATCAGTTAACTTAAAGTCAGGAGACAAGACAATGCATTCAGTGTCATTAAAGAGAACACTATTCTTTTTGTCACACATTTGTGAGACACTAAAGAGATTGAATTTTAGCTCTTTGACAAAATACACATTCTCAAAATCAAGTTTACCAGTTCTTATAGTACCTTTGCCTATGATCTTCCCTCCTTGAGAGCTAACTCCAAAGGCAACATATCCTCCATAAATAACTTCAAAATCTGTAAGATAGGACATGTTTCATGCCATGTGCCTTAAGCATCCACTGTCAATAACTCCTTGATCTTGTAATTCCACCTGTGGATTGCTCTGCACATAAAGTAAGAAAATCAGTTTCTCCTGGGGACCCAAGCCATTACTGACTTGGATCTGCCTTGTGCATCAACATAATCAAATCTTTTCAAGATTGATGCACTGTCATGTTTGGAAACATGGTCTAAAACTTTAATTTTTGGTTTCCAAACCCAACAAGCTGAGGCCTTAACAGCATGAATATAGTTTCCCTTAACAACATTAACAATTGTTTTTGCCTCAGCAGTAGAAACTACTGCTTTTGGCTTAGCAGTATTAAGCATTGTTTTCTTTTAAATGGGCCTCTGAACACGTGAATGTGCTGTTTTTGAAAAACAAGACATTGACCTTGCACCATTCACTGTTGTTTTGGGCTGAGCAGTATTAACTTGTCTGTCAGTATTAACAGATACTACAGATTTTGAAAAGTTTTGTCTAGCAGTATTAAGTGATACTAGAACAGATCTCATTAGAACTGCCCTTGGAACCATATTCCTTTTAGCATTGGGGTGAGTATTTTTAGCAAAATTGTTATGATTCACCCTATGAGAATAGTTCCAAACAGGTTTAACAGGATTAACCATCTTTGAATTTTGAAATTTATTTTGATGGTGCTGACAATTAACCTGCAAGTGCTCAAAACTACCACACACATAGCAAGCTTTATTAAACATATGATAATTACTTCCTAGCCTGTGTGACATCAAATTATTCCAGTTTCTCTTATTTCCACTAGGACTGTATGTTCTTATCCTAGGTTGCTCAACTTGGTTTGCAGTTTTCCTAGCATTTTGATCTTGTGAATTAGGTTTAACAAAATTTATCTTTTCAACACTAGGTTTAACTACTTTTCTTTCAACCTTAGCTTGAGGTACTTCCTCATTCTCATCATCTGACTCCCAATCTTCAATAATTGGGGCATCAGATCTCCTATCTGTCTTAGACTCTTCTACCTTAGTCATCTCAACTACAGGTTCCTTAAACTCTTCTAGACCAGTAAAAGACAAATCCTTTGTTGGAGGCAAAAACTTTCCTGTAATGGGAGGAGGAACATTATTATAGCCTAAACCACTACCTTTCCTACATTTGTCAAAAATCTGACAATCTATAATCTTATTCACATTTTCAGATGCATGTTCATACTTATTAACTATAAGCTGAATACATTCTTTTTCCTTCTGAACTACATCTTTTTCCTTTTTAGCCACTTCAATTCTTCTTCTAAGCTCTTCAATAAGTTCATCTCTTACAAAAATTTCACTCCTTAAAACACTAATCTTTTCAACTAACTCAGACTCATTTGTTTTAAAGAATTCAAGTCTCTTCTCCACTGACTCTTGTCCTAATTTAAATCTTCTATCAGTTTATTATTTTGAGCTTTAAGTGACTCAGCATTATCTAAACAAGATTTATAAGAACAACCAGAATCATTAGATACCTCAGAGTCAGAACTTGAGCTTGAAGATGAATAAGCCATCAAT
Organism: Artemisia tridentata subsp. tridentata; assembly: GCA_021014915.2. Taxonomy (NCBI): domain Eukaryota; kingdom Viridiplantae; phylum Streptophyta; class Magnoliopsida; order Asterales; family Asteraceae; genus Artemisia; species Artemisia tridentata. The sequence goes on from CP139509.1 coordinate 76,337,415, forward strand.
GCATAGTTGGGTCCTTCTGCAGCCTGGTCACTCCAATCATAGCCACCCAAACCATCACAAGATACCAAAGCTGTGGAATTACTTGTTTCCACAGGCACAGTTCTCCTTGAGCTTTCTCCATTCTTGTGATCTTGGCTCCTTGGTGCCCTGCATTCTCTAGCAAAATGACCCTTCCTGTGACAATTGTAGCATTCCACCTTGGACTTATCAAAGCCAATGTTATCATTCCCATTGACTGTCAGCTTTCTTTCAGTTTTCTTCAAGAATCTCCTAGCTCTCATTGTCAACATAGCCATCTTCCATCTTAAATCCATCTCTTCCACATCATCTGGATGAATTTGTTCCAAGTCCTCATTCATCAGTTGAGGACTGTTGGGTTGACTAGCCAAGAAAGCATAAACCACTGTATCACTCAAGTTGTCAACATTTGTTTAATTAGCAGTAGTAACTTGAGTGCTAGCAGTAGTAACTCCATGAGCAGTAGTAACTGCTTCATTGGTACTGCTAGTGTTGTTTGAGGAGGACAAAAAAGCCATGTTTTGTGTATTTGTACTGGAGCTAGATGATCCTTTGACCTCTAGTTCATAAAATCTGAGGTTGTTGTAAAGATCATCCAGGCTCATTGTGTCAAGATCAGGTTTGTTTCTCCACACAATAACAGGTGTGTTCCATTCAGAGGACAAGCTTCTCAAAAACTTTTGATTTATATCTTCCTGAGAGATCTGCTCTCCCAAGATCTCTAGTTGACTTATAAGTTTTTGAAGTCGACCAAAGGTTTAATCCAGCATCTCAGAACCTTGAGCAGAGAAGTTTTCATACTGCTGTTTCAAAAGATTCTTCTTTGTCTTCTTTGTAGCAGCATTACCTCCAAACCTCTTTTCAATAGCTTCCATTAGAGACTTGACATCTTTAACATAGTACAAAAATGGGATTTAGTCACACATGTTGTTTTTCGAACAGCCACACAGTCGCCTTTTTATGTGACTAAATGTACCAGAATAAAATAAACAGCCACACTTGATCCGACTTATGTGACCATTTCGGAATTACATCCGAGGCTACAGCCACACATTTGAATATTTTCTCGGACTATACGTATCTGGTATTTTTTTTTTTTTTTGATTTTTTAGTCACTTATAATTTGGGACGTGTGACGGATACAAATAAGGTTGAAACATTAGTCACACTATATATATACATATGTGACAAATATATGTCACGCAATTGAAAAGTGTGACCAAAATCCATATATGGTCACACGAAGTAATTGTGTATGTGGCTAAATCATATGCTCAAATTTGTCACACATTATTTAAGCGTGACTGCTAGTTTTTGTTGAAAATTTAACCACATATGAATTTGAAATGTGTGACAACTGAAAAGTAAGTTTGAAGCATAGTCACGATATGCATTTAAAAGTGACAAATATATGTCACACACTTGAGATGTGTGACCAAATGTCATATATGGTCACACTAAACCATAGGCATACATGATTAAGTGTGACCAAAATTCGATACAAATAGTCACGTAAGTTAATATGTGTGTCTAAAGTTAAGTGTGTGTTTGCCTGCCAATTCCTAATGTGTATGGTCACATTTAATTGTAGCACAATCATGTGACTCTAGGCAATAGTCAAATTTTGTCACACATTATTTAAGTGTAGTCACAATTCGATACATATGGTCACACATTTCTGATAACTTATGCAATAGTCAAAATTTTAAAAATATCAATGTTTTGGCTCCATTGTAAGCATTTATGTAAGCATATTTTGTCAGACTATACATTCTAGCAGTAATAACTATACATTCTAGCAGTAATAACTACACATGTTTATCTCATAAGCAGTAATAACTATACATGTTTAAGTCAAACTATACATTCTAGTAGTAATAACTATACATTCTATTTCTTGTCCTTGGGTCCTAGATACTCTTCCATCTTCTTGAGCAGTTCATATGCCATGTTATCATAATTAAGCTGAAGCTTGAGTATTTTCTTCCCACGCAACATTTGATGTAGAATGTCTTTGTGGAACTTTAAAGGGTAATCCTTTTCTACAAGCATGTAGATCACCAACTCATTCACATTTAAAGCATGTACTCCACATCGTTGAAAATTTTTCCATTCTTTAACAGTATTGTGCGTTAGTCTTCTCCAACATTCATCTTCATGATTTGGTTCAAACATTACCTTCAAATAATTCCAGACTTCTCTATCATAAGCTTGTTCTTGTGTCTTATTACCAAATCTTTGTTTGAGTAATTTCCATAGAGCTATCATATCTCGTCTATCAAAATCATGAACCATGTGAAGAAAGCTTACAAACCTTCTAGAAGAACCATCATGCCTCTTAATATCGTAATAAATTGTTTCCCCATGAGATCCAGACTTATAATCAACAATGGGATGTTTGACAGTTAAAGGTTGTGCATCCATGGCTTCTCCTACAGAGTCAACTACAAGTTCAGTGTGAGCTTGCATTTGTTCTTTAGCAACAGCTTGCTCAGTTTGTTCTTGTTTTCTCTTTTTACTGCTTTCTATTTCCAACTGTTCACCTGCTCTCTTTGAACTGTCATTCAAGAAGAGTTCATTGTTTCTCTTGGCAATTGCATACAATTCTTCAATGCTTTTATCATCCAAGAATTTCAAATCCTTTAGTTTCCAACTGGCCACATTCTTCAAATATCTGCACATGAGTAGATGTTTATGATGTACATATTGGGTGTTGTTGATATTAATATAAATTTACCTTTGCAACAAAAAAAAATAATAAAAAAATAAAAAAATACCTGCACATGAGATCTCTTCTTTGTTTTTGAGTGGGTGGCTTGTTCTTCTTAGCTGCATATCTTTGTTCTGCATACAACTTCTTTTTTGCATTAAATTTTTCTTTCCGCATCCTGGCTTTTTCATCTACTGAGTACTTATCTTGCTCTTCTTTATGTACTATTTTAGCAAGCTCACAATCAGCTTCAACCTGAGCCCTTTCCTCAAACCATGAAGCTATTAACTCTGCATTTTTTTGCGCTTGTAATTTTTCTGCATACTCCTTGTCTGAAAGAATCTGAGCAGCTTCTTGAGCATCAAGATCAGCCACTTGTCTTGTCAATTCTTCATCTGTAATCATTGGTTGTTGTTGTTGTTGACTAGGTGACTGAAACTTAAATTTCTTCTTAGGTTCATCAATCAACAAACCTTTGCCTTTTTCTAATGGTGAAATAGTTGTTGATGGTGTTTTTGGTACTGATACTGGCTCTTTAATGACAACTCCTTTTGCCTTAGGTTTTGCACTCCTCATCTTTGTTAATATTTGAGCCATAGTCATATCATCATCACATTGAGTAGCAGTAACCTTATCAATAGCAGGAATAAATTTAGTCTCAGTAGCACTAACATCAATAGCAGCAATACTAACACAGTCTCAGTATAGAGAACTAACCTTATCAATAGCAGGAATAGCAGGAATAACTGGCTCACTAGCAGGAATAACTGGACCACTAGCAGGAATAACTGGGTCACTAGCAGGAATAACTGGCTCACTATCAACAGTTGTAACCTTGCCCAAACGCCTATCCATCACCGCTTCATTCCCTTGGTTATCAGCAACTAGAAATTCCATTGGATCACTCTCTTCACAAATACTTTCACCCTCTTTATCCTCCCCTGAAACTTTGCCTTCATTCCCCCTCTGTTTGGGAGCATCCTTAGAAGCTTCAGAAGATTTAACCTTTTGTTTGGGAATTCTTGATCATTTGACTCCTTCTAAATACCTAACCCTTCTCTTCAAAGCCTTTATCTCCCCACCTTGAGCTTTGATGACTCCATCTTGGGAAGAAGCTATTGCTCGCAGATCACCAATTTATGCAGACAGCTTGGCACAGGTATCCTTCAATTCATTCAAAAGTTGCAGACTATCCTCACCACTTCGGCTTGTGTTACCTAGCCCGAGAGGTGGATCACTGGAAAAGTTAAGTTCAGTCTCACCCCTAGGATGAACATCCGAACCCCCCATTGTTTCCATGTGACTGGGACCTTCACCTGAATCAGTTCCAGATGAACTTTCTTCATTAGAAGTTGTCTTGGTTCGGGTCTTAATGATGTTACCACTGTCCTGTGCTGCTGCTAAGCTAGACACAGTAGTGGTAGCCCTTGCCAACATGTCACTCTCCCCCCCAGTGACATCCTCATCTGCAAGAGTTGGTATAGAACCACTAGCCTGAGGTAGCTCAGTGTTCTTGGTGTTAGTCCTACGTTTATAGGTCTGTTGTTGTTGTTCTGTGGGTGTGTGATGGGTACCAGCTGGGATTACTAAACCTTCACCCATTTGGGTTTGGGCTAGTGCCAACATTGTTAGAAACAAAGGTGTCACTCTCCCTAAAAAATCTTTTCCAACCCTCCTCATATTAGCAAAAACCTTTTTGGTAAGGCAGGGAGTGGGAGAAACATTTTTGTGACTTTTCTTTTTTTTAAATTGGTTGTCCAAAAAGAGTTGCAAAAACCTTGGATATAGAAAATATTTAGCCAAAGAACTATCCAAGTTCTTAACCATATTATCAAAAATTAATTTTGAGAAATTAAATCTTTGAGTATTTGCAGCCAAACAAATTATAGCAGAAGCTAAATTACTGCTAAATTCATTCCATGCAGTGGTCTTTGGACTTAGACACACTAAGACAGTATGAATTAAGAATTTCCAATGAGGAGAAAAATTACCTTTTTGGAACTTTAAAGCATCTGTATATCTCTCATAGCCCATCAATGCAAGTTTTTCAAAGATTGTAGTATTTGGAAGATTCTCAACTCCGTTAGCATCATCTAGGAGAAGATCTCTTCGAATAGACGCCTCTGTAATGATAATCGTCTGCCCATCTACAAGGGCATGGATTTGTGTTTCCCCATTAATAGTTTTGACCTTAGCAGAAGACCAAAACTGGATAATGTTGGAAGTATATATAGTAGGTTTTACTGTTAATGCAAACTTAATATAGCTTGCATTAAGGAAATCAATGATCTCAGTAAAATCTACAGACTCATTGGATTTTTCTAAAAAGGCAACATTATTATGAGATTCGGTAAAAGTTAGGTTCGACATTATGATTTGATTTGGGGGTTTTGCAATTTGACGATTAAAATTCGATTAGGGAGTGGAAGAGAGAGAGTAATGTATGCGTGAATGTGATTGTGTGCAGCAATTGGGGGTTTATACCCTTTAAGTAAAAAGTGATACAAACTACCCTGCACTCCCAACCACTGCTAAAAGGATACCCAGCAGTACAACGTTTAGCTAGCAGTACAATTGTTTACCTAGCAGTACAATAATAATAACTGCATTCAAATATCATAAACTTGTAATAATAACTGCATTCATATATTAAAGAGTAAACTGCAAAATACATCCCTGTGGTTTACACCTTTTGGCACTTTACATCCCTGTCAGAAACTATTGGCAATATACATCCCCCGTTAGGCAAACGTTTGCCACATTACATCCCTGAGTTGGATGGGCGTTATCTTTCTCCGTTAAGTGTTTGCATCGTTAGTCCTTCTGTTAAAATGTTTGCACCGTTAGTCCTATGGGTTAAGTCTATTTGCACCGTTAGTCCTTCGTTACGTTTTCGTCTAGTTTTTTACGTTTTCGTCCGGTTTTTTACGTTTTCGTCCGATTTTTTACGTTTTCGTCTGTTTTTTACGCTTTCGTCCGATTTTTTACGTTTTCGTCCGATTTTTTATTTTTTCGTCTGTTTTTTTTACGTTTTCGTCCGATTTTTTACGTTTTAGTCCTATTTTTTTCTTTTTCGTCCGATTTTTTACCTTTTCGTCTGTTTTTTACGTTTTCATCCATTTTTTTACGTTTTCGTCCGATTTTTTACATTTTCGTCTGTTTTTTAAAGTTTTCATCCATATTTTTACGTTTTCGTCTGTTTTTTTACGTTTTCGCCTGTTTTTTTACGTTTTCGTCCAATTTTTTACGATTTCGTCTATTTTTTTAAGTTTTTGTCTGATTTTTTTCGTTTTCGTCCGATTTTTTTTGTTTTTGTCTTTTTTTTTACGTTTTCGTCTGATTTTTTACATTTTCGTCTGTTTTTTTTACGTTTTCATCCATTTTTTTACGTTTTTGTCCAATTTTTTTTCGTTTTTGTATCTTTTTTTTTACGTTTTCGTCCGATTTTTTAAGTTTTCGTCCATTTTTTTAAGTTTTCGTCTGTTTTTTTACGAAAAAAATCAGACGAAAACGTAAAAAAAAAGAACAAAAACGTAAAAAAATGGACAAAAACATTAAAAAACAGACGAAAACGTAAAAAATGGATGAAAACTTAAAAAACAGACGAAAACATAAAAAAAATAGACGAAAATGTAAAAAATCGGACGAAAACGTAAAAAATCCGACGAAAACGTAAAAAAACAGACGAAAACGTAAAAAAATGGACGAAAACGAAGAAAAATCGGACGAAAACGTAAAAAATCGGATGAAAACGTAAAAAAACGGACGAAAAGTTAAAAAATCAGACGAAAACGTAAAAAACGGACGAAAACGTAAAAAACTAGACGAAAACGTAAAAAAAGGGACGAAAACGTAAAAAAATCGGACGAAAACGAAAAAAATCAGACGAAAACGAAAAAATCGGACAAAAACTTAAAAAAATAGACGAAAATCGTAAAAAATCGGACGAAAACATAAAAAAAAACGAAAACGTAAAAAATATGAAAATTAAAAAAACAAACGAAAAATGTAAAAAAAAATCGAAAACGAAACTAAAAAAACAGACGAAAACGTAAAAAATGGATGAAAACGTAAAAAAACAGACGAAAAGATAAAAAATCGGACGAAAACGAAAAAAATCGGACTAAAACGTAAAAAATCGGACGAAAACGTAAAAAAAACAGACGAAAAAGTAAAAAAATCTGACAAAAACGTAAAAAATCGGACGAAAACGTAATAAAACAGACGAAAACGTAAAAAATCGGACGAAAACGTAAAAACCGGACGAAAACGTAAAAAACTAGACGAAAACGTAACGAAGGACTAACGGTGCAAATAGACTTAACCCATAGGACTAACTGTGCAAACATTTTAACAGAAGGACTAACGATGCAAACACTTAACGGAGAAAGATAACGCCCATCCAACTCAGGGATGTAATGTGGCAAACGTTTGCCTAACGGGGGATGTATATTGCCAATAGTTTCTGACAGGGATGTAAAGTGTCAAAATGTGTAAACCACATGGATGTATTTTGCAGTTTACTCTATATTAAACCAAGTCAAAATAAGTTTACATTTACATAGGCAAAATATATAAAGAAAAGATACATTAAGACACATATTTACTAGCTTCAATACTTCTGTAAACATCAACTATTTTCTCTCTTTCTTCTTCTATTTTTTTGTTCCTCTCCTCAATTTTCTTCTGATGCTCCTCAATGACCTCTAAATCTTTCTTGTTCCTTTCTTCATACATCTTTATACGCTTGTTGTGAATTTCTAACAATGCGTTTTCAACACCATACTGGCCTTCAATACATTTCTCCCAAATATGTTGGGATATGCCAAATTTTTTATATTTTTCAGGTATTGGTGGAAGAGAATCATCCCTTGGGCGTTTGTTTTTGTTGGAAGAAGGAGTTGAAGAGGAGTCAGCCATTGATAAAGGGATGACTATAACTCTGCCAACTGAACCATCGCCAATAGCCTTAGTTGTAAGCCATTTTTTATGTTGTGAACAATTTCATTTTCTAATGCTAACACCACTGATGCTAATGATACTAGGCATTGAACATAAACTGATGAGTGACTGTATTTCTTAATTTATATTGCAGGTGACTCCAATGGCCATTGACAATATTGCAGGTGACTCCAATGGCACTCAGACAAGTGGTGTTGTAAGTCCTAAAGATGCGGGAATTGAGGAGAAATCCAATGGCCTTGAAACTTCTAAAAAGGTAACGGAAACAATGGTAAGTATAGTAATAAAAGATCGCCCTTTGATTTTTGAATTTTACATACATGATCGACTAATGTACCGTGTTTTATATATACTTATAGGAACCTGCTGCTAAAACTGTCAGGCCTAAGCATAACCTTAGGTCACGACGAAACGGGTCTCCAGATTCCCAATCGCTACAAAATGTGTCGTCTCCAACACAACCACTGCCAACAATATGTATTTCAACATGTTTCTTGTTACTCTTTTGTTTAAATAATGTAACGTGTTTTATATATACATATAGGAACTTGCTAAAACTGTCGGACCCAATAAGCCAAAGCAAAAGAAGCGACGAAACGGGTATCCAGATTCCCAATCGCAACAAGATGTGTCTCTAACACAAGCACTGCCAACAATATGTATTTCAACATGTTTCTTGTTATTCTTTTGTTTAAATAATTTCTGATATATACATAAAAATTCTTTTTTTGTAAACACTTAAGTGCAAACTGTGGATTATAAAGCAAACAAATATTGTTGCTTTGGGTACCGTATACCAGTCTCATGGAAAGCAAGTGCTGCATAACCGACCACTCCCAAGTGATTGCTACAAAGTGTCGATTGATGAATCGTTAGTTGATGCAGCATGCGTACCGGACGTAGCAAATAATGGGTTAAAAATAGTTAAGAATGTTGAAGGTAGTTTCGTTGCATGGCCAAAGGATCAAGTTATTTTTGAAGAGGTGGTACGTACATGTGTTTTTTCAACCTACATATATAATTATTCATATGTAATTCAATGTTTGATAGAAGCGTCTTTTGTTTACTACAGGTTACACCAACAAACCATGTGACTAAATGTGTACCACAGGCACCATCGAAGAAACAATATATATCTGCTAACGACTTAAGGTAAACTGCTAAGGGGGTGAAGGTTCAAAAGTCTTTAGATATTTGATTAATTAAGTACGACATTACAATTGTATATTCTGTCCAGTTATATACATTCGAGTTTAATTCAATTTGAAATTTCTTGTGGTTTTTAATATTGTTTTATATATAATATATATACTCATTCCAGCAGCACTAGCATAGTACTAGCAGCAGTAACTCTGCTTCAGCAGGACTACCTTAGTACTAGCAGTAGCAACTCTGCTCCAACATTATTGGTCACTCTTTGTTTAATTCGATGTGTGACTAAATAGTACCAAAGGCCACACAAACTAAAAATTCATGTGACTATTAGATGAACAATAGTCACGCAAAATACACATTTATTCACTTTAAACAGCATATGGTCACACTTATTAACAACTTTGGCCACTTTATGCTTAATTGTATGTGACTAAATACCCAAAACAAGCATGCTTTGTGTGACTAAATATTATAAAAGGCCACACAAACATAAAATTCAAGTGGCCATTGGATGATCAATAGTCACACAAAATACAAATTTCTTCACTTTAAACAGCATATGGTCACACTTATCAACACTTTTGGCCACTTTATGCTTAATTCTATGTGACTAAATAACCAAAACAAACATGCTTTGTGTGACTAAATATTACAAAAGGCCACACAAACATAAAATTCATGTGGCCATTGGATGATCAATAGTCACACAAAATACACATTTCTTCACTTAAAACAACATATGGTCACAATTATTAACACTTTTGGCCACTTTATGCTTAATTGTATGTGACTAAATACCCAAAACAAACATGCTTTGTGTGACTAAATATTACAAAAGGCCACACAAACTAAGAATTCATGTGGCCATTGGATGATCAATAGTCACACAAAATACACATTTCTTCACTTAAAACAGCATATGGTCACACTTATTAACACTTTTGGCCACTTTATGCTTAATTGTATGTGACTAAATACCCAAAACAAACATGCTTTGTGTGACTAAATATTACAAAAGGCCACACAAACTAAGAATTCATGTGACCATTAGATGATCAATAGTCACACAAAATACACATTTCTTCACTTAAAACAGCATATGGTCACACTTATTAACACTTTTGGTCACTTTATACTTAATTGTATGTGACTAAATACCCAAAACAAACATTCTTTGTGTGACTAAATATTACCAAAGGCCACACAAACTAAGAATTCATGTGACCATTGGATGATCAATAGTCACACAAAATACACATTTCTTCACTTTAAACAGCATATGGTCACACTTATTAACACTTTTGGCCACTGTTTTTTAAATTGTATGTGACTAACTCGAAAAAAACAACACACGCTGTGTGACTAAATCATCACAAACGTCACATTTATTATATTTTCATGTGGCCATAGGATGGGAAATAGTCACACATACTGATGAATCCAACAAAACTTGTGCCTAATTAGTCACACATATTCGGGTTTTGGTCACTCTTTTTCAATGAAAACGGCCACAAAATAAACAATGTGACCATATGATACCTACGGTGGCGCGACTTTTCATCACACACACCCAAAAAAACGTGTGTGACTATATGCATATAGTCACGCATTTTGGGTGTGACGAAAGCCACATTCTGTACCAGTGTAATGGAGTGGAACTTCAACTAATGTTCAATAGAAATAGCCATCATCAACATACTCCTTGCCTTAACTTCAAGTCTTCTTTGAGCTTTTTCCTCAGCAGTTGTAAGAGGCACAATTGTAGTAACACCTTCTACAGATTTTGTTGTTTTTGGTTTTTTGTTTCCATTCTCAATGATATCCCAGAGTTGGAAATCAATCATCTGAATGTACTGCTCAATTTGCATTCTCCAGATCTCATACTCATTAGCCTTGAGCATTGGAACATTTGATGCAGTAACCATATGTGCAGAGTCTTGATCCATCTTTGTCAGCAAAATCTTGTGTGTTTAAACAGATTCTTCTTTAAGTTGATCACAGCTTCTAGAACCACAAGCTCTGATACCACTTGTTGATCCCAGTTTTATACTTAATCGAATCCCTTAGCTTGTAAAGGTTAAGTTATCTAAGATAAATACAAAATAACTAGAATAGAAACTGTGTTTGAGCTTATCAAATACTATGCGGAATCTAGTACTTGATATTAGGAAGAACTTTGTATCAATGTAACAGTAAACTAAGAACATAATTAAATAAACAAAACGCTTCAATATTATTGATGAATAATACGAATACTCTCCTAGTATTAGGGTTTACAACCTTGAAGTTGTTTGAAAAACATGTATCTATCTCAATGCCCTAGGACCTCCTTTTATAGACTAAGGAGTCCTAGTCGGCTTACAATAACTTTCTATATAAGATAAATCTTTAATGAATCTTTTCTATAATTATCTAACCGACTATACAAGTTTATCTCATAAGCAGTATTAACTAAACACTCAATATAGACTAAAAGTCTTAACTCTAACTCCAGCAGCAGTAATCCTTCAGCAGTTGTAATTCTGAACTAGCAGCATTAACTTTTAGTCTGGCAGCACTAACTACTTAGTGTATTTTCTTGAAGTTCTTCAGCATCACCAGCAATAGTTAAACTTGTATTAGCAGCATTAATGACTTGGAGCATTTTCTTTGTAATACCTGAGCAGTCTTAATCACATGAGCAGCAACAACTTTTAGAAGCTTTAATTCCCAACATTGCCCGAAAGTCTAGAAGTGCTGTAAAAACGTCCAGGAAACATTGAGTTAAAGTCTCAAGTGTTTGGTCCGAGTTTGGAGTTGTGTACGGGTCGTATTAGGCGATTGGAGGAGCGTGGTTTCAATAGTTCCACGAATCTAGTTCTTGTAACTCTAAGATAGGTATATCTTGTTTTATTTGCAATGAACTACTTTTACTTTAAATTTAATGAAAGTTATGTTTGTTAGTTGTGTTCTATTATGATGAATGATATGGAGTAATTTGTTGGTATACTTGTGTGTATGATATAACTATTGTATGTGTATTCTTATCTAGAGTGATGCATGAAAATCTTTCTTGTTTTATGAGTTTGTTGGAATAACATCTAGTCTTGCTTAATTTGTTGGTAAAAACATTTAAGAGTAAACTACATTTTTGGTCCTCGTGGTTTACCGGGTCTAACGGTTTTGGTCCAATAGTTTCAAACGTGTCGGGTTTAGTCCATTTTCGCTGACCCGTAACGGGTTTGGTCCAAATTTATGTTGACTGTTAGTTTGACTCGTTAAAAAACCGTGAAATGACTAAAATACCCTCAGATGATGATGTACAATGACTAAAATGCCGTTTTCTTCTTCTTCATTATCATTATTATTATTATTATTATTATTATTATTATTATTATTATTATTATTATTATTATTATTATTATTATTATTATTTATTAGATCCAAACACCAAATTCCTCATCACTGCTCCAATATTTAGATCCAAACCACCAAAAATTTCATCTTTATCGTCAAACCCCAACTCACTATTTTGCAATATTAAGATCCAAAACACCAAATTCCTCATCACTGCTCCAACTCATAAAAACATATCTATCTAATCAACCACAAACATAGATCCACAAACTTCACCAAATCTGTAAACACAACATCACCAAATCGGTAAACACAACCATCACCAAATCCTTACCACAACAATCCCAACACGAAACCACCACAACAACTAACTACAACAACACTCAAACCTATCTCCATATCCACAACAACAAAGATTCGAACTCGAAAAAAAAAAAAAAAAAAAAACGGATCTCACCTTTTTTATTTTCTTGATTGACGAACAAAGATTCGAACTCGATGTTGTGTTTATGATGGTTTTGATAAAGAGTATAATGGTTTCTTGTAGATCTTTGAGGTCTCGATTGAGAAGATCTATGTAAAGGTCTTGTTGGTTTCGACTAAAGATCTTGTTAAAGGTCTTGTTTGGTGTTTAGTGAGGTAGTGGTGGTGTTTGGTGTTTATGTGGTGAAGTCGTGGTGGTTTTTGGTGTTTGTTTGGTGAGGTCGTGGTGGTGTTTGGTGTATCGCCGAAGGTAGTGTGGTGGCCGGTGATGTTGGCCGGAGGCCCGGAGATCTAGGGAGGGAGAAGGGTTTGTGTTTGTGTTTATGTAAGAAGGGTTTGTGTTTGTGAAGAAGGGTCTGTGTTGGTGTATTTAATATATACTTTATATTTAATAAAAATATGTGAATGACATAAATACCCCTAAAACTAACGGTCAAACGTAGTCAATTTAACGGGAGTGTTAAATTTGGACTAAACCCGTTACGGGTCAGCGAAAATGGACTAAACCCGACACGTTTGAAACTATTGGACCAAAATCGTTATACCCGGTAAACCACGAGGACCAAAAATGTAGTTTACTCAACATTTAATGAATAAAAAGGCCGAAAGGATTTTCTTCATGTTTTTATTCCAAAACGTTAGTGAAACGATTTCATCACGAGATAAGGCCGAAAGGATTCGTAAGAATAAATAAGATAAGAAATGCTTTTCAAAACACATGGAGTTTCAACAGGGCCGTCCCGTGGATTTCGGAGGCCTTGTGCCATGATTGTGAAAGAGGCCCTCTAAAAGAGAAAATTTTAAATGTTGTTTTCTCCTTACGGTATCCATACTCAGACCATTTAAATTTGTTGGTTTTGTTTTAAATACAAACTTCAAGTGTACGGTACAAAAAATGTTTTAAAATATAGCAATCAGAATTAAGTTCTTATATTAAAGTGAAGTACTATGTGATAAATAATAAAGCAAATAAACAAATCACAGATCAACACCGTGTGAAAACATAAAGTTCTGAACTTCTGATGCTTCGTCAACTATAAGTGCTGTGCAAGAATGAAGAATTGATATCATGCCACATCTAATGGGCTTTTTACAAATCAAGTTTGCCTTCAATTAGTTATATACATATTGGGCTTTTTTTTTTAAATATGAGGCCCCTCAAAATCTTTGGGCCCTGTGCGGTTGGGCAGCCCGCACAGGCTTATATCCGGGCCTGAGTTTCAAAAGAATTACCGTATTAGTTAAATAGGCCGAAAGGGTTGACTAATTGAAAGAATTCTTAACAATGATTTACCATGATATAAACCATTGATTGTTAATCATTTACATTAGATTGTGCATTATTACAAGTTACACCAAACTTTATGAATACTCTATACAATTGGGACATGAATCACACAAGTATACGTTTTTATTTATTGATATTTGTTACTATTGAATTTTCGCTAAATTGGATTGACAACCCTTTTTACAAACGTTTGCTATATTTAATTACAATAATCACAAATCCCTTGGGACGATCTCGACTTACCAACCTTTAATATTGCGGACGAGTATACTTGCTCGTATGTGTTAAATAGATAATCGGTTAAATCGTGTTTTATAAATTTTAAAACTTGCACACGTTGTAGCATATCACACATCAACTGTTTGATGAAATGCATAAGTGAAAAAAAGTACATCTTTATTTAGCTTTCAGGTCTATGAAATTACAAAGGGTTTTGGTTACATAAGAAGTTAAGACCTGATATTGACTCTGTTCTTTTTTAGATTCATGTACAACTAAATGAAAAAATGATTTCCAAGTCGCTTGGACCGAGTAAAAAAAATACAAGATAGAATTAAATGTGGATATACATATTGAATAGTATATTGATTGCATAATTCCATATAGTGTATTTGCCTAACAGATTTGAAGATTAACTTTTTGAGGTCTTCATTTTATAGCCATTCTTTTTCTCAAAAAATGAGTTCATGTGACTAAAAATTTTTAGCATCTTCATCTAAATTTAGACATGAGCATGAAGTATGGGTGTATCGTGTTTTGAGTAATAACATATGGTTTGATAAAAACAGTCTTAAATAATTTGTAACATGATAGAATATTTCCGATCGATTTTCATATGTCTTATCTAAATTTAGGACGCGAGGGAGATATAGTGTTATACCAAAGAAAATGGTGACTACCTCAAAAAGATGTACCTTTTGATTTTAAATATGAAATGGGGTTTTTTAGTTTTATGGTTGGAGCTCTAAATATTAAACATTAGAGGTAATTTTTGATTTATGATGGTTATAGCTAGGGGTGTGATTCGGGTTGACCCGGTCGGGTTCGGGTCAACTCGGGTCGGGTCAACTCGGGTCAAGGCTTCTAAAAAAATACCCGAACCCGACCCTGTTTGAACTCGGGTCAATTCGGGTCGGGTCAATTCGGGTCTCGGGTCGGGTCAATTCGGGTCGGGTCAGCTCGGGTTTGGGGTCAACCCGAGTTTTTGCCTTGTAAATTGTCAGTTTTCTCGGGTCAATCGGGTTCGGGTCGGGTTCGGGTCGGGTCAAGGCTCCTAAAAACATACCCGAACCAGACCTTGTTTAGAACTCGGGTCAATTCGGGTTGACCCGAATTGACTCGGGTCGGGTTCGGGTCGACTCGGGTTCGGGTCGGGTCGGCCCGAATGACACCCCTAGTTATAGCTAACAATCTTCTAAAGTTAAACGTGCAAAAGTTTATTTAGGGTGCGTTTGGTTCGCTCTTTTGGGTGGGTATCACCAAAAGAAGAAACAAAAACTTTGTTTGGTTGGTTTTGGGCCCACAACTTTGGGAATCAAGGAATGAGATTTCATTCCACCCAAATTTGGTGGGTTTCTCCCAATCCATCCAATCAATTTTTTTTTTTTATTTGATAAAATTTTTTCAACCACACATTATTTATTCTTTTTCTTATTTTATAATTTTTTCAACCACAAATTATATATAATAATATATTTTCTCTCTCCTACTTTTTTCTCAAATCTTTCCCACATCTTTCAAACCTTTCCCAAATCAAAATTCAATTTCATTCCCACTTGCGAACCAAACACACCCTTACATTCGTTTTATTAAAAAAATGTAATTCATTTATTTTATATAATTAACTAGAATGTCATTCATTTATTTTAGATAATTAACTAGAATGTCATTCATTCGTTATAGTTTTAGCTAAGTTTTCCTTATAATATGTGATCTACTTTTGTTAAATTTGTGGCTTATCATTTTGATATGCAACATTTTCTTCTATAGTCTTAATGGATAGATAAAAATCACAGTTTATACACGTTGTAACATTTATTTCAATATATAAGTTAATCTAGGTGTATTTTAGGATTACATCATTACTGCTCATCAAAGGGTAATTTTCTTTGCATTTTTTACATAAGTAGAACTCTTACTCAACATGTACAACAACTCTATAATATATAAAGATTCAATGTCTAAATTTAATGTGCAAGAGTATTTGTGCACAAAAATTTGTACGGTACAACATGCTTAAAGCAACACCTTAAACTCTAAAATAATTGTGCGCAAAAGAATGTATTCAAGCCATAATCGTCAATTATTGCCCGGAAGATGAAGTGAAGAGGAATATGAATTGTTTGCTATCGTATTTATTGTTTAACCTTTTCAACTCCATTGAAGGTTATGTAGTCCCTTATAAATAGCACAATCGAGAGGGCTCACAACAGATTCTTACACCGCCACTGCCACCACCGGAACCACTGCCAACATCAACTGTTTTCGCCGCCGACACCACCGAATCTTAATTTAAGAGGTGGTGTTTCTAGCTTGGGTGGTTTTGTAGTTGATTTAGCAGTTCTGATGGTGATCCAAGAACCAGATTCGAACAACCAACATCAACCAACAACAAACAATATACCATACAACAACAAAAAGACTCGAAAATTTAAAAAGAACAGGTGATCTCAGGTTAAATAGGGAATCGAAAATCATACCCTTAAATATATTTAAAGATCTACATCAACCCATCATCGATCTATAAGAAACCTAGCTTCTTTACAAAAACAACAGACAAGATCAATCCTACTTCTAGACACAACCAAGGACTCTCACCATCCCTCCCCAACTCACATCTATGCTATTCGAATGATAAACAAGAACACAAGATCTCAGACATCTTTCCACTTTGTTTAAAATCTTTTATAGATTTTTTTAGTGGGACATATATCATCACGGATCCTTTTACGAAGCTTAGCTTCGCTTTTATCCGAAACATAAAGAAAGTTTTCTAACAACTTTGTTATGACTTCCTTTCGTTCGTTCACGACCAAAAAGAAAACGAAAAAAATAAAACTTATCACCTACCCGAGACCATTTCAAGATCTTGAAGCCGAGTACCTTCACAATATCTTTGTGATTCGTGTCTTGATTGAAAGAAGTTTGATGAAGTGGTGTTTGTAAGATTCACACGGAGCCACAAAAGGTTATTCGAGAGGTTTATATTTCGTGGTTATACAAAAGCTGCGTTTTTTTTTTTTTTTTTTTTTTTTTTGTGGATTGGGATGTGGGAGGCGGCTGTGTTGGTGGGATAGAAATTAGGAGATGGAGCGGATGTATCAAGGTGTATGTGTAGGGTTTGTGAAATGGTAAGATTTAGAGTTTGACTTATCATAACGGTTGTGTTACGGATTGGGTTATACGAACATTGGGCCTTCATACTTGACTTTATTTTATTTTTAGTTTCAGCCACATTGACTCGACACAAACAGAGTTGCAAATAACTGTGAAATTTTTGGTGGAATTATCGAGCTCAATCTTCACAATCTTAGGAGAAGAATTTACAAACTAAGTACTTCAAAAAATCTGAAATTTTTTCATAATAAAGATGATACAAAATGATTATACATCGCTAAAAAGTTTTTCTTATGAATTGTTTTGATGATAAAAATACATAAACCTTTTTTTTGTATGTGACTTTTTTCTGTGTTCACCGTTTGCATTGTTCATACTCCAACTTTTTTAGTTTATCAAAATTATGACGTATATATATTTATAATATATTTTCTTTTAATATTATCTACGATTGATTTTTCGTTTCATGACCTTTCCTTTGTTGTCAAGGGTTGTTGTCAAGAAACCTCTTTATCAAGTGTATTCTTTTTGTAAAACATAAACTTTTAATCTTAGTCTTGATATTTATTTCTCTTCTATAACCTATGCTTTTTTTTTTTTTTTTTTTTTTTTTTTTTTTTTTTTTTTTTTTACGTTTAACCTAAGTTTTTAATCATTGATCGCTATTCCGATTTTTATTGTTTAAATTAATCTAAGTACATTTCTTTTGAATATACAAGTTATATATTGTGAGATGTCGCATCAATTACAATGTTATCGAATCGTGATATTTGATCAAAGTACATTTCTTTTGAATATACAAGTTATACGTTGTTATATATTTTAGGCCCACCATCACGTTAACAAGTTAACAAATTATTATAACATTGCGTAATGAACATCAAGATAACAAGTCGTGGGTTGGGAAATGTTAAATAGTTTTATGAACGGAGTTACAGCGAAGGAATCTATACAAGGAAAGAAATTGGAACCCAAGATCTTTAGTGTGTATCTCTTTTCAACCATGTGACCTTACTGTTACAAATGGTCCAACAACAATAAAATATTCATAGTCCTAAATCCTAATGTACCTACAGATAACATTTATTTTAGTGGGCTAATTCTGCTTTGTATGCTTGGAGACAAAAGGAAATCAAGCGTGTTAGGACTCAGGAATATGTAAAAAAAATAAATAAACATGTTTTGTACTTCTACAATGGTGTGAATTTGTTAGGCTTTTCTAAGCATAGATTTGATTGGGCAAGCACATCATTGCGCATTGAACATAAAGACACAATTAATGAAAAAAAATTTGATGCACAAAATTTTCAACTTGTTTTTGTTAGATGCGCAATGTTATTTTAATGATGAATTTTACATCATGAAATAATTGAGACCATTATATAAGGTTACAAGAGGGTCTTATCGGATTTCATAAAAGAGAAGTTACGATGATAAGGAGTTGCAAAACGGGCTTTTCTGATTGAGAAACAAAAAAATTACACCTGACATATGTTTGTTATCCTTTTTTTGGTTTAGGATAAGAATGGGAAGAAGTGGGAATATGAGCAGCTTGGTGTCATGAAGTGCGTTGATTTCAAGTATCCCCGTTTACGTAAGTGACTACACAAATGAACTTAACTTTACTGGTGCAGATTTTGTGTTGCATTGAAGTTAAAATTACTTTGTTGATTTAGGCAAATATGATTTATGCTTATCCAAACACCCATTTATCAGCTCTTAATTAGTGGGTGCTTCCTATCATGAGTAGTTTTACCGCATACGTATTTGACATGTAGTATGTTGGGCTTCTTTAACTTTCAGGTTGAGATTCAGACACAGCATAAAAGTAATGTTGCAAGGGAAAAACAAAGATAATACTCATATTGTTGGTTCAGTGAATTTGTATATGGAAAAGTTTAATGAGTTTTATCGATATTAACTTCCTTCAACTGTATAAACAATGGGGAGATGATTTGCACATTTCAAAATGTTATTTGCACCCTCCACTGTACAAGTAGTTGAAGCAGAATTTTATTATTGTACAAGTATTTAATGCATAAAAACAGCTCGATAAGTTATTGATCACTCACAAGTATTCAATGCATAAACAAGTTGGACTTTTAAACATGAGCTCACTAAGGGCTTTTTTTTTCTTTTTTTTTTTATTATTATTATTTTTTTTATTTTTTTTTGTTTCGTTAGTATTATATGTGATTGACTCAAAGCCCATCTTCATGAAAGTAATGTGTACATCTTCGTGAAAACTAATGTATGACTTTTAACAATTTTACACTTAGGGGGCGTTTGGTTCGCCGTAATCTGGCGTAATTGGATGTAATTGTAATTCAGATTACATTACGTAGGCTGTTTGGTTCACAGAATGGAGGGAATTGTAATTCAGATTACATTACGTAGGCTGTCTGGTTTGCGTTGTAATTGTAATTCAGACATTACAATTACATCAAAGGAGGGAATTCAGATTACATAGGATGTTGGATGGAAAGTTTTGAATTACGTTGTAAAATTTATAAAAATTCGAAAAAATTTATAAAAACTCGAAAAATTTATATAAATTCGAAAAAAATTTATAAAAATTCAAAAAATTTATAAAAATTCAAAAAATTTATAAAAATTCGAAAAAATTTATAAAAATTTATAAAAATTCAAAAAATTTATAAAAATTTAAAAATTTAAAAATTCAAAAAATTTAAAAAATTAAAAATTTTATAAAAAATTTATAAAATTCGAAAAATTTATAAAACTTTATAAAAAATTTATAAAATTTAAAAATTTTATAAAAAATTTATAAAATTCGAAAAATTTTATAAAAAATTTATAAAAATTTAAAAATTTAAAAATTCAAAAAATTTAAAAATTTTACAAAAAAATTTATAAAAATTCAAATTTTTAAATTTTTATAAAATTTTATAAATTTTTCGAATTTTATAAATTTTTTATAAAATTTTTAAATTTTTATAAATTTTTGGAATTTTTTTAAATTTTTTCGAATTTTTATAAATTTTTTGAATTTTTATAAATTTTTTGAATTTTTATAAATTTTTTCGAATGTATATAAATTTTTCGAATTTTTATAAATTTTTTCGAATTTTTAAATTTTTTTTGAAATTTTATAAATTTTTCGAATTACAATTACGTTGAGATCCAATCAAACACAGTGCCAGAAAACATCAATTACAATTCATACACATTACAATTACAACACATTACAACTCTTTGAATTACAATTTGTTCAAATTACAATTCCTTTGACAGATTACAATTCCTTTCAAAATATACTGCGAACCAAACGCACCCTTAGTAACTTATATGAACTTGATTTGTTATACTTTCCCAATGCCACATTAACTTTAAACAAATAACATTACTAAAATGCCACATTAACTTTAAGCAAATAACATTACTAAATAACTGGAAGAATTTAACATGCATTTTCTTTTTTAAGATTTAACTTAAGCCCGTGTATTACACGGGTTTTAAGCTAGTTATATATAAAAAAACATATATATTATTTAAAAGCTCGATAATAACTCGAGTCAATCCTATCTAAGCTCGAGCTCGACACTATAAATATTTCGAGTTCATTTCTAGGCTCGAGCTCGAAGTTTGGTAAAACTCGGCTCAAATGAGCTCGAGTCAAGTTCGAGCTCGAGTTACTATAAATATTTCGAGTTCATTTCTAGGCTCGAGCTCGAGGTTTGGTAAAACTCGGCTCAAATGAGCTCGAGTCGAGTTCGAGCTCGAGTTACTAAACAAAAGCTCGACTCGTTCAAAACTTGAAGACTCTCATAATTTAATAATGATAATTGCAACCTTTTGCCAACTTGAACATCCTAGTAATTTACGCAGGACCACGCAATATATGTCGAGCTTAAGAGAAAAAATTATAGTAATAGTAATTGAGCAATACTAGAACCATAAAAGTTTTAAAAAATGTCCGTAAATGACATGACATGTTATTAGGCGCATTCTCTCTCTTTCTTTTTATATTCTTTCTCTAAAATACATCGACAAATAAATATACCATGTCATTTTGTGGACAACTTTTTGTAAAACTTTTGTGGTTCTAGCATTGCCCATAATTAGTTCTCTGTAAAAAAACCAATAGGTTCCATGTGATGATTTATTTATTTTATTTAATTTTATTTTTTTATTTATTTATTTTTCTTATTTTGAAATATGTTGATTGTATTAAAAACTTATGTTTTCTCTTTTCATAAGGGTAAATGACATATAAAGTCATTTTTGAACCTGTAACTCTTTTAGTTTTACTCATCATAACATCATATGTACTCACTAACTCACATTTTCTTCACGACTATATACATATAACATCCAATTACGTGATAAACAGGTAACATGTTACTATATCGAATAACTTGTTACTTCTTTATTATGTGGATGTCAACTATCAAAAACGCAGGCCAATATCTTGTCCACATAAATGCTTATGGATCTAGCTATTTTTTCACGGATAATTGTGTTTTCTTTAATTACCTTTTTTCATAAACCAATTGATATGGTTACAGATTTTAAATTCAAAATGACCGCATGTTGCACAACTAATTAAGATGTCAACTGAACTTATTTAGCATTATCTTTCTTTTAACTTTCATTTCATAGTTCAAATGAGTCATATAATACACTCCAAGACCATACTTATAGCATAAACACACAGCATGATGGCCTTTATTCTAGTTTACAACCTTATAGTTTATGTATAACATATATAGAGGTCCATTACCTCAATTAGAAAAACATATACGGAATAAGGGTTGTTTAACATTATTTGAAGAAGGACTAATTAATATTGTTAAGCTTTGTATTCAGCCCACAACTGATCAACTGTCTTACCTAACAAATCAACGAAAAAACCATCGTTATAACCATCCCTCATCTTGTTATTGAGTTCGGCCACGAAACCATTCCTAAGCCCATTACAATAGTCTAGGAAGCGAGCAGTAACATCATACCCTTGATCCCATTTATCACCTTCACCAGGCTTAACCCAATGGCTAGGTGCATACCCAGCTTTTAGCCTCACATAATCCGCAATTCCTTCAATCAATCCTCCGTTGTCGTGTGTTGTATGCCCCACTATGAGCCTAGCTCTTGGTGCACCACTTGCCACCGTCTATATAAAGTAAGCATCAAATACTACGTAACTCAAACCACAAAAATGGATCACAATATTTCCCACATACTCTCATTCCTTGCAATCCTAGCAACCCTACATGTAATTGCAGCCGTCGACTATACAATCACAAACACGGCTGCAGACACGCCTGGTGGCATCAGGTTCTACAATAACATTGGAGTCCACCAGGCGTGTCTGCATACACAACTCAAATTTTATCCTCCGCCACTAGCTTTATATGGTCCACATTCCAACAAAGCACAGATAGTGATAAAAAAAACGTTAGTGCCAGGTGCTTAGTGTTTCATTGGAGTCTTGGTGAGGGGGTCTCTAAACCCAAAAATGTAGTAGTGCCAGGTGCCTGACCATTACCATTCTATTGCCATATGTGTGCCATTTCGTGATACAAAACTCCAGTGATATCGTTCTTGACATCACCAGTAATCCCTTGTATGTAGTTTGCACCAACATGGATCTCATTGCTGGAAGGGTTTGTGTACGCTATACCATCCATGTTATCAATAAACACACTTACTTGTGCCACGTTCTTTTTATCACTATCTGTGTTTTGTTGGAATGTGGACCATATAAAGCTAGTGGCGGAGGATAAAATTTGAGTTGTGTATTGGACTCCAATGTCATTGTAGAACCTGACGCCACCAGGCGTGTCTGCAGCCGTGTTTGTGATTGTATAGTCGACGGCTGCAGTTACATGTAGGGTTGCTAGGATTGCAAGGAATGAGAGTATGTGGGAAATATTGTGTCCATTTTTGTGGTTTGAGTTACGTAGTATTTGATGCTTACTTTATATAGACGGTGGCAAGTGGTGCACCAAGAGCTAGGCTCATAGTGGGGCATACAACACACGACTACAAAATTAGAAAAGCTATTGTAGTTACATGGATTTGAATGAGTGATTCGACGTCTATGACGGGAGAAAGCGGTCATAGAAGAAAAGACATTGGTGGAAAAAAAAGGGGGATATACTAAATGTTTAAGAAAGATATATACGCAAAGCGGGATATTTTTGTAATTACACTACTACAAAAAGAAGTATCAAGACCCCCATATGGAGACCGGATACTAAAGAAACATGTCTCAAAACCCGGAATCCACCCCTCCAAAAATAATCTGGACCGGTTCTTAACAAGCAAACCGGTCTTGATTCAGGAAAGAAAACTAGACCGGTTAATCTTATGAAAACCGGTTTATAAAAAGTTAAATGAGACCGGTTTGTTTCTTTAAAACATGGCCGGATTATTTATTTAATGGAGACCGGTCATTTTATAAAAAACCGGTCTGCAGCTACAGGCCTGCTTCACGAAATTAATACTAAAAACACATTCAATGCCATCTTAAACTCACAACTTACCTACTCAACTTCTTTCTAACTTCCAAACACAAATTTCATATATATTAAATGCATCTTATTTATCATCAAAGACATTAGATACATCTTATTCATTATCAAAGGTATTAAATGCATCTTAATCACTAAGTTTTAATTTACTAATATAGATTACTAATTTACTTTGGGTCAGTATACACAGACACCCCCTATGGGGGTGTGTTGACTTTTTCACCGCTGCCGCCGCTTGTACTGTCTGCTTTGTCGGATTGTACATTCTTTAAAAATAGGTGGGGGCCCACTACTAGGGGGTGTTACCATAGTATAACCCTTTTACTTTCTTAGAGATTTGAAGCTAGTTCATTTTTTTGAATCTTTTTTCATATGTGTTGGCTCATTTGCGGAAATCATGTATGCCGAACAAAATATTTTTAGGATAGCTTGCCTTACGATTTGTTGAAGTAAGGTATTATTTCCAATTATTTTTAAGCAAGCATATATATTCTTTTAACATCCATGTAGTAAAACTAAGAAAAAAAACATAGATGAATATATAGTTTAACACCCGTCCGATATTAACCTATTAGAGGTTAATCTTAGATTGTCCCCATTTGGGACTACTTTTATAACATATTGTTTCATTTAGGATGTGAATGCTCATTATTGGATTGAGTATTATTTTAGAAAAAAATCGATGGCATTTTTCCCTTACTCCTACGAGTATGCACTTATACGTATACTTGGGGAGTTAAGGGGAAATGATGTCGATTTTTTTTTTTTTTTTTTTTTTTTTTTTTTTTTTTTTTAAATGATACTCAATCTAATAATAAGCATCCACATACGAGACAATGTGTTATAAAAGTTGGTTAGGATTGACCAAACGAAAACAAATCGTACGTAATCATGAGATGCATACACCTTATTATATATCTTCTAATTGTGTTACAGTAGGATCATTATACATGGATGTACAATATAAAGCGAGCTACCCTCGAATACATGCAAAAGTTGTCTAATTTAATGAAAGCTGCTGAGGATGATCGGGTGATGAGCGAAAAAGATGAAATTTTTTGTCCTTGTAAGAAATGTAGAAATGGTGTATTGTATGCAAGCGCTAAAGAAGTTAAAAACCATCGAATAAGAGATGGGTTTACGAGAGGGTACACTTGTTGGGATTTTCATGGTGAAAAAAGAGTTGCTAGTAACACGTCAGTTTCTGAATGTAATAACAATGATTTGCCAATTAATAATGATCGTCATGATTTGACTGACATGTTACATGATTTGGATGGTGATGTTGCACAAAAAGAGCACGCTAAATTTGAAAAATTATTTGTCGCCGTTGAAAAAGCATTGTTTGTCGGTTGTACGAAACTTACGGTGCTTTCTGCGGTGATAAAGTTGTACAAGTTAAAAGCATCATCTGGTTGGAGCGATATAAGTTTCACAAATCTATCAGAGTTTTTGCATCAAGAAATGCTCCCTGAAGACAATGAATTGCCCATTTCAACATACCAAGCTAAAAAACTAAGAGTAAATTACATGGTTGGTCCTTGTGGTTTGTCCAAAATAACAACTTTAGTCCCTCGAAGTTTAAAGTTGCATGGTTGGTCCCTAAGTAGGTAAACAAATAACACCACAGGTCCCTTGGTTAAACTGGTGTTAACTAGGTTAGTTAAAATTTACAGGTTAGCCCCCTTTGGTTAAATAGCGCTGCATCGTTAATCCTTTTACTTAACGACCGTTTGCAAGGCTTACACAAATGGTCCTTGGTTAAATAGCGCTGCATCGTTAATCCTTTTACTTAACAGCCGTTTGCAAGGCTTACACAAATGGTCCTTGAGTCCGTTTTTCTTCCGTTTTCATACGTTTTCGTCCGTTTTTCTTACGTTTTTTCCCGTTTTTGTCCGTTTTTCTTACGTTTTTTTCCGTTTTCATACGTTTTTGTCCGTTTTTCTTACATTTTTTTCCGTTTTTGTTCGTTTTTGCCCGTTTTTTACGTTTTGTCCGTTTTTTTTTCTTACTGTTTTTGTCCGTTTTTCTTACGTTTTTTGTCCGTTTTTCTTATGTTTTTTTTTACGTTTTTGTCCGTTTTTCTTACGTTTTTGTCCGTTTAACTTACATTTTTGTCCGTTTTTCTTACGTTTTTTTTCCGTTTTCATACGTTTTTTTGTCCGTTTTTTTTCTTACGTTTTTTTTTCCGTTTTTGTCCGTTTCTTATTTTTCTTACGTTTTTGTCGTTTTTTTACTTTTGTCCTTTTCTTACGTTTTTCCGTTTTTCTTAGTTTTACGTTTTGTCCGTTTTCTTCGTTTTGTTTTCTTACGTTTTTGTCCGTTTTTTCTTACGTTTTTTGTCCGTTTTTTTTCTTTTTTCGTTTTTTTTTTTACGTTTTTGTCCGTTTTTCTTACGTTTTTTCGTAGTTTTCCTTTCGTTACGT
Source organism: Artemisia tridentata subsp. tridentata (assembly GCA_021014915.2). Lineage (NCBI taxonomy): Eukaryota > Viridiplantae > Streptophyta > Magnoliopsida > Asterales > Asteraceae > Artemisia > Artemisia tridentata. The sequence continues at coordinate 76,363,626 of CP139509.1, forward strand.
TTTTGTCCGTTTTTCTTATTTTTTTACGTTTTTTGTCCGTTTTCTTATTTTTCGTTTTTCTTACGTTTTTGTCCGTTTTTCTTACGTTTTTGTTCCGTTTTTTTTTCTTACGTTTTTTGTTTTCTCGTTTTTGTCTTTTTTTACGTTTTTGTCGTTTCGTTTTTCTTACGTTTTGTCCGTTTTTCTTAGTTTTTGTCTTTTTTCTTTTTTTTTTTTTACGTTTTTTTTTTCTTTTTTTCGTTTTTCTTGTTTACGTTTTTTTTTTCTCTTTTTTTTGTTTTTTGTTTTTCGTTTTTTTTTTTTCGTTTTTCTTTTTATGTTTTTGTCCGTTTTTCTTATGTTTTTTACGTTTTTGTCCGTTTTTCTTACGTTTTTGTCCGTTTTTCTTACGTTTTTCGTTTTTTAGTTTTTTCTTTCTTTGTTTTTCTTACGTTTTTGTCGTTTTTCTTATGTTTTTTACGTTTTGTGTTCCGTTTTTTCTGTTTTCTGTTTTTGTCCGTTTTTCTTACGTTTTTTCCTTATTTTTTTTACGTTTTTGTCGTTTTTTTCCTTTTCTTCTTTTTGTCCCTTTTTCTTTTTTACGTTTTTGTCCGTTTTTCTTACGTTTTTGTCCGTTTTTTTTTATGTTTTTTTTTACGTTTTTGTCCGTTTTTTTCTTTTTTGTTTTTGAATTTTTTTTTTATTTTTTTTTTTTATATTTTTTTTTAGTCCGATTATTTAAAAAAATAAAAAATTGCAAAATTTTTTTTTGTCGATTTTAAAGAAAAAAAAATAAATAAAAAAAAAATTTTGTCCGAATTTAGAAAAAATAAAAATAAAAAAAAATAAAAAAAACAAAAATTAATAACGGACAACGTAAAAAACTTAGAAAACGGAAAAAGTAAAAAAACGAATAAAAAAAAAAATGGACAAATTAGAAAAACGAAAAAATAAAAACAAAAAAACGAAAAAACGTAAAAAAAATTAGGACAAAACGTAGAAAAAACGTACAAAAACGTAAGAAAAACGGACAAAAACGTAAGAAAAAAACAAAACGAAAAAATTAAGAAAAACGGACAAAAAACGTAAGAAAAACGGACAAAAACGTAAAAAAACGATAAGAAAAACGGACAAAAAAAAAATGGACAAAACGTAAGAAAAACGGACAAAAACGTAAAAAATGGCAAAAACGTAAGAAAAACGACAAAAACGAAAAAAATAAGAAAAAATGGACAAAAACGTAGAGAAAACGGAAAAAACGTAAGAAAAACGGACAAAAACGTAAAAAAAGAAAAAACGAAAAAAAAAACGGAAAAAACAAAAAAAAAAAAATAAAAAGAAAAAACGGACAAAAACGAAGAAAAAGGGACAAAAAAAAACGAAAAACGTAAGAAAAACGGACAAAAACGTAAGAAACGGACAAAAAACAAAAAACAGAAAAAAACGTAAGAAAAAGAAAAAAAAAAAAAACGTAAGAAAAACGGACAAAACGTAAAAAAAACGGACAAAACAGAAAAAAACGTAAGAAAAATGGACAAAAACGTAAGAAAACGGACAAAACGTAAGAAAAACGAAACGGAACAAAAAACGTAAAAAACGTAAGAAAAACGGACAAAAACGTAAGAAAAACGGACAAAAAGAAAAAAATAAAAAAACGAAAAAAGTAAGAAAAACGGAAAAAACGTAAAAAAAACGAAAAAAACAAAAAAACAAAAAAAACGGCAAAACGTAAGAAAAACGGACAAAAACGGAAAAAAACGTAAGAAAAACGGACAAAAACGTATGAAAACGGAAAAAAACGTAAGAAAAACGGACAAAAACATAAGTTAAACGGACAAAAACGTAAGAAAAACGGACAAAAACGTAAAAAACATAAGAAAAACGGACAAAACGTAAGAAAAACGGACAAAAACGTAAAAAAACGGGAAAAAACGTAAGAAAAACGGACAAAAACGGAAAAAAACATAAGAAAAACGGACAAAAACGTATGAAAACGGAAAAAACGTAAGAAAAACGGACAAAAACGTAAGTTAAACGGACAAAAACGTAAGAAAAACGGACAAAAACGGAAAAAAAAAAAACGTAAGAAAAACGGACGAAAACGTATGAAAACGGAAGAAAAAACGGACTCAAGGACCATTTTTGTAAGCCTTGCAAACGGCCGTTAAGTAAAAGGATTAACGATGCAGCGCTATTTAACCAAGGACCATTTGTGTAAGCCTTGCAAACGGCCGTTAAGTAAAAGGATTAACGATGCAGCGCTATTTAACCAAAGGGGGCTAACCTGTAAATTTTAACTAACCTAGTTAACACCAGTTTAACCAAGGGACCTGTGGTGTTATTTGTTTACCTACTTAGGGACCAACCATGCAACTTTAAACTTCGAGGGACTAAAGTTGTTATTTTGGACAAACCACAGGGACCAACCATGTAATTTACCAAGCTCAAAAACTAACGTGCCCCATGGATTTGGAAATTGAAAGAATAGATGCATTACCAAATGATTGTATGTTGTATAGAGGCGATGACAAGGATCTACATGTGTGTAAGGTATGTAAAACGTCAAGGTATGTGCAAATAAAACAAAAAGGACCTAACGCTGATGTGACAAAGAATGGCCCTCCTGCTAAATTGTTGTGGTATTTTCCCATTATACCAAGACTTGAGCGATTATATGTAGATGCGAAGGAGGCGAAATTGTTACGTTGGCATGCTGAGGAGCGTAAAAAAGATGGAAAAAAAGTGACATGTAGCTGATACTCTTCAATGGAGAAATATCGATAACACATTTGAAAATTTTGGAGGTGATATTAGAAATCTACGGTTAGGTTTTAGTTAAGACGGAATAAATCTGTTTGGAAACCTGAGTAGTAGTCACAACACTTGGCCAGTTCTTTTATGCAACTACAATCTTCCACCTTGGTTATGTATGAAACGAATATACATCATGATGTCATTGTTAATTCAAGGCCCAAAACAACCCGGGAACGACATTGATGTGTACTTGAAACCTTTAATAGATGACTTGATAACGCTTTGGGATGATGGAGTAAAAGTGTATGATGCATATTCGTAAGAGTATTTCCAACTACGAGCCATGATTTTTTGCACCATTAGTGATTTTCCAGCATACGGGAATTTATCAGGACATAGTACAAAAGGGAAAATGGCATGTCCTATTTGTGAAGATTGTACCCCCTCTGTTTGGTTACGACATTGTAAGAAAACAATATATATGGGACACCGAAGATCGCTTTCAAGGAGTCACCCGTATTGAGTTGTTTGATGGTAAAATAGAGCGTGGAGTGATGCGACCACCGTTGGATGGAGAAGCTACATTTTCTTGAGTTAGAAACTTGAACATTCTTTTTATTGTTTCATGTTTATCAGGAGTCCGCAAAGTGCTATTTGTTTTCACCATACAATAAAGATAAGACTCCGATAGCATGGGGGGTTGTATATCCAACCGGAGACGGTATCATCCATGGAGTTCCCATAACTCCTACATACATGAAGGTGACGGTAAACAAGGTTGTGCCGGCTTATAAATCTGTAAAGCTTCCGGTGATCGGTGGAGATAAAAGTGTTACTTTATTAGGTCAAGCAATTGGGAGCTGATGCGTGGTTTTGCAACCTTACAACAGGTTTTACCTCTCGAGGGATCTCAAGAGGCTTACAACCCCACCAGGCAGTGTACCTGACCGATGTAGTATAGTGTAGTGGTAAGTACGGGGGATTGATCGTTCTCCACAGGGAATAGTGTTCGTTAGGTATGAAAGACTACTCTAATAGGTCTAAGGGTTGAAGAAGATTCTTTTTGTATTTTTTTATAATTTTATGAAAGCAAGTAAAATCTCGGGTTTGAAAGAGTGGGCGAAATTAGTTGCTAGTCAACTAACCCAAATTACTACGAATGCAAATAAAATAAAATAACTGAAAGTAAAATGTTGGTGAAAACTTAAGTGTAGAGAAATGTGTTCACTTAGATTTCCTTACTCCCTAACTATCTTTTACCGGTTGATTAGTGTGTATTAGTTGCGTGGATGACGGGTGTATTCCTTAATACCAATCGTGGGGTGGCGTACGTACTTCCCCAACTCTACAAGCTCCTACTTCACTCCTATGTCGAGCCGGCTAGGAAGCTCCTAACATGGGATCACTAGAATTCGCTTGTGCATTAAATACAACCATAAAAACCTTTAGTACGCATTTGGTTCATGTTTCTTAAGACGTTCAAGCAAGTTACCGAATAGGAAGTTAGCCAGTTTTCTTAAGCCTAACATAGATAAACAATCATCCAATACAACTAATAACACACTAATAACCAATAATCAATAGCTAGGTTTCATTAGATCTAAGCAAACACAAGATAAATCTAGCCTAACATGTTAAACAAAAGACAAGAACAAGATAGAATCAAACAACACATAGACATATTGAATGATTAATTGATAACTTATCTTTCAATGTAACATGGAAGATCTCAAGGCAAAAAGCCTTGAAAAAGATGCTAAAGTCGTCTTAGGGTTTTCTCCCAAAAATTCCACACTAAGCTCTCCCTCTAATGACAAAGAATTGCAAAACTATATATAGATTTTTACATCTGACGGCGTCACCTTATGGAGTGTGACGCCGTCACCTCGCCGCTTCTAGGGTTCCCGGATGGCCTTCTTGACGCCGTCCCTCTTTAGCTCTCCAAAATCCGTTCTGGCTTATCAAGGCTTGACGCCGTCAGACCTTGAACGTGACGCCGTCCCTCTTTGAATTAAGCCGTGACGCCCTTGATCAGGTTAAAGCGTGACGCCGTCAGAATTCACATGCAATTTTCACTGGCTTATCATGAGTAAATTTCACATCCACCTTTTCTTGCCAAGCCATGACGCCGTCCAGAGTAAAATCTGACGCCGTCAAAGGTAACTTTTAGCCGATTTTTGAGACTTTGTCGTTTTCTTCACTTTAATGCTCCAAAAACATCCAAAATGCCTCCTTTTCCAGATTTCTCCTCAAAAGTACCTAAAATGACAAAAGGAACGATTTAGGGCAATATTTGATCAAATAAATACGATTTAGGGCTTAAATGACCCCTTAAAAGCGGTACACTTTTCGCTTCATCAAATACCCTTACACTTGAGATTTGCTTGTCCTCAAGCAAATGCGCTTTTATTCTAATCAAAATACAGGTTAGGGGTCATTTAATGCAAACATAAAAGTAATTACAACAAATAATCGTTCCACTTCAATCATAATAAGCACGGAGATTATAAACTAGCACCTCACAAGTAGTGTTTAGATACTCACATCTCTCAGGTGTCATCAAAATAAATCTTATAAATGAAAACGGATAATATCTCTCACTACCTGTCATAGCAAATAGATTACCATAGGCTTGGGAAAGGATCGAAAACCTCCTCCACTAGGCGTAAGCACCTAAGATAAACTATCAAAGAGGGCTTTTAAATGGGTTATAACGTTAGGTGTAGGGAAAAGGAAAACACGGTTTTGTTGGATAAAGGATATTTTACTGGTGGCGAGTTAAAGATCTTGATCAATTACATGTACTATACAATGTTGCTAAGCCAAGACTCGACTCAATCTTAAGCTAGAAACAAAATAACAAAATAACAAAAACATAAAAATAAACATAAAATGAAACGGGATGGTAGTCCGTATGTTTTTTTTTCTATTTTTCTTTTTCTCATTTTTTTGTATTTTTCTTGATTTTTTTCGATTTTTTTTTTTTTTTTCATACACTCTTGCCCTACCATCCAAAATAATACATCATAGGGGCGTTGCATTCCCCTTACACTTGAACTTTTACATAACTTTACAAATAACTATTCTAATGACTCGAATTAAGATAATTGAAAAACTTGGAGTACTTTTAAAATATTTAGCACATATGGGGGTAATAAATGATGTTCTTCCCCATTACTCCATTACACTAGTACTTTACCCATGAGTCCCAATCGTCCCAAAACAATATGTACAAGGATATGACTCGACTTAGCAACCATGTAATCAACTAGATAATTAACTTGGGTTTAAACAAATGTTGTCACAATAATGCACTAAAAATGAGTGCATACAAGGTAGGCTAAGGCGATTTGGGTGTACATTTAAGTGGGGTGTAACAAATTCTTCCTTTAAGTAAAATGCTTAAAGGTCGAAACGAAAAGATAGGCTCTGAGGGGTGTACTAGGGGTATCGTGTACTAAAAATGAGTACAACGCAAAGGGTGTGGGAGAATTATTTGACCAATGTAGCCAAAGTAATTATAACAAAAACACAGGTGTAAAACAATGGGTTAATCCTAATGCCTCTTATCATGTAGTAAATCTAACTACACGAATGTAGTCTCACTTGTGGCCTCGGAATGGTCCTAACGCAAGTTCTAGAATCTAAGTGCTACCGGTACACACATCATAGCATAAATGCTTTTCCTACCAATTCTAGGGGCGAACCTCACATATTTGGGGGTGGAAAATTTTTTAGTGGTACGGTTTTTGTGCTAGTCATATAACTCCTATCCGTGAGACGCTCATTAAGATCAAAGTTTCACTCCTATATGTTGTAAAAAAATTTAAATTTGGCACTAAAATTACCTTAACAAGTATTTCTCTCAGTTTTATTACACATCTACTATTAAACAAACAAAAATCAAGCGTAATAACATTCTCTTAATCGTGCTTTTACCCTCCCCTTACACTTAAGATGAACATTGTCCCCAATGTTCAAATAACAAGATGTAAAAGCATAAAGTAAAAGAATGAAATCAAATACTCCCCTGATTCGCTCGGTGGATAATGAAGTAACACGGTTAAATCTTCTTCCAAAGTAATGTTGAAGCTCCATGACTAATGCATCGCCATAAGCTTGATTCAAAACATTTTCTTGTCCAAAATAACCTGTTAAACCTGAGAAAACAAACACGAAAACCTGCATAACATCGGCGGGATAAAATCTATATATAAGGATATAATGCTTGTGGAATGATAACTTTGCAGATTCCTGGAGATTATAAGTTGGAGATTTTAATAAAAACTTTTTATGAAAACAAAACTTTCAAAAATTTCTGAAAATTAAATCTGACGCCGTCAGGTTATAAACCCTGACGCCGTCAGAAATGACCTGACAAAAATTTTCATTTTAAGTTTCCGGAAAATTTCTGGAAAAACCTTTACCTTACTTCCTGGAAATCCTGCAAAACATCATTATGACTCGATACAAGCATTTGACTCAAACAAATACGAATATGTATGTTAATTTATTATTATTACGATTCATGTTCATTTGTGTTCTAATAAACCGATTTAGATTTCCCTTACACTTAACTTTTGCAAAATACCTTTATATGTAGTTAAGACGAAGTTAAAAACAAAATAAAGCATTTTCACAAATTACTTTTGAACATGAATCAATAATAATAAAAATTAAACACACATACGGAAACAAATAAAAACAAACAAACAAACAAATAAACACACAAAGCAAATAAAGCTTGGGTTGCCTCCCAAGAAGCGCTTTTCTTTATTAACGAGTCTTGTAGCTAGACTCAAAGTCACTTACATTACGTGACTCCATCATCGGTCACGGTTCCTAGGCCATTTTCATTCCCGGTTTTATATTCCGGTCCTAATTTCAAACAATCCTTGTAGAAACCGAATATCCTTTCCATAACATAGTCTACTCCTTTATTTCTATCCTCATCATTCCTATAGTAGACCGCTTGCTTGAGCTCCTTCTCAACATTTGACAAGTGTTGGAATTGTTCTATCTTATATGGCATTTGGTAGTTTACTTCATCGGTCTCATCCTTAAATCTAACTATCCCTAAGGAAGGTTCATAAGTCATTCTAGAGACCTCAACAAATGGTTTTCCAAAAACCACTTGAGTTAAGGACGCATCGACTATTGGGCGGATATCTTCTACAATTACAAAGTCGGTGACATAGGTGAAGTTTCCTACATAAACCGGTAATCCCTTAACCCTTCCCGTGAAGTTACTCATCCAACCCTTGTCAGGGAGCATCCTATACCCAAGTTGATTTTTCATTATCAAGTTGTAGTGGGCTCTAGTCATGATGTTTATGGGTGATCTAAGGTCGATGTAGGCTTTCCACACATGCAAATGTCCGATGTTACATGGTATGTTGAGATTAGAAGGGTCGCCTATTTCAATGATTGGTCTACCTAGGAAGTATGGTGTCTCGGGGTCATCGAATAAGTTTGTATGATATACGCGCTCTTCCTTAGTGGGTAGCCTATTGAAGTAGTCCTCATCATCATCTACTTCTTCAATCTCACTTGTCCTAACTTCCTTATCAACCTCGACTTTCTTATCCTCATCCTTAGGTTCACTATCATCCTCATTTCTATCAATTGGTTTGATAGTGACAATGTTGACGAAGTGGACGTGTTTGGATGAAGAGGGGTCCTTTACTTGGGGTCCGCTAATTGTGTTCCTAGCGTCCTTATGTGGAGGTGATAGCACTTGGTTATTGAGGGCTTTCAACAAGTTGTCAATTTTGTTGGTCATCTCTGTTTGTTGTTGATTGAATTCGGATTCGAATCTAGCTATCCGAGCTTCTTGAGATGCCATAAATTGAGACATCAATCCTTCAAAGTTATTGGTACTACCATTGCCGGAAGGATTGTTGTTGAAAGTACGGTTCGAGTTGGAATCGCTTGATTGGAAACGATTAGGTGGGTTGGAAGAATTGGGTTGTTGTGCGTTTTGGTTTTGTTTCCACCTAAGGTTCGGGTGATTTTTCCATGAAGGGTTGTATGTATCACCGTAATGGTTTGGCTCGGGTTTGAAAGTGTACCACTTGTCTCCCGCTCCGTCGGTACGCGAGGATGCGTAGTCCACAAAAGCTTGTTCGGGGAGTTCCATGCAATCACGAGTGTCGTGGGGACCACTACATAATTCACATGAAGAAGTGATTTTGTTCACTTGGCTTGAAAGTTTAGGAACCTCGTAGGATTTCATGAGAAACTTGACTTGGTCTTCAAGTTCTATGATCCTACGGTCGGAAGTGCTTGAATTGTTCGAAGGCAAAGATATTGCCTTGACCGTTTTATTCAAATCACGGGGATCACTCCAACTTTCGTTGTCATAAAGAGCAAGATCCTCTAGGAGAGCCCATGATTGTTCCGCACTTAGATCACGTAGCTTGCCACCGGCCGATTGGTCAATGGTTTGCCTTGTGTAGAGATTGATATGGTCATAGAAGATTTGGACTTGGAGCCAAAGTTCTATGCTATGGTGAGGGACTTTTTGGAGTAAGTCCTTGAATCGAGTCCATGCCTCGTAGAGAGTTTCGCCTTGACGTTGTTGGAACATCAAGATATCATTCCTTAGCTTGGTAGTTCTTCCCGGTGGGAAAAACTGAGCAAGGAAACGAGTGGTGAGATCATCCCAAGAGGTGATGGATCCTGCGGGTTGACGTTCTAGCCATTGACTAGCTTGATCCCGCAGAGAGAATTGAAAGAGACGCAATCGGGTCGTCTCTCGAGTGGCAACATCAAGGTCTATAGAATCAACGATTTTAAGAAAGTCCTTGAGGTGTTTATTAGGATCTTCAGATCGAAGTCCATGGAATGCGCATCCGCTTTGCACCAACCGGATGGTGTCGGATCGCAAGGGTGTGATATTGGCTCCTTGAGTGAGCTCAATGGTGTTTCGATAGCCATGGTGGCTAGGACGGGAATACTCTCCTAAAGTACGGGTTCTAGGAGGTGGTGGTTGTTGTGGTGGTGGGTTGTTGGGATTAAGGATATTACCATCTTCCATGATGTCGAATGGTAATGGTTACGAATAAAGACACGAAGAAAATAGATAGACTAAAGAAGACCTAGAAAAAGAAAATAAAAATCTCACTAGAAGGGAATCTAGTGAGTAGACCTATAAAGTAAAAATTCAACCTAAACAATAACTATTCCCCGGCAGCGGCGCCAAAAACTTGATGCGTGGTTTTGCAACCTTACAACAGGTTTTACCTCTCGAGGGATCTCAAGAGGCTTACAACCCCACCAGGCAGTGTACTTGACCGATGTAGTATAGTGTAGTGGTAAGTACGGGGGATTGATCGTTCTCCACAGGGAATAGTGTTCGTTAGGTATGAAAGACTACTCTAATAGGTCTAAGGGTTGAAGAAGATTCTTTTTGTATTTTTTTATAATTTTATGAAAGCAAGTAAAATCTCGGGTTTGAAAGAGTGGGCGGAATTAGTTGCTAGTCAACTAACCCAAATTACTACGAATGCAAATAAAATAAAATAACTGAAAGTAAAATGTTGGTGAAAACTTAAGTGTAGAGAAATGTGTTCACTTAGATTTCCTTACTCCCTAACTATCTTTTACCGGTTGATTAGTGTGTATTAGTTGTGTGGATGACGGGTGTATTCCTTAATACCAATCGTGGGGTGGCGTACGTACTTCCACAACTCTACAAGCTCCTACTTCACTCCTATGTCGAGCCGGCTAGGAAGCTCCTAACATGGGATCACTAGAATTCGCTTGTGCATTAAATACAACCATAAAAACCTTTAGTACGCATTTGGTTCATGTTTCTTAAGACGTTCAAGCAAGTTACCGAATAGGAAGTTAGCCAGTTTTCTTAAGCTTAACATAGATAAACAATCATCCAATACAACTAATAACACACTAATAACCAATAATCAATAGCTAGGTTTCATTAGATCTAAGCAAACACAAGATAAATCTAGCCTAACATGTTAAACAAAAGACAAGAACAAGATAGAATCAAACAACACATAGACATATTGAATGATTAATTGATAACTTATCTTTCAATGTAACATGGAAGATCTCAAGGCAAAAAGCCTTGAAAAAGATGCTAAAATCGTCTTAGGGTTTTCTCCCAAAAATTCCACACTAAGCTCTCCCTCTAATGACAAAGAATTGCAAAACTATATATAGATTTTTACATCTGACGGCGTCACCTTATGGAGTGTGACGCCGTCACCTCGCCGCTTCTAGGGTTCCCGGATGGCCTTCTTGACGTCGTCCCTCTTTAGCTCTCCAAAATCCGTTCTGGCTTATCAAGGCTTGACGCCGTCAGACCTTGAACGTGACGCCGTCCCTCTTTGAATTAAGCCGTGACGCCCTTGATCAGGTTAAAGCGTGACGCCGTCAGAATTCACATGCAATTTTCACTGGCTTATCATGAGTAAATTTCACATCCACCTTTTCTTGCCAAGCCATGACGCCGTCCAGAGTAAAATCTGACGCCGTCAAAGGTAACTTTTAGCTGATTTTTGAGACTTTGTCGTTTTATTCACTTTAATGCTCCAAAAACATCCAAAATGCCTCCTTTTCCAGATTTCTCCTCAAAAGTACCTAAAATGACAAAAGGAACGATTTAGGGCAATATTTGATCAAATAAATACGATTTAGGGCTTAAATGACCCCTTAAAAGCGGTACACTTTTCGCTTCATCAGGAGCTTTTTTCAGTGGCCTCAATGTAGAATTAGTCGCATGAAGGTACATTAATAAAACTAGCTCATCTTTTTGTAGTATTGTACTTAGTAACTTTTCTCACATACGTTAAATGGAAATTGATAATAGGAGATAACACAAACATAAAAAAATAGAGATTAACAAATGAAAACAACAATGCCAAAAGCAAGTGTGCCTGCTCTTCAAATAGATCTGGTAAACATTTAATTATTTTAGTTTATGATGATTGAAAATTTAGTGCGATTATACAATATTCAAAAAGTTATAATGGTGTATTTGTAGGTGGCTGAAAACACATCTATGTCGATACCCCAACAAAAGGAGGCTTTTCCAAATGCCCAAAAAGCTGTTGCTCAAGTCAATAAAAAGCAAACACCAAAACAAAAACAACCACTTTCGGCTGCTCAAAAAGCTGCTAAAATAGCTGCTCAAGAAGCTAAAGACGAGCTAGAAATTAGATTGATTGATGTAGGAGATATCGTTGGCGTGAGAGGACCATTATTGAATGCTGCCTATCTCCGTTGGATGAGCCGTGATGATTGTACTTCAGGCTATGTTGTTGATGTTCCCGATGGTATGTTTGTTGGGCAAGAGGATTCCTTTACTATTACTATTGATGCTGATGACATTTTGAAGATGTGGACGAATGGATGGCTCGATGCAAGCATTATAACTTACTTTAACTGGTACGAGTACTTCTGAAACTACTTTTAAAGTATTTAAAATCTTGTTTAAAATTGCTTATTGAAACTTCTTTGGTTCTTCGTGTTTGGAATTGCTTTTATATAGGTTATTTGGCATTGTTTATTAAAATTGCTTATTGCGATATAGATATGAGCTCTTTGGGATTACATGTAGAGTAGGGGCTGTTTGGGATTGTTTATAGACTATATGCTGTTTTAGATTGTTTATTTAGATTCTTGTTGGATGCTTATTTGCTTCGGCTGTTTGCGATTAGTTCAAGACTGTTTGGAATTGCTTATATACTTAAAGTTGTTTGGGATTGTTTATATACTTAGGGCTCTTTGGGTTTCTTTATATATTCATGGTTGTATGGGATTGTTTATAGAGTTAGGACTATATGGGATTGTTTATAGACTAAGGGATGTTTGCGATTGTTTATTTAGACTAGTTATTGGTTGTGTAAGTTAGGTTTATTTTATATACTATTGTTTTGTTTTTAGGGGGCTATACAAGTTGATGCAGTCAAGTTCTAGCAGTTGTGGACTATTAAACCCATATTTGATTCAAGGAAGTGAGTGCCTTAATTATACTTCGGGTGTAAAAGATTGCTTGACGAGAGCATTCAATGCTACCTACGACATTTTCCTTGCGCCATTTATAGGGAAGTATGTAAGCTATTATCTCTAAACTGTTTAATTGCTCATGTGCATATATATATGTTCAATAATTTTGTTTTAACTTTTCAGGGGGAACCATTGGGTGTTGTTTGTTATATGCCCTAAACAACGCATGTGCTACATCTTGGATTCGTATCAGCAAAAGAACAAGAAAAGGACCGAGCGAAGCTATTGGCTTACAAGCTATTTGAATAAGTTCATTGCAAATTTCAAAGTTGTCGAGGTAAACTATCTCACTATGATTAGATACATACAAACAAATTGTTGTGTTATACAACTTTTAACATGTACACATACTGGGTCATTGAAATGTAGTGTAATCAACAAGCTGAAAAATGGGAATGTAGGTACTATGTACTCAAATGGATGCATGAATTTGTAACCGTTCATCAGGATAATTTTCCTAACAGTACAAGTACTATCTTAAATATTGATTTTAGAATATGTAAATGAAAACGGATGAATCAAGTATACTTAGTTTTGTTTTCTGTTACAACTCTTAAATTGTATACTTTTTTTACATATAGATCCCTTGGCATGACACTTGTCCATTCTCCATGAATCAGATTGAAGACACCATCGAGAAGTGGCATCAGTTATGTCCAATTTGATTAACATTATTGATAGGTAGCTGTGGTTATGCCATTGTCTTTTGTTTTAGGCATTTGTACGTTCAAGTATTTAAGTTAAGATGATATGTACGAACTAGTTTTTTGTAGAAGGCATAACGTACATATGTTTAGTGCTAGAACTCGTTATCATCTAAGTTAAATTCTCGAATATATGTATTGACGTTTATGGTTTATTAGTTAGATTTCTGAAATTTATGATGTATTTGCTTGAAACTGGAAACTGGAAACTGTTGGTGTGTTGCTGGAAATTGAAATTTGTTTGTGTTGATGGAAACTGAAAATACAGGAAATTTCTATTTTTATAAAAAGCAAAATAGACCGGATTTGTAATAGAAAACCGGTCTTTTTATAGAAAACAAGACCAGTGAAATACTAAAAAACAGGTCTTGGTATTGATATTTGGACCAGGTATGTAGCTAAAAAGCTGTCTCGATTGGGATAAGCAAGACCGGTTTAAAAAACGGTCTCGATATGATTTTCACATGGAGAGCCCCCCATTTAGAGACCCCATGAAAAACAGGTCTCGATGGATTGTACAACAGGTCTCGGAAGGACTTATTGTAGTAGTGTTATATGCTAAAAGGATATATATATATATATATATATATATATATATATATATATATATATATATATATATATATATATATATATATATGCAATTCCTCTTATATATTATGTTGGACCCAGTGGTCGATACTCGTTCATATTGAATTCTATAACTATATATTCTATCAATTACTTGTTTTGTAAAAGGTATTAATAAATTGGACATCGATTAGAAAAAGAATGGTTAATTACATACTATTTACAAGTTACAACAAGTTTCATCTACTTGTGTGTTGCGCTAGGATTAAAATAAAAAATTAAGATCGGATTAAAAATTCTAATTTAGATGGTATTTAATTTGATTCATTATAATGACTAACAATTACGTGCACATGGCGGCGATAATGTATAGTAGTGATAAGCTATGTGTGCAATTTTTTGATTTTTACAAGGGTATGAAATAAGTGAAAGTGAATAAAGTTAGTGATTTATATTGTAATTAAGTATTTAAATATTTAATAATTGCATTGACTTTTATAAGTAGATGCATTTTAATCAAATAATATTACTCATTTTTTAAGTTATTAGTAATTTTTAAGAAAATGTATTTTCTCTTTATATTTGGTACATATATAGATATAAATTTAGATAGAAAAAGTTTAAGAGATGATCCAAGTCTTTCAAAACAACACTTTCGTAGTAAGAGAATAATTGAAACTTAAAAGAATCAAACAGAAGTCTTAAGGGTGTGTTTGTTTTTAAAAAAAAAAATCTTACTAGCCCTCTTACTCTTACCAGTAAGAGGTGGTCAGACGTTTTGCTTATTTATTTTTTTTTCTTAAGAGGTGGTCAGACGTTTTTTTTATTTTTTTTTTTTTCTTTTGAGTCAGACCCAGTTAGACATATAACATCTTACTCACTAAAAGGTGGGGGACTTGTCTTACTGCCTCTTACTCGATAAGAGATTAAAGACTCGTGTTAATATAATATATTTGATGGTTTATTAACTATGTTATATTTATGATAAAAAGTTTTGTTTCATATCTACATAAGTTCGTTCAGATTTAGACTTTCTAGCCACCTCTTACTGGTAAGATGTGATAGTCAGATTCAGACCTAAAACATCTTAATGAAACAAACACACCCTTATTTTGGATTTTTCATGTTAACAGTGCGCCGTGTCAAACAAGTCACCAACCTCAAGTGTCTTACTCTAGACCATTGATGATTATTCCAATTTTCCAATAACGTGACATTAAATTTTGTCTGTGGAAACTAAGGAGTCAATTAGTCAACTTTGATTTGTTTATGGTCTTCAAAGAGTCCCAATTCTACAACTGATTAACCTCTCAAATGGGCTAAAAAGACTTTTCCATGTTTCTTACGCTCTCAAGTGTTGGAAACGTTCAAGAGGGATCATAGCTATTAGTGTTAATATTAATATTAGCATGATGAATGATTTACGTGTGACAAAGTAAAGATAAGTAGTAGATTCCAGTTACTAATTTGTATCAGCACCCTAAATAATCTTCAGCTTTATCCTAAGTAATATGAAGTAAAAAAGAAGTTTTACGAGTAAAATGAGAATGCATTGAATTACATATGCAGAGTTGGTTCAATAGAAATATTACCGTAATACAAACCAACAGGCAACAATTGAGCTAAGTGTTTTGAACGGCCCAACTAAATAAAAGTTTGTGAAACTCATAGACCATAAGAAATACCCAGGTCTAGCTTGATTACTCGAATTTGTCTAAGCCAGACAAACAACATACCACACACCACACCTTATGCATTTAAGTAGAGCTGTAAACGAACCGGATGAACACGAATGAAGCCTTGTTCATGTTCGTTCGTTTAATTTTAACCGGACAAATAACCGGACACAAACGCTTAAACGGACGAATTTTCTTGTTCATGTTCGTTTATTAAGAAAATGAGTTGTTCATGCTCGTTTATGTTAGTTCATTAAGACACTAACTAACGTTAAAAGGACATAAACGATCGAACATAAATAAACATAGACAAACAAACATAAACTTTATTAAATTATGCACAATATATTGTTTTATATGTGTTATTTTGTTTAAACAAACCAATTTTAAAATTATACAATTAAAATATATAATATACGAACATAAATAAATAAATTAACATAAACGAACGCATAATCGGACATTCACGAACATAAATGAACGGACGCGACTTTTGTCCATGTTCGTTCATTTAACTAAACGAACGTAAAATATTGTTCATGTTCCCTCATTTAATAAATAAACAAACATAAACGAATTTTTTATCGAACGATTAATAAAATGTCCTCTGAATTTTCAGTTGTTTGAATCCTACTATTTCAATCAATATGTAAAATTCCACACGTCAGTTAAGTTATAGTGAATGTCAAGTCAAGTGGCAACGATCGTGTCACATGTGTGTTTCACAACTTTTGCAAAAATGACATTCAAAAGAAAATGAAAGAAAAACGTGTGGTACTAGTTAAAATGCAACTCGATAACTAATTTTCATAGCAATGGAAAGCAAATATAAAAATTTCTTATAGATAAAACGTGAAGAAATAACATGTACTAGTAAAAAACTCAAATCCATGATAACTTTCAATCCTTGAGAACCCGCATGAATGACGAGTAACGGAGTCTCGATCCTGTTGGAAGGTGCTACCGTCCGGAACGTAGGGGCTCCGAAGATTCTCTTCTAGTAGACTTTACGCCAATAACTATTTTTAGGAATTATGCTTGTGTCATCGGAGGCTGGGTTCCGAGCCGTTCGATGGGGTACACCATCAGATTACTTATTTAGAAGTCTTGAGCACACATATCAAACCTGGTAAACCAGTAAATCTTTTCTTTTCGAGAAAGTTATTGTGAATACTTTTTGTCTGTTTGCATCAAATTAAACTTGGTTCAAACTTGAAGACTCATAATTTAATAATGATAATCCACTACTACACAAAAGACCATATAGATCAGTTCATATAGATCGGTTACCTTAAAAACCGATCTATGAAAGGAAAAAAGAGGGGAAATATCATATATAGATCGGTTGTTTTGTTAATAACCGATCTAATTAGTTTCAAAATTTAATAGATCGGTTATTAACAAAACAACCGATCTATAAAAGAAACTAAATATATCGGTATAATAAATAAATGATCTATATACTCACAATTCATCCAAAATTTTCCCAATATTTTAGCGGGAGGTTTTGCCGCTTCACCAAAATATTCACCTTTTCCCCAAATTTCCCCAAATCATATTCTCTCAACAAAAAAAAACCCTAGCCAAATCTCCCCAAAATTTTCACCCTTTCCCCAAATCTCCCCAAAATTAGATTCTCAGGGCAGGTATATCATCATTCATTAATTATTTCACTCATTCATTAATTTGATGTAATTACATCGTTCATTTTCATTTCACTCATTCATTAGTATTTATCTTGGTTAGGGGTTCTTAAGGCATACCTTTTTGGAGTACTTGTTGGTGCCACACTGTTAAATTATTTAATAATTTAGTTTCCAATTTACTCTAAATTGTTATTCAATTGATTATGTTTGTTGTTGATAAATTGTGTTTAATTAGAGACTGATGCTATTTATGATAATTGGGCGTTGATTGTTTAGCTATTTAATGCTATTTATCAATTTTCCGGAACGTTTGGCGCCAATTAAAGCAATGGAGGCATCGAGAATGCCGTCATTTAATGTTGAAGTTAAATCCAATGGTACACAAAGTTTTTTTTTCTCTTCTTTATTATTATTATTATTATTATTGTTATTGTTATTGTTATTGTTATTGTTATTGTTATTGTTATTGTTATTGTTGGAATGATGTAGGTTCGATTTGTGGCGAAAGTGGAAGGGGGAATATTGTTTGGCATAAATGTTCAGTTGAGAAAATTGATAGGCAGGAGCTGCTTAATCAAAGAGGCTGTGTTATTTGGTTCACTGGCCTCAGTGGCTCAGGTTACTTACTTAGCTCATTATTTACTCATTTCGAGTTATCGATAATTAGGGATCGTAAGCTGTTTATATATATTTAGATTAATGTGGCTTAGTGGTTAGGCACCTTGATCTCCTCTCAAGATATCTAAGGTTTACACATCTTGGGGGTGGCCAGGGAAAGGGTGGGAAATGGTAAGCTGACATACGTCCTTGATGGTGATAACGTTAGGCATGGTCTTAACTGTGACCTTACTTTTAAACCAGAAAATCGTGCAGAAAATATAAGAAGAATTGGTACGCTTCTGTTTTTTCTTACTGAATCTAGTTTTGAGATGCTACTTATGTTTGCGTTGTATGATTTGATAGGAGAGGTAGCTAAGCTGTTTGCTGATGCTGGAGTTATATGCATAGCTAGCGCGATATCTCCCTATAGAAAGGACCGTGATGCTTGTCGGTCTATATTTCCAGAGGGAGATTTTATTGAGGTTGGTTTTTATGCCTACTCTTGTATTGTTTATTTGAACCTGCTGCAATGGCTTATAAGGCTTGCAATTGACAGGTATTCATGGATATACCTCTATGTGTGTGTGAGGCCAGGGATCCAAAAGGCTTATACAAGCTTGCACTCGCTGGAAAGATTAAAGGTATACTATAAAATGTGCTTACAGTTACTATCTTTATAAATTATGGATGAAAGACTATTATACATTTTTCATGGCTGATTGGGTGTTCTTTGCGCTTTCCATCTTGTCCATTTATCGACTTAAATTAACGGGTTAAACTTACTCAATTATCTTCACAGGTTTTACAGGCATTGATGACCCATACGAGGCACCTTTAAACTCTGAGGTAAGCATATTCATATGCAGAGTTTGACATTGCAAGGTCCTAGACTCAAGTTGCCAAAAATTATAAGATACCTCATGATAAGACATAATGGAGACAACTCATGTGACACAATAAGTATTACACACGTCTTTGATTAATATTGTATCGATCGTTTAATGTGCTCATGACATAGTAAGTACACTACTGTAAAATCTGTATATTTTGTTTCATATATGCTTTAATGTGCTAATTAAATGGATGCTTTAATGTATATTTTGTTTCACACTAACTTGTGATAACCTAAAATATGTTTGGAGCTTCGATGTGGTTTAGACAGTCAAGATAGCATGCTACGTCCATATGGTTATCAATTAATTAGTAATTGTAAGATATATTGACTTTTACAGGGTTATCAGTTTTGGAATAAAACTAATGAGGAAGGCCATTTTATGATTGAAAACATTTTGGTTGGCACATATGATGTATATGCGTGGGTTCATGGATTCATCGGCGACTACAAAAGCCCTACCGACTTGCTTTTCTTTGCCTAATTTGCCTAATATTTGGTTAGCTTGATAATACTAGACTTGCTTTTCTTTTAGCAAAATTATTTTTGGTGAGCTCCTTAAACCAACAGAATGTTTGATTGCATAATATTTAATCTTTTCAGTAGGTTGCAACATTGATGTTGGCGATCTTGTTTATGAGCCCCCAAGAGACGGTCCAACATTATGGGAGATTGGCATACCTGATGAAGTTCAAGCTTTAGAACATGGACTATCAAGTTCAAGCTTAACAATGTGAAGATTAATGGATCTTATAAACCAAGACTGGCTCTTGCATCAGCACAAGTATCGGATTTGCAGGTATCTAATTAGCTTACAATTGGTTTCAAGTTATTCACACATGCTCGTATCTCTTGAAAATGATAAAGGACATACTTTAGATTTAGGTTAGTGCTGCAAAATGGACAATGCGTACATGTTTCAGTGAATATATGGTCGATATGTGTATTGGACAAATATATAAATTACCACATTTAGTTAGATATGTCCATTTATATATCCTAACAATCTCGTTATAGCAGACCATGGTGCTTATACTAAACTATTATTGTAGCTCAGCTGTGATACAGATAATGCCCCTTGACACTAGTTCAATGGTTATAGCAGACCCTGGTGCTTAATGCTTATACTAATTACTACTTATTATTCATACTTAAATGATTAATTTACAATTTCATGGTTTATGAAAGCATAAACTTATTAGGGTTGTTTAGGATTGCTTTTTGATACAATCTCTTATGTACGGACTGTTTGGGATTGCTTTTGATATAATCGCTAATGTACGGACCGTTTGGCATTTTCTTATTGAACGTACTTATAATATATATGTATCCACCAGGATGCTAATTCTTAAGTTATTGTTTCATATACAGATGTCGAATTTTAAGTCTGTTTTTGTTATCTCACTTGTTCTAATCCATACTTGTTATATATGCAGCCTCTATATAAATGAAAGCTCAAGAACAAGATGAGTCGTGGTTTGAAGGCTGGACGAAAGATAGAAGTAAAGATAAAGATTTGATGGCTAGGATATCTTATAATAGATGAAAATAAGGAACGAGGATACTGGGTTTTTATTGCTCTTCAAAATTTGATTTAATGGCTGAATTCTAACAAAAAATATATATATATTTTTTTTATTTTTGTTTTTCACATAGAGCCATGTTCGATAAGAGAAAACCGGGCTCTATAAATGAGAATAGAGCCCGTTCGCCAACCCGGGCTCTATTTGGTTTTCGAATAGAGTCCCTCCCCCTTTGTGCCCTCATGAAAAACCGGGCTCTATTAGCCTTTTCAACCGGGCTCTATGTCAATTTTTGTAGTAGTGGTTACACCATCCATGCCTGATTAGCGTATTAATATTAATGCATCTTTAATGCTGCCATTGTAGTTGGATTACCTCACGTAATTTGTCACATGCAGGCTCTTAAGGTGGCTGTGTTTGCTGAAGGACCAGCTGCAGATGAGGCTAGAGCTGCAGGAGCTAATTTGGTGGGTGGTGAGGACCTTTTAAACTATTACTAGTAAGATGCCATAAGGAACTTTTTTGTATTTCTTTATTCAAATGTCTAAGGAACTTTTTTGATAAGTGGCACAACTTACATATTTTCAGGTTCGTGAGGAATTGAGTACTTATTGGCCAATACTTACAGACAAGTTACCTGAGGAGTTGACTAGTATAGTAGCACCTCTAGTTCAGGTAACACTTCTGTCTTTTCTTAATATATGCTTTCATGTTTTAAACTATTACTAGTAAGATGCCATAACTTGATTCGAGTTATAATAATGTCGCACTTAGCTATTTTGGATGATATTGATCAGAATCCATAAGATTCTTTCACTTTATTATCATCAATATATAGTCCAAACACTTGTTTATCCATTCAGACACACTTGTTTAAAGGTTTTCCTGAACTTAATCATGTCCATCATGTGGTAGCAGACACGCAGCTCAGAGTCAAATGACGTATATGATGATGGTTCAAATACATTACCAGAGGATCTAAGAGGATGTTACAATACTGCTTCCAAAACTGAAACTAACTGAAGATACTCGTGCATGAACAACTGTCAGAAGATAACAAGGAAAGCAACTGTCAGAATATGTATATTGGTTAGGAGTTGTTCTTGAATTCATGTATTTGATTTGTGATAACAAATGATACTATGTTTGAACTTTACTAATGATAGCGATGGAAGTTTATAAGTTTTTATGGTGAAAATTCATCCACTATGAACGTTAATGCAAATACCGGTAGTTTATGGTTTCAATAATTTTTTTTTCCTTCTGAAAATGCACATATAGATCGGTTATTAGGTATTAACTGATCTATATGTGTTCTCTCATAAAGATCGGTTCACAACCGATCTATATGTGTTTCTCTCATAAAGATCACTCTTGTATAGAGCGGTTCAAAACCGATCTTTATGAGGGTTTTCGACCGATCTTTTTAGCGTTTTTTGTAGTAGTGATCGCAACCTTTTGCCAACTTGATCATCCTAGTAATTTACGCAGGACCGCGCAAGATATGTCTAGCTTAAGACAACAAAAAATATAGTGATAGTTATTTCCTAGTAAAAGAACCAATAGGTTCTATGTGATGATTTTTTTATTTTTTTATTTATTTATTTTTTTTAATTATTATTATTATTATTATTATTTTAAATCCAAAATTGGTTAATAGTAGGCTATTGTGCCACAAATTTTATTACAGGGTACCCGCTGCCGCATCGCGCGGGTATCAGCGGGTACCCTGCTAGTTTTACATAAAGTTGGATGGGAGTCTAGACACAACTGTGCTCTCACTCTTTTCTGAATACAAAAGCTAACTTTATGAAAGATAAAAACACCACTTTTAGCATTATTAGAGTGGCTAATGACAATAGACTTAATACGTGAAAGTGTGTCCAAAGCCTCTGTATCGAATTCCCCGAATATAGAAAAAGCAAATGGTATGAACTTGTATCCGTTGTCCTCACATTTGGACGCATACTTTCTCTTTTTCTTCTCCACAGCATTGTGCAAGGCTACCCCAGGAGCCCATGAAGTCGCCCCAATACCAGCAAATGGAGAGATACCAGTCACATCTAAGCATGCATCTTTACTTTGAAGCCAATTAAATAATAACAAGTCTGCAAGTCGTAGCTTCTTCCCATCCTCTAAAAGGAACCCCATAGGAGCCTCCTTACGCACCATGATCCCAACCATAGAACATATATCAACAAGAATATCACGCACCAGATTATGCCTGAACTTCACACCCACTTCACTAGAGCAGTGGACCGCATGATCCCCCCATATGTCCATACGATGCACATTACAACTCGGGCAAAGGCTACCTTCAGAGAACATAGGTACACTAAGCCTATAACACAACACAGATCGAAATTGGCGATGGTTCCTCCTCTGTTCCAAGCCGTCAATAGGGATGGTGAAAAGAAAATCATGTGCATGTGAGGCGCGTATGCAACTGAGAATAGCCACCTGTCTTGGACTTAACGAGTACTTAGAAACAAAGTCTTTCTCAATGACACCAAAGTAACACTTTGCCAATGTTTTCATCATTTGGGGGGTAGAAGCGCCATTGGTGACAGAGAGAGCGTCTATGTTACAAGTGCTGTTGAAAGTATCGAGAGCATATTGAAAAGAATAACCATATGAGACATTACCAGTTTTAGTCAGAATCTTGTCCTCTAGATCACTCGTTTGCATACGAGAGGCGAGAAAAACATACTGGATGATGTCACCCGCTGAAAGAATACCAAGACCACCCAACTTGATTGGAAAAGTGGCAAGACGCTACTGACAATCACCAAAACCTGGCCCTGAGGCGGTAACAATCTTCTACGTAAAATGACATATGTTGATTGTGTTAAAAAATTATTATTATTATTATTATTATTTGATATATGTTGATTGTGTTAAAAACTTATGTTTTCTCTTTTCATCAGGGTAAATGACATACAAAGTCTGAACCTATAATTCTTCTAGATTTACGTACTCATCATATACAACATCATATGCATGTACTCGCATTTTTCTTCACGACTATACATAAGAGAGGAGGGAGTGGGATGCGGGTTACACCAGCGGGTTGGGCGGGCTTGCGGGCACACCGCCGCCTCCACCGCGGGTTGAAGCTGCGGGCTTCATTTGCGAGTTAAAAGCTCGCTGCGAGTTGGAGGAAAGCAACGGTCTTATGACCGTTGAGGGGTGTAAACTGAAAAAAAAAAGAACGTTGGAGGAGCGTAGCAACAAAAAAAAAAAAAAAAAAAAAAAAAAAAAAAAAAAAAAACAATTTGGTCCAAGCTTTATATGATGTTGTTTCTGGACTTTGTGGCTTACTGTGGTTCACTTAAGACTTGAATGAAGCTTGATGAGGACTTGTAGGAGCTAACCAAAACCTTGTAGTGACTTGATCTTGTCGTACAGCAGTAAGCAACAAAAGAACTTGGTGTGTTTTATGTTGAATGAAACTTGTTGATGGCTTGCATGAACTAACAAAGCCTTGTGGTGTTCTTCTCCTTTTCGTACAGTAGCAATAACAAAGGAAGGAGTTGGTGTTTTGAATGAAGTTTGAATGGACTTGAGTAAAGTCAATATCTAGTCCACATAAATGCTTATAGATCTAGCTATTTTTACACGGATAATTGTGTTTTCTTTAATTATCTTTTTTGGGTGATGTTGACCGGACCCTCCCTTAGGGAGAGTGTGTTGACTTTGACCAGCTGCCGCCGCTTGTACTGTCTGCTTTAAAACTTGTACATTTTGACTAAAGTAGGTGGACCCTCCATGGTAAGGAGGGTCCGGTCAGTAGTACCCATCTTTTTTTTATATACCAATTGGTTACAAATTTTAAATTCGAATTGACCGTATGTTGCACAACTAATTAAGATGTCAATTGAACTTATTCAGCATTATCTTTCTTTTAATCTTCATGTCAAAGTTCAAATGCGTCGTATAATACTCCAAGACAATACTTATAGCATAAACACAAGGCATGA
This sequence comes from Artemisia tridentata subsp. tridentata, assembly GCA_021014915.2. NCBI lineage: Eukaryota > Viridiplantae > Streptophyta > Magnoliopsida > Asterales > Asteraceae > Artemisia > Artemisia tridentata. The sequence goes on from CP139509.1 coordinate 76,387,985, forward strand.
TGACCTGTTATTCTAGTTTACAATCTTATAGTTTAAATACAAAACATATAGAGGTCCATTACCTCAATTAGAAAAACATATAAGGAAAAAGGGTTGTTTAACATTATTTGAAGAAGGACTAATTAATATTGTTAAGCTTTGTATTCAGCCCACAACTGATCAACTGTCTTTCCTAACAGATCAACGAAAAAACCATCGTTATAACCACCCCTCATCTTGTTATTGAGTTCGGCCACGAAACCATTCCTAAGCCCATTACAATAGTCTAGGAAGCGAGCCGTAACATCATACCCTTGGTCCCATTTATCACCTTCACCTGGCTTAACCCAATGGCTAGGTGCATACCCAGCCTTTAGCCTCACATAATCCGCAATTCCTTCAATCAATCCTCCAGGTGCCTGACCATTACCATTCCATTGCCATACGTGTGTCATTTCGTGATACAAAACTCCAGTGATTTCGTTCTTGACATCACCACCATACCCTTGTATGTAGTTTGCACTAACATGGATCTCATCGTTGGAAGTGTACGCTACACCATCCATGTTATCAATAAACACAGTTACTCGCGTATAATATTTTCCACAGATAAAAAAGAAAGTATTAGATGAAATTAGGCTCAACGACACTTGAAATATTCTGAATCGACTTTGTCAAACTAACGACCAAAATATTTCAAGACTCAAGATTCAAAAAATTCCACAAGCCTTTTTATCTCACCAAAATTCTAAAGAACCTTCGTAGACTTTGAATTCTTTTGTTGTTTCCTAAATTAAGTAATGTTATACTGTGTCAATATTAATGCAATTAGATAATAGACAAAAGTTTAATATAGATCAATTTTTTGTCATAGACCCGCTGAATCAATCCCCACCATCCATTTGTATATCATCCAATGGCTATGATAATTAGTAATTAAATAAATATAAAAATTTATTATTTGTCTCAGGGGTGATTTAGTCATTTAACACACCACTTTTTCTCAACCGTGACTCTCACACTCTCATTAACACACACATACACACACACACACACACACACACACACACACACACACACACTTAATTCTCTCTTTAATTACTTCAAGCCTTCAATCACTCACACCTAACCCTAATTTTACCCCCAAATCATATGAAATATTGTATACGTGATCAAATAGCAGCGCCTAAGGATAAATCGAAGATCGATTCATCATCTGTTCAAACTGAGGTTGCTGTTACGGTATTTTTTTTTCTTTTATATTACGGCTATTTTGAATTAATTAGGTATATTTTTATGTCGAGTTTTTATATTTAAGTTTTTAGATTTGATTAGATCAAATAAAACTAGTAAATAATCAATGTAGTTATGTTATTTTTGTGTTTTTGGTTGATTTTAATTTTGATGAAGAATCACATGTGATTTTGATTTTATTCATGCTGTGTAAATATTGTGTAAATAATCAAAGTCAGTGTTTGTTTGTGTTTTTGTTGTTAGTTAAATAATTATTTGTGATTGTTGTTGAAGTAGGTGAAGTGTTTGTTAGGCGGTTTTTCGGTTTAATATGAGATTTTGTGATTACAAATCTGTATACTAGTATGTGACTGTTTTGTGATTATTTGTAATACCCCGTAATTTCCCAGACGTGTTTATAGACAGAGAACTGACGGTTTATTTTGATTTGGCATTATTTCGAGAAACTAGGCGTATATATAGTCGATTTTATTGGAAATATTATTCTGGGCGCGTTGGCGTAATTCTCAAGTCTTGAATTTACCGTTTGCTAGCCTAAACGTGTCCCGAATCGCAATATCTATAAGATTCCATAAATTACAATAATGGTCCCTGAACTTAAATTTCACCCGCTTCCCCTAAAGTTTATAGGGTTTACACCTTTAGTCCCTGCGTATGATATAAAAGAGCCCATTTAGGGTTTTCTTATCGTAACAACACACACACTTCTCTCTCCTAGGGTTCTCAGCCACCACCTCCATCTTCGGCCGCCACTCCGACGCTGCCTCCGGTCACCACCACAGCTGTCACAACGCCGCCGCCAATGTTCCAGACGCAAGGAGATAAAGGCTTGTGAGTAGATTGAGACGAATAGGGTTGTGTTTTTGTCCGTACGAATCGAGCTGTCACCACCTCCGTCGCCGTTGTCACCATCTCTTCCCCTTCTTTTCTTGATACGGTAGCCGTGAATCCCATTATTTATTTGATACTTTCAATACAAACTGAGCATATAAATATGGTTGTGTTACGTTTTCGTGGATTTAAAAACGTATATAAAGTGAGATTATTAGTTTTGTGGTAAAAAAACTGATTAAATGTGTTCGGAAATGATTTTCGTGTGGTAAATATTGATTTGAATGGTGTTTGATTTATTGTGTTTGGTTCTCGGGTTTGTGTTTCGATTTAATGACACGCCCCTAGGGCGTGTGCTCATTTGGTCTTGGTCCCGGTCCCGGTCCCGGATCGATTTGGAGTCGCTCATTCATTTGGTTTAGTCACAGTTGGTATCTAGATTTGGTTTGGTATTTGATTTTGGATTTGCTTATTCTAAACCCTTTTCGGCTTATTTGTTTAGATGTTGGGTAGCTTATTTGATTTGCAACTCATTTTCTTGAGAGTGTTGTCTTGGATCTAAAAACAGAAAACTGCTTTTAGTTATGTAGATTATAATTATTTTACGTGGTTGTACTCAGTCTCAAGAAATAACCTACTTAGGGTGTGGTTTTGGTTGTGAGTCTCGGCTCAACACCCAAGGGGGGTGTTGAGTTTGATTAAACCCGCATAGGGTTTGTTTGCGTCTTGTATTCGGTTCGATAGCATCAGCCACGAAGGGTGAGGTACTGAGGTTGTTTGTTGGTTTAGATTGCGGGGTGTCAAAAACTGAAATGGGTTGCGTTTGTGTTATCATAAATGGGCTTCTAAGCCAACTGAAATTAAGGGTCGCGTTTGGTTTCGAATGGGCTCACGAGCCCATAACTAATATAAAAAGTGGGTTTGGTTATAAAACAAGATTGGCGTCGGTCGGCCGCGTTGCGGCCTGGCGGGGTTTTTTTGTCGTAAGTTATCATGAGGTTAGAACAATTGTAGGAAACGTATTCAAAATCCTGATGATAATGGAAAGGGAAAAGTAACATATAAGTGGCACTACAACTTGTGTACAAAATTTGAAGTTAAGTGACTGTTGACAGTCAGTGACTGTTGACAGTCAACAATCAATACATATAGCAACATTCAACTGGACTGCATTGATTCAAAAAAAAAAAAATCTTTACCTTGTCAAGTATTATATACATATCATTTAAATAAAATTGCACACTGCATAACTTAAATGGAGTGCAAGTTATATCCACCTGTAGCAAATCTTTCGGTAGATGGAGTGCAAGTTATATCCACCTGTACACAAATAACCATCCATACAACGTATATATCAAAAACAACAGAAACCTATAATGGATCTCAAAAGAGTGCTATGAACCAATATCAGAAGTTAAGTAAAACACAAATTCAAGTAAAGTCGGCAGAGTTAATTCTGTAAGAATAATCCTGCAAATACTTAGCTGATCCCTTTGTCTTTGTACAGCAGCACAAACCACGACATGACACCGATTTGATAGCAAATTTCAAGTCTTTGTCTCTTCTGAAACAACAGTGAAAGATAAGATTGTTATCGAACACCATTCCATACATAAGAGCTGAGCACAATAGCTCCATACCTGATGTATTACTCTAGCTCACGTGAAACCTCGATTCCCGAACCTGCAAAACTACACGAACGATACGCATAAGGCTGAAGTATGAAAAAACAGTTACGAAACCAAATACCGTTCATGGTTGCATATGTTATTAGAAATTACATTGTCCACTGGATTCGAGTAAAAAATGCAACGCAAAGCGTAGAAAATTTAAGCTTTGACCGTATGGTAGCAAACAAATACACGCTACACATAGCTTGTAACAGAGAAGTGATGTGCATACCATTATGAATTGCAGGACCGCATGAAACAGTTTCAAAAGATGTCGACGTCTCACGTAGCCTCGAACCCAAAAACAGAACACCATCAGACCCACCACAGATAATGCATAATTATTGTACGCACGACTATCAAAGGAACCTTCTATCTTGCCTTTGCCCTTATTGTTTCGTGATCCATTAGGGTTTATTCCAACAAATGTTGCTGCAAAAACCATAAACAAAAGACCATTAACCACCTGCGAGAATTCATTTCATAACACGAAAAGTGATGTATATTATCAGTATGTGAACCCAAGACTGCATGTTTAAATTAAGGTCACGGGTTTATGTAATACTTTTTCCTCACTGTGGGCATAAACATCCACCAATTCGTTAGGCTGACTTTCCACAACATAGACGGTGAGTTTTTTTTTTTAAGATGCCTAACAGTCGTTTTAGTTTACATATTTGCTTATAATCTTAAATGGCCCAAAAACATCTAGCTATTAATGACATGTACAATCTGTCAGAAGTTCATCGTTACAGACTACATCCAAATTGATGTTGAAGAAGGCTAGAAATCTATAGACAAATCAAAAAGTATTATCATTACCTGAAAACGAAGTTTCTTTAGCTGGATTAGAACTTGGTTGAGGCCTGGACTTTGTTTGAGTAGCAATAGGCTTAGCAACGGGAACCTCAGTTGCAAATAATTAAAAAACGGTTAATCAAAAGAAAGCACAACAAAGGAATTGAACACCTTGAAAATTTAAAAATACCTTACACCATTAGTAGTTGTTCATATATTTCAACGCCTCTAGTATGTGCCTGCATCGAATGTGAAATGGGAGCGTAATATAAAAATTTGATACTATTAGTTGATTAATTTTCAAGTAATAGTCTGAATAATGTACCTTTTTTTACTAGGGTCTCATGTTTTGTTAGTTCCATGCTAACTCCAACAGTTTGGTAGTGAAGGTAAGTGTGAAATTGAAAGAAATTGTCAACACGATTAGAGATGACAGTTGACCACAGTCGATATTTTCATAAGTAAATTGGGTAAAAGGAATGACTCAAAAGTCAATCCAATCAGTTGAAACCTCTGCCTATATTTTACTTGGGTTATTGCCAAATCCATTTGACCCATTATTAGAGGTTTGCAAAGTAAGATAGAAGTAGTGAAGAAAAGTTACCTGTGATGGCATAACTACTCCAATGACGTTAAGCACCTACACAAATAGACTAACTTTTATTACTATATATAACTAAACATATAAGAAAGTGAACACCAAAATAAAATTTATAGAATACATTACCTGGTATGTGTTCTCTTCCGTACATCAGCATAGTATAATATGCAAATATGCATATCGACTAAGGATATATAAGCAGTCTTCCTGTCCTGTTGAGAGTAACAAACATTTGTGGCGAAGCAGCAGATATGATATAAGCCAGGTTAGTGCGTAATGGTGCAATCGATGCACCACCCTTGACTCAAAATATCAACTGATGCAACGAATAATGCAAAAGTGTGTGGCATTTGCTTGCCTGGCAAAAAAATTAATGAAGAAAAAAATGCCAGTAGTTTTTCATGCAGCTTTTATGTATCGCGAACCATGAACAATCAAAGATGCCATTGCTTACCAAAAATAAACGAACGCCTTGCTCAGAACCTCAAAAAAAGGCATGAAACGATGCTGGGATATGAATCTGTCAGGCTTAGACAGGTTAAGAACAGGAAAAAACTGATACATCCGCCATGGCTGCAACCGTAATAATTTGCGACATAAAGATGCGGACAGTCTCAACTTTATGAAAGCCGTTGATACTCATCACATGCTCTTAGAATCGATACCATCATCATTCTAATCGCATAAAAAATGATTGAAAGCGCAATAAGCAAATTCTTGACAAATGGTAATGCTTATAACTATGAACAATAAGCTTTATACCCAATACCCGTAAGAATTGCATATTTGCAGCAGGCAGAAACAACGCATAAAACAACCAAAAAAAAAAAACACGGCTGCCAACATATCATTAGGCTCAGAATTGTAAGTGGAAAATGGTCAAAAAGGTCATAATTCCGCCATGGCTGCAAAAAAAAACGCGGTTGCATGATAGCAAGTATGCTTTCACGCCATCCGGTCATTGCTGTGCCAAGTTACAGTTTAGACCTCCAATAACCAATATCTTTTGACATAGATTGATTAGTAATCGAGAAAAGTGAATACATCTGCCATGGCTGCAAACCTAATAGTTTGCCATGCCAAGAGACAGAGATTCACGGCTTTAATTGAACGCACAAATTCATCATAGCCTATTATAACCAATAAAGGGCCGGCTAACTAAAAAACTGAGAACAGAACGTAAGCAAACCCCAATCTACGAAATAACAAACTCAGTCAAAACAACCAAGGTATAAAGGAAAACCAAAAAAGCTAATAAGCCGGGATAATAAGTTTACCAAAACACAACCCTAACAAAACAATAAAACCACCCTAAGCCATAAGCTTACTGTAACACACATCACTTGCAGGCTTGCAGTCTTTATAAACCAAATATTTAAACACAATAAAAAATAAATATCGAGCAGTCCCAAACACCCCTAATACCAACCTAAATCAAGTCGACATCTACGAATGTAACATAAAGTAAATATAAACAAACCTTTTAAGAAGATGATTTTTTTTTCTTCATGCGGCTAGAGTCATCAACAACAGAAATCAGCAAAACGCCCAAAATTTCTAAAACCTATTGATACATGCCACAATAAATCACATCTTGCATCCTTTACAAATTAATCTAAAAAAATGGTCTACCAAAAAAAGATATCACCAAGAAAAACGTACCGCGAGTTTGATTATGAGGTGTCTACCACTAAATCCATCAAACCATGTTATTGCTTACCAAAAGGAAAAAGCCATGGCAGCGCCTAGCTCAATATCTTAGTCATCGACAAAACAATAGCAACAACTGATTTTGTAACAATCCACCAGAAGCAATAGATCTGTGAACATATTTTGAGTCGGTGTATTTGTGTCTGGAATCTTCTGGGTATGTGTATCTGTGTCTGGAAGGTGAAGATGATATATACTGCTCTCACATGGGCCTCACAGGCTAACTTTTTTTTGGGCCGGGCCTTGGGAAATTTTGGCGGGAAAGCTGCTTAGTAAAACGACGTAGTATCCGATGGGTTTTAACAACACCGGCACGGATTCAACCACGACACTTTTAACAAATCTGCTCTCAGTTTCTTGGCATATCAAAGCAGCCGTGATTACTTGTAATAAAATACCCACTGCAATTTAAAAATGTGAACCATTAACTCCAATCATAGGCAATATGCATAATGAGCTAATTATCAAAAACAACTTATTTCACCAAGGGGTAAACCTTTTAACTTTTTATTACATCAATAAATATGTGGCCTGTATAACCTATCTGAAACTGCTCATTTGACAGTATCAACTGGAATTTGATTTTTTTTCGGTACACATTATAGCCAATAAGAGTAAAAGAACACATACTGAAAATTGGAATGAAGTTGGTGTACAAACTGTTCATTAAGGGGCATTTGGAATTGACTCTAGAAACTGATTATCATAGTGGTACTAAATCTTACCTTTCTTATCCAACCTGCCCTTATAACAGTGGTATGTCCAGTTATATATCCAAAATGAATACCATATCCATCTCTTTTCTCACTCTTTTGGCGACACTAATCGGTGGCCACACATCTTGGTTGAGTGCACCGAACTCTGGCATTTGTCGTATACCCGTCGGCGCATGAATACTGAAAAATTAGTATTCCATATGTTACAGATCAAAATAGGAAGAAAAAAAAATGGATATTATAATGACTACAGAAAAGCGCGATTAACCTATCAGACAGGTTTACACTTGATAAAGTTAAAAAGAAGGTACAGATGCATGGTTTATATAATCTACGAATGCATGGTATTTGCATGTACCGGGAGCTAGCCTAATGTATGTTTACCTGGGTGCGACACACATATTGGTAGCACATGGAAACAGAAACATGGAATACTTCTTTTGCAACAGAAGTTGTGTCATAGGGACGGTAGAAGTCTCTTAATGTACACGTAAACGTATAGCAATGAAATGAATGTACGCATCATACGTATATTCTCTGCTAGCATAGTCCTAGAATCAAAAAAACATATAGAAAAAAAAAAGTTGACAGTATATATTATTAAGACATGAGAACCATGTTAGTTGACATTTTCCAGCCACCACATGGGCGTCCACACGGCATCTGTGGTGCCTTTTCAGGCATGAGAGTTCATATATCAGCAAGACTTTAAGATATCTGTAAATACACATTTAGCAAATAGATGGTTAAAAAAGATCCAAAAAAGCAAAGAATGGGTAACTGTGTCATGTGTCATATATTGAATTGGGTTAGATAAAGCATGGATAAGTGGCCAAATTAAACCACATATGTCATAGCAGTCCTAATATATCACTAACAGCATTTTTCTACCAAATTATATTATATAACTTTATAAAATAAAATCAAAATGACCAAAACAAATTAGGCCCAAGTTATATATCTTGGAATTTTTTATCCAAAACAGGTAACACTTTTCTGTCTTTTCATTTAACACACAAATATTTAAATCATTAACCTATTAAAGATCTCCACTCATAACCTTTACCTTGCTCAACTTCATTTGCAAGAGCATAAAAAACTAAGGAATTTTAAATTATAATATGATTTTTATATCAAACTCTCACAAAGATCATTGGCAATCTTTGGTACAATTACTATTTTTTTTTAACATTAACCTCATGTATATATACCATCTTACACCAAATGATCTAACATCATCTCAAACAACATCATTTGATATTTACATCATTTCATATGGAGAACAAAATTACAATTGAATGAATAAAAACTTACGAAAATCAATTGAATTATGATCCAATGAATTGCTCATCTGCAATTAAAAACAAAAACATAGTTAGAATCATTAATACAAAGTCAAACAAAAACAATTAGTCAATTGTTTACCTGAAGAATGTTTGTGGTGATGACAAATACACGGGATAATGAGATCAGCTCAATTTGTGCGTTTGGGTCTTGGTCGACTCTTTTTTTCCCCCTTTTATAAATAGAAACTACATCATGGATTAATAATCGTTTCTTGCATCTTGAAATAGAAATTATAAATCTCCAAAAAGCTATTAAAGTAAATTTTTACATAGTGGATTTGATGGATACAAAATCAAAGCTACAGGAAAAAAATATATAAGTTAATTACCTGTTGCTCATGGAGTTTCACATCCATGTATCTAAAACAGGTGAAGCAAAAGTTCTGGATTGGTGGGGGTGAAATTTGAGGCGTGCTTGAGAAAAATCTGGAATGATGTATCTATCGTTAGAAGTAGGGGGAAAAAAAGGGGGAGGGCTGAAGTGGGCTGGGTAAGTCATGTGGGCTGGGCAAGGCACGGGCCAAATAGCCCAACAATTTTGGCGGGAAAATGGCAGGGCAAAACGACTGCGTTTTGCACCTCCCTTAATATATACTTATAATTTGTGTAATATGTATTACTTATTAGTTTTGTCAAAGTATATTTAGCTCACTAACATGTTTGATTTGTTTTGGCAATCATTGGTACGTTTCGGTAAATGTTGGAATGTGAATTTGGAATTAATAATTGGTTTTGGACTCAGATATACTTAAGAGATTTTAATATTGGATTGAGACTTGGATCACTTGGACTAGTATCATATTGATTTATTTGGACATTCTGAACTTATTGGACTGAGAACGAATAAAATATATTAGAATCACGACGACTTTAATATATTTGATTCGTAAAGGACATACATTAAGGAAACAATGTTTAATAATCAACGAATACTCCTTATTAGTTTTCTGTTAAATCATCGGGAAATATTGTTTTGAGAAAATTTACAATAACTGAAACTAATAGTTTATGAAATTGTAAACGTTTTGCTAATTAAAAATAATAATAATTTGAGTTTTGTTATAAAACTTAAATTAAATGTCCAAACTTAATGAATGTTTTCCAAACTATTGGGGATTATGGGGGAAGTTACCGAAACTGACCAATTGACCTACTTGTATTAATATAATTATTTGTCTTTTCTTGTTGGCTTGAGTTTCTGACAGTATTTTTCCCGACTGTGTCGTTGTATTTTTCTCTTTGGCGTGAGTTGTGTTTTGAGTCTATGTTTTCTTACCAAACCACACGAAACGTTGATATTAAATTTTTTATAAGTAATGAAAAGAATAATCCACGAAAACTACGACACGTTGTCTTTTATAGACTTTATTATTGTTCGAGACGTAATTTGAGATAACCATATAGGTATTAGGTTGTGTCGATTCTGTACCGTTGTGCCTTGTCTTCTGGATACCGTTGTGATTAGCTCTAGATGCAAGTTATGTCAGTTGTGATGTTTGCATTGCTGTGGCAAAGGTAAGCTCATCACCCCTACCTTTACTGGTTTTATAACTCTTTTGGGGGAGAATACATACTCGTTTTTAACTAAACTCAATGCTTGTTCAATGGGATACGTGAATTATTTACTCAAGACTTGACTGTTTGGTTGCAATATTTGATTTGGTTATTTGAATGCGTTAAGTGATTATCTGTTGCTTTTGTGATTATTTCCTCATGGACCTGATATGTTTTAGGGTAAGATATATGCGAAACCTGTTTGTTGATTTGACCTGAAATTGTGTTTGTGGTTATGAAACTCTTACGCGAGCTGGCTAGGGTTATTTGTTGTATGAGCTGCATTTGTGCAGGATTATTGTTATATGAGCTGCATCTGTGCGGGATTATTATTGTATGAGCTGCATTTGTACGGGTATTACTATATGGTGCACCTATAACAGATTGTTGTTATGATATGAGACACTCCTTGAGTGCGGCTCATGACTTGGTATATGTGACTTAGCCAGTGTAACAGATAAATTTGTGTGACACTACATGAGTGTAGTATCTATATGATTGATTATGGTTCGAGTTGTTTGATTATGGTTTTGTTTGCGGATTTTGTATTGGGGATTATGAATTTGGTAGTGTGAGCCTACATTATAATTGATTTATTGGGAACGATTGTTTGAACTTGAAAACCTTGTGGTTCAACTATACTGTTTTAAACTAAAACCTATGAACTCACCAACCTCATGTTGACACTTTTAGCGTGTATTCTCAGGTTTAAGGCGATAACTTACTTCTGGTGGCGCTTGGCAAGGGGCACGGTCATAGACGACTCTGATAACTATTTGGGACCGCTTTATTATAATGGGTCTGTATTACCGCACTATAGTTTGAATGATGTAAATTAATGTATTTGGTAATGAAATTTATGTTAAAACGGATAAGTTAAATCCGTTCCTTGTACCTTGTGTTGTGATACCAATTTAGTAGCACCTCAGTGACATGTATGCTTCCGCTGGACACGATTTTGGGGGTGTTACAGATTGGTATCAAAGCCTAGGTTATAGAGAACTGGGTATTTTTCTAAACCTATACTATAACCAATTTTGCGAAAACTTAACTCTATGACCGCCACGTGCATGCCTGCCAAGCCGAAGCCTCATTGATGATTTTGTTTGATAGTATATGTGATTAGACGTTTGATGGTACATGTGACGAGATAATTGATGATATATATTTGTTGAGATGTGTGCCTGACTATTGGATAATGTATATCCGCATGTTTTAGTTGTTCACTATAAGCATTTCCATATGCTTATGCACGTACCGAACCTGTCACAGAGTTACGCTATTTCCTTGCATAATCTCATAATTTGATTTCGAGTTTGTACACTCATCGTGGTTTTTCAGAATGATTTTGGATGTAAAGGACACATTACCAGTATAACTAGGCTGAGTATTTCAAAATTCATTGAACCTCGGGTGAATATAGATTGATCACCTATATTCAACCAGGGACAGTGGGACATAGCCTGATTACCTATGTCCGACTCAGAGGTGAATTTTGCGATACTAGGAGTAGTTATAATGGAATTATGTTCGGGCTGGTCTTTGATTTTTGGAATGGTAAAGTTTTGCATGTTTACACGGATATTGAATATTACTTCCACACACATGACACACTGGCATCACAACACCTCATGAACCGTAATACTCCTGGCACCGCTATACTTCTCCGTTTATATGAAATTCCTGTTTGTTGTTGTCTACCGTAGTTTGCACCGGGACGGGCTAGACCCGATTAGCACCGTTTGAATCTGAGTTGCTTATTTGTAACTCCTTGATATTGTAATAAGCCCATTTGAGCTTATTGGGGCGTTTGGATTTGATTTTGGCTACGGTTGGATTTGATTTTGGTTATGTTAGATTTGGTTTTGGCTATGTCTGAATTTGGATCGCTAGATTTTGTGATTTTGGACCTCATTCCGGATTTGGATTTGTTATTCGGCCTTGTTTTGTTGTGGTCTTGTTACAGTCGCCTCTACCCTAAGCCTTGTGCTCAATCGATGTTGTTCAATCGAAGTTGTTCAATCAATGTTGTACCTTTCGCTTTAAGTACTATGTACATTACTGATTCAACCGACTGATTGCTAGTAGCAATCAACATCCTCTCTCAGAATTGTACTCTGAACTCGCTAAATTTGGCAGAGATTCCACGCCCAACAGAAATCTTAAGACCTTAAGGAGTAACCTGAACCGCGTTCCTTGGGACAATCACCTAATTCTCCACTCGTCCCTTGGGAATACAGTTATCCTTGCTAACCTCTTATAGGATAATAAACTGTTTTGCCATTAATTTACAAACTGCCTTTGATTTTTCTATCGACCATTTTCCGGTCATCCTACAAAATGTTTTACAGCTATTTCACGAAAATCAAAATTTTGATCTTATTACCATTTTATAAATGGCGAACTGCTTTCCTGTTACCCCGTAAACTGTTCTACAAATCGTTTAGCAAAACGATTTCATAAAACCTTTTGCTGCCTTGCTACGATGTTATGAATCAAACTGAAAATCAAAATTTTGACTTTGCTACAATTTTATAAACGATGAATTGTTTTCCTATTATCCTATAAGCCGTTTCACAAATCATTTCACAAATCATTTTGTAAGTCGATTTGCTGTTTTTGCTACTATATCATAAGCTAGACCTCAGGAGCGAATCCCGCACCTCTACCTGAGTAATCGAGTGTGGCAATGGATGGGATGGACACCTCCGTTGGCCAAATCCACTTATAACAATACCTACGACTCCAGTATTTCAACGTCACCGTAAGAGGCACCTTATGGTCGCAAGTGCCGATCGCCGACTTGATGCGTAGAAATGGAGATACCCAACTTACTGACCCTGAACCTGTTCATGAAACTACCGAGAAGATCGTTCAGATCAGAACCGAGATGCACACTGCTTGCGAATCGTCAGAAGAATTATGCCGCCAAATGATGGGAACCTCTTGAATTCCTAGTTAAAGCCTAGATTATGCTTAAAGATTCACCATGAGAAGGTGTGATACGTTTAGTAAACGTGGAAAGCTTAATCCTCGCTATATTGATCCTTTTGAAATCCTTGCTAGAGTTGGACCGGTAGCTCACAGACTTGAGCTACCGTCAGGACTTAGCAGTGTTCGCAACGTTTTTATGTGCAATGTGAAGAAATGACTTACTGATGAGGCAGTTTTTATTCCTCCGGGAGAGATCCAGATTGATGAATGTTTAAACCTTGTTGAGAAACCTATCGAAAATGAAGAATCGTGAAGTCAAACGACTTTAGTAAAGTCGCATCCCTATCGACAAAGTTCGTCGAAACTCGCGAAAAGGTTCTGAATTCACGTGAGAACGTGAAGAATGAATTCCAGTGCATATATACTCATCTCCTTTCAACCGTAACGGGTAACTTGAATTGAATCGCGAGGACGCGATTCTGTTTAAGGAGGTGAGACTGTAATACTGCGTAATTTTCCAGACGTGTTTATAGACGGAGAACCGACAATTTATTTTGATTTGGTATTATTTCGAGAAACTACGCGTATATATAGTCGATTTTATTAGAAATATTATTCAGAGCGCGTTGGCATAATTCTCGATTCTTGAATTTACCATTTGCTAGCCTAAACGTGTCCCGAATCGCAATATCTAAAAGATTCAATAAATTACAATAATGGTCCCTGAACTTAAATTTCACCCGCTTCCCCTAAAGTTTATAGGGTTTACACCTTTAGTCCCTGCGTATGATATAAAAGAGCCCATTTAGGGTTTTCTTATCATAACAACATACACACTTCTCTCTCCTAGGGTTCTCAACCGCCTCCTCCATCTCCGGCCGCCACTCCGACGCTGCCTCCGGTCACCACCACAGCTGTCACCACGCCGCCGCCAATGTTCCAGACGCAAGGAGATAAAGGCTTGTGAATAGATCGAGACGAATAGGGTTGTATTTTGGTCCATACAAATTGAGCTGTCACCACCTCCGTCGTCATAGTCACCATCTCTTCCCCCTCTTTTCTTTATATGGTAGCCGTGAATCCCATTATTTATTGGTTACTTTTGATACAAACCGAGCATATAAATATGGTTGTGTTATGTTTTCGTGGATTTAAAAACGTATATAAAGTGAGAGTATTAGGTTTGTGGTTAAAAACGGATTAAATGTGTTCGGAAATGATTTTCGTGTGGTAAATATTGATTTGAATGGTGTTTGATTTATTGTGTTTGGTTCTCGGGTTTGTGTTTGGATTTAACAACACACCCCTAGGGCGTGTGCTCATTTGGTCTTGGTCCCGGATCGATTTGGAGTCGCTCATTCATTTGGTTTAGTCACAGTTGGTATCTAGATTTGGTTTGGTATTTGATTTTGGATTTGCTTATTTTGAACCCTTTTCGGCTTATTTGTTTAGATGTTGGGTAGCTTATTTGATTTGCAACTCATTTTCTTGAGGGTGTTGTCTCGGATCTAAAAACAGAAAACTGCTTTTGGTTATGTTGCTTATATTTATTTTATGTGGTTGTACTCAGTCTCAAGAAATAACCCGCTTAGGGTGTGGTTTTGGTTGTGAGTCTCGGCTCAATAACACCCAAGGGGGGTGTTGAGTTTGATTAAACCTACATAGGGTTTGTTTGCGTCTTTTATTCGGTTCGATAGCATCACCCACGAAGGGTGAGGTTGTTTGTTGGTTTAGATTGCAGAGTATCAAAAACTGAAATGGGTTGCGTTTGTGTTATCATAAATGGGCTTCCAAGCCCACTGAAATTATGGGTGGCGTTTCGTTTCAAATGGGCTCACGAGCCCATAACTAATATAAAAAGTGGGTTTGGTTATAAATTTTTTGTAATATGTATTATTAGTTTTGTCAAAGTATATTTGGCTCACTAACGCGTTTGATTTGTTTTGGCAATGATTGGTACATTTCGGTAAATGTTGGAATGTGAATTTGGAATTAATACTTGGTTTTGGACTCGGATATACTTAACGGATTTTAATATCGGATTGAGACTTGGATCACTTGGACTAGTATCGTATTGATTTATTTGGACATTCTGGTCTTATTGGACTGGGAACAAATTCAATATATTAGACTCACGATGGCTTTAATATATTTGATTCGTAACGGACATACAATAAGGAAACAATGTTTAATAATCAACGAATACTCCTTATTAGTTTTCTATTAAATCATCGGGAAATATTGTTTTGAGAAAATTTATAATAACTGAAACTAATAGTTTATGAAATTGTAAAGGTTTTGCTTATTAAAAAAAATAATAATAATTTGAGTTTTCTTATAAAACTTAAATTAAATGTCCCAACTTAATGAATATTTTCCAACTATTGGGGATTATGGGAAAAGATATCGAAACTGACCAATTGACATACTTGTATTAATATAATTATTTGTCTTTTCTTGTTTGCTTGAGTTTCTATCAGTATTTTTCCCGACTGTGTCATTGTATTTTTATTTTTGACGTGAGTTGTGTTTTGAGTCTATGTTTTCTTACCACACCACATGAAACGTTGATATTAAACTTTTTATAAGTAATGATAAGAATAATCCACGAAAACTACGACACATTGTCTTTTATAGACTTTATTATTGTGCGAGATGTAATTTGAGATAACCGTATAGGTATTAGGTTGTGCCGATCCCATACCGTTGTGCCTTGTCTTCTGGATACCGTTGTGATTAGCTCTAGATGTCAGTTGTGTCAGTTGTGATGTTTGCATTGCTGTGGCTAAGGTGAGTTCATGGCCCCTACTTTTACTGGTTTTATAACTGTTTTGGTGGAGAGTACATACTCATTTTTTTAATTAAACTCAACGCTTGTTCAATGGGATAAGTGAATTATTTACTCAAGACTTGACTGTTTTGTTGCAATATTTGATTTGGTTATTTGAATGCGTTAAGTGATTATCTGTTGCTTATGTGATTATTTCCTCATGGACCTGATATGTTTTAGGGTAAGATATATGCGAAACCTGTTTGTTGATTTGACCTGAAATTGTGTTTGTGGTTATGAAACTCTTACGCGAGCTGGCTAGGGTTATTTGTTGTATGAGCTGCATTTGTGCGGGATTATTGTTATATGAGCTGCATCTGTGCGGGATTATTATTGTATGAGCTGCATTTGTACGGGTATTACTATATGGTGCACCTATAGCGGATTGTTGTTATGATATGAGACACTCCTTGAGTGCGGCTCATGACTTGGTATATGTGACTTAGCCAGCGTAACAGATAAATTTACGTGACACTACATGAGTGTAGTATCTGTATGATTGATTATGGTTCGAGTTGTTTGATTATGGTTTTGTTTGCGGATTTTGTATTGGGGATTATGAATTTGGTAGTGTGAGCCTACATTATAATTGATTTGTTGGGAATGATTGTTTGAACTTGAAAACCTTGTGGTTCAACTATACTGTTTTAAACTAAAACCTATGAACTCACCAACCTCGTGTTGACACTTTTAGCGTGTATTCTCAGGTTTAAGGCGATAACTTACTTCTGGTGGCGCTTGGCAAGGGGCACGGTCATAGACGACTCTGATAACTATTTG
The DNA here is from genome assembly GCA_021014915.2 of Artemisia tridentata subsp. tridentata. Lineage (NCBI taxonomy): Eukaryota > Viridiplantae > Streptophyta > Magnoliopsida > Asterales > Asteraceae > Artemisia > Artemisia tridentata. The sequence continues at coordinate 76,404,988 of CP139509.1, forward strand.
GGACCGCTTTATTATAATGGGTCTGTATTACCGCACTATAGTTTGAATGATGTAAATTAATGTATTTGGTAATGAAATTTATGTTAAAACGGATAAGTTAAATCCGTTCCTTGTACCTTGTGTTGTAATACCAATTTAGTAGCACCCAGTGACATGTATGCTTCCGCTGGACACGATTTTGGGGGTGTTACATTATTGTTTTGTGATAAATAGTTTTAAGGTAAGGTAACATTTAAACTTTTTGATGCAGGTGTTTTCAAAAACTGTTGGAGGTAAACATTTAAAGTCCACGTATAAATGATGAGTTTCAATCTATTTGCTGCAGCAAGAAATGGAAGTCGGATCTTTGACGTAGGAGTGGTGGTGGATCGATATCAGATAAGTCGACTACAAGGAAAGATTGGGATATTTCTTCCAAATAAAACGGTATGCTGAATTATGTCAAAATAAAATGGTTAATTAGTAGCGTGTTTGACTTTTTCAGTGTTGATTATAGTTATATGTTTTTGGAGTTTGATTTTGATATTGACAACATCGCTTTGGACATTCTAATCAACAGTTAGATACACAAACACAATCAAGTGTACTATTTTTCTACTGAAACGTTAGTTAGATACACATATAAGTACAGTTTCTTAGCAGCGAGTTACGAATCCGTGATCACTAATATAAAAATAACTTGGTTTGTACCAGACGATTCGTAGGCCACTCAGGTTAGCTAAACTAAGAAGAGAAAAAAGACTGCACAGATAATGTTTTGGCCTGCTGTTAACAAAATATATGTCACAACTGTATCACGATGTTATCTTTGTCACATAATATATGTGAGGCTAATACATTCTGTTTCAGGCTGATGCTGGTGGTTCCCCAACACTATCAATTGTATCACGATGTTAAGTATAATCACAAATGATTTATTGAGTATCACATGTGATTTGTTCAGAATCACATGTGATTTGTTCTGAATCACATGTGATTTTGTATTATAACTATTAGTAATCACTTAAAATCACATGTTACAAACTACACATTTGTATGTGGCTAACTACAGGTCTTGCTTAAAAAGTTGAAGAAAAACCAAAGTCGAAGGCCGAATCTAAGCCTATTTAGAGAAAAAGGAAGTTATTAGATTCCGACGAAGCACTTGAAAGTGATGAGCATAAGAAGGTGACAAAAAAATTCAAGGGGAAGATGATTAAAGGGTATTCTGAACAAATCACATGTGGATGGTAGAACAATAGTTTTTGTGAAGTGTGGTTTGTTTAAAATATGTCCATGGTAGAACAATTATTAACAAGTAGGATATGTTTTTGTGTTTGGTGAATTCAACCTATTATGTTAGAACAATTCTTAACAAGTATCTTTACTTTCTTACAAATGTGTCTTTTATGATAATTGTTAAATATATTTATTTACTTAGAAGTGTAAAATACATACGTAATCATGACATTTGATTCAGGTGGAACACATATGATTTATAAATAACAAACATAATAGGATAAACCAGTCGGATGGTTGAAGTATGGTTGTAGTTAATCGTTAATCGTAGTTTTCATATGTTTATTAACTGCTCTTTTGAGGAATGTTTTAAATCAGTTTTATCTTTTTTCTTGTTGTTAAATGTCATAATCTGATGGTTGTAGCCAGGGCAACTTTTACATCTGGATCACATGTGATTCATATGTGATTTTTATGAATCACATGTGATTTTTCTATGAATTACATGTGATTATAACGAATCACATATGATTTTGTAGAATCACATGTGATTCACAAAATGAAAATTTACAACTTGCAAACAATTATTCAATTCAATACCAAATCTACTAGAATATCAAACAATCTGCTAGAACATCAAACAATCTGCTAAAACATAAAAAAAATAACTCAGTTTAATACAAAATCTGCTAGATCCACAAAACACTTTTCCTAAATTTCAACAAAAATATGAAAAATCCAAATCTAAATAGAGTATGATATTCAAGAAGCGTTTGTCACTTGTGCAAAAACATCAATTCTCGCTAGTTTTGCAATATATTTTGGATTTGATGAACATGTAGTCTTGGTGTGCTTGTTAGTCTTCTCTCCACAACATCCAAATTTTTTTTCCGGCTTAGATCTAGCTTGAAGTGCTATTTCTCTTCCATTCTTTCTACTTGCTCCTTTAATAACACCTTTGTTTACAACCCCAGATGAATATCAAGGTTCTTTAAAACATAGAATGCATGTCGACATAGAAATCCGAACCAAAGAAAAGGCCTACAAGTACATTCCCCTGACCCGTCTTCAAGAGAATGTAGAACCTTTTAACAAAAAAGGAACACACAAAATTAATACTTTTATGTTGGATCTCATGTGATTTACTTGAAAATCACATGTGATTTACATGAAAATCACATGTGATTTACAAGTAAATCACATGTGATTTACATGTGATTTTCACTTCTTTGACAAATTTTTAGCTTTTACTAGACCAGTGCATATTCAAATTCCCTTGTGTAAAAAAAATTACTTATGTAATTCATTTCAGTACTGTTCCATTGTGGAACAGAGATTGTATTAGAACTCCAATTGTTTACAGAAAACCTATATTACAATGTGTATATTTTTCTGTGATTAATCACTAGTTCTAGTATAGAATATTACTTGAGGGCAGCCACTCGAACACTATTGCTAGTCTCATCTTGTAACCACTTGAGTAGAAGTGCTTGCAGATCAGCAAAATATGGTTTGAAGGATTCGCCAATTGTCTTAGTTAAGGAGAAAAACAATATCAATGCCACCTAGTGTCATATTACAAAATATTAAGAAAACAAAAAAAGAATCACATGTGATTTACCTGAAACAACAATTAAATTATCTACTTCATCTGTGACAACATCAACTTCATCCATAACCGGAACAACAACTAAATTTTGTTCTGCATCTAGAACAACAACACCATCCGTAACTTGAATTTCAGAATCAACCAAACTATTTTCAGCATCCACAACTGTAACAACAACTAAATCGTCCATATTTTAACGAATTGATTGTGATTTTTGGAATAATCGATCAAAGAACAGATCTAAATTTGGAACTATCGATCAAAGAACAATCGAAGGTGAAATTCCAGTGTTTTCGTGCCGTTTTTGACAGTTAATCATGGTTAATTTTTGAAGGTGATAATGACAGTTATATGGAGGATTTGACGGTGTACGGCGGTAGAGCTATGGCGACGACGGATTTGACAGTGATGATGACGGTTGGATTTGACAGATCGACTGTTGGATTTGACGGTGATGACGATGACGGTTGGATTTGACAGTGATGATGATGGCGGTTATATGGACGATCGACGATGATGATGACGGTTATATGATTACGGTGATGAGAGTGTTTTTGTGTGTGTGTTTTTACCCTAATCTTTTTTGGGAAAAGAGTGAAGGTTATTTTTTTTTATACAATTGTCTTTTTTGTCCTTTAAGTGTAAATGGCTGATTTGATCTTAGCCTTTGGATCAAATTGGATTGGATGGTTGGGATGGGTTCAATAGTTCTATGGACAATGGTGGGTCTCTAGGGATCTCAACTCTTAGATAATATGGTTTCAGGGTTAGTGGAATATAGCGAAGTTAGTATAACGGTATTGCATTATTAGATGGAACATTTTGTATAGGCTCCGAGAAGTAAAAACCGAAAGGGTTCGTTTGTTTTTCACTATTCAGGGTTCCTCTAAGGATACTCTGTTGCAAGCCATGTGTATTGCATCTCTTAAATGTACCACTATCAGATATGTTTCAATACCTTATAGGATCGGGTTACGGGTTGGTTTTAATTTTTTCAAAAGATGATAGACCTGACCCGATAACCCGATTGACACCCCTAATATTTACTAGTAATACTTTTTACATTTTTCACAATAACGAAAAAAAATGAAATTGAAGACCGGGTAATTAAACAAAAATTGAGAGCGGGAGAAAGAGAGAGTAAAGGGGCATAAATAAAATAAAAGAGAGAGTAAAGGGGCATAAAGAAAATAAACCCTAAATCTTATCCCAATTAGATCTCACACTACCGCTTTCTCTCTTTTCTTCTAACCCAAGGCATATGTTGGGTAAACAATTACCCAAATCCTCGAGTGTAGGATCGTGTTTTAGGTTGATTATGTGATTCGGGAGGTCGGCGATGATGAAAGTAAAGAGTTGCCATAGTTAGAGAGAGAGAGAGTAGAGAGAGAGAGAGAGAGAGTAGAGAGAGAAAGTAAATGTGTGTTTTATTGATAAGGAAAATGAAAGAGATACACACTCAAGTCTCACCCCTCCATGTAAGTATGGAGGGGTATATGTAGGCAAATATATGCACCACTTTACAATAATGACGTTTCTAATACCTGCGTATATGCCTTACAAGATAACTAATGTAATCCCGTAAATGTCGTTCCATTTATGTGTTAGGAGCATTCCCAAAAATCTTCCCCCAGTGGGACGACATAATGGATTACTTACAACATTTCCTACAAGTACAAAAATAAGTAAAATAAAGTCTTCATAAGCTCTTCAAATGCTGATGATGACTGCAGTTTATGTTCTTTGTCTTCATCTTCTACCTCAGCTTGAGAACTTTTCTTCACTTGTAGGCAAATGATGTAATATGCATGAGTTGGATTAACTCCCCCCCCCCAATTCATGCTGCATGTCTTTAGCGGCTTCTTTGTACACTTCTTTTTGGCGAAGTTTCTGAATCAGCTTCCCCCCAAACTGACAACCGTCTTGAGCGGATTCGAAACTTTGATGTAGTTAACATGTCTTCTAACTTTTGAAGTTTTAAGTACGCAACGGAATTTGTAGACAACACCGTAAACGACACCAAGGAAATCTGACTAGTAACTTAATCACAATTATACTCAATGTGAAAGCTCTGTTCGGGGGTAACATGCAAGAAATCAGCAAGATCTTCTCACATATGTAGGCTACTTCACACTTCACAACCTGCGAAAGTTGAAACGGTAACACCAAAATCGCAAAACTGAACCACTAATCATCTCTGCGGACGTCTCTCCGGCAGTCATAACATTTTAAGCTTGATCACGTGAACCTGTTGTGCGTCCCCGATGTGCACATTTCTTCCCCCTGATTGCAAATACTCATGGAGAAAGAGTGTTTTCGCAAAAAAGTCAAAAAAATTACAAAGAACATCCACTCTCTTCCCCCACGATGTCTTCGCGGAATCGGAAGCATACACACTATATTTACGATGGAAAACCGAGGCAGCGTAACCCCATATGTCCAATTATCAGAACAAGTGTGAAGTACCATAAATATCTGTTAAGCTTAAAAATATCCCGTGAGAATCAACTGCTGATAACATCTCTACTCTTTTATACTCCTCTCAGCTAACTCTTTACCGGACCCATTATCATTCTGACTGCTTTTTGTAGTGACTAATGATGGAGAAAACCCAATATGACGAACTTGAGACTGAAGTAAAATAACACGAACTTGTGACTTAAGCTTGCACTATTGTCTGACTAAGAACCAATATTGAGAATTTCAATAAAGGTAGAATCATATACCCATCCAACCATCCTTAACTATATATGAACTTCTATCGCATTATCCACAGCTCTTTGTGACACTTGAGCATTACAACGTAACTCCTTTAAAGTGATAGCTATACACTGTGAGCACAACAACGTAACTCTTTACATCAGGTATAACTAGACAACTTAAGTCTCTGTCATTCCTACGGAAAAAAGCTCGAACAAGGATCTCGAAGAAGCATGCATCCAACCAACCCCGATGTCTTCAGATACTAAGTACACGCATCCATGATATCCCACTTTAACCTCAAATAAACAATAATGAATAAGCTCCGTAGTTATTTCTTGCGGCTAAATGCCTAAATCTAGCCTTTATTACTTGGTTAAGTGAATCATGATAATGGTTTTCCCGATCTTGTCAAAAAAAGGTATCCCCGTGAAAAATTAACTTTGACGTAACGAACCCAAAAAAAAAAAACCATTTAACCACATATTATAACAAAATTCAACATTAACCGATTAGTTAAAATTTAGGCTCAATATTTCAGATGAAAAGCCCATGTCCAACATCTTGTATGGTCCAACACAATGTTATATTTTCGGATTTAGCCCAATAAGCCTTGCGAGCCCGCAAGTTGATGGATATAACAGCCCGTATCCAATAGGATAATAACCCTAAAATTAGGGATATATAAGACTTGCTTACCCTAATTCTCTCACAATAACCATAATATGTCTCTACACAAATCAGACGCCACCATCATCTTCTTCATTTCACACGCAGCCAAACACGTATCTCCTCTTACCAAACTTCTCTCATCACCAGTCCTCTTACCAAACTTCTCTCATTACCAGATCTTTTCATCTGCTAATCTCCATCTCCATTAATCGATCTCATCTCCAATCGGATCTAAGGACTCATCTCTCTCAGTCATCTTTCATCATCAGTCGAACACCAATCAACACGAACCATAACCTATATCTTCATTGCGGTTCAAGACGAATCAAGAAAGTGTTTTAAGACTTCAAGATCATTGAGTGGTCTCGGGTAGGTGTGATTGTTTTGTGTTATAAACGAACCAAGAAAACGAAAGTAACATAATTGTTATTTTTCTATTTCTTTTTAGTTCAGATATTTAATGAAGCATTGCTTCTCAAAGAGATCTGTGATGTTATATCAACCTGTAGAATTCCCCAGTAATTAGTGAACGTCAATCTAGTATTAACCCATCATTACAGTTCAGTTAACCATTTTATGAGCAAAATTTGAAAATTTTGTTTATTACATTTCTAGAATCAAACGTTATTACGTGATTCATGATACCGTGGAACGAGCTCACACACGCACCATGACAGTCCAATATACAAATAAACACCAAACGAATCCTTATTTCATATTCTAGGCCTGTTATTATTCAAGCCCAACACTATTCCAGCCCAAGTTTTCATTTCTTTTTATTACTAATCGACCCAAGATACATTCACTTGATCCCATTTATTCTAAATTTTGACACACAACATATGCTACATTTTTCACCATTCGATTCTTTACATTACAAGGATTCAGTAATGACAAATCCCAAAATCTAATTCGAACGTTTACTATAAAAACAAGCTTCAAAGCTAACCTCATTTAACACGATTACAAGTTCATCCAAATGATAACCAATTCGACCAAAGCTAATTTCTACCTAAGCCATTGTGTATTTCCTAGTCGAATATGAGTCCTAAATTCCCTATCACACATTTCTTATTCTTTTGGACAAGTTAAAATATGGTTTGGACCTTTTAATATGTCAAATACAATGAAATATATATGTACATGCCACTTGCTCATCTAAACCGAAACATACACATTCAATTCACTCAAGTTTGCCTAGCTATGATTATTCCCTATGTTCCCTTATCCCCTCCTGCTACAATCGAATAAAATCTCAAATTGTGCTTATAATACATTATTCTACTATGTACATGCAAACATATACGAATAAACACACATACATACTCATTCACTCATTCTCTCATTCACACTCCAATATTTTCTAAGTCTTTTACTACTGCCAAGACCATTCGAAGAAACATGGACCATTATTCTAGTCATTCGAACTCATTTTCCAACATACAAAGTTGATCTCAATTCTTTTGTATTGGTTCTAACGAGTTACATACAAGAATCCATCGTCCTTAGTTCATTTCTATGTTTTCCACCACCTATTGTGGTGTAGTAAGTCCCTCGAATTCATTTTCTTTACATACTTATATTTCTCACATATTCATACATGTTATATCTCATTCGATTACATTTCCAAGCTTTCCCTTATTTATTTCCCTTTCTCGTACTTCAATTATCGTATAATCATGACCTCCTATTCAATGGATGGCTAGAAAATCAAGAACTATATTCATTCGACGCATATAACATCATATTAATACTTAACGAGACCCTTTTTAAACTCACTTTACATATCGAACGTATATATATCCTTTTTAATATTTTTGAACCCTGTTTATTCGACTAGAAACACACCCTATTAAACCATATTTTTGCACGTAACCTATGAAGTAAATTACACCAACTGATTCTCCATAAGCCAATCTTATAAGTTGTATAAATAAGTTCCTATAATAAGCTCTAAAAATACCATTTTAAACCTCAAAGTGAATCGTGATCGAAACAGTTTGAAACCTCATATAAATAGCGAGTGGGCTTTTTAGCCCATTAAGCACATACGAATAAGCAGTCTATTAAGTAGTTTGAGGATGTTTTTAGAACTATAAAATAAGCCCAAGACCACTGCCCAATACCTCGAATATCTTTTCCATGTGAGCAATCCAATTTTCTACATCCACAGGAGCATCTGCAGAACTAAAAGAACGAGGCTTTTGTTTACAGAACCTTTCCAGCCACGTATGAATGGTCACTCGTGGGGCACCAGCACCCGAACCACCACTTCCACTGCCACTGGCCATGTTTTGACGGATCTAGGTCGCGATCCTTTCAGTGAGACTTGGAATGAGTGCATCTACAGTCCGCTGAAATGCGGCTGCAAATGTAGGGTTGTTACTGAAATCTTCGCTATGACGAGTGTTCACCATCTGAAAGGTCATAAACGGATTAGGGAAGACAAAACGAAGTTAAGGAGCGAAATATGAAGGAAAGATCGTGTCAAAGCGAAACCTAATGTCTACCCAAACCTCACCGGGCAAAACCTAAGTCCTACAGGGCGAAACCTAAGGGTCCAGATTTCACAGGCCATAACTTATGAGCTACAAGTCGCAGCCTGGGCTCTAATACCATAATTGTAACACCCCAACCCGCCCTTGGTTAAGATGCCACATTATGGTGTCTAATCAGAACATACAAAATAACGCAAGCGGAAGACTTCATAATAAAAGCAAAGTCAAGAACATCATGACTTACAAATTACAAGCTCCCAAAAGTCAAATCAATAACAAATGAAAATGAAATGAAATAAAATCTCCAACATAAGCTCTAAAACATATCCAAGACAATGGGGAATCTAAATAAGGTAGGTCTTCTACTCCTACTCACATCACTCTTGCCCAACATCCCGCTTATTACCTGCCACATGGAAAAGAAAACGCGGCTGAGCTTAAAAAGCCCAGTGAACAGATATATATACAAAGCAGAAAATGAAATAAGCATAACTAAACGAATACGAATCAAATGAATCAAATGCATAAATATCATGAGTTAGAATAGCTCTAAGAGTCAAAGAATCAAATAAGCACGGCAACGAACGCGTCCAAACGAGCCACTTGAACGGACCAAAGATACCTAACAGATAGCCACGAGCCTGTCTAAATGAGCCACTCGAATAGACCACATATACGTATCGGTCAAATCATAAGTTGTAAAAGGAGTAGCTAGCTCCAATGTACCAGAAGTGAAATGGGGTGCATGGCGCGCACAAACCAATCACTAAATCACATCATAATCATACCAAACATATAACTAGGATGCATCCATACGCTCCCTGCAAAACAGAATACATATGCAAGTGCGAGACTATACATACATATAACAGAATGGTCAGCTGTGCCATAATCATAACAGAAGGGAATGCCGTAGATCAATCACACCTCGAAAGAAAGTGTTATGCCATTGGTGCCACAATGACATGGCCATAGTACCTCTATGGCTAGTTAGCTCGGGCAACAGAACATAACAGAGCAAAACTATCCATAATAAGCAATCATAATCAACAAAGGCATATCAACTACAGAATCTCAATCAAGGAGATAATAAACAGATCATCATAACAGAATGGATAGCAACTGAATCCTATCAAGGGTATCATAGCAATGGCTTATATCAAATGGGATCATGGTAAAGTAAACAAATCAAAGTCAAGGATCGAAAAGTCATGAGATCAGAACCCTTACTGAGAAAGGGTAGAATAACTGTACCTTAGCAAATGAAAGGAAATGAAACGATCACAAGAACGAGAGTCACTCGAATCTACATGAATTAATGATCGCGTATTACTTATAAGTTCATTATACTCAGATTACACATTTTAGGTTTCTTTCCATTTTTAGTAACTTTCCATATTAAGCAAGTTTCCCGAATTAGCAAGTTTCCATATTTAGTTAGTTTCCCGAAATAGTAATTTTTATACTTTAGAGTTATAAATGACAATTAAATAATCTTTAAGGGTTAAAATGACCAATATAGTAGTTTAGGGTTAAATATGTTAATTGAGTAAAGTTTAGGGTTATAAATGTAAATTATCAATGTTTAAGGTTTATAAAAGTCAAATATTAACTTTAGGGTTTATATTCTAAGTTAATATCAAAATGACCGTTTTAGACCCCGCCGTTTCACAAATTATATAACGTATTTGTAGGATCGAGTACTTCGAGCTTGATTGAGCTTGGTTAAACAAGAACCTCTGTATGGAATACAAGTGTTTATGCGGAAACTAAACAACAAGTATAATAAAGAAGAAAACTCTAAACGACAATGATCCTCTATGGATCAAACTATGAACTAAGAATTGTGATATTGAATATTGAAAACGTTAAAGGTTAAAGGTACATTAAACTCATGGACGGGATGTTTCTTTTATAATGATAAGAAACCCTAACCCTAACCCGTCTTACAAGAAAACGTGTGAAGAGATAAAGATCAATCTCTTCTAAAAATAAATCTAACAACCATACTAAACATACGGATAACAAACAATAATATCCGCAGCAACAAATACTATCGGCAGAAACAAAATAACACTATCGGCAGGAACCATTTCTTCACTGTCGGCAGCAATGAGAAATTCCTTATTTCTCATGAATCCCAACAATCCTCCCATCACTGAGAAACCCTTATTTCCCAGAGATCCTAACAATCCTCCCCTAATCTTGAGGTTGACTAGGTTAACCTGCAAGATTCCAATGTGATAGAGCTTTGAACTTCTCAGGCTTGAGGACTGCGACTTAGCAGCAGCAATAAGTAGTAACCAGCAGCAACATCCATAACTTGTAAGATTCCAACCTCTATAGCATCCAGCAGCAACCTCAATAGTTCAGCAGGAATAAGAAATCTTCTTCAAAACATGTATACTGGTCACCATGACATTCACTTGAACTTGGCTGCTACTAATGACAATATGTACATCAAATCACTTAAGTTTCATACTATTCTCATCACATCCAGGTGTGTAAACTCCTGTGAGAGGTGAATCATTGAAAATTAATGGATTTGATGTCTCTTTACCAATAGCCATCACTACTGGAGTAGCCAATGTTTAGGTGTGTGAGACCATGGTACATTGATAACCATCTGATTTATTAGCAAATCAGCAACTATAAACGGATTTGACTTGTCTTTACCTGTAGCCGTTTGCTCAGGACTAGCCAATTCTTAGGTTACAGCAAAACCTTGGTGAATTGAATACCAAATATGGATACCAAGTGTCTTTACCACAAACCATACTTTTGTGGACTAGCCAATCCTTTGGATCCCATAAAGGGTTACATCCACGGTGAATTGAGAACCATTTTCAACTCTCAGAAATAAATCATGGGTGAGTTGAAGTACCCTATAGCTTTGAGCAAGCTATTACAGCTATCAACGGATTTGATTATCACACCAGAGCCGTACCCTCATGGTGAGTCAACTCTTTCTTGTCTGTAAGACATGGTGAGCTGAGTACCATTTATTGTGCAGGTGTAAACACCAACACTGTACCTGCAAGGTGTTGCTCAAAACCATCTTATTAGCACACAAAATATACAAGATTTTTTTTTTTTTTTTTTTTTTTTTTTTTTTTTTTGAACTAAGAAAAAGAAAACAGAAACACACCAAAAGAAAAGAAAGAAAATAAGAAAAGAAACCAAAAGAAAGAAAGAAAAATAGAAAATATACAACAACAACAAGAACCATCCTCCCCTTAAGCTTCATCCTCCCCTTAATCTGCAATCCTCCCCTTAAGCTCAGTAGCTAGGGATTTACCATCCCAATATGGACCACCAAATGTTTAAACCTTGGTCCATCAAAAGCCTTGGTTAGCAAATCAGCCACATTATCATCTGTGTGAATCTTGACCACCTGAATAAGATGCTTCTCATAAGCATCTCTTATGAAATGGTGTCGAATCTCAATATGCTTTGTCCTTTGATGATAAACAGGATTCTTAACAATACACATAGTACTTTGATTATCAATAAAAATCTTAGTGTTCATGTAGTTGAACCCATAATCCAACAGCTGATTTTGCATCCAAAGTACCTGTCCACAGCAACTAGCAGCAGCAACATACTCTGCCTCAGTAGAAGATGTAGCCACTATAGTCTGCTTCTTACACTGCCAAGAAACCAGTCTCCTACCCAGAAACTGACAACCTCCAGTAGTAGACTTCCTATCAAAGTTAGCCCCAGCATAATCACTATCACTATATGCTTCCAACACAAAAGGAGAGTCTTTGGGATACCAAAGTCCCATCTTTGGCTGTCCTTTCAAATACTTAAAGATTCTCTTAACTGCATTAAGGTTAGAAGTCAATGGTGTAACCTGATGTCTAGCACATGCACCAATAGCAAACATGATATCAGGTCTTGAAGCTGTCAAATACATGAGTGATCCAATCATGGACCTATATAGATGAACATTAACAGCAGCATCAGGTTCATGATTGGACTTAGGCTTTGGAGGTTCAAAAGGAGTTGTAGCAATCTTCACATTTTCCATATCAAACTTCTTTAGTATGTCATAAACATACTTCTCCTGGCAAATAAAGATCCCATCTGGTTTCTGCTTAACCTGAAGACCCAAGAAGAAAGTCATTTCACCCATAGCACTCATCTCAAATTCACTCTTCATCAATTCTTCAAACTCCCTGCACCAGACTTCATTAGTGGAACCAAAGATGATATCATCTACATAAACTTGTACCAGTATGATATCTTTGAAATTCTTTCTGATAAAAAGAGTTTTATCAATAGCCCCTCTTCTGTAACCATGTTTTAGCAAAAAGGCTGATAGCCTTGCATACCAAGCCCTTGGTGCTTGATGAAGACCATAAAGTGCTTTAACCACTTTGTAAACCAAATTAGGATTCTGAGGATCCACAAATCCCTGTGGTTGAGTAACATAAACTTCCTCCTCAATCCTTCCATACAAAAATGCACTTTTCACATCCATCTGATATACCACAAACCCCATAAAAGAAGCAAAAGCTAAGAACAGTCGAATAGCTTCAACTCTTGCCACTGGTGCAAACACCTCATCATAATCAATCCCCTCTTCTTGTCTATGACCTTGAGCTACCAATCTAGCTTTATTTCGAACCACAATTCCCCTAGCATCCCTTTTATTCTTTAGAATCCATTTAGTTCCAATAGCATGCTTTCCTGCAGGCAAAGGTACCAACATCCATACTTTCTGATTCTGGAACTGCTGCATCTCCTCTTGCATAGCCTCAACCCAATCATCATTAGCAAGAGCTTGAGCTATACTAGTTGGTTCAACTTGAGATAAGAAACAAGCATACAGACAATGTAAGTAATCAGTATGGTTGCTCCTCAACTGATCCTGTATATAACTGAGAAAAGCAGATTCTCCAAACTTGGGTTGATGTAGTTTACTTCTTGTCTGAACAGGGGAATTGAGATCTCCAAGAATCAAAGACTGAGGATGAACTGTATTGATCCTTTTGGTAGCAATGGGATTGACATCAATGGAGGATGCCTGATTAGTAATTGAGGGGTTGAAGTCATCATCATATGAGGAAGAAGTGAAAATGCCAGATCTGGACTGATGATGAGGATCATTCAGCTTATCTCTTGAAGAGACCGAATTTCCAAGATCAGAAGGGATTGGAAATCTTTCAGGGGAGTTATCAATACCCAAAGTGTCAACAGATGGAGAAGACACAGGAACATCAGCAGGAACAGAGACATCAGCAGAAACATTAGAAGGATCGGCAGGAACCGATCCACTATCAGCAGAAATGGTATCAGCAGGAACATGAATACCACCAGATGAATTCAGTTGCCTTCTAACTTCAGCTTCAGCCTTTCTCAGAATCTCCTCTGTCTCTTTAGTAAACCCAGAATCAAACATCTCAGCAGCTCTCTTGGCATTAAACTCTTGTCTTTGAAGCCTAGCAAGATCTTCTGCATAACTAGAATCACCTCCAGCCATATCAAAAGAATCTTTGAGCTTTGAACCTGAAATGTTGTTAGAGGGAAAAGAAGGAACAACAATAGGTCGTTCATCACTCTCTGCATCAGAATCATCATCTGAGGTACCTGCATTGTTAGTTTGAGAAACATGTGTACCAACAGATAGATTTGCTTTGAATCTATTATAACCTAAAGAGTCAGTCAGATAGTCCAAATCAAAGTACCATTCTGGACCTGCACCCTGTAAATTAGGTTTATCCTCAAGATACCTTAAGTTGAGAGTCTCTTCTATTTTCTTAGAAGACAGATTATAAACTCTATATGCTTTACTATGAGCAGAATACCCAATAATAAACCCTTCATCAGCCTTCCCATCAAACTTGCCTAGGTAATCACTAGTGTTCAAGATAGTGACATTACATCCAAAAGGCTTAAGGTAACTAATGTTTGGAACCTTCCCAGACAAAAGTTCATAAGGTGTTTTATTATGAGGACTAGTAATAGATACCCTATTCAACACATAACAAGCAGTACAAACTGCTTCAGTCCAAAACATAGTGGGCATCTTAGATTCAGCTAACATAGTCCTAGCTGCTTCTATTAGGGTCCTATTTTTCCTTTCTGCAACCCTATTTTGTTGTGGAGTTCTAGCATTACTATAGTCCCTTTTTATCCCCTTAGTCCTACAGAGTTCAATAAGATTAGAATTCTTAAACTCTGTGCCATTATCACACCTTATAGACTTAACCTTTTTATTTAGCTGATTTTCTATTAAGGCAATAAAATCCCTAAGAACTGGATAAGTTTCATCTTTAGTACCCAAAAAGAAAGTCCAAGAAAACCTGCTAAAATCATCTGTAATCACCAGGCAGTAGTTCTTATGGTCAATACTTCTGATAGAAGTAGGACCAAAAAGATCCATATGAAGAAGCTGCAAAGGCTCAGAGATGTTGCTCACAGCAGTTATGGCCTTGTATGAAGCTTTGTGCTGCTTTCCTTTGTTGCAGGCAACACAATTGTGCTCATTAGAGAAGATCTTCAAAGGAAGCCCTTTCACCAGACCATTCTTAGCAAGCTTGTTAATGGTCTTGAAATTCACATGTGCCATTCTTCTGTGCCATTTATTAGATTCATCCACAGAAGCTTTTGCAACCAGACAAGCAAGTGACCCCTCAGGCTGAACATCACTAAGATTGAAGCTATAAAGATTGTAAGTCCTAGGAACTTTAAGTTCAACCTGACTTTCATCAGGCAACTTGAAGTCTTTGGACAGCACAAAGCAATCATTCTCAGTGAAGAGAACACTGTTCTTCTTGTCACAGATTTGAGAGACAGAGAACAAATTGAAGTCTTGGAGTTCCTTCACATAAAGCACATCTTCAAAGTCCAGCTTGGCAGTCTTGATAGTTCCCTTCCCAGAAATTATTCCATCTCCTCCTCCAAATGTCACAGTACCTCCATTCAAAGGTACAAAGTCATGTAATCTTTCCAAATTCCCTGTCATACTCCTGGAACATCCACTGTCAACAATTCCAACATCTTTGCTTCTAAAAGGAAAAACCTGAGATAAAGAATACATATACAACATTAGATACAAGAGAGACTCAAGCCATTGCTGACTTGAGCCTGCCTAGTGGATCAATAAAAATTAAACCCTGGAGATTGATGAGATCCACCATTGATCTTGGAGCCCATTTTCATATGTTGGTTATTGATTTTCCAAGAATAACCTGCTGAGGACTTAACAGCAGTTTTCCATCTTGCCCCTCCCTTGTGCATTGTGTCAAAACAAACAGGTCTTATATCATTTTGAAAGTAAGTACTAGTAGGTCTGCTGAAAGGTCTAGCAATATTGCTTCTCCAACCAGCAGGATTGATCCTACCGGCAGGAACTGAATAAACAGCAGCAACAGGCTTATCGGCAGGAATGAACTTTTCAGCAGCAACAGGCTTACCAGCAGAAACTGGCTTGCCAGTAGCAACTAAAGTTCTCCTTGCAACTTGAGGAATATAAGGGGGAATATCATTGACATTTTTCCATACAGACCTATTTTTACAAGCATATACACTCATCTGTTTTTCATAATAGTCACAATCTTTAATAAGATGATCATAACTACGACACACAAAGCAAGATTTCTTTCTAGGGGACTTTTTCTTAACAATAACTTTCTCATTGCAAACAGAATTATTCAAACCAACACATGAAACAAAATTATCCTTAACAGAATTAAAATCACAACCATAATTGTTTTAAACAAAATCATAACTAGAAACATTTGAAACAGAACCACAACTAGAAACATTATTGTTTTTAACACTATCAAAAGAATATCTTCAAATGCAGCTGTCTTTGAGTGAGATTCATCAGTAGCTACTTCTGAGGAGAGATCTTCTGACTTTATTGGAGCTGACTTATCACTTGATCCACATGTGGCATAGTCATTAGTCTTGATTTCTGAAGATTTATCACTGTAAGAACAAGAGACAAATCCATTAGAGTCACAATCAAGATTAGGCAATTCCTTTGCCTTTTTGCCATAGAACATTTGTGAATCATCAAAGTCATCAAAAGGATTAGCAGGTTTAAATGTTCCAGTTATGGGTGGAGGAACATCATTCATTCCTCCCTCCTTCACATACTTTACAGGTTTTCTATAATCTACAGGTTCTGGGTTAAAAACACTATACTCATTAGGGTCATAATACTGATTTGGCCCTATTAGGTCACCGAACCCTAAACCTCTTTTAGTTTTAGTAGACATAGAACTATCAATAAGCATGTGAAGGTTTTTGGATGAGTCTTTCCACTTATCAAATCTAGCTAAGGAATTATCTAGTTTAGACTGTAACTCTTGATTTTATAACACTACCTTAGCTTTTTCCCTTTCAGAATGTTTAAACTCATTAGTGGCATTTTTTAAATCTCTTTCTAACACCTTTATTTTTACTTCATAAGCAGACTGTTGTTGTTGATACCAGACCTTTTGTTGTTCTAATGTTTTAACAGCCTTTTTATGAGCCTTAAGTTGAATAAAGTTATCCTTATTTTCACTTTCTATATCATCAAATTCTTGTTTCAATTTAGCATATATAGATTCACAACCAAATGGACAGTTTTGTACCTGAGATGGATGACCCATCATTCCAAACTGACCAGCCACTTGTTTCTTCTCACCATATCCAGCTATCATCCCAAAGACCTTATCTGCTTCACTTGCAATCGTCTTCTCATGATGCTCCCAGTTCACCATCGAATCCAAAGATACCAAAGCCTTGGGGTCCTCTGAATCCAACTCTTGAATTTTGAAAGCAGAATACCGTGCTTTATCATCCACCTTCTTGTCTGTACATTCCCTGGCAAAATGTCCTGTTTGAGAACATTTATAACACCTCACCTTCCTTCTGTCAAACCTAGCAGGTTCCTGTCCATCAAAGTTGACCCTTCTTCCTGCCTTCTTTTCAAACCTGTCCAATTTTAACGATATCATAGCCACCTGCCATCTTAAGTCCATCTCTTCCAGATCCAATTCATCAACCTGATTGAAATCTTCATACACAATCTTCTGCTGTGGTGTACTCTCAGCAACAAACGAATGAAGCACATCCACTACAAGATTATCAGATCTGGTCTGAGCTTTTGGTGTGGCAGGTGAGTAGGAGATTGATGATGTTGATGGTGTTGGACTGTTTCCATATGATGCTTTGTTAGGACCAGAGTTACTAACAAAAGCAGTATGGGTTGGAGTATGAGGTGAATAGGTCGAATACCCTTTGATATCAATTTCAAGGGTTTTCAGCTTGTTGTACAGATCATCAAAGCTCATATAATCCAGTCCTCCTTTGGCCTTGAGTGTTATGGAAACCTGAGACCAGGATGGTGGCAAAGCCCTCAGAAACTTGGTGTTGCAGTCTTCATCGTCCGGCCTAGCCTTCAACTGGTTGAGTTGGCTCAGGATCTTGTGGAATCTGTCATACCCTTTGTGAATCCCCTCAGCCTCAGAGATCTTGAATTCCTGAAATTCTTGCTTGAGCATAGACTTTCTCATTTTTCTGGATTCATCATTCCCTCCAAATCTGGCTTTTACAGCATGCCAGATCTTTCTAGCATCATCCAAGTGATGAAAATCACTCATATGATCCTCTGGAATAGCTTGAAGTAGAAGGGTTCTTGCCTTGGTTTCCCTTTGAACAGCCTGGTGTTCTTCTGCTGTAACAGGTGGCTCTATATAGATATTGCCATCATTATCCCTTCCAGTATTCTTCTTGCTATTTCCCCTAAGAATCACATTCCACAGATTGTAATCACTGTTCGTGATCCAATATTCCATTCTCATAGCCCAGACTTCATACTCATCTTTCTTCAGATACGGGAATTTGGCATTGTTGGTGGACATGGTGGTGATTATTTGTGTTTGGACTTGAGAGGTTTCAGGTTTGGGTTGTTGATCTTCTGGGTTAATGACATTGTTTTGAGGGATTTCGTCTTCCATTGAAAGAGGGTTAAGAGATATGAAATTGAACTTTTTCTTCTTTATCAGAGATCCTTACCAGGCTCTGATACCACTTGTAGGATCGAGTACTTCGAGCTTGATTGAGCTTGGTTAAACAAGAACCTCTGTATGGAATACAAGTGTTTATGCGGAAACTAAACAACAAGTATAATAAAGAAGAAAACTCTAAATGACAATGATCCTCTATGGATCAAACTATGAACTAAGAATTGTGATATTGAATATTGAAAACGTTAAAGGTTAAAGGTACATTAAACTCATGGACGGGATGTTTCTTTTATAATGATAAGAAACCCTAACCCTAACCCGTCTTACAAGAAAACGTGTGAAGAGATAAAGATCAATCTCTTCTAAAAATAAATCTAACAACCATACTAAACATACGGATAACAAACAATAATATCCGTAGCAACAAATACTATCGGCAGAAACAAAATAACACTATCGGCAGGAACCATTTCTTCACTGTCGGCAGCAATGAGAAATTCCTTATTTCTCATGAATCCCAACAATCCTCCATCACTGAGAAACCCTTATTTCCGAGAGATCCTAACAGTATTGACATCGTATTCATATGTTCCCATTATTCCCTTTAACCCACACGACATATACCCAAAGGTACACATACACACAACAATGCATCCATCTATATATATCCATATGTATAACATGCACATTCCTTTTTACTTGTTAACACAAATCATGCACCTAAACCCACGCCTCACAACAATATCACACTTCCATTTTATTTACTTAGCATGAATACACAGGACACAAAAATCATGTTCACAAGCACCATACATTCACCCATGTACGACGAACAAAACCACACTCCAATTCATATTTCATTTCATGCACTCTTGTCTTTAAAACAGTATTACTTCGTATACGGTTTACACACAACTTCCCATTTCATTCATAAAATATGATCATGCATGTACTAAGAATACCTACGTCCTCTTCTTATTAACCATTCTCTTTATATCTTGTTAAACATGCATGCTTCTACACCCAACACACCACATTTCATATACTGAATTTGCAATCTGCTTAAACTAGCCATGCAATTCCATTCGACATCGTTTTATTTAGAAACCAAGACCGAACCTTTCGACCCATGTTTTCTTGTGTTACAAATCATAATCTCGACACTATTTACCCACACATACGACACCCTTTTTCAGCCCATACGACACACCACAACCACACCATATTCGATCACACCACACATTAAATAACAAAGCCGAAATACACCCTAATACGTTAACAACCATGCATGTTTTCTCTTTAATTATTCCTTGCTTTAGGTTTTATATCAGTGTTTATAGATTTAACTCAAACAAGACATGCATGCACACATATGTAATACGAGACACACACACATAGGAAACATGCCCAACAGATCACACGCCTCACCCATTTATTTCACTTATGTTGCCCAGTTATATAACTCATTGGACATGCATGCATGCCCTCTTAGTTTCTTCAGGTTTATAACCAGTTATTAGACCCCAACTGTTTTTAATCATACATACATGCATACAACTCAATATACACACGACCCACACAAGTCCAAAATATAATACAGTCATCAATAGTCATACGTATATAACACCATTCGAATATAATACCCCATGCCAGATTTTAAATAGCAAATAAATGTGTTTAACAGCTTCTAAAAGAGTTCTCATATGTCGTCCTTTATGTGTATGCGTATAACAGATTATACTAGCTTATATATACATATATGTGTCGTACGGAAAATAAAGGTACACAATGGGAAGATTAGAGATACCAAAGACTTGTTGATAGGCACGACACCGGAACCACAAGAGACCACGAAACCAACACACCCTCTTCGAATCAATACCAGGACCAACCAACCACTAAATTCGTATACCAAATGATCCTAGCCTTGGACCTTCGACCCTAGTTTCTATGGAGAGAATAGCAGATTTTTAAGAGTAGTTATTAGGTTTCAAAATGTGTGTTAAACAAATGAAGCTCGATCGGTTTCAATATAAGAGGAGAGTGGGGAGTTTGTTGAAGCCGATTCATAGGGAGAGTTGGAGGGGTGTAGGACCGATCCAAATGGGATAAGGAGAAGACCAGGTTTAACTTCAAGATTTCAAATTTTATCTCCTCTCTCACAAGTCTCTAAAGTGTACAAAAGATAAAATGAAAATGGACCCATAAGTTGCATAGATATTGCTGTGTCCTCACGCAATGCTATAAAAACATGTTTTTAAATCCAAAAATTTCTAATATCTTTTTACTAACTTTGAGAAGTAGCAAAATTTTCAAAAGAGATTGAGAAATCTTAAGTTCTAAAAACTCCCCGATTTTCCTTTTTATTCTATTTTTGTATTTTTCTATTGTGACGGTTTTGTTGACAATCATTATCTTTCAATAACTTTTAGGGTCATCGAGTAGGAAACACGACTCATGAAGAAGTGACCATACGGATAAAATTCGTCGTCCCTGATTTTTCACGAGTCCCCAAACTAAGCTTAAAAACGAAATCATTGTCTATTTACAAGTTAGATGCCAACACTACCCATGGAAGTTACTTGTGTAATTACCTCATGCTCCCATTGTCCTAATTTTCCTCTATTTATTTTATTTTTTGTGAGAAATGAATTGCTTCATATTCTCGTTTCGATAATTTTTAATCCAATAAAGATACTAAATTAAGTCGCTAAGTAGTTTTTAATCTTCTCTCGAGAACCGTTGCTTTGAAAATGAGGTCCACATCAAGGTTTTTATTTATATTTTTGACTTTTTCTATTATTCATCACTTTTTTTTTTCATCATTCATTCATTTTTTATTTTTTTTTTATTTTTTTTTTTTTATTTATTTATTTATATATATATATATATATATATATATATATATATATATATATATATATATATATATATATATATATATATATATATATCACTAACTTTTCACTTGCGTACCCTAAACGACGGAACTTCACGGTTTAATTCCAAGACCTTACACTTTCCGGCATAAAGGATCCAAGGGCCGTTACAACGGAGAGTTCCAAGACCTTAACGCCTTTCAGAATTAAGGGTCCAAGGGCCGGTGCAAGAGGGTAGCCAAGACCTAAACGCCTTCCGGAAATAAGGATCCAAGGCCCGATCTCGAATCCGTAGCTTAGAGCACTTAACTTATTATTATTAAACTTATTTATTAAGGAACCTTGATGTGTACCCAATTTTCAAAACAAGGATTCTTTTAAGAAGACCAAGAACTAATCATCGGCAAAACCTAACATCTTTAATTATTCTTACAGATATATATAGTGAAACAATTTTGTGGGAACAAAAGGCCACAAGTAACTTCGATGAGCTCTAAAGAGAACCAACTACTCCACGTTTAGCAATCTAACTTCTAAATAAACTCTATCATTTCTCGTTCTTCGCAAATTTAAAATCTTAAATAATAAGATCCGCGAATGCTTAGCCTTATAATCAAGCCATGCATATATAAAGTCGATACGGGAACTTGCAAACTCTTGAAAAGAATTCGCGTTTTATAGCTCCTTGTGTAAAAGACTAGCACGAGCTTATAGATTATAAATGGTTAAGGAGATAAGCTAGGGCTCAACACGCCCGGTCAAGTCAGAATTTTATTCCTACTCTCACCAGCGGAAAGTCAACAAAATGTCAAAATTTATTATATTTTTGCAAAAAAATTTTGAATTTTTCTCATTTTTTTCAATTTTTCAATTTTTGGGAGAAAAAAACGGGGTTGCGTGAGTAAACGACAAAAAATGCAAGGCATAAATCAAATCGAAAGATTACCCCCCAGACTAAAACGAGACATTGTCCTCAATGTCTTAAAGGTAAGGGTTCTCCTACATAAACCTAAGGCCGTTTATTAATTATGCCAAAGATAAATGTAAAACGATAAGATTAAGGATATCGGATGAGCAACGAATGATGAAACTCGAGTGGAGAGAAGCAAACCACGAGCACGAGAGTCTTCATCAATCGGGCAATCCTGGACACATCATAAGAAACCACGAAACACAAGAAATGGAAGAGGTAGCCCTCCTCACGTCACTTTATTAGAAAATAGATAAGAAGATAGATGGATAAGCATGGGGTGCCTCCCACGAAGCGCTTTGTTTTTTTATAACCGAGTCACGTAGCTTGACTCGACCCCGAATTTAGTTGTCCTTGGGGAAGCAAGTGGAAAAGATAATCTCAATCGGACTTTCATTCAAGATGTTTGGATAAACATTGAAGCATATGAAAGTTCCACTCCGATGAGATACCCACGGCTTCAGAAGATAAAAGCGGTGATGCCGGGGTCAAAAACTTTGTCTTCGTTTCCGGCTGGAAACGATAGTAAAGTTTCAATCAGAGATAACTCCATGCAGAACGGGAGTTCTTGATCAGAAATAAGAAGCAGAGGAAAATCACTTTTCTCCAGAATTAAAAGTTCCTTAGATGAGGCGGGAAACTTTAAATTTTTATCATGAGTCAATTTCATCAAAGGATGAATTTCACCATCATCGAATATGCCTGGATTAAACACTTTGTCTTCACAAGAAAACTCAGCAGGGTACTTGATGGAGGACTCAATGGAGAAAAGGAAATCATCCTCGGGAGAATGACGAGATAAATCATTAGAAACAATTGTAGCATCCTCAATTATGGTTTCCATTTTAGGGTCTTTTTCATCAACGGGTTTGCCATACAAAAGATTTTTCCATTCGGTTTGATCGGCCCCAAAATCGAAGAGGTCGTCATCACTTTGGAAATCATTGGGGTTGGAGTAAGAATCAAGTGATGGAGAATGGTATAAAAGATTTTCAACTTCTTTAAGATTAGCATGAAAGTAAAAAAGATCATCATCATTTTCTGATGGAATTGGATCGTCATGAGCGAGTTTCTCGGTGAACTCCTCGGGATAAGAATCACATTTAGATGGATTACGGTTCAGCAAAAATTCCAATTCTTTAAGATCAGATTCAAAATCAAATTCATCGTCCTCATCCCCCGGTGGGATTGGATCGATGTGAGCGAGTTCATCGGTGAACTCCTCAAGAAGAAAATCAATACTAGAAGTGGTACTGCCACTACTTTGTTCTTCTGATTTAGAATCAACAACTTGAACGGATTTAGGAAGCTTTTCTTCTTTAATTTCCGTCGGAGGGAGTGAAGATGACGGCTCATTGGATAGCAATTCTTCAATTAAACGAATATCTCCCTCCGGATCAAAGTCGGTGTCATCAATTTCTGGAGAAATTGGCTCATCATTAAGGAAAACCTCGAGCTCTTCCATAGTGGAAACACTTTCCTCAACCGGTGTGAGAGAAGGGGAAGAGTCGGGAATAGAATCAATAATCTCAATACGATAAACCGATTCCGGAGGTGGGACAAGTGGTGTGCTCTTAGAGCTAGCAATTTCCTCCACTTCCGTTGTGATCTCCGAATCTGGTTCATCATCATCATCAAGAATACTCTTTACTTCCGTGGAACAACTTGCAAACCATTTGCTTGAACCGGGTGTAATTTTCATAGCCTTGAGCTCAGCACGTTTTTCAGAAAGACTCTTAACCGCAAATCTTGAAAGAATCGAATCACTTCTTTTGGAAGTGATTACGGGATCAGATTTTTGATTCACCGTAGCAACGTTGCATTTATCGGTTAGCGGTTTAGAGTTTTGATTTATGTTAAACGTTACTTTCTCATTATCAACTCTTAAGGTTATTTCTTCTCCATACACATCAATCAAAGCTCGCCCGGTCCTCAAAAATGATCTTCCGAGAATTAGAGGAACCCGGGGGTCAGCATCAAAATCAACCACCACAAAATCGGCAGGAAAATGGAATTTCCCAACCTTGACAAAGACATCCTCGGCTATTCCAAGTGGACGGGTTATGGTCCGGTCCGCAAGCTCGAGGGTCATGCAAGTGGGGGTATATTCGGGCAGAGAAAGTTTTTTCCAAACAGAGAGCGGCATTAGGTTGATGCTTGCACCAAGATCGGCCAAGGCGTAGCATTCAACCATCCCCGGAAATTCACATGGAATGAGGAATTTTCCGGGATCTCCAAGCTTTTCCGGAAGCTTTTTTAGGAGAACCGCTGAGCAGTGTTCATTTAACGGAGTTTTTGCTAATTCAATTAATTTTTCTTTGTTGCTCAATAAACTCTTGATGGTGGAAACAAACTTAGGCATCAGAAGTGAAGCATCCGCGAAGCTTATATCGAAATGCTATTCTTGAAAGATTTGGAAGAATTTTTCCATTTGATTTGAAGCTTTTTCGCGGAGCTTTTGATCATTCAATCTCAATGGATAAGGAAGTGTTGTTTTTATGGGAGCTTTTTCGGACTCAAGCACATCCTTAGGTTTAGAAGGTTGGACAACCGGAGGTTGGACGTTTTTGGTTCTTCCGTTATTAGTAGGATGTTTCGTGTCCTTTGTCACCTCGGTCTCACGGACAACTACCTTGGGAGGAAGAGAAGAAGCGGTAGTCGGAGCCGTGGGTCCATCATATGAAACACCACTTCGAGTGGTAATTGCTTTCATATCACCCCTCGGGTTAGCAATTGTGTTGCTAGGAAGAGAAGATGTACCCGAGGGTGAGGGTTGATTCATTTGCAAAAATCCACTCATCATTTGCTTAAGCTCGTTTGTTTGTCGAGATATCGTCGTATCAATCTCCTTCCGAAAGTCAGCTCTCATATTGTTGATTTGACCTTGCATAGTTCGTATGCTAGCATCGGTTGCTTTCACATAACTCGCAAAGTCGGGAGAAGGTGCAACTTGGGGAGGAGGAGGTTGATAGACTTGTTGCGGTTGAGCTTGATAATTGTTTCCCCGATTTTGGTTGAAGCTTTGATTTTGATTGTAACCTTTGTTGGTTTGAGGAAAACGGTTTTGGTTGTTTTGAACGGGTGGAAAACC
Source organism: Artemisia tridentata subsp. tridentata (assembly GCA_021014915.2). Lineage (NCBI taxonomy): Eukaryota > Viridiplantae > Streptophyta > Magnoliopsida > Asterales > Asteraceae > Artemisia > Artemisia tridentata. The sequence goes on from CP139509.1 coordinate 76,430,596, forward strand.
GGGTGGTCCCATTATGTTACTAGCATTTTGAGGACGAAATCCTTGATTCTGATTGTAGTTTGCTGCTGCTACGGTAGCATTGCAAACTTGGCTATCGGTAGCTTGACAATCATAATAAGGATGGGGACCACCACATATAACGCAATTCTCTTGAACCGCTTTGACTTGAGCGGGTGGGGTTGGAGAAAGATTTTTCTGATTTGAAAGAAGGAAAGCTTGGAACATATCCGTAAGCTTATCAATCTTAGCATCGCTGCTAGACGTATTGGTAGTCACTTTCGAAACAACCGGTTTGTTTCGAGAAGTGGGAACCTTGGATTTGTTCTCGATAATCGTCAAAATTTCTCTCGGCATTCGACTCAAGATATTGCCACTGGCGGCTGCGTTGAGTGAATCCTGATCTGATTGAGTTAAGGCATTGTAGAACGTATCGATTTGATGTAATTCCAAGAAACCGTGATGAGGGCATTTCCGTAGGAGATCCTTGAATCGTTCCCATGCCTCACCGAAATTCTCATCAAATCGTTGTTGGAAATTTGTGATTTCATTCCTAGCATTGGTCATTTTAGACGGAGGAAAGAAATAATTCACGAATTTATGGACGAGATCTTCCCAAGTATGGATTGATTGAGGGGGTTCTTTGTCGAGCCAAATCCGAGCTGCCCCCCCGAGGGAAAATGGGAATAACCTTAATTTGATAGAGTCATGAGGGACATCCTTATGATGGTGTATGGATGTCAACTGGTTAAACCATCGGATGTGTGCGTGGGGATCCTCCATCTCAAAACCATGAAATTGATTTCCCGTGACAAGTTGTATTAAACCGGTTTCGAGTTTAAAGTTTGTGTTTTGAATCAGGGGTATAACAATAGCATCTCCGTATCCCACGGTGGGACATTGGAGTAACTCTTGCATAGTACGTTGATCCTCGGCCATTTTGGTAATGGGGGTATCAACTTGAGGACGTAACTCGGGTACGTTAACTCTTTTGCGTCGACGAGAACGACGAGTCGGTATGGGAGAAGATTTATCAATTACGTGTGATTGGGAACGGGTGTGCATACACCAAAAATAAAATAAAAATTAAAAAGAAAAATAATTTGGAAGAGAAAATATTTTTGGATTTTTTTTTTATATTAAAGGAAAAATTAATCACAATATTTTTGGTACCGATCCCTCAATCGATATCGTTTCTCTTAAGACTACTCGCAGAGTGGCGGAGAAGCAAAGGTCCGCTCGAAAGCTGATTAAAAACCCGCCTCTTTCGGTTTGCAATTTAATGTCAAAACCGTCCTTAAACCACTTGTATAGGTTGTAATCGAAAGATAATCCGAAATCAAATGATTTCACGATTGTTTTGTTGTTTTACGATTTTTTTGGTATTTTTAACACTTTAGGAAAAGTGTTAGTGGTTTTTTAATTTTTTTTTTGGATTTTATATTTTTGAAAATATTTACAAATAAAACGATAACTTCCCGGGAGAAGGGTCTTCAAAACACGAATCGAAAAACGGAATCACGAATTCACGTCAACCTTCCCCGGCAGCGGCGCCAAAATTTTGATTTAACAATTTATCCCAAAGGAATTGCAATGGAAATAAGCAAAACCCCGAGTTCGTTGTCCCGACGAAGATCGAATGGAATTTGTGTTCTCGGGACGTGATTCGTGAAGTGAATGATGATTAAAAGGAGAATTTTGGTTTTTTCTACACTAAGAATAATGAAATAACAAATAAAAACAACTAATTAAGCTACGGGTACAAGTAATCTAAGCACGTGAACTTAAAAATGAAAACCGGAATTTAAAAACGTTACGCGACGAATTTAAAAACGAAAATAAAAGTGGTTTTCTAAAATTTAAGCCCTAAAAATGCAAAATAATTTTTCTTAAATTCTAAATATTAAAATAAAATTTTGTGAAAAAGAAAAATATTTTTTTAACTTTTTAATTATTTTTAATGAATTAAAAACTAATTTAAACTAATTAAATGATTTAAAAATATTAAAACAACTTTGAAAATTCTGAAATTTTTTGAGTAATTTTAAAATTGAATAAGCAATCTAGGAAAAATAAGTTCAGACCCTGAATAAGCTCAAATAAGCAAAACAGCCCAATAAGCAGTATGAAAATAAGCCACAAATAAGCAACAGATGTCCAAAAATTCTCAAAAGCTCAGGTACCATGCATTGGGCTATATTAAGCTTAAATCAACTCAGAAAGGACAAATAAGCTAAAAGAATAAGCCCTAGAACTGCAGCACAGCTTATATCCAAAACAGATTCAAATCAGCTTGTGTCCTATTTTGCAGATAGAAAATAAGCTACTACAGACCTTAATTGGGGAATCCAGTATCACAGCCTTAAAGCCTATATGAAATACTATTATAGGACCAAAAATGCCCAATTTCCTAGCTTATTTGCTTATCTGAATTAAGCCAAGATCAGATGCTCAAAAACACAAAAACTGTAGCAGGTTTAGTGCAGACTCAGATCAGAGTAATTGGGGCTTTTGCAGACAGATTATAAGCTAGTGTATAAGCTTCCAAGTGAAATCTAAACTCATATCCTAAAAACTGATACTACAAGCTACTTATAATACCAAAAATCAATCAATTAAAAGCTCTATGTAAGCAGATAATGAACTGGGAATATGGGGCTGTTTTGGCTGCAATATGCAGTCTGTATTTGCAGACTTGGTTTTGGACTTTTTCACTTCTTGCTAATGTTGACTTAAATGAAATTTGAGTGAATCTAAATGACTAATAATGATGTAATAAACTATATTATGAATGATCTTAGCTAAATTACCTACTTATGCAACTATGTGACTGATTATACCTACTGTTATGCTAACTGTTGTGCAGAAAAAGTGAATTAAAAATGATTTTGACTTTTTAGTGAATAACTAATGAATTTTAAAGACCAACTAACCTAAATGCAGCTAATAAAGACATACTAAATTGAATTTAACACTTAAAACACCCCTGACCTCAGATTAGCAGCCTAATCCAAACACCCCTTATCTAGGCAGATTTGAGTATTAATGAATCTACTTGATTATTTAACCCAAGAAACCTATATGTGAGCTTATAATATGTGATATTAAACTGATTGAAGCATAGAAACACAGATCCAAACCTCAATCTCTAACCTAACCACCAAAAGTAAGTAATCACAGTTAATAACACAGTTATGAAACTGTTATGAACCAAAATGATGAAACAAGCTATAAATTGACTAAAGCTACTAGAATAAGCTAAAATAAGATTAAATTAAGCTAACATTAACAACCAAAAAGCATAGAACACAAAAATGAACTATTAAACTATATTATGCAATTTAATGTAAAGTTAAGCAAAATTGGAAGAATCAAACTCACTTGGGACCTCAGCTAAATAGAGGTACCAACTTAATGGCAGCTACAAGCTCCTAGCTTATCAAGGATAAGCTAGGTAAAGTCCATCTTGCCCCTCCATTGCGGGCAACTTCCTCAAGCTTTCCAAAAAATGCATAGGTATAGGATTTTTTATGTTTTGGACTGTTTTGATTACTAACTAAACTCACAAAAGCTATAATAAGTTGGAATGAGCTTGAACTAATAGAAAAATAAGCTTTATGAAGCTGATTTTTAATATTTTTGTAATTTTTTTTTGTATTTTTCTATTTTTTTTGGATTTTCGAATTAAAAATGAAACTTGTGAAAATATTTTTAGTAAAAAGCTTTTTAAAAGGCTTATAGAAAGCTTGCTGAGACAGTAACCAAGCTAAGATTAACTTATATCAATAACCATAAAACAAAACAGATGGTTCAATAATAGACAAAAAACTAAAATTTCATTAATACTTAAAAGACTGAGTACATTAGACCATTACAACCTTAAAAAGACTGAATTAAAAGTTATAACTAAGAAATACATAAAAACAAACCCTAAATTAGACTCTAAAAAAAACTCAAAAACTAGACACTCCCACTGTGAAGATTGAGCTGCTATTTATAGACTTCCAAAGAGCTAGGGTTTCTTCTGGGAAGCTTCAGGATATCAATCCACAGCCCTTGGATCATCTTGGGCATCACTCAATATCATCTTGGCCATTGATTGGAGATAGTGGAGATACCAACATTGAGAGTGCTGGGATTTGTGCCATCTGTCATTCCCTGACCTTCCAGAAGCTTTGTAGATATTTTAGTGAGGTAATAAATGGGGGTGCAGGGTAAATCGTGGGGAAGAAAAGGGAATAGTAACTGGTAAGTTTTTGGAGGGAAAGGTTGTTTTGTGTGTTGACTGGGTGTTGACTATGGGCAAAAAGGTGTGGGTATGGATCCGGTTTTGGTGTTGGATTTGGATCGCAGGTTTATTTAAGAATGGTTGGGCTTTTGGGTTGGGTAAAGGTTGACTGGGCTTTGGGAAATTAGATTAGTGAGTGTATTGGATTGGATAATGGGTATATAATAGGATTTATTCAATCCGGATTTGAATTTAAGCATAGTTTTAAGATGAGGACCAAAAGTGTAAATCCTGAAACTCAAGGGACCTTTCTTGCCAAGATTCAGAAATGTGATCCAAGGGCTTCTTTTGACAACTTGATGATTCTTCAAGGATAAAGATGATCCGAACTTGATAATACTTCCCCGTCTTCGGCTCTATAAATATCCTTTCCAAATCTCGTGCTCGGATTCTCCGGTTTTGACTTGATTTTGTCCTTTTTTCGAGATATCCGCACCTGCATATAAACAAACACAAAAACACAATATCTTTGGCATTTATGGTTAGTTTTTGGTCGTTTTGGTCTGTTTTCGGTCAAATAAAGGTATGTGTTTAAGCACATACCATGCATTAATCGTGAGATATCATGTCATTCAAAACCAAATTAAAACCAGGCCTAATAAACTTATACGTATAATGGAAGCCTTCAAAACAAAAAGGAACCGGTACAATAATGTACCAAGACAAATTATCAAACGCCCAAAAAAAACTCGTAATATGTGAACGTCATGATGAAATATTAAGTTGTGTCATTTTATTTTGTAGTTTAAGTTCAAGGTTCAAAATCCCACGTATTCGTATTCAAAGTTTAAATAGTAGCTCGTATTACATGTATTCAAATATTGTTAAATATTTTAGGTTGTTATAATTCTTCCCCTCTATAAAGAAAATTTCATCCGCGAAATTGAAATGGAAAAGTCAAAACGAATACGTACCGAATCACGAAAAGAAATGCGGATAGCTAAGTTCAATTTATATTCATTCTTAAGTCATAACTAAGCAACCTATTAGTACCAGATCAAATCAGCCTCATTCACAGGTGATTTCGAAATCAAACATTCCCAACGAAATAAATTAGGAGATTGGATCTTATCATAAAGTAATGGAACAAAACGGATAGAGCAAAACCTAGTAAGGTAGAGGAAATTTTTGTATGTTTATCAGAAGTGAAGTACACCATCGATTTCGTCAACCGTATCATGATCATAAGAATTCTCAAAACCAACAAATCAAACCAATATCCCAAAATCAATATGGAAGGAAAATACTAAATAAGAACTCAAATATCCGTACTTCGAATCAACCAAGTAACCAACGTATCATAGTAGTCGTAAAAGAGAATTGGGTATCAAAATATCCAGGCAGACGGAAATGGAATAGAAAAATAACAAATCGCGAAGTGATTTCTCCCTGAGTTGGTTTGTTGTCCTTGGCACTCTATTTGTTGTCGTTACCTCGAAACTTGGGACAATCCCTCCTAATATGATCAGTCGAACCGCATGAGAAACATGCACCAGAAATCCTATAACAAGTCCTCCCCGGGTGAAACTTTCCACAAGTATCACAAGCAGTAGCCGAAGCCCGATCCGTACCACCCCTCTGACTAGATGAACCTGAAGAACGATGCTGCTGATAACCACGGTGCTGCTGATCCCGATGCCGTTGATCACGTCCATATCTTCGTCTATCATAACCCTGCTGATCATCACCCTGCGAATCCTTATCCCGCTGATTGCTTCCTTGAACTGGTCGTACTCAGTCCCCGCCACGATTCCTCTTGACACCTTATTTAGCCCTCTCCTGCATGATCTCAATGTTTCGAACCGCATTAGCCACCTGTGCTACATCTTCAAACTGGATATTCACTATCCCATCTAGAAGATCGTCTCGAAGCGCCCACTTGAAATTATTTGCTTGCTACTCCTGAGTTCCCGCTTTAGCTCCCAAGAATCCCACCTGTCGCAAAAACCTCTTCTTAAACTCTGTGCTTGTCTCCTTCTCAAACTGGTAAATAGAGTGGTACTCCCTTTCAAACTTTTCTTTCTCTGATCTTGGGAAGTACTGAAGATAGAAAGTGTCACAGAAGTCGTTCCATGACAAAGCTGCCACAAAGTCATCTCCTCCCTTCGCCTGTTTGTAAGCTTTCCACCAACTTAAGGCATCTCCCTCAAATTTATAACTAGCCATCCTAGCTTTATACTCATCGTCACAGCCCAATACCTCGAATATCTTTTCCATGTGAGCAATCCAATTTTCTGCATCCACAAGAGCATCTGCAAAACTAAAAGAACATACAAAATAACACAAGCGGAAGACTTCATAATAAAAGCAAAGTCAAGAACATCATGACTTACAAATTACAAGCTCCCAAAAGTCAAATCAATAACAAATGAAAATGAAATGAAATAAATAAGGTAGGTCTTCTACTCCTACTCACATCACTCTTGCCCAACATCCCGCTTATTACCTGCCGCATGGAAAAGAAAACGCGGCTGAGCTTAAAAAGCCCAGTGAACAGATATAAATATACAAAGCAGAAAATGAAATAAGCATAACTAAACGAATACGAATCAAATGATTCAAATGCATAAATATCATGAGTTAGAATAGATCTAAGAGTCAAAGAATCAAATAAGCACGGCAACGAACGCGTCCAAACGAGCCACTCGAACGGACCAAAGATACCTAACAGAGAGCCACAAGCCTGTCTAAATGAGCCACTCGAATAGAACACATAAACACATATACATATCTGTTAAATCATAAGTTGTACAAGGAGTAGCTAGCTCCAATGTACCAGAAGTGAAATGGGGTGCATGGCATGCACAAACCAATCACTAAATCACATCATAATCATACCAAACATATACCTAGGATGCATCCATACGCTCCCTGCAAAATAGAATACATATGCAAGTACGAGACTATACATACATATAACAGAATGGCCAGCTGTGCCATAATCATATAATCATAACAGAAGGGAACGCCGTGGATCAATCACACCTCCACAGAAAGTGTCATGCTATTGGTGCCTCAATGACATGGTCATGGTACCTCCATGGCTAGTTATCTCGGGCAACAGAACATAACAGAACAAAACTATCCATAATAAGCAATCATAATCAACAAAAGGCATATCAACTGAACATAATCTCAATCAAGGAGATAATAAACAGATCATCATAACATAATGGATAGCAACTGAATCATATCAAGGGGATCATAGCAATGGATTATATCAAATGGGATCATGGCAAAGTAAACAAATCAAAGTCAAGGATCGAAAAGTCATGAGATGAGAACCCTTACTAAGAAAGGGTAGAATATCTGTACCTTAGCAAATGAACGGAAATGAAACGATCACAAGAACGAGAGTCATTCCGTCCTCTGAGAATCTACATGAATTAATGATCACGTATTACTTATAAGCTCATTATACTCTGATTACACATTTTAGGTTTCTTTCTATTTTTAGTAACTTTCCATATTAAGCAAGTTTCCCGAATTTGCAAGTTTCCATATTTAGTAAGTTTCCCAAAATAGTAATTTTTATACTTTAGAGTTATAAATGACAATTAAATAATCTTTAAGGGTTAAAATGACCAATATAGTAGTTTAGGGTTAAATATGTTAATTTAGTAAAGTTTAGGGTTATAAATGTAAATTATCACAGTTTAAGGTTTATATTGTAAGTTAATATCAAAATGACCGTTTTAGACCCCACCGTTTCACAAATTATATAACGTGTTGACATCGTATTCATATGTTCCCATTATTCCCTTTAACCCACACGACCTATACCCAAAGGTACACATACACACAACAATGCATCCATCTATATATATCCATACGTATAACATGCACATTCCTTTTTACTTGTTAACACAAATCATGCACCTAAACCCACGCCTCACAACAATATCACACTTCCATTTTATTTACTTAGCATGAATACACATGACACAAAAATCGTGTTCATAAGCACCATGCATTCACCCATGTACGACGAACAAAACCACACTCCAATTCATATTTCATTTCATGCACTCTTGTCTTTAAAACAGTATTACTACGCATACGATTTAAACACAACTTCCCATTTCATTCATAAAATATGATCTTGCATGTACTAAGAATACCTACGTCCTCTTCTTATTAACCATTCTCTTTATATCTTGTTAAACATGCATGCTTCTACACCCAACACACCACGTTTCATATACTGAATTTGCTATCTGCTTAAACTAGCCATGCAATTCCATTCGACATCGTTTTATTTAGAAACCAAGACCGAACCTTTCGACCCATGTTTTCTTGTGTTACAAATCATAATCTCGACACTATTTACCCACACATACGACACCCTTTTTCAGCCCATACGACACACCACAACCACACTATATTCGATCACACCACACATGAAATAACAAAGCCGAAATAAACACTAATACGTTAACAACCATGCATGTTTTCTCTTTATTCCTTGCTTTAGGTTTTATATCAGTCTTTATAGATTTAACTCACACAAGACATGCATGCACACACATGTAATACGAGACACACACACATAGGAAACAAGCCCAACAGATCACACGCCTCACCCATTTATTTCACTTATGTTGCCCAGTTCTATATCTCATTGGACATGCATGTATTCCCTCTTCGTTTCTTCAGGTTTAAAACCAGTTATTAGACCCCAACTGTTTTTAATCATACATACATGCATACAACTCAATATACACATGACCCACACAAGTCCAAAATATAATACATTCATCAATAGTCATACGTATATAACACCATTCGAATATAATACCCCTCGCCAGATTTTAAATTGCAAATAAATGTGTTTAACAACTTCTAAACAATTTCTCGTATGTCGTCCTTTATGTGTATGCGTATAACAGATTATACTAGCTTATATATACATATATGTGTCATATGGAAAATAAAGGTACACAATGGGAGGATTAGAGATACCAAAGACTTGTTGATAGGCATGACACCGGAACCACAAAGGACCACAAAACCAACACACCCTCTTCGAATCAATACCAGGACCAACCACCCAATAAATTCGTATACCAAATGATCCCAGCCTTGGACCTTCGACCCTAGTTTCTGTGGAGAGAATAGCAGATTTTTAAGAGTAGTTATTAGGTTTCAAATTGTGTGTGTGAAACAAATGAGGCTCGATCGGTTTCAATATAAGAAGAGAGTGGGGAGTTTGTTGAAGCCGATTCATAGGGAAAGTTGGAGGGGTGTAGGACCGATCCAAATGGGATAAGGAGAAGACCAGGTTTAACTTCAAGATTTCAAATTTTATCTCCTCTCTCACAAGTCTCTAAAGTGTACAAAAGATAAAATGAAAATGGACCCATAAGTTGCATTAATCGTGTGATATCATGTCATTCAAAACCAAATTAAAACCGGGCCTAATAAACTTGTACGTATGATGGAAGCCTTTAAAACAAAAAGGAACCGGCACATTAATGTACCAAGACAAATTATCAAACGCCCAAAAAAAACTCGTAATATGTGAACGTCATGATGAAATATTATGTGGTGTCATTTTATTTTGTAGTTTAAGTTCAAGGTTCAAAATCCCACGTATTCGTATTCAAAGTTTAAATAGTAGCTCGTATTACATGTATTCAAATATCGTTAAATATTTTAGGTTGTTATACCCTTCCTTATCGCCTTGCATAATTAGAACTTTTTCGTTTATATCCACGTTGTTGGATGTTATAGTATTTGTATGATAGGGAAATCTCAGAATTTAGTTGAGTCATCAAAAGTGTGGAGCTTAGTATTAACTGACTATTTAACTTGATCTTGTTATAGTTCTTGTTTGATGAGACATGGGATTGAGTTAAATAAGTGTTATTACTTAGGTGTAGAAATTTGATGATTTTGCTCAAAGATGAGATTTCTCTTGAGAATACTTTTGAGGAATCATTAGAAACTAAACTTTTCGTGGCTCAAACCCCTAAGAAAGATCATTACGTCGATCGCCGAGATATGTGTGTTTGGTGATATTTACACGTGTGAAAGGAGGCAATTATAATTATGGTGGCCAATATAATTATAAATGCATCACGACTCACGTGGACATATGTAACCATACTTATGTTAATCGGCATTGGCACCCTTTAGGAAACAGCTTGTGACATGGTTTTGTGAGAACGTTAAGTATAGATTGGATAGTCAACGGTTTTCCTCATCTCTGACGTTCACCAAATGTCCTTCCATGTAGAGACAATGGCATCACGGAGATCAGCCCGCAACACTAACCGAGGAAGTGCGACACTAAGGGGTGGAAGGACTAGTGAACGTGGAGGTAGAGGAGGTGGTCGCGGCATTAGTAACAACGACAACAATGACGGTGGAAATCCAGATTTTGCCGCCACCATCGCTCAATAGCTTCAAAACTTGCTTCCTACTATTATTACCTAGGTTGGCAATCATATCAACAACTCGGGAAACCACGAAAGCAGAAATGACGACACCAATGGTGTAGGTGGGAATGATACTAACAACAACACAGCTGGATGCACGTATAAGGAATTTACAACATGCAAGCCAATATAGTTCGATGGTAAAGGAGGGGCATTGGAGTACACCCGATGGATTGAAAAGATGGAGTCAGTAATCGACATTAGTAGCTGTGAAACACATCAGAAGGTAAAGTATTCTGCATGCTCGCTGTTAGGAAAGGCATTAACATGGTGGAACACGCAAATTCAAGCTAGAGGTAGAGAAGCAACTGTAGGTATGACATGGGACGACTTTAAGGCACTACTAAAAGAGGAATACTGTCCGGACAATGAAATGCAGAAGCTGGAAGGTGAACTCTGACATCACACTATGATAGGGGCTGGTCATGCAGCCTACACGGATCGATTTCATGAGTTAGCCAAACTAGTTCCTCATCTGGTTACCCCTGAATCAAAGAGGATCGAGAGGTACATCTATGGCCTTGTTCCCGAGATTTGTGGAACTATGAAAGCAACTGAGCCGTCTACAATTCAGAGTGCAATATTGAGAGCATGAACTCTAACAGATGAGATGATTAGGACTGGAATGTTGAGGAATGGTGATAAAAGGAAGGGGGCGAACGAGTCAGACAAGCAAACGGTCCCCGTGATTGACAACAAGAAAACAAGAACTTTTATGGCCACTGCGTCTGGTCAGAAAGGATGTGTAAGTCCACATCCTAAGTGTTCTAAATATGCTTATCATCACCCGGGGTCTGTGCCCTGCCGTGAGTGTACAAACTGCAATCAGTTGGGTCATTTTACAAATCAGTGCAAAGCACCAGGGAATGCAGGCAACATGAAAAATAATCAAAGGGCATGCTATGAGTGTAACAGCCCGGATCACCTCATGAATGCGTGTCCTAGGTTGAATAGAGCACCTAGACAAAGACAAGGTAATCTAGCTTTGGCAATTGAAGGAAATAACCCAAACCCTGGAGTCCATCTCAGTCCACCTCATGGTAGAGCATTCTATTTGGGTCATTTGGATGCAACTAAGAAATAATAGCTTCATTTTCCCTAGAAAAGTAGTATTCTACCCTAGATACATAAGTTTTTGCATGAGTACTTTAACTTTACACATCGACTATTCGTTAGCATCTTTCAATAGCTAACACAGACTGAATCTCGGGACGAGATTCAAGATAACGGGTAGGTACTGTAGCAACCTGTAGAATTCTCCAGTAATTAGTGAACGTTAATCTAGTATTAACCCATCATTACAATTCACTTAACCATTTTACGAGCAAAATTTGAAAATTTTGTTTATTACATTTCTAGAATCAAACGTTATTACGTGATTCACGATACTTTGGAACGAGCTCACACACGCACCATGACAGTCCAATATACAAATAAACACCAAACAGATCCTTATTTCATATTGGATAAAAGTCAAGGATGCTCTATGTACTATCAAAAAAGATTCATTATGAATAACCAACTAACAAAAAACCATTATGAACTAAAATCTAGCAAAAGTCGCTTAAAAACTCAAAAAGTCGCTTAAAATCTAGCAAAAGTCGCTTAAAAAGTTAAAAAGTCAAACTTTTTGGCTGCAAAAAAACACAAATAGTAGGTCGCTTAATTGACAAAAAAGTCGCTTTTAGCTACTTTTTTTTGCAAAAAGACACAAATAGTAGTTCATAATGGTTTTTTTGTTAGTTGGTTATTCATAATGAATCTTTTTTGATTGTACATAGAACATCCTTGACTTTTATCCTTTCATATTCTAGGCCTGTTACTATTCAAGCCTAACAATATCCCAGCCTAAGTTTTCATTTCTTTTTATTACTAATCGACCCAAGATACATTCACTTGATCCCTTTTATTCTAAATTTCGACACACAAAATATGCTACATTTTTCACCATTCGATTCTTTACATTACAAGGATTCAGTAATGACAAATCCCAAAATCTACTTCGAACGTTTACTATAAAAACAAGCTTCAAAGCCAACCTCATTCAACACAAATACAAGTTCATCCAAATGATAACCAATTCGACCAAAGCTCATTTCTACCTAAGTCATTGTGTATTTCCTAGTGGAATATGAGCCCTAAATTCCCTATCACACCTTTTTTATTCTTTTGGACACGTTAAAATGTGGTTTGGACCTTTTAATATGTCGAATACAATGAAATATATATGTACATGCCACTTGCTCATCTAAACCGAAACATACACATTCAATTCACTCAAGTTTGCCTAGCTTTGATTATTCCCTATGTTCCCTTATCCCCTCATGCTACAGTCGAATAAAATCTCAACTTGTGCTTATAATACATTATTCTACTATGTACATGCAAACATATACGAATAAACACACATACATACTCATTCACTTATTCTCTCATTCACACTCCAATATTTTCTAAGTCTTTTACTCCTGCCAAGACCATTCGAAGAAACAGGGACCATTATTCTAGTCATTCGAACTCATTTTCCAACATACAAAGTTGATCTCGATTCTTTTGTATTGGTTCTAACGAGTTACATACAAGAATCCATCGTCCTTAGTTCATTTCTACGTTTTCCACCACCATTTGTGGTGTAGTAAGTCCCTCGAATTCATTCTCTTTACATACTTATATTTCTCACATATTCATACATGTTATATCTCATTCGATTACATTTCCAAGCTTTCCCTTATTTATTTCCCTTTCTCGTACTTCAATTATCGTATAATCATGACCTCCTATTCAATGGATGGCTAGAAAATCAAGAACTATATTCATTCGACACATATAACATCATATTAATACTTAACGAGACCCTTTTTAAACTCACTTTACATATCGAACGTATATATATCCTTTTTAATATTTTTGAACCCTGTTTATTCGACTAGAAACACACCCTATTAAACCATATTTTTGCACGTAACCTATGAAGTAAATTACACCAACTGATTCTCCATAAGCCAATCTTATAAGCTGTATAAATAAGTTCCTATGATAAGCTCTAAAAATACCATTTTAAACCTCAAAGTGAATCGTGATCGAAACAGTTTGAAACCTCATATAAATAGCGAGTGGGCTTTTTAGCCCATTAAGCACATACGAATAAGCAGTCTATTAAGCAGTTTGAGGATGTTTTTAGAACTATAAAATAAGCCCAAGACCAAGCCCAAATCCTTTTTAAAACCTTTGGATCGAAAAGTGTTATTGGGCTTGTTTAAATCGATTAAAAGCCCAATAAGCTGAAAATAAGCTATTCTATGTAATAAGCAGTATTTACAAACTCAATTAAGTTATTTATGGCTGATGAAACTTTCGGAAAACTTAAATTCATAAGTTTGTGAATTTTGGACTTAAAATGCAAAATATGTTACTATTTGGGTTAAAATTGTAACTTTCGTATAAACTAGTGCCAAACTTCCATTTTTATAAGTTATGGGTAGAAAATGATAAAACAGTAACCAGAAGCCATAAAATGTCATATTGGTATATTTTGGACAAATAATGTAATTAAAGTCTAACCAAGGACTAACGGTGCAAATATTTCACCGTTAGGGTTAAAAGTATAAATTTCATACAAATTGTAGGGCCATTCAGAAACTTTATTCTATATTTATATTCCACTAATGTTTTATCCATATTCATTCTTTCAAGTCCTTTTTACAATTCGTAATATTCATTTAAACAAATGTTACGTTTATATTTATATAACGTAACTTTTAACGAATAAACATAACTTATCATCCACCAACTTTCGAGGGAACGATATTTACTGATTCAATAAACATAAAAACATGATAATATTATATATAATATTATTTTTGAACTTTAATCATTTAAAGCATATCATCCATTCTCATCACGAACCAATTCGTTATCCGATATTTTTCCACAATCATTGTTCACATCAAGTCAATCTTAAACCATCGAAATCTCAGACTTCCTTATTATTCAGGTCGTGTGTTGGAGTCGTTCCCGTATTACACTTGACATAACATTACCTTGACTTTTACAGCTAAGGTGAGTCATAGCCCCACTCTTACTCTTTAATACTCATTTTAAACTACTTGGGGGAGATACATGCTTAGAAATACTTTACTCGCTTGATTTACATACACGATTTGCATTTACATAAATACTTGCATACATACTTGATTTCGTTAAACATGATTGCACTATTCTTGATTTCATTGGCAACTGTGACTAGACTTGATACAAACGTACATCCTAATACTGCGGTATTGGAAGGCCATTAATTTGGATACATCCTAACATTGCGATGTTGGAAGACCATTAATTTGGGTACAGCCTAACATTGAGATGTTGGAAGACCATTCACTTGGACACATCCTAATACTGCGGTATTGGAAGGCCATTTATTTGGATGATACATGATTAACATACTATTTTAGCAGTGGGTTGTAGACACACAGGTTGCAAGTCTTGTATGGGCGGGGCTTGGGACTGAGTGGATTTACAATGCCTTTGCTGTGGAAACTTTATTCAAATGCTTTACAGCTAAACTAAACTCTATGAACTCACCAACCTTTGGTTGACACTGTTTATCTCAGGTTAATAAGGCGATTGTGGATGCATGGATCTTTGAGTCATTTGCATACTTTGGAGACGTATACCTTTATCTTTTACCATTCGATATATCTTGAAAACATTTATGTAACCGTATACTTTGGATCTCTTGTTCTAACTCTGATTTAAATAATTTAAATGGTAATATTTCAAAACGTCTCATTTAGAGGTCATTTTCTATACCTTGTTATATTTTATGAAGTAATAACCCATTGACACTATCGTTCCGCTGCGGTAATTTGGGGGTGTTACCGATGTCTTCGTTTTTCTTGTATTGAAGATCTTTAAAGGTCTTGTATACTCATAAGAGATACAAAAGGAAAACGTAACTGAGATCTTGTTCTTTTAAATTTTTGTTTCGTAAGTTGAGTTCTTGTGGAGATGAGTTGATGTTGTTGGAAGTTGTAACGTGAGGTTGGTGATTTGATTGTTGGATATGAGTTGTTCTTGGCCGTCGTATGTTGATGAGGTAGGATAATTTATTGAGTTCTTGGAGTTTGTTGGTTATAGTATATTGATGTAAGCTGGTTTTCTCTTCTTATTCCTTTTCGTTTTTTCTTTTACTTGGCTGTGACATAGACCAATGAAGGCAAACAAATCGGAAGTCGATGGAATTTGAGGTCGATGGAATTTGAGGTTATGCTAACCATGTGGTTAGTTGTAATCTGGATGGTCAATGGTCTTTATTTCCTTCAACGTTTTAATACTTGTTAACTAATGATGTTTAAGCTGAAGTCAAATAAACAGTTTGGTCTTTGGTTTGTCAACGCAGTTTTCATTTCTTCTTCATCTTCTTTACATTACATTCTGGTCACAAGTTCGATGACTTGTTTATACAATCAAGTTCGATGACTTTGTAGTCCAAGTTCGACAAAAGTTCGACAAGTCAAAAGTTTGATTGATTCAGGTTCGATGGATCCATGTTCGATGGATTCAAGTTCGATGGATCCACAAAAGTTTGATGAACCCTATTCGATGAACTCTCAAAAGTTCGACAAACCCTCAAAAGTTTGATGAACCCTCATCTATCTAACTTGTACAAGTTAGAAGATTTCTCCGTAGTCGAAGTATTCTACAAGCTTATACAAGCAGGGGAATACTGAGTCATCGTTGAAGCGTGTAGAAGTTTTCCGACCATAAGTTTTTTTTCACAGGTTTGGTACAAAAGTATCGAAATATTGATGTTACAACCAAAACAAATAAGTTGGACTTAATACAAAGTCCATATGAACAGTTTATATGACACTTGAAATGGAAGTAGACTTTTTGTTTTTAACCATTTGATACCATAAAAATCTGCTACAAACTGTTATAAGCAGAAAAAGTGTTAACAGTGAAAAGCTTTGTAAAACTGCTTAAGAAGTAAGACGTTTTGGACAAGATAACATATCACAAATCAACCAATAATAATAACCTTGGCTCTGATGCCACTTGTAGGATCGTGTTTTAGGTTGATTATGTGATTCGGGAGGACGGAGATGATGAAAGTAAAGAGTTGCCATAGTTTTAGAGAGGGAGTAGAGAGAGAAAGTAAATGTGTGTTTTATTGATAAGGAAAATGAAAGAGATACACACTCAAGTCCCACCCCTCCATGGAAGTATGGAGGGGTATATATAGGCTAATATACGCACCACTTTACAATAATGACATTTCTAGTACTTGCGTATATGCCTTACAAGATAACTAATGTAATCCCGTAAATGTCGTTCCATTTACGTGTTAGGAGCATTCCCAACATCGAGCGATATTTGAACATAAATTACACTATGAGCTGATGAAACAAACAGCTAAACACAAGACATTGTGAGATCCAATCTCAGTAAGCTATCCTAGATAAGTTCAAGTCGTGGACATCGTCAGGGAAGTCAAAGATAACCTGAAGACATACACACTAGCTGAGTTGGATATGAGCTGGAATGTAGAAGGATTTTATCAAGGATATCGATATGTCAGAGGATGATAATACTTTGACATATTGATCAACTCTTTGAAGCAACCAACGGAGCTCAACTCTGATGTTCTCAGATACACTAAGGTAAGAAGAATTTGAAGAAAGCGAATATGCAGGAAATATGAGCTATTCAAATTAAAGTCTGATAAATGCAGGAAATGAAGTGATAGTGAATTGATGGCAAATAGTTTACTAATATAGTGAGACAAGCTTTATGAATAGATATACAATAAACTATATTTGTACTTCTCCATTGGATTCAAGCCACGTCTCAAAAGCAAACAAGATCAAGACCACCCCTAGTCAGTATATAAGAGAATGTTGGTTCAGATTAACACTTGCTTTTTTACAAAAATAGCATTGACTATTAAATGAGCAATTTACTCTTCAACAAACTAAAAAGGAGAGTCACTGATAGGGAATCAGATACTCTATGTAAGTTTGATCATAAACTTAAGTCCTCCTTAGTTTATGAGTTCAAAGAGTAAAACCCCATTGTCATTCAACTAGTGTTATCCAAAACATTTTGTAATTCTTTGATAATTAACCAATAAAGATATACACGTTTGAAAAGTGAATTCATTGTTTCTTTGTTTTAATTTGTTAATTGTTTTAAAGGCATTTAGTGTTGGAATATATGAATCATAAAACTATAAACATATAACCAAGAACATCAAAGCATATAGCAGCGGAATACATGATCTTAATACTAGTAATTAATTAACTAAATATAAAAGAAAATGCGTACCTTTGATTTCTAGCAAAACAAGAAATCAATCTTCTCTTTTCTTCTCTTGATCAAATAAAAGGATTAACGTGGAACCCCTTATCCTTTTGTTCCACAATCCAAGATGGAATAACTAAAGTAAGTTATTACCAAGGTCTTGTACACACGTACTATAACCAACTAACGTTAGATGCTAGTGTAAAGACACATATTAAACCAAAACCATGTTTTTTTAATAAAACCATTCGATCCCCCCACATAAGTATGGAGATCGACATGTTTACAAGAAAAAGGAAGAGAAAATAAATCTTAGGGTTATAGCAAGTATGTACTAGGTGAAAAACTAATAACCCTTTGATTTATATTTATAGTGAAACTTTACTTGGAGCCCAAGAAAGTCGATCCAAGGGTTATAGAAACCCTTAGAACCGGCCACCCTATTACTAGGGGTTCTAGATCCTTCTTTGATCCTCTAATTTCACTAACGGTCCTTCTTTTATTCCCTAAAGGTCGTTAGTCAATTCCGTGAATTACTTAACATCCGTTAGTTATTATTTCGTGCCCCAAATAATTAAATACATAACATGGTTATATATTAATTATTTCCGTTAGTCATTCATACGTAAAGTGTGCAATCCCAAGGTCCCGTGTTCAATTCTAGTCATATACATTTTAATATTTTTCCATAACTCTAACAGCTCCCACTTGAAAATCTATTAAAAGTATAATTGACATTGGTTAGCGTCTAGCAACACGCCAATGCCCCTAGTACAACTCGGGTGGTGGTCTCCTAGAAAAACCACTAGATGATTAATCATCATACTTATCCTTTTGTTTCTAATACTACATTAATAAAGATATGGATCTTAAGTCATTCTTTATTAATAATTCTGTTTCTCGTTTGTATGATTGAACAAGATTACCAAATCATCTGAACATAGTCAGGGGAGATCTTGGGCGTGCGCACGCAAACATCTTGTCAACCCTACGAGGGGCCCAGCAGTATTAAACTTCAAATAAATTTGAAGGAACAAATTCTATCTTTACTACGAGCATAACTCATGCACTTCGCAACACTTCCGAAAACAATCCTTATAGCTACCAGTTACGTATAGCGTTAAATTGAATCACAGAAATGCACTACATGCATGACAGTTATCTGGCATCTCAAGTCTGAGGATAAATATTCATGATTTACTTGATGACAAAGATCCATAAAGTACAATCATGTGGTTGGGATAAGTCCTATATTCAATTTATCCATTATTGAATATCATCTGAATTTGGTATGTACAACGCATCAATATACTTAAGTATATTCTACCACAACTCAGATTTGTCTTAATTCAATAATACTCCCATATTATTGATCGACAATGGACTATTTAGAATAAGATAAGTTATTCATGGATTTAAACATGCAAATATATGATACAATTTATTATTAATGAAAATAAACGTACCACGTACTTTAAGTCATTGTAAATAATAATTGCTTAACATCCCATATCCAAATACTAAATAGATCAATGCATGATAAGTCCCATTAATGAATTATGCCCCAAGTCATGTTCAACATACTTGTTGACAAAGCATAAATCAACTAATTTGATCTATCGGAAATTTTGAGAATACTTATTTCAAGAATTCAATTAATAAAATTCATGTATGTGTGTATTCATCTACCTAGATATTGCCACATACTTCATAAAATACGTGACATCCTCAACCACGAATTTATGACAATTAAACTACCAAACCTTTTATAGTTTAAAGTATTCTAATTCTTTAATGTATAATGCAACTATGCTCATATTGAGCATAACTAGTACACATGGCCATTAACAAGGATAAACTCCCACCATGACTAGCATTGAGTGTCATCTCAATCTTATTAGCATCATTTGTATCTACACAACAATATGCTCTTTAAAATTCCGTAAACATTTAATATTCATCGTGTAATGTTTGATACCTTCAAATCTTTCAAGATTTGTCAACTATATCAATTATGCAACAATTTTCCAAATGGTTCATATTTAGAATTTTGGAGCAACTCCAGGCTGAGGATGTTAATTCTGAATCCAACCATATCCATTACACTTTGTTATCTAATAACCTTCAATTAGATATTAATGTTGTCTAATCATCTTGCATCCAAGCATGATACAACAAATAACATGATGTACATGAAAAATCCTTGTTTCAAACTTAGATTTTATTCATGTGATTTGTATCTATCTAGCCTTTCTAATAGATTATCATGTTTATTAGAATCAGTTATTATACCGCTTATGTTTATAACAATAAACATATACTCGAAGGTTGTAAGTTTATTTTCTAAATTTCCATGTGAAGTTTCATTCCAAACTAAGACTTAATATTTAATGTTAATGGAATGTTACTTCCCATATGTTATACAACATATGTGAAATAAGAAAATAAATATAATACTCCCACTAGCTTTCACGAATATTAAGAAATATCTTATTTTAATTATAAATCAAAACTTGATTTAATAACTAAACATAAGTATATCTCCTAGATGCATGCATTAATCTAAATGATTGCACTTTTTATACTTCCAAAGATTGTTTGAATTCAAATACTCCTTTCAATTATATTTCGTCCTCGCACATGTAATTACCCAAGAAAGAGTTTTTGATATTCCATTGTTAATTCCATATAAATGAAACTAAGAATGACAATCATAATCTTTATACATTTAATGTGCTTTAGAAAGAATCACATTTAATTGCTTAAGTGTGATTGATAATCTTTTCACACATTAAATATGTATACAAATTTGTCCATTATGATTTCTACACAAGAATTTAAATCTCTAGGATTTTCATTTCCTTTGTAGAAATTCATCTTCATTCTATAGTGTAACTATAGAGTTTAAGATCAACTACGTTTCCAAACTAGTTATCTTCTTGGACTGCATCTATACATTCATAGTAAGAGTAATTTTCCAAATTCAATATTTGCAATTTATCAACAGGTTTATCATAATCCTCAATATATTATCCAAATATTTGAGATATCCTTGCGGATCTATGAAATGAGAATTCCATTATCTTGAGATTTAACATTAACATGTTTAATCCTCATTATGATTTTGCTAGTGTATTTAGAAGATTATGTATCTTGTAATTTTATCTTATCAAGATAAAACTCCCACTTGCCTTTTGCAATTTATAGATTATCTATAAATACTTAGCAAATAGAGCAACACAAAATTGTTCTCTTTAGAACTTTATAAATGCATATTGACAGTTCATAACATTAATTTGTTAATAACCTACCCAAAAGCAGTCTAACAAATTCCGAACTTCAATTTTAAGACTTAATGTGATTCAACACATTCCATAATAAATGGTGTCTTATTAATCTTCTAGGTTGGAGTCTAATTGAGTATATCGAATCCTTACTCAATTTTCTAACCTTGATATCTTTAGAAAGAATAGAAGATATAGTTATCTTTAATCAAACAATATTACAAGAGTTTGATTTTCCTAACTGAACATACCATACACATTATGTATTTCATTAGGATTAATATTGTAAGTCAATCTTACAATATGTGAGATAAATATATTTTGTTCTGGCTTACCTATTTACCAACTAAGTTAAGTTAATGGTATAATAGATTTTCCAAGCCAGTTGCATACTTTATAACATAAGTACTTATTGACCAAGTCACTTCATGTCCATGTCTTACCAAGAAGACATAAACTGTTATAATCCCAATATACGTCATAAATCATTGATCAACTCAATGACTTCTTGTATATGTCTTAATTAAAAACATAACAAGTTAACGTCTTACTTTATTATAAGTCTTATAGCAATAAAAGACTTCATATTTATATCTATATACTAAAATATAAATATGCATAATTAAAGTAATCATGAACACCACAATTTGGTTTCAATATATTATTTCAAGTTAATTTATTACTTCATATATTTATGTCATTCCAAGAATATATAAACATTCAAATTTTGAAGTAGTATTAGATTACTTCATTTATTTATGTCATTTCAATAGTACATAAATATTTATTTTGAAGTAGTCTTATTATCACATTGACACTTGTTCTAATAATTATCTAATTTTGAAACTTGTAAATTAACATAGTTTCATCACATCAGCATTGGCTGCTAGCAATGAAAGTATGTAATTTACCTTGTCATTAATATCTAGTAATGAAAGTAGATATTAACTTCAAGTGTTCTATTGATTAGATGTGAATAAACCACATTAGAACATCAATCTCTTACCTTGCAGTCAAAAGAATCCTATAAATCATATCCCTTTGTGTTGTTGCTTGCACACAATAAAGATTTCTCCCACTTGTGCATGGAACAACATCATGCATCAGATAAACAACACGTCAATAGTTTGTTTATGTGACCAATATGATTGTGTCATAGATATTAGTAGATATAGAATCACCTCGTCTAGTAAGGAAACGTACACGACTATCCTTAATACCACAAGTGTCTAAAATTGGAAAGTAATTATCTCAAGAGATTCTAGAGATAATCCGAGTTACTACCAAGATTTCAAAGCTTGTAGCTCCCACTGAATTACAGATCATTACATGAACTCATTATTCAGTAATTACAACACAATGCTCCCACTGGATTTGACAACATTATAAGTGTTTCAAAACTAGTAAAAGCAAATAGCGTGCTGTTTACTTTCCTACACCTTTGGAGAATCCCTTACGTAACATTACTAAGGTATTCAAAGAATGTATTCTACTTTGTAAATGATGGATTATCCATCAATACAATTAACTTGAGAAAATTGGGCATGCAATTTCTTCCTCAATTAGGTCTACCATCCCTACAATGATATGTAGCACCTTTAAATGGTCAAAGCACAACAACTAGACAAAGTATGCTAGTTTGCCTTTTACCAATTTTGCGGTAATTAGTCTAACTTCTAATTTTAGTAACTCATAAAATGTGCAATTTCTTAAAAAATGCTATGAGTTATTTCTTAGAATTTAGACAATTCAAATTTTCCTATTATACCTTTCTCATTCATGAAAAGGAATAGGATTAAGTCTTACTCTTCACACGGAAAATAGATTAGGTTTATCCTTTTAGTTAAGTTGACTCTATCCAAAAACCCCAACGGGTGCAGATCAACTTTCCACTAAAGGAATGTCCCACGTTACGGGTTTAACGTTGCATTTAATACATTAAAAGAATTTACAAAAATTCAATTTTAGTATTTTCGATAATACATTTTTTCAAGAAAATTAAACACCCATGGTAAATATAATTTAACCATTTAATTTTTACTGAAAACTAGGACCAAATTGACATAGTTTTATCACATCAGCTTTGGCTGCTAGCAATGAAAGTACTCAATAAGGTATGGGTCGAACCCAATTGCCAATCTCCAATTGCAATTCCTAGGGTCATGGGATTTACATATTTTGCCAACTTCAGTTGCAAATGTAAGCATGTTTTATCTCCATTCTTTATGCCTTGACGTCGTTTCATTACATCAGCTTTGGCTGGTAGTAATGAAAGTACTCAATTAAGTTAACCAACTTAAGAAACTGCAAATTACCATAGTTTCATCACATCAGCTTTGGCTGCTAGCAATGAAAGTATGTAATTTACCCTTTGATTACCATCATTTGAATCATCACATCAGCTTTGGCTGCTAGCAATGATAGAATGTAATCTCAGGTGTTTCCGTTTCATTGGATGACATATAACTTAAATTTAAGGGTATTTATATTTTGATGTGTTTAATCAAAAAAATGTGTACAAAGATGTCATGCATTCATCTTGTATCATATGAGTCAAAAAACCTTTTACTCATTCGTTACTTTATTAAGCTTAAATCAACAAAGTTTTAATTGATGGCATTGAGAAACTTACAACATTGCCTTAAGATGCTTCGTACATGTAATGGTTGTACTTGGTAGGTCTAATTTTGACGCACAGGCGAGCGGAGAGACAGAATGAAGTCTCTTTAAGGCCACAATTTAATGCGAAACCAACCTTATACCCACTTTATAGTTTTTCAACAATTAGGTCCGCCTTTCGACCATTTTTGTACAGTTGCATCAATCAATTAAAAGTTTAAGATTTTTAAAGCTTAAAATCATGTTGTAAATTATTAAATTGCTAGTCTCGCCTGGGAGTAAATTACCGTGCGAAGCGAACCACTGTCGGCACATAAGACTTGGCAATAAATAATTTACCACATCAAGGTTTCATAGTTATTAGGTCCATTTATTTTTTATACGAAAAATTACCCTCTTATTGCTTACAATTCAATAATTTAAACAAAAAGACAAGTAATTTAACAAAAATAAACAAACACATAATAACACATATATGATCTTAATCATTAAATCATATAGCCACAAGCAAACCTTTTTGATAAATTCTATTAATAATCTCTATGTGAATTTTATGTATATAATTATAAAGACTCCCATTGGTTTTCGAGCGCATTGTACCCAATGGACCACAGATACCAACAAGTTGGTCGCGTAAGCCTTAACAATTATATGACACGTTGCACATAATAGATTCATTAATTTAATAATTAGGTTTACCCTAATATTAGATCTATCCAAGACATGTAGCAATTACATCAACTTTCATGACAAAACATGCATGTTTTTGTCATTGAATCCCAAATAGCACTTATTATCATGATCAACATATAATCAAGTCTATTCTACGCATATTCAATTAATGACATAACCTAGTACTCATTAATTAACACATAAACAATTTTTACATGCTACCTAGGGTTTCTACAAGTTTTACAAAACATAAAACCCTAATAAAAATAAATAGGTAATCGACCTATATATATAAAAATTAGGGTTTACTAATTTTTAAAACCCTAGAACACCAAAAGCATGTAATAATCACAAAGATTCAATTTTTATGTGTTTTAGTAATTAATTACTCATTATTAACGGGCTCTTGATGCCACTGTTGGAATATATGAATCATAAAACTATAAACATATAACAAAGAACATCAAAGCATATAGCAGTGGAATACAGGATCTTAATACTAGTAATTAATTAACTAAATATAAAAGAAAATGCGTACCTTTGATTTCTAGCAAAACAAGAAATCAATCTTCTCTTTTCTTCTCTTGATCATATAATAGGATTAACGTGGAACCCCTTACCCTTTTGTTCCACAATCCAAGATGGAATAACTAAAGTAAGTTATTACCAAGGTCTTGTACACACGTACTATAACCAACTAACGTTAGATGCTAGTGTAAAGACACGTATTAAACCAAAACCATGTTTGTTTAATAAAAATCATTCGACCCCCCCCCCCCCACATAAGTATGGGGATCGACATGTTTCAAGAAAAAGGAAGAGAGAATAAATCTTATGGTTATAGCAAGTATGCACTAGGTGAAAAACTAATAACCCTTTGATTCATATTTATAGTGAAACTTTACTTGGATCCCAAGAAAGTCGATCCAAGGGTTATAGAAACCCTTAGAACCGGCCACCCTATTACTAGGGGTTCTAGATCCTTATTTGATCCTCTAATTTCAATAACGGTCCTTCCTTTATTCCCTAACGGTCGTTAGTCAATTCCGTGAATTACTTAACGTCCGTTAATTATTATTTCGTGTCCCAAATAATTAAATACATAACATGGTTATATATTAATTATTTCCGTTAGTCATTCATACGTAAAGTGTGCAATCCCAAGGTCACGTGTTCGATTCTAGGCATATACATTTAAATATTTTTCCTTAACTCTAACATTTAGTGTGACAAACAGTATAATCCAATTATTTTTTTGCTCACATTTATGATACATCGTATGTTTAATATAATCTTAGATCTATCTATTGGTAATTTTTCTTGTTAATTTCATGCCCGATCTCTTAAATTTGTAGCTAGACTTGTTCGTGGCTTGTTGTTTGGTGTATTTAAGTGTTTGTTAAGCTTGATTTTTGTTTCTAAAACCTACTTGTTGCAGTATAAAGAAGTTTAGATTTAAAGTGTGGGGTTTTTTGCTTATGGTATATTGTATGGTTGTGGGATGTGTGTCATTAGCCACTTTGCAGCAGGTCATTGTGTTTCATTGTTCAATTGTGTGCACCTTCTCTTATTGTTTGATTGTGTTGCTATGTATTGTTTGTTCTTGGTAATAAAAAGTGTTTTCTTTTTTAAAGAACAAGTGTTTGCTGTTAGTATATCCAAGCTCTTGTAGGTTTTTGTAACCGCTTATTGATCCATCATTTTATTAGTTGTGTATGCTCATTTTTCATCTATTAATGTGTATTAGTTTGTCAATTGTTGGAATTGAGTACCTTTTTACCATTTCCAACTTTACTTGTGCTTTATAAGTTCATTACAAGTTCTTAAGTTTCACATGACAGATAGCTGCAAGGGGAATTCTTGGAGCTAAGTAGAGGAAAAAGTTATTGTCGAGTTAACATATCACAAAGATTGACACCTCTTTCATCAATACCAGCAACCCCACCTTCTCTAATGTGGGCTCCTTATTCCTCATCACTGGCACCTGATAAACTGTTGGAAAAATGATTTTTGCAAAATTTGGGACACCTTTTAATATATGTATATGTTATATATATTTATATTTCTTGGTAGCTTTGCGTTTTCCTTGACGAGAGCTTCGCAACGATATCGTGTCTCAAAGTGATGCACGTGAAACACAAAATTTGGAAAAAAAGACACATCCCACATCACCTAGAAAAGGAAGTGGGAGTGTGTTTATATAAGAATCTTGATATGGACCTTCAAAATGATTTGTTGGTTTTACTCCAACACCTACGTGCCCGTGCGTAGGGGGTGCAGGTTTCTAGGCCAAAATAGGTTCGAAGCTTTTGAACTCATGCGAGCACGCGCGACCTGCGGACACGAGTGCAGCTACGAAACCTCGCCTAGGAATAGATTGAAACTTAGTGAACAAGTGTACAAACTATTTTGTATGTAAATAAAAGATATCTAATCGTGTTATTGTTTTAACAGATTTGCATATCGGTTTATTTTTCAGCTAATATTTTGTCTTGGTGACCAAGACATTTAATCATCCAAAAACGCAGCTTCTCAGCTAACGATTTCCAGTATTCCTCGATCAGAAACACACATTTTTTTCATGAAATTTCAAGCAAGTTTTGTCACATCCGGCAGTACGAATCTGTTTTAAGAGAATCGTGTTAAACACGAGCCTCGTGCTTTGACCGACCTTTACTGTTATGTTTATTTATCGTTATTTCGTGTATGTCTTCTACTTCTACCTCTTTCCGTCTGTTTTTATTTTCTGTTATTCAATTACTGTTAATTTTATTATTGTTATGTGCCCCGATGCTGATTGGTTAGCTTTCAATCAAACCTTGAAATTGTATATATTAAAAAGAGATTACAAAGGTCCTATATATATAGATAATACTAATTACAGTTTAATACCCTTAACAATGAATAACTTGACAAATTAATAACTTAGTTTAACATTCCCCCACAAGTTGAGGGCGGGGAACGACCTGCAACTTGGATTTAATGATAAGAATCTCTGTGTGGACAACGGCTTCGTAAAGACATCAGCTATTTGATCATTGATGTGTTTTTTTTAGGTCTATAATAAACTACCAAGTTTTAAATTTATATTTTGCCGAACTAACCTATAGACTCTAAACACTAACGAGCAGTGTACCCGGTCAATGTAGATAGTTTCTAGGTAAGCAAGGGTCGTTCACTAGGAGTGAAGCTAAAGTGATCTAAGGTATTCTAGTCTCTAATCTAACTAAACTAAACTAGAAAGCAATTAAAGATAAGGGGGGTTTAGCCTGAGAGGCTATCACGAGTTTGTGTGTATAATTAAACTAAATACAGGAAAGTAAATAACTAAACTAAAGATAGATCGATATATAGAAGAACGGGTTAGCCAAGCCTAATCCATCTAATAGTTATACATGCTTATGTCTACTTGTTTTAATTCATTCAATTGTTTTGCCATCAATCCGATTATTAATCCTGTCACAATTGAATAACCTACCATCGTGGTGGGAAAGAGGACATGATCATAGTGACCTATCTAGCATCAATACTAACTTATCGCTTTAAACCGTCTAACCTAGTTTGGCATTACGCGCTACTAGTCCTAATAGTGGCATAAGGCACGGTTCCGGTGTGTTCCCTCTAAGCCGTCTAATAGGATTCGGATTACTACACTTTATGATCAATTAAAGTAACCACAATTACAGATAGTTAAGTTACCACATTAAACCAATAAGTTCATAATCTAGTTACATAGACTTTTACTAGTTATAAGCAATAAACGAGTTTTTATCGATAAGCACCCAATCCAATAACAAAGTAAACACATTAACACAAGCATAAAAAACTATAAAACTTCATAAACATGGCTAACACCTAAGGGTGTTAGCCCATAATCTCAGTAACAATACATAAAGTTGTAATCAAAGCAAACGAATAAGAATTCATAATGAAAACGATACGCTAACCGAACGATTACACTTCATAAAAGGTTCTTGAGATGATCTTCTAGGATGATTGGATCTTCAAGGAGGTCTTCTGCTGTTTGGAGGGGTTTTTGGTCTTCTGGGAACGACCCCAAGGGTCCCCAATGATACCCTAATTCGTTAATGAGCTCGGTATTTATAGATTCTGAAATCTGGGTCGATACGGCGCATCTAGAGAGTTAGATGCGCCGCATCTATAAGTAAACGTAGCCTCCAAGTCTGAAACTGACCCAATACGGCGCATCTAAAGACCAGATGCGCCTCATCTCCCAATACGGCGCATCTAAGGACCAGATGCGCCGCATCTCCTTCAGATTCAGATAGATTTTCTTTTTCTCTTCGCGTGGCCGCTTGAATCAACTAAATCGGAGTCCGGATGAAGATTTTATGGCCAAAATACGAAAGCATCTTCAAGTGTCGACTTGTAATCTTGACTTCTTCATTAAGCTTCTAATCTCCACTTGATTTCTTTGGTAAGGATTGTGTATGGCCGATACGGCGCATCGGATTGGTCCGATGCGGCGTATCTGGAGTAGAACAAGTTGGTTCTTCTTCGTTGACCAAAGTTTCATATGCGACGCATGATAAAATCAGATGCGGCGCATGCTTCAAAGTCAGGCAATGGTCTTTAATCTCTTCAATTCAGCAGACTTTTCCAACTTGATTCATTTTGCTCCAATTTCCGTCCGAAATCATTAACTTTCACCAAATGCTTGTTTATACTGAGAATTACAAAAGTAAACGATTAAGTGTCAATTCTCATATAAAGTGATATAAAACAAGTCATTAAAATAGGATAAATGATGCTAATAATATGTCGTTATTTGATGTCATCAAATATCCCCCCACTTGAACTTTACTTGTCCTCAAGTAAACCTTAGATTAAAACTTATGAAAATGTATCCTGAATAGGATGTATTTTTATAATTAAGCACTTATTCGTTTTATCATAATTGCACAACCAAACACTTAACGAATTAGAAATAAAATAAAATATTTCGATAAAAGCAAATCTAATCGTTTAACTGTCCAGTCGTGACGAATATTCTATCATAAGCTTGGCAAGTATACACATCTCCCCCACTAAAGCCAAGGAGTAACAAGTCTAAAGCGGTAAAAAGGGTTTTGAGGCTTAAGGGTTAATTATTCTTCTTAATCTCTATCGATCTCAAATTCCAGAAAAGGCGACAAAATCACAAATACATGATCGAATCCACGAACACGATACTTGCAATTGCTCAAATCCTTAACTCGAATAGGCTAAAGATAGGACCAAGTAATCTTTACCAATAATATTATATCAAAAAGGGCGACAAAATCATAAATACATAGCCGAATCCACGACTACGATACTTAAGATTGCTCAAATCCCTAATCTCAATAAATCAAAGGTTTGGATAAAGAATAATATAGGGTATGGATAATATTTGGGATACAAATTGGTGTAAAATGAAAAATAAACTAAACAGATAAATTAAAATCCTAAGTGTGGTTAATCACTATCCCAACCATCCCATGAATAAGACTCATATCATTGAATAACTCACGCTTTAACACTTGAAACACACGCTTTAGGTAGACACGAATTATACTCAACAAAATCTTAATCAAAGAATAAACCTTAATTGGCATTCCCATAACTGCCAATTCCCATTCAATCCATAGATATAATACAACAAATAGTGGTGATATCGACCACTTACATAACTCTACATCGTTGGCTTAAAATAAACATCCAACTCTTTTTTTCTTTTTCTTTTCTTATTTTTTTTCGATTTTTTTTTTTTTTTTTTTTTTTTTTTTTTTTTTTTTTTTTTTTTTTTTTTTTTACTAAGCATAAACATAGATGTGTAAAATTTCACCACATCACTACAACTTTCTTTCCGGATAATTTTTTTCATACTTTTCATACTTTCAGAAATAACGGTAATAGTGAAAGTAGTAAACACACGAAAAATAAACTCAAAGATATACAATATTTACTTTCACTCCAATTGCATTGTGCAATTTCCCGACCTAACCATAGATAATGAATTACGCACGCGAACACAGGTAATGTAAGGAAACACACTTTGCCTAAAGCAACTAACCACGGACTTTAATCTACAGGGTAGGCTAAGGTGTAAGGGTGTAACGAAACATTATAACAAAGGTGTAAGAAACGAAAGGAATGGCTCTGAGTGTTTTTCTAGGGGTATCTTACTCTAAAAATGAGAGTAACAAAAGGGTTTTTACGGGGATTAACTAACCAGTGTAGTTAGTTAATATCACATAACATATAAAGGCTATTTGGGTGTAATCCTAGAAATTTACCTTGTTAGACAAGTCACTCCAATTATATCAATAATACTCATTATGGTGGTCTCGAATAGTATACAAGCCAAGTTCTAAAGTTTACAAGTCACCGGCACACTCATAGATTTGTGAATTTTTATAAGTTCACAATTTTTGAAAATAAGGTTATGTGTGCAGCTATGCAACTTAGATTAAACAAAAACATGCTAAAAAAAAATTAAATTTTGATAATTAAGCATAGATTAAAGCATATTTTTGAAAATTTAGGACAAGTAACGTTCTAATTCTCCATCCCCCCACTTAAGTTAAACAACGTCCTCGTTGTTTGTATTTAAAATTAAAAACAAGAGATAGAAAGAATTAGAACGGAGAACTCCCCTGAGATTTGCTCGGTATGATCTTCCAATGTAAGTGTGCGAGCATATAAAATGCGGGAGTCCATCAACATCTTCAATATTCCGGACCTGTAAAAATATAGAGACCACAGGAAAAACAAATCTCGAGAAACATCTCATTAATCATCGGTTAGAAAACGATAAACAAAAGAAAAACAAAGAACTGTATTCAATTCTGGCAGGTCGATACGCCGTATCTAAAAAGATAGATACGCCGCATTGATGTCAGCAAAACAGTTCGGACTAAAGTATTCCAGATGATTCGATACGCCGTATCCATAGGGGTTGGATACGCCGCATCGAAGGCCTGGGACAGACTCGACAGAAAATTAAATTGACATAAATTAAAAGATAAGCATGGGTTGCCTCCCACGAAGCGCTTGTTTTTGTTCGAGTCACGAGCCTGACTCTACCCTTATTTACTATGTAATAGGGTATTGTTCCCCCCACTTGGAATCAAGTGCGGGTGATAATAGCAATAAACACTATAGGAGTGTAAATTTGCTAGTAAAGATGGAAGAAATAAATAAAAATCATACCTTGGCAATATATGTACATCTTTCCTATCCTTACCCGGTTTGGCTAATAAATTGGATGACTTGACCATTTCATCTGAAAGAGTAGTATGTTGAGGAAAAATGAGTCCCATTTCTTCTTGGTTAGTCTCTTTGGTAGTAAGGCGTCCCTTGACTTCCGCAGAACACGAGAAAAGGTCTTTATCAAGTAAAAGTTCGAGTTCCTCTATAACCTTCATAGGGTCGAAATCACCATCTTCATCAATCATAGCAATGTTTAAGAGCTCATCACCAAATTCTTCTTCGAGCTCCACCAAATACGGGTTGATCACAGGTGCTTCAATAGGTAGTGTAATATACTTCACCTCATTATCCTTTTGTTTTGCAACCTGTTTAGGAAAACTAGCAAAATTATTAGTAACGGGATCAATAGTATTAAATAAATTTGTACCACTTTTTGTTGTAAGTGACTCCAATTCATCTTGTGAGTCTCCATCTTCAACTATTGGTCTTGCAATTTCATAACCGTCCCGAATTTCATCCTTAAATAATTCATCCCAGATTTCTTCAAAAACTTGCGTTGGATCAAAATCTGGTTGAGGAATGTCATCATAAACTATGGCGTCAAATGGTTCAAACTCAAAATCAGAATACTTTTCGTCTTCATCCGTTGGATTGTCTAATGGCGGTAACACGATTGCAGAATATTCTTCAATGTAAGGTTCCGTATACACATCATCTTGTTCAATCTCCGGAGAAAAAGTACTATCAATAACAATCGCCGGAATTGGTTTTACGGTGTATGACTCCTCCTCATCATCATTTGACATACACCAAGTGTGTTGAAACGGCAACCCATTTCTTTCTTTCTTTGACTTAACCTTTTCCAGCAACAAGTATTCTTCCATAGTAATTTCATTCGTCTCGATGACTTGTGCACAATATCTTGCTCTTTCCCAACTATACATCTGATTATTGCTCAAGGCTTTTTCCTCTTCAAACCTAATATATTCTTCCATTGTTATGTCCGGATTGTCCATCATTATTATTACCTGAAAGATAAACAACCAAGAACAGCAATAGACGAAACAAAAATAAAAACTAAACTAATAAAAATTAAATAAACACAGAAAATAAAAAAAATTATTTTTTTGGTCACAAAAGGTCGATACGCCGTATCTAACAGACAATAGATACGCCGTATGCGATACAAGTTAATACGCCGTATCCAACAGACAATGGATACGCCGTATTAGCTTCCTGTAAATTTTCTTTTTTTTTTTTTTTTTTTTTTTTTTTTTTTTTTTTATTAAATTTAAACACTAAATCACACAAACTAAAAAAAAAATTTGCCCACAGAACGTCAATACGCCGTATTCACAGATAAGAATACGCCGTATTGAAAACAGACAGATGCGCCGTATTCACTGACAAGAATACGCCGTATCTGTCTTTCTGAGACAGAAACACAGAAACAAAAAAATAACACACAAAAACAAATAAAACTAACTAAAATACCAATAAATCAAATTAAAACAATCACTCCCCGGCAACGGCGCCAAAAACTTGATGTGTTTTTTTTAGGTCTATAATAAACTACCAAGTTTTAAATTTATATTTTGCCGAACTAACCTATAGACTCTAAACACTAACGAGCAGTGTACCCGGTCAATGTAGATAGTTTCTAGGTAAGCAAGGGTCGTTCACTAGGAGTGAAGCTAAAGTGATCTAAGGTATTCTAGTCTCTAATCTAACTAAACTAAACTAGAAAGCAATTAAAGATAAGGGGGGTTTAGCCTGAGAGGCTATCACGAGTTTGTGTGTATAATTAAACTAAATACAGGAAAGTAAATAACTAAACTAAAGATAGATCGATATATAGAAGAACGGGTTAGCCAAGCCTAATCCATCTAATAGTTATACATGCTTATGTCTACTTGTTTTAATTCATTCAATTGTTTTGCCATCAATCCGATTATTAATCCTGTCACAATTGAATAACCTACCATCGTGGTGGGAAAGAGGACATGATCATAGTGACCTATCTAGCATCAATACTAACTTATCGCTTTAAACCGTCTAACCTAGTTTGGCATTACGCGCTACTAGTCCTAATAGTGGCATAAGGCACGGTTCCGGTGTGTTCCCTCTAAGCCGTCTAATAGGATTCGGATTACTACACTTTATGATCAATTAAAGTAACCACAATTACAGATAGTTAAGTTACCACATTAAACCAATAAGTTCATAATCTAGTTACATAGACTTTTACTAGTTATAAGCAATAAACGAGTTTTTATCGATAAGCACCCAATCCAATAACAAAGTAAACACATTAACACAAGCATAAAAACTATAAAACTTCATAAACATGGCTAACACCTAAGGGTGTTAGCCCATAATCTCAGTAACAATACATAAAGTTGTAATCAAAGCAAACGAATAAGAATTCATAATGAAAACGATACGCTAACCGAACGATTACACTTCATAAAAGGTTCTTGAGATGATCTTCTAGGATGATTGGATCTTCAAGGAGGTCTTCTGCTGTTTGGAGGGGTTTTTGGTCTTCTGGGAACGACCCCAAGGGTCCCCAATGATACCCTAATTCGTTAATGAGCTCGGTATTTATAGATTCTGAAATCTGGGTCGATACGGCGCATCTAGAGAGTTAGATGCGCCGCATCTATAAGTAAACGTAGCCTCCAAGTCTGAAACTGACCCAATACGGCGCATCTAAAGACCAGATGCGCCTCATCTCCCAATACGGCGCATCTAAGGACCAGATGCGCCACATCTCCTTCAGATTCAGATAGATTTTCTTTTTCTCTTCGCGTGGCCGCTTGAATCAACTAAATCGGAGTCCGGATGAAGATTTTATGGCCAAAATACGAAAGCATCTTCAAGTGTCGACTTGTAATCTTGACTTCTTCATTAAGCTTCTAATCTCCACTTGATTTCTTTGGTAAGGATTGTGTATGGCCGATACGGCGCATCGGATTGGTCCGATGCGGCGTATCTGGAGTAGAACAAGTTGGTTCTTCTTCGTTGACCAAAGTTTCATATGCGACGCATGATAAAATCAGATGCGGCGCATGCTTCAAAGTCAGGCAATGGTCTTTAATCTCTTCAATTCAGCAGACTTTTCCAACTTGATTCATTTTGCTCCAATTTCCGTCCGAAATCATTAACTTTCACCAAATGCTTGTTTATACTGAGAATTACAAAAGTAAACGATTAAGTGTCAATTCTCATATAAAGTGATATAAAACAAGTCATTAAAATAGGATAAATGATGCTAATAATATGCCGTTATTTGATGTCATCAATCATCAATAGAGATAAAGTTAACCTTCAATAGCCTTTGAGCAACTTGTTCAGGAACAAAGTGATAATCAACTTCAACATGCTTTGTTCGCGCATAAAAGACTGGATTTGTAGAAAGATAGGTCGCACTAAGATTGTCACACCAAAGTGTGGGTGGTTTATCAACCACACCGAGTTCATGAAGGAGAGATCTTAACCAGATCATTTCTGCCACAAGATCAGCGATAGCCTTATACTCTGATTCTGTAGAAGATCGAGAGACGGTGCGTTGCTTCCTAGCAGCCCATGAAACAAGGTTGGAGCCCAAGTAAATAGCATATCCCCCCGTGGACCGACGATCGATAGGACATCCAGCCCAATCTGAATCTGAAAAAGCTTGAAGATTGGGACATGCTGAATCAGAAAAGGCTTGAAGATGACAACCTGAATCATGGCGGAATAGTAAACCAAGTTGAGCCGTTCCTTTTAGATAACGTAGAATGCGCTTGACTGCAGCCCAATGGTTTTCAGTAGGTGCATGCATAAATTGACAAATTTTGTTAACTGCAAAAGCAATATACGGTCTGGACAAAGTGGCATATTGAAGCGCACCTACAGTTTGCCGATATTTAGAGAGGTCATCAAGGAAGGGACTGTCATTAGGAAGCAACACATGAGAAGTACGCATAAGGGAAGAAACCGGTTTGCAATCAGAGAAACTTGCTCGTTGAAGAATGTCCAGAATATATTTGCGTTGAGACAGGACAAGATCATGACCATGATGTAGTACTTCAATTCCCAAAAAGTAATGCAATTTTCCAAGATCCTTGACAGCAAATAGAGAACCGAGATGTTGAATGATATCGGCAACAACTTAAGGTTGATTTCCTGTGATTATAATATCATCCACATACACAAGGACATAGAAAATAGTGCCATCTGAGTTAAGAATAAAGTGTGATGGGTCAGTTTTGGACCCGTAAAAACCAAACTGCATAAGTTCCGTGGATAACCGAGTAAACCAGGAACGTGGGGCTTGCTTGAGGCCATATAAGGACTTATGTAATAGGCACACATGATCAGGTTTGGTGGGATCAACGAAACCAGGAGGTTGTTTCATATACACTGTTTCTTAAAGATCACCATGCAAGAAGGCATTCTGAACGTCCAGTTGGTGAAGTGACCACTTATTCATAACAGCAATAGATAAAACGGTGTGAATAGTAGTAGGTTTAACTACTGGACTGAATGTTTCATGATATTCCACACCAGGTTGTTGGTGAAAACCTTTAGCCACTAGTCGAGCTTTGCAACGACTGATGTTCCCATTTGGATCTGTTTTCAACCTGTAAACCCATCTGCAATCAAGAATATTAGCATTCCTAACAGGAGGAACTAATGACCATGTCCCATTAGTATGTAGTGCAGTCAACTCTTCAGCCATGGCTTGACGCCACTCCGAAGATTTGTTAGCAATGGTAAACGAGGTAGGCTCAACAGGTAAAGTGTGAGTGGTAGTGGTGGTAGTGTACGCAACAGGGTTATAGCGGGTGGTGGGTTTGGGGTTAGGCCGAAGGTTGGAGGGGCGGGTGCGTGGTGGTGGATTAGATTAGGCGGTGGTGGGCTGTGGTGCTGGGTCGGTCGTAGGACTGTCGTGGGTTGGTAAGGTGGGTTTGGTAATGGGTGACGAAGAGGGAGTGGAATTGTGTTGGGCTGTTGAAGCGGGTTCGGTAGTGGTAGGATGAATGGTGGTTGGAGAGGGTGGACGGGAGCGGGGTGGCTCGGTGGGAAAACCCGATGGTGGGTTTGGAAAAACAGAAATGTAGGGTGTGTTGGTGTATGAGGAGGTTGGTTCGGTAGATGGGACTTTATTGTAGGGAAAGACATGTTCATTGAAGCGAACATTCTGGGTAATGTACACCCATTCGGTGGAAGGGTCGAAACAACGGTAACCATGGTGAACAGGGCTATAACCAAGAAAGACACACGGGGTAGAGCGAAACTCGATTTTGTGGTGGTTATACGGACGAAGATACGGGAAACATTGACATCCAAAAACTCGAAGAAATGAATAATCGGGTTTGCGTTTAAAGATGTGTTCAAAAGGAGACTTGTTAGAGGAGACACAAGAAGGAAGCCGATTAATTAAATAAACGGCGGTTTCAAAGGCAAATTGCCAGAAACGTTGAGGAAGACTGGACTGTGCCAAGAGAGTAAGGCCCGTTTCCACAACGTGTCGATGACGACGTTCGACGATCCCATTTTGTTCACTTGTATGAGGACAAGAACGACGATGAATTATGCCAAGGTTATGACAGCAGGATGCAAGGCTACAAAACTCACCACGCCAGTCAGATTGAATACTTTTTAATTTGGTGTTAAATTGTCTTTCAACCATTTTAATAAAGTTTGTTAAAGTAGGATAAACATCTGATTTATGAACTAGTGGGTAAAACCACATGTACCTAGAGTGGTGATCAACACAAAGCAAAAAGAAACGACAGCCATCACTAGATAAAGTAGGGGCAGGGCCCCAAACATCACAATAAACAAGATCCAAAAAATTTTTGCTACGAAAAGTTGAGTCTGATAAAGATAACTTAGAGGACTTGCCCATTTGACAATAAGTACATAAATCAGTAGATGGTTTGTCTAAAACAGGTAAAGAACAATGCGTAATAACAGAACGAAAAACTTGAGCATGAGGATGGCCTAAGCGTTGATGCCAAGTTTTGGAAGACGCTTTGGTGGCAGTAAAGGCAACCTTTGGACAAGACTTGAGTTGAGGAAGACGGATGTTATATAAACCATATTCACTTGGTCCTGTGAGAAGGATATTGTGTGTAGACTCGTCCTTTACAACAAAATAAGAAGCATGAAATTCAAAGAAAACGTCGTTATCAACAGAAAATTTTTGAACAGACAAAATATTCTTTTGAAGTTCAGGGATATGAAGAACATTGGAAAGGATAAGGGTTTTATTAGGTGAGTAAATTTTAGCTGAGCCAATATTTAAAATAGGTAAAGATTGACCGTTACAAAAAAGGAGAGAGTCGTTACCATAGTATGCCTCAGAGTTGTCTAGACTAGCTACATCTGGAGTGCCACGATCATTAGCTCCCGTGTCAGAAAGCCACGTGAAACCTGACTGAGAAGCAGCATCTGAACGAGTTGCATAATTGGCTTGTGGCTGCATACGAGGCTGATTTAGACACTGAGATGGAAGGTGTCCGATGCCACAACGGTTGCAGTGTCCATAAACTGAGTTTTAAGTGGAAGCCCAAGAGAATTGGCGTATGCCACTGTTGTCTCGACCATGATTGTTTGGTCGCTAGCTGCCACATGACCCACGGTATCCACAATTGCCCCAATTACTATTAGATGTCCGAGGGGTAAAATAGGCCTGAGGCTGAGAAAAAGTTGCTGTATTTACCTGTAAACCTATCTGATTTTGGATCTGTGCAGCCATGAGTTGAAGGTTTTGAAGCTGATTCTGAAGTGCAGCAATATTAGGTGGGTTGGTGGCAGCTGGAATGGCTGGGACAGCAACATTAGAAGGTTGGGTAGCCGCCAAAAAGGCCTGAGGGCTGTTGTTAGACACAGCAGAGGGTAAAGCCTTTGCTATCATATAGTCATGGTCACTTAGGAGACCATGTAGTTCATTGAAACTTACCGATGGTGAACTTGTTAGAAGATTAGCCTTAATACCGTTGTACTCTTCACGAAGACCTGTGAGAGTGAGCATGACAGGATCCTTTTCTTTCATGGGTTCACCAATATTCGCTAAAGCTGTTGCATATTATGTTGGAATTTAAATAGCATGATCAACATCTAAATAAATAAACACATCAAGTACGCATAGCGGAAGCAGGATCTTATTTAACATATATAATGAATTACTGAAAAGTAAATTAGAGTTACCTCGAGATCCTAGCAAGAACAAGGATCGGTCTTCTCTTCTAATCACAAGATCAACAAATACGATTAGCGTGGAACCCCTTACCATTTTGTTCCACAATCCAAGATGAACAACTAAAGTAAGTTGTTACCGAACTCTTGTATACACGTACTATAACCGATCAAGCAATGATGCTAGTGATTAGACACAATTAAAACCAATAATTTTTTGCTGCACAAAAAATATGGATCGACTATATGTAGTATATGTCGACCGGTTTTAGAAGTTAAGAGGAGAGAAAAACACAAACTAGGGTTATAGTATTGCACAAGGTGAGAAAACAATACCCCATAGGTTTGTATTTATAGTGAAACCTTAGCTTAGGGAACAAGTTAGTCGATTAGGGTTTAATCCCTAATGAGTCGATCGGATCTAACCCATGGAGTGGGTTTCTAGATCCTTCTAATCCCCTTTATCACTTATAGTCCTTTAACTATTAACTTAACGGTCGTTAGTCAACACCGTTAGTTACATAACGTTCGTTATGTATCATTTCATATCCAAATAATTAATATATACAATAATTATACATATTAATTATTTACTTGATCATCATACGTAAAGTGTGCAATCCCTCGGTCCCGTGTTCGAATCTAGACATACACGTTTAATATTTTTCCACTAACTCTAACAGCTCCCACTTGGAAATCTATTAAAAGTGTAATGACATTGGTTAGCGTCTAGCAACACGCCAGTGCCCCTAGAACAACTCGGGTGTGTGGTCTCCTGGAAAAACCACTTGATGATAACTCATCATACTTATCCTTTTGTTTCTAATACTACATTAATAAAGATATGGATCTTAGTCATTCTTTATTAATAATTCTGCTTCTCGTTTTTCGATTACGCAAGATTACCAAATCTTATGAATAAGTTCAGGGGAGATCTTGGGCATGGCCATGCAAACATCTTGCTAACCCTACGAGGGGCCCAGCAGTATTAAACTTCAAATAAATTTGAAGGAAAAAATTCTATTTTGACTACAAGCATAACTCATGCACTTCGCAACACTTCCGAAAACAATCCTTATAGCTACCAGTTACGTATAGCGTTAAATTGAATCACATAAATGCACTACATGCATGATGGTTATCTGGTATCTCAAGTCTGAGGATAAATATTCATGATTTACTTAATGACAATGATCCATAAAGTACAATCATGCGGTTGGGATAAGTCCTATATTCAATTTATCCAATATTGAATATCATCTGAATTTGGCATGCCTACGCATCAATATACTTTAAGTCTATTCTACCAACACTCAGATTTGCCTTAATTCAATAATACTCCCATATTATTGATCGAAAACGGACTATTTAGAATAACATAAGTTATTCATGGATTTAAACATGCAAATATAGGATACAATTTATTATTAATGAAAATAAACGTACCACGTACTTTAATTCATTGTAAATAATAATTGCTTAACATCCCTTATCCAAATACTAAATAGATCAATGCATGATAATTCCCATTAATGAATTATGTCCCAAGTCATGTTCAACATACTTGTTGACAAAGCATAAATCAACTAATTTGATCTATCGAAAATTTTGAGAATACTTATTATAAGAATTCATTTACTGAAATTCTTGTATGCGTGCATTCATCTATCTAGATATCGCCACATACTTTATAAAATGCGTGACATCCTCATCTACGAATTTATGACAATTAAACTACCAAACCTTTTAAGTTAAAGTATTCTAATTCTTTAATGTATAATGCAACAATGCTCATATTGAGCATAACTAGTACACATGGCCATTAATAAGGATAAACTCTCACCATGACTAGTATTGAGTGTCATCTCAATCTTATTAGCTTCATTGCATCCAACAACAATATGCTCTTTAAAATTTCGTAAACTTCTAATATTCATCGTGTAATGTTTTATATCTTCAAATCTATCAAGATTTGTCAACTATATCAATCATGCAACAATATGCCATATGGTTCATATTTAGAATTTTGGAGCAACTCCAGGCTGAGGATGTTAATTATAATCCAACCATATACATTACACTTAGCTATCTAATAACTTTCAATTAGATACTAATGTTGTCAAATCATCTTGCATCCAAGCATGATACAACAAATAACATGATGTACATGAAAAATCCTCGTGTCAAACTTAGATTTTATTCATGTCATATCTTTTCAAAGATATGTATCTATCTAGCCTTCCTAATAGATTATCATGTTTATTAGAATAAGTTATTTTACCGCTTATGTTTATAACAATAAACATATACTCCAAGGTTTTATTTTCTAAATTTCCATGTGAAGTTTCATTCCAAACCAAGACTTAACATTTAATGTTAATGGAATGTTACTTCCCATATGTTATACAACATATGTGAAATAAGAAAATAAATATAATACTCCTACTAGCTTTCAGGAATATCAAGACATATCTTATCAAAACATAGATTTAATAACTAAACATAAGTATGTCTCCTAGATGCATGCATTAATCCATTCACAAATGATTTACATTTTGTATACTCTCAAAGATGATTTGAACTCAAATACTCCTTTCAACTACTTTTCGTCCTCGCACAAGTAATTATCCAAGAAAGAGTTTTGATATTCCATTATTAATTTCATATAAATGAAACTAAGAATGACAATCATAATCTTTATACATTTAATGTGATTAGAAAGAATTTCAATCACATTTAATTGCTTAAGTGTGATTGATAATCTTTTCACACATTAAATATGTATACAAATTTGTCCATTATGATTTCTACACCAGAATTTAAAATCACTAGGATTTTCATTTCCTTTGTAGAAATTCATCTTCATTCTATAGTGCAACTATAGAGTTTAAGATCAACTACGTTTCCAAACTAGTTATCTTCTTGGACTGCATCTAATTATTCATAGTATGAGTAATTTTCCAAATTAAATATTTGCAATTTGTTAACAGGCTTACCATGATCCTGTAACTCATAATCCTCAACATATTATATAAATATTTGAGATATCCTTGCAGATCTATGAATAAGAATTCCATCATCTTGAGATTTAACATTAACATGTTTAATCCTCATTATGACTTTGCTAGTGTATTTTTAGAAGATTATGTATCTTGTAATTTTATCTTATCAAGATAAAACTCCCACTTGCCTTTTGCAATTTATAGATAATCTATAAATTCTTAGCAAATAGAGCAACACAAACTTGCAATTTATAGATAATCTATAAATTCTTAGATAATCTATAAATTCTTAGCAAATAGAGCAATTCAAAGAATGTATTCTACTTTGTCAATGATGGAATATCCATCAATGCAATTAACTTGAGAAAATTGGGCATTGTTGTGTCGGGTTTGTGCAAGTTTTAAATTTATAAAGGTCGAATTACCGAATCTAGGAACAACACATACGAGCAAGTGCACTCGTCCGTTGTAGCAAGATTATGATGGTAAGTCGGGATCGTTCGCAGGGATTTGTGTAGTGAATCGAATCGTAAGCTAAAAGTAAATTTCTTAAACAAGCAATGACTAAAATATGATAATTCAAATGATTAAAACTACACTAGCTTAGACTAGCATACTACTTTTGACTAGCATGATTGTGATAACTTTGGATAAAATGTTGGTTATGATAATTAGTTTGGTGAACTAATCTATTGTTTCTACAAATTAAACATTCGTCAAGATTCTAGTATATAAAAACAAGCATTACGATTAACCAATCAATTCAAGATCAATTCAAGGTTCATAAGTTGGTGTACCTTAAACACAAAAACAATGTTTTATTTTATCAAACAAGCTTAGGAAATGGTCAATACAAAAGGTAACCGATTATAGATAAAAGGTCACAATTGATGGTAAACTATTAATCTTTCGACCCTTGAAATGGTTTACAATCAATCCATTTTGATAGACAAAAGCATTCTCATTACAATCACAATTAACTTTCTTTGTTTAATCAAGAACAATGGATAAAAACAATCATTCATAGACAAATGATTATAACTAGTTGAATAACAATAGTTCTTTCGACCCATAAAATTACTAGCAACTAGTTAAACTTGATCAACAAATGTCACTACCAAACTTAATCACAATTGGATCTTAGAATCAACTTGAAATTGAATTAAAACATGTTATCACAATCATACGCCAATCAATAAGCAATACACATC
This sequence comes from Artemisia tridentata subsp. tridentata, assembly GCA_021014915.2. Lineage (NCBI taxonomy): Eukaryota > Viridiplantae > Streptophyta > Magnoliopsida > Asterales > Asteraceae > Artemisia > Artemisia tridentata. The sequence continues at coordinate 76,473,796 of CP139509.1, forward strand.
ATCTAAGCAAGTGCACAAAGGCACTAGCCACTCATAGCAAACATGAACATAATCTCAGAACTTTGAACATTAAAAACCATGATTGAGAGTCTTACAATGATTGGAAATAAGATTACAAATGAAAAGGTAATGATACCCAAAGTATTGGTGTTGACTTCTTGATGTTTTGACTTCCAAATATTGACTTCTTGACTCTCCAACTGCTCCTGAACTTTTAAGGATGAATTTAAGAGTATTTGATGAGTGGTTGATGATTAAAAGGTTTATTGATTGAGATAAGGCACACATAATACTCCACAAATACTCCTATTTATACTATTCTCCAAGCATAGGGTCTTTAATGCTTCCCTTGGTCTCCAAGCAGATAGAATAGTCTAGAATCATCATTAGAAGGCCTTGGAATCGGATGGTAGTTAAGCACAAGACTTAATGATGAAGTTTTGGAAATTCAGACGACATCCAACCGATTGGTATTGTGGCCAACCGATCGGTTGGTCTTCAGGACTGGCCTCCGTCCGATTCGGTTGCAAGTTGCATCCGATCGGATGGAGCGCTGCTATTTTACTCTTTTTGGACTTTTGTCGTTTGACTTGTTTCTTATTCATAGCTCTTGGTTCTTTATCCAAACTTGATCTTTCCTTCATCTCGAGGCTTATTAACTTGAATACTTGGACTTTTATTCTTTGAAGTACCTTTTGGTGCGGGACTTGTCACAAGAATCTTCATGTAATCATAAATATTTCCTTCTTCCTCATTCTTGCATCTTTTTCTTCCGTTTACCTGTTTTTGGCTACATATACTTTGCAAACACACTTTGGTACGATTTAGTAACAAAAGCATATAAATACAACCAAAAAACATATATAAAAGCATGAATAACGCTACTAAAAACATGCACAATTTGAACGTTATCAGGCATGCAATTTCTTCCTTAATTAGGTCTACCATCACCACTATGGTATGTAGCACCTTTAAATGGTTAAGGCACAACTACTAGATCAATCATTCTAGTTTGCCTTTTACCAATTTTGTGGTAATTAGTCTAGCTTCTAATTTTAATAACTCCTAAACGTGCAATTTTAAAAAAAATTTGCCATGAGTTATTTCTTAGAATTTAGACAATTCTAATTTTTCTATTATACCTTTCTCATTTATAAAAAGGAATATGATTAAGTCTCGCTCTTCACACGGAAAGTAGACTAGGTTTATTCTTTTAGTTAAGTTGACTCTATCCAAAGACCCCTACGGGCGCAGATCAACTTTGCACTAAAGGAATGTTCCACGTTTACGGTTTTAACGTTGCATTAAATACATTAAAAGAATTTTCAAAATTCAATTTTTAGTATTTTCGATAATACAGTTTTTCAAGAAAATTAAACACCCATGATAAATAAAATTTAACCATTTAATTTTCATTGAAAACTAGGATCCAAATTGACGTCGTTTCATCACATCAGCTGAGGCTGCTAGCAATAAAAGTACTCAATAAGGTATGGGTCGAACCCAATTGCCAATATCCAATTGCAATTCCTAGAATCATGGGCCTTACATATTTTGCCAACCTCAGTTGCAAATGTAAGCATGTTTCAGCCCCAAATCTTTATGCCTTGACGCCGTTTTATTACATCAGCTGAGGCTGCTAGTAATGAAAGTGCTCAATTAAGTTAACCAATTTAGAAACTACAAATTGACGTCGTTTCATCACATCAGCTGAGGCTGCTAGTAATGAAAGTACTCAATTTACCCTTTGATTACCATCCTCTGACTCATCACATTCAGCTTTGGCTGCTAGTGATGAAAGGCACTGTAATCTCAGGTGTTTCCACTTAATTGGATGGCATATAACTTAAATTTTTAAGGGTATTTATTTTGATTGTGTGTAATCAAAAAATATGTACAAAGATGTCATGCATTCATCTTGTATCATATGTTTCATGCAAAAACCATTTACTCATTAGCAGCTTAAAATCAACAAAATTTTAATTGATGGCGTTGAGAAACTTACAACATTGCCTTAAGATGCTTCGTACATGAATAATGGTGTACTTGGTAAGTCTAATGTGACGCACAGGCGAGCGGAGAGACAGAATGGAGTCTCTTTAAGGCCACAATTTAATGCGAAACCAACCTTATACCCACTTTATAGTTTGTCAACATTAGGTCCGCCGCTTCGACCATTATGTACAGTTGCATCAATCAATTAAAAACTTTAAGATTTTAAAGCTTAAAACATTTATGTAGTAAATTATTAAATTGCTAGTCTCGCCTGGGAGCAAATTACCGTGCAAAGCGAACCACTATCGGCACATAAGACTTGGCAATAAATAATTTACCACAAAGGTTTCATAGTTATTAGGTTCATTTATTTTTATTCAAAAATTACCCTCTTTGATGTTTACAATCCATCATAATTTAAACACAAAGATCAAGTAATTCAAAAATAAATAAACACATAATAACACATATATGATATAAATCATATAGCCACATGCAAACATTTTGATAAACCCTATTAATAATCTCTATGTGAATTTTAATGTATATAATTAATAAAACTCCCATTGGTTTTCGAGCACATTGTACCCAATGGACCACAGACACCAATAAATTGGCCGCGTAGGTTTTAATAATTACATACCACATTGCACATAACTGATTCATTAATATATAATTAGGCCTTCCCTAATTTTAGATGTATCTTAAAAAACATGTAACACATAACAAAACCTAATCCATAATTCCTTGCATGAAGAATTATGGATCAACCAAGAACGTAACCCTAATTACTCAAATAAACACATAGCACAACATGTTCTTAATTTAGGGTTACAAACTAATTAATTAGTTAAACTAGGGTCGAAACCCTAACCCTAAATTCTTTTCGATTTTTATTAGTATGTTTTCTACAAAAACAAACCCTAAAAAATAAAAATCGACATAACATGTGTATATAAATCAAGATTTGTTTTTTTATTATGCGTTTAGGTAATTACATTAACATGTTAAATTGGCTCTTGGTTCCACTGTTGTAATTTAAATAGCATGATCAACATCTAAATAAAGAAACACATCAAGTACGCATAGCGGAAGCAGGATCTTATTTAACACATATAATGAATTACCGAAAAGTAAATTAGAGTTACCTCGAGATCCTAGCAAGAACAAGGATCGGTCATCTCTTCAAATCACAAGATCAACAAATAGGATTAGCGTGGAACCCCTTACCGTTTTGTTCCACAATCCAAGATGAACAACTAAAGTGAGTTGTTACCGAACTCTTGTACACACGTACTATAACCGATCAAGCAATGATGCTAGTGATTAGACACAATTAAAACCAATAATTTTTTGCTACACAAAAAATATGGATCGACTATATGTAGTATATGTCGACCGGTTTTAGAAGTTAAGAGGAGAGAAAAACACAAACTAGGGTTATAGTATTGCACAAGGTCAGAAAACAATACCCCATAGGTTTGTATTTATAGTGAAACCTTAGCTTAGGGAACAAGTCAGTCGATTAGGGTTTAATCCCTAATGAGCCGATCGGATCTAACCATGGAGTGGGTTTCTAGATCCTTCTAATCCCCTTTTTCACTTATAGTCCTTTAACTATTAACTTAACGGTCGTTAGTCAACACCGTTAATTACATAACGTTCGTTATGTATCATTTCGTGTCCAAATAATTAATATATACAATAATTAAACATATTAATTATTTACTTGATCATCATACGTAAAGTGTGCAATCCCTCGGTCTCGTGTTCGAATCTAGACATACACGTTTAATATTTTTCCACTAACTATAACATATTCTAGAGCCCGACTTAGGTATTCCGCAGGTTTTTCATCACCTTTCATGGTGATTCGGAGCATTTGACTTTTAAGAGTAAATTCATGTGAGGATGTTACCGGTGCATAAGCTCGTTCTAGGGAGAGCCATACCTCACGAGAAGTGCGACCCTGAATGTGCTGAAAAGATTCTTCAGAAACTGTGGACGTGATGAGCATTCAGACATGAGCATCGTTTGCTATCCATGGAGCATAACTCGGATGATCAGTAACAGCAGCCTCGGTTGTAACCTTTGTTTCTGGACAGGGAATGGAGCCATCGATATAACCAAACAAATTGTGAGATGTGAGAAACGGTTCAATCATTGACATCCAATGGCCATAGTTTGTTGGTTTTATGGAAAAAGCAAATTTGTGAGTGTTATGTATGGTTTTCTCTTGTGTTGAAAAGGGTAATATAGCAGCCATGATATGTTGATTGGCGCTGAAGGGTTATTAGGGGCTGTTTAGGGTTTGTTACAGCAGCCTAAAGAAGAAGGAGGCTGTTTAGGGTTTGTTATAGCAGAGCAGGCGATAGTTTTTTTTTTTTTTTTTTTTTTTTCTTTTTTTTGGAATGGCAATATTTTGGCCAGAAATTTTGGAAAGAGATAATTGACTTGATTTGGCTCTGATACCAAATCAAACCTTGAAATTGTATATATTAAAACTAGCTTATAGACCCGTGGTAACCCACGGGTTTTTAGATGAGATCGTGCAAAAAAAAAAAGTGTGTGCAAACAAAGTAAGGAAAAACCACAGAGTAAACAGGATGACTCATTTATTCCTAACGTTGGTGGTGGTATTAGTGAGATTGCCGTCTTCGTCACAAATAACCATCTTCAATCCTTTTTTACTCCTAACGTGAGAGATGGCTACATATAGGTGGCCATGTATAAAAACAGGTCGTGTCAAATAGAAACCGACTTGCCCGAGTGATTGTCTAGAGTTTTGTTGATTGTCAAGGGCCTCCAAGGAGTTTACTGAGAGGTTGTTTCAACCTAATGTATATTATTCAAACACTGTTAAAATTCAAAAGTGAGGTGAAAGAAAGTAATTGACGTCAAATGAAGGAACGTTTGGGATTGCTAATTAAAACTGATAATATGGACTTTAAACAACAAATAAGCACTTTATCTCGCCTTCACCACATTTGGTTTTATGACCTGAGCTCCAGTGCATAGCACACACAATGAGAAAAGAAATCTGAATAAACAAATGATAACATAAAAATTGGTAATCTTGGAAGTACATAATAACATTTAACACCTGGTGCTTATTGGAACACTAACTTGCCCTCTTGCAGTTACTACAAATTTTCTCTCTTTTCCATGTACCGATAGAGCTTCATTATGATTTACCCTTTCACTGTCTTCAAGACACGATCCCTGTCACAAATAGTCCCCTTCTTAGTTGATCATGGCACCTCAGGTAGAGTGCAGGAGTAGGGGACATTCTATTACGATAGCAGAAAATAAGTAAAAACTTATAGGCAATATTTTGAAGATGAATGTGCACTAAGAACTTATGAAAAATCTGTATAAATGACATAATCTTAGTAAAGAACTGACCCCTTGGTCAGAAGAGATGTGTTATGCTAAACTGCAAGTTCAGTTGGTCATGTTGCCTGTTATCTCGGCCAGCATCCTGACGTACACGCTAGTCACGACTATCAGGCTCTGAGTAACGTGGCTGACCCAAAATAGGCAGCTGTGGTGAGTATCAATGCCAACTTCCTTTTTCACTTTAAGAATCTCCTAAGAGATATGTACAACCTACTCAAAAAAAATGGTCACTATATCAATTTGTTGTTGTGATGGAAAATAAAAACTAAGCATGTAAAAGAAAAAGCACTGATCAGAATAACAAACCTCCCTAAGTAGTATTAGTTGGTCTCTGGTATAACGAACACGCTCATGAACTTCAAAGTGTGAATCACCCGTCTAAAACAGAAAATATAATGTACTCATAAATTTCATCAAATTTAGTGAACTATGAAAAACTGGAATATCATAGATAAAAACAACGCTTAGAGCCAATCAAAAAAATCTAAATAAAGGGTAAATTATCAATAAGTACATTGCATGACAAAGGTCAATGGTTCGATCCTCACCCCTTGCAAGGCCAGAGGTCCTTTTCTACCTTTGGTAGAACCGGAAGCAGCCTCTCTACCTTAGGTAGGGGTAAGGCTGTCTACGTCTCAACCTCCCCCATACACCGTGGAAGACGGTATTGGGACCCATAACCCGTGGAAGACGGTATTGGGAGTTACTTTACTTTACTTTACATTGCATGACAAAGTTTATAGATGCTAAACTTTCCCCACTACCCACGTCTTAGTGTCTTACAACATTCTTGCCAATACATTATCCTTGGTAAAAAATATAGCTCCATGAGCAAAAGCTCCTGTCATGATGAATCCTGTGATTTATTGGTGATGAGTATATAACGCGGCTTTGTAGTAAAGTCTTGTGCTAAAAACAATTTAATCTAGTTTTTATATAATACAGTTGGATACCCTACTGAAGTTAATATACGTGTCATATATCATTGAACTGGTATAATATATGTAGTCATGTTTGAAACACTAACAATTAACAATAATAAGTCAACCAATCCATAAGACTTTTTGACCCATTATTAATCCCGCCCATTTTGCCATATCTCAAATTAGGTAATGAAAAGAAAGTTCCAAAAGGCTTGACACCGCCATCGTTTTAGGTGCTTCACTGGAGTAAAACTAATTGTTGTTGGGAAGTTGAGCACTGAAGACATTCATACTTGTCAAACAATAAAGAAGCATAAATATATTAAGATATGAGAAAGTAGCATACATAACAAGGGAGGGAATATGGATCTAAGAATACACGTGAGATCCCTTTTCAGGATTGTGTTTCCATTGCCCATGCTGGTCTCGTAGAAGGCATGGCATTGACGTGCACATGAATACAAATAAGATCCTAGGGAATGTTGATTCCTTATCCGAGAGAGGTGTTTGACTATTAATGTGTGGGTTTTTGCATATATATCCTTCCGAAAATGCATAATTGCATATATATCCAAAGCATGCTTAAAAACCATTGTACTATGTGCATCAAAAACTTGTACAAAGGATATATATGCAATTATTCCCTTTGAGAGGGATATATATGCAATTCTGCCTTAATTTTTTATACAAAAAGCCAGTCAGATATTTACATCTCTATATAATTTAATAGCATATGGCCCAACTTTATAATAGTGGTAATACTTACAGAGCTCAAGCTCACATGAGCGTTGTTGATGCCACGAAATTCTATTTGATGTTGTTAAGGTATTCTGTCAACTTGGATACATCCTCCCTACAGAAGATATCCCATAGAGCACCACCATATACAATACTAGCTTCATGACCCGCCCGATGGGCGGGTTCGCTTCATTATATTGTTTTACAAAATTATATGCATGTAAAATAAATAATGAATAACGGCAAATATGTTAAACAAAATAATGGTTCACAAAAATAGTTCTCATGTTTTATATGTAAAAAGAACAATGATAAGTATCATAGAAAATAAATTTATACATGTTAAAAAATTGAAGAACAATTATATCTTGATACAAATCATGGAATCCATTATTAGAATGAAGTTTATTTGCAAAACATAACTTTAATGGTAGTTTGTTTGAGAGCAAGTGCTCCATCTCCATCATCGGGTTAATAAAATACATAATATTCACAAATAACAAATAAAAGAAGGTTTACAACTACACATCCACTTCTAATCAGCTTTTGAATTATGTGTCATTACCGCGAGTAATGTTCTGAATCGACAAACTAAGCTATAATATTGTACTTTGTAAGCGCCAACAAAGCCAAGTGCAAGTAAATCATTTATTTTTGAGAAGATTTATAGGAAAATAAATCATTTATTATAAAGATATTTCAAATAATAACTGTATGAATTTCCAAATGCAAGTAAGCATCAATAAAACAACCAAAATAGTCTTGTTGTTCAAAATTTAAGTGTGAAAAGTTGTAATGTAATATGAAAGAAAGCATCACATTTGTCTCTGTTAAAAAGGCATCTTCTTATAGCTAATACAGACTACATCCATTAAATTCAAAAATATCATATACACCTAAAAGTCCATAACTATATCACATCTCAACACTAATTTTAAATCCTTTAGCGTTATTTCTTTGCATATGTATAACACTTTTGAAAGCACATACAAAGACAAACAACTAACATAGCAAGTTCTGTACATCTTCATGATAAAATGTATCTACTGACCTTCGGACTATCTCATTTGGGTTTACTTCACGTCTAGACGACAAAAAACATAATTTTAATCAACTGCAGCTCCATTGGCCGCTGAGTACCCGAAGGGTGAAAGAAATCCACCATTTTGTTTTGATACCGCTTCAATACAAACTGTAGCCGTAACACTGCTAGGCAGTTTGATGAACTGTCTGACAAAATATACCCTCCTTTCTCAACATTTTCGATCGATGTTCCATTTAAATTTGGAAGCTTTTGTCTTGATAGTGCCAAGACCGAAGGACGTTTTGTGTTGAGGATGGCAACTCTGTAAGCACCGGCGGTTTCATTCCCATCAGCAGGTCGAAGCTTCATTCCCATCAGCAGGTCAAAGCATAAGGATGTTTGGCATGGCTAAAGTTGCGCAATAGGGAATCAGTCCCTTTGTGTGGTGAGCAATCCCGTTATCGTATGTTATGCTCTGCAGGAGTGTGTTTTGGAAATCACCAAACATTTTGAGAAGAGTCATATTTGAGGATGCAAGATCTGCACTGCCTCTGAGTAGTCCGGGAACATAAATCAGTGGTAACTCGAACAATATAACACCTGGGAAAATTTAGACAACGGAAATTTTAAAATTTTCATGGGTATCCCCAGGTCAAATAAAAAAAGTTATCTTAAAGAGATCAGGGTTACACTATCTTTAAAGCGTACCTGATGAATCGTAATCATAATTAAAAAATTAAAATTTAAAAAATATTAAAATGGATGATTAGTGTTTGTGGGTTCGAGTGTTCGACCCATCTAAAAAGGACATATTTTAACTCGAAACAGCCTTGATGACATGTTATACAATACCCAGAATGAATCGTTTTGTGGTTTTCCGAGGCTGGTGGGATACAGAAGTTCAGAATATAGTCAGAAACTAACCGATAAAGCTTTCTCCCAACCGGCAGGTAGTTCACCTCTGATAAGAACCTTCAATTCTGTGGCATCATCCTTATACTTCTTCTCGTACGCTGCAAACATTTTGTTCCATTCAGTCTCCAGAGCACTTCCTTCAGAAATATGACGACTCCAGTGCCTACACACAATTTAAATCCAGCAAGACAATTGTCAACGTATATACCAATTTTTTTTTTTTTTTTTTTTTTTTTTTTTTTTTTTTTTTTACATTTTAATTATATGTTCCATGGTCACGTCTTTTCCTATTTCTCTTAAAATGAAAGGCTATACTTTCCACTATCAAAATGATACGACTGGAGAATAGTTAAAATGAGTAAGACCCTACATTTTAACATCTTCAGGAACATAAAAAGATTTTTCCTTGTCGCCACAAATTCTTAGCTCCCAGTGCACTATCGTGAGCACTATATGAGTTGGCCTTCTTTGGTGATCCAAAACCAATAGTAGTTGTTACCTGTATACATACAAAACCCAAAAAAATGATGCCCTAAATAGATAACATAAAAGATTCAGATACCACTAAAATTCGATAGTAGAGGTGGTAGAATGGGCATGTTGGGTTGCGGATTAGATGAGCATCCGTTAATGTTCAAACATCATCTTACTTTATTACTGTAAAATTACAGATAATTTAACAGGTTATTAGCATCTTGAACACACTCAACCTGTTTGGCCAACTTTTGAACGCTTTAACCTGCTCAACCTGTTTTTAGGAACTGTTCAAAATACTGTCCACTTGACTCAAAAACATCACAGTGGAAGCCAAATCGACCCGTTTACTCGTAAATGATTCAAAATTGTCACCTCTACCCAATAGTATATTTAACTTTAAAAAAATAATACCCTGATTAAATATCTATCTGTAACAGACGTCGCTTCCTCAAGCGCCTCACGGATTTCATAAATAATATGCCACCATCCTTGAAAGTGAACACATGAATAGTTATAGTACCCCGTGTGCGCCTGCGTAGTGCCTGGTAGTTGTAACACGTGGTGGAAATTAACTTTCAGCTACTGCATCAACTGCAAAAAGAACTAAAAAAATAGCAGAAGTCAAGTGGCGTATGATCATCCGATAAGTATAGCTATCGGAAGTTATATACATAAGACACAGGTAATGCAGCCGTTTAACCTGAACAGTGCCAGTTTGGGTTTCTGTAGATGTTATCTGTTCGAGACTGATAACTGGCTCTGCACAGCCGGTGCATTCATCCACACATAGGTGTCATTTGGCTGGCCAAACAATGGTATCGAGTGTGTACATAGAGGTGGTATTTCACAATGATAAAGGAAGACAATGATAAAGGAAGAAAAGATCAAGCACAAATAAAGTCTGGTGACAGCATACCTTGTGTGGCGCGCGTCTGTCTACCAGGATGCAAATCCACGGTGTGGGAACGCTCATGTGTCGCAGTGCCTTGTGCTGCAACAATAACAAATAAAAATAGGCATATATAAGTAATTCAAGTCCCGTTTTGAAAACAAAATATGAGTCCATCAAAATGCATAAGAATGAAATATGAAATGTACATTGGCCACTGGACGTGGATGCATCTGAGTGTGCACAAAAAAATAACGAAATTGATTGTCATATTAATAGAATAATAGCCAAAGAGTTAGAATCTTACGGTTCCTATAACTGTATGAGGCGTCGAAAAGCTGTAAAAAGCATCTAAAGCACTTGGCAATGTATTCTGCATCAGGTTCAATGGGTTGTTCTGAAAGCGCACTTGCAACATGCTGTGTGTTGCGTTTTTGAGAAAGTAGAAGATAACGCTCTATCACTCGGATGGCACTTTATTTCCTAACTGTAATGGGATCTGATTCTTTATAATAATGACCACCTCCATAATGAACCACGACTAAAAATCTAAAGTCACTCGAACTGTTTTGTAACCCATATAAGCTATCAAGGAAAATATGACTTTTTATGTTGAATTTGAGAAGAATTGTGTTGCTGATAAGGACAGAAATAGATAGCTTTTATAGCCTAACTTAATATACTAGTAATAACTCCAAAACATCCTATTTTGGCCCACTATTGACCTGTCATTTTGAATAAACAAACTTTCTAAGTAGCCACAAAATGTCACTCTCTTGAATGCAACACACAATTACCAAAGCAACTTATGAGGCAAGTTAGTTAGCTTTCACTGACCTTAGTCTATCAGTTTTGATGGGACTACATCAAGAATCTGCAAAATACTGCTTTTTCTTTTTCTTCTTCTTGGTCTCTTCTTTCTAAATGGGGTTAACTTTATTGAGGATCATCACAGGTTTACCTACAAAAGATGAGAATGAGACCACGGGATTATTTTCAAATAATAACGATTAATTGTATCTTACCCTATTAGAGAGTCGTTGCGGTTGCTGGGGCTTGTGCAGGTGCTGCTGATGCCGCTGCTGCAGGGGCAGCAGATGCTATTGCAAAGTGTAAGCTTCGGATTTGGCCCGCGTGCAATACAAAAGCAGTATGTGATGCTGCCAATGCTGCATCCTCCTGTTGTATGAAAATGCGAACACAAATTAGCAAATCTAGTAATCCAATAGAACCCTAAATTAAAGAAAAATCTAAAACCAGATAAATTTAATTTTGAAATAGGATAATTGTGTGTCTGATCACAAATGCTCTGCAACACTCCAAGTTGTTTCTTCATACGCTCATTCACCACTCGTTTTTCTCCCCTCAAATTTACCTCTCCAGTCAATAATTCATTTGTAGCTGGAGTTGCCACTTTCTAACTCATAGATGGCCATGATATCAATATAACACGGCTGAAACCTACAGGTGTCTCTAAGATAAACTACAATCTTCCGGTATGTTTTGACATTTCCGAGATACCCTAAATCAGGCTGTGTCCTGTAAATCTCGCAAGTAAAAATTTGAAAAAGTGACCTCAAACAAAGGTAGTGAAGTAGTTCATTACCTATTACCTGGCAGGCTGTGCAACCGAAAGACTATGTGTTCTTGTTTAGAACTGAACCGTCCTTTTGTTGACAGTGTCCAAAAGACGGTTTGTGCTACTACAGATGTAGCTATTTAGAACTGAACGCCTCTTTTGAACCTCTCTTCCATATAATTCTTGTAATGCCCTTTTGACATCTTCTCCATAGTCTCCAGAAAGGTCAGTCGATATCCTATTGTTCACAATCTTAAAAAAAATCAACTTATTAGTATACGTGTTACGATAAATAAAAAACTAAAACTTATGATAGTATAGATTTTGGTTAATGGTTGCAAACCTCAACGAATGGCCAGTTTTCACATACAGGTCTTTCATTGGCGTTGAGTTTCACCCATTATACCAATCCACATTGCAACTGATCAGTAAGAAAACCATCATTTACATCTAAATAACCCCAATTCAAGCACTATATTAACCCTAAACAACTCTTAGATACCCAAATACCAATCCACATTGCAACTGATCAGTAAGAAAACCATCATTTACATCTAAATAACCCCAAACATGATCCAATAACCATAATTCGATACAAAAACATAAAAACTTAAATCAAATCATACTCAAGATCCAATCTTTTTTTTAATATAACCTTCATTAAGTCACTTAAATTAACATACGGGAGTTATATTATTAGAATATTAGTCAACAACTATGAAATGACTTCGACTACACATATGAACAATGTACAGTAGGGTGCTCCAAACGTTATAACAGGAGACGAATAAAATGATGCAAGAGATTCAAGAAAAATTTACCTCAAATTTAATAGCCTCAAAAGGTTTGAATTTAATTTAAATAGATTAAATTACGAATTTGAGGTTTTAGTATACAACAATTTTGGTGGACATATTGTACAAAATTACCCTCTGGTGATGCATTAAAATACACTAAGGCAACTTTTAACCCATTTGGTCCATTGAACCCTTATCATTTTAAGCTCATATATTCATTATTACTTGTTAAAGATTTAGAATAAGTTGATGAACCCAGTGATAAGCAACTGAACTGCAACTGATACCTTTAATGTTTGGCTAAGAATTAGCAACTTGAGCGTTTTACTGATTTAAAATTCTTCTTAAACAATATCTATATCTTGGTAGATAAAGAATCAATCTGTATACAAATAAGAACATAAACCCTAAATCTTATGCACATTATTCGTATCAGAGATGATTTTTGTTCAATGTAGCAGGTATACCTTTATGGCGTTTACTCCAGTGGCCACGTCATCAATCAAACATAAAAACTGTATAAATCCAAATCAAACACAATTATTCATTACGGTAAAAAAAATAAAATCAATCAAAATAACCAAAAACAATATTCGAATGATTTGTTTATCAAAGATACCTGGTGAACTTCGATTGTAATCTTTATTTATGAATTTTGGATCACCATTCATGCACCTACATGAACAACAACAACAAATGATTGAATGAACAACTGGTTGATGTAAGGTCAATTTTTTTAATTAAAACTGAAAATACAACTAAAACCACTGAATAATGAATTAACAAAATAAACATTACTCAGACCTACAATCAAGATTCAAAGCTAAAAACCCTAAATCCCTGAGTAGTCTTAAATAATGTAATACCTTCTTCTCCATCCTCCCCATATTTAACCTTTTTAATGTTGCAGTCCATCATAAACCGTCACACTCCCACCATTCATTAAGCGAGGAGTGTGTGTGTGTGTAAAATCCCGGTTTCATCTTGATGGTTCTGGAAACACATAATGGGACGGTGGGAGATAAAAGAGAAGAGAAAGAGAAGAGAAAGTGGGAGATAATAGTTTGAAAGTTGGTCTCACCTGAAAATCAATTAGCAGTAGATGTGCTGAAGACAGTCACTTCTACGGCCAAAGCCCTAGCCATCTTCACAACATGTATCCTTTTTGGTGATATTTAATTTAATATGATCAGTCGAATATGTGGCTAATAAGGTTTGATTTTGATAATACATACCTGATTTATGATATAATGCTCACAATCATTCATGTTCCTGTAAAAAAACCAATCAAACCAACGAAATCCACCTTTGAATGAAACTATATTCAATTCCAACATAAACCTAAAATAAAATCAAATGAAAACAAATTGATTTGTTTAGTAAAAAAGAGAAACAATAATATTATTTGTTCAAAATCGAAAATACATACCTTATTCATCTCTGGAGATGATATTGATTGAGAAGAAAATGGTTGATTTAAAAAATGAATCATTACCTTCGGGAAGCAAAGAAATAAAGATTAGGATTGGTTGGAGTGATTGATTTAGGTTAGTTGCCGTGATTTTTGTTGTCAGTGTGGATTTTGAAATTTTAAAATACATTCATACGCTCCTTTCATTGAATGCGGTGTAAATGTTATTTGGAAATGCCAAAAAAGCAGGAGTTTCAGTTTTAATTGTGTTTAGGTGAATGAGGAGTTATTAAAGAATCTATATTTTGTTTTTAAAGCTTTTAACACAAACACCCAAGTGCTCTAGTGGTTGAGTGTTTATTATTTGGGCAAGAGGTCATGAGTTCGATTCTCATTAGTTGCAAAATTTTTAAATTTCCGGATTTTATTGCATGATTAGTGTGTGCCATGTCATCATTAAAATGCCATGTCATCATTGAGTCATCATTGAGGTGGCATTTCTACGCTTATGTGTCGCTGTCATGTTAGACAAATATATAGTTAAAGATTAGAAGCTTTATTAGCATAGCTTATTTCTACTGTAAAAGACATATTAAATTAAAGCTTATACAAACATTTTCAAATAACTTAATAGCTTTGAAAAAGCATACAAAGTTATTAAGTTCCTCAAATAAGCTAACCCAAACACCCTTTAATATATGTATCTTGTATGCAAGATACTCTCAGTAGTGCCACCAAGGACTGGGTTATTTCTTCCGACCAAACCTGATGTGCATTGATCACTTAAATAATATAGTTCGAACTCAAAGGTATTGGCCCATCGCTCGTTAAAAAGAATACCAAACCACAATTGGGATTAAAAAAACAGCCCCAAGGTGTTCCTTCTAGGCACGATCTCTTAACAACCCGCGCGTATACTTAATTTGTGACATTTACTTTTCGCCCTCCCGAGTTTCAAAGGAATTACAAATACTCTGTTGTGTTGTTTTCTTAATCCACGACACGACAGTAAAATATTTCCTAGTACAATTAAGAACATAAAATTAACATTTAGAAAATACCCATTCGAGTTTTTGTATGGTGCCTTAAGCATACATGTGTCAAAAAAAAGCTACCATACCTTGTAAACATCGCTATCTTCCTCCAGTTTAGTTCTTATTATCAATGAATGCTAATTTTGCTAGTTATTCCTTTTTGCTTAATGGCCCTATAAGTTGTTTGATATCTAACATACATACTGCACGTCTACACCTACTACTACTACTACTACTACTACTACTACTACTATCCAGACAGCTAAAGGAATGCTCACATATACATGCCCCCCTCTAAGATGCAAGTCCCACTGGGAAAACCCAAAGCCATATAATTTGATGTAAGGCAGTATACAAACATGTGCAGGCTAATGGGTTACTCCGTATAAGTTAGTAAAGCTGTCAAGTCAGATGTAGAACAAAAGCTTGTAAAACATACCTAGTATGTGATTCAATCTTGTATATATACTTTGCTTCGTAACAAAATCTTATAAAACATGTGTCACGTTTATTGTAAAGCTTCTCAAAGATATCTGATAGATCGCGTAAGATGAATTTGACCAGAGGGAATAGGCATGGTGAAGAATGAGTGAATCCATCAACGTTCGTTAAAGTGGTAGCTAACTAACCTTACTTTTAGATGGGGCCTTTTTTGGACGAAAAGTCTTCTGGTTTCTGCAAACACGAATGTGAAGGGAGGGTCAACAATTGTCAACAAATGAAATATAAAAAAGAATTTTGCAGTAAATGACAATAATAATATAAAGTTCTAAACCATAACGGGTCAAAAGGGTCTGCTTGGGTTACCACGGGTCTATAACATTGATTATTGGGGTATTCGATAAGAAACATGATACTCAAATAATGATTGTCTGGGATTACATTACACAATGCTGGAGAGAGTGTTTATGCTACACTAAAATGCAATAAGTTGCAATATGTTCCCAAGTGTTTGGCACATTCTAATTATAATGGGGAAAGTGTCTTACCGACAAAGATTATCAGAAACAACTTTGTGAGCGCCCGGAAAGCTTATTTAAACAGCTTATGTGGTATCTAAAACATTGTCTGGTTCGGCTTATCACCTGATGTCAAGCTGTTTGGTTCTACCAAAATGCATAAAAGTGTTCATCATATCAAACCGCAATAACCTATTTAAATAAGTGAACCTTAAACACCCTCAAGAACATGTAACCTTCAAAATTATAATTTCACCCGTAAGAGATAATCATATTATGCTTGCTTCTATCCAAACACTTAACACTATCTTTTATCTAGTGTATCAGACTTTTAAAACCCAATAATAAGGTTCCTTAAGCATATACCAGATACCTGATGAGCCTAAGCGTTCTAGTAGAAATTAGGAGTGGATATAAAAGGAGACGTGCCGACATAAAGTACACTGGGTATGAACCTAACCATAGAACTTCCTACCAAAATTCTAAAAGTTAGTTATCTTAAATTGTTCATGTTTGCCAAAAAAAAAAAAAAAAAAAAAAAAAATCTTGTTTCCCACCTGATTGTCTTTATACAGGCTATGTATTGATTTTCATTGTGTCTAACCCTTAAGATATAGCTATATGCTGACATATTCTCTAGAGTTAATAACTGAGTATGGACATACACAGAATCAAATAACCAAACAGAAGTTCCAAGTACTTTTAAACTAATGGCTATGAGTTACAGCTAATAGCGTATCCTACCAATGTAGTCTACTACTATATGAAACAGAAAAACATAACATCACCACGTCCAACAATGTACATAGATGAGTCATAAATAACCAAAGACGGTCAATAATAAGAATGAATATATGTGCAATGAATTTATACTCTTAGCAAAAAAAAGAAGCGTAAAAAAATTCAGTATATTCACTCACCATGCAAACCTTTGGCAGATACATCCAGAAGTATCGACGCACTTTCTGTAATAAAACCAACAGCAACTTCCACACTACAGACACCAGTGACACAATTATTTAAAAAAACTATTGGACATCAAAAGTTGCAACTGAAAGCAAGAGCAGCAAGCTGCGACAGAAAGCATGAGCAAGACATGTTGCAGCGGCAGCAAGTATCAGCAAGTTGCAGAAGCAACATAAAGCATAATTATTTTGTGTTTTATCATGAACAAACATTAATAAGTTGATAGCTTTACATTACCATGTTTAAAATGAAGTGCTTAATTACCACAATACTAAATCAAAATGCACTACATTAATTTCAATCCATAGTTGTTAACTGTGGGATAAGATAACAGATATGTTACCACAAAGCCAATCAGGCCGAACCGTAGTGGCTGGTCTGGTTTTATTCAGAGGCTTCATAAAAAACCCACATGCCCACAATACAACAAATCTATAAAGCCTTAACTTCTTTTATATTGAATTCAGAACATGCAAATGTAGATAAACAAAAAAAGTACCTGCCCAATGTCATTTCATTTGGCATGAGTCTCATCGCCATTAAACTAAAAGGAGATACTCATGCATCCCATCAGGGGCTCGACCATTATGGAACACAAGTGTTTTCTTCATCCCTATGGCCTAAAGAAGTACCATTCTTGATCCCGTGTCTTCAATGGTGAAAAGTCTATAAAACCCACAAAAATTACAAAAGATACAACATTTTATCTTGAACATATACTCTGGTTTACTGGTTACATAACATTTATAAGCTTTTCAGCAAAAGACACCCAAACCCAATATCCAGCAAAATCCCCATAAACCTGACCCAAACACACAATTATAAATTTGGAAATTCAAGTTTGCATTCTTATCACTCCATTTCTAGAGGGAAATTATGCACAATGACAATAGTGTTAGATTATAAGCTTCATCTATAGAGGTGTTTGGATGTATAAATTAGTAACATGCTATTTTTACCTAATTCTCCATATCTAGTTAAAGTTTTCATACTCAAAATTTCCAGCCTCACAGGGATCTGATGAGTCGAATGTGGCAGTAGCAACAATATACATAATGAGGAAAATAAACGCAATTCATTAAACTTAATCTTTAACAACGATAATCATTAATCATAAGTTTTTCTATATCATACAAAATAAATATTTATGTGACATTCAAAATAATTACTCCTACTTACTCATGTGAAGGCGAATTTGTAGGTATAAGAACACAAATTAAAGTTTCCTACAATTAATTACTCGATTGTTAAATCATAATATGTGTGAACCCAATTCAGTTTGCCAATGCTAACAAAGAAGAAGCATCACTTAAACATTAAGTATGTCTTTTTCTTTCAAGCATTTCATCAAACTGTTGGTGTGCGGCCTGTGATAAAAATCAAATGAAGAAACCTATAGCCAACTAAATAAAAGAAAAACACAAATCAAACAACCAAATCCATCTATTAAAAAATTAAGCTCAATAATAACAAATTTGAAAGTAGTAAATTTACCTCAGGCATCTTCTCCAGTTGTTAGGGTTGATGTTAATGCTTGAATCAAATATATAGAGACTAATTCGTAGGTTATTTTTGGATGTTTTTTTGAATGCATTGACATAATTGGTGAACTGAAACTGAATTTTGAACACCAATTTATAGAGGAGCGTATATATCATGATTGTTGTTTTAATGAATTACTAGCAAATATAGAATAAAATTTAATGTCGATGATTTTGACTAATTTAATGTAGGAGGAGCGTGTGTAGGAGGAGAAAATAATTTAATGTGGGAGTGTTTATGAAGAGTGTTTTTTTACCGAATGGAAGCTAAAACGGATGCATAGACTTGTTTTACGCATTAAATATTCGTCCAATCACATTCGAGACACATCAGCGAATTAATTATAAATGGTGCTTCATAGAGTTGTAAATTATTCTGGTTTATTAGTATAGATAGAGATAGAAGAGATTACAAAGGTCCTATATATATAGATAATACTAATTACAGTTTAATACCCTTAACAACGAATAACTTGACAAATTAATAACTTAGTTTAACACTTTCTATTTTTACTTTATGTTAACTTTCTTTTTTTTTTTTTTTTTTTTTTTTTTTTTTTATTTTTTTTTTTCAGTTTATAATGTTGCGGAACAAATTTTTTGATAATTTACTTTCTAATTCAGTTTATAATGCTTTAGAAGCTCAGTTCAATTTACATTGTTTCAGAACTTGTTCTTATTTGTTCAAATTTTTTATACGAGTCTGTTCTTGTTTATAATTCAGTTTTAATGTTTTACAACTTGTTCTTGTTTGTTGTGTTTGACCCATGATATCTTTTGCTGCTCAAGTGTGTATTATGGTTCTAAGTTTTTGGTTATTTTTGTAGGACAACGAATTAGGGAAAAGATAAAGTTGAGTTGCTTGAGAAGTTGGGCAAGAAAAATAGAGATGAAGATGATTGGTGTGATACAAGATCATAAAAGGTTGCGCCTGGGCCTAATTGCAAATGTTGTCGATCCAACTTTTGATCTTCCTTTGGACCCCAAGACATATGAGTAAAAGCCATTAGTGTTTTGCGTGGTGATACTAAACTTTTCGGTAGCTATATTTTGTACTTGTAACTCTAACCACCTTCATGGCCGGATTTAAGCATGTGCGAGGCGTGCAATGACACAGGGCCTCCATTTGTTTAGGTCCCCAATTTCTATATCTGTTACCTTAGTATAAACTAACTTTTGGACGTTTTTACCCAAGCAAATGATGTTTTTATGATGAAATTAATATGTTTTACAATGTTGTAATTTAGTGATTTGACTAACAGCGGAGAAGTAGAGCTCAAAATTTGTTTTTAATAGAGTAAATATGTAGTGGGTTTGTCTAGTAAAGAAGATGAGACAGATTCCAAAAGTTAGACTTTGTTTATGCTATATTTCATTTTAACCCATGTAGTTTAGAGTTTATCAATTAAGTCATGAGTGTATTTTGTTTAGCTTCATTTTATGGTATAGTCATAACAACATGCATATGAAATACTAGTATCTATCTACAAGATTGTAATTTTGATCTTCAGAAGTTATCTTAATAATTTATCATTGTGTAATGTATACAAAAAATATTTTTGCTATAACTAAAAAAAAATACACTTTTTATCACATGATATATAAGAGTTAATCGACTTTATAGAAAAATTTTAGAAGTTTTAAGAAATTCAATGGATTATATTTTTAAAAAATAAAAAATAAAAATAAAGTCTATCATAAAATGAAAAAAAAAAAAAAAAAAAAAAAACATTACATTGACTTGATTATAGAATCTAATGACTGTAATTAGTTAAGGTTATTGATTTTGTAGCAGATATTGTAAAAGGGTCTCCAACGTAATAAGGCACAGGGCCCTCTAAATCCACGAGATGGCCCTGACCACCTTGATGGGTTTATTAGTGTAATCGATCGGTAGATAAACTCTACATGCGTTCATATATGGGAATGGTTACTTTTGGTGTAATTAGGGTGTTTATTCTAGAACGAGCGGGGTAACCCGCGCGTTGCTGCGGGAGAGTTTTAGAGATTTTTTTAATTTTTTTTTTTATAAAAAAAAAAAAAAGTACTGTTGCAGCGGGTTGTTCAGATAGTTGTTTTTTGTTGGTTTTGTAGGTTCACAATTATTTTGTATTTTTATTTTTTAAATTAATTTTTTTTACAAAAATTAATTTTAAAGTTTTTTGGATTTTTTTTTTTTGAAAATATTTTTTCAATTTTTTTTTTTCGAAATTATTTAAAAAAAAAAAAAAAACCATTTACCGTAAAGTTTTTTGAAATTTTTTTTTTTTTTTTAATTTTTTCAAAATTATTTTAAAAAAAAAAAACATTTACTGTAGCACGAACAGTAAACACTGTTCATGCTACTGTTCATTTTTCTTGCTATGCTACTGTTCATTTTTTTGTTTTGTAGGGCCCAAATTTTTGGGTTTTAGTATATATAGATAATTACCAATACTGGATAACATCAATGCATGAATAGCGTATTTTTGATTATATCTATTGGCAACTGAATTTGGTTGCTAATATCAGCAACCATATTCTCGTTGCTAATACTTATTGCAACAAACATACTTTCGTTGCTATCTACCGAAATAGCAACAACTTATCATGGAGCTGAAATTAGCATCAACCTAGCACTTCGTTGTTAAATAACAACGACCTTGACAAATTAGCAACCATATTGAATTTAGCAACGGGTGATATAGCAACGACGTCAAGCTGTGACTAATGTCGTAGCTAACGTTGTTCTGCAACGAGTTTGGTAACAACGAAATTTGACCGTTGCTATTGGCACTTTCTCTTGTAGTGATATCGAATGACTTGTTTACTTCCTTATTATGTGGATGTCAACTATCACAAACTTGGTGATGGCGTGCCAATAAATACTAGCTTGGATCTAGTTTTTCACGGATAATTGTGTTCTCTTTAACTTTCTTTAAAAACCTTAACCAATTTGTTACAAATTTTAAATTCGAAATGACCGCATGTTGCACAACTAATTAAGATGTCAATTGAACTTATTTAGAATTATCTTTCTTTTAATTTTCGTTTCATAGTTCAAATGCGTCATATAATACACTCCAAGACAATACTTATAGCATAAACACAAGGCACGATGGCCTGTTATTCTAGTTTACAAGCTTATAGTCTAAATACAATATATATAGAGGTCCATTACCTCAAACAGAAAAAACATATAAGGGTTGTTTATTTTGGGTAAAGGGGAGTAATCCTGCACCCTGATAAAGATATAAGGGTTGTTTAACACTACTAATTAATATTCTTAAGCTTTAGCTTTGTATTCAGCCCACAGTTGATCAACTGTCTTTCCTAACAAGTCAACGAAAAAACCATCGTTATAACCACCCCTCATCTTCTTATTGAGTTCAGCCACGAAGCCATTCCTAAGCCCATTACAATAGTCTAGGAAGCGAGCCGTAACATCATACCCTTGGTCCCATTTATTACCTGCACCTGGCTTAACCCAATGGCTAGGTGCATATCCAGCCTTTAGCCTCACATAATCCGCAATTCCTTCAATCAATCCTCCAGGTGCCTGACCATTACCATTCCATTGCCATATATGCGTCATCTCGTGATACAAAACTCCAGTGATCTCGTTCTTGACATCACCACCATACCCTTGTATGTAGTTTGCACTAACATGGATCTCATCGCTGGAAGTAGACGCTACACCAACACCATCCTTGTTATCAATAAACACACTTACTCGCGCCACGTCCTTTCTGTCACTATCTGTGTTTTGTTGGAATGTGGACCATATAAAGCTAGTGGCGGAGGATAAAATTTGAGTTGTGTATTGGACTCCAATGTCATTGTTGAACCTGACGCCACCAGGTGTGGCTGCAGCCGTGTTTGTGATTGTATAGTCCACGGCTGCAGTTACATGTAGGGTTGCTAGGATTGCAAGGAATGAGAGTATGTAGGAAATATTGTGATCCATTTTTGTTGTTTGAGTTAAGTAGTATTTGATGCTTACTTTATATAGAAGGTGGCAAGTGGTGAACCAAGAGCTAGGCTCGTTGTGGGGCATGGACCAAGTCCAATACGGAGCAAGTTCGCAGCCAACATTAGAATAATTGATTGTGGCCGACTTGTTCATATCCATCTAGTCAATATGTCTTTCATTTTCATGTTAAATTAATTGTTTTGAATATTAAAACAAAGCTATTCAACTTTTTATATGCCGTTAATACTATAGAGTTCAGTAGATTGAATCATACATTAATTACATCTATATTTCTCATTATACAGATTAACGTACATTTTAATTTTTGTAGTCCATTTTAGCTTTATATACAGATGTTGACATGTGACTGAAATGTTACATGAATTAGCACCACTACGGGATATGTTTCAATATAAGACTGGCGTAGTAAGTGGTTGCACGACGCGTCGTCCCTCCTCTTTACACGTGAAGCCTTGAAACACCACCACCACCTTCACGCATGTTGGTGGTCCTTTGAGCATGAATCCGTGGTATGCACAACCAACTTGTTTTTGTTTTTTTTTTAGGGTGTGATTATATTGTGTTTAAGTGGTTTTTTTTTTTTTTTTTTTTTTTTTTTTTTTTTTTTTTTTTGATGTTGTTGGTCTTATTACAACGATGGTGTTGATAGTTGAGTGAAAAAATGATGAAACACTTTGTTGGCGATAATGATGTTGGTGGTTACTACACCGAGTCTAAATTCATACCTTACTAAAATCATTCATAAAATATTTTCCACAGATAAAACCGAAAGTTTTAGATTAGGCTCAAGGACATTTGAAATATTCTAAGTCGACTTTGTCAATGTCACTAACGACCAAAATATATCAAGAGACAAGATTCCAAAAATTCCACAAGCCTTTTTATCTCACCAAAATTCTACCGAAGCTTCGTTGACTTTGAATTCTTTTGTTGATTCTTAAAATAAGTAATGTTATACTATGTCAATATTAATGCAATTATATAATTTTTTTTTTTGAACGGTAGCATATTATTAAAAAAAAACTAGCAAGGAGCTAGCAACTACAAAGGTGATTTCAGCCAATCAGTCTAACTAATAAATTTTTTCCCTCTAAACTTATACAAAGAAAAAGAATATTGACGAATAGAATCAAAAATATCACATATCCTCATAACTTGAGAATTGAAAACGATATTATTCACTGTTATATGATATTGTTTCAGGGTTATCGGAAATGTGGAATATAGTGAAGTTAGCATAACGGTATTTGCATTAATAGATGGAACATTTTGTATAGGCTCTGAGAAGTGAAAACCGAAAGGGTTCATTATTTGTTTTTCACTATTATGGGTTCCTCCAAGGATACTCTGTTGCAAGCCATGTGTATTGCATCTCTAAAATGTTATAACAAATCATGTAAAATGAAATAGTTCTAGGAAGTTTTTCATAAGATTTGATTGGGTTTGAATATAGAGTTTAAGCCATTAAATAGCTACATACTTTCTCAGATTTACCCATATGATACGTGTACTAAATTTATTATTCGTATCATACATCAACTTCTGAATTCGTGTTAATATGGTCACTTTTTTACCTGCAACCGGTAAAACCGGCTAATTTATGTGACGTGTATTTGTGTTTGTATTTTAATTATTTTAAACATGTGACGTGTATTTATTTTGTGTATTTTAATTATTTTAAAAATGTGACATGGACTAAAACGCTCAAATAAAACCTTATATCGTTTCCCCCAAATCAAACCTAAACCTAACCCTAAAATTTCTCCCAAATCAAACCTAAACCCTAATTTCTCCTAAATCCAAATTAACCCAAATTAGATGAAGAGGATAGTCATTACGGTTCATCATGAAGGCACATTTTTTAATGATCCATTGATTTATAACGACGGCGATGTCGAAGTTGTTGAGAATGTTAATTTAGGTAACTGCCACTACGAAAGGTTGTTACAAATCGTCAAAGAATGTTGTCTATTTCATGTTCATGGTATGTATTACTGTGCTCCTAAACAAGATATTGGTAAACATTTGAAACATTTAAGTAATGATGCTGAGTTAGCCAATTTTGTAAAATTAGCTTTTGATAATGGTTGCAAAGTTGAATTGTATGTTAAACATCATGGTTATGGTGTTATAGCTGATGGTGTTACTCCTCCTGAGGATGAATTAGATGATGAAGTAGGTGATGAAATTGAAATGGAAGACATATCAGAATTTGTTGGTTCAGAACAAGTAGGTGAAGAAGATGTAGTTATTCCAAATAGAAAAGTTAATGACAGTTTTCTAAACAAGTTAGTTGATGGTAATTTCATAGTTGAGGAAAGGAGTGTTGGGCCTGACTTAGGTACAAAATCTAGTAGTTCTAGGGATTCTGATGCTGAGGAACTGTCTGTTGATGACAGATTTAAGGTGAAAGAAGGGGTTGCCTATCCTGTACATAATCCTAATTTACCATGGAATCAGATGCAACCATTATTAGGCATGAAATTTGAGCACCCAGACCAGCTTAAAGATTGTTTGATCAATTATGGGGTTACTAATAGATATCAACTATGGTATAGAAGGAATTATTATAGATTTTTAGCTTGTTTGTGTGGAAGAAATGTCAAAGAAGGTAGGTGTGCTAGCCAAAAAGGTAAACAAAAGGTAGACCAGGAAGAGCAAGTCACCCACACACCTAAGTCTAAGTCTAAGTCTAAGTCTAAAGGCAAATCCAAGCAAAGCAAGTCACCCAAGACTACCAAATCACCCAAGTCACCCAAGACTAGCAAGTCACCCACACCTAATGCTGATGCTACACATAAAGGTTGTTCATTTAGCTTATGGGCAGGGTGGATGCAAAATGAGGCAACTTTCCAAATAAAAACCTTGATTCCCACTCATACATGTTCACAAAATTTTAATTTGGGGACATTGGTTACTTACAAGTGGATAGCAAAGCAGTTTGTACTAGAGGTGATTAAAAATCCCAGGATTAGCTATAGGCAGATGGTAGCAGATATTAGAGAGAAGTTTTGGATAAATGTGAGTATCAATCAGGTTAAAAGGGCAAAGCAAATGGCACTTTATGATCATGAAGGAGGAATCAAAGACCATTATGCAAAGTTATGGGATAACAAAGAACAGATCTTGGCCATCAACCCTGGTTCTTCAGTTCATCTAGATGTTGACAGTTTGGATGATGGCAAAACTCAGTTCAAAAGGATGTACATATGCTTCAAAGGTAAAATAGCTAACTTATGTCTGTTATGCATTATAAATTATGTATGTTATGCATTCTAAATTATGACTGCTATACATAGCTATGAAAGAAAAATGGAAAGGAGCATGCAGAAAAGTCATTGGACTGGATGGATGCTTCTTGAATGCCACTTGCAGAGGTGAATTATTGACTGCTATGGGAAGAGATGCAAACAACCAGATGTTTCCAATGGCTTGGGCAGTGCTAAACGTTGAAAACTCTGAGAAATGGTATTGGTTTCTTAACTACTTGTGTCAAGACTTTAACCTTGCCATGGGAGCATACTTGACAATCATTTCAGATGGTCATAAGGTAAGCTTTTATGCTATGTCAGTTGGCTATTTATACACAACAATCTTATTAACAAAAAACTTATTAACAGGGTCTGATTGAGGCAGTTAAATGATTTCTTCCACATGTTGAGCATAGACTCTGTGCAAGGCACATCTATGCAAATTTCAAGAAGAAGTATAATGGTCTACACTACAAGTCTTTGTTCTGAGGTGCTGCATCAGCTACATTAGAGGTACAATTTAAGCATAAAATGCAACTGATAAAGAACATAGAACCACTTGCTTATGATTGGTTAATGGAAAGGGACCCATCACGGTAAAAACAACAACTGCTTTCTTGTAGCAATCACCAGTGACTGTTCTTTCATTCAATTCCAACTGCAAATCACGAATTCTTGCCCTATAGCTGTATTCTTGCACTTGAAGTTCTCGCCTTGCTTGTTGGAGTTGAGTGTAAAGACTATGCATCTCATTTCTGTAGTAACCATAGCGTAATTCAGGATCAAGAAAGTAGTAGAATCTGCATTGGTTGCCGGATTCCTAAAAGTGACAAAATCAAACAAAAATTATAATAAATACAATGAGAATAACCAAAAGATCAATGCTTTGGCTTACACTATGATTAGGGCAACACAGAAATCGTTTTGCAGGATTTTCAGGAGTTCGTGATGTTCTTTCAACAACAGGCAATTCACAAAAGCAATGGGTGGGTATAGGTCGTATCCAATTTGGAGGTGGAGGATAATGAAGACATCTTTGGGATTTAGGGTTCTTATTTGGGGAAAAATTTAGGGTTAGAAAATGATGGATTTGGGGATTTAGGGTTCTTAGAAAGACACAAGTTAGCAACGGTCATATTAAGGGTGAGTTTGTCATTTTATGTGAGTTGGCAGACACGTCAGCACCTAAGCAGGTAAAACTGTGGGAAAAGTAAAAAGTGACCATATTAACACGTATTCAGAAGTTGATGTATGATACAAATAATAAATTTAGTACACGTACCATATGAGTAAATCTGAGAAAGTATATGGCTATTTAATGGCTTAAACCCTTGAATATAATCCAAACTAGCTTAAAGACCCGTGGATTCACGGGGTTTTTAAAGAAATATAAAAATGAGATAATAAGAAAACGACGAAAGTAAACATGTTCCATTAATATATGAGAAAAACAATGAGATAATACATGAATTATTCGACAATCAATTGAGTTACTAATAACTAAAATAATAAACATCGATGCCACTGTCGTCTACAAACTTGAAGATCTTGAATAGCAAATGATGTATGTGAGCAAACACCAATTTCGTACCAAATGCCAATTCCATGCACACCTAACATTACTTAGAAAATATAAGTAAAAGCAGTCCATGATTCATAATGCATTATAATTTAAAATATGAAAAAAAAAAAAAAAAAAAAAAAAAAAAAAAAAAAAACTTATAACATGTATATTGCACATACCTCTTCAACCTTGTTCATAGGCCTTCAAGTACTTCTTTGTACATGACATTTGTAGTAGTTTTAGACATATTTCCATCTTGATCACAAACAACAACCTTCAAACCATGTTTGCTTTTAACTGTTGAGAAAGTAACGTATAGTTGTCCATGTGTGAAAATAGGTCGGGAGAGGTACAAACCAACTTTTGATAACGATTGACCCTGGCTTTTGTTAATTGTCATTGAAAATGAAAGTGAAATAGGAAATTGTTTCCTGACAATCTTAAGTGGTAAATGCTTATCAGACGGAGTAACTCTCAACCTTGGTATGATTACCGTTTTTCCAAGCAAGTTAAACATGAAACTAATTACCACTCAAATTTACATAATCAGAATGCTCGGTAGAAGTTTCACGACTTATGTCTTCTTCCTCTTCTTTACCACTAAATAATTGACTTATTTCACTATCACAACATAACGAATTTCAACCCGCATGTCCATCGAATCATCAACAACATAAAAACATTACCTTTCTTAACGACAGCCTAATTGATGATCGGTAATGTAACTAAATTAGCTATGAATGTAAAAAAGAAAAGCCAAAAGTGGTTTTTAAAAGAGAACAGTTATTAGTAACTTATATTGCATTGAGGGCATCTTCTACTCTCAGTTTCTTTTCATTAAGTTCAATTTATGTTTGTGCGACAACTCGAAACACACTTTAAACATGAGACAAACAAATACTTCCACAATAACCTAAAATTAAATTGTGGAAAATTAGAACACACCTGGATAAAATCGACTCGATAAGATCATTTGGCGATTCTTTCAACAGATCTTCTTTCTCGTAGTCATGTTTCGCGGCCTGTAACATCAAGTTCTTTACTTATCGAAAGATGCTTTCATTTTCCGCCAGTTTTCAAAACACGTCATCATCTTTTTTTTACCCTTTTATTTGAAAGATTGAGTGTTTGAATAATATCACACTTTTAGTAACTTTTGACCCGCTTTACTTTTTTTGACCCATTTCAACTGTTTCTTTTTCAACTTAATTATTTTGACCCCCTGAAAACAGCCCAAGTACCAATTATCTTATTCATTATTAAACGATAGAAAGAATTATTTATTAAGGAGTTACATGTGTAAATAAAGTAAGAGACAACAAAGAACGTAAATAGATTCCATTATTTTTTGAACGTAATAATAAGTAATAAGCCAATGATTCGATAAATAATATGGTGTGTAACTATTAAAATCATAAAGATATGCAGCTAACGTCAAACACTTGAGTAGTTCATGTTCAAACACTTAAAGAGCAAAGGTTTGAAGGTATATATAGATGTAATACTTGTTAAATATTGAACATAGACCCTGATAAAAAGAATGCCAAGGGCTTGATTGAGTAATTAAAGCAAAAGCAAGTGTAACTTTATATCATTTGTGGTACGGCTAATAAAGACGAAGATGTGAATCCAGTTTCATCTTGCACTCGTATTTGTACCTTGATCTTTTTTTTACTCCTTTACTATAAGAGTTATATTAAAACTACTAAGCGATGTTGATCATCAAAACCATCATTAATAACCAACATATGCGTATTCACATACTACACATAAGGAAATTTCAGAAACAATGAGTGCTTTTACCTTAGTCCGTAATTTATATTACAAATAACCTTACGGTATACTCATTTGGACAAAAGGGTACCACCGTTAGCTAATTAACTGATGTTCTTGCAAACACTTGAAGAAGATGGTACAACAATTATGTAACCAAAAATTAAAAATAGTATCCTAAATTCGTGTTTACACTAATTTTTATCATACCTTTCTAATACAATTTCTAATAATATTATCACAAAAATGTGGCAAGTGACTCCACACTTAAACCTCTCAGCTAACATACCCTCGTCTATGTTCACTTGTACCAAACACTATTTTTATCATTGTTGACTACTTTTAGTCTAGTCTCAAGGTAAGACTAAGTTTATAAAACACTTTCCAAAAAACGCTTGAATTTGTCTTCTTAAAAAATCATGATATAGGATCTCTTTTTGTTTAAAAAAATTAGCTGAAGAAACCAAATGCACAGGTGAAACTTGTAATAGATTGATTTTATTGAAATAACATAAGCATTTTTATCATATTTTTCACACTGAATGCTTGGACAAAAAAGTTTTTTGGTCGACCCAGCATGCTTCAACGACTACCAATGCAGTTGTTTAGACCCGTTACCCAAGTCCCAGACCCACCAATATGTTCCACTTGTAAAGTTGTAATATATCTATCTATAATGAAAGCAATAGCAAAAGCAAATGAGATAATAGTAGCTATGTTGTGGTTATGGGTAACCGCCACCATCATAATCCCATAAAATGTGAATTACAGTAATGAGAAGTAGATGAAGAAGAGATGCCAAAAGAACTTCACTACTGTCTACTCGTATCCAATCATTGCTTATACAATAATGAAACCTGCATAGGAGTGGTGGAATAACCTGTTGATCAGTTACATCCAACCGTTAGTTCATAAAAACAAAAGAAATTAATAAAAAGTTTAAATGAGATTTGTATAATTACCTCTCCTAAAATGTAACCCACCCCATCATTTGAGCCATTTTGCATTGGAACAGGACACACATTATTGACTTCCTCATTCAAAATGAGCTGGAGGTGTCTCGACAGTTGGAGCAGGAGCTGCTTCAATAAATTTTCGCTATGATACCGTATGGTCTGTCATTACAAAGAAATTAAATTCCGAAAGTAAAAATATTGTATTAAATAGAAATGGCACAAAAGCATACCTCTCTCTAAAGACGATAAAGAATTTAGAAAACCTTTTAATGATCAACTTGTTCTAATTCAATCTATCAAAAAAACGTGTTTTAAACAATATAGTGAACACTCTAGAAGATCAATTCCTATTGTCCCACCCACCAGGCCCGGCATAGGTTGCCATTGCAATAGAAGTCATGCTGCAATAAGAAGAAAATTTGATAAGTACATAAATAACTTCGGAGTAAACCTGATGAAGAGCAAGCTTGCCACTTTCAAAATAAAAATTGACGTTGCAGACATCCAGTGACATGGATGGAATCCGTTGTCCTGCATAAACTCGGGGATTCTTTTCCTCCAAATGTGCATTCGAGTCTCGTATTACTTTATTCACCATAACACTATACATATCAGGGATGTCAGACGGTTTAGCATAATCACTCGGCCTTGTATCACTATAAAATTTGCTTTGAGGATCCCAATTTTGTTACCATAAACCTCATGACGAACAAACTAATTTCAGGAAAATCACAAATGTTAAAATAAGCGGAATTAGGGCAGTCTAAACTGAGTTATAACATAAGCATCATGACTAACACACTAATAGCAGGAAAATGAAAATGCAGAGGTGTATGAGATTTCAAGGCACAAAGAATGGCTACTGGCTCAGCCACATTACCTCAAGAAGGCAGAAAAAGAAGCACCATAAACAACGCTAGAAGAATATCATTTTAAATCTAACAATTACTACGTAAATTTATAGGTCCACTTGATATTTTGTTATGATCTTACATGTTATACTTTTTATTTTCATCATTACTCCTTTAGTAGATAGAA
Source organism: Artemisia tridentata subsp. tridentata (assembly GCA_021014915.2). Classification (NCBI taxonomy): domain Eukaryota; kingdom Viridiplantae; phylum Streptophyta; class Magnoliopsida; order Asterales; family Asteraceae; genus Artemisia; species Artemisia tridentata. The sequence continues at coordinate 76,504,998 of CP139509.1, forward strand.
TTATGAGATGAAATTAATCCCGTGTGGGCTTTAAGTTGAGCATTTGGATATCTCTATCATAGTTCTTGCATGCCCAGATATACCCACCATCACTTTTGAGTGTATAGGCCACCATTTCATCAATCAACCAATGCTCATACCTTAAATTAAGCAACATATCACAGACTATAATATTTACATGTATCTAACATCCAACAAACACCATTAATAAAAGTACAAACCCACATGTATCATAAAAAGGGCATTACCATATTGAATCATTTGGAATCTATCCTTCCAATTCTGTTCATATACCTCCAGAAAGATGTCCTTAAACCTGCAGTGATCAACATTGAATAAAGGATAAGCTCAGTACTCATAAATATGGTCAAATATTGAAGTAAATGCCTATCGGAAATGATGACACTGTTAGTTCGGTGAATTTCTCGTCTCTAATGGGGCAAACTTGTAAGAAGTATAAAAAAAAAAAAGCAAAAAAGCAAGCTTAAAAATAAAACATTAAAGTATATTTTCCATCAAATATTCGTACAACTTATATCTTGTAGTGAGAATAGATAAAATCGTTTTGTGAAATTTTCCTCTTAATCTCGAGTACGTTCTTCCAGATTGCAACCTTATCTTAAAGTATCTCCAAAAACTTATTTTTATTGTGCCACCAGATTGTAACCTTAGTTTAAAAAAAAAAAAAAAAAGCCTTAGGACTTGTAAACATACAGGATTATAGGAAAACTTACGAAAACAAAACTTACACGTATAAACAGTACTTAAAAGAAACTCACATATAGCCATATAGGAATATTGGCAGCAACCAACATATTCTCCCTCCAGCATCTATGTTCATAATCTGCATAAGACAACAAAGATATTCAGAATTGCACCTATAATTGTATTTTTAACAATCTTACATGAATGGAAAACATGAGTGTAGAGTATGAGCCATTAGCTCACAAGCAAAATATAAAGACATTAATATCAAAAACCATGAAATGGAATAGAGTAAAAACTTACTGAATTGTCTATATAATGTTGCTCCACACACCCCCTTGCGGAAAAGGCAAATTAATTGGAAGATACACAGAGAAATTTTGAACCTTTTTGGGATAGGTGGAAGATACCTTGTTGTCAATAAATATTGCAGTGACCAACTTTTCGTTATTGCTATTCACTTAGTTGCTCGCATTGTTTCGTTTCTTGTTCGCTTTGCCAAATTACCAATTCACTTGTAGCTTGCGTCGCTTTGCCATGCTTCCAGTAGTTGAAAATGAGTTATGTGGTGTCTTAGATGGTTGTGGTATGTGTTGTGATATGAACTTGAAATGGACTCATTTTCACCTTTCTTGTCTTACACGTGCTGGTCACTTGTAATCCCACGGATACATCAACAAATATCGGATAAGCGCAAAAGCAAAAAATCAATGTTTGGAACCTGTTACTGTAAAAACTAAAGAAACATTCAATAAAATTGATAAAATTTGGGGTCTTTATAATGTAAACATTCGAACATGGAATTGGTTTCTTACCATCAAATAGAAAGGCTAACGTACATCAAGACCATAGTAATTCTAAATGAGTTATTTGATATCTCTATAGTAATTTTAAGGCCAATGGACTGACCCATCACAAAACTCACCCGTTTTGACATATAGCCTAAACCGCCTAATTTGTCACCTTTAAATAATTTTATGATTTCCAAACAACATATATAAACAATATATAGGTAGTTCATGTTTAATGCCCAACATCTTCATGAATGGGAATATTTATGCAGTTTACTTAATAAAGCACATCAAAGTACTGTAAAATTCTATTCATATTATCATGTCATGGAAGACCTCATTTAATAGAAATGTATCCCTCACAAAAGTTAAAAGAGAAGAGAGACTGTTTGTAACAGTTTACCTGCTTGAAGCAGAGCCCGATGTCCCTGCTATAGAAGTCGGCATATTTGATCATAAATACACCACAGTCAAACCTGGCCAAAAACAAAGTCATGATCAATATCGAATCACAATTATCCTTTCAAATGAATGCGAAGATAAAAAATAAATATTGGGATTTTGACTTCTTGATCATATAAAAGGACGTTTAAACATAATCATAGCCTGATTTTCGAATTCATGGAGCATATGCATTTGGTTTCCCCTTAGTTTTGTCATCATCAGTATTATAGAAGTTGGCGGGCTTGTATGATGAGATTCTCCCAAATAATCCCATTTTATTTTTTTAGTAAAGTTTCAAATCAGACATACCCGTTCTGCTGATTAGGAAGGTCCGTGACAAATTCTTGCTTCCAAGAAGTAACATCAATGTCTTCCCCATTCTATATCTTTCACCTCATCCACAATGTATTGCTCCTGAAGAACATGACACAAAAATAAGATGTCATATGTACTTCCAATTAACTTAAACCCAGCAAGAAGCGGAAGTAAAAAGTTCCATATTGGCATGAATATAAGAAGACATGGAAGATAGACATACCAATACCCCCATTACTTGTTTATCAATTCCTCCAAGGGAGTCGAGATACTGAAACTTTTTTTCTGTTTTGTTGATGACAGCCAAGCACCGATGTATTTATTTATGGACAGGGACAAATATCTGCTTAGAAGCAACGATTAGAATACGAAATTTATATAAGAATATCAGGGTATAATTAGAAGAGACAGAAGGTGATTTGAACAAAAATAAACTTTACTTTGTCACACTCATGGTTAACATATACATACCAGTGGAGATCATCCGACCATCACCCCAAAACCAATAGAACATATATATTTCGTTTAAGCGATATGAAAATCTAGAAGGTTCATTTTTCATATAAGATGTTAGTTTTTTAATTCAATTTATGATGACCTTTTTCGTTAAAAGACGCGACTAAACTTATTTGGAAAGTTTCATTAACAAAAAGAAGGGCTTATGAAGGGGATGCGGTTGACCTTTTAAGAAACTGACATTGCGTTTCATCAGTTTATACGCTAAAAACCATAGAATGTGGCTCGGTACTTTAGGTATTTAAGCATAAAATTGTGTGAACGTGCATTTTTTAAGCATAAACCCACCTTTTCTGTTGAAAATATAGTATGTTATGTCGATCATCGGATCTCATCAATAATAATTTTAAGTATTACCTTCTCTTGAAAAGCTGCCTTATCAACCCTTCTTGCTTTCAGCAACTTCTCTATGTTCTCATAGAAGTTCAAATCAATTAACAGAGACGTAAAGGGTGAATAGCTCTTAAAATTTCTAGCATTTCCATCCTGAAAAAAGTATATAATACAGCGTTAACCTACAACAGATTCATTAATGTATATCTCACCAGCATGTCATACAAAGGTTTAAAAAAAAGTACCTCTTGAGTATCCGTTGTGTAAGTAACATTATTCTAAAGCATTATGCGTCGCTAAGAGGGAAAAACCCGTTCCATATATAAAGCTGCCCAAAGGTCCAAGTAAATTTCATTTGGAATGCAGTTCATACACATTTCCGTTGCAGCTTTCCTGAAAATAAATCAATTGCGTGCAGGTTTATTTGATTGAACCACAATTATAAAGTCCTCATACATCCCCTCATCAGTGTTGAAAATTGGATTGCACATTATCTTCCCAAGAAACATTTCAAAAATGCATCACCACATTCGTCCTGCATTGACCACATTGACCTCAGTAACCCATTACCAACCTGCCTGTGTAACCCGTACCAAGCTCAATACAAAGTCATCATACGTAACATGGTACTTTAACCCATTCTTTCTCGGCTAAGGCATTGTAAAAACATAAAGGTTCATAAATAATAGACTTAACTAACAAAGCTAATAAAATTATAATGAATGATCAAAGCAATCTATGTAATAATACATGGTATTGATACCTGGAAAATCGCAAACGCTAATTTGAAGTCTGTACAATAGAAGTCAACTCCCTAATTATCATTCCCTTCTCACCTGCAAATAAAAGGTTCAATATGTGTGATTATCTTAACAGTGGTGCTCCAATTCATATTTGGTTCATACATACATTTCATCAAACAATTTGTGGGCATACGAAACATGACTTACATGGATTTCACATTTAGTTGTTCCCAAAGCTCTTGTGCAAGCGTTCCTCTGAGTTAAATGCGTAGTTAAGTGCTGTAAATTGTAATTATGGAGAGACACTCATTGTTATGCTTTGAGGTTTTAGTGTAGTGTTTGGTTGCTGTGACAGAGGGGAACTTGATGCCTACATTCATAAAATATATCTTATGAAAATTACTCTATTGAGCATTAGCAAGATTACCTCTGATGCACCATGCTAATAACTCTTATGCAATCCATTAAACACCCTTTTTGCAGCCAATTGAAGTGCATTGCTGCGAAATAGATTGAAAAGTCACATTGATTAGCATACATAAAAGAAAACAATTTTTATAAATGTATTAAATTGAATCTGCAAAAAAAAATAGATATATTAGATTGAATCCATTGAATCTAGTACGGCCATGCCACCTACAAATAACAATTTAGGATTTGAAAACCCATTAGAAACAAAGACTGAAAACAATTTTTATCAAGGTATTAAAATTGAATCTGCAAAAATAATATATTAGACTGAATCTGCAAAAAAAAAAAAAAAAAAAAAAAAAAAAAAAAGAATCACAATTGTTGTACTATATGATTCATATCTAAACCATAATTTTTTTTGAATATAAGCGATAATTACCGATTTTAAGGTTTGGACAGCAAAAAAAAAACACATCACAATTGCTGCAATATGCACATTTTCAACGACATGAATATGATTTCCCCCAAAATTTTTCTAGGGTTTTGCTAAAACACAATTAAATTGAACATAATTAAATGAAAATATATTATAATGGAATCGCTACTTACCAATTGTTCCATGTGGACAACATAGAAATCACTCGCACAGTGATACAACGATTATGGTGTTTTAATTTGTACTCCAAACGCTTTTGAATCTCGTTGTCAAAGATTTAAAGACCAAATCTTCTTCTTTTTTTTTTTCTTTTTCTTTTTTTTTTTTTTTTTTTTTTTTTTGAATCGCTTAGAAATTGGTTCTATTGAAATTGACTGAATTGTTATTGAAAGTGATTTTGAGTTGGTATTGAATCTGATTTTGAATGTTATGAGGAGCGTATACAGTCTTTAAGGAGGAGGTTTTGAATCAGGAGCGTATGATTTTTAATGATAATGATAATGATAATGAATGATAATAATCACCATCCAAAAATAGGGTCTCCATGCTGTTATTTGAGCTTTGACTTTGCAACTCTTTGTTTGACCACATTAAATCAATACCGGAAGTATTAAGAGTTAAATGGATGCTCATCGGGTCTAATTATAGAAAGTGCATTAATATCTTTTTTAATACGCGTACTTCAGGGCGTTTGTACAAAAGCTTATTTTATAATATAGTATAGATATAGATATATTATATTATGCCTACTTTAAACAATTAAAATTAGGCAGTGCCAAACAATCAATTGGTCGATGAGGATCATTATTCAATAGCAATAAAGAAAAAAGTATATTTAGGTAAACTAATACAACACACAACAACAAAATAAGAAAAACTATTGTAGTTACATGGATTTGAATGAGTGATTCGACGTCTATGACCGGAGAAAAACGGTCATAGAAGAAAGACATTGGTGGAAAGAAGGGTATAATTGACACATTAGAATTAAACTAGACGAGTACCCGTGCATAGCAACGGGATTTTATAGCGACACATAGTTTATTGATAAAAAAAGTTTATAGGTTATAAATGAAAAATAGTAAAAGTTTGAAGATTTGGGAATTAAACATAATGTTATGAAACCCGGTTCGACCCGGTTGAACCGTTCCGGTTGAAAATTTGGTCGATTTAAACCGGGTCAACTTGCTAGGTTGGGTCGAAAATGGGTCAAATTAAACCGGTTCAACCCGTCGGGTTTGAAGCGTCCCGGGTCAACCCGGTTTGTGATTTGTATTAATTGTTTTAATTGGTTATAAATGAAAAATAATAAAAGTTTGAAGATTTGGTAATTAAACATAATGTTTTGAAACCCGGTTCGACCCGGGTGGTTCAACCGGTTGAACCGTTCCGGTCGAAAATTTGGTCGATTTAAACCGGGTCAGCTTGCTAGGTTGGGTCGAAAACGGGTCAAATTAAACCGGTTCAACCCGTCGGGTTTGAAGCGTCCCGGGTCAACCCGGTTTGTGATTTGTATTAATTGTTTTAATTGGTTGTACATTGTGTATAAATCATTGTACTTTTAAGTAATGGGGTGTTTTAATAAGAGTATTAATTACATTTCATAATTTCCTTTAATAAAATTTTTCAACATTTCACATTCCTTGACTTTTCACTTTTCCACTTTGACCATTTTTCCTTTATAGGTAGTATAGATGATAATTATCTTGTATGTAGAGTTTTAAAAAATATTTTAATACTTGATTTGGATATATTAAATATTTAAGAAAGATATATATGCAATTACTAGTATGATTTTAAGCGGGATATATATCCAATTATATGCATTTAAAATGATATATATATCTATACATGCACTTCCTCTTATATATTATACTAGTTAATGTCCGTGCACGCGTGAGGTTTTTTTTAAATTTTCAATAATGTATTTTTATTTATTTAAAAACAAATAGCTTAATTTTTTTTTCTTTATTATTATTATTATTATTATTATTTTTTTAATTATGATTCTTAATTTTGACTTATAATTATGTTTGATGTACATTGTAAAAGTTCATATATAGTACTTTTCATAGACACGGTTCATCTTTATGTACAGACTTTAACTACTACATGTTGTGTTTGTGTATCGATAATTTAGTATTATAGCCCGAGCTCGAGCCTAAGGGGCTGTTTGATAAAATAAAATGATTTAGCGCTGAATGATTTTGTTCCCTGAATGATTTAGAAGCTCTGTAGGATTTGGTTTCGACTGTTTGATAGCTAGTGTGAATTGACATTCTGAATGACGAGAAACACGATTTTAATATTTATCATGCCAATTATTTTCATAGTTAATTATTTGGGTACAATAGCATTTTTTTCACTTTAACAATACAAAACTAAATATTGAAGGAAAAACAATATACAAGAACCAGCGTACTCGAGGAAAACGGTATATACAAATCTATTAGATCATGACCAATTTTGTCATCAGTGTGTCAGCAGCCACTATGTACGAATATTATATACTTGAAAAAGGAACATGACATTATAAAATGAATTAATGAAGAGAGGAAATAATAAAATGATTTATAAAAAGAGATGTAGAAAAGAATGTCGTGATTTCATTCGCTGAATCGTTTAGGGAGAATATTTTGAAGAATCGGTAAGCGTGATTTCCCTCATTCAGAAGTCACATTAGTTATCAATCAAACACAATGTGTTCTGTACGTTTCAGCATTCAGTGCTGGGCCATTCCATTAAGAGCCAATCAAACACCCCCTAAGTTGCAAGTCATTTATTAATCGAGCTCGAGCCCGAGCTTTACATACAAAGCTCGATTAAGCTCACGAGCCTAAACGACACTAGGATATTTTTAGTATTATGTACAGACTTTAACCACCACATGTTGTGTTTGTGTATCGATAATTTAGTATTATAGCCCGAGCTCGAGCCTAAGTTGCAAGTCATTTATTAATCGAGCTCGAGCCCGAGCTTTACATACAAAGCTCGATTAGGCTTGCGAGCCTAAACGACACTAGGATATTTTTAGTATTATGGTTTCTCCTCAAGTTCGGCCTTTAACTCAGCAACTACATCAAGTGTCGTCGTGAACTTAACTGGGGAACTGAGGCAAGATAATGGTGTAACAAATAAGCTAGGGAGATAAAAGGGTATTTTGTCATACTCGTGTATTGTACCTTCATTCACAATGTTATAAATTAGTTATGAACGAGGTGGGCGTCAGGCCGTCGCGTTGCGGCGGTGCGTTGTTTCATGTCGTTGATCTTGCATGGCTTTTTTTGCAAGTAGAAGGTGGGCCGTTTTTTGTATTACATACATATTATGCGTCTTCCCACTAACTGTTACAGGGATTTGTTTGTTCGGTGAACATCTCATTATGAAAAAAAAAAAAAAAAAAGGTCCGGAACCAACTTTCAAATAAGCGTAACTTCAACATTACATTCAATCACACGACATAAATGTTCAGAAAAATAAAACTACAATTCTGCATTTGTTCAAAATAAATTAACAGCCAAAAAATTTGTAAAATGGATAAATAGGCGAGTCTTGTTACCTGTACTTTACACAGTAAGTCATGCAGCTACTAATTAAGAATACTATCTGAGATGGGTTTTTCGTCTCTATATACGCATCGTTATTTCACTTGGTAAGATGCGAACTTCCGACAACGCTGCATAGTCACAATCGCATTACTTATCAATAAACTATAAATAATAACTGACATTTCATACATCAAATTGAAAACCCAACAGTTAAACATGAAAGCAGATGGTGGCTTTGGACAGTGTTTATATATTTAAATTTACATGTACATTGATTAATTAAAAAAACACATTAAGTATAGTATTCCAGGTTTCCTACAATGGGAGTGTTTGGCATTAAATTAATCACATATTTTTTCTGCCAATATAAAATACTTAGACCCCCCACGACTGCTATTTACTTCTTCTATTGATACCCAAAAAAATGAACATAGAATGTAAGTGAAACTGAATCTTACATGCTATACTTTTACGGTTGCAAAGCATCACAAAGCTCTTTATAGCAACAGTCGCCAAATTTTGCAAATTGATTAGTTAAAAACAACCGAAGGATAAGCAGTTATTGGCTTTTGAGAATTCGGTAAATTAAAATGCAACAATGAGACAATTTGATGATATTCAACAAACTATGAATGAATATACAACTACTATGTATACAAAACTGACACCGGTTATGACATTGCTATTGTTCACTTATGAGGTTTAAGCATTGAGTTTATCAAAACTAAAAACATTTAAAGGACCTAGCTACATTTAAAGGACCTGAAACGTGTGCAACACAACCAACAACAAACGTGTTATAAGCAACGTTTGTTTTTTGAACCGAGTTGCCACTACCACTACCAAAAAGAAGGGGTCGCCCTAAAGAAAAATGTTGCAACACTCATAAGGGAGAAGATGAAAACGTTCCAGAAAGCTACCAACCTATCTTTTGGCCAGATCATATACACGTGTCGTCTAAAAAAAGGACCTGGCCTGGCCTGGTTACAGAGCCCCAGATGATGCCAGTTTTGGGCTAGCGAACAGGCTGCTATTAAAACGGCGTCATTTTAATCCCCCTAATGTATAAGCTGAATACGCCAGCATCTTGGCTAAAGTTGCCACACCTGGATGCTTAACATACTTACCCTGTAGGTTGTACCGGTCGGTCAGCTGATACAATGGCGTTATCTCCACCAGCAGCACCATCCAAACCCATTAGATTGGCAACACGTATTATCGCTAACAACTAACATAGAAATACTTTATTCAAATAAAAATCTTACCATGTAATGTTTGAAAATCATCCAAAATGGGTCTTTAATGCTACTGATGCTGAAAGATGGTCAAAATTGTGTACCTGTAGAACGAAATAAATAAATATAAATACTAAAATAAAATTATACATTCTCTAAAAAGCCAGAAACACCATTTCACTACCAGAGTACATAATCGGGCTTCTTGTTGTTGTTGGTTAGTAGCATTGTTGTAGGACATGAACAACTCTTGTAACGAACCGTCGGCTGACTGTTGAAGATGTGAGCTGAAGGCTTGTGTGACGCATATGAACGCCAGTTTCATGTAAAATGTCGGCAGCCTTATCTAGTCTTTGGCTTGTAGTTGCTGCAGCAATGGTTTAGAAGAAACTAAATTCATTTATAGTATCAACCATATGCTCTAATGCAGTACTAAACAGCACTGCATTTACTTTGAAGACTTTGAAGGTTGTTTATGTTACCGAAGTATTGTGACACAGATACCGTTTGTGGCTTTTTTTAGTATCTGCAACAACACGTTCAAAAGGTTTAGAAAAATTGAAACCATACTTTATATCTTATACCAGTTAGAGTTTTTATTATCGCTAACGACATAATTACAATTACATACTTGCATTCTGAAGTAGATTATCTCCAGTTATTGCTGCACCGGTGGCTATAACGGGTCATTGTTCAAACATCCGTTCTTCGATACGAACATTTTCTGCAATATCGTCATTAGCTGCAATGCATATAGACTCGAGCATCAAAATAACAATTTAGAACTTTAATATAGTAACAGGCGGTACCAACATGAGTTAAATACTCGAATAAGTATATAAAAAATTATGTAGTGGTCAACCTGCTACAAATATTTAGCTTGCCATTTATTTTGCAAGACCACTCAAATACCAAGTTATTATAGCACCATTATATAGTATACTTAAGAACCTAAAGACGTTACGTATCACATCACAAAAACCTCCAAGTGGTGATAATAGCTATGAAACTACAGAATAATACTCGTAGGTGTGTCCTATATGCCGATGACTCTTTTGTGTAAAGGTAGGCTATATATACAACTATCATCACACGAACCATCTAAAACATTGCAAGCATTTTAAGTAACTCTTAAATCACCAAAGGGAAACTAAAACAGATCAAACAAAAATACAGCATGCAACTTGTGTCTATTTTACTTTAACGTCCGTGCCTTTCAAAACATTCCCGTACGCGCTAAAAGCTTCTCGCAAGGTGGCATCATCAGTAGCCAGCGACAATCCTGCAACAAAAAAATCACTATAAATATACATGCTCCCAAACTCACATCAGACTCCTATACATATTAAAATTACCTCCAACAAAAACTTGACATTGTAATGTAGCGTCTTCACCACTCTCTTCATATTGAAAGAATAGAAACTTGCAGAAACTTTTTTTTTAATTATTTTGTTCCCACACAAAAACCACCCATACAGCCTCAAAACTTCCCGTGGTCTCTACACTGCGACACACATGAGCGCAATTCCCCCAATACATGTTATCTAAAGGAGGTTCTGCATAGTTAACAAAAATACAAAAGTAAGTGAATAAGTAGCTGAAAAAAGTTTCGGAACACAAAAAAAAGAAGAGTAACCCAAAAGAAAAGCCGAGAAAGTTTAAGAAAGAAAAAAGACAGGTAATAATAATCTCACTTGTCGTGGGGCGTTGAACATCTGAATCCACTATTTCTACATGAATTGTCTGTCTTATTTTCTGCCGCTTTGTTAATGCCTGTGACAACAGCAACCTTAAAATCATTAATATAATCTAAATTACGGAAGAAATTTATGTGAAGAATATCATAATAAGACTATAAGAGGGTGTTTGGGATAGCCGGTATTATTGGGTTATCCGCTTATTTTCATGCAGATAATCAGTAAGTTTTGATAACCCAAAATTCTAATATTTGGGCTTCTGACATGCATGAGAATTAGACTGACCAAGATTAAGTGAACAAAATTACCTTAAAGATGTACATGTCCGACTTCTAATTTGAACGTTCAGCACTAAAAACTGCCGGTGCCATTGACCCAGGCTGTTTCCGGTTTTGGGTTGCTTTTTAACCAAAACAGGTGCTATAAAAAATATGCGTTAGCCCATAATTAACACATAAGTGGTATACATAAATATAAAGACAATCTTACTTTTCATCGACGATGACGATATCTCTTCTTGTTTTAGCTTTCTGCCTTTGTCTTTGTTCTCTAATATATGACCTGGAAGGTTGACAAACCATTACAGACATTATGCCGTTATTATGTTTAATAACTTACATAATAATGAAGAAAAAATACCAAATAAACGGCCATCATACCATTACGTAGTACACTCATTGCTTTCATTTATAGTGTACTTTAGGCTTTCCAAGAAGAAAATGGTGTCGTGTACTGTACTGCGATAGTTGGTGGTTGCTGATTAGTGACGGTTATCGAAACTAAATAAGAAGGACAGACTCATTTACCTTTTATTATGTAAATAGCCATCTTCGACAAAAAGCTCCATCAAAGCCAATTGCAACAGGAATTAAAATGAAATTGTCAACTAAAAATCATGACTTTCATCTAATCAAAATCAAAAAGTAAGTAACTAAATTGCAATTTCATATCCAATAACCAAAAATCATGAGCTGAAGTAACCCAACATGAAGCGAGTTACTGGAAATTGATTCCACATCATACCATTCCATCGCAAAGTTTGTCACAACATTTACGGCTCTGCATTCGATTGATCCCGCATATAACAAATAAAACAATAACACACCAAGCATCCTACAACAATCAAATATATATTAAAAAGAAACCGTTTAAGTTACTTACATTTTTTGTTCTTTTAATGGTGACTTTGGCTATAAAATGTATCCCTTCCTCGTAACGAATCTCCAAAACCACCATCACCACCACCACCATACGTTTTGCAGCCGCCTATCACCAACCAAAATCCTACGAATAAAAAAACTACAATTTTTTTATATAAAAACTAAACTAAATACCCATTAATCTTTATTCCACAGTAACATGTCATCTTAAAAAAACCTGTTAGTTAACCCGTTTTAATTAACAATTCCAAACATCACCTAAAACCTTAAAACACAACAAAAGCAAATTCATGAAACCAATAACATCTAATGAAACCATAAAAGCATACCAGTCCCAGCCTCTCCTTTACCCAATAATCACTCACTTTGCACCGTTGATCATTCTCCCAGAGTTTTGGCTTTCAACAATTTTCAGAACCAAAGATTTGTTCTCATCAAGGTACTGCATAAAAAATCAAGTAATTAACACCTAATATTCGATAATTTCAATTAAAAAAAAAAGTTTTAAGATGAAATAATACCTTGATTCACAAAACATGACGGAATAATTAGATTCAGGAACCGATCTTTCATTCTTACTCTAACATAAACACCAAAAACAAATACAAAATATACCAGCATCCAAGCAGTCATGTCTTGTTCTTCTCCATCAATCTTTCCAACTTAACCTTAACAACCCTTCCAATGATTTGAAATAAGGTAAACCGAACTGATCGATACTAATGAGAGAGAGAGAGAGAGAGAGGCGGTGAGATTAGTGTTTGTGTGTGTCGAGATACCACGAAGAAGATAGCTATGCAGACTCAGGCGGTGGCATCGTTAATATCAAACCGAGAAAAAAAAAACAAAAAAAAAAAGGGCTAAGATCTTGGCCTGGACAGCTGGGCTGCGCCATTGAGACGAGATCAAAACGACAGTATGTGCGTCGTTTTCGACGCTGCATTATATATATAGTAATTATAAAGTAGAATGTGTTATGTGTATGTCACATACCTATATGCATAGGAATTAATACTAGCTAATACGGGTGACAATGCATGCATAATTTGGATAGTTGACTGTTTGAGTTTGTTTTGGATCAGTTTTGTGATTTTTTTTTTCAGTGTTGCAGTTTAAGTATTTTATCATTTGCGCAATGTATAGATTGAGTAAAAATGCATATCAAAGTCAGCAAATTTCTTTAAGGTTTAGATCACTAAATAGCGACGTGCTTTCTTTAAGAATGTATAATCTCCAAGCTAAAAGCGTATAAAATCTGATGTTGGTTTGATAAAGTTCATACATCATGATCGATCATACACCAAAATGTCATTAAAAAGATATTAACATATGTTTTTTTTTGGCAATTTCATATCTCCTCTCTTTTTAGTTGGAAATTTCAATTATTTCAATTCCAAACAAGCATTAAAAATATTGTATATTCAATACTTACACTTTATGTATGTATGAAATTAATCATGAAAGTTGGGTGATTTATGAAATTATCATTTTTTTACTAAGATCTTTGATCTTTTGATAACTTACTAATTAGAAGTCTTGAGCACACGTATCAAACCTGGTAAATCAGTAAATCCTTTCGTTTCAAGAAAGTTATTTTGAATACGTTTTGACTGTTTGCATGAAATTAAACTTGGTTCAAACTTGAAGACTCTCATAATTTAATAATGATAATCGCAAACTTTTTGCCAACTTGATCATTCTAGTAATTTACGCAGGACCACGCAAGATACGTCGAGCTTAAGCCAACAAAAAAAATAGTGATAGTTATTTCCCAGTAAAAAAACCAATAAGTTCTATGTGATGATTTTTTTTTTTTTTTTTTTTTTTTTTTTTTTTTTTTTTTTTTTTTTTTTTTTTTTTATGTTGATTGTGTTAAAAACTTATGTTTTCTGTTTTCATCAGGGTAAATGACATACAAAGTCATTCTGAACCTATAATTCTTTTAGTTTTACTCATCATAACATCATATGTACTCGCATTTTCTTCACGAATCACGACTAAAATATATATAACATCCAATTACGTGATAAACATGTAACATGTTAATGTTGGTTTTATGGACAATAAATTAATAAGTGTATGTTAGGATCGAACTCGAGACCACGGGATTGCACACTTTACGTATGATGGATTAATGTTTAATAATTTAATATAAAATGTTGTATTTAATTATTAATTACACAAAACGACTAACGACCGTTAGTAATTAACGGAAATTGACTAACGGAAAAAGATAAGGACTGTGGATGAAAAATAGAGAGCAAGAAGGATCTAGAACCCTTGTGGGTTGTGTGATCCGATCGGCCAAGGTGAAAACCCAAGCCCAAACCCTATCTTGTTCCCTAAGTTTTGTTATCCTATAATAAAAGCAAAGTCAATGGTTTATTTTTTCAAGTTTATTGTACTGAAAAACTTGTTTTCTCTCCTCTTTGAGCTATTCGGCCGGTCAATCCCTCCAAAGGGTCGATTGGATTTTATTTTCAGAAAACAAATTTTGTTTTGTGTTTCTTTAACTAGCATTAACTTTAATTCGTTAATAGTACGTGTGTACAAGAACATGGTACAAATACACTATTGTTTGTATCTTGGATTGAATTGAAAAAGAGGTAAGGGTCAATTCTTATAATCCACATAAACCCTAATTAGGGTTCATCATTATTGCTTGTTGAAGATTGCAAAGAGGTACGCATACGATTTATTATTCGGTTAATTAATTTACAATTATATTCCTTACGCTTCCGCACTTGCTTTGATGTTTATGTGTTTAATTTATGATATGTCATGTTATTAAATTCCAACAGTGGCATCACGAGCCTTGTATAATGTGTAATTAATTACCGAAACACGTAAAAAACGAATAATTGTTATGTGTTTATTATATATGTCGTTTTCTAGGGTTTGGAAAAATTAGAAACCCTAATTTTTTTAGGGGCCGATTTGCCCTAATTCGAATATTTAAAAAAAAAAGAAAAAAAAAAGAAAAAAAGTTTTTAATTGAATTAGGAACCATATGATTGCATGATATAATTACGTGTTAATTGTATGCGATCTTGTGACAACGTGTTATAATTGTTATGAGAAATCCATGATAAAACATGCATGTTTGTCATGGATTATTGTCTATATGATTTAATTGTTAAGATTGGTTATATGAATTAATTGTTAAGTTTTTATTCACATGTATTGTTTTGATAAATCTTGAATTGGGGAAGACCTCAATAAAATTAATTAATCAATTATGTGCAATATGACATATTTTTAGCTATGGTTTACGCAATCGATTCATCGATGCTTGTGGTTCACTTGCCTTTGTAAGTGAGAGCAATAGTTAATATATGCATTATTTAACCTAAAATTGATTATTAATAGGGTTTATAAAATAAGTTTGCATGTGGCTACTTGTTTTACACATATTAATAGTTAAGTTATGTGCGCATTGTTTAGTTGTTTATTTTTTATTTTTTGTATGACAAGTTGTAAGCAAAGAGTAATTTTGAATAGAAAAATAAATTTGACTAATTAATGGTGAAATATGATTTGTTTTTAAGAATTAAATTTTCAAAAGTTTAATTGAATGATGAATTTTTTGTACCAACTAGTTAGAAAGGCTCATACGATTTGACAAACTGTGTGAGAGATATAAGGAGGGTACGCATTAAATTGTGACCTTAAAGAAACAGGTTTTTAATTAGCTTTATGCTAAACATTTGTTTCTCCGCTTCTTTGTGCGTCATATTGGAGTTACCTACGACTATTTTTTTATGTACAAAATAATCTTAAGGGTGAATTGACCTCAATTCCACGCGCCACTTTTGTGGTAATTATCTGAATAACTTGGGTCTTTTGACTCATGCAGTAGTACGATATAGTGGATGATAATTGAAGGTAGTTCTTTGATTAGTGAACCCAATACCTCAATCAAAACTTTGTTAATTTAATCTTAGTGAATTGGTTAATAATAAATGTTTTTTTTATTAAAACCTATGTTATGAAGTTGTATGCATGCTTCTTCATACATATTTTGTTTCCATACATCAAAATTACTACCCTTAAGTTTAAGTTTATGCCATCTAATTACAAGAAACACTTGAAGTTTCAATTTAGCCTAAGTGAGACCTTAGCTAGATTGTAATGACAAGGTGAATTTTCATGATTACGTGAGACCGTACATGATAATTTACAGTTTCTATATTAGACAACTTAATTGAGATAGCTAGTGAGATCTATTACTCAAGACATAAGATGGGGATAAAACATGATTACATTGCAACTAGATTTGGAAATTGTAAATCCCATAATAATCTAGGAATTGAAAAATGTTTGTCAATTATTGTTCGACAATTACCTTGTTGAATACTATCATTACTAGCAGATCAACTGATGTAATGGTACTATGTCAATTTGGATCCTAGCTTTAAGAAAATTTTATGGTTTATATGAATATTAACCAACGTGTATTTAATTTTCTTAAATATTTTATTATCGAAAATACTAAAATTGAATTTTGTTAATTCTTTGAATTTATTAATGCAACATTAAACCGTAAACGTAGTTTGGGCTTTGGTAAATTGATCTAGTTCTGTTTTCAAACAAATGTTTGATTAAGAAAAATTTACTTAAAATACAAACAAAGTCTCCTTTCCATGAAGAAGAGTGAGACAGAATCATATTCCTTTCATGAATAAAAATGGTATGATAGCAACATTAGAATTGTCTAAATTCTAAAATATAACTCATAGCAAACTTTAATAGTTAAGAGAATTACACATTTTCCATAGAGATTTCATCACCGTCATTCGGTGATTAAATTCTTTTGTAACAAATATGATATTTGGTTAACAAGAAAATATGTATGACACTTTATGAGTTATTAAAATTAGAAGCTGTACTAATTACCGCTAAAATGGTAAAAGACAAACTAGTATATTTATCTAGTTGTTTTGCTTTGACCATTTATAGGTGCTACATACCATTGTAGGTATGGTAGACCTATTAAGTAAGAAATTGCATGCTTAATTTTCAAGTTAATAGCATTGATGGATAGTCCATCATCTACGTAGTAGAATACACTTTTTTATTACCTAAGTAATTGTTACGAATGGGTTTTCTCAAAGATGTAGGAAAGTAAATAGCACGCTATTTTCTTTTTCACTGGTTAATGAAACACTTACAATGTTGTCAAATCCAGTGGGAGCATTGTGTTCTTATTACTGAATAAGGAATTATTATAATGATCTCTAATTCAGTGGGAGCTACAAGCTTTGTCATCTTGGTAGTAATCTACATTATCTCTAGAATGTCTCAAAATAATTACTTTCCAAATATAGACACTCATATTTTCAAGGATAGTCATGTGCGTTTCATTGTTAATTAAGTAGTTCTATATCTACTAATTATGCTAATATCTATGACACAATCATATTGATCACATAAACAAACGTGTGTCGTGTTGTTTATCTGCTACATGATGTTGATCCATGCACAAGTGGGAGAAATCTTTATTGTGTACAAGGTACAACACATAGGAATATGATTTAAAGGATTCTCTTGACTGCAAGGTAAGAGACTAACGTTCTAATATGACTTATACACATCTAATCCAAGAAACACTTGGTGTTGCAATTTATGTTATGTGAGAGCTTAGCTAGATTGCAATAACAAGGTAAATTTCCATGTTACGTGAGACCGTATCTAGAAAATTTGCAGTTTCTAAATTAGACACCTATTAGAACGTTATGTGAATATGATAACAAGACTACTTCAATTTGAATATTTATGAATTCTTGGAATGACATAAATGAATGAAGTAATCTAATACTACTTCAATCTGAATATTTATGTATTCCTGAAATGTCATAAATAATAAAGAAATAATGTAGTCCTACATTATTGTGAAGAAATAAATTAACTTGAAATTACCGATGAAACAAAATGGTGGTGTTCATGATTACTTTAGTTATACATGTTTATATCTTATTATAAACATGAAGTCTTTTAAATGTTACATGACTTTTAATAATCTATACTACATATAATGGAGGAAGCACTCTCTCTCCAAAATTTTAAGACTTACAAGAAATTAAGCATGTTTTACAACACTTTAATGCACACAATTTTAGACTTACAACAAAATAAGCATAGTGTACAACAAAATAAACATGGTGTAATTTTCAGACTTACAACATTAATGCTATTAAAGTGGTCAATGTTATTAATGACTATAATGACTACTACATACAAGAAAAGAAACATAGTGTACAACACTTTAATGCACATAATTTTCAGACGTACAAGACAAGAAGCATATTGTACAACAAAACACCACATTAATGCTATTTAATGTAGTCAATTAATTAACTGGTCAATAAATACAATTTATACAGTTATTAAAACACCCCTTACATAAGAAATACAAATTATCAAGCATATTGTACAACCAAATTAAACACAATTACTGCATTAAATTTCACTAATACAAATAATAAAGCACATTATACAAATATTCAAGCCCGAACGGGCAACGGGCTAAATTTGCTTGAGCCCGAACGGGCGCGGGCCAAACGGGCTCGAGCCCGAACAGGCACGGGCCAACGGTTCGAACCCGAACGGGCACGGGCTATACGAAATTCTTGATATCCGTAATTTTATTGTCAAAAAGAACATAATAAACTAAAATACATGATTCACCGGAAAATTTTATTTCAGGGTACCCGCCGCCGCAACGCGCGGGTACCCTGCTAGTATAAAGTAATATGTTAATTTGTTATGTCTTCTTAATTAAGACATGTACATGAAGTCATTGATAAATGACTTATAACGTATAATGGGATTATAACAATTTATGTCTTCTTGTTGAGACATGGATATGAAGTGACTTATTCAAAGAGTACTTATGTTATAAAGCATGCAATTGGCTTAAAAATGCTATTGTACCATAAAGTTGAGTTAGTTAGTAAATAGATAAGCCAAAAGATATATGTTTATCTTACACATTGTTAGATTGTCTTACAATATTAATTCTAATGAAATACCACATGTTTATCGTATGTTCAGTTAGGAGAATCAAACTCTTGTTGTAGCATTTGATTCAAGATAATTATATTTTCTTTTCTTCCAAAAGATATCAAGGTTAGAAAATTGAGTATGGATTGAATATACTCAATAAGACTCCAATCTAGAAGATTAATAAGACACCATTATATTATGGAATGTGATGAATCACATCAAATCTTAAAATGAAGTTATGAATTTGTTAAAATGCTTATGAGTAGGTTATTAACAAACTAATGTCAGGAACTGTCAATGTGTATTTGTAATGTCCCAAAAAGAGAACATTGTATTGTTGCTCTATTTGCTGAGTATTTATAGATAGTCTCTAAATTACAAAAGGCAAGTGGGAGTTTTATCTTAAAAAGATAAAATTACAAGATACATAATCTTCTCAAATACACTAGTAAATATCATGATGAGGCTAGACATGTAAATGTTAACCTCAAGATGATGGAATTCTCATTCATAAATCTGCAAGGATATCTCAGATATTTGATTAATATGCTGAGGATTATGAGTTATAGGATTATGGTAAACTTGATAATCATTATGATGCATTACCAAATATTGAATTGGGTAAATTACTCATACTATGAATGTTAAGATGTTGTCCATAAAGATAATCAATTTTTAGAAACTTGGTTTATCTTAATAGTTAGACTAGAGAATGAAGATGAGTTTCTTTAAAGATTAGGTAACCCTAGTGGTTTAAATCTTTGTGTAGAAATCATATGGACAATATTGTACACATATTTAATGCATGTCTTGTAACAAGATTGTGGAAAACCAGAATGGGGGGTTGAATAGTTTTACCGGTTTTTAAGCTCTTTTGAAAACTTCTTAAAAGTCTACTTATTGAAAACCTTGATTCGAATCTTACGTGTAATCAATCAACACCAATATGAACTACACACTAAACTAACTAATAATAAGTAAAGTAAGTAAAGAGAAAAGTTGGAAAGATCAAACCGGGACAAAGGATTTATAGTGGTTCGGCTACGAAGCACTTCTTCGCCCTACTCCACTCCCCGAGTACCACACTCGAGAGTTTCAAGCACTATGTCAACAACCTCCCTTAAGGCGGAGAAAATCGTACACGTAGCTTATCCTATTTCCAACACTAAGCTAGATGTCGAGTGCTAATCTTAGCTAGCACCAATCTACCAAGATCCACTTGATCAAACACACGAGCCCAATGGCTTCAAGAGATCACCAAGATCTCGACACGATCACAATGATCAACACTCAGTCAACTAACTCTATCCTATCGACCCTTGATCTTCTTGATCAATCACACAAGCCCAATGGCTTCAAGAGATATTCACTATCTCTATAAGATCACAATGATCTTCACTCTCACTCTCACAAAGAAAAATAAACTTGATGTATGCTATGATACAACAAGGATGTAACAAATGTTACAAATAACCTAATAACTATAATTCTTATATCTTCTTGGATACCTTGAGTTCTTCTCTGGCACTTGAAGAAGAATGACAACACCTTGTATCAAATGGGATACTTTGTGTTCTTCTCTTGCTATTGAAGAGGAATGAAGAGGATCACTAGGTTGGATGATTGGATCACTCTTGAACAAAAGAAAAACTAAACTAAATGATCAAGAAAAGAAAATGGTGTGAGGGATTTAAACTCAGAAGTTTTTGTGTGTGAAAGGGTGCCTAAAATCTGTGAAGTGGTTTGGTATTTATAGGCAAAGAAAATCTGAATGTTACAGGTGGATGGCTCCACTAAATCACCCACGGCTCCACTAAATTTAGTGGAACCATGGAGCCGTCCCAGACAAAGACGCTCCATTTTTTGTCTTTTCTGGTGAAAACTTATTTGGGGAAGTTTGGAGCTGATTTTGGGGGGAAAATAGCTGTTATGTAATTTAAACTTATTTTTCCATTAAAACATTTCTTAAATATTCAAAAATAATTTGTAAGGTTTATTTTTGAAAAAAAATGTTTTGTCACATTAAAATGTGAAGTCTCAAAACCAAAATTTACTTCTTTGATCATTTGTCAAGTTTGTAAATTTGTTCTAGAGTGATTTGCGTAGAAACGAGATCTTCCGATTAAAAACTTGTTTACGTTAATTTTAACGTAACGTGATTTCACATTTTTTCATCCTCAAAACGTGAAGTAATCGAAAGATATAAATAACGTTTTTAGAACATTATTTGCATCAACAATCTCCCCCTTTTTGATGATGACAAAACATAAACTCATTTTAAGTTAAAATTAATTTTAACAAGTTTTTAATGAGTTTACTCCCATTTCTCCCCCTTTTTGTCGAAGCAAAAAGGTTGCAATGCTCCCCCTTGATGTATACTCCCCCTCATTTGGAGAACACCAAGGAATCGAGCAATGATTCGTGCTACAAAACAAAGTTAGATGACGTATATATAATATCTAACAAGTAGCACTTTTGACAAATATCCAACAAAAATTAGCTAAGTAGCCACATAAACATGAAACAACCATATTAAAGCCCATTTCATAAATATAAAGCAAATGTCATACATGAGTATGACTACAACAATGAAGCAAATTAAATAACAAGAAGACACATAAACATCAATAGTAGTATGAGACTTCAAGATTTGCTTCAAATGGCAAAAGGGGTCCTAAGCTTTTATTGGTGAAACTAAACATAAGTATGTTTAGTTTGGGCTATTGTGTGGTGGTGGAGGTGAAAGGATGATGTGGCCTATTGGTGGTGTGAGGAGATGCTCAAGGTATGAGAACCTAAAGCTTAAC
The DNA here is from genome assembly GCA_021014915.2 of Artemisia tridentata subsp. tridentata. NCBI lineage: Eukaryota > Viridiplantae > Streptophyta > Magnoliopsida > Asterales > Asteraceae > Artemisia > Artemisia tridentata. Next base: position 76,527,144 of record CP139509.1, read on the forward strand.
TCATCTCTAAGGCTCATGATGAGATTTTGGTTGTGGTGGCAACAAGCACAACTCAAGGTATGTTGTTGTAGGGGATAAAGAATGGGATGACCCATTAAAGGTTGTGGTGATGGTGATAGTGATGAGGATGATGTGTTAGTACCAAGTTCAAATGGTGATGTAGGTGATAGGGTTAGTGTGAGAGCTAGAGGTTGTGTTGGACTTGGTGGGGTTAAGGATGATGAAATCCTAAAGTTGGAGGATGATGATGTGGTTGACCTAGTTGTGGTTGCCTTAGATGGAGCTAGAGGTGTAGAGATTGATGAGGTTGATTTGGTTGAGGTAATTGGTGTGTGTACATCATCATCATCATCTAAGGTGAGATCAATGAGAATCATCTCATTTGTTGGTTTGATGTTAAGCCTTGGTTTCTTGGCTTTGTGTGAAGTGGTAGCAATGGTGGAAGACATGATGGTTGTATGGTGAGTGTGATAGAGGTAAGGATGGAAATGTATGATGTTAGCTTATATAGCCAAATCAAAACATGCAAAGTTGGATGGATTGTTGGATTTGGGGATTTGGGTGTATAGGAATCAGGTTATGTTTGCAGATTTCCAGGAAAAAGAAAGTCAAAAAGTGGAAGAGAACAGTTAATTTTGTCTTCCAAGGGCACGGTACCACTAAAGGTACCACGGCACCACTAAATTTAGTGGAGCCATGGCCTCCAGTTGACCCTTTTTCCAGGTCTGCAGGTTCTAGGCTGCCTAAATGGGGAAATTCTGGGGAACCCATTTGCTGCAAATCTCAAAGCCTCAATCTACTAAAGAATAATCACATAGAATTCCTAACACTAGTCTCAACTAGCAACTAATATCATCATGTGATCATCTATGCATTTAGGCAACTATTAAGCATGCATCAAGCAATTTTATCATCTAGTGCATGCAATAAAATTAAAGAGAATGTATGAACTAAACAAAGCTCATAAAATATCAAGATTGATTAACTAATAAAAGTAACCAATTTCAAGTAGGAAATGTTAAGACATTTCAAGTTAGTTTATGTCAAGTGGACATTGCCATGACCTTATTTATAATAGCTTAATAATACTTAAGTCACTAGTACTACTTAAGCTAATATAATCCTATCTAGTCTTTTCTCTTCCGCACACCATCATTCATCATCGCTTGATGAAACATCATAGCACGATACCGAATCATCTTCATGATTCTCTCGAGATGATGTACATTCCCAATATAGAGATGTGTAGGTGTTTTGGGTCAAAGGAGCCATGGTGGGATTGACAAGGAGATATCGTTTGTTTTGTAGGTGAGGTAAGGAGGTCATGACAAACCGATATAGACGAGTCAACAACATGCCATAGGGTATCGCCTTATTTAGTCGACCCCTGACACCGACAATTCTCCTTGCTACGAAGTAAGCGAGATTGTATGGTTGCTCAGTGACTAGACAAAACAACATATGAGCACAACATGCCGGAAGTTGCTCACGGTTGTGAGGAAGACAGAAGACATTTTCACGGATGACTTCTATCCATCTACGTAGATGTGGGTGGATTTCATCAACATAGATTTTGAGTGGATCTAAGTCATACTCATGAGACTCACGAAACTCAATGTCACCGTTCTCTTTAAGAGAACCATGAACTTTTTGAGGAAGACGAATATGAGCTTTTATCTCACATGGAGTGGGAATGTGGGTATGGTAAGGACCGGACTCAATTTGGTGACTTGTAAGGGTTTTGAGGGACCAACCTTCCGTGTAGGAACATTGTCCATGGTTTGGAAGTCCAAGAATTTTGGCAAATTGGTCAAGAGTGAGTGAGATATCTTGGTTTTGAATTATGAATTGGATAGACAAAGTTTGATCCTCGTTATGTACGAGTTTAACTTGTCGGTAAAATTCGAGAACGAATCGAGGACAAATTTGATCATTGATCCAAAGCAAGCAATCGAATCCGATTTCTTGAAACATGATTTGGATGTGATCATGGTTGAGAAATGATGATTCGACAATTCGTCCTTCATGAAAGAGACGAGACTCTAGGTGTTGGAAACTTTGTATATGAGAAAGTGGGGTGTTAGGTTCAGTTGATGGTTTGGGAATGTACTCATCTGTCAGTTCATGATCATAATCAAACATGTGATATCTCTTGTTACCTATGAAAAATTTATCAAATATTAAGATTGTAACACCCCAACCCGGCAAGGGTTAAGATATCACGATAATGGTTTCATATCAGATCAAACAAAACATACATCTATAGTAATACAAGAAATTTCAAAGGTTACAAATGAAATACTGGAGTTACAAGGTTACAAAAGAAACTAAAACTAAATATTAAGTCTGTAAATGCAAATCCTTCTAATAGCCTCTACTTCAGAATACTATCAAAGTCTTCTAAGTCCAAAGGTCTCTCCACTCAAACCCAGCTTCCAACTAAGAACCTGCCGCAGGAAAAGAAATGCGGCTGAGCTTAAAAAGCTCAGTGAACAGATACATAAACAAAGTAATGATAACGAAACAGAAATAAGATATAGTGCAATGGGGAAATATCATAAGGTATAAATGATGTGAAGGTATAATGAACAGAATAGGATAGTAATCCACCGCGAGCCCAGACAAATCAGATATAGTAACCACATCTTCATAATCATATAGAGGGGAGACCTCTCAGATAATCAGATAATATGAGGGGTGTCCTCATTCTTCAAATGGAGTAGCTAGCTCCCAGATATATGTGAAGGGCATGTATCGCACACAGTACCAATCACCAGACAATAACAAATCATATATAGATAATCCACTAAACAAAACAGATCTAGGATGCATCCATACGCCCCTACCCAATCACATGCAGACCAAAACAAAGGGACGGTGTGTAACATCACTCCAACACACTAGAGTCACGCCATCGGTGCATCAATGACATGGCCATGTTACCTTCATGGCTAGGGTCACAAATTTTGGCTCGGGTATCAAACTAAGAGTCATGTGTCAAATCAAATCAGAAGGTCATATCCAAAGGTCCAATACAGATAGTTCATAACAGATGGTTCATATCAAATCATTTCAGAAATAGTATCAAAGGTCTAATTCAGAGTTTAACGGATCAAAGTATACAAATCAGAAATCAAATCATATCAAGGGAATAAGACACCCTTACTGAAAAAGGGCAGAGTATCTGTACCTTATTAGCAAAACACAAGAATAGAAAGCTGACAAGGATCAAGTTACTCCTTCCTCGAACCTAAAGGAGTAGAAGACAGAATTACAAATGGGTTCTTAATTTCCAATTTAGTTCGTCTTTCCATTTTAGGTAACTTCCTCTTTTTAGTAACTTTCCTCATTTAGAAATATTTGTTATTAACATTCCCGTTCATTAACTTAATGTATTAGAGATGACCATATTCATAGTTAAATGTTCATAATGTCATTTACATCAGTTTAAGGTTCATAATGTAGTTTTCATAATTTTTAGGGTTCAATATGTAGTTATCACAAATTTAGGGTTTAAAGTGTCATTATGATAAGATTAGGGTCTAAAGTGTAAATATATTCAAGTTACAGGTTTTGACAAGTTAAGTCCTTTAGTTTTAGTAAAAATAACCATTTACACCCTTTAGTTTATAAAATAAACACATAACACTCTTTTAATAACTTTTACACTTCTCACAGATTTTACACTTAATTTAGACCTGTTTTACACGATTTTTAATCCTTATAAGAACTCAGAATAAAAATTCCCAAAAATTCATAAAAGTGCCTAGATGTCTTAAGAATTTACCCAAATTTTTCCAGAATTTATTATTAAGTAAAACTATAGTTTAAAAATCCTTTGTTTCAAGTTGTCCAGATTTCTGAAAAATTTTAACATACGAAAAGTAAGCAGTTCAAAGCCCCATCAATAAAATTCATAAAAATCTGGAAAAATTCCAGAAATTCACCTATATCCCAAATATTAACCTGTTTGAATTTTAGGTCTCAAACCTTTATATATTTCAAATTAAAAATCATAAACTACAGGTGAATTTTCGTAACCCGAAATACAGTTTTGACACCCGATCTCATAAATTCAGAAAAAGTGCCTTCCCAACTCAAAAAAATACAAGGTCAATTTTCTCAGAAAGCTATTTTCTTGAATTTAATTATAGACTCCAGAAACACCAAAATTCACATAATTATCATCAAGATACATACACTTTAAATTCGGCCTTAATTTTTAACAGCAAACTGATTTCATAATTTCATGTGATCCCTTTAGGGTTTTCCATTTTCAATATTTATTTCTTGCTACAACAATTATATTTGACATCAAATCCAACCTAGGTCGATTCATATGTGTTGAATTGAAAAGAAAATGGAAGTGTTTGGTTACCTTTATAGATCGAATGGAAAAGAACAACAAAAACAGCCTTCTCGAACAAACCCTAGATACGAACACACCACAACAATTACACGATCACACTCCCACTTGGGCTGCTGAAACACCAGGATCAAGCCACCAAGAAGGACACAAAAATCCCCTTTTTGCTGCTGCTGTGATGATCGAACAGAAAAGAAGAAAAGAGGCAGCAGCAGGTCGACATTCTTTGGAGTGTTTTTAGGGTTTTGGAAAAAAGAATCGGTATGTATGTTTTAAAGATACCGTGTTTCTTGATTAGGGTATTTAAGGAATGACCAAGATTTGTGGGATTAACATTCATTGCATAATTATCTCCTTCCTTTCTTTCTTTTCTTTTTTTTTTTTTTTTTTTTTTTTTTTTTTTTTTTTTTTTAATATGGGCCAAATTTTAATAAGGTTCCAAAATAAAAATGTTGCCTATGGTGATTTATGTAGAGAGTATTTTCGTTTTGTGATTTTAATTATAATGTAAAGTTTATTGCTAAGTTTTATTAAGTACTTAGGATATTGATTATCTTAGGTTAAGTACAAATAATGTTCTATTGTATGACTTTGTATATTCTTTACAAATTTTAAAATTTGAGGGTATCTTGGCTATTTCAGATTACGTAAGTTTTAGGGTTTTACAACTCTTCCCCTTTAGAAGAAAATTTTCGTCCTCGAAAATTGAAATGAAACGAAACGGAAAACACAACGGACAGTGAACGGAAAAGTGAATGACTTGTTTCTTATGACTCTATCTTGTTGATCAAAAGCTTCGGTTTCCTCAGATAAGACATGCCATACTAACTTCAGATCAAAAGAATAATATACCAACCGCGACAGATAATCGTATTCTCTCGGAAGAGATATAGAGAATACGCCAGATTTTGACGGATATGTCGTTCACAAGAATTTGATTAGACAAATCAGATGAGAACGTACATAAAATAGATTGTTGATAACGTCATTTGACAGAAGTTCCACAACAGAACCTAAGATAGTTACCAGAAGTATAGAGATCAGCGGAACGTGTGACGAGAATCCAGACGTATCAAATCGCAAAACGGTGAAAGCAGATTACGCGTATAGGTAGAATGAATCCTAAAGTCTCAATCAGATATCAGAAATTCTAAGGTTTCTAAGGCACTCCTCGAAATATCCTATGATCACAATGAGGGTACGTCATATGACGTAAGTATTATCACGTTAGCTACTCGTCATAATACCAACATCATATGAGTATACCTTCATGATGGTCATACTTTATCTCAAGTCGTGAATAAGCATCTATCAACCACCTAACAGTCTATTCTACATCCTAGGGTTGGTCCAAATCGGTCATCACTAAGAATTCAAAATCAGGGATGCAGATCGTACAAATAACGGAACGGAATTAGTAAGCATCAATGAAGTACGTCGTCCAAAGTATCAGGTCTCCCACAATACATCAAGGTTCCCATGACCAAAACCGTCATCCAACATGCGCAGGAAGAACACTAAACGGAAATACTAATGGAGAATCCGAATCATTCAAGGATCTTATCATCAGGTAACGGAAGCTTAAGTGGTTTAAGCAGAAGTGGACACGCCATCAACAACTTCGTCCTTCACGAAAGCAACTCATCCAACCACAAATGATCATTCCAAAATCATCCACTCGAATACATGATCTCAAATCTCTTCCAAGTCTGAGTAGTCCGTCTACGCTTGTCCATCTGATCATACGGTGAGAAAGGGTGATAAACTTGAGTTTGGTCCCTCAAGCCTTCGGCACTTCTTCTTGAGACTGTGATGGAGTAACGTGGATTTCTGGCACGATCTTTAAATCTCTTCATCATCCAGTCTGCTTCCGCTCTCAATTCATCTTAGTACCACCAAGATGAATAGGGAAGTGAGACTGCATGTCTTCATCAGCTCCAGGCTCGCCATCTTGACTAAAATTTCTTCTTCTGCATCGCCAACACTTCTACCTCGTACGGAATGTCTTCACTCTTCAGGGTAGCTGCCGTTGTTGTCAACTCCAGGTCCGGCAGGGAAAATAATAGTGATAGCCAAGGTTTAACAATAGGTAATTGTAGTAGGGAGTTCAAAATTGTTTCAACCGCCAAAGGTGAGACATGGAAGGATAGTTGTCAATATTGGAATACTCAATCACCCAATTTCTTATCAGAATAGAATCGAAGTTTAACTAATCAAGGAAAGACGGATCACAAATCAAATCTTTATCATTCAAAAATGAGGGGGAAACATTCTTATACTCGTGGTCACAACCACAAGACTTCTCATAGGGACAGAGATGGGTGAAACGAAGTCAAATAGTGTCGGAAGATTTATATACGTTTATCAAAGCAAAAGACAAATAACAAAATGTGTCAAGTATATCATCGTCAGGGAGATTCTCAGAATGCCCGAAGAGGTATCAAGACGATTAACAAAAGAATCAGAGTTCGGAGTCGGAATCTTAAAATGAGGTTCAAATGGTGTTAGGCAAATTCTAGGCAATTTCCAATGATTCCAAGATTAAATTGGGTTTCAGATCTTAGGTGGTGCAAATCGTGAGCTTTCAATTTTCAAAAGTGATCTCAACAAGCAGGGCACGAATCAGAGTGATGCGGAAGCAAAGATATGAAAACAGAAGCCTTATAGTCTACCCATTCCTCACTGGTCAAAACTTAAGTTCCTATAGGGGAAATCCTAAAGCAAAACTTAAAGATTTATCTTATGAGCGCCTACAGGGAAACTTAGCGGTCCTAACCTCACAAGTCAAGGGTAAATGTATTACGAGTCGCAGCCTGTCTCTCTGATACCATAATTGTAACACCCCAACCCGGCAAGGGTTAAGATATCACGATAATGGTTTCATATCAGATCAAACAAAACATACATCTATAGTAATACAAGAAATTTCAAAGGTTACAAATGAAATACTGGAGTTACAAGGTTACAAAAGAAACTAAAACTAAATACTAAGTCTGTAAATGCAAATCCTTCTAATAGCCTCTACTTCAGAATACTATCAAAGTCTTTTAAGTCCAAAGGTCTCTCCACTCAAACCCAGCTTCCAACTAAGAACCTGCCGCAGGAAAAGAAATGCGGCTGAGCTTAAAAAGCTCAGTGAACAGATACATAAACAAAGTAATGATAACGAAACAGAAATAAGATATAGTGCAATGGGGAAATATCATAAGGTATAAATGATGTAAAGGTATAATGAACAGAATAGGATAGTAATCCACCACGAGCCCAGACAAATCAGATATAGTAACCACATCTTCATAATCATATAGAGGAGAGACCTCTCAGATAATCAGATAATATGAGGGGTGTCCTCATTCTTCAAATGGAGTAGCTAGCTCCCAGATATATGTGAAGGGCATGTATCGCACACAGTACCAATCACCAGACAATAACAAATCATATATAGATAATCCACTAAACAAAACAGATCTAGGATGCATCCATACGCCCCTACCCAATCACATGCAGACCAAAACAAAGGGACGGTGTGTAACATCACTCCAACACACTAGAGTCACGCCATCGGTGCATCAATGACATGGCCATGTTACCTTCATGGCTAGGGTCACAAATTTTGGCTCGGGTATCAAACTAAGAGTCATGTGTCAAATCAAATCAGAAGGTCATATCCAAAGGTCCAATACAGATAGTTCATAACAGATGGTTCATATCAAATCATTTCAGAAATTGTATCAAAGGTCTAATTCAGAGTTTAACGGATCAAAGTATACAAATCAGAAATCAAATCATATCAAGGGAATAAGACACCCTTACTGAAAAAGGGCAGAGTATCTGTACCTTATTAGCAAAACACAAGAATAGAAAGCTGACAAGGATCAAGTTACTCCTTCCTCGAACCTAAAGGAGTAGAAGACAGAATTACAAATGGGTTCTTAATTTCCAATTTAGTTCGCCTTTCCATTTTAGGTAACTTCCTCTTTTTAGTAACTTTCCTCATTTAGAAATATTTGTTATTAACATTCCCGTTCATTAACTTAATGTATTAGAGATGACCATATTCATAGTTAAATGTTCATAATGTCATTTACATCAGTTTAAGGTTCATAATGTAGTTTTCATAATTTTTAGGGTTCAATATGTAGTTATCACAAATTTAGGGTTTAAAGTGTCATTATGATAAGATTAGGGTCTAAAGTGTAAATATATTCAAGTTACAGGTTTTGACAAGTTAAGTCCTTTAGTTTTAGTAAAAATAACCATTTACACCCTTTAGTTTATAAAATAAACACATAACACTCTTTTAATAACTTTTACACTTCTCACAGATTTTACACTTAATTTAGACCTGTTTTACACGATTTTTAATCCTTATAAGAACTCAGAATAAAAATTCCCAAAAATTCTTAAAAGTGCCCAGATGTCTTAAGAATTTATCCAAATGTTTCCAGAATTTATTATTAAGTAAAACTATAGTTTAAAAATCCTTTGTTTCAAGTTGTCCAGATTTCTGAAAAAATTTTAACATACGAAAAGTAAGCAGTTCAAAGCCCCATCAATAAAATTCATAAAAATCTGGAAAAATTCCAGAAAATCACCTATATCCCAAATATTAACCTTCTAGAATTTTAGATCTCAAACCTTTATATATTTCAAATTAAAAATTATAAACTACAGGTGAAGTTTCGTAACCCGAAATACAGTTTTGACACCCGATCTCATAAATTCAGAAAAAGTGCCTTCCCGAACTCAAAAGAATACAAGGTCAATTTTCCCAGAAAGCTATTTTCTTGAATTTAATTATAGACTCCAGAAACACCAAAATTCACGTAATTATCATCAAGATACATACACTTTAATTCGGCCTTAATTTTTAACAGCAAACTGATTTCATAATTTCATGTGATCTCTTTAGGGTTTTCCATTTTCAATATTTATTTCTTGCTACAACAATTATATTTGACATCAAATCCAACCTAGGTCGATTCATATGTGTTGAATTGAAAAGAAAATGGAAGTGTTTGGTTACCTTTATAGATCGAATGGAAAAGAACAACAAGAACAGCCTTCTCGAACAAACCCTAGATACGAACACACCACAACAATTACACGATCACACTCCCACTTGGGCTGCTGAAACACCACGATCAAGCCACCAAGAAGGCCACGAAAATCCCCTTTTTGCTACTGCTGTGATGATCGAACAGAAAAGAAGAAAAGAGGCAGCAACAGGTCGACATTCTTTGGAGTGTTTTTAGGGTTTTGGAAAAAAAGAATCGGTATGTATGTTTTAAAGATACCGTGTTTCTTGATTAGGGTATTTAAGGAATGACCAAGATTTGTAGGATTAACATTCATTGCATAATTATCTCCTTCCTTTTTTTTTTTTTTTTTTTTTTTTTTTTTTTTTTTTTAAATATGGGCCAAAATTTAATAAGGTTCCAAAATAAAAATGTTGCCTATGGTGATTTATGTAGAGAGTATTTTCGTTTTGTGATTTTAATTATAATGTAAAGTTTATTGCTAAGTTTTTTTAAGTACTTAGGATATTGATTATCTTAGGTTAAGTACAAATAATGTTCTATTGTATGACTTTGTATATTCTTTACAAATTTTAAAATTTGAGGGGTATCTTGGGTATTTCAGATTACGTAAGTTTTAGGGTTTTACAAAGATTGAAACATTTTCATTTCAAAGACATGTGCCTAGTGTGTGCCTATATGCAAACAATGTGGAGGTGCGGTGATCTCGACTCTAAAAACAGACCTAATGAGATTACCCAAACACTCCTTTCTTCAATTTTGCTCAAACAAATATGTTGAAGACTACATATAAGTTATGTAATTCGATTCATATATGTGAGATCATGTATGCATGCAAAAACGTTTTTAGTTTGCCTCAACAATGTACAAAAACTGTTTCATGATCCTAGATACGTGAGGTTTTTCAAAAATGATGGAATTGGGGTGTTTGGCAAATGCCTCACTTGGCGACACAAATTTCAAAATTGAGAAGCCTTAATGTTAATCATTCTTAATCAAATTTTAATCATCCTAGACATGATTCCACTACAAATAATTAATCTTAATCCAAATTAAATGGACAAATTCAGACTAGATTATGCAACATTAGTGGGTTTGTAAAAATCCTAGGTTTAAGGAATCATGTAAGTACTACATTGTCTAATCCTAGTCCTAATTGCATAAAAGTTTAACAAAAAAAATTGAAAACCCCAAATTTGATTTTATGCATAAGAACAAACCCTAGACTTAAGATTAAAGAAAAATAGAGTTAGATGACTTACAAGTCATGTTGAAAGGTAAAAGTAGTTGGTAATCTTGAGAATCAATGCCTTGAATATGATCTTGAAATAATGTAATTGAGTTTTGGGTTGTGAGGTTTGGTTTTGACAGCAGTTGTAAAAGTTGGGAAGGTTGGAAATGGGTATGCAGAGGGAAATAAGAAGAAAAACGGGCATTTTCTCAGATACACGGTACCACTAAACATTAGTGGTGCCGTGCCACTTTAGTGGAGCCGTGGGTCTGTAAGGCCCATTTTTGTTCTGTTTCGACTCTTGACTGATTAATCTTACTTATTTAGCAAGACTTTTTGACGCAAGAAAAAAGTTTATACCTAATAAACTTTTTGGCGAAAACGATTAGGCGAGAGGACAAGGAATGACCTTAGTATTTCCAAGGAAATAGCCAAGATGTCATCAGAGGAAAATAGGATTGACTTTCAGTATTTCCCGTGAAATAAGTAAAAGTCGTGAGTTGAGATTTGGAGAATGACTACAATATTTCAGATGAAATATTTAATTAGTCGGGATACAAGACGTAAGGAATGACTTAATATTTCCAGTGAAATATTCAAAAGTCATGTGACGAGACGTGGGGAAATGACTTAGAATTTCAAGTGAAATATCTAATAGTCATGAGAGGAGTGAAAGAGATGACTTGAAAAGTCATGAAGCGATACGTCGGGAATGACTTCAATATTTCCAATGAAATATTTGAGTGGTCATTAGAAGGACGAGAGGAGTGACTTAATATTGAGTAAGTCACGAGATAAGACGTAAAGGATGACTTTAATATTTCCAGTGAAATATTGAACTAGTCATGAGTGGGATGAGACGGATGACTTAAGAAGTCATGAGACGAGACGCAAGAAATGACTTTAATATTTCTAGTGAAACATTTACAAAGTCATGAGATGAGATATGAGGGATGACTTCAATACTTCCAAAGAAATATTCAAATAGTCATGAGCGGGATGTGAAGGATGTGTTGGTTAGAATATCAACGATGTTGTCCTTAGAGGAAAACTTTTCCAAAGAAAAGATTCCTTTTTGGACATTGTCGTGACGGAGGAGATGACGTACTTTGATGAGCTTCGTTCATGAGCAAACCACGGGGTTCTCGGTCAAGTCTATTTGCATCTCGGCTGTTACTCTTCACAGGAGTGTTGTTGGGATGGACGTCTCATTTGATTGGAGCTTGTCTCATCCATAGTGCTTGTTGTCATGCCTTTCCGGCGCTTACGTATTCGGCTTCGGTTGTGGAGATAGCAAGAGTTGTTTGTTCTTGAAGAATCAAGAAATTTGACAATCACCTATGAAGGTGCAAACATTACTTACTTTTCCAATCCACATTATCTCCCCCATTATCATGGTTGATATAGACAACAATTTCTACATCAATCTCCTTGAGATATCATAATCTCAAGTGTATAGTGCCTTTAATGCATCAGAGGATACATTAAACACTCTTAAGGTAAGAAGTTTTAGGATCCTTCTTATAAGTGGGCACAAAGCCAGACACTAGACATGATGACGGGCCTACTTGCCGTTAGGTAAACCAATTTACCTATCATGCCCCTAACCTAGTGATATCCGCGCACTCACCTTCATCGTCTCTTGTGAGATTCGTTTTTGCGGATATGGGCGTTAATGTTAATTAAGATTTTTCTAAGCTATGTATCTTATACATATAGTATACTTAAGTTTATGGGGATACTTTCTTCAGGTAGTATTATATACGGGCTAGGGAAGAAACTTGATTCACTCATCATTGCTCATCTCATACTTGTCACGCATGATCTTTGAACGATCATTGTACATTTCTGGACAAGTTGAGTTTGTCATGATGAGATGTGAATTTAGTTTCTGTGTTATAGTGCCTATCATGTTAAATTCTAAATACACTATATGCTTAGCATTTCTACTAAAAAATGGTGTTTTAAGAAAGCGTACCTGAGCCTGAGGTATTGCCCTTAAAACTCGAAGACTAGACTACCTTTGTTGAAAGCTAGACATATGAGATACGACTTGACTTTGCGTCACAAGATTTGTTTGATCACAAATCATACTCCATTAGTTAGACTTCAAGTTTATTTACAACCATGTTCTCCTAGCAAAACAAAAGTTCAAACATCTGGTCCCCAATATCTCATGGGTCCAAAGTTGTTAGTGCTAAACATCCTACGCATTTGTTGCATTTGTTTAGGATGTGAGAATGGAGGACACATTTCCCATGGTAGGTAACTTTGAGATTGACAGTTACTCCAAGTTACGGGAAAGTCACTTGGATGATTTTGTCTTCTAAGGTTACCTCTCGGTAGAGGAGTTCTAGACCGAGGTTTGGGTGAATTTATTTTTCTAGGTGGAGGAGTCGTTGACCTAGTGTCGGGCTTTACAAATCCAAGTTCAGGAGTTGACGAGGATTTGTAAAGGCTTTTGACTTCCTCTATGCTAGCAATAGGTACTTTAGTACCATTTACAACTATGTGACTTGGTTTAGGACTTAAGTTATTTTTCAAGATTGACCCAGTTCTGACTTCAGCACCAGACGGTACCACGGTACCACTAAATTTAGTGGTGCCGTCTGTATCTTTAGTGATGCTGTCACCTTCAGACTCAGAAACTTCAGGCTTTACAAATTTTACTTGTTTAGTACTACTTGCGGAAGTCTGATTTGGGTCATATCCTAATCCTGCACGGTCATGTTCGTTAAACCTAATGTTTTCAAGCATATCATTAAGTGCTTTTGTTCCTTCTTCGAACTTAATGATTCTCAAAGCATTTTCTTTGAGTTTCTTATTTTCTACTTGAAGACTTATGCATGACCTACATCCTAAGTCTACTTCTTTATTTTTCTCAAGTATTTTGACATGATCCTTTAGTTCTAAGATTTGCATTTCAAGGTCTTGCAATTTTGATTTTAGTTTTGTGTTTCTACCTAAAATCTTAGAGCTAACTTCGCATAATTTATTATATTTTTTCATGTAACCTATTGTCATCTATTGACGAATTATTATCACTATAGTAAGAAGAGTCGGAATGTACCTCATTAGAAGCTTGAGCCATTAGGCATGTTTCATCGTTGAGCTTCTTCTCTTCTTCTTCTCCGCTATCACTCCAAGAGCCTCCTATGAAAGCTCGTTGGTTGTCGGATTTTGGTAGTTTGGGACATTCTCCTATGAGATGATTAGGATCTCCACATCTAAAGCATCTCCTATCACTTATCCCATTCTTTTTAACTCGGTTCTTTTGTGATGTCTTCATTTCATCATGAGGTTGCCTAACGAACCTACCTCTTCTCCTAAAGAACTTCCTAAAGTTTCTAACGGCTAGTGCATACTCTTCATCATCACTGTCGGAACTTGAACATTCCTCATCACTAGACTCCTTCTTGGCTTTCAATGCTATAGATCTAACTCTTTCACTTTTGCCTCTGACTATGTCGGAGTCCTTCTTGATTATCATCTCGTGAACTTTCAAGTTTCCTATTAGTTCATCGAGTGATAGTGTCTCTAAGTCCTTTGACTCTTCTATGGTGGTGACCTTTGCTCTCCATTTAGGATGTAGAGCCCTAAGAAACTTCCTAACATAATTCTTGCTAGAGTAGCCTTCATCAAGAGCTTTAAGACTAGTGATAATAGTATTAAATCTAGCAAAAGCATTATCTATTGAGTCATCTTCCGAAATGGAAAATTGTTCATATTGTTGAACAAGAAGATCTATCTTGTTCTCTTTGACTTGATTATTACCTTGGTGAGTGACTAACAAGGTTTTCCAAATATCTTTTGCCGTATTACACATAAAAATTCTTTCAAATTCCTTTTTAGGGAAAGCGTTGTAAATCGTCATTTTAGCCTCATTATTTTTGGCTATTTTTCTTTTAAGATCATCACTTTGTTTATCATAAGGAACTATTTCATCCTTTTTAGTTACCGGATTCATTTGAATTGGTTGAAAGTCACCCTCGGTAATAACATGCCAAAGATCAATGTCTTTTGATTTCACATACATTTCGAATCTTGTTTTCCAATAAATAAAACAATCGGTTTTGAAAAGTGGTGGTCTTTGCATAGATTGCCCTTCTAGATATTTGTCGGAATCCATTGATCGATTCAAGTTTTAGAATACAATATACTTTAAAATCTTGACTGAACTGGCTCTGATACCAATTGTGGAAAACAAGAAGGGGGGGGGGTTGAATAGTTTTACCAGTTTTTAAGCTCTTTTGAAAACTTCTTAAAAGTCTACTTATTGAAAACCTTGATTCGAATCTTATGTGTAATCAATCAACACCAATATGAACTACACACTAAACTAACTAATAATAAGTAAAGTAAGTAAAGAGAAAAGTTGGAAAGATCAAACCGGGACAAAGGATTTATAGTGGTTCGGCTACGAAGCACCTCTTCGCCATACTCCACTCCCCGAGTACCACATTCGAGAGTTTCAAGCACTATGTCAACAACCTCCCTTAAGGCGGAGAAAACCGTACACGTCGCTTATCCTATTTCCGACACTAAGCTAGATGTCGAGTGCTAATCTTAGCTAGCACCAATCTACCACGATCCACTTGATCAAACACACGAGCCCAATGGCTTCAAGAGATCACCAAGATCTCGACACGATCACAATGATCAACACTTACTCAACTAACTCTATCCTATCGACCCTTGATCTTCTTGATCAATCACACAAGCCCAATGGCTTCAAGAGATATTCACTATCTCTATAAGATCACAATGATCTTCACTCTCACTCTCACAAAGAAAAATAAACTTGATGTATGCTATGATACAACAAGGATGTAACATATGTTACAAATAACCTAATAACTATAACTCTTGTATCTTCTTGGATACCTTGAGTTCTTCTCTTGCACTTGAAGAGGAATGACAACACCTTGTATCAAATGGGATACTTTGTGTTCTTCTCTTGCTATTGAAGAGGAATGAAGAGGATCACTAGGTTGGATGATTGGATCACTCTTGAACAAAAGAAAAACTAAACTAAATGATCAAGAAAAGAAAATGGTGTGAGGGATTTAAACTCAGAAGTTTCTGTGTGTGAAAGGGTGCCTAAAATCTTTGAAGTGGGTTGGTATTTATAGGCAAAGAAAATCTGAACGTTACAGGTGGACGGATCCACTAAATCACCCACGGCTCCACTAAATTTAGTGGAACCGTGGAGCCGTCCCAGACAAAGACGCTCCAATTTTTGTCTTTTCTGGTGAAAACTTATTTGGGAAAGTTTGGAGCTAATTTTTTTTGGGGGGGGGGGGGGGGGAAATAGCTGTTATGTAATTTAAACTTATTTTTCCATTAAAACATTTCTTAAATATTCAAAAATAATTTGTAAGGTTTATTTTTGAAAAAAAATGTTTTGTCACATTAAAATGTGAAGTCTCAAAACCAAAATTTACTTCTTTGATCATTTGTCAAGTTTGTAAATTTGTTCTAGAGTGGTTTGCGTAGAAACGGGATCTTCCGATTAAAAACTTGTTTACGTTAATTTTAACGTAACGTGATTTTACATTTTGTCATCCTCAAAGCGTGAAGTAATCGAAAGATATAAATAACGTTTTTAGAACATTATTTGCATCAACAAAGATTATTAATCACACTTAATTAATTAACTATGATTGAATATTCTTTTCTAGAAACATTAAATATATAAAGATGATAATTGTCATACCTATTTTCATTAATATGAAAAATGACAATGAAATATCAAAACTCTTTCTTGAGTGATTATTTGAGCAAGGACGGTAAGTAATCGAAAGGAGTTTTTGAATTCGAATAATCTTTGGAAATGTACAGTGTACAATAATTCATGAATGAATTAGTGCATGCATCTTGGAGATAATACTTATGTTTAAATATTAAAACCAAGTTTAGATTTGATAATTAAAATAAGATAACTCCTAAGTATTCCTAAGAGCTAGTGGGAGTATTATGGTTATTTTCTTAAATCATATATGTTGTAGAACATATGGGCAATAACATTCCATATAAGTTAAATGTTAAGTATTAGTTTGGAATGAAACTTCGCTTGAAAGATTTAGAAAATAAGACATATAACCTTGGAATATATGTTATAAACATATGCGGTAAATGAATCTAATAGAACATGATATATCATTTAGAATGTCTAAATAGATGCATATATTTTGATAAGATAAAACATGAATGAAATCTAAGTCTGACTCAAGATTTTCATGTACATCATGTCATTGTTGTATCATGCTTGAATGCAAGATGATTTGACAACATTGATAACTAATTGAAAGTTATTAGATAACTTGTGTAATGAATATTCTAATGGAATATGTTTGGACTTAGAATTACATTCCTCAGCCTGGAATTGCTCCTAGATTCTAAGGATGAACAATATGGCAAATTGTTGCGTAATTGTTATAGCCGATAATAAAACTTGAAAGATTGGAAGGCATCAAACATTACACAATAGGTATTAAAGTTTACGGATTTTTAAAGAGCAGATTGTTGTTTGTATACAATAATGTTGGTTTAATTGAGATGACACTCAATACTAGTCACGGTAGGATTTCATCCTTGTTAATGGCCATATAAACTAGTTGTGCTAAGAGCATAGTTGCATTATACATTAAAGAATAAGAATACTTTAAACTTTAAAAGGTTTGAAAGTTTGATTATCATAAATTGGTGGTTGAGGATGTCACACACTTTATGAAATATTATGTGGCAATATCAAATTAATTTGAATGCACACATACAAGAACTTCACTAGTTGAATTCTTGAAATAAGTATTCTCAAAATTCTGATAGATCAAAGTTGGTTGATTTATGCCTTTTATGATTATCATGACTTGAGGCATAATTCATCAACTAGAATTATCATGCATTGATCTATTTAGTATTTGGATAAAGGATGTTAAACATTTATTATTTGTAATGAATTTAAGTACTTGGTACGTTTGTTTTCATTAATAATAAATTGTGTCCTATATTTGCATGTTTAATCCGTGAATAACTTATGTTATTCTAAATAGTCCGTTGTCAATTAATGATATGGGAATATCATTGAATTAAGACAAATCTGAGTTTTGGTAGAATATATACTTGAAAGTATATTGATGCGTTGACATACCAATTTCACATGATATTCAATGAATTGAATATAGGACTTATCCCAAACTACATGTTTGTACTTTATGGATCTTGTCATCAAGTAAATCATGAATAGTTATCCTCAGACTTGAGATACCAGAAAACTGTCATGAATGTAGTGCATTTCTGTGAAGCAATTTAACGTTATACGTAACTGGCAGTTATAAGGATTATTTTCAGAAGTGTTGCAAAGTTCATGGGTTTTGCTTGTAGTCAATAAAGAATTTGTTCCTTCAAATTCATTTTGGAGTTTAATACTGTTGGCCCCTCGTAGGGTTGACAAGATGTTTGTATGGCCATACCCAAGATCTATCTGGAATACGTTCACATGATTTGGTAATCTTGCTCAATCACAAACAACGAGAAACAAAATAGTTAAATTAAGAAATGACTTAGATCCATATTCTTATTTAACAAGGTATTAGAAACAAAAGGATAATAATGATGATGAATCATCAAAGGGTTTTTGCAGGAGACCTTACTCGAGTTGTACTAGAGGCATTGGCGTGTTGCTAGACGCTAACCAATGTGATTACACTATTAAAATATGTCCAAGTGGGAGCTGTTGGTTTTATGGACAATAAATTAATAAGTGTATGTTAGGATCGAACTCGAGACCACGGGATTGCACACTTTACGTGTGAAGGATTAATGTTTAATAATTTAATATAAAATGTTGTATTTAATTATTAATTACACAAAACGACTAACGACCGTTAGTAATTAACGGAAATTGACTAACGGACAAAGATAAAGACTGTGGATGAAAAATAGAGAACAAGAAGGATCTAGAACCCTTGTGGGTTGTGTGATCCGATCGGCCAAGGTGAAAACCCAAGCCCAAACCCTATCTTGTTCCCTAAGTTTTGTTATCCTATAAAAGCAAAGTCAAGGGTTTATTTTTTGTATCTCTTGTACACACAATAAACCTGAAAAACTTGTTTTCTCTCCTCTTTGAGCTATTCTGCCGATCAACCCCTCCAAAGGGTCGATTGGATTTTGTTTTCCAAAAACAAAATTTGTTTTGTGTTTCTTTAACTAGCATTAACTTTAATTCGTTAATAGTACGTGTGTACAAGAACGTGGTACAAACACACTATTGTTTGTATCTTGGATTGAATTGAAAAAGAGGTAAGGGTCAATTCTTATAATTCACATAAACCCTAATTAGGGTTCATCATTATTGCTTGTTGAAGATTGCAAAGAGGTACGCATACGATTTATTATTCGGTTAATTAATTTACAATTATATATTACTTACGCTTCCTCACTTGCTTTAATGTCTATGTGTTTAATTTATTATATAATTTATATGTCATGTTATTAAATTCCAACACTTAATATATCGAATAACTTGTTTACTTCTTTATTATGTGGATATCAACTATCACAAACTTGGTGATGGCATGCATCTTGTCCACATAAATGCTTATATGGATCTAGCTATTTTTTCACGGGTAATTGTGTTTTCTTTAACTAACTTTTTATATAAACCAATTGGTTACAAATTTTAAATTCGAAATGACCGCATGCATGTTGCACAACTAATTAAGATGTCAATTGAACTTATTTAGCATTATATTTCGTTTAACTTTCATTTTATAGTTCAAATGCGTCATATAATACACTCCAAGACAATACTTATACCACAAACACAAGGCATGATGGCCTTATTCTAGTTTACAACATTATAGTTTATGTATAAAACATATAGAGGTCCATTACCTCAATTAGAAAAACATATACGGAATAAGGGTTGTTTAACATTATTTGAAGAAGGACTAATTAATATTGTTAAGCTTTGTATTCAGCCCACAACTGATCAACTGTCTTACCTAACAAATCAACGAAAAAACCATCGTTATAACCATCCCTCATCTTGTTATTGAGTTCGGCCACGAAACCATTCCTAAGCCCATTACAATAGTCTAGGAAGCGAGCAGTAACATCCTACCCTTGATCCCATTTATCACCTTCACCTGGCTTAACCCAATGGCTAGGTGCATACCCAGCTTTTAGCCTCACATAATCCGCAATTCCTTCAATCAATCCTCCAGGTGCCTGACCATTACCATTCCATTGCCATATGTGTGCCATTTCGTGATACAAAACTCCAGTGATATCGTTCTTGACATCACCAGTAATCCCTTGTATGTAGTTTGCACCAACATGGATCTCATTGCTGGAAGGGTTAGTGTACGCTATACCATCCATGTTATCAATAAACACACTTACTTGTGCCACGTTCTTTCTATCACTATCTGTGTTTTGTTGGAATGTGGACCATATAAAGCTAGTGGCGGAGGATAAAATTTGAGTTGTGTATTGGACTCCAATGTCATTGTAGAACCTGACGCCACCAGGCGTGTCTGCAGCCGTGTTTGTGATTGTATAGTCGACGGCTGCAGTTACATGTAGGGTTGCTAGGATTGCAAGGAATGAGAGTATGTGGGAAATATTGTGATCCATTTTTGTGGTTTGAGTTACGTAGTATTTGATGCATACTTTATATAGACGGTGGCAAGTGGTGCACCAAGAGCTAGGCTCATAGTGGGGCATACAACACACGACTACAAAATTAGAAAAGCTATTGTAGTTACATGGATTTGAATGAGTGATTCGACGTCTATGACGGGAGAAAGCGGTCATAGAAGAAAAGACATTGGTGGAAAAAAAAGGGGGATATACTAAATGTTTAAGAAAGATATATACGCAAAGCGGGATATTTTTGTAATTACACTACTACAAAAAGAAGTATCAAGACCCCCATATGGAGACCGGATACTAAAGAAACATGTCTCAAAACCCGGAATCCACCCCTCCAAAAATAATCTGGACCGGTTCTTAACAAGCAAACCGGTCTTGATTCAGGAAAGAAAACTAGACCGGTTAATCTTATGAAAACCGGTTTATAAAAAGTTAAATGAGACCGGTTTGTTTCTTTAAAACATGGCCGGATTATTTATTTAATGGAGACCGGTCATTTTATAAAAAACCGGTCTCCAAACATATTTGAAATCAGACCGTTGCAGCTACAGGCCTGCTTCACGAAATTAATACCAAAAACACATTCAATGCCATCTTAAACTCACAACTTACCTACTCAACTTCTTTCTAACTTCCAAACACAAATTTCATATATATTAAATGCATCTTATTTATCATCAAAGACATTAGATACATCTTATTCATTATCTGTTAGACCCGTTTCCCGGGTGTTGGGACCCCACCCTAGATGAAAATAGATTATGGCCTCATATGATTGGCCAGTCAACATTTGACGTGTAGTGGTCAAACCCGATAGTCAAAATATGACTAAAGCGGTTATGTTAAGTATGATGTGTAACTAAAGGGGCCAAAGTTGCCAAGTATTAAATATGTTATAAAGTTAGATTGTGGCCAAAGTAAGAAGAATGGGAATTGAAGGGCCATTCTTGCCAATTGCCCAAAGTTATCACCTAACTAATATAACTAGGGAGTTCTAGATCACTCCACCATTTTGTAGATAGATCTTGAAGTCCGGTTTTTATTGAGATAGAAAAGAGAGGGAAACTAGCTAAATGGTGATGATAGAAGAAGAAGGTGAAGATCAAGTGATAGTGGCCACCCTTTGCTATGATCATTGCAAGTAAGTATATATTGTTCTTGATGATTAGTGATGTTATAGATAAGGGATTTATTGGGTAATCATCATATGATCAAGTTATGATCATATGATGATATAGTTTGGAAAATGAGGGTGTTTGATGGGTTTTGATACCCTTGTTATGTATTTGATTTATTATGTGTTTTAAGTGTTTATGATGATTATTGATTCAAGGTGATTATGATGATGTTGATGATGATGATAAGGTTGAGGATGAAGCTTGATATGTTTAGCTTGGAGCTAAGGTAAGTAAAATGATGATAGCATAAGTTATATGGATTTCTATCATTATGTGTTATGTATGTTTATGTTGAGAAGATGAGCTTGGGTTATGCTTATGTGATGCCATGTTTATGGTTTATGTGATGAGATGAAGCTATGGATATGTTGATGTTATGTGCTAGTTGAGATTTGAGTAGTGAGCCATGATGTAAGTGTTTTATGTATATGATGCATAATGTGGTTTGAAGTATAATGGTATGTTATGGTCGTTTTACTTACTAAGCCTTCGTGCTTACGGTTTAGTTGTCTAACCCTTTTGTAGGTTGGCATGTTTATGTGGAAGGCTTGGATATGTGGATTAAGAATTTGGATTAGCAAGGATAGAGGTAGTGCGTGTAGGAGCTAGGTAGATACCGAGCTCATTCAAGATGGTACCCCCGTGAGTCAATGTATGGTTTGTAAGGTGGAGTCAAGTATCAAAGTGTATAATAATGAAGTCCAAATGATTTGGTAGTCGTTTGGTACGTCAAAGTATGTTTTATGTGTTTATGGGTTAAGTTAAGGGGGTGTTTGGCTAATGTGTAAAAGTACCCATTTTGGGTTGTATACGGGTCGAGTGTGTATTGGAACACGTTTTATATGTTAAAGTAATGATTTTGGTTAAGTTTGAAGTGTTGTGGAAGTCGTATGTGGCATATGTCATGAAATGGGTCAAAACGGGTTTTTAGTGTAAAACCCGTGATTGTGGAAGTACGTCTTCCGAGAGTCAAATGGTAAATGTTTTTGGATGGAAATGAGCCCATATATATAGTAATGAAATCTGGAAAGTTTGGTTAGGTTTCGAGTCCGGGAGGTTGGAGTACCGGCCGGGGATTTTGGAAAAAAAGGCCTTCTGATGAACTGATGCGTGGTTTTGCGACCTTACAACAGGTTTTACCTCTCGAGGGATCTCAAGAGGCTTACAACCCCACCAGGCAGTGTACCTGACCGATGTAGTATAGTGTAGTGGTAAGTACGGGGGATTGATCGTTCTCCACAGGGAATAGTGTTCGTTAGGTATGAAAGACTACTCTAATAGGTCTAAGGGTGAGAGAAGATTCTTTTTATGTTTTTATATTTTTTTATGAAAGCAAGTAAAATTTCGGGTTTGAAGGAGTGGGCGGAATTAGTTGCTAGTCAACTAACCCAAATTACTACGAATGCAAATAAAATAAAATAAAACAGAAAATGAAAATGTTGGTGAAAACTTATGTGGAGGGAAATGTGTTTACTTAGATTTCCTTACTCCCTAACTATCTTTTACCGGTTGATTAGTGTGTATTAGTTGCGTGGATGACGGGTGTATTCCTTAATACCATTCGTGGGGTGGCGTACGTACTTCCCCAACTCTACAAGCTCCTACTTCACTCCTATGTCGAGCCGGCTAGGAAGCTCCTAACATGGGATCACTAGAATTCGCTTGTGCATTAAATACAACCATAAAAACCTTTAGTACGCATTGGTTCATGTTTCTTAAGACGTTCAAGCAAGTTACCGAATAGGAAGTTAGCCAGTTTTCTTAAGCCTAACATAGATAAACAATCATCCAATACAACTAACAACACACTAATAACCAATAATCAATAGCTATGTTTCATTAGATCTAAGCAAACACAAGATAAATCTAGCCTAACATGTTAAACAAAAGACAAGAACAAGATAAAATCAAACAACACATAGACATATTGAATGATTAATTGATAACTTATCTTCAATGTAACATGGAAGATCTCAAGGAAAAAAGCCTTGAAAGAGCTGCCAAATTCGTCCTAGGGTTTTCACACACAAAGTTCCCCAATAAGTTCCACACTAATGACAAAGAATTGCAAAACTATATATAGATTTTTAGATCTGACGGCGTCACGTTATGGAGTGTGACGCCGTCACCTCGCCGCTTTTAGGGTTCCCGGATGACCTTCTTGACGCCGTCCCTCTTTAGCTCTCCAAAATCCGTTCTGGCTTATCAAGGCTTGACGCCGTCAGACTATGAACGTAACGCCGTCCCTCTTTGAATTATAACGTGACGACCTTGATCAGATTAAAGCGTGACGCCGTCAGAATTTCCATGCAATTTTCACTGGCTTATCATGAGTAAATTTCACATCCACCACTTTTGCCAAGCCATGACGCCGTCCAGGGTTAATCCTGACGCCGTCAAAGGTAATTTCCAGCACAATTTTGAGACTTTGTCATTTTCTTCACTTTTATGCTCCAAAAACGTCCAAAATGCCTCCTTTTCCAGATTTCTCCTCAAAAGTACCTAAAATGACAAAAGGAACGATTTAGGGCAATATTTGATCAAATAAATACGATTTAGGGCTTAAATGACCCCTTAAAAGCGGTACACTTTTCGCTTCATCAAATACCCTTACACTTGAGATTTGCTTGTCCTCAAGCAAATGCGCTTTTATTCTAATCAAAATACAAGTTAGGGGTCATTTAATGCTAGTATAAAAGTAATTGCAACAAATAGTCGTTCCACTTTAATCATAATAAGCACGGAGATTACAAACTAGCACCTCACAAGTAGTGTTTAGATACTCACATCTCTCAAGTGTCATAAAAATAAATCTCATAAATGAAAACGGATAATATCTCTCACTACCTGTCATAGCAAATAGATTACCATAGGCTTGGGAAAGGATCGAAAACCTCCTCCACTCGGCGTAAGCACCAAAGATAAACTATCAAAGAGGGCTTTTAAATGGGTTATAATGTTAGGTGTAGGGAAAAGGAAAACACGGTTTTGTTGGATAAAGGATATTTTACTGGTGGCGAGTTAAAGATCTTGATTAATTACATGTACTATACAATGTTGCTAAGCCAAGACTCGACTCAATCTTAAGCTAATGAAAGAAAATAACAAAAACATAAAATAAACATAAAATAAAACGGGATGGTAGTCCGTATGTTTTTTTTCTCTTTTCTTTTTCTCATTTTTTTTGTATTTTTCTTGATTTTTTTTTTTTTTTTTTTTTTTTTTTTTTTTTTTTTTGACATACACTTTTGCCCTACCATCCAAAATAATAAATCATAGGGGCATTGCATTCCCCTTACACTTGAACTTTTACATAACTTTACAAATAACTATTCTAATGACTCGAATTAAGATAATCAAAACACTTGGAGTACTTTTAAAATATTTAGCACATAGGGGGGTAATAAATGATGATCTTCCCCATTACTCCATTACACTAGTACTTTACCCATGAGTCCCAATCGTCCCAAAACAATATGTACAAGGATATGACTCGACTTAGCAACCATGTAATCAATTAGATAATTAACTTGGGTTTAAACAATTGTTGTAACAATAATGCACTAAAAATGAGTGCATACAAGGTAGGATAAGGCGATTTGGGTGTACATTTTAGTGGGGTGTAACAAATTCTTTCTTTAAGTAAAATGCTTAAAGGTCGAAACGAAAAGATAGGCTCTGAGGGGTGTACTAGGGGTATCGTGTACTAAAAATGAGTACAACGCAAAGGGTGTGGGAGAATTACTTGACCAATGTAGCCAATGTAATTATAACAAAAACACAGGTGTAAAACAATGGGTTAATCCTAATGCCTCTTATCATGTAGTAAATCTAACTACACGAATGTAGTCTCACTTGTGGCCTTGGAATGGTCCTAACGCAAGTTCTAGAATCTAAGTGCTACCGGTACACACATCATAGCATAAATGCTTTTCCTACCAATTCTAGGGGCGAACCTCACATATTTGGGGGCGGAAAATTTTTTAGTGGTACGGTTTTGTGCTAGTCATATAACTTCCTATCCATGAGACGCTCATAAAGACCAAAGTTTCACTCCTAAATGTTGTAAAAAAATTTAAATTTGGCACTAAAATTGCCCTAACAAGTATTTATCTCAGTTTTATTACACATCTACCATCAAACAAACAAAAATCAAGTGCAATTGTATTCTCTAAGGTATCATCATTTACCCTCCCCTTACACTTAAGCTGAACATTGTCCCCAATGTTCATTCAAAGGATGTAAAAGTAAATAAGGTAAAAGAATGAAAACAAATACTCCCCTGATTCGTTCGATGTGGATAATCCGGTAACATGGTTAAATCCTCCTCCAAGAAAATGAACGTTGAAAGCTTCCCTTCCGAAATATAAATCATCTTCTTGTCCAATATAACCTGTTAAACCTGAGAAAACAAACACAAAAAACCCAAAGCATCAACCTGAACAAAGAAAACTCACAACTAGATGTAATTCCAGACTTAGAAATAAAAACAAAACGATTAAGGATATAATGCTTGTAGAATGAATATTTGCAGATTTCCTGGAGTTTATAAAACTAAAGATTTAACAAAAACTTTATGACTCCGGTAGAAAAACAAAACTTGCAAAATTTCCAGAATTTTACACTTGACGCCGTCAGGTGTTAACCTTGACGCCGTCAGAAGTGACCTGCAGAAATTTTATGGTTAGTTTCCGGAAAATTTCTGGAAAAACTTATGCCTCACTTCCTGGAAATCCTGCAAAATATTCATTATGACTCGATACAAGCATTTAACTCTAACAATTACTAGTATGCATGCTCATTTAATATTGTTGTGATTCATGTTCAATCTTGTTCTTGTAAACAAATTTGGATTCCCTTACACTTATCTTTTGCAAAATACCTTTATATGTAGTTAAGACGAAGTTAAAAACAAAATAAAGCATTTTCACAATTTACTTTGAAACATGAGCACAAACAATAACAATTAAACTTGCATACGGAAACAAATAAAATCAAACAAACAAACAAACAAACAAACAAACAAATAAAGCTTGGGTTGCCTCCCAAGAAGCGCTTGTTTTTGTTCGAGTCACGAGCCTGACTCTACCCTTATTTAACGGAAATAGGGGAGGTTTTCCCTACACTTAGGATTAAGTGCGGGTGGAAGTAGCGATACACACCCTTAGCGTGGAAATATGCCACGTGAGGTGAAGGGGGTGAGTGAATGGCTTCCTTCATCCTAAAACTACCCGGATAATATTGGTTTATGGGTGGGTCGGTTCCTCTTTTGTCTCCTAAATGTAAATCTAAGGATGAAAAGTTGTGTAAAGGTTGAGGTTCCGGCTCATCAACACTAGGAAATTCCCTAGAACTAAGAGTAAGGTCATCACTAAAAGTGTTCAAACCTATATCCTCTAGTTGTGCTTGGTCCAAGGGTTCTACCTCCATCGGGATTCCTAAAGTCTCTTCTACTTTTTCCGGGTAAGTCACGGGCGGTGTGGGTGCCTCAAATGATGGTTGAGTATTTTGTGGGCTTATGGTGTTTACCTCATCATTCCACGTGTCAAGATCACCTATATCCTCATCAATTGTTTTCTTAGGTAGTGATAATAACAAACCTAGTGCTTCATCCAACTTATGGTTTATTGATACGGCTCTATCCACAATTCCTTGGCAAACTAGGTTGCTTTTCCTATTAGCCTCACTAAAACAAGATACTAAACATGGAGGTTGTTCATAAGAATCTATCCTAGGTGAAGGCTCATATGATTCATAAGTGTCTCTAAATGAGGTATTTTGAACTTCTTGGTGTTCTAGCCACTCAACCATATCTTGCAATCTTAGAAGTCTAAGTGAAAAGTCCATTTGAAGCAAATTACAAACAAAATCACAAAGAAAAGATAGACTATGAGAAAGCTACAAAAATAGAACGAAAAATCTCACTTGATAGGAATCTTGTGAGTAGACCTAATAAAAATAAATTTCAACCTAAGCAATAACTACTCCCCGGCAACGGCGCCAAAAACTTGATGCGTGGTTTTGCGACCTTACAACAGGTTTTACCTCTCGAGGGATCTCAAGAGGCTTACAACCCCACCAGGCAGTGTACCTGACCGATGTAGTATAGTGTAGTGGTAAGTACGGGGGATTGATCGTTCTCCACAGGGAATAGTGTTCGTTAGGTATGAAAGACTACTCTAATAGGTCTAAGGGTGAGAGAAGATTCTTTTTATGTTTTTATATTTTTTTATGAAAGCAAGTAAAATTTCGGGTTTGAAGGAGTGGGCGGAATTAGTTGCTAGTCAACTAACCCAAATTACTACGAATGCAAATAAAATAAAATAACAGAAAATGAAAATGTTGGTGAAAACTTATGTGGAGGGAAATGTGTTTACTTAGATTTCCTTACTCCCTAACTATCTTTTACCGGTTGATTAGTGTGTATTAGTTGCGTGGATGACGGGTGTATTCCTTAATACCATTCGTGGGGTGGCGTACGTACTTCCCCAACTCTACAAGCTCCTACTTCACTCCTATGTCGAGCCGGCTAGGAAGCTCCTAACATGGGATCACTAGAATTCGCTTGTGCATTAAATACAACCATAAAAACCTTTAGTACGCATTGGTTCATGTTTCTTAAGACGTTCAAGCAAGTTACCGAATAGGAAGTTAGCCAGTTTTCTTAAGCCTAACATAGATAAACAATCATCCAATACAACTAACAACACACTAATAACCAATAATCAATAGCTAGGTTTCATTAGATCTAAGCAAACACAAGATAAATCTAGCCTAACATGTTAAACAAAAGACAAGAACAAGATAAAATCAAACAACACATAGACATATTGAATGATTAATTGATAACTTATCTTCAATGTAACATGGAAGATCTCAAGGCAAAAAGCCTTGAAAGAGCTGCCAAATTCGTCCTAGGGTTTTCACACACAAAGTTCCCCAATAAGTTCCACACTAATGACAAAGAATTGCAAAACTATATATAGATTTTTAGATCTGACGGCGTTACGTTATGGAGTGTGACGCCGTCACCTCGCCGCTTTTAGGGTTCCCGGATGACCTTCTTGACGCCGTCCCTCTTTAGCTCTCCAAAATCCGTTCTGGCTTATCAAGGCTTGACGCCGTCAGACTATGAACGTGACGCCGTCCCTCTTTGAATTATAACGTGACGACCTTGATCAGATTAAAGCGTGACGCCGTCAGAATTTCCATGCAATTTTCACTGGCTTATCATGAGTAAATTTCACATCCACCACTTTTGCCAAGCCATGACGCCGTCCAGGGTTAATCCTGACGCCGTCAAAGGTAATTTCTAGCACAATTTTAAGACTTTGTCGTTTTCTTCACTTTTATGCTCCAAAAACGTCCAAAATGCCTCCTTTTCCAGATTTCTTCTCAAAAGTACCTAAAATGACAAAAGGAACGATTTAGGGTAATATTTGATCAAATAAATACGATTTAGGGCTTAAATGACCCCTTAAAAGCGGTACACTTTTCGCTTCATCATGAACAGTAACCTCAGCTGCTCAGTTGGGTAGATACGGCGCATCTCAATTTTTAGATATGCCATATCATATAGATACGGCGCATCTATTTTTGGGATATGGCGCATCTATCCAACAGTCCAGATTTGGTAATTTTCTAAATGTCGTACAAAACAAACCGTAAGTCATTGGTGGTCGTGCCACCTATCGTTTTGAAGGTAATTGAATGTACTTTCATTTAAAAATAGCCTCAAGGGCTGAATGTGTAATGATTTTTGTCAGTTTATGTAAGAGTAACAGCAGGTCAGTTTTAGTCAAGTGTTTCCGCGTAAAAGTTTAAAATTTTTGGTATAAGCGGGCACGGGGTGTAACATTATCAAAGGTATTAAATGCATCTTAATCATTAAGTTTTAATTTACTAATATAGATTACTATTTTACTTTCTTAGACCATGTGTAGTGGTGTGTAAGAGAGGGCGGGGCGTTTTGCGCCATGTGTCAGTGTGGGCCATGTTGGGGCTTGGTAGAAAAAGTGGTGTAGTGGTAGTAGGGGCATTTTTGGGACATGTTGGGGCTTGAACTGGTATTATTTTTGAAGCAAACAAAGGGGCAGGGGCGTTGTCTTCTCCACGCCTGGAAATTTTTTTGAAAACCACCCCCGGTGGTAGTGGTGTTCGGGACGTTTTGGGGCGTGGTTGGGCTTGAAAACGCCTCTTCCACGCTGCACTACGTATGGTCTTAGAGATTTGAAGCTAGTTCATTTTTTTGAATCCTTTTTCATATGTGTTGGCTCATTTGCGGAAATCATGTATGCCGAACAAAATATTTTTAGGATAGCTTGCCTTACGATTTGTTGAAGTAAGGTATTATTTCCAATTATCTTTAAGCAAGCACATATATTCTTTTAACATCCATGTAGTAAAACTAAGAAAAAAATCATAGATGAATATATAGTTTAAAACCCGTCCGATATTAACCTATTAGAGGTTAATCTTAGATTGTCCCCATTTGGGACTACTTTTATAACATATTGTTTCATTTAAGATGTGAATGCTTATTATTGGATTAAGTATTATTTTTGAAAAATATCGATGGCATTTTTCTCTTACTCTTACGAGTATGCACTTATACGTATACTTGGGGAGTTAAGGGGAAATGCTGTCGATTTTTTTTTTTTTTTTTTTTTTAATAATACCCAATCTAATAATAAGCATCCACATATGAGACAATGTGTTATAAAAGTTGGTTAGGATTGACCAAACGAAAACAAATCGTACGTAATCATGAGATGCATACACCTTATTATATATCTTCTAATTGTGTTACAGTAGGATCACTATACATGGATGTACAATATAAAGCGAGCTACCCTCGAATACATGCAAAAGTTGTCTAATTTCATGAAAGTTGTTGAGGATGATCGGGTGATGAGCTTAAAAGATGAAATTTTTTGTCCTTGTAAGAAATGTAGAAATGGTGTATTGTATGCAAGCGCTAAAGAAGTTAAAAACCATCTAATAAGATATGGGTTTTCGAGAGGGTACACTTGTTGGGATTTTCTTGGTGAAAAAAGAGTTGCTAGTAACATGTCAGTTTCTGAATGTAATAACAATGATTTGCCAATTTATAATGATCGTCATGATTTGACTGACATGTTACATGATTTGGATGGTGATGTTGCACAAAGAGAGCACGTTAAATTTGGAAAATTATTTGTCGTCGTTGAAAAAGCATTGTTTGTCGGTTGTACGAAACTTACCGTGCTTTCTGCGGTGATAAAGTTGTACAATTTAAAACCATCATCTGGTTGGAGTGATATAAGTTTCACAAATCTATTAGAGTTTTTTGCAATAAGAAATGCTCCCTGAAGACAATGAATTGCCCATTTCAACATACCAAGCTAAAAAACTAATGTGCCCTATGGATTTGTAAATTGAAAGAATAGATGCATGTCCAAATGATTGTATGTTGTATAGAGGCGATGACAAGGATCTACATGTGTGTAAGGTATGTAAAACGTCAAGGTATGTGCAAATTGTTGATCCCAGTTGAGCTTCACGATCTTATTAATTACTTTAGATAAATCTAAAGCAATCGGTATAGAAATTGATCTTGAATTGTATATCAAATATTATGCGGAACTTAATATTTGATCTTAAGAAGAATTAAACACAAAACGAATTCTCAAACAACACTTCAATATATTAATACGATTGCTCAATAGCAATAGGGTTACAAAAAACCTTGAAGTATAACAATAATGATACGTATACCTAACCTAACCCTAGATCCTCCTTTTATAGCATAAGGAGTCCTAGTCGGTTTACAAGACTTTCTATACAAGAAAAATATCTTACGTATCTTTTCTATACTTATCCTTAAACATACTATACATATCTAATAAGCAGCAGAGTAACTAGTCTAGCAGCAGAGTCTTCGTGGGCTAGCAGCAGAGTTACACTTTGCTTATTCTTCCAAACCAGCAGAGTCATAAACAACAGAGTCATTGTGCTAATCAGCAGAGTCACATAACTGATCAGCAGAGTTATACTTAGTGTATTTCTCGAATCAGCAACATCTTTAGACCCAACAATCCTCCCCTAAACTTGATATTTTTCTTCAAAAATCATCAAGTTTCTTTCAAACCCAGCTAATCACCAGGAGGATGCTTCCAAACACTTTACTGTTTTGAGGTCTTTGATTCCAGTACTTTTCTATACCTCTCCACTAACTCAAAAGCTTGATGATCTGATAAGAATGGTCTTTGCAAACTCAGCATTCCAGGTTGTAACATGTTAGTCAGAAGAGCAGTATTCTTGAACACAGGATAATCTTTCTCTGTTAACATATACAAACACAAACCATCACCTCCAGTCAATGCATGTACTCCACATGATTGATATAGATACCATCTGATAAATCTGCTTGAACTAATCACATTCTTCCAATCAAGACTTCTTTCATCAGGTTCAAACATATTCTTCAAATAGTAATAGTTGAGTCTTTCATGCACCACCTCTGGTCTAGTATCACCATAATTCATCTTGTAAAGATTCCAGAGTTGTATAATATCATCCCTATCCATGTAGTGCAACATCTGAGAAAAACTGATATATCCCACACTTGAACCATTTGATCTCTTAATCACCCAGCATGCTTGACTACCATCTAGAACATCATGTGAGTATGAAATGATTGGGTATTTTGTTGACAAAGGAACTTCATTAAGTAACTCAGGTTCTTCTTGAGGTTTATGAACTGTGAGATCCATAATCCCTTTCATATCATCTGCAGTCACTTCTTCAAAATTATGCTCATCAGTCACTTCTTCTTTCTCAGAAACACTATCCTCTTTCTCTGAATCACTCATCAATACTGACTGAGTTCTTCTCTTCTTCCTACCCACCTGTTTTACTTTTCTTCTATATCTTTTTACACCAACAGTAGGTTCAGGCTTTTTCTCTGCAACTACATTCTCTTTCTCTTTCTCTTTCTCAGCATCTGATACTTTGTCCATTTTAGCAGTAGACTCAGGATTCATATAAGCATTTGATGCTACTTTGATTCTTGTCAACTCTTTGATCTCATCATCAGTTAAGGGTTTAAAATTCCTGTCCATCTCTTTCTTAGCAGCCTCAAACTTCTGCTTGACTTCTTCATTAGAGTATGGCTTCAACTCCTTCAATTTCCAACCCTTCATATTCCTCAGATATTGCTCATGAAGAGTTCTCTCTTGCCTTGCAGTTGGTGGTCTATTCACCTTTTTATTCTTTCTTGCAACCAGAAGCCTTTTCTTATTCTGCACAATAGCTTGATGAATCCAGTCATTAACACCTTCATCTGTAAAAACATCATCCATCTCTACTTTCACTTTCTCCCAGTCCATAGCAGCATTACATCTTGCCTGCTCATTTTCCCATGCAGCCACTTTGGCTTCAACTTCAGATTGTTTCTCAGATTGTTGCTTTTGTATCTCCATTGCTTTATCATACTCAGCTTTTTTTCATCAGCAACTCTCTGAGCTTCTTCTGCATCCCACCTTTCTTGCAAATGTCTAGGCCATACCTCAATTGGAACTTCATTAGGATCAGGATAAGGTTCAAGTTCTTCCACCATTTTCATCTTGCCCTTACCCTTGTAGGTAGGTGTTTGAACAGGTTTTCTTGTTTGCACAGGTTCTTGTATGACAACTCCTTTGGCTTTAGGTCTTGAGACAGTCACTTGTGTTGGTTTTGTTAAACTTTGAGCAGCTGGTTGTGATTGTGGTTCAGGTTGTGATGGTGTAGGTGTTTTGTTTCCAAGGTTAAGCAATACTTGAGCTAAGGGCATTGTGTCTTCATCTAAATCACCAGCAGAGTGATGTAACCCATCAGCAGCATTGTTTCTCCCATCAGCAGAAAGTTCTGCATTAACAGCAGAGTCAACCTTTTCATTTGTTTCCATTACAACCTCCCCTGAACCTGCTGCATCCTTCTGATCATTCCTCCCCTGTTTGGAAGCATCCTCTTCCAAACATGGTTTGGAACCTTTCTTCAACCTCCCCTCAAGATGAGTAACCCTGAGCTTAAGTCTTCTTATCTCAGCACCTTGAGAAGCTTTGACTGTTGATAACTCCTTTCTTAGACCAAGAACTTCCTGTGACAATTTTGTACATTTATCCGTCAATTCCTTAAATTGTTTCATGATATCCTCACAACTTCGGTCTGTGTTACCTGACCCGAGAGGTTGATCACTGGAATTGGCATTTTGTACAGGGGTTTTAACCGTCAAATCCTCTTTTCCAAGTTCAATGCTAGCCTCAACACTTTGACCTGTGTGACCTGGTCCGAGAGGTGTATCATAGGCATTATCATTTTGTACATCTGTGTTCATCAATTCATTTGTTCCAACCCTGTCCTCATCACTTCGAGAGGTGTTACCTTCTCCGAGAGGTGAATCTTTGGACACAAACTCAGTCTCAACCCTAGGTTGAACAGCTGAGCCCCCCAAAGTAGCCATTTGGCTGGGGTTACCATCAGTTGTATTAGGTTCTTGAGAACCTTCTACAAAAGATGTTGCCATGGTTGAGGTCTTAGTTATGTTAGCACTGTCCTGTTCAACTACTAAGTTGGAAATAGTAGTGCCAGCCTCTTCCATCATGGTACCTACATCACCTGTACCAGCCTCATCTGCATCCATACTGACATTGGCCTGAGGTTGCACAATGTCCTCTTGTTGTGAAGTCCTAGGTGATTGGGTATTTGGAGGTTCATGGGATGATGATTCATTCAAACTTGTAGATGAGGATGTGTGATGGGAAGCTGTGGGAGTTCCAGCCTCTTCATCCTCATTCACTGCAGCCACAATATTCAAGATGTGCTCAGTTAGGGGAGTTATAGCACCAGAAAAACCTTTCCCAGGTTTCTTCAGAAAAGCAAACATCTTGATAGCCATCCTACTACTAGGCTCAATATGGGTATGTTCCAAGGGTTCTCTTAGTTGATTATTGATAATGAGCTGCAAAAACCTTGGATACAAATAAAACTTCTTCTTAACAAACTTCTTCATTCCCTCAAAAATCATTGAAGAAAAATCAAATGGTTGCCCAGTAGCCAAACAAACTAAGGAAATGGCTTGAGAAGCACTAAACTCATTCCATCCTCCTACCTTGGGAAACAAGCAGTGTTGAAGAGTATGTAACAAAAACTTCCAATGTGGACAGAGCAGACCTTTATAAAAAGTGCCAGTATTTTCAGGCCTCTCATACCCAATACTCTCAAGCTCAGACAAAATAACCTCAGTAGTAAAATTAGATGGTGTAGGAACTCCTGATAGAAGAAGACTTCGCTTAATGGTTGTCTCACTAACTACAATAGTCTCGGCATCTACACTACCCATTAACCTTTCCTCCTCATCGAGTGTATCTAGCTTAACAGTTGACCAAAATTGGTGCATATGAGATTTAATAATAGGTGGATCAACTGTTAAAGCATACCTTAGTCTAGAAGCACTAAGAAAATCCATAATCTCATGAAATCCGGCAGCTGCAGAAACCTTACTAAGAAATGCAATCTGATTATGTTCTTCCGGAAACTTTCGTTGAGCCATTATGATTTGGGGGTTTTGGATATTATGATATGAAGGAATGTTCTTGGAAGAGAATTGAATTGAATTTTGAGCAATTAAAAGTTAATGAGATCGAAATGGTGTGTGAGACCGTTTGGATCTAATTAGGTTTTAAGACGCGCCAAAATTTTCAATAATACCCCTTCACTTTCAAACTCAACAGCTGAGTAACGAAAGGTTTGACTAAAAGTCAACTTTTCCAAAAAACGCCAAATTGAATCCCCCAAGCTGCTTAAATACCATACCAACTCCTCATTAAATTCTATAAATCCCTCATTCGCTTAACAAATCCCCAATTACACAAACCCTAACACAAAATCAAAGAATCATGAGTTCATCCAAGGCTCCAATCATCGACATATCATCAGATTCATCTTCAGACGATTCACAAGGATGGGCAAATTACTTTCCATCGAGTGCATCGTCATCACAACAAAAAGATAAAGCAGTTGTGGAAGAAGAATACTCTGACCCACTTCCATCAACACCATCTTCCTTTGTAGATTCAAGCGATGATGAAGAAACAAAAGCATGGCCAAAATCCATGACATTCTACCAAGGTGCTTGGGAAATCGATCCTCCGCAACATCCTTTGACCGCTGAGCTTCAAAAGCAAATGGAGAAGGCGGTTGCTGCTTTTGGTAAGAGTGTTGATCCTCCTCGTCCAAAGCCAAGTACGGTTGAGCAGAAACCCCTTGTTCCACAGAAGAAGAAGCAGAAGAAACAAGCTGCATCTACAAGCCAACAGCAGAGTCCACCACCAAGACCAGTGGTACTTGCACTTCCTTGCAAGCAAGTGTCTGAACGTATGGGAACCAGAGGACCTCGCAGCAAGGTTATGCCTGACTTGGGATAAGTTTGTTTATGTTGTGAAAACTTGGGTCTTTTTGTCTTATGAACTTGTTTTGAATAGCATGGATGTATGAAAACTGGATGATGTACTTTTGCCTTTAT
This sequence comes from Artemisia tridentata subsp. tridentata, assembly GCA_021014915.2. NCBI lineage: Eukaryota > Viridiplantae > Streptophyta > Magnoliopsida > Asterales > Asteraceae > Artemisia > Artemisia tridentata. The sequence goes on from CP139509.1 coordinate 76,563,157, forward strand.
TATCAATGAACTTTCTCTTTCCATGCTTTACGTAATTGTGTATGGATGTATATCTGCAATAAGGTTAGTAGAACACCACAAACACAAGCAAGAGTATTTCATAATAGCAGCAGAGTAGGCATAGCAACAAACAACTAACCAGCAAACAAGTTAAGAAACAGCAAATGATGACTAAACACCAGATATTGACTAAACAGCAGCACAAATCCTTTACAAAATTTTACAAAAACATACAGATATAAGATGTTTAAAGTTTTAAAGATTGATCATGCCAATACTAGCAACTAAAAATTGAAACCTACTTATATCAAAACTTTTGGTTAATAGATCAGCAACATTATTGTCAGTATGTATTTTAACCACTTGAATTAACTTTTTCTCATAACAATCTCTAATAAAATGATGTCTTATCTCTATGTGTTTTGTTTTAGAATGAAAAACAGGATTTTTGATAATACACATTGTGTTGTTGTTGTCAATATAAATTTTGGTGTTCATGAAATTGTACCCATAATCCAGCAGTTGATTCTGAATCCAGAGCACTTGTCCACAGCAGCTAGAAGCAGCAACATATTCTGCTTCAGTTGTTGAGTTAGCCACAACAGTCTGTTTCTTGCATTGCCATGAGATTAGCCTATGACCAAGGTACTGACAGCCTCCAGTGGTTGACTTTCTATCCAAAGTAGCTCCAGCATAGTCACTATCTGAGTATGATATCAAGTCAAATGGTGAATTATTAGGATACCAAAGGCCCAATTTAGGTTGACCCTTTAGATACCTAAAAATTCTTTTGAGTACTTCCAAGTGTGAAACTTTTGGGGACACTTGAAATCTAGCACAAGCACACACAGAAAACATGATATCTGGCCTTGAGGCAGTCAGATACATCAATGAACCAATCATTGATCTATACAAATGTACATCAACCTCTTCCCCATCTTCATCCTTGATCAAAGGTTTGTTTTTATCCATTGGAGTCTTAGCGGCCTTCACATCCTTGAAACCAAATTTCTTCAACATATCAGCCACATACTTATCTTGGCTGATAAAAATCCCATCTGATTTCTGCTTAACTTGAAGTCCCAAGAAGAAAGTGAGTTCACCCATAGAACTCATCCCAAACCTGTTGTGCATTAGCTTTTCAAATCCTTCACATAACACCTTATATGTAGACCCAAAAATGATATCATCTACTGATGCGCGTGATGTGTCGTTGCGGTTTAGCAGTTTTAATGCCTACTCAAGTTTTAAATTTATATTTAGCCGACTTATCAATAACACACACACTTAACGAGCAGTGTACCCGGTCAGTATGAATATAATGGTAAGTAGAGTGTCGATCACTAAGAGTGGAACGTATTATCTAGTTATTCTAATCAGTATTTTAATATATTAAGTTAGCTATACAACCTATTCTAACGCAAGGGGGGGTCAGCCTGAGAGACTGGCACGATTTGATTGCAATTAAATAATAAACTAAACCAATAGGCACGAATCAGCAAGTAGCACACACGTACACAGATAAATACTCGAGACAATAAGAGGGCTGTCCTTATGATAAGTAGTTTGTCACTTGTTTTATTGCTAGTGTTATATGAAGTGTATAGTTCGATGCAACGCACCGAGATTAAGTCCTTTCTCGTTGGTTGTAATCTTATCGGCGAGTAAACCCTTAATGATTACTTATGACTATCCCGTTTATCTTTCTCCTACTTTTCTACAGACCATAGAATACATAGGCGTCTAATAAACAGGCGAGGGCAGAGGCATGGCGACCCGATCAACGCTCAGCTAGCCACAGAGGTTATCAATGCACTAATAAAAGTCACCAAAGACACTAACATATAAACTTTAATAGATGAGAAAGCAGTTTTAAGGGAGTGCAACCTTTCCGTTGTCACATTACACAAGCCACCAATCTTGATGAATTAAAGTTTACTAACACAATAAAACAAAACTACTTAATGAATTAAACATATGCAGCACCTTCTTACAACTCTTGTATCTTTGATTTGGGTGTGTCTTGTGCTGCTACCTTGACTGAATTCGTCCTAGGTTTCTGGTCTTCGGTCTCGTATATAATATATGTCGTACGAAATTCGTCTGGTCTTGGGGTATTTATAGTTTCTGTCTGAGGGTGAGATGCGGCGCATCTTGTAAGTAGATGCGGCGCATGTACTTAACTTCGCGTGGGGTCCAAGATTATAATATTCAGGAATATTCGTACACCGCCAGAAGATGCGGCGTATCTTCATCTTTGGATGCGGCGCATGTCCTCTTGTATCTTGGATCGTATCTGGTGAGATCTTGATAGTGATGCGGCGCATGTAATGAGTGAGATGCGGCGCATCTGGAGCAGATTTGACTTGATCTTGTCCATTTCAGTAGACTCTTCACTTTATGCATGTTTTTCTCCATAATTAGTCCAAAATCGCCAAGTTTCACCAAATGCTTGTTTTCAACTGAGAATTACAAAAGTAAACGATTAAGTATCAATCCTCATACATAATATAGTAAAACAAGTCAAATTAATAGGATAAATGATAGTAATAAAATGTACTTATTTGAGTTCATCAAATATCCCCCCACTTGAACTTTACTTGTCCCCAAGTAAACCTTAGATTAAAACTTATGAAAATGTATCCTAAAAATGTTAGGATTTATTTTTATATTTAAGCATGTATTCTTCTTTTGTCATAATCACACAACTAAACACTTAACGAATTAGAAGTAGAATAAAATATTTTGATAAAAGCAAATCTAATCGTTTAACTGTCCAGTCGCGACGAATATTCTATCATAAGCTTGGCAAGTATACACATCTCCACCACTAAAGCTAAGGAATAACAAGTCTAAAGCGGTAAAAAGGGTTTTTAGGCTTAAGGGTTAATTATTCTTAATCTCCATCGATCTCAAATTCCAGAAAAGGCGACAAAATCACAAATACATGATCGAATCCACGAACACGATACTTGCAATTGCTCAAATCCTTAACTCGAATAGGCTAAAGATGGGTCCAAACTTCACCAATAATAATATATCAAAAAGGGCGACAAAATCATAAATACATTGCCGAATCCACGACTACGATACTTAAGATTGCTCAAATCCCTAATCTCAATAAATCAAAGGTTTGGTTAGATAAAGAATAATACAGGGTATGGATAATTTTCGGGATATAAATTGGTGTAAAAATAAAAAATAAACAAAACAAATAAATTAAAATCATAAGTGTGGTTAATCACTATCCCAACCATCCCATGAATAAGACTCATATCATTGAATAACTCACGCTTTAACACTTGAAACACACGCTTTAGGTAGACACGAATTATACTCAACAAGATCTTAATCAAAGAATAAACCTTAATTGGCGTTCCCATAACGTCCAACTCCCATTCAATCCATAAATATACAACAACTAGTGGTGATATCGACCACTTAATACAAAACTTCACATAAGTTGGTTAAACAAACATCCAACTCTTCCTTTTTCTTTTTCTTTTCTATTTTTTTTTTTTTTTTTTTTTTTTTTTTTTTTTTTTTTTTTAACTTGAAACATAAACATAGATGTGTAAAATTTCACCACATCACTATAACAATAATTCTGGATAATTTTTCCATACTTTTCATAACTTCAGAAATAACGGTAATAGTGAAAGTAGTAAACACACGAAAAATAAACTCAAAGATATACAATATTTACTTTCACTCCAATTGCATTGTGCAATTTCCCGACCTAACCATAGATAATGAATTACGCACGCGAACACAGGTAATGTAAGGAAACACACTTTGCCTATAGCAATTAACCAACCACGGATTTTAATCTACAGGGTAGGCTAAGGTGTAAGGGTGTAACGAAACATTTTAAACATAGGTGTAAGAAACGAAAGGAATGGCTCTGAGTGTTTTTTCTAGGGGTATCTTACTCTAAAAATGAGAGTAACAAAGGGTTTATACGGGGGTTAACTAACCAGTGTAGTTAGCTAATAACACATAACATATAAAGGCTATTTGGGTGTAATCCTAGAATTTTCCAATTTAGACAAGTCATTCCAATTATATAAATAATACTCATTATGGTGGTCTCGAATAGTATACAAGCCAAGTTCTAAAGTTTACAAGTCACCGGCACACTCATAGATTTGTGAATTTTGAAAAATCACAATTTTTGAAAATAACGTCATGTGTGCAGCTATGCAACTTAGACTTTAAACAAAAACATGCTAAAAATTTTAAATTTTGATATATTAAGCACATTTTAAGCATAATTTTGAAAAGTTTAGGACAATTAAATGTTAAGTGTTCTAATTCTCCAATCCCCCCACTTAAGTTAAACAACGTCCTCGTTGTTTGTATAAAAGGTTAAAAGCTGGAAAATAAAAGAATTAGAACAGAAAAACTCCCCTGAGATTTGCTCGGTATGATCCTCCATTAGTATAAAAGCAAAAATCATCTTTCTTGTGGATTGGAACGTTTAAGCTTCATAATCGATGTATCCACAGGAAATGCAGGAATCTATAATACCACCAACACTTTAAAACACACCTAAGATAAGAAAGGTTCAAACTTGCATAATACATTAGTAGTTAGGTAAAAATAAAACATAAAAACTTAAAATGAAAATCATCAGGTCAGTCGATGCGCCATATCTTATGGAAGAAGATACGCCGTATCAAGCCTGGAATAAATACGGATCAGAATAAAAGATGCGCCGCATCCTTAACCAGGGATGCGCCGCATTAAAATAAACTGATAAAAAGTTTTAAATTCGAAAGTTATAAAATGCAGAAAAATAAAATAAGATATGACCATTTGCAGGAGATGCGTCGCATCTCAGAATTGAGATGCGCCGTATCCTCTGCGGCCTGACTAATAAAATAAAACTAAATAAAGGATAGGATGCGTCGCATCTGTTTACCAGATGCGGCGCATGTGGTTACCAAACAGACTGATAACAGTCTGCTGTAAAATGACTCGTTCCACGGTTTGATCTCTCACATCCTCTCGTACCCTCATGCTGAACTTAATGTCAGGCTTCATCAAATATAACAAGAAACATAAACTGAAACATTAAATATATACACGAGAATAGTTATCAGTACAATCCAAAAAGTAATAATAATATGTGGAACAATGTCAGTAAAATCAAGAGAGTAAGATCATGGGTGAGCGAGGTCGTCTGGATGGGTCCCGGAAGTGCTGGCTCCATCAGTCCTAGGGCGGACTCTGCGCTCGTATGCACGTGTCACTCCCGCAACATGAGTACCATCTGAACGGGTGTGGGTAATACCCTGCTGCTCCAATAGTCTGCTCACACTCATAACCAACCACTCTGAGTCCCTCCTCAGGGCTCTCAACTCTCCCTCGACTGCGTCAAGTCTCTGACCCATGGTGCGTACAGGGACTGGTGGGGGTACTGGTGCCTGCGGCTCCTCCTGATGGGCTGGAGCAGCAGCCGGAGGTCCCTGAGGGCCTCCCTGCTCCGCCTCTGGTCCTGCTGCTCTGGCGGGCCCTAATGCTACCCAAACGTACTCTCCCATAGCCTGCTGGCATATCCCAAGCCTAACCAAGTAATCCCTGTCAATAACCGGGAGATGGGTCACCACAACCTCCAGCCCCGCTGGAATCTCCGCTCCAATGACTCCAAAATGGCGGGCCAGCCGAGAAACAAAATGCCCGCCAGTCATCTGGCTCCTCCGATCTCTCCCTGCAGCTGATCGGTGGAGGTAGTGTGCCAAAAAGTGGGGGATGTTCACCGACAACCCCTCATCCATGCTCCTAAGGAGGAAGAGGTCCAGAGTGGTCACCTTCTCAGGTGACTGACCCCTCCCAGCAATAGTAAGTGCAATAAGCCTGTGGCACAGCCTCTTCATCGGCTCCCTGATCAAAGTGTATGAGGGGGTGGAAGTAGTGATATCACCCCCCGAAGAAATCCTATCCCAGTAATCACTGAACAACCCTCTGTCAGGGACCGCTCGCAAACTATCATCCCAATATCTATCAAACCCATCTGACTCAAGCTCCTCAGCTGTATGCAGACCCATGGCCAAAATAAACTGCCTCATCGACATCTGCCTATGCACCCCTCCTAACCTGAACACCAGAGTATCAGCTGTATCAATCTCCAAATCCGTCTCCCTGTAATGAATCGTGCTAAAGAACTCCAACATAAGCTCCCTGATAAGAGGCTCATCGATCCTGAATAGTCTCTCCCAAGCACTAGACCTGAACACCACCTCCTCATCATCTCCAGTGACTACCATCTCCATCCTATGCTGTAAACTCTCAGCAGCATGCCTAGCTCCAATCAATCCCACATCATCGAAATCCAAAGCCTGTACCCTGAATATCCTCCTAAAGTAAATCGACTCAAGTCTCCGTAAGTAGTCCTCCAAAGTGCCAGGGGTTAGACCCATATCCTCGAATCGTAACCACTGGTGTCTCTGTGCTGCTTCTGGTAGTGCCATCTGAAATAAATTTTCAAAGTTAGTAAGCAGTCTGCTAGATAGGTAGATACGGCGCATCTGATTTAATCAGTGCGGCGTATCTGCATGAAATATAAGAGATGCGAAGCAAGAGATGAGATACGGCGTATGGAGATGCGTCGTATCTAGATTAATCAATACGGCGTATCTAGAATTTTATTAATTTGGAAATAGGTCGTTACGCCGCATCAGTCAACCTAGATGCGCCGCATCTAAAAGCATATCAGTATAAATAAAGGGGATCAGGTAGGCCTTTTCAAGAATCCGTATCCGTGACGTAAACTAACACTAAGTACCACGGTATCATATACTCCTTATATCAGTTCTAATAGCTCAATATACCATTACTAATCCATTTCCCACCAAATATTCAAAATCGAATTATAAACCCCAAATCTTCGTTAAAAGCAAACTAGGCCAGAAATTCGATTATTTACGCAAGTTAAATACGGGGAAGATCATCTATTACAAGTCCTAATCATATCTCTACATCAATTAAGCACAAATCGAATTAATCACATAAACCCTGATTTTCGTATCAACCAAGATTAAATCGAAATAGAATGATTACCTTAATTTGATGATTAGGAGATGAATTATATATCGGATTAGAGGCGGATTTAAGAAAAATGATCGGATTAAGAGTATAGTTTCAGTGTGTGAAAGTTCTTAACTGTGTGTGTGTATGCGGTAAAGATTTTAGATCCGGCGCATTCCCGTCGTATTTATAGGGCAAAACGATGCGCCGTATTGGAAATTGGGATGCGCCGTATCTATTTATTTTCGTTGACTAGTCAATGAATCCTAGTTGGTCAGAGATACGGCGCTTTGGATAATTAGATCCGCCGTATCGCTAAGCTAGTAAACGAAATTTAAATAAGGAACGTACCTTGGCCTCCGCAACACGATTCTATATACACCAAATTGGGGTAAAACGGTTACACCATATGATATAAATGAATTCAAAATAAGATCAATAGGTATAAACGTTTTATTAACAATTGTAATCTTATAGTTTAGAGGATAAGAATTTATTCCGAGGTTAGGAACAAATATCGTTTTTAAGCATACAAAATTAAGATTACAATTTGAATCAGATGTATTATACGGATAGGTAAAATTGAGATTATGATGTAGAGAACTTCCCTTTGGGTTGGTTGGATAATCGAAGAGGTTTCGTTTGATCACTCCAGCTAGCTTCTCTTGGTTTGGTTCAGAATGTAATCCTTCATGGTGATGCTCGAGTCATCATTTATCCTGAAAATAAACAACTTGCACACGAGAGTAGCGGACCGATCAAAGTAAATATCAAAAATCAACTATATTTATCAAATTATAATCGTCGTATTAACAAAAGTTAATGCGCCGTATTTTCGTTATGTTTCAAAATACAAGATTTTTGATTCAGAAGATGCGCCGTATCGATAAAAATCGATACGCCGTATCTGTTTAATAATTCGAAAACTGTTTTTAATTAAAATAATAGATACGCCATATCTGCTAAAGCAGATGCGTCGTATAGCGTTAAAGTTTAGAAAAAATTTTTATCAAAAACAGATACGCCGTATCTTGGGGAAAAGATGCGTCGTATCGCTTTATCGCTTAGAAAAAATTTCTTATTAAAAACAGATACGCCGTATCTTGGGTAAAAGATGCGTCGTATCGAATTAATTAAACGCGTTGTATTTTATAAAAAAATTGAACGCAATACGCCGTATCTGAGAAATCAGATGCGCCGTATCGTTCGATTTAGCTCAGTACAACGATAGCAGAAAATAAAAATTACGAAAAATAAAAACAAATAAAAAAACACACGAAAATAAACACAAACAAAAGCAAACAATTAACACACAAAAACAGAAAATATGCAAAATAGTACAATGAATGCAAATTAAACTAATACACAACAAAATTAGCGGTTAGATAAAAAAAATTAAAAACCTAATTAAAATACTAATCAAATTAACAGATAATAACAATTCACTCCCCGGCAGCGGCGCCAAAAACTTGATGCGCGTGATGTGTCGTTGCGGTTTAGCAGTTTTAATGCCTACTCAAGTTTTAAATTTATATTTAGTCGACTTATCAATAACACACACACTTAACGAGCAGTGTACCCGGTCAGTATGAATATAATGGTAAGTAGAGTGTCAATCACTAAGAGTGGAACGTATTATCTAGTTATTCTAATCAGTATTTTAATATATTAAGTTAGCTATACAACCTATTCTAACGCAAGGGGGGGTCAGCCTGAGAGACTGGCACGATTTGATTGCAATTAAATAATAAACTAAACCAATAGGCACGAATCAGCAAGTAGCACACACGTACACAGATAAATACTCGAGACAATAAGAGGGCTGTCCTTATGATAAGTAGTTTGTCACTTGTTTTATTGCTAGTGTTATATGAAGTGTATAGTTCGATGCAACGCACCAAGATTAAGTCCTTTCTCGTTGGTTCTAATCTTATCGGCGAGTAAACCCTTAATGATTACTTATGACTATCCCGTTTATCTTTCTCCTACTTTTCTACAGACCATAGAATACATAGGCGTCTAATAAACAGGCGAGGGCAGAGGCATGGCGACCCGATCAACGCTCAGTTAGCCACAGAGGTTATCAATGCACTAATAAAAGTCACCAAAGACACTAACATATAAACTTTAATTGATGAGAAAGCAGTTTTAAGGGAGTGCAACCTTTCCGTTGTCACATTACACAAGCCACCAATCTTGATGAATTAAAGTTTACTAACACAATAAAACAAAACTACTTAATGAATTAAACATATGCAGCACCTTCTTACAGCTCTTGTATCTTTGATTTGGGTGTGTCTCGTGCTGCTACCTTGACTGAATTCGTCCTAGGTTTCTGGTCTTCGGTCTCGTATATAATATATGTCGTACGAAATTCGTCTGGTCTTGGGGTATTTATAGTTTCTGTCTGAGGGTGAGATGCGGCGCATCTTGTAAGTAGATGCGGCGCATGTACTTAACTTCGCGTGGGGTCCAAGATTATAATATTCAGGAATATTCGTACACCGCCAGAAGATGCGGCGTATCTTCATCTTTGGATGCGGCGCATGTCCTCTTGTATCTTGGATCGTATCTGGTGAGATCTTGATAGTGATGCGGCGCATGTAATGAGTGAGATGCGGCGCATCTAGAGTAGATTTGACTTGATCTTGTCCATTTCAGTAGACTCTTCACTTTATGCATGTTTTGCTCCATAATTAGTCCAAAATCGCCAAGTTTCACCAAATGCTTGTTTTCAACAGAGAATTACAAAAGTAAACGATTAAGTATCAATCCTCATACATAATATAGTAAAACAAGTCAAATTAATAGGATAAATGATAGTAATAAAATGTACTTATTTGAGTTCATCATCTACATAAACCTGAACAAGTAGGATATCCTTTTTGTTTTTCTTAATAAACAATGTTTTATCAATGGTTCCTCTGCAAAAACCATTATTCAACAAATATGTGGATAAGGTGTCATACCAAGCTCTAGGAGCTTGATGTAGTCCATACAGTGCTTTCTTCACCTTGTAGACCCTATCAGGATGTAGGGTTTTCACAATGCATGAATCACTAGCTTGAGGCTTGTATGGATCGAATGAAGGAGGTTTTAGAGAGAGAAATGGGAGCCTTTTAGTGAGAGAAAGAAACTAGTGTAATATTAGATTGAAAAGGTCCAACCCTTCCCATGTGTGGGAAGGGGTATATATACTACTACATATTGTGTCCCTAGGGGACTGTGGAGCGAGCTGACAGAGGGGAAAGCCCCGACCCACTCCACAAATATAGATACGACTAATACTAGTACTAATATGACTAAGCTAATATAGATAAGCCTACGAGCTATAGAAATGCTAATTAGATGCTCGGGGTGACCGAACCTTCATATGAATATTTATATTCCTAACAATCTCCCCCTAAGGGAGGTCACCCCGGAAATAATAACTTGAATTCTAGCATTTTATCTTTTGATCTTGACTTCATAGCTCGTAGTCTTCGATTCTTCAATGTCTTGTATCTTTGTGCCTTTAGCAGTGATCTTTTGATGACTGTTCTTTGTCTTGGATGATCTTTGAGTATTCTTCGACTTTATCATCCAACATTTGTTTCCAAGTCATCTTTCAGCAATATGTTTCCATGTGATGTGTAAATCTTTGAGCCGACATGCTCACACTATTTGGTGTCATGATCTTTAGCATCAGAGTTTGCAGAAGCCGTGTTAAAGGTCTTTTAAGTTGATCATGACTTCTTTGATTAAGATGATGTAGTGTGAACATGTGGTAGAGGATTGGCATCTTTACTGCAACCAGCTACAACCGCATTCAGCTGCAACTTCAATTAGCTACAACCGCAAACAGCTGCAACAGCAATCAGCTACAATCGCCAGAAGTTCCTGCATACGATAGTTAGCAATAAAACATCCGGTACTTACAGGTTCGGACTTCGAGATTGTTAACAGCATAGTGTGAAAACTCTCTCTAATCCTTACCAAGACCGTTCCTAATCGAAAACCCACAGAGGGCTTTTTAAGATCGAACCGTAGCACATCAACGATTAGGTGAGTCGCTGGAGATCACTCCACAACTGTAGACCGTTAGAAACTGTCGTGACCACTAAGCGTAATCCATAAAGAATTACCGAAGTGACCTGCTTTCAGGGCTGCTTGATGTGGACCCTGGCAGGAATTTCCATTCAATCATTGAGAATTACATTTGTAAATTCCCTCATAAATGTTCTGGCAGATTGCTAAGATCTGCGTAGGACTCTTAAGTTTACAACTGGTGTCCTTAATGTTGAACACCCAGTGTAGAAATAATTCGTGTTCCTATGAGATCTTTTTATGCATCTCGTGGCTCTAGACTCAATTGTGCGTTTTGATTTAGTGAGCGGAGGCTGGAGAGGACTGCCACCTTTTCAATATCATCTAACTCGGAGTGAGAAAGACGATAGGAATGTATTGAACTCCGTGACAATTGAAACAAGAATCCTTTGAGGGACCTTGAGTGGCTAAGGAGGGTTGTGCAGCGTATCACTGGGTCCATGATACTTTGTCTTCAATGCCAGCAATCAACTAAGTGATTCTGACAGCATATGTATTGACCCGGTTTCTGCCTAAGTTGTAAGGAGGGCTATTTCTTTTCACCCTTTATCTTTACAATTCTTTTTCATTCTTCAACCCCTTCAGTGCTTACCGAGACTTCATAACTAGCACCTTGTTGGGTTTGTTCCAGTACTAGCTCCATCTCAGTCGGCACTTTTCCCTTATCCACTTTTCTCCTTTTTAATCATACCTAAGGACTTCTACACTAACTAGTGGATTGTCCCTGGGTTGATCCCTCCGGCTCTGGCGGGATCGGGGGAACTTGAGCCTAACCTAACCATCCTTATAACTCCATGCATTGATTAAAATGGTCGGTCTTTGGTGTACATCCACGATTGCCATAAACCAAATCTTTGAAAAATCTCTCAAAGTGTTCATGATTCTGAAACACATTTTTGCAAACACTTGAGAGTTTTATATTTTTCAAATGCTCCCCCTCAACATGTGCTCGGTAGATTGTTTTATAAATTTGCACATGTTAGGTAGAGCTCGCACTTTTTGAATTGATCCACTTTCAGTGAACATGACCGATTCGAGACACGCTTACATCACTGGTTAGACCAGCTTGAAATTATTACCCGTGCTGGTCAAGTCCACAGAAAGTTTCTCGAAACGGTACACTCTACTCAGACACATCCTTTTCGAGACACGCTTACATCACTGGTTAGACCAGCTTGAAATTATTACCCGGCCAGGATATGTCCTTTCGATAGATGACAGTTATGTTTCGTCAATTCTTTTGTGAAGTCTGAGCCGTGCTCACATAAGATGCATGCCAAATCCTTTATGTCCATTCGCTCCCCCTCAATATGTGCATCGATATACGAAAGAGTTTAGCACATATGGGAGAGCTTACATTATTCGCTCCCCCTCAATATGTGCATCGATATACGAAAGAGTTTAGCACATATGGGAGAGCTTACATTTAAGTCCAGAACATCACATTTTATCAGATTTCATATTTAAATCACATTCTCTCCCCCGATCAAAAATTTCAAACCATTTGAGATTTGTGATCCCAATTGATTTAAATAAGTTGGAAAAATGTGGGAGAAAATGTGTCCGATTTAATATATTCTGATAATGGAACATACTATGCTCCCTCTTAAACTAAGAGGGAGATTCACTGCTTATTATGCACAATTCGACAATTATGACACAAATGATATTGACCTTTTTTTGCGCAGATGATGTAATCACCCGCTTTTCTGAGTTAGTAGTCAACATCAACTATCCATCCACCAACAAATCTTTCACAATTGTCATTGATCCCCACTTGGCGAGACCAAAATAGATGAATGGTGGTGGCGGTGAAGGTGTTGTTGTTGTTGTTGTTGCTGCCGATGTTGTTGTCGTGGTGAATTTCGAGCCAACCAATAGAATTTGAACGTCTGATTAAATGGTTAGAATGGGAACTGGCACATTCATTTTGGCTATGGAATCTGCATAAGAATATCAACACAGATATATATGCATGCAGATACCCTATTCCTTAATAGCTACCCTTCAGCAGCTTGCCACATTATAATACCAAGTTCATCTTATAATCAAACCCCAATCAGGAACTACGTCAAACCACTATCTATCATGAATAACAAATAGCAATCATGAACATGGCAATTCACACGAATTTCAATATTTAATTCAGGATCTTAGGAACATGATTCTAACATAATAGCAATCTATCTAAGCGAATCCTGAGAACATATGCACAATATCAACAACACTTAAGTAGCAGAGACAAACAACATTTGAAACTCATTCACTTAGATCATACAAATGCCCGTGGAGTATTCAAAAACATCAAACACAATTGGTTTTCTAACTTCTTTTAGGTTTTGAGTCTTAAAGCATTATGAGGATTATACGAGGATTCCAAAGTAACACAAATGAACCTTCTAGATACATAAAGTTAGGAAACTATAAGCAAATTGCACATAATGTCCTAAACTTTCTAGCAACTAACACACTTGGTCATTTGATATATTTAAGCAAGATCCTCTTCAACTAATTCCCCATTAACTACAAAACCTTTTCTAACAAGTATGTTTCAACCAATAAATCCGTTTGATGATATAAAATTTGAATTCACTCTCCCCCTCAATCAATGACCCGTATTCTAGTTGAACCTCAACTAAAATCACGCTTAACCCCACAACTCATCAAACAAGAACTGTCGTGAGGTTTTGTAGTCGTTGATTGAGTGACAAATTTTATGCATAATCCAATTTTAAACAAATTTCATACAACACATATTCACCAAGTGTCTCACAAATAATTTTCAGAAGAATCATAGAATGAAAACTATTTGTATGCAAAGAAGACTTCTCTTCTTTTTCAAGAAATGATGCACTGAAACGTACATCAAATCAGGAAACATGGATATGAAGTAATCCATGCCCAGGTGAACATCACCCAGTTGGAGGAACAGCCGTCTTTTTGGCGACGTGCTTTCCCCAATATGAAGCGCGGGTTGCTATCTAAAGTAATAGCAAGCCATTTAGACATGTTTTAACAATCCATTTTAACTTCTGCTCGAGCTTCATTTAAAGACCCGTGCCATTATTGAATGACATTTCTAAGTCCGTAAATGTTATCGATAAACAGAAGACATGCCTAGGTGAAACTATTTTTGGGATTTTCTATTTTTCTGATTTTTATGGTTTTTCTTGGTTTCAATATTTTTCTATGTACAATTTTCTGGTTGGTTCTATAATTTTCTATTTACAGTATGATTTAAGATATGTACAAACTATATTATTCAGTTTAAGACGATGATGAAATGAATACCGAAATGAGGATACGTTCAGTATGTTGTGGAAATCTGTGGTCAATCATCTCTTAAACTTTCACCACCAAAGCTTTCGAGGCTCCTGAACAATCGACGGAACTTAAGCCTTCCCAATGTACAGCTTTGATAGCTTCCCCCCAAATCGACAATCTTCATACTGAGCAGAATCTAAGCTCTCTTTCAAGCTTACATAAGGTAAGTGTACAGCGGAAACCGTAGCAAACCACATTAAGTATTGCTGCTCCCTTTTAAGAATAATCATCGTGATTCTCCGTTCGGGGATCCTCAAATAGATCAGCAACGAATCATCTCACATTTGAATAATTCTTCTCACATTTCTTCCCGCTGAAGATTGAAGAAATGCCTACCAGCAGTATCCAGAGACCACTTCCCCCCAAGTAGTTGAAGAAATTCAAACAGTCTCATTGTATGAAGCCCGAAAACCCGAAGTACATACTCAATCCCATTAATGAAGTCGACAATGCATCATCAAGATCAATAGAGACCCGAAAATCCCCTTATCTCCTTTCAGGACATTACCGACTAACCATAGGAACCATCATACAATTGTGTACCTCTTTTATCATCAGAAACTGACATTCTCTTCCCACACTTAGTTGGAATGACACACCAGAAAGAACGAGTTAGAACACTGATTTTCTCTGCGGTTATGACATTTGTCTTCCCGGAATAATCTTCAATTGAGAAGAAGTATAAAGCTCATCATGTGTACTCATTGTGCATTCAGATGTATGTCTCAGATGTATGTCTCCTTCCCCCTTGCTGGTTTTGATACCTCAGAATCAGCAACACATTTTACGAACATATTCTAGAAATCTTGTGAGAAGAACAAATTAGGCTCAAGTAGATCAAGTGAGAATTAACCGCTGCCGAAACCGTCTCTGACTATCTTTATCAACCCTTAAGTAGGCTAATCAAAGTGATAACTGATGGAGCAAACCCGATATACCAAACTTGAACCTGAAGATAGAATTCCTCATTCTTGCGACTTACGCTTGCACTAATGTTGGAAGAACGGTGTAGAGAATTAGTGATCCACGCAAATCTCTAAGTACTCAATACCCAACCAAGGTATGAGACATTAACACCTCTTATGATTATCCACAACGTCAACGGCGTGTGACACTGAGTACTACATCGTAACTCCTTTAAGTGATAGTTACCCCGACTGCTGGTAACTAGATAACCTAAGACTTCAACTTAAATCTTAAGCACGAGCAAGTTATCATTGAAGGTCATGCATCCAACCAACCCCGACTTCAAGATAAAGTAAGATCATGCCTTTGAGGAAGTCACCTTCAATCTCGAATAAGTGATACCTGATCAACTCCATGGTCACGATTAGATGCCCAACACAAGTGAGTGAACCAACAACCAAGTATACATCGAATCACTTGTTCACACTTCTCCCCCTCAAAGATTGCATACGAGGATGCCATCTTTGATTGAACAAGTGCATATGAGGTTGATCCACTGTTCACACTTCTCCCCTCAAAGATTGCATACGAGGATGCCACCTTTGATTGAACAAGTGCATATGAGGTTGATCCACTGTTCACACTTCTCCCCCTCAAAGATTGCATACGAGGATGCCATTTTTGATTGAGTGAATAAACGTCCAATCGGATGGAAGTAGATCCACTTGATATCTGAATAAGCATGGAGCAAGTATGAAGCCTTTTGATGAGAATAGTCAGAAACATGGAGAGTCGTATGACCACTTCTCAAATCTCAATCACCAAGTAGTTTATTCACCTTTCTCCCCCTCAAAAATTGCATATGACGGTCAACTGCCATTTTTGATAGAGCAGGTGAATAAGAGTATACTCCAATGTACGTTTATCTCCTTTGGTGACTGAATGAGCATTTGAAGAACATGAAGCTTGATGAGAATGGTCATAAATAAGAAGATTCCTCTTCTTCCGAAGATAAAGCGCACTCAAGCGTACGCCTTTCTTTTCTTTGATGAATGGGGCCTGAAGAGATGTCAGCAGACGCCATAATGATGACATTGAGACCCGAGGCTTGAACTGCATTGTTCAAACATCATAGTCATTGAAGAACGAGGCCTGAACTGATTTGAACAGACGTCATCTGATGAAGAACGAGGCCTGCACTGAAGTGTACAGACGTCATAGTCGTTGATGTTCATCAAGCTTGAATTGTTTGAACCCCTACATCATGAGATATCACTCTTTTCGGCACCCAAACTCTGAGTCTTTCCTTAGTACAAAGGGACGATGTACCTGCACTTAAGTGAAGACTTCCTGCATTGACATTAAGAGTTTGTTTGCATTTATATGGGTTAGTGATATCAACATTTAAGCCATTTGGGGTTTCACTGTCAACCTTGGTTCTGCACTCAGTGAACATAGATTCGCACTTAGTGAACATCTTTTGAATAGGCATCCATCTAAGACCAACAATCTTAAAGATTCTACCCGTTGGTATCCACCTAAGGCAAGATCTAGGAGTGTCATGTTTCTCATGTACAGTGGAAGTCTTGTTTATAGAAGACCTTTGTCCTACAGCAATCTGCCTACCAGGTTTCTGAGTATACCTCTTTGGTTCTATGGGCTTGTTGTAGTTTCTAGTCTTAGAGGTCTGAACCTTGGCACGATCATTCACTTTCTTCAGGAGTTTCGTTATACACTCATCATGGGTTGCATTAAAGACACATTTCTGACAAGTTGAGCAAACTAAGTGTTTGGAGTCAGAGAAAGATCTAGGTTTCTTAGAGTGGTCAGCTATGGGAATCGTATTAGTTGGCACGCAACTACTCTTAAGAACAGGCAAATTCCTAGTCTTTTCATGTGTGTTTTTCTTAGCATCCTCTAGGTTTTGATTTTGAACAATGTCTTTATGTCTAACATGTTCCTTTGATGTCATAAGTGACACACGCGTTGAACTAATCCTAGAAGAACTAGATGCACTCATGTGATGTGGTTTTGCAACAGCATATTCCTTTTCACTAGGTCTAGACTGTGAAGTGACTGGTTTTGACAAAACTTTTTCCGCATCAACTTGGGAGGCAAACCGTGTTTTTGAAACATTTAACCGTTCAGATCTAAACGCTGTCAGTTGTCTAACAACTGATTGGTTCCTAAGTGGTGGTTTCCCCAAGATTGATGGTTTTGCAAACTTAGTGTTCACACCATTTCCATTCAATTTTCTCAATTCGTTTTTCAATGATGCAATCGCAAAACCCTTTTCCTGAAGTTGAGCCTTGAATTCATCATTTTTGGCAATCAAAGAGGTAATTTGCTCTACATTCTTAGTTTTCGATTCTTTGATTGTATCACTCAGTTCTTTGCAATGAATTTTCAAAGACTCATTTTCCTTAAACAATTCAGTCACTTTATGATCTAATTCTGCATTATTTGTTGCAATAACATCATTGTCATGTTTAGTCTTAACTTCATTACATATGTCACGCATCTCAGCCAATCTGTTTTTCAGGTTTTTGATCGTTAAGTTTTTGGCTTCTAGCTGAGCTTTCAAATCATTTATCATAAAAAATTCACGGAATTCAGGAAATTCCGGGTTTCTACATGGTAGTTTATTTTGAAGACTTTCTTTCTTTTGTTGCATTGAGATTTCAAGATCAATACAATGTTTTTCAAGCTGTAAAAATCTTTTTGAAAGTTCATTATAAACTTCTTTTTCAACCATATCATTTGATTTGAAAAACTCAGCCGTAGGCAAAGAACTCGACGTATTATCATGTTCATGTTCAGCATCCTGATCAATTTCTCCCCCCTTATGACTCATATTTGTTGAATCAGAGGTAATATTGCTATCAGTCTTTTCCAACAGATATGTGTCATAAGTAAGTTTAAGATGCTCAGTATGTTGTTGTTCATTAGAAAGAGCATTATCTAGATAAGACAGATGTACCACAGCAGATTGTGCTTGGTGATTTTCAGGTACGTAGGCTGCATTCTCACATAATGTGAAATCACCTCCTGTGCTGTCACCATCATCAAGCTTGTCAGATCTTGTTCCATTCCCCATTTGTTTAGCCCTTTCATCAATAAACCCATTAACATTACTCATCAATTGTAGTAATGTAACTCTGAACACGTCAACCTCGAATCCAGTGTAATTAGCAAAACACCCTTTTGTCATCTGACTGTCATAGTCATAGTCCTCAGTGTATTGCGAGTCAATGAACACCTGGAGTTGGTTATTGATCACACTGAAAGCTGCTCCGGATCTTGCTTCAGAGAATTCTTCTTTGTCAAGTTGTTGTTCAAGTTGATCTAAATATAGAGTCATTTCGACTGTGAAATCATGAACATCTTGACCAAAGAGTGCTGTGAAAGCCCGTGTGTAACCCATCACGTATTCAGATTTATCAAACAGAACCTTGAGATGTGAATGAAGTAGACGAAAACATTCGATGCGACTTTCCTTTGCATTAAACAACATAAGTGACTGATGAAGCTCTTTCTCTTGTGATTTCGGGCACGAAGATTCCACATTAGTGTTATCAGAATCACACACGTACATTTGTTGTCCAGAATTGGAAATCATTTGGTCATCATATGTGTCGTACAACTTGAGTACCTCAGATATTAAGGAATCTGAAGTAGTAGACATGATGTAACCGTGCACGGGATTTTACAATTCTATGATTTAAACCGAGAAATAGATTCTTTCGCGGGATTTTACAAAAATCAAGAATGAACCGTGGAATGATGCTTGATATGTGTTATGATGAAGGTCTGGTAGACTTGTTGATCTGATTGGTATGGTTGTTGCAAGTTATTATGGCAAAATTTTGGTCTGAAAAACTTAAAAACTCAATAACTTCATTCTGGAGCGATTTCAGGCTTCGAAAGTTGGGTTGAATGAATAAATTTATTCAACGTGTCCTTCTCCTCGGTCTCACGGTCGTTTTGACAGGTGTTTCGCTGAAAACGGAGTTACGGTTCAAAAGTTATGGCCGTTTGAAGTTTTGACGTAAAAATAACACCTCTGTGGACACAAACCGCATGCACGTCTTAGAGACAAACCGTATACGCGCTGTAGAGACAAACCGAGTAGACACAAACCGAGTATACTCCTCAGAGACAAACCGCGTATACACAAACCGAGTTCACGCTGCAGAGACAAACCGCATTGATACAAACCGAGTACACACTGCAGAGACAAACCGAGTAGACACAAACCGAGTAGACTCCTCAGAGACAAACCGAGTCTACACAAACCGAGTACACACAGCTGGGACAAACCGAGTCTACACAAACCGAGTACACGCAGCTGGGACAAACCGAGTAAATTTCTCAGAGACAAACCGAGTCTACACAAACCGAGTACACGCAGCTGGGACAAACCGAGTAAATTTCTCAGAGACAAACCGAGTCTACACAAACCGAGTACGCACAGCAGGGACAAACCGAGTACGCGCAGCAGGGACAAACCGAGTAGACACAAACTCCCAGGCACGTCACTTTCACTGCCTTTTGTCCTTTTGCCTAAACGAGTAATAGGACAAACCGTATCCAAGAATTGACACAAACCGAGTCCAATAATTCGTCCAAAGTAGACAAACCGCTGCCAAGAACAACTCAACTAATACCCACGAATTTTCCCAAAATCACCACACCGTTCTTAGATCTGTGAATCCAAACACTAAATACCACTCTAATACTGTTCTTAAGCTAGAAAGTACAAAGTAAACCAACTTTTAATCACTAAACAAAGTACAAAAATGAAATTTATGCTACTTAATCAAACCGAACAAAAAACTTAAAAACTACAAATCTAACCAAGAAAAAACCTAAAGAACTACACAAATACAAGATAAAACAACCTCTAATCACTAAACAAAGCACAAAATGAAATGTATGCTACTAATCAAACCGAACCAAAAAATCTTGAAAACTACAAATCGACCCAAGAATAAAAACCTCACAAACTACACAAATCCGTGAATACCAACTCTCATGGACCTAACCATGGCTCTTGATACCAATTGTAGGGTATTCACAATGCATGAATCACTAGCTTGAGGCTTGTATGGATCGAATGAAGGAGGTTTTAGAGAGAGAAATGGGAGCCTTTTAGTGAGAGAAAGAAACTAGTGTAATATTAGATTGAAAAGGTCCAACCCTTCCCATGTGTGGGAAGGAGTATATATACTACTACATATTATGTCCCTAGTGGACTGTGGAGCGAGCTGACAGAGGGGAAAGCCCCGACCCACTCCACAAATATAGATACGACTAATACTAGTACTAATATGACTAAGCTAATATAGATAAGCCTACGAGCTATAGAAATGCTAATTAGATGCTCGGGGTGACCGAACCTTCATATGAATATTTATATTCCTAACACAGGATACTTAGGATCTTCAAACCCAGGTGGTTGCATCACATATACTTCATCAGGAATCTTTCCATACAAGAAAGCACTTTTCACATCCATTTGGTACATAGGAAAATTCTTAAATGAGGCATATGCTAGGAATAATCGAATAGCCTCAATTCTTGCAACTGGGGCAAATACCTCATCATAATCTATACCTTTGATGAAGCGAAAAGTGTACCGCTTTTAAGGGGTCATTTAAGCCCTAAATCGTATTTATTTGATCAAATATTGCCCTAAATTGTTCCTTTTGTCATTTTAGGTACTTTTGAGGAGAAATCTGGAAAAGGAGGCATTTTGGACGTTTTTGGAGCATAAAAGTGAAGAAAACGACAAAGTCTCAAAATTGTGCTGGAAATTACCTTTGACGGCGTCAGGATTTGTTCTGGACGGCGTCATGGCTTGGCAAAAGTGGTGGATGTGAAAATTACTCATGATAAGCCAGAGAAATTTGCATGGAATTCTGACGGCGTCACGCTTTAATGTGATCAAGGTCGTCACGGCTTAATTTAAAGAGGGACGGCGTCACCCCTAAGTCTGACGGCGTCAAGCCTTGATAAGCCAGAACGGATTTTGGAGAGCTAAAGAGGGACGGCGTCAAGAAGGTCATCTGGGAACCCTAAAAGCGGCGAGGTGACGGCGTCACACTCCATAACGTGACGCCGTCAGATCTGAAAGTCTATATATAGTTTTGCAATTTTTTGTCATTAGTGTGGAACTTATTGGGGAACTTTGTGTGTGAAAACCCTAAGACGATTTTAGCAGCTTTTTCAAGGCTTTTTGCCTTGAGATCTTCCATGTTACATTGAAGATAAGTTATCAATTAATCATTCAATATGTCTATGTGTTGTTTGATTCTATCTTGCTCTTGTCTTTTGTTTAACATGCTAGGCTAGATTTATCTTGTGTTTGCTTAGATCTAATGAAACCTAGCTATTGATTATTGGTTATTAGTGTGTTATTAGTTGTATTGGATGATTGTTCATCTATGTTAGGCTTAAGAAAACTGGCTAACTTCCTATTCGGTAACTTGCTTGAACGTCTTAAGAAACATGAACCAATGCGTACTAAGGTTTTTATGGTTGTATTTAATGCACAAGCGAATTCTAGTGATCCCATGTTAGGAGCTTCCTAGCCGGCTCGACATAGGAGTGAAGTAGGAGCTTGTAGAGTTGGGGAAGTACGTACGCCACCCCACGATTGGTATTAAGGAATACACCCGTCATCCACGCAATTAATACACACTAATCAACCGGTAAAAGATAGTTAGGGAGTAAGGAAATCTAAGTAAACACATTTCTCTCCACATAAGTTTTACCACCTTTTCATTTTCTGTTATTTTATTTTATTTGCATTCGTAGTAACTTGGGTTAGTTGACTAGCAACTAATTCCGCCCACTCTTTCAAACCCGAGATTTTACTTGCTTTCATAAAAAATTATAAAAACATAAAAAGAATCTTCTCTCACCCTTAGACCTATTAGAGTAGTTTTTCATACCTAACGAACACTATTCCCTGTGGAGAACGATCAATCCCCGTACTTACCACTACACTATACTACATCGGTCAGGTACACTGCCTGGTGGGGTTGTAAGCCTCTTGAGATCCCTCGAGAGGTAAAACCTGTTGTAAGGTTGCAAAACCACGCATCAAGTTTTTGGCGCCGCTGCCGGGGGAATAGTTATTGCTTAGGTTGAAATTTATTTTTATTTGGTCTACTCATTAGATTCCTATCTAGTGAGATTTTTATTTTCTTTTTATTAGCTTTCTAGTAGTCTATCTTTTCTTTGTGTCTTTGTTCGTAAAAACTTTTCCATTGACTCTTCCGTTCACCAATATGGAGTACGCGAACCCACCATACTACCGACCACGAAATCCATTTGCCCCTAATGACATCTTGATGTTCAACCAATATCAAGATGAACCCATATATGATGCATGGACTCGTTTTAAAAACTTACTCCGAATAGTCCCTCATCATAGCTTCGATTTAGCATCCCTAATCCAAATCTTTTACGATCGTGTCGACCGATATGACCAAATGTGCATTAACGATTTTGCCAATAGGGACCTTAGGGAATTAAATGCTAAAGAAGCATGGGATACCATAGAAGATTGTGCCCAATATTATTATAGAGTAGACAACCCAACAAACGTTAGTACAAGTCAACTGACCACAAATTTCAAGGATCATGAAACATGTTTGTTTGGGGGTGAGGGTAGAGTTGAGCCACCTAGTTGCATGTCATGGTTAGGCACTACCATAATACAGGATGAACACATAGGTGATCTTGACACAAGAAATGATGAGGTAAGTAACGTAAGTCCGCTAAATACCCCACAAGTCCTACCATCATTTGAGGCACACACGCCGCCCGTGACTTACCCGGAAGATGTAGAAGAAACTTTAGGAATTTCGATGGAGGTAGAACCCTTGGAACAAGCACCACTAGAGGATATAGGTTTGAATACTTATAGTGATAACCTTACTCTTAGTTCTAGGGAATTTCCTAGTGTTGATGAACCGGAACCTCAACCTTTACACAACTTTCCATCCTTAGATTTACATCTAGGAGACAAAAGAGGAACCGACCCACCCATCAACCCTTATTATCCGGGTAGTTTTAGGATGAAGGAAGCCATTCACTCACCCCCTTCACCTCACGTGGCATATTTCCACCCTAAGGGTGTGTATCGCTACTTTCACCCACACTTAATCCTAAGTGTAGGGAAAACCTCCCCTATTTCTGTTAAATAAGGGTAGAGTCAGGCTCGTGACTCGAACAAAAACAAGCGCTTCTTGGGAGGCAACCCATGTTTTTAATTGTTTGATGTTTTTATTTTATTTGTCTGTTTGTGTCATATATGCTTAATCATAATTGTTTAATTTTCATGTTTCGAATAATTTGTGAAAATGCTTTATCTTGTTTTTAACCTCGTCTTAATTGCATATAAAGGTATTTTACAAAAAGATAAGTGTAGGGAAGCTTATATTTTGTTAAAAAGAACAAAATTCGAACATGGAAAATTCACAATTCATGATTAGCATGTATTCTATCTTGTTTATGTGTCAATACTTGTGGACATGTTTTATGAGTCCCTATTTGTAAGTCATCCCGCAAGTATCCTATCCTTTTATTGCTTTGTTTTGTTTTTATTTCTAAGTCTGGAAATACATCTAGTTGTGGTTTTTCTTTGTTCAGTTTGATGCTTTGGTTTTTGTGTTTGTTGGTTACAGGTATTATTGGATAAGAAGATGTACGTGCAACACATCAAGAGGATGATTATATTTCTGGAGTGAAGCTTATCATGTTCATTCTCTTGGAGGGAGATTTAACCATATTATCACATCATCCATACCGAGCGAATCAGGGGAGTATTAGTTTCTTCCATTCTCATTTATTTTTACTTTTACATCTTTTGTCTAGAACATTAGGGACAATGTTCGGATTAAGTGTAGGGAGGGTAAATTAGGATGCCTTAGAAACTACAACTTCGCTTGATTTTTTTTTTGTTTAATAGTGAATGTGTAATAAAGCCAAGAGAAATATTGGTTAGGGCAATTTTAGCACCAAATTTAAAATTTTTTACAACATATAGGAGTGAAACTTTGATCTTAATGAGCGTCTCACGGATAGGAATTGTATGACTAGCACAAAAACCATACCACTCAAAAATTTCCACCCCAAATATGTGAGGTTCGCCTTTAGATCTTTAGGAAAAAGCATTCATTGTTGGTGCTTATGAGTGTACCGGTAGTTTATAGATTCTAGAACTTGCGTTTGTGATGCATACCGAGACCGCTAGTGAGACTACATTCGTGTAGTTAGGATTGACTACATGATAAGAGGCATTAGGATTAACCCATTGTTTTACACCTGTGTTTTTGTTATAATTACTTTGACTACATTGGTCAAGTAATTCTCCCACACCCTTTGCGTTGTACCCGTTTTTGGTACACGATACCCTAGTACACCCCTCAGAGCCTATCTTTTCGTTTCGACCTTTAAGCATTTTACTTAAAGGAAGAATTTGTTTACACCCCATTTAAATGTACACCCAAATCGCCTTAGCCTACCTTGTGTGCACTCATCTTTAGTGCATTATTGTGACAACATTTGTTTAAACCCTTAGTTAATTATCTAATTGATTACATGGTTGCTAAGTCGAGTCATATCCTTGTACATATTGTTTTGGGACGATTGAGACTTATGGGTAAAGTACTAGTGTAATGGAGTAATGGGGAAGAACATCATTTATTACCCCCATATGTACGTTAATATTTTAAAGTACTCCAAATGTTTCGATTATCTTGATTCGAGTCATTAGAATAATTTTATGTAAAGTATGTAAAAGTTCAAGTGTAGGGATGGTACAAAGAATCCCTAGTGATGTATTGTTTTGGATGGTAGGGCAAGAGTGTATGAAGAAAAAAAAAAAAAAAAAAAAAAGTGAAGAAAAAGCATACGGACTACCATCCGCCTCTATCTTTTATTTATGTTTTGTTTTGTTCTATGTTTATTAGTTCGTGATTAGTTTAAGTTGAGTCGAGTCTTGGCTTAGCAACGCCTCATTCTACATGTAATTGACCAAGATGATTGACTTGCCACCAGTAAAAATATCCTTATCCAACAAACCGTGTTTTCCTTATCCCTACACCTAACGTTATAACCCTTTGTAAAGACCTCTTTGATAGTTTATCCTAGGTGCTTACGCCAAAAGTGGTAGAGGCGTGATCCTTTCCCAAGCCTATGGTAATCTATTTGCTATGACAGGTAGTGAGAGATATTATCCGTTTTCATTTATGAGATTTATTTTGATGACACTTGAGAGATGTGAGTATCTAAACACTACTTGTGAGGTGCTAGTTTGTAATCTCCGTGCTTATTATGATTAAAGTGGAACGAATATTTGTTGTAATTACTTTTATGTTAGCATTAAATGACCCCTAACTTGTATTTTTATTAGAATAAAAGCGCATTTGCTTGAGGACAAGCAAATCTCAAGTGTAAGGGTATTTGATGAAGCGAAAAGTGTACCGCTTTTAAGGGGTCATTTAAGCCCTAAATCGTATTTATTTGATCAAATATTGCCCTAAATCGTTCCTTTTGTCATTTTAGGTACTTTTGAGGAGAAATCTGGAAAAGGAGGCATTTTGGACGTTTTTGGAGCATAAAAGTGAAGAAAACGACAAAGTCTCAAAATTGTGCTGGAAATTACCTTTGACGGCATCAGGATTTGTTCTGGACGGCGTCATGGCTTGGCAAAAGTGGTGGATGTGAAAATTACTCATGATAAGCCAGAGAAATTTGCATGGAATTCTGACGGCGTCACGCTTTAATGTGATCAAGGTCGTCACGGCTTAATTTAAAGAGGGACGGCGTCACCCCTAAGTCTGACGGCGTCAAGCCTTGATAAGCCAGAACGGATTTTGGAGAGCTAAAGAGGGACGGCGTCAAGAAGGTCATCCGGGAACCCTAAAAGCGGTGAGGTGACGGCGTCACACTCCATAACGTGATGCCGTCAGATCTGAAAGTCTATATATAGTTTTGCAATTTTTTGTCATTAGTGTGGAACTTATTGGGGAACTTTGTGTGTGAAAACCCTAAGACGATTTTAGCAGCTTTTTCAAGGCTTTTTGCCTTGAGATCTTCCATGTTACATTGAAGATAAGTTATCAATTAATCATTCAATATGTCTATGTGTTGTTTGATTCTATCTTGCTCTTGTCTTTTGTTTAACATGCTAGGCTAGATTTATCTTGTGTTTGCTTAGATCTAATGAAACCTAGCTATTGATTATTGGTTATTAGTGTGTTATTAGTTGTATTGGATGATTGTTCATCTATGTTAGGCTTAAGAAAACTGGCTAACTTCCTATTCGGTAACTTGCTTGAACGTCTTAAGAAACATGAACCAATGCGTACTAAGGTTTTTATGGTTGTATTTAATGCACAAGCGAATTCTAGTGATCCCATGTTAGGAGCTTCCTAGCCGGCTCGACATAGGAGTGAAGTAGGAGCTTGTAGAGTTGGGGAAGTACGTACGCCACCCCACGATTGGTATTAAGGAATACACCCGTCATCCACGCAATTAATACACACTAATCAACCGGTAAAAGATAGTTAGGGAGTAAGGAAATCTAAGTAAACACATTTCTCTCCACATAAGTTTTACCACCTTTTCATTTTCTGTTATTTTATTTTATTTGCATTCGTAGTAACTTGGGTTAGTTGACTAGCAACTAATTCCGCCCACTCTTTCAAACCCGAGATTTTACTTGCTTTCATAAAAAATTATAAAAACATAAAAAGTATCTTCTCTCACCCTTAGACCTATTAGAGTAGTTTTTCATACCTAACGAACACTATTCCCTGTGGAGAACGATCAATCCCCCGTACTTACCACTACACTATACTACATCGGTCAGGTACACTGCCTGGTGGGGTTGTAAGCCTCTTGAGATCCCTCGAGAGGTAAAACCTGTTGTAAGGTTGCAAAACCACGCATCAACCTTCTTCCTGAGTGAATCCCTGAGCCACCAATCTAGCCTTGTTTCTAATAACAATACCTCTCTCATCTCTTTTGCATCTGAACACCCATTTAGTACCAATTGCTCTTTTTCCATTAGGCAAATCCACCAATGTCCAGACTTCTTGAAGCTTGAACTGCAGCAACTCCTCTTGCATAGCTTCAACCCAACTTTCATCTTTCAAAGCCTTATGAATGGTCTTGGGTTCTTCTTGAGATAGGAAACAGGCAAACATGCAATTTTGTAAATCCTTGTGGCTATTCCTCTTCTTAAGTGTTTGAGCAAATAATCCCTGATCAAGTAAATCACTCAAACCTTTTGATTTACTTCTGGTCTGAACAGCAGAGTGAACATCACCAATTATCTGCTCCTTTGGATGATTCCTGTGGATTCTGGTTGTTGGAGTGGGACTAACAGGTATATCACTCTCCAAATTTGATAAATCAGCTTCAGCACCAAAAACATCAACAATTTCATCATCAGTATCCACATAAACTTCTTCTAATTCGGGCATCTCATCAGAAGAATCATCATTAGAATCACCATCTTTATCAGCAGTAGAGTCCTTAGGCATAGCAGCAGAGTTACCAAACCGAACAACAGAGTGTTTTGGCCTAACAGCAGAGTGTTTTGACCTATCAGCAGAGTGCTTTGGCCTGGCAGCAGAGTTGAGAGTACTGCTGCTATGTTTATTTCCTTGTTGCCCATTAACATCTGACCCTTCATTCCTTTCCTTTTCATCATTCTTGACATCATGAGAAGGTTCATCAGCACTTTCTACATGAACCTTTGGTACTTTCTTGTGTACAGCATCATCATCTGAACTCTTTCTTTCTTTATCTGTTGGAGAGAAGTACTGATCAAACTTCCACTTTTCAATCAAAACAAACTCCTCTGCAGATCCATCCTTCTTTACTTGTGTACCTGCATTAGGGTTAGTTTGTGTACCTGCAGACATGTTAGTAGTACCTGCAATGACTGGTTGATAATTCATACTTTTGGTTAAAGAATCAATATCAAACATCCATTCAGGACCTTTTCCATCAACATTAGGTGTGGTTTCTCTAATTCTAACATGCAAATTTTCCACCACATGCCCAGTCCTTTGATTGAAAACTCTAAAAGCCTTACTTTCAGTGGAGTATCCAACAAAGTAACCTATGTCTGCTTTCTCACTAAACTTGCCTAAGTGGTCAATGGTGTTTAAGATAGTGACAGGACACCCAAATGGTCTAAATAAATCTATCAGTGGTTTCCTACCATGCAATAACTTATAAGGGGTCTTATTGTGAGGCTTAACTATCTTACTTCTATTTTGCACATAACAAGCAGTGTTGACTGCTTCAGCCCAAAAGATAGTAGGTAACTTAGACTCTGACAACATGGTCCTAGCAGCTTCAATTAATGTTCTATTTCTCCTCTCAGCAACACCATTCTGCTGAGGAGTTCTAGCCACACTAAATTGTCTAGTTATCCCCTTTTCCTCACAGAACTGATTCATCACTTGATTCTTAAATTCAGTTCCATTGTCACATCTGATGATCTTAACCTTGTGATTAAATAGGTTTTCTATCCTTGTAATAAAAGCTTTAAGAATGCCAGGTGTCTCATCCTTAGTAGCTAAGAAGAATACCCAAGTAAATCTACTAAAATCATCAGTGACCACTAAGCCATACATCTTTTTATTCAAACTTTTTACATAAGTGGGTCCAAATAGGTCCATGTGTAACATAAACAAGGGTTCAGTAATAGAATTCACCAATTTGGACTTACAAGATGCTCTATGTTGCTTTCCCATTTGGCAAGCAACACATACTTCAGGATCCTCAAAAACCTTTGAAGGTAATCCTCTGACCAAGTTCCCTTTCACCAACTTGTTGATAGCCTTGTAGTTCAAATGTCCAAGCCTTCTGTGCCATAGTTTGGATTCATCAATAGTGGCTTTGGCAAACAGACAAGTTAAATCTCTTTTGGGAATAATGTTCTTTATGTCCACACTATATATGTTGTCATTTCTAGGGACTTTAAGAAGTACTAATTTATCATCAGGTATCTTATAGTCGGGAGATAAGACAAGACATTCAGTGTCTGTAAAAAGAACAAAATTCTTTCTGTCACACATTTGTGAGACACTAAAAAGATTGAACTTTAAACCATTCACCAAATACACTTTCTCAAAATCCAATTTTCCAGTTCTGATGATGCCTTTTCCAACAATTTTACCTCCTTTAGGATCATTCCCAAAGGCAACATATCCACCATCCAAAGCTTCAAAGTTCTCCAAATTGCTTTGGTCTCCAGTCATGTGTGAAGAGCATCCACTATCAAAAATACATTTGTCCTTTAGCTCCTTTTGTAGATTGCCCTGCACAAAAAGTAAGAGAATTAGTTTCTCTTTGGGACCCAAGCCATTACTGACTTGGATCTGCCTTGTGCATCAAAGTAGTCAAATTTCTTCAACTGCATTGGTGCACTGCTGTGTCTGAGAACATGATCTATAACTTTAACTTTTGGTTTCCAGACCCAGCAAGCTGAGGCCTTAACAGCATAAAAATGGTTGCCCACAACAGTATCAGTAACAACTTTAGGCAAAACAGCAGAGTCTACCTTAACAGCAGAGTTTGCCTTAACAGCAGAGTTAACTATGTCCTTCTTTATGGGCCCTTGTGGTGCAATAGGAGAGATAACTCTAGAAGTACCATCTCTCATCAAGACTTCCTTGGGAACCATGTTTCTTTTGGGATGTGGGTGAGTCTTTCTTACAAAGTTTCTATGGTTCACCCTTGAGTACTGGTTCCAAACTGGTTTCTGATGGTAGTAGCACTCATCTTGCAGATGTTCAAAACTACCACAACCATAACATGCCTTCTTAAGTAATTGAAAATCAATACCTAATCTTTGTGAAACTAGGTTGTTCCAATTCCTCTGGTTTCCTCTAGGCAAGTTATTGGTTTTCTTAGGATATACTCTAGGTGTGTTTTCATACTCAACCATCTTCCTAGAGATACCTTTACCTAGCTTAGGCTTAACAAACTCAACCTTTTTAGCCTTAGGTGCTTTTGATTCAACAACAGCAGGAATTTCTTCCTTTTTGTTCTTAGGGGTTGAATCAGATTCTACACCTTCATCATCACTGTCCGACTCCCAATCTTTAATAAGTGGTGCATCAGACCACTTTTTCTCATCCTTAGGTGACTCTACTTTAGTTTCACTAGTTTCACCTACAGGTTTGACCTCAGATGCAGGTATGAAAGACAAAGTCCTAGTAGGAGGGGCATTGGCACTAAGTTTCTTAGGGTGAGCAACAGCATTATATCCTAGACCACTTCCTGAGTCTGCAAAGTGTCTTCCTATTGGTTTACTGAGAATGTCAGTGGCAAATTGTTGTTTTTCCACCCTAACAATATGTTTTTCAGTCTCACTTATAGCTGAATCTTTAGCCTTTTCAGCCTCTTCTACTTTCTCCATAAGAACCTTAATCTCACAATCTTTCTTAATAAGTTCATTTTCTAAAATAATGATCTTATCAAGATATTCAATTTCAGCCTTTTTATAGAATTCTAGCTTCTCTTCTAAATTCTTTAAACCATATTCATAACTAAGATTGTCTAACTTAAGTGTTTCATTTTCCATTTTAAGGTTTCCATTGCTAGACTTAAGTATTTCAATTGTATCAGAACATGATTTAAAAGAACAAGATGATTCATTGGATACCTCAGAGTCTGATCCAGAGGAGGAGTAGGCCATGAGAGCAAAGTGTTGTACTTGAGGTTCCTCTTCAGCTATCAATGCACAATTTGGACCATCTTCAGCATGATCACTCCAGTCATACTCTCCTAACCCATCACATGACACCATAGCAGTAGTAGGATTTGGCTCTTCATCAGTAGACTTCTTGACATTCTCATTTTTTCTTTTTGGTGCTCTGCACTCTCTTGCAAAGTGTCCCTTCTTTCTACAGTTAAAACATTCAGCCTTTGATTTGTCAAACCCCACATTCTTGTTCCTTCTGAACTTCATCTCTTTACTAGTTCTTTTAAGAAACCTTCTTGCCCTCATAGTAAGCATTGCAAACTGCCATTGCATATCAATCTCTTCAACATCATCAGGATCAAGTTCATCCAGATCTTGAGGCATAACTGAAGTACTTGTAGTAAGTTCAGCTAAATAAGCACAAATAGTAGCATCACTGATGGTGTTGGTGTTGGTGTTGGTAGAGTCAGCAGCAGAAACATGTGAACCAACAGCAGGAGCGAAAGTACCAGCAGCAGAGTAATGTTCTTGATGACTACCAGAACTCTTGTTGCTTGAGGAAACAAAAGCAAGATTATTTGTAGTAGAAGATGAACTTGACAATCCCTTGACTTCAGATTCATAAACTTTCAAGTTGTTATACAGATCATCCAAAGTCATCTTCTCAAAATCTTCCTTGTGCCTCCAGATCACTGTATGAGTGTTCCATTCAGAAGATAGACTTCTCGGAAATTTTAGATTGATATCTTCTTGAGATACCTCAATCTTCAAAAGAGCCATCTGACTAGTCAACTTATGAAGTCGATCATAAGTTCCCTCAATGTTCTCAGAACTCAAAGCAGTAAAAGTCTCAAACTGGTGCTTCAGTAGATTATTTCTTGATTTCTTGGTAGCTTCATTCCCACCAAATCGAAGTTCAATTGCTTCCCACAACTCTTTAGCAGACTCAATATGATTAAAGCTTAGTTGATAATCATTAGGTATTCCCATCATGAGAATACTGTAAGCTTTAACCTCCAATCTTCTCTGAGCTTTCTCCTCACTTGTCTTGAGAGTCAAGACTAACCCAGTAGTAGTCTTTGCTGGTTGACTGTCACCATTCTGAACAACTTCCCAGAGTGAGTAATCAACCATTCTCATGTATTGTTGAATTCTCATCTTCCAGATCTCGTACTCTCCAGTCTTGAGCATGGGAACTCTTGATGCAGTAACCATGTGTGTTGAATCGGAATCCATTGCTTACTTTGATGATTAGCAGATCTTGTATTCAGTAATTCTTCTTGGTACCAGCTTCTAGATCACAAGCTCTGATACCACTTGTTGATCCCAGTTGAGCTTCACGATCTTATTAATTACTTTAAATAAATCTAAAGCAATCGGTATAGAAACTGATCTTGAATTATATATCAAATATTATGCGGAACTTAATATTTGATCTTAAGAAGAATTAAACACAAAACGAATTCTCAAACAACACTTCAATATATTAATACGATTGCTCAATAGCAATAGGGTTACAAGAAACCTTGAAGTGTAAACAATAATGATACGTATACCTAACCTAACCCTAGATCCTCCTTTTATAGCATAAGGAGTCCTAGTCGGTTTACAAGACTTTCTATACAAGAAAAATATCTTACGTATCTTTTCTATACTTATCCTTAAACATACTATACATATCTAATAAGCAGCAGAGTAACTAGTCTAGCAGCAGAGTCTTCGTGGGCTAGCAGCGGAGTTACACTTTGCTTATTCTTCCAAACCAGCAGAGTCATAAACAGCAGAGTCATTGTGCTAATCAGCAGAGTCACATAACTGATCAGCAGAGTTATACTTAGTGTATTTCTCGAATCAGCAACATCTTTAGACCCAACACAAATAAAACAAAAAGGACCTAACGCTGATGTAACAAAGAATGGCCCTCCTGCTAAATTGTTGTGGTATTTTCCCATTATACCAAGACTTGAGAGATTATATGCATATGCGAAGGATGCGAAATTGTTACGTTGGCATGCTGAGGAGCGTAAAAAAGATGGGAAAAAAGTGACATGTAGCTGATTCTCTTCAATGGAGAAATATCAATAACACATTTGAAAATTTTGGAGGTGATATTAGAAATGTACGGTTAGGACTTAGTTAAGACGGAATAAATCCGTTTGGAAACCTGAGTAGTAGTCACAGCACTTGGCCAGTTCTTTTATGCAGCTACAATCTTCCACCTTGGTTATGTATGAAACGAAAATACATCATGATGTCATTGTTAATTCAAGGCCCAAAACAACCCGGGAACGACATTGATGTGTACTTGAAACCTTTAATAGATGACTTGATAACGCTTTGGGATAATGGAGTAAAAGTGTATGATGCATATTCGTAAGAGTATTTCCAACTACGAGCCATGATTTTTTGCACCATTAGTGATTTTCCAGTGTACGGGAATTTATCAGGACATAGTACAAAAGGGAAAATGGCATGTCCTGTTTGTGAAGATTGTACCCACTCTGTTTGGTTACGACATTGTAAGAAAACAATATATATGGGACACCGAAGATCGCTTTCAAGGAGTCACCCGTATCGTAGACAGAATGAGTTGTTTGATGGTAAAATAGAGCGTGGAGTGATGCGACCACCGTTGGATGGAGAAGCTACATTTTCTTGAGTTAGAAACTTGAACATTCTTTTTATTGTTTCATGTTTATCAGGAGTCCGCAAAGTGCTATTTGTTTTCACCATACAATAAAGATAAGACTCCGATAGCATGGGGGGTTGTATATCCAACCGGAGACGGTATCATCCATGGAGTTCCCATAATTCCTACATACATGAAGGTGACGGTAAACAAGGTTGTGCCGGCTTATAAATCTGTAAAGCTTCCGGTGATCGGTGGAGATAAAAGTGTTACTTTATTAGGTCAAGCGATTGGGAGCTTTTTTCAGTAGCCTTAATGTAGAATTAGTCGCATGAAGGTACATTAATAAAACTAGCTCATCTTTTTGTAGTATTGTACTTAGTAACTTTTCTCACATACGTTAAATGGAAATTGATAATAGGAGATAACACAAACATAAAAAAATAGAGATTAACAAATGAAAACAACAATGCCAAAAGCAAGTGTGCCTGCTCTTCAAATAGATCTGGTAAACATTTAATTATTTTAGTTTATGATGATTGAAAATTTAGTGCGATTATACAATATTCAAAAAGTTATAATGGTGTATTTGTAGGTGGCTGAGAACACATCTATGTCGATACCCCAACAAAAGGAGGCTTTTCCAAATGCCCAAAAAGCTGTTGCTCAAGTCAATATAAAGCAAACACCAAAACAAAAACAACCACTTTCGGCTGCTCAAAAAGCTGCTAAAACAGCTGCTCAAAAAGTTGCTGCTCAAGAAGCTAAAGACGAGCTGGAAATTAGATTGATTGATGTAGGAGATACCGTTGGCGTGAGAGGACCATTATTGAATGCTGCCTATCTCCGTTGGATGAGCCGTGATGATTGTACTTCAGGCTATGTTGTTGATGTTCCCGCTGGTATGTTTGTTGGGCAAGAGGAATCCCGCTGGCTATGTTGTTGTACTTCAGGCTCGATGCAAGCATTATAACTTACTTTAACTGGTACGAGTACTTCTGAAACTACTTTTAAAGTATTTAAAATCTTGTTTAAAATTGCTTATTGAAACTTCTTTGGTTCTTCGTGTTTGGAATTGCTTTTATAGAGGTTATTTGGCATTGTTTATTAAAATTGCTTATTGCGATATAGATATGAGCTCTTTGGGATTACATGTAGAGTAGGGGCTGTTTGGGATTGTTTATAGACTAGATGCTATTTTAGATTGTTTATTTAGATTCTTGTTGGATGCTTATTTGCTTCGGCTGTTTGCGATTAGTTCGAGACTGTTTGGGATTGTTTATATACTTAAAGTTGTTTGGGATTGTTTATATACTTAGGGCTCTTTGGGTTTCTTTATATATTCATGGTTGTATGGGATTGTTTATAGAGTTAGGACTATATGGGATTGTTTATAGACTAAGGGATGTTTGCGATTGTTTATTTAGAATAGTTATTGGTTGTGTAAGTTAGGTTTATTTTATATACTATTGTTTTGTTTTTAGGGGGCTATACAAGTTGATGCAGCCAAGTTCTAGCAGTTGTGGACTATTAAACCCATATTTGATTCAAGGAAGTGAGTGCCTTAATAATACTTCGGGTGTAAAAGATTACTTGACGAGAGCATTCAATGCTACCTACGACATTTTCCTTGCACCATTTATAGGGAAGTATGTAAGCTATTATCTCTAAACTGTTTAATTGCTCATGTGCATATATATATGTTCAATAATTTTGTTTTAACTTTTCAGGGGGAACCATTGGGTGTTGTTTGTTATATGCCCTAAACAACGCATGTGCTACATCTTGGATTCGTATCAGCAAAAGAACAAGAAAAGGACCGAGCGAAGCTATTGGCTTACAAGCTATTTGAATAAGGTCATTGCAAATTTCAAAGTTGTCGAGGTAAACTATCTCACTATGATTAGATACATACAAACAAATTGTTGTGTTATACAACTTTTAACATGTACACATACTGGGTTATTGAAATGTAGTGCAATCAACAAGCTGAAAAATGGGAATGTGGGTGCTATGTACTCAAATGGATGCATGAATTTGTAACCGTTCATCAGGATCATTTTCCTAACAGTGTAAGTACTATCCTAAATATTG
This sequence comes from Artemisia tridentata subsp. tridentata, assembly GCA_021014915.2. Lineage (NCBI taxonomy): Eukaryota > Viridiplantae > Streptophyta > Magnoliopsida > Asterales > Asteraceae > Artemisia > Artemisia tridentata. The sequence goes on from CP139509.1 coordinate 76,598,967, forward strand.
ATTTTAGAATATGTAAATGAAAACGGATGAATCAAGTATACTTAGTTTTGTTTTCTGTTACAGCTCTTAAATTGTATACCTTTTTTACATGTAGATCCCTTGGCATGACACTTGTCCGTTCTCCATGAATCAGATTGAAGACACCATCGAGAAGTGGCATCAGTTATGTCCAATTTGATTAACATTATTGAAAGGTAGCTGTGGTTATGCCGTTGTCTTTTGTTTTAGGCATTTGTACGTTCAAGTATTTAAGTTAAGATGATATGTACGAACTAGTTTTTTGTAGAAGGCATAACGTACATACGTTTAGTGCTAGAACTCGTTATCATCTAAGTTAAATTCTCGAATATATGTATTGACGTTTATGGTTTATTAGTTAGATTTCTGAAATTTATGATGTATTTGCTTGAAACTGGAAACTGGAAACTGTTGGTGTATTGCTGGAAATTGAAATTTGTTTGTGTTGATGGAAACTAACAATACGGGAAATTTCTATTTTTATAAAAAGCAAAATAGACCGGATTTGTAATAGAAAACCGGTCTCTTTATAGAAAACAAGACCAGTGAAATACTAAAAAACAGGTTTTGATATTGATATTTGGACCGGGTATGTAGCTAAAAAGTTGTCTCGATTGGAATAAGCAAGACCGGTTTAAAAACCGGTCTCGATATGATTTTCACATGGAGAGCCCCCCCTTTAGAGACCCCATGAAAAACAGGTCTCGATGGATTGTACAACAGGTCTCGGAAGGACTTATTGTAGTAGTGTTATATGCTAAAAGGATATATATATATATATATATATATATATATATATATATATATATATATATATATATATATATATATATAATATGCAATTCCTCTTATATATTATGTTGGACCCAGTGGTCGATACTCGTTCATATTGAATTCTATAACTATATATTCTATCAATTACTTGTTTTGTAAAAGGTATTAATAAATTGGACATCGATTAGAAAAAGAATGGTTAATTACATACTATTTACAAGTTACAACAAGTTTCATCTACTTGTGTGTTGCGCCAGGATTAAAATAAAAAATTAAGATTGGATTAAAAATTCTAATTTAGATGGTATTTAATTTGATTCATTATAATGACTAACAATTACGTGAACATGGCGGCGATAATGTATAGTAGTGATAAGCTATGGGTGCAATTTTTTGATGTTTACAAGGGTATGAAGTAAGTGAAAGTGAATAAAGTTAGTGGTTTATATTGTAATTAAGTATTTAAATATTTAATAATTGCATTGACTTTTATAAGGGGAGGAGGAGTGGGCTGCGGGCTCAGTGGGCTCGAAGGGAACACCGCCGCCGCCTAGGCGGGCTGGCCTGGTTCCACGGGCTATAAGCTCGCAACGGGTTGGCCAAATTTTGACCGTTGGAATGTTTTGAAAATTAAAAACCGAACGTTAAGTGGAGCGTGGGTAAAAAAAAAAACCACATTTGGTCCCTTGGCTGCCTATTTAATCCGAATCAAACACCCATTTCTCAACAAAAAAAATCAAACAAACCACAAAAACACATTCATAAACAAGTTAACAACAAAAAAAAAATGTCATCATCATCATCATCATCATCATCTTCTTCTTCCTTTTTGCCCCCGTTACAAATACCCATCTTACCGGACTTATCCACGGGTAGTACGCTACCTTTTTTGTGCTCCGTGGTTGACGAGCTCGAAGAAGACACGGCAAGCACGCAAGAAACTCGAACCTATATCGAGCGGTTTCGGGAAGAAGCTCAAGAAACACTAATGCGTGACTATTTCGTTGACGAACCGAAGTTTGGCCCGTCTTTGTTTCGTGAAAGGTTTCGGATGTCAAAAATGTTGTTTTTACAAATTGTTGGTGATATTGAGCAGAAGTTCGAGTATTTTCAAGAGGGTGCAGATGGTAGGGGGAAAAAGAGCTTTACGGCTCTACAAAAATGCACATCCGCAATTCAACAACTCGGAACGGGCAACCCTCCGGATAACTTTGACGACTACTTATGCATGGCAGCGAGAACGTCACGCGAATGCCTTGATCATTTTTGCACCGCGGTCATCGAGATATATGGGCGCGAGTTCTTACGTAGGCCTACTAGTCACGACGTTGCACGCTTGTACCAGGCGCATGAACAAAGGCACAAGATTCCGGGTATGCTAGGTAGCCTTGATTGTACACATTTCGTTTGGAGAAATTGTCCTAAGCATTTGAAAGGGCAATACAAGAGTGGGAGATATCCATACCCGACAATTATGCTTGAAGCCGTTGCTTCACAAGATTTGTAGATCTGGCACGCTTTTTTTGGTCCTCCCGGGTCGCTTAACGATGTCAATGTTTTGAATCAATCGACTTTGTATCTTAGGGAGCGAAATGGAACGGCTCCCGACTCATCATTCGTTGTCAACGGGCGTAACTACAAACGGGGATATTATCTTACCGACGGAATCTATCCTAGGTACTCAACTCATGTCAAAGCATTCCCGTATCCGACTGAAGCGAAGGAAAAGAAATTCAAGAAAGTTCAAGAGTCGGCAAGAAAAGATGTCGAACGATGTTTTGGTGTTCTTAAGGGAAAATGGGGTATTTTGAATCGCAAGATCCGTCAAACGACCATCGAAAAGATCACTAACATCGTTTATGCGTGTTGTATATTGCACAACATGATTATAAAAGATGACGGGAGGGCAATATCAGGGACTCATATAATGGATCCGCCGGTGCAACCCGTTTATGACGACAACGCACTACCGGAGTTACTAGATGAACACATCCATCATCGTCTTCAATTTGATCTTACGGAGCATGTGGCGTCTCAAGATTTACCATACCTGGATGACCTGGAAGATTAAGTTATGTAGTTTGTTTTCAGTTATGAATAAAATGTTTGTTTGTTTTATGAATTGTACTTTTAATTTCAGTTATGAATAAAATGTTTGTATGTTTATATAATTGTTTAGTATTGGAAGGGTTAATTTTGCAAATTTATAATTTTGAAGGACAAATTATGAATATTTAAAAAAAAAAATTGGGAGGGTTGAAAGTGATGGGCGCCAGTAAAAAAGGTTGGGTTGAGGGTTAGAGGGTTGAAATGAGGTGGAGAGATTTGATTGGATAAAATTTGGGAGGGTTGAAGGGTAAAAGGTGATGACTCTCTCCCCCCTAAGTAGATGCATTTTAATCAAATAACATTACTCATTTTTTAAGTTATTAGTAATTTTTAAGCAAATGTATTTTTCTCTTTATATTTGGTATAGATATAGATATATATTTAGATAAAAAAAAAGTTTAAGAGATGATCCAAGTCTTTCAAAACAACACTTTCGTAGTAAGAGAATAATTGAAACTTAAAAGAATCAAACAAAAGTCTTATTTTGGATTTTTCATGTTAACAGTGCGCCGTGTCAAACAAGTCACCAACCTCAAGTGTCTTACTCTAGACCATTGATGATTATTCCAATTTTCCAATAACGTGACATTAAATTTTGTCTGTGGAAACTAAGGAGTCAATTAGTCAACTTTGATTTGTTTATGGTCTTCAAAGAGTCCCAATTCTACAACTGATTAACCTCTCAAATGGGCTAAAAAGACTTTTCCATGTTTCTTACACTCTCAAGTGTTGGACACGTTCAAGAGGGATCATAGCTATTAGTGTTAATATTAATATTAGCATGATGAATGATTTACGTGTGACAAAGTAAAGATAAGTAGTAGATTCCAGATACTAATTTGTATCAGCACCCTAAATAATCTTCAGCTTTATCCTAAGTAATATGAAGTAAAAAAGAAGTTTTACGAGTAAAATGAGAATGCATTGAATTACATATGCAGAGTTGGTTCAATAGAAATATTAATACAAACCAACAGGCAACAATTGAGCTAAGGGGGCGTTTGGTTCACCGTAATCTGACGTAATTGGTTGTAATTGTAATTCAGATTACATTATGTAGGCTGTTTGGTTCACAGAATTGAGGGAATTGTAATTCAGATTACATTACGTAGGCTGTTTGGTTTGCGTTGTAATTGTAATTCAGTCATTACAATTACATCAAAGGAGGGAATTCAGATTACATAGGATGTTGGATGGAAAGTTTTGAATTACGTTGTAATTCAAAATTTTATAATAATAATAATAATTCGAAAAAATTTATAAAAATTCAAAAAATTTATATAAATTCGAAAAATTTATAAAAATTCAAAAAATTTATAAAAATTCGAAAAAATTTATAAAAATTTAAAAATTCAAAAAATTTAAAAAATTAAAAATTTTATAAAAAATTTATAAAATTCGAAAAATTTATAAAATTTTATAAAAAATTTATAAAATTTAAAAATTTTATAAAAAATTTATAAAATTCGAAAAATTTTATAAAAATTCAAATTTTTAAATTTTTATAAAATTTTATAAATTTTTCGAATTTTATAAATTTTTTATAAAATTTTTAAATTTTTATAAATTTTTGGAATTTTTTTAAATTTTTTCGAATTTTTATAAATTTTTTGAATTTTTATAAATTTTTTCGAATTTATATAAATTTTTCGAATTTTTATAAATTTTTTCGAATTTTTATAAATTTTTTGAAATTTTATAAATTTTTCGAATTACAATTACGTTGAGATCCAACCAAACACAGTGACAGAAAACATCAATTACAATTCATACACATTACAATTACAACACATTACAACTCTTTGAATTACAATTCATTCAAATTACAATTCTTTTGACAGATTACAATTCCTTTCAAAACATACTGCGAACCAAACGCACCCTAAGTGTTTTGAATGGCCCAACTAAATAAAAGTTTGTGAAACTCATAGACCATAAGAAATACCCAGGTCTAGCTTGATTACTCGAATTTGTCTAAGCCAGACAAACAACATACCACATGATTGCGTGGTTTTGTAACCTTACAACAGGTTTTACCTCTCGAGGGATCTCAAGAGGCTTACAACCCCACCAGGCAGTGTACCTGACCGATGTAGTATAGTGTAGTGGTAAGTACGGGGGATTGATCGTTCTCCACAGGGAATAGTGTTCGTTAGGTATGAAAGGCTACTCTAATTAGGTCTAAGGGTTGAGGAAGATTCTTTTTATGTTTTTATAGTTTTTATGAAAGCAAGTAAAATCTCGGGTTTTGAAGGAGTGGGCGGAATTAGTTGCTAGTCAACTAACCCAAAATTACTACGGATGCAAATAAAATAAAATAACAAAAATGAAATGTGGTGAGAAACTTATGTGTAGAGAAATGTGTTTACTTAGATTTCCTTACTCCCTAACTATCTTTTACCGGTTAATTAGTGTGTATTAGTCGCGTGGATGACGGGTGTATTCCTTAATACCATTCGTGGGGTGGCGTACTTACTTCCCCAACTCTACAAGCTCCTACTTCACTCCTATGTCGAGCCGGCTAGGAAGCTCCTAACATGGGATCACTAGAATTCGCTTGTGCATTAAATACAACCATAAAAACCTTTAGTACGCATTTGGTTCATGTTTCTTAAGACGTTCAAGCAAGTTACCGAATAGGAAGTTAGCCAGTTTTCTTAAGCCTAACATAGATAAACAATCATCCAATACAACTAACAACACACTAACAACCAATAATCAATAGCTAAGTTTCATTAGATCTAAGCAAACACAAGATAAATTTAGCCTAACATGTTAAACAAAAGACAAGAATAAGATAGAATCAAACAACACATAGACATATTGAATGATTAATTGATAACTTATCTTTCAATGAAACATGGAAGATCTCAAGGCAAAAAGCCCTGAAAAAGTAGCTAAAATCGTCTTAGGGTTTTATCCCAAAATTCCACACACTAAGCTCTCTTTAATGACAAAAGATTAGAAAACTATATATAGATTTTTGGATCTGACGGCGTCACCTTATGGAGTGTGACGCCGTCACCTCGCCGCTTTTAGGGTTCCCGGATGACCTTCTTGACGCCGTCCCTCTTTAGCTCTTCAAAAATCCATTCTGGCTTATCAAGGCTTGACGCCGTCAGCTCGTGAACGTGACGCCGTCCCCTTATGATTTAAGCCGTGACGCCCTTGATCAAGTTAAAGCGTGACGCCGTCAGAATTCACATGCTATTTTCACTGGCTTATCATGAGTAAATTTCACGTCCAACTTTTCTTGCCAAAGCATGACGCCGTCCAGAGTAAATTGTGACGCCGTCAAGAGTAACTTTCAGCCGATTTTTGAGACTTTGCCGTTTTCTTCACTTTAATGCTCCAAAAACGTCCAAAATGCCTCCTTTTCCAGATTTCTCCTCAAAAGTACCTAAAATGACAAAAGGAACGATTTAGGGCAATATTTGATCAAATAAATACGATTTAGGGCTTAAATGACCCCTTAAAAGCGGTACACTTTTCGCCTCATCAAATACCCTTACACTTGAGATTTGCTTGTCCTCAAGCAAATGCGCTTTTATTCTAATCAAAATACAAGTTAGGGGTCATTTAATGCTAACATAAAAGTAATTACAACAAATAATCGTTCCACTTCAATCATAATAAGCACGGAGATTATAAACTAGCACCTCACAAGTAGTGTTTAGATACTCACATCTCTCAAGTGTCATCAAAATAAATCTCATAAATGAAAACGGAAAATATCTCTCACTACCTGTCATAGCAAATAGATTACCATAGGCTTGGGAAAGGATCGAAAACCTCCTCCACTAGGCGTAAGCACCTAAGATAAACTATCAAAGAGGGCTTTTAAATGGGTTATAACGTAAGGTGTAGGGAAAAGGAAAACACGGTTTTGTTGGATAAAGGATATTTTACTGGTGGCGAGTTAAAAATCTTGATCAATTACATGTACTATACAATGTTGCTAAGCCAAGACTAGACTCGATCTTAAGCTAGAAACAAAATAACAAAATAACAAAAATATAAAATAAACATAAAATAAAACGGGATGGTAGTCCGTATGTTTTTTCTATTTTTCATTTTCTCATTTTTTTGTATTTTTCTTGATTTTTTCGATTTTTTTTTTTTTTTTTTTTTTTTTTTTTTTTTTTTTTCTTTTTTTTTTTTGCATACACTTTTACCCTACCATCCAAAATAATACATAATAGGGGCATTGCATCCCCCTTACACTTGAACTTTTACATAACTTTACAAATAACTATTCTAATGACTCGAATTAAGATAATCAAAACACTTGGAGTACTTTTAAAATATTTAGCACATATGGGGGTAATACATGATGTTCTTCCCCATTACTCCATTACACTAGTACTTTACCCATGAGTCCCAATCGTCCCAAAACAATATGTACAAGGATATGACTCGACTTAGCAACCATGTAATCAATTAGATAATTAACTTGGGTTTAAACAAATGTTGTAACAATAATGCACTAAAAATGAGTGCATACAAGGCAGGCTAAGGCGATTTGGGTGTACATTTTAGTGGGGTGTAACAAATTCTTCCTTTAAGTAAAATGCTTAAAGGTCGAAACGAAAAGATAGGCTCTGAGGGGTGTACTAGGGGTATCGTGCACTAAAAATGAGTACAACGCAAAGGGTGTGGGGGAATTACTTGACCAATGTAGCCAAAGTAATTATAACAAAAACACAGGTGTAAAACAATGGGTTAATCCTAATGCCTCTTATCATGTAGTAAATCTAACTACACGAATGTAGTCTCACTTGTGGCCTTGGAATGGTCCTAACGCAAGTTCTAGAATCTAAGTGCTACCGGTACACACATCATAGCATAAATGCTTTTCCTACCAATTCTAGGGGCGAACCTCACATATTTGGGGGTGGAAAATTTTTTTAGTGGTACGGTTTTTGTGCTAGTTATATAACTCCTATCCGTGAGACGCTCATTAAGATCAAAGTTTCACTCCTATATGTTGTAAAAAATTTTAAATTTGGCACTAAAATTACCTTAACAAGTATTTATCTCAGTTTTATTACACATCTACTATTAAACAAACAAAAATCAAGCGTAATAGCATTCTCTAAAATCGTACTTTTACCCTCCCCTTACACTTAAGATGAACATTGTCCCCAATGTTCAAATAATAAGATGTAAAAGCAAAAAGTAAAAGAATGAAATCAAATACTCCCCTGATTCGCTCGGTGGATAATGAAATTACACGGTTAAATCTTCCTCCAAAGAGAATGTTGAAGCTCCATGACTAATGCATCGCCATAAGCTTGATTCCATAAACATCTCCTTGTCCAAAACAACCTGTTAAACCTGAGAAAGCAAACACGAAAACCTGCATAACATCGGCGGGAAAAATCTATATATAAGGATATAATGCTTGTGGAATGATAATTTTGCAGATTCCTGGAGATTATAAGTTGGAGATTTAATAAAAACTTTTTATGAAAACAAAACTTTCAAAAATTTCTGGAAATTAAATCTGACGCCGTCAGGTTATAACCCCTGACGCCGTCAGAAATGGCCTGACAAAAATTTTCGTTTTAAGTTTCCGGAAAATTTCTGGAAAAACCTTTTACCTTACTTCCTGGAAATCCTGCAAAACATCATTATGACTCGATACAAGCATTTGACTCAAACAAACACTAATATGTATGCTAATTTATTATTATTACGATTCATGTTAATTTGTGTTCTAATAAACCGATTTAGATTTCCCTTACACTTATCTTTTGCAAAATACCTTTATATGTAGTTAAGACGAAGTTAAAAACAACATAAAGCATTTTCACAATTTACTTTTGAACATGAATCAATAATGATAAAAATTAAACACACATACGGGAAATAAAATCAAACAAGCAAATAAATAAACACACAAAGCAAATAAAACAAATAAAGCTTGGGTTGCCTCCCAAGAAGCGCTTTTCTTTATTAACGAGTCTTGTAGCTAGACTCAAAGTCACGTACATTACGTGACTCCATCATCGGTCACGGTTCCTAGGCCATTCTCCTTCCCGGTTCTATATTCCGGTCCTAATTTCAAACAATCCTTGTAGAAACCGAATATCCTTTCCATAACATAGTCTACTCCTTTACTTCTATCCTTATCATTCCTATAGTAGACCGCTTGTTTAAGCTCCTTCTCAACATTTGACAAGTGTTGGAATTGTTCTATCTTATATGGCATTTGGTAGCTTACTTCATCGGTCTCATCCTTAAATCTAACTATCCCTAAGGAAGGTTCATAAGTCATTCTAGAGACCTCAACAAATGGTTTTCCAAAAACCACTTGAGTCAAGGATGCATCGACTATTGGGCGGATATCTTCTACAATTACAAAGTCGGTGACATAGGTGAAGTTTCCTACATAAACCGGTAATCCCTTAACTCTTCCCGTGAAGTTACTCATCCAACCCTTGTCAGGGAGCATCCTATACCCAAGTTGATTTTTCATTATCAAGTTGTAGTGGGCTCTAGTCATGATGTTTATGGGCGATCTAAGGTCGATGTAAGCTTTCCACACATGTAGATGTCCGATGTTGCATGGTATGTTGAGATTAGAAGGGTCGCCTATTTCTATGATTGGTCTACCTAGGAAGTATGGTGTCTCGGGGTCTTCGAATAAGTTTGTATGATATGCACGCTCTTCCTTAGTGGGTAGCCTATTGAAGTAGTCCTCATCATCATCTACTTCTTCAATCACACTTGTCCTAACTTCCTTATCAACCTCAACCTTCCTATCCTCATCCTTAGGTTCACTTTCTATCCTACCCTCATTCTTGTCACTTTCTTCCATGCTCCTATCGATTGGTTTAATAGTGACAACGTTGACGAAGTGGACATGTTTGGATGAAGAAGGGTCTTTGACTTGGGGTCCGCTATTTGTGTTTCCTAGCGTCCTTATGTGGAGGTGATAACACTTGGTTATGGAGAGCTTTCAACAAGTTGTCAATTTTATTGGTCATCTCAGTTTGTTGTTGATTGAATTCGGTCTCGAATCTAGCTATCCGAGCTTCTTGAGATGCCATAAATTGAGACATCAATCCTTCAAAGTTATTGGTACTACCATTGCCGGAAGGATTGTTGTTGAAAGTACGGTTCGAGTTGGAACCGCTTGATTGGAAACGATTAGGTGGGTTGGAAGAATTGGTTTGTTGCGAGTTTTGGTTTTGTTTCCACCTAAGGTTCGGGTGATTTTTCCATGAGGGGTTGTATGTATCACCGTAATGGTTTGGCTCGGGTTTGAAAGTGTACCACTTGTCTCCCGCTCCGTCGGTACGCGAGGATGCGTAGTCCACAAAAGCTTGTTCGGGGAGTTCCATGCAATCACGAGTGTCGTGGGGACCACTACATAATTCACATGAAGAAGTGATTTTGTTCACTTGGCTTGAAGGTTTAGGAGCCTCGTAGGATTTCATGAGAAACTTGACTTGGTCTTCAAGTTCTATGATCCTACGGTTAGAAGTGCTTGAATTGTTCGAAGGCAAAGATATTGCCTTGACCGTTTTATTCAAATCACGGGGATCACTCCAACTTTCGTTGTCATAAAGAGCGAGATCCTCTAGGAGAGCCCATGATTGTTCCGCACTTAGATCACGTAGCTTGCCACCGGCCGCTTGGTCAATGGTTTGCCTCGTGGAGAGATTGATATGATCATAGAAGATTTGGACTTGGAGCCAAAGTTCTATGCCATGGTGAGGGACTTTTTGGAGTAAGTCCTTGAATCGAGTCCATGCCTCGTAGAGAGTTTCGCCTTGACGTTGTTGGAACATCAAGATATCATTCCTTAGCTTGGTAGTTCTTCCCGGTGGGAAAAACTAAGCAAGGAAACGAGTGGTGAGATCATCCCAAGAGGTGATGGATCCTGCGGGTTGACGTTCTAGCCACTGACTAGCTTGGTCCCGCAAAGAGAATTGAAAGAGACGCAATCGGGTCGTCTCTCGAGTGGCAACATCAAGGTCTATAGAATCAACGATTTTAAGAAAGTCCTTGAGATGTTGATTAGGATCTTCAGAACGAAGTCCATGGAATGCGCATCCGCTTTGCACCAACCGGATGGTGTCGGATCGCAAGGGTGTGATATTGGCTCCTTGAGTGAGCTCAATGGTGTTTCGATAGCCATGGTGGCTAGGACGGGAATACTCTCCTAAAGTACGGGCTCTAGGAGGTGGTTGTGGTTGTTGTGGTGGTGGGTTGTGGGGGTTAAGGATATTACCATCTTCCATGATGTCGGATGGTATGGTTACGAACAAAGACACGAAGAAAATAGATAGACTAAAGAAAACCTAGAAAAATAAAATAAAAATCTCACTAGAAAGGAATCTAGTGAGTAGACCTAATAGAAATAAAAATTCAACCTAAACAATAACTATTCCCCGGCAGCGGCGCCAAAAACTTGATTGCGTGGTTTTGTAACCTTACAACAGGTTTTACCTCTCGAGGGATCTCAAGAGGCTTACAACCCCACCAGGCAGTGTACCTGACCGATGTAGTATAGTGTAGTGGTAAGTACGGGGGATTGATCGTTCTCCACAGGGAATAGTGTTCGTTAGGTATGAAAGGCTACTCTAATTAGGTCTAAGGGTTGAGGAAGATTCTTTTTATGTTTTTATAGTTTTTATGAAAGCAAGTAAAATCTCAGGTTTTGAAGGAGTGGGCGGAATTAGTTGCTAGTCAACTAACCCAAAATTACTACGGATGCAAATAAAATAAAATAACAAAAATGAAATGTGGTGAGAAACTTATGTGTAGAGAAATGTGTTTACTTAGATTTCCTTACTCCCTAACTATCTTTTACCGGTTAATTAGTGTGTATTAGTCGCGTGGATGACGGGTGTATTCCTTAATACCATTCGTGGGGTGGCGTACTTACTTCCCCAACTCTACAAGCTCCTACTTCACTCCTATGTCGAGCCGGCTAGGAAGCTCCTAACATGGGATCACTAGAATTCGCTTGTGCATTAAATACAACCATAAAAACCTTTAGTACGCATTTGGTTCATGTTTCTTAAGACGTTCAAGCAAGTTACCGAATAGGAAGTTAGCCAGTTTTCTTAAGCCTAACATAGATAAACAATCATCCAATACAACTAACAACACACTAACAACCAATAATCAATAGCTAAGTTTCATTAGATCTAAGCAAACACAAGATAAATTTAGCCTAACATGTTAAACAAAAGACAAGAATAAGATAGAATCAAACAACACATAGACATATTGAATGATTAATTGATAACTTATCTTTCAATGAAACATGGAAGATCTCAAGGCAAAAAGCCCTGAAAAAGTAGCTAAAATCGTCTTAGGGTTTTATCCCAAAATTCCACACACTAAGCTCTCTTTAATGACAAAAGATTAGAAAACTATATATAGATTTTTGGATCTGACGGCGTCACCTTATGGAGTGTGACGCCGTCACCTCGCCGCTTTTAGGGTTCCCGGATGACCTTCTTGACGCCGTCCCTCTTTAGCTCTTCAAAAATCCATTCTGGCTTATCAAGGCTTGACGCCGTCAGCTCGTGAACGTGACGCCGTCCCCTTATGATTTAAGCCGTGACGCCCTTGATCAAGTTAAAGCGTGACGCCGTCAGAATTCACATGCTATTTTCACTGGCTTATCATGAGTAAATTTCACGTCCAACTTTTCTTGCCAAAGCATGACGCCGTCCAGAGTAAATTGTGACGCCGTCAAGAGTAACTTTCAGCCGATTTTTGAGACTTTGCCGTTTTCTTCACTTTAATGCTCCAAAAACGTCCAAAATGCCTCCTTTTCCAGATTTCTCCTCAAAAGTACCTAAAATGACAAAAGGAACGATTTAGGGCAATATTTGATCAAATAAATACGATTTAGGGCTTAAATGACCCCTTAAAAGCGGTACACTTTTCGCCTCATCACCACACACCACACCTTATGCATTTAAGTAAGGCTGTAAATGAACCGGATGAACATGAATGAAGCTTTGTTCACGTTCGTTCGTTTAATTTTAACCGGACACAAACGCTTAAACGGACGAATTTTTTTTGTTCATGTTCGTTTATTAAGAAAATGAGTTGTTCATGCTCGTTTATATTAGTTCATTAAGACACTAACGAACGTTAAAAGAACATAAACGATCGAACATAAATAAACATAGACAAACAAACATAAACTTTATTAAATTATGCATAATATATTGTTTTATATGTGTTATTTTGTTTAAACAAATCAATTTTAAAATTATACAATTAAAATATATGATATACGAACATAAATAAATAAATGAACATAAACGAACGCATAATCGGACATTCACGAACATAAATGAACGGACGCAACTTTTGTTCATGTTCGTTTATTTAACTAAACGAACGTAAAATATTGTTCATGTTCGCTCATTTAATAAATAAACAAACATAAACGAATTTTTTATCGAACGATTAATAAAATGTCCACTGAATTTTCAGTTGTTTGAATCCTACTATTTCAATCAATATGTAAAATTCCACACGTCAGTTACGTTATAGTCAATGTCAAGTCAAGTGGCAACGATCGTGTCACATGTGTGTTTCACAACTTTTGCAAAAATGACATTCAAAAGAAAATGAAAGAAAAACGTGTGGTACTAGTTAAAATGCAACTCGATAACTAATTTTCATAGCAATGGAAAGCAAATATAAAAATTTCTTATAGATAAAACGTGAAGAAATAACATGTACTACTCCCTCCGTCCCAATTTTATAGTCCCACTTTCCTTTTTCATCTGTCCCAATTTTATTGTCCCATACCAAATATAGAAAGTGAATAGGTAGTGAGTTTGGTAAAGTTTACTATATTACCCTTGGTTGAAATTAATATTACAAACTTTAATGAAGTGTTAATTAATTGGTTAAGGGTAAACTTGTCATTTGGCAAAAAAAGTAAGAGAGAGAAAGTAGTGATAGTGACATTTTTCTAAAAAAATGTGTTTTTTGTCGTGGGACAATAATTTTGGGACGGAGGGAGTAGTAAAAAACTCAAATCCATGATAACTTTCAATCCTTGAGAACCCGCATGAATGACGAGTAACGGAGTCTCGATCCTGTTGGAAGGTGCTATCGTCCGGAACGTATGGGCTCCGAAGATTCTCTTCTAGTAGACTTTACGCCAATAACTATTTTTAGGAATTATGCTTGTGTCATCGGAGGCTGGGTTCCGAGCCGTTCGATGGGGTACACCATCAGATTACTTATTTAGAAGTCTTGAGCACACGTATCAAACCTGGTAAACCAGTAAATCCTTTCTTTTCGAGAAAGTTATTGTGAATACTTTTTGGCTGTTTGCATCAAATTAAACTTGGTTCAAACTTGAAGACTCATATATACTACATATAAAGCATGAATGACTATCTCTCCTCTTGGTCTTAAAATTAAGACTTACAAGCTATAATGCTTATTGTACAATACACAAAGCACTATTATTGATCTTTCTCATCAATCTTAATTTTAAGACTTACAAGTCTTAAAGCTTAATGTACAAAATACAAAGCACTATTAATTTGGTCAAGATATTTAATGTAGTCAATTAATTAATTGGTCAATAAATACAATTAATTTAGTTATTAAAACACCCCTTACATAAGAAATACAAATTATCAAGCATATTGTACAACCAACTTAAACACAATTCCTGCATTAAATGTTGCTAATACAAATAATAAAGCACATTATACAAATATTCAAGCACGAACGGGCAACGGGCCAAACGGGCTAGAGCCCGAACGGGCACGGGCTAGAACCCGAACGGACACGGGTCAAACGGGCACGGGCCAAACGGGCTAGAACCCGAACGGATACGGGCCAAACGGGCACGGGCTAAACGGGCACTGGCCAAACGGGCTCATGTTATACGAATGACTTTAAAAAAGACCCAAAAAGAAGACATAAATTCCTTAGTTAAGGAGTTGAAATACGTCACATGAAATTCTTGATATCCGTAAATTTATTATTAAAAAGAACATAATAAACTAAAATACATGATTCACCGGAAAATATTATTTCAGGGTACCCGCCGCCGCAACGCGCGGGTACCATGCTAGTAATTTAATAATGATAATCGCAACCTTTTGCCAACTTGATCATCCTAGTAATTTACGCAGGACCGCGCAAGATATGTCGAGCTTAAGACAACAAAAAATATAGTGATAGTTATTTCCTAGTAAAAGAACCAATAGGTTCTATGTGATGATTTTTTTTTTTTAATTATTATTATTATTATTATTATTATTATTATTATTTTAAATCCAAAATTGGTTGATAGTAGGCTATTGTGCCACAAATTTTATTACAGAGTACCCGTTGCCGAATCGCGCGGGTACCCTGCTAGTTTTACATAAAGTTGGATGGGAGTCTAGACACAAGCTGTGCTCTCACTCATTTCTGAATACAAAAGCTAACTTTATGAAAGATAAAAACACCACTTTTAGCATTATTAGAGTGGCTAATGACAATAGACTTAATACGTGAAAGTGTGTCCAAATCCTCTGTATCGAATTCCCCGAATGTAGAAAAAGCAAATGGTATGAACTTGTATCCGTTGTCCTCACATTTGGTCGCATACTTTCTCTTTTTCTTCTCCACAGTATTGTGCAAGGCTACCCCAGGAGCCCATGAAGTCGCCCCAATACCAGCAAATGGAGAGATACCAGTCACATCCAAGCATGCATCTTTACCTTGAAGCCAATTAAATAATAACAAGTCTGCAGGTCGTAGCTCCTTCCCATCCTCTGAAAGGAACCCCATAGGAGCCTCCTTACGCACCATGATCCCAACCATAGAACATATATCAACAAGAATATCACGCACCAGATTATGCCTGAACTTCACACCCACTTCACTAGAGCAGTGGACTGCATGATCCCCCCATATGTCCATACGATGCACATTACAACTCGGGCAAAGGCTACCTTCAGAGAACATAGGTACACTAAGCCTATAACACAACACATATCGAAATTGGCGATGGTTCCTCCTCTGTTCAAAGCCGTCAATAGGGATGGTGAAAAGAAAATCCTGTGCATGTGGCGCGCGTATACAACTGAGAATAGCCACCTGTCTTGGACTTAACGAGTACTTAGAAACAAAGTCTTTCTCAATAACACCAAAGTTACACTTTGCCAAGGTTTTCATCATTTGGGGGGTAGAAGCGCCATTGGTGACAGAGAGAGCGTCTATGTTACAAGCACTATTGAAAGTATCGAGAGCATATTGAAAAAAAGGACCATAGGAGACATTACCAGTTTTAGTCAGAATCTTGTCCTCTAGATCACTCGCTTGCATACAAGAGGCGAGAAAAGCATACTGGATGATGTCACCCGCTGAAAGAATACCAAGACCACCCAACTTGATTGGAAGAGTGGCAAAACGCTACTGACAATCACCAAAACCTGGCCCTGAGGCGGTAACAATCTTCTATGTAAAATGATATATGTTGATTGTGTTAAAAAAATTATTATTATTATTATTATTATTTTGATATATGTTGATTGTGTTAAAAACTTATGTTTTCTCTTTTCATCAGGGTAAATGACATACAAAGTCTGAACCTATAATTCTTCTAGATTTACGTACTCATCATATACAACATCATATGCACGTACTCGCATTTTTCTTCACGACTATATATAACATCATATACAACATCGAATAACTTGTTAACTTCTTTATTATGCGGATGTCAACTTCAACTATCACAAACTTGGTGATGGAATGTCAATATCTTGTCCACATAAATGCTTATAGATCTAGCTACAGCTACTTTAGTCAATATCTTTATTGATAGGCCTCTTGTATACAAACCCTCCATATTATGTGGGGCCGCCTACTTTTAGTGGAATGTACAACCCGACAAAACAGATAGTACAAACGGCGGCAACAGGGTAAAAAGTCAACACCCCCCCTAAGGGGGGTTAGGATAAGATGGGCCTTATTGATAACATGGATGGTGTAGCGTCCATACATTTTGACTAAAGTAGTCGGACCCCACATGAATGTCAATATCTTGTCAACATCGAATAACTTGTTTTCTTTAATTATCCTTTTTTTATAAACCAATTGGTTAAAAATTTTAAATTCGAATTGACCGTATGTTGCACAACTAATTAAGATGTCAATTGAACTTATTCAGCATTATCTTTCTTTTAATCTTCATTTCAAAGTTCAAATGCGGCGTATAATACTCCAAGACAATACTTATAGCATAAACACAAGGCATGATGACCTGTTATTCTAGTTTACAATCTTATAGTTTAAATACAAAACATATAGAGGTCCATTACCTCAATTAGAAAAACATACAAGGAAAAAGGGTTGTTTAACATTATTTGAAGAAGGACTAATTAATAGGGGTCTACTAACCGGACGGGGTCTAGGACCCTAGTCCTGCCAAAAGGGGTCTACTACTGTACGGATGTACGGAAAGGTTTTGTACTTTTTTTTTTTTTTTTTTTTTTTTTTGTCCAAGTTTTTTTGGTCCTCATTTTTCTTTGTCCAGATTGCACAAAATTTTGTCCAAGTGCAGAATTGCACACAAAACACAAGTGCAGTTTTTTTTTTTTTTTTTTTTTTTTTTTTTTTTTTTTTTTTTTTTTCCAAAGTTTTTTTTTCCCAATTTGTCAAGTGCAGATTGCACAAAATTTTGTCCAAGTGCAGATTGCACTATCAAACACCAAGTGCAGATTGCACACAAAACACAAAAGGAAACAACAATCTGAGCTACAAAACACAAAACAGATTCCACACAAAATAATAGGCTCGGATTTGAAAACGTAATCGTCATCGCCAAGTATATAGATTTTTAGTAGGCTCGGATTTGAAAACGTAATCGTCATCGCCTTATAGTCTCAAAATAATAGGCTCGGATTTGAAGGTTGCAAAGTGATAAAAATATCACTTTGCCATCCATTCGGTTTTTAGAAAACCATTCGTCATCGCCTAAGTTTTTTGTCCCAATTTTTTTTCCAAGTGCAGATTGCACACAAATTTGTCCAAGTGCAGATTGCACACAAAACACAAAAGGCAACAACAATCTGAGCTACAAACCACAATCAGATTCCACACAAGCAGAAAGAAAGGGTAGGGATATATTGACCCTCCCTAAATCCAACACAATACACATGTTACACAAGTGAAACACAATACACATGTTACACAAGTGAAACACAGCCTGTAATATTCTCACAAGCTCAATAGTAAGATTCTCAAAATGCAGCTTTGCAAGATTCTCAGAACTGCAGCTTTGCTCCATTATAAACAAAGCAAACTATCACAGCCCACTATCAAAGTATCACAGCCCATTTTGTGCAATCTGCACTTGCAAAAAACTTTGCCAAAATCAAACTATCACAGCCAACTCTCACAGCCAACTATCACAGCCCTAACCAAAAGGGGCTACTAACCGGACGGGTCACAAGGTATCAAGCACAAGGTATCACAAGGTATCAAGCACAAGGTATCAAGCACAAGGTATCCCAAAGAAAGCAGTATCACAAGGTATCAAGCACAAAGCAACAAGGTATCAAGCACAAAGCAGTAGCACAAAGCAGTATCACAAGCCGAAAATGTCGAATTCACCATTTTACACACAAGAGGTAATACTAAATTTTGCGCTTTTCAATATAACATTAGGCTCAGATTATGCATAAAGTTTTTTCATATATGGCTGCAACATCGAAGGTTGCAAAATCAAGTATATTTTGCCGTCCATTCAGAAATGCCACGCCAAAATCAATTTTTTTTTAAATCATCATCGCCAAAATCAAACTATCACAGCCCACTATCCCTACCAAATATATCAAATATAGAGAGGGTCAATATATCCTAGCCCTTATGAGGCTACTAACCAGATGAGGTTTATGACCCAGCTATGCCAAGAAACTGCTAGCAGCTTATCTAACCAAGAAGGTTTAAGTATCACAATAAAACCATGAAACTGCTAGCAGCTTATCTTTATCATAAACCAACAGAAACATCACTTTTTTATCATAAACCAACAGAAACCATCAAGTATAATCAAGATCTAAAAAAAATTCACAGATCTAAAAAAAAGTTCACAGATCTAAAAAGTTTTAGATCACAAACTACTTAAACCTTCACGTATCACCACATAAACCAAGCATCATCATATATCCACATAAAGTCTCATTAGACTTTATCATAAACCAACAGAAACCATCAAGTATAATCAATATCTAAAAAAAATTTACAGATCTAAAAAAAAGTTCACAGATCTAAAAAGTTTTAGATCACAAACTACTTAAACCTTCACGTATCACCACATAAACCAAGCATCAGAAACCATCACTTTTTTTTATCATATATCCACATAAAGTCTCATTAGACTTTATCATAAACCAACAGAAACCATCAAGTATAATCAAGATCTAAAAAAAATTCACAGATCTAAAAAAAAGTTCACAGATCTAAAAAGTTTTAGATCACAAACTACTTAAACCTTCACGTATCACCACATAAACCAAGCATCAACGCACGTATCACCACAGAAACATCACTTTTTTTTTAGCATCAAGTTTTTTTAGATCTAACAAACCACCACCAACTCTAATTAGGGCAAACCCTAATTTTTCAAAAATTAGACGTTTTTTCAAAAATTAGGGCAAACCCTAATTTTTCAAAATTTAGGCGTTTTATAAAAAACTTATAGATCTGATAAATTACTTGGTTAATCTTTCAATTAACAAATGTTAACTGAAATATATTGCATCAATTTTGAAAAACCCTCAATTTTTCAAGAAACCCTAATTTTTAAAAACCCTCAAAAACCATCACGGATGTTTTTTTTTTTAATCGTTGGTAAAAAAAAAAAAAACCCCTCAAAAGCCATCACGGATGGTAAAAAAAACCCTCAAAAACCATCACGGATGGTAAAAAAACCACCACGTATAAACCATCCAAGAAACAACACGTATAAACCATCCAGAAAACCAACCATCACCACAGAGAAACCAAGAAACCAACCATCATCAGTGTTTTTAGATCTAAAAACGAGTTTTAAATCTAAAAAAAGAGAAAGAGAGAGAGTTATGTGTGAGAGGACACACACAGAAGAGAGAGGAGGAGAGTTATGTGTGAGAGGACACACACACACAGCTGTACAACTTAACGCGTTTTCTTTTCTTTTTTTTTTTTTTTTTTTAAAAAGTTATAAATGTTATAAACGTTGTAAGTTTTTATTTAGTACAGGTGGTCACGGTTTGGTTCCGTTAATTTTTTGTAAAAGTTGTAATGTATTTTCAGGAGTTCGGTTCTCACGAGCAACTAACGGATTGGGTGCAAAATATAGCTCGGGGTATCGGTTTTGTCATTGTTAAAAAAAGAACTAAATCAGAAAACGGTTGTTTATACGAAATCAATTATCGGTGTTCAAAGGGTGGGATTTATGAACATGAAGGTACTGGAAAACGGCAAACCAGTACCTCTAAAACCGACTGTCCATTCAAATTGGTGGCGAAATATCATAGAACAAAATGTTTTTGGAGGTTGAGGGTGAAGGATGATAGGCATAATCATCCTTTTGCAGAGTCGTTGCATGGTTTCCCATATGCAATGCGATTAAAGGTTGATGAGGTCGGTTTGGTCAAACAATTGACAGACTATAACGTACGACCACGTCATATACTTTCGACAATAAAGGATCGTAATCCGGATAACGTGTCTAGCATTAGAACTATATATAACGCACAAAGTAAGATCCGGGGAGCCATAATAGGTGATAGAACTCCAATCCAAGTCCTTTACTCGCATTTGATGCATTCAGGGTATACATATTACCCGAGGGTAAATGAGCATAACGAGCTTGAGGAGCTATTTTTTGTTCACCCTGTGGAAAAACTAGAAGGGGGGGTTGAATAGTTTTACGTCTTTTTAATTTATTATAAAACCTTTGTTTATTTTTAAAAACTTAGATTCAAGTTTGTTAAAACTTAAATCTTATTATTAGTTATGTATATAAGTATTCTTTTAAATTGATTGTAAAAGTTTTGGTTTCTTGAATGGATTTTCAAATTGATCTTTATGTGAAGTCGACCTCTAATTAATACTAGCAATTATATAAACCTATGTGTATGAAAGTAATGACGATGCAAGTAAAGAAATAAATAAGGTATGGAAAGATCTAACCGAGACACGAGAGATTTATAGTGGTTCGGCTACAAGGACACCTTCCTTGCCCTACTCCACTCCCCGAACACACCTTGCTCGAGAGTTTTCTTCACAACTTCAATAAGCTCCCTTATGGCGGAGAAAACCGTACACAACTTTGGCTTACACGGGTTTAACGACACAAAGCTAAATGTCGAGTTCTAATTGTAGCTAGAACCAATCTCACAACTTCACAACACAACTTCTTCACAACTTATTCACGACTACTTCACAACGGCTTCACGACTTCTTCACGACTTCTTCACGACTTCAACACGACTGCTACACAACCTCTATGATGCGGCTTCACGACTTCAACACTATGTCTTCATGACTAAGACTTCACGACTTCAACATGTCCGCTACACAACCTCTATGCTACGGCTTCACGACTTCAACACTAGAACTTCACGACTAGGACTTCACGGCTTCAACACGACCGCTACACAACTTCTATGCTACGGCTTCACGACTTCAACACTAGGACTTCACAACTTTAACACGACCGCTTCACAGCTTCTATGCTACGGCTTCATGACTTCAACACAAGGACTTCATGTCTTCTAAGCTACGGCTTCACAACTTCTACACCACGGCTTCACGACTTCTACACTTTGACCTCACAACTTCTATACCACAACTACTTATACAACATCTTCACTACTTACACACAACACTAATCTACAACACACACCTTACATACAAATGAATGAATGATTTACAAACTTTGTTAAACACACAACTTAAGTAACAAAATGATACTAAGTTGTAATACTTCTAATCTTGATTGATAGAAGTATTCTTCTTTTGCACTTGGATGGTGGAAGCTTGGATCACTTGGAAACCAATGCTTAAGATTACATGATCAAAGGTTTTTTAAGATATGAAATGAGATCTACAACAGAAAGTTTTAGTGCAAAAGGGTGAGTAAAAATCCAGGGGAAGGCTGGTATTTATAGGGAAAAATCTGGACAGCTGGAGCCTACTGGAGCGGGGGCGGTCCCCTTAATTATTAAGGGGGCCGCCCCTACTGAACGTTGGCCAATTTTGTCCTTTTGTGGGGAAGGTTTTTCTGGAACATTTTAACTGATTTTGGTTAAAAATTTGAATTCATATTTTTATAAAAGATTAAACATTTTTATTTAATACCAAAAATGTTTTTCAAAAATATATAAAATGTTTTTGATGTTTTATAAAAAATCTAGTTATTAAGAAAATGTTCCTTTGATCATATAATGCATTAAGCATTAGTTCATTCATACCTTAAGTGATTTTAGTTGTAGAAGTGAATATTTACAACTAAGTACTTGTTTAATTTATAAGTTTATGTTTTAATGAGTTTACATTTTGTGATCATCAAAACATAGAGATATGAATAAATATTGATAATGTTTTAAGGCATTTATTTATGTCAACAATCTCCCCCTTTTTGATGATTACAAAACCTAAACTCATTAAACCAAAAAGTTTATTTTTGGACAAGTATTTAGTGAGTTTACATTCACTTCTCCCCCTTTTTGTAGAATCAAAAAGGTTAAGCCGACAAAATTCAAACGTGAAATTTGTCGGGACGAAAACTCCCCCTTGATGTGTACTCCCCCTCGTTTGGGGGCACCAAAGAATCGATATATGGAATACTTGCAAGAAAAATATTAGAAGCACAAGCATATATATAGCAAAAATAATCATGCATATAAAGACATTCATTAAAAATATTGTGTATCAATACACAACCATCCAAGATTATATTCAATCCTACATTAGCTAGTAAGTAATGCAATCTACATAATCATTCTAGGAGTACATTATCTTCCATGGGGCTTGCACACAAAATGGTTTGAAAAATTATTTTTGATTAAGCATTGCATATGCTTAATTTGGTGAGAATGAAGGTGGTGGTAGTGTAGTGGGTGAAAATGATGGAGGTTGTGGTGGAGGTTGGTTGTTAAGCATGTGTTCAAGGGATGAAAACATGTAGTGTATCTCATCTCTAAGACCAAAGATGATGGTTCGGTTGTGGATGTGGTGGTATTGGTGATGATGAGAAATGAGCATCAAGAGGTGTTATTGGTGATATGGAAATGACAAGTTGGGTGAATGGAGGTTTTTGAGTTGGAGGTGGAGTTGATGCTCTTGATGGTGGTGATGAAAGGTGTGAGTTGATGTAGTTATTGATGGATGAAGTGGAAGGTATGGATGAATATGTTGTGTCATGAGTGAAAGGTGTTTTTGATGGTGCATTTGGTGCACTTGGGGATTAACATTGAGGTGGTGGTGATGGAGTTTTGGTGTCTTAGAGATGATTTTGGTGATAGCATGGTGAATGAAAATGGGTGTATGATGGAGGTGATGGTTGATTTAGGTAAGGTTTGGGCTAGATAAAAGAGGTCGCAAGATGCAAAAGAAAACAGTAAATTTTACTGCCCAGATGGTCGGTCCCCTTAATTGTAGGCCGGCCCCCTTAAAATTAAGGAGACCGCCTAGGGAATTATGGGGGCCGCCCATCTGGTGTTTTCCCAGGCGACCAAATTTGAAAAATTTCAGAAAAGGGTCATTTTTAGGGTGTTTTTGCAGCAAGCTCCATTTGAATCATGTATATCAAGAATGATTAAATAGTGGCATAAACATGTTAAATACGCATGCATACATTTAAAACATATTATGGAATAAGCATGTTATTAATCATCAAGCATGTATATATTTCATGATATCAAGTATACAAGCAATAAGCATAACAATCATATATTAAAGACAAGAAATAAAGCATTCATTAGTTGAAAATAATTATGTTAAAAACATAATTATTGATACAACACATATTTTGCTTATAGCATGCAATAAGTAGAAAATTTTAAATTGCCTAAGAGATCCATTGGACTTGCTTGAGACATGAAAACTTGGATTATTTTGGATGGATGATGGTAAAGAGGGGTTAAAAAGGAAAATGTTGGATTAATGGGGTTGTAAGTTTGGGTGTATGGATGTTGGAGAGAGTGTTGATAGAGGAATTGGAGGTGGAGAGCTTGGACTTGACCGTGTTGAATGAGGGTTTTGATGTTGTTCAAGTGGTGGTGTTGGATTAGATCTAGTGAGAAGATACTCAATCCAAGTGAGACGCTCATTTAAGGTGATGGTTTGATTTTGGAGAAAGATGCAACAAGGACTATTGTTGTCATGTTTCTCAATTTGACTCAAGTGATGTGGTGATGATGGTAATGATGGTGAGATGGATGGTGATGATGGTAATGATGGATTGATTTTGGAGAAAGATGCAACAAGGACAATTGTTGACATGTTTCTCAATTTGACTTGATGAACTCAAATAAGTACATTTTATTACTATCATTTATCCTATTAATTTGACTTGTTTTACTATATTATGTATGAGGATTGATACTTAATCGTTTACTTTTGTAATTCTCAGGTAAAAACAAGCATTTGGTGAAACTTGGCGATTTTGGACTAATAATGGAGCAAAACATGCATAAAGTGAAGAGTCTACTGAAATGGACAAGATCAAGTTAAATCTGCTCCAGATGCGCCGCATCTCACTCATGACATGCGCCGCATCTCTATCAAGATATCACCAGATACGATCCAAGATACAAGAGGACATGCGCCGCATCTAATCATGGAGTTACGCCGCATCTTCTGGCGGTGTACGAATATTCCTGAATATTATAATCTTGGACCCCACGCGAAGTTAAGTACATGCGCCGCATCTACTTAGTAGATGCGCCGCATCTTCCTCAACAGAAACTATAATACCCAAAGACCGACGAGTCGAAGTTCAAAGTTTACCTAAAGAAACTATAAAACCCCAAGGACAGAATCAGTCAGGAGGCAGCACAAGACCACACCCAAATCAAAGATACAAGAGCGTTAAGAAGGGGCACTGCATGTGTTTAAAATTTATTAAGTAGTTTGTTTAATTGTGTTAGCAAACTTTTAATTCATTCAGGAGTTGGTGGCTTGTGTAATGTGTACAACTAAAAGATTGCATGCCCTTTAATACTTGACTTGCCATCAATTAAAGTTTATATGTTGATTCTTTGGTTTACTACTTATTAGTGCATTGATAACCTCTGTGTTTATTAGTGGCTTGCGGGCATTTGACTGCGGGACATAATGTGGCTCCCACGGTTATTACTAAATTGATCACTTAGGAATAACTTTTAGACATAAGTAATCATTAAGGGTTTACTCGCCGATAAGAATAGGACCAACGAGAAAGGGTTAACTACATACACTTCATATAAGGCTATCAATAAAACAAGTGACAATCTACTTAATCATAAGGACAGCCCCCTTATTGTCTCGAGTATTTATCTGTGTACGTGTGTGCTACTTGCTGATTCGTGCCTATTGGTTTATTTTATTATTTAATTGCAAACAAATCGTGCCAGTCTCTCAGGCTGAAACCCCCTTGCGTTAGGATATTAAAATACTGATTAGAATAACGAGATAATACGTTCCACTCCTAGTGATCGACACTCTACTTACCATTATATTCATACTGACCGGGTACACTGCTCGTTAAGTGTGTGTGTTATTGATAAGTCGGCTAAATATAAATTTAAAACTTGAGTAGGCATTAAAACTGCTAAAACTATACTACGACACCGCACGCATCAAGTTTTTGGCGCCGCTGCCGGGGAGTGAATTGTTATTATCTGTTAATTTGATTAGTATTTTAATTAGGATTTTCTTTTATTAGATTAATTGCATCATTGTATTATTTTGCATATTTGTTGTATTGTGTGTTAATTGTTTGCTTTTATTTTTGTTTTTGTGTGTTTATTTTTTGTTTGTGTGTTTTTATTTGTTTTTTTTTTATTTTTCGTATTTTTCTGTTCTGCTATCGTTGTACTGTGCTAAATCAAACGATACGGCGCATCTGACCTCTCAGATACGGCGTATTGCGTTTAATTTTTTTAAAATACAACGCGTTTAATTAATTCGATACGACGCATCTTTTCCCCAAGATACGGCGTATCTGTTTTTAATACGAAATTTTTTATTAAAAAGCGATAAAGTAATACGACGCATCTGCTTTTGCAGATACGGCGAATCTGTTTTTGATAAAAAAAAATTTTTTTCTAAACGTTAACGCCATACGACGCATCTGCCTTCGTAGATACGGCGTATCTATTATTTTAATTAAAAACAGTTTGCGAATTATTAAACAGATACGACGCATCGATCTATATCGATACGGCGCATCTTTCTGAATCAAAAATCGATATTTATTTTTAAACGTAACGAAAATACGGCGCATTAACTTTCGTTAATACGACGCATTTAATTTTAATTAGATAAGCTGATTTTTGATTAATTAATTCGATACGGCGCATTCATAAATTCTAAGCGGCGTATCTATTTTCTGAATAAAGTCTGATTTAATTTTAACGATTAAGATACGGCGTATCCCATTTATAGGATACGGCGCGTCAACAGCAGATATCAGAAGCTTTTATTTTACTTTGATCGTTTCACCCTTCTTTTGCACGAGTAAGTTTTATTTCAGGAAGATGGACGATCCGGACCTTACAATGGAAGAATATATCAGACTTGAAGAGGAAAGAGCCTTGAGCAATAATCAGATGTATAACTGGAAAGGAGCAAGAAATGGTGCACAAGTCATTGAGACGAAAGAAATCACTATGGAAGAATACTTGTTGCTGGAAAAGGTTAATTCAAAGAAAGAAAGAAATGGGTTGCCGTTTCGGCATACTTGGACTATATCGGATGATAATGATGAGGAAGTGTCCCATGTATTTAATATGAAACAATTCCTGCAATTGTTCTCGATGGTGCTTTTTCTCCGGAAATCGCACAAGATGATGTGTATACGGAACCTTAACGTTGAAGAATATTCTGCAATAGTATTACCACCATTAGACAATCCAACGGATGAAGATGAAAAGTATTCTAATTTTGATTTCGAACCATTTGACGCCATAGTTTATGATGACATACCTCAACCAGATTTTGACCCAACGAGAGATTTTGAAGAAATCTGGGATTACTTATTTAAGGATGAAATTCGGGACGATGCTGAAATTGCAAGACCACTAGTTGAAGATGGAGATTCACAAGATGGATTGGAGTCACTTACAACACAAAGTGGTACAAATTTATTTAATATTATTAATCCCGTTACTAATAATCTTGCTAGTTTTCCTAAACAGGTTGCAAAACAAAAAGATGATGAGGTGAAATTTATTACACTACCTATTGAAGCACCTGTGATCAACCCGTATTTGGTAGAGCTCGAAGAAGAGTTTGGGGATGAGCTCTTAAACATTGGTATGATTGATGAAGACGATGATTTAGACCCTATGAAAGTTATAGAGGAACTCGAACTTTTACTTGCTAAAGACCCTTTCTCACCTCAAGAAGAAAGGAGACTCATTTTTCCTCAACATACTACTCTTTCAGATGAAATGGTCAAGTCATCCAATTTATCAACCAAACCGGGTAAGAATAGGAAAGATGTACGTATATTGCCAAGGTATGATCTTTATTTATTTCTTCCATCTTTAATAGCAAATTTACACTCTTTTCGTGTTTATTGCTACTATCACCCGCACTTGATCCCAAGTGGGGGGAACAACACCCTATTACACAGTAAATAAGGGTGGAGTCAGGCTCGTGACTCGAACAAAAACAAGCGCTTCGTGGGAGGCAACCCATGCTTATCTTTTATTTCTATTATTCTGTTTTCTGTGTCGAGTCAGTCAGACCCGCATGAGGATACGGCGCATCTCCATCCTGAGATGCGACGCATCTCCTGCAATGGTCATATCTTATTTTATTTTTCTGCATTTTTATTTTCGACTTTAAAACTATTTATCAGTTTATTTTAATGCGGCGCATCCCTGGTTAAGGATGCGGCGCATCTTTATTCTGATCCGTATTTATTCCAGGCTCGATACGGCGTATCTTCTTCCATAAGATACGGCGCATCGACTGACCTGATGATTTTCAGTTTTAATTTTTAAGTTTTATTTTTATCTAACTACTAATGTATTATGCAAGTTTGAACCTTTCTTATCTTAGGTGTGTTTTAAAGTATTGGTGGTATTATAGTTTCCTGGATTTTCTGTGGATACATCAAGTATGAAGCTTTAACGTTCTAATCCACAAGAAAGTTGATTTTTGCTCTTATACAAATGGAGGATCATACCGAGCAAATCTCAGGGGAGTTTTTCTGTTCTAATTCTTTTATTTTCCAGTTTTTAACCTTTTATACAAACAACGAGGACGTTGTTTAACTTAAGTGGGGGGATTGGAGAATTAGAACACTTAACAATTACTTGTCCTAAACTTTTTCAAAAATTATGCTTAAAATGTGCTTAATATATCAAACTTAAAATTTTTTTTAGCATGTTTTTGTTTAAGATCTAAGTTGCATAGCTGCACACATGACGTTATTTTCAAAAATTGTGATTTTTCAAAATTCACAAATCTATGAGTGTGCCGGTGACTTGTAAACTTTAGAACTTGGCTTGTATACTATTCGAGACCACCATAATGAGTATTATTTATATAATTGGAATGACTTGTCTAAATTGGTAAAATTCTAGGATTACACCCAAAAAAGCCTATTATATGTTATGTGTTATTAACTAACTACACTGGTTAGTTAACCCCCGTATAAACCCTTTTGTTACTCTCATTTTTAGAGTAAGATACCCCTAGAAAAACACTCAGAGCCATTCCTTTCGTTTCTTACACCTATGTTTAAAATGTTTCGTTACACCCTTACACCTTAGCCTACCCTGTAGATTAAAATCCGTGGTTTGGTTAATTGCTATAGGCAAAGTGTGTTTCCTTACATTACCTGTGTTCGCGTGCGTAATTCATTATCTTTGGTTAGGTCGGGAAATTGCACAATGCAATTGGAGTGAAAGTAAATATTATATATCTTTGAGTTTATTTTTCGCGTGTTTACTACTTTCACTATTACCGTTATTTCTGAAGTATGAAAAGTACGGAAAAATTATCCAGAATTATCATTATAGTGATGTGGTGAAATTTTACACATCTTTGTTTAATTAGTTTCTAAAAAAAAAAAAAAAAAAAAAAAAAAAAAAAAAAAAAAAAAAAAAAAAAAATCGAAAAAATAAGAAAAGAAAAAGAAAAAAGAAGAAAGTTGGATGTTTGTTTTTAACCAACTTGTGTAAAGTTATGTAAGTGGTCGATATCACCACTAGTTGTTATATATTTATGGATTGAATGGGAGTTGGCAGTTATGGGAACGTCAACTAAGGTTTATTCTTTGATTAAGATCTTGTTGAGTATAATTCGTGTCTACCTAAAGCGTGTGTTTCAAGTGTTAAAGCGTGAGTTATTCAATGATATGAGTCTTATTCATGGGATGGTTGGGATAGTGATTAACCACACTTAGGATTTTAATTTATTTGTTTTGTTTATTTTTCATTTTACACCAATTTATATCCCAAATATTATCCATGCCCTGTATTATTCTTTATCCAACCAAACCTTTGATTTATTGAGATTAGGGATTTGAGCAATCTTAAGTATCGTAGTCGTGGATTCGGCTATGTATTTATGATTTTGTCGCCCTTTTTGATATATTATTATTGGTGAAGTTTGGACCTATCTTTAGCCTATTCGAGTTAAGGATTTGAGCAATTGCAAGTATCGTGTTCGTGGATTCGATCATGTATTTGTGATTTTGTCGCCTTTTCTGGAATTTGAAATCGATAGAGAAAAGAGAATAATTAACCCTTAAGCCTAAAAACCCTTTTTACCGCTTTAGACTTGTTATTCCTTAGCTTTAGTGGAGGAGATGTGTATACTTACCAAGCTTATGATAGAATATTCGTCACGACTGGACAGTTAAACGATTAAATTTGCTTTTATCAACTTATTTTATTTTACTTCTAATTCGTTAAGTGTTTAGTTGTGTGATTATGACAAAAACGAATACATGCTTAAATATAAAAATAAATCCTAACATCTTTTAGGATACATTTTCATAAGATTTAATCTAAGGTTTACTTGGGGACAAGTAAAGTTCAAGTGGGGGGATATTTGATGAACTCAAATAAGTACATTTTATTACTATCATTTATCCTATTAATTTGACTTGTTTTACTATATTATGTATGAGGATTGATACTTAATCGTTTACTTTTGTAATTCTCAGGTAAAAACAAGCATTTGGTGAAACTTGGCGATTTTGGACTAATAATGGAGCAAAACATGCATAAAGTGAAGAGTCTACTGAAATGGACAAGATCAAGTTAAATCTGCTCCAGATGCGCCGCATCTCACTCATGACATGCGCCGCATCTCTATCAAGATATCACCAGATACGATCCAAGATACAAGAGGACATGCGCCGCATCTAATCATGGAGTTACGCCGCATCTTCTGGCGGTGTACGAATATTCCTGAATATTATAATCTTGGACCCCACGCGAAGTTAAGTACATGCGCCGCATCTACTTAGTAGATGCGCCGCATCTTCCCTCAGACAGAAACTATAAATACCCCAAAGACCAGACGAGTTCGAAGTTCAAAAGTTTTAACCTAAGACCGAAGACCAGAAACCAAGGACGAATTCAGTCAAGGAGGCAGCACAAGACACACCCAAATCAAAGATACAAGAGCTGTAAGAAGGTGCTGCATGTGTTTAATTCATTAAGTAGTTTTTTTTATTGTGTTAGCAAACTTTAATTCATCAGGATTGGTGGCTTGTGTAATGTGACAACGAAAGATTGCACTCCCTTTAATACTTGCTTTCCCATCAATTAAAGTTTATATGTTGATGTCTTTGGTTACTACTTATTAGTGCATTGATAACCTCTGTGTTTATTAGTGGCTTGCGGGCATTTGACTGCGGGACATAATGTGGCTCCCACGGTTATTACTAAATTGATCACTTAGGAATAACTTTTAGACATAAGTAATCATTAAGGGTTTACTCGCCGATAAGAATAGGACCAACGAGAAAGGGTTAACTACATACACTTCATATAAGGCTATCAATAAAACAAGTGACAATCTACTTAATCATAAGGACAGCCCTCTTATTGTCTCGAGTATTTATCTGTGTACGTGTGTGCTACTTGCTGATTCGTGCCTATTGGTTTATTTTATTATTTAATTGCAAACAAATCGTGCCAGTCTCTCAGGCTGAAACCTCCTTGCGTTAGGATATTAAAATACTGATTAGAATAACGAGATAATACGTTCCACTCCTAGTGATCGACACTCTACTTACCATTATATTCATACTGACCGGGTACACTGCTCGTTAAGTGTGTGTGTTATTGATAAGTCGGCTAAATATAAATTTAAAACTTGAGTAGGCATTAAAACTGCTAAAACTATACTACGACACCGCACGCATCACACATATACTAAGTAGATGCGGCGCATTGACTTAACTTCGCGTGGGGTCCAAGATTATAATATTCAGGAATATTCGTACACCGCCAGAAGATGCGGCGTAACTCCATGATTAGATGCGGCGCATGTCCTCTTGTATCTTGGATCGTATCTGGTGATATCTTGATAGAGATGCGGCGCATGTCATGAGTGAGATGCGGCGCATCTGGAGCAGATTTAACTTGATCTTGTCCATTTCAGTAGACTCTTCACTTTATGCATGTTTTGCTCCATTATTAATCCAAAATCGCCAAGTTTCACCAAATGCTTGTTTTTACCTGAGAATTACAAAAGTAAACGATTAAGTATCAATCCTCATACATAATATAGTAAAACAAGTCAAATTAATAGGATAAATGATAGTAATAAAATGTACTTATTTGAGTTCATCAAATATCCCCCCACTTGAACTTTACTTGTCCCCAAGTAAACCTTAGATTAAATCTTATGAAAATGTATCCTAAAAGATGTTAGGATTTATTTTTATATTTAAGCATGTATTTGTTTTTGTCATAATCACACAACTAAACACTTAACGAATTAGAAGTAAAATAAAATAAGTTGATAAAAGCAAATCTAATCGTTTAACTGTCCAGTCGTGACGAATATTCTATCATAAGCTTGGCAAGTATACACATCTCCTCCACTAAAGCCAAGGAATAACAAGTCTAAAGCGGTAAAAAGGGTTTTTAGGCTTCAGGGTTAATTATTCTCTTTTCACTATCGATTTCAAATTCCAGAAAAGGCGACAAAATCACAAATACATGATCGAATCCACGAACACGATACTTGCAATTGCTCAAATCCTTAACTCGAATAGGCTAAAGATAGGTCCAAACTTCGCCAATAATAATATATCAAAAAGGGCGACAAAATCATAAATACATAGCCGAATCCACGACTACGATACTTAAGATTGCTCAAATCCCTAATCTCAATAAATCAAAGGTTTGGTTGGATAAAGAACAATATAGGGCATGGTAACATATGGGATATAAATTGGTGTAAAAATAAAAATAAACAAAACAAATAAATTAAAATCCTAAGTGTGGTTAATCACTATCCCAACCATCCCATGAATAAGACTCATATCATCGAATAACTCACGCTTTAGCACTTGAAACACACGCTTTAGGTAGACACGAATTATACTCAACAAGATCTTAATCAAAGAATAAACCTTAATTGGCGTTCCCATAACTGCCAATTCCCATTCAATCCATAGATATAGTACAACAAATAGTGGCCATATGAACCACTTACATAACTTTACATCGTTGGTTTAGAAACAAACATCCAACTTTTCTTTCTTTCTTTTTCTTTTCTCATTTTTTCGATTTTTTTTTTTTTTTTTTTTTTTTTTTTTTTTTTAAAACATAAAGATAGATGTGTAAAATTTCACCACATCACTATAATGATAATTCTGGATAATTTTTCCATACTTTTCATAACTTCAGAAATAACGGTAATAGTGAAAGTAGTAAACACACGAATAATAAACTCAAAGATATACAATATTTACTTTCACTCCAATTGCATTGTGCAATTTCCCGACCTAACCAAAGATAATGAATTACGCACGCGAACACAGGTAATGTAAGGAAACACACTTTGCCTATAGCAATTAACCAAACCACGGATTTTAATCTACAGGGTAGGCTAAGGTGTAAGGGTGTAACGAAACATTTTAAACATAGGTGTAAGAAACGAAAGGAATGGCTCTGAATGTTTTTCTAGGGGTATCTTACTCTAAAAATGAGAGTAACAAAGGGTTTTATACGGGGGTTAACTAACCAGTGTAGTTAGTTAATAACACATAACATATAATAGGCTTTTTGGGTGTAATCCTAGAAATTTACCAATTTAGACAAGTCATTCCAATTATATAAAATAATACTCATTATGGTGGTCTCGAATAGTATACAAGCCAAGTTCTAAAGTTTACAAGTCACCGGCACACTCATAGATTTGTGAATTTTGGAAAATCACAATTTTTGAAAATAACGTCATGTGTGCAGCTATGCAACTTAAATCTTAAACAAAAACATGCTAAATTTTTTTTTTTAAGTTTGATATATTAAGCACATTTTAAGCATAATTTTTGAAAAAGTTTAGGACAAGTAATTGTTAAGTGTTCTAATTCTCCAATCCCCCCACTTAAGTTAAACAACGTCCTCGTTGTTTGTATAAAAGGTTAAAAACTGGAAAATAAAAGAATTAGAACAGAAAAACTCCCCTGAGATTTGCTCGGTATGATCCTCCATTAGTATAAGAGCAAAAATCATCTTTCTTGTGGATTAGAACGTTAAAGCTTCATACTTGATGTATCCACAGGAAATCCAGGAAACTATAATACCACCAACACTTTAAAACACACCTAAGATAAGAAAGGTTCAAACTTGCATAATACATTAGTAGTTAGATAAAAATAAAACTGAAAATCATCAGGTCAGTCGATGCGCCGTATCTTATGGAAGAAGATACGCCGTATCGAGCCTGGAATAAATACGGATCAGAATAAAGATGCGCCGCATTAAAATAAACTGATAAATAGTTTTAAAGTCGAAAATAAAAATGCAGAAAAATAAAATAAGATATGACCATTGCAGGAGATGCGTCGCATCTCAGGATGGAGATGCGCCGTATCCTCATGCGGGCCTGACTGACTCGACACAGAAAACAGAATAATAGAAATAAAAGATAAGCATGGGTTGCCTCCCACGAAGCGCTTGTTTTTGTTCGAGTCACGAGCCTGACTCCACCCTTATTTACTGTGTAATAGGGTGTTGTTCCCCCCACTTGGGATCAAGTGCGGGTGATAGTAGCAATAAACACGAAAAGAGTGTAAATTTGCTAGTAAAGATGGAAGAAATACATAAAGATCATACCTTGGCAATATATGTACATCTTTCCTATTCTTACCCGGTTTGGTTGATAAATTGGATGACTTGACCATTTCATCTGAAAGAGTAGTATGTTGAGGAAAAATGAGTCTCCTTTCTTCTTGAGGTGAGAAAGGGTCTTTAGCAAGTAAAAGTTCGAGTTCCTCTATAACCTTCATAGGGTCGAAATCATCATCTTCATCAATCATAGCAATGTTTAAGAGCTCATCACCAAACTCTTCTTCGAGCTCCACCAAATACGGGTTGATCACAGGTGCTTCAATAGGTAGTGTAATAAATTTCACCTCATCATCTTTTTGTTTTGCAACCTGTTTAGGAAAACTAGCAAGATTATTAGTAACGGGATTAATAATATTAAATAAATTTGTACCACTTTGTGTTGTAAGTGACTCCAATTCATCTTGTGAATCTCCATCTTCAACTAGTGGTCTTGCAATTTCAGCATCGTCCCGAATTTCATCCTTAAATAAGTAATCCCAGATTTCTTCAAAATCTCTCGTTGGGTCAAAATCTGGTTGAGGTATGTCATCATAAACTATGGCGTCAAATGGTTCGAAATCAAAATTAGAATACTTTTCATCTTCATCCGTTGGATTGTATAATGGTGGTAATACTATTGCAGAATATTCTTCAACGTAAGGTTCCATATACACATCATCTTGTGCGATTTCCGGAGAAAAAGCACCATCGAGAACAATTGCAGGAATTTGTTTCATATTAAATACATGGGACACTTCCTCATCATTATCATCCGATATAGTCCAAGTATGCCGAAACGGCAACCCATTTCTTTCTTTCTTTGAATTAACCTTTTCTAGCAACAAGTATTCTTCCATAGTGATTTCTTTCGTCTCAATGACTTGTGCACCATTTCTTGCTCTTTTCCAGTTATACATCTGATTATTGCTCAAGGCTCTTTCCTCTTCAAGTCTGATATATTCTTCCATTGTAAGGTCCGGATCGTCCATCTTCCTGAAATAAAACTTACTCGTGCAAAAGAAGGGTGAAACGATCAAAGTAAAATAAAAGCTTCTGATATCTGCTGTTGACGCGCCGTATCCTATAAATGGGATACGCCGTATCTTAATCGTTAAAATTAAATCAGACTTTATTCACAAAATAGATACGCCGCTTAGAATTTATGAATGCGCCGTATCGAATTAATTAATCAAAAATCAGCTTATCTAATTAAAATTAAATGCGTCGTATTAACGAAAGTTAATGCGCCGTATTTTCGTTACATTTAAAAATAAATATCGATTTTTGATTCAGAAAGATGCGCCGTATCGATATAGATCGATGCGTCGTATCTGTTTAATAATTCGCAAACTGTTTTTAATTAAAATAATAGATACGCCGTATCTACGAAAGCAGATGCGTCGTATGGCGTTAACGTTTAGAAAAAAAAATATCAAAAACAGATACGCCGTATCTGCAAAAGCAGATGCGTCGTATTACTTTATCGCTTTTAAAAAAAAATTTCGTATTAAAAACAGATACGCCGTATCTTGGGGAAAAGATGCGTCGTATCGAATTAATTAAACGCGTTGTATTTTAAAAAAATTAAACGCAATACGCCGTATCTGAGAGATCAGATGTGCCGTATCGTTTGATTTAGCACAGTACAACGATAGCAGAACAGAAAAATACGAAAAATAAAAACAAAAATTAAAAACACAAAAAAAAAAAAAAAAAAAAAAAAAACACACACAAAAATAAAAGAAAACAATTAACACACAATACAACAAATATGCAAAATAATACAATGATGCAATTCATCTAATAAAAAGAAAATCCTAATTAAAATACTAATCAAATTAACAGATAATAACAATTCACTCCCCGGCAGCGGCGCCAAAAACTTGATGCGTGCGGTGTCGTAGTATAGTTTTAGCAGTTTTAATGCCTACTCAAGTTTTAAATTTATATTTAGCCGACTTATCAATAACACACACACTTAACGAGCAGTGTACCCGGTCAGTATGAATGTAATGGTAAGTAGAGTGTCGATCACTAGGAGTGGAACGTATTACCTCGTTATTCTAATCAGTATTTTAATATCCTAACGCAAGGGGGTTTCAGCCTGAGAGACTGGCACGATTTGTTTGCAATTAAATAATAAAATAAACCAATAGGCACGAATCAGCAAGTAGCACACACGTACACAGATAAATACTCGAGACAATAAGAGGGCTGTCCTTATAATTAAGTAGATTGTCACTTGTTTTATTGATAGCTTTATATGAAGTGTATGTAGTTAACCCTTTCTCGTTGGTCCTAATCTTATCGGCGAGTAAACCCTTAATGATTACTTATGTCTAAAAGTTATTCTTAAGTGATCAATTTAGTAATAACCGTGGGAGCCACATTATTTTCCGCAGTCAAATGCCCGCAAGCCACTAATAAACACAGAGGTTATCAATGCACTAATAAGTAGTAACCAAAGACATCAACATATAAACTTTAATTGATGGGAAAGCAAGTATTAAAGGGAGTGCAATCTTTCGTTGTCACATTACACAAGCCATCAATCCTGATGAATTAAAGTTTGCTAACACAATAAAACAAAACTACTTAATGAATTAAACACATGCAGCACCTTCTTACAGCTCTTGTATCTTTGATTTGGGTGTGTCTTGTGCTGCCTCCTTGACTGAATTCGTCCTTGGTTTCTGGTCTTCGGTCTTAGGTTTAAAACTTTCGGAACTTCGAACTCGTCTGGTCTTTGGGGTATTTATAGTTTCTGTCTGAGGGAAGATGCGGCGCATCTACTAAGTAGATGCGGCGCATTGACTTAACTTCGCGTGGGGTCCAAGATTATAATATTCAGGAATATTCGTACACCGCCAGAAGATGCGGCGTATCTTTATCTTTGGATGCGGCGCATGTCCTCTTGTATCTTGGATCGTATCTGGTGATATCTTGATAGAGATGCGGCGCATGTCATGAGTGAGATGCGGCGCATCTGGAGCAGATTAGTCTTGATCTTGTCTATTTCGGTAGACTTTTCACATTATGCATGTTTTGCTTCATAATCAGTCCAAAATCGCTAAGTTTCACCAAATGCTTGTTTTTACCTGAGAATTACAAAAGTAAACGATTAAGTATCAATCCTCATATATAATATAGTAAAACAAGTCAAATTAATAGGATAAATGATAGTAATTAAATGTACCTATTTGAGTTCATCAAATATCCCCCCACTTGATCTTTACTTATCCCCAAGTAAACCTTAGATTAAATCTTATGAAAATGTATCCTAAAAGATGTTAGGATTTATTTTTATATTTAAGCATGTATTCGTTTTTGTCATAATCACACAACTAAACACTTAACGAATTAGAAGTAAAATAAAATAAGTTGATAAAAGCAAATCTAATCGTTTAACTGTCCAGTCGTGACGAATATTCTATCATAAGCTTGGCAAGTATACACATCTCCTCCACTAAAGCCAATGAATAACAAGTCTAAAGCGGTAAAAAGGGTTTTTAGGCTTAAGGGTTAATTATTCTCTTTTCACTATCGATTTCAAATTCCAGAAAAGGCGACAAAATCACAAATACATGATCGAATCCACGAACACGATACTTGCAATTGCTCAAATCCTTAACTCGAATAGGCTAAAGATAGGTCCAAACTTCACCAATAATAATATATCAAAAAGGGTGACAAAATCATAAATACATAGCCGAATCCACGACTACGATACTTAAGATTGCTCAAATCCCTAATCTCAATAAATCAAAGGTTTGGTTGGATAAAGAACAATATAGGGCATGGTAACATATGGGATATAAATTGGTGTAAAAATAAAAATAAACAAAACAAAAAAATTAAAATCCTAAGTGTGGTTAATCACTATCCCAACCATCCCATGAATAAGACTCATATCATCGAATAACTCACGCTTTAACACTTGAAACACACGCTTTAGGTAGACACGAATTATACTCAACAAGATCTTAATCAAAGAATAAACCTTAATTGGCGTTCCCATAACTGCCAATTCCCATTCAATCCATAGATATAGTACAACAAATAGTGGCCATATGAACCACTTACATAACTTTACATCGTTGGTTTAGAAACAAACATCCAACTTTTCTTTCTTTCTTTTTCTTTTCTCATTTTTTTGATTTTTTTATTTTATTTTATTTTATTTTATTTTATTTTATTTTATTTTAAAACATAAAGATAGATGTGTAAAATTTCACCACATCACTATAATGATAATTCTGGATAATTTTTCCATACTTTTCATAACTTCAGAAATAACGGTAATAGTGAAAGTAGTAAACACACGAAAAATAAACTCAAAGATATACAATATTTACTTTCACTCCAATTGCATTGTGCAATTTCCCGACCTAACCAAAGATAATGAATTACGCACGCGAACACAGGTAATTTAAGGAAACACACTTTGCCTATAGCAATCAACCAACCACGGATTCTAATCTACAGGGTAGGCTAAGGTGTAAGGGTGTAACGAAACATTTTAAACATAGGTGTAAGAAACGAAAGGAATGGCTCTGAGGGTTTTTCTAGGGGTATCTTACTCTAAAAATGAGAGTAACAAAGGGTTTATACGGGGGTTAACTAACCAGTGTAGTTAGTTAATAACACATAACATAATAAAGGCTATTTGGGTGTAATCCTAGAATTTTACCAATTTAGACAAGTCATTCCAATTATATAAAATAATACTCATTATGGTGGTCTCGAATAGTATACAAGCCAAGTTCTAAAGTTTACAAGTCACCGGCACACTCATAGATTTGTGAATTTTGGAAAATCACAAATTTTGAAAATAACGTCATGTGTGCAGCTATGCAACTTAGATCTTAAACAAAAACATGCTAAAAAAAAATTTTAAGTTTGATATATTAAGCACATTTTAAGCATAATTTTTGAAAAAGTTTAGGACAAGTAATTGTTAAGTGTTCTAATTCTCCAATCCCCCCACTTAAGTTAAACAACGTCCTCGTTGTTTGTATAAAAGGTTAAAAACTGGAAAATAAAAGAATTAGAACAGAAAAACTCCCCTGAGATTTGCTCGGTATGATCCTCCATTTGTATAAGAGCAAAAATCAACTTTCTTGTGGATTAGAACGTTAAAGCTTGATACTTGATGTATCCACAGAAAATCCAGGAAACTATAATACCACCAATACTTTAAAACACACCTAAGATAAGAAAGGTTCAAACTTGCATAATACATTAGTAGTTAGATAAAAATAAAACTTAAAAATTAAAACTGAAAATCATCAGGTCAGTCGATGCGCCGTATCTTATGGAAGAAGATACGCCGTATCGAGCCTGGAATAAATACGGATCAGAATAAAGATGCGCCGCATCCTTAACCAGGGATGCGCCGCATTAAAATAAACTGATAAATAGTTTTAAAGTCGAAAATAAAAATGCAGAAAAATAAAATAAGATATGACCATTGCAGGAGATGCGTCGCATCTCAGGATGGAGATGCGCCGTATCCTCATGCGGGCCTGACTGACTCGACACAGAAAACAGAATAATAGAAATAAAAGATAAGCATGGGTTGCCTCCCACGAAGCGCTTGTTTTTGTTCGAGTCACGAGCCTGACTCCACCCTTATTTACTGTGTAATAGGGTGTTGTTCCCCCCACTTGGGATCAAGTGCGGGTGATAGTAGCAATAAACACGAAAAGAGTGTAAATTTGCTATTAAAGATGGAAGAAATAAATAAAGATCATACCTTGGCAATATATGTACATCTTTCCTATTCTTACCCGGTTTGGTTGATAAATTGGATGACTTGACCATTTCATCTGAAAGAGTAGTATGTTGAGGAAAAATAAGTCTCCTTTCTTCTTGAGGTGAGAAAGGGTCTTTAGCAAGTAAAAGTTCGAGTTCCTCTATAACTTTCATAGGGTCTAAATCATCATCTTCATCAATCATAGCAATGTTTAAGAGCTCATCACCAAACTCTTCTTCGAGCTCTACCAAATACGGGTTGATCACAGGTGCTTCAATAGGTAGTGTAATAAATTTCACCTCATCATCTTTTTGTTTTGCAACCTGTTTAGGAAAACTAGCAAGATTATTAGTAACGGGATTAATAATATTAAATAAATTTGTACCACTTTGTGTTGTAAGTGACTCCAATGCATCATGTGAATCTCCATCTTCAACTAGTGGTCTTGCAATTTCAGCATCGTCCCGAATTTCATCCTTAAATAAGTAATCCCAGATTTCTTCAAAATCTCTCGTTGGGTCAAAATCTGGTTGAGGTATGTCATCATAAACTATGGCGTCAAATGGTTCGAAATCAAAATTAGAATACTTTTCATCTTCATCCGTTGGATTGTCTAATGGTGGTAATACTATTGCAGAATATTCTTCAACGTAAGGTTCCGTATACACATCATCTTGTGTGATTTCCGGAGAAAAAGCACCATCGAGAACAATTGCAGGAATTTGTTTCATATTAAATACATGGGACACTTCCTCATCATTATCATCCGATATAGTCCAAGTATGCCGAAACGGCAACCCATTTCTTTCTTTCTTTGAATTAACCTTTTCCAGCAACAAGTATTCTTCCATAGTGATTTCTTTCGTCTCAATGACTTGTGCACCATTTCTTGCTCCTTTCCAGTTATACATCTGATTATTGCTCAAGGCTCTTTCCTCTTCAAGTCTGATATATTCTTCCATTGTAAGGTCCGGATCGTCCATCTTCCTGAAATAAAACTTACTCGTGCAAAAGAAGGGTGAAACGATCAAAGTAAAATAAAAGCTTCTGATATCTGCTGTTGACGCGCCGTATCCTATAAATGGGATACGCCGTATCTTAATCGTTAAAATTAAATCAGACTTTATTCAGAAAATAGATACGCCGCTTAGAATTTATGAATGCGCCGTATCGAATTAATTAATCAAAAATCAGCTTATCTAATTAAAATTAAATGCGTCGTATTAACGAAAGTTAATGCGCCGTATTTTCGTTACGTTTAAAAATAAATATCGATTTTTGATTCAGAAAGATGCGCCGTATCGATATAGATCGATGCGTCGTATCTGTTTAATAATTCGCAAACTGTTTTTAATTAAAATAATAGATACGCCGTATCTACGAAAGCAGATGCGTCGTATGGCGTTAACGTTTAGAAAATTTTTTTTATTAAAATCAGATACGCCGTATCTTCAAAAGAAGATGCGTCGTATCGAATTAATTAAACGCGTTGTATTTTTAAAAATTAAACGCAATACGCCGTATCTGAGAGATCAGATGCGCCGTATCGTTTGATTTAGCACAGTACAACGATAGCAGAACAGAAAAATACGAAAAATAAAAACAAAAATAAAAACACACAAACAAAAATAAACAAAAACAAAAATAAAAGCAAACAAATAACACAAAACAAATAACACACAATACAACAAAATGCAAAATAATACAATGATGCAATTAATCTAATAAAAAGAAAAACCTAATTAAAATACTAATCAAATTAACAGATAATAACAATTCACTCCCCGGCAACGGCGCCAAAAACTTGATGATTAAGTAGATTGTCACTTGTTTTATTGATAGCTTTATATGAAGTGTATGTAGTTAACCCTTTCTCGTTGGTCCTATTCTTATCGGCGAGTAAACCCTTAATGATTACTTATGTCTAAAAGTTATTCCTAAGTGATCAATTTAGTAATAACCGTGGGAGCCACATTATGTCCCGCAGTCAAATGCCCGCAAGCCACTAATAAACACAGAGGTTATCAATGCACTA
Organism: Artemisia tridentata subsp. tridentata; assembly: GCA_021014915.2. Classification (NCBI taxonomy): domain Eukaryota; kingdom Viridiplantae; phylum Streptophyta; class Magnoliopsida; order Asterales; family Asteraceae; genus Artemisia; species Artemisia tridentata. The sequence goes on from CP139509.1 coordinate 76,641,166, forward strand.
ATAAGTAGTAACCAAAGACATCAACATATAAACTTTAATTGATGGGAAAGCAAGTATTAAAGGGAGTGCAATCTTTCGTTGTCACATTACACAAGCCACCAATCTTGCTAAAATTTGGCGCCGTTGCCGGGGAGTGAATTTATCTTTTTACTAGTTTTATTGGTATTTTTATGTTTGTGTTTGTTTTGTTTACCTGTTAGTTTGTTTATATTCTGTGTGTCTGTCTCAGAAGGGAGATATGGCGTATTCTTGTCTGTGAATACGGCGCATCTTTCTGGTTTCAATACGGCGCATTCTTGTCTGTGAATGCGACGCATTGACGTTCTGTGGCCAAAAAAAAAATAAAAAATAAAATAAAATTTGCTTTTAAATTTTTATAAAAAAAATGTTGCAGGAAGATAATACGGCGTATCCATTGTCTGTTGGATACGGCGTATTAACTTATGTCGATACGGCGTATCTATTGTCTGTTAGATACGGCGTATCGATTTTCCGTGACCCCAAAAATATTTTTCGTTTTTTTTTTAATCTTTTGTGTGTGTTTAAATTTTATTAAAAAAAAAAAAAAAAAAAAAAAAAAAAAAAAAAAAAAAGTGTCCTGGTTACTGCTAGTTTTATTGGTTGTTTATCTCTCAGGTAATAATTAAGATTGACAATCCGAAAATTAGGGTGCAGTCAGGCTCGTGACTTGAACAAAAACAAGCGCTTCGTGGGAGGCAACCCATGCTTATCTTTTAATTTATATCAATTTAATTTTCTGTCGAGTCTGTCCCAGGCCTTCGATGCGGCGTATCCAACCCCTATGGATACGGCGTATCGAATCATCTGGAATACTTTAGTCCGAACTGTTTTGTTGACATCAATGCGGCGTATCTATCTTTTTAGATACGGCGTATCGACCTGCCAGAATTGAATACAGTTCTTTGTTTTTCTTTTGTTTATCATTTTCTAACCGATGATTAATGAGATGTTTCTCGAGATTTGTTTTTCCTGTGGTCTCTATATTTTTACAGGTCCGGAATATTGAAGATGTTGATGGACTCCCGCATTTTATACGCTCGCACACTTACATTGGAAGATCATACCGAGCAAATCTCAGGGGAGTTCTCCGTTCTAATTCTTTCTATCTCTTGTTTTTAATTTCAAATACAAACAACGAGGACGTTGTTTAACTTAAGTGGGGGGATGGAGAATTAGAACGTTTACTTGTCCTAAAATTTTCAAAAATATGCTTTAATCTATGCTTAATTATCAAAATTTATTTATTTTTTTTTTAGCATGTTTTTGTTTAATCTAAGTTGCATAGCTGCACACATGACGTTATTTTCAAAAATTGTGATTTTTCAAAATTCACAAATCTATGAGTGTGCCGGTGACTTGTAAACTTTAGAACTTGGCTTGTATACTATTCGAGACCACCATAATAAGTATTATTTATATAATTGGAATGACTTGTCTAAATTGGTAAATTTCTAGGATTACACCCAAATAGCCTTATATGTTATGTGTTATTAGCTAACTACACTGGTTAGTTAACCCCCGTATAAACCCTTTTGTTACTCTCACTTTTAGAGTAAGATACCCCTAGAAAAACACTCAGAGCCATTCCTTTCGTTTCTTACACCTTTGTTAAAATGTTTCGTTACACCCTTACACCTTAGCCTACCCTGTAGATTAGAATCCGTGGTTGGTTAATTGCTATAGGCAAAGTGTGTTTCCTTACATTACCTGTGTTCGCGTGCGTAATTCATTATCTATGGTTAGGTCAGGAAATTGCACAATGCAATTGGAGTGAAAGTAAATATTGTATATCTTTGAGTTTATTTTTCGTGTGTTTACTACTTTCACTATTACCGTTATTTCTGAAGTCATGAAAAATATGGAAAAATTATCCAGAATTATCATTATAGTGATGTGGTGAAATTTTACACGTCTATGTTTATGTTTCAAGTTTAAAAAAAAAAAAAAAAAAAAAAAAAAAAAAAAAAAAAAATCGAAAAAAAAAATAGAAAAGAAAAAGAAAAAGGAAGAGTTGGATGTTTGATTTAACCAACTCATGTAAAGTTTTGTATTAAGTGGTCGATATCACCACTATTTGTTGTATACTATATCTATGGATTGAATGGGAGTTGGCAGTTATGGGAACGCCAACTAAGGTTTATTCTTTGATTAAGATCTTGTTGAGTATAATTCGTGTCTACATAAAGCGTGTGTTTCAAGTGTTAAAGCGTGAGTTATTCTATGATATGAGTCTTATTCATGGGATGGTTGGGATAGTGATTAACCACACTTAGGATTTTAATTTATTTGTTTTGTTTATTTTTCATTTTTACACCAATTTATATCCCAAATATTATCCATACCCTGTATTATTCTTTATCCAACCAAACCTTTGATTTATTGAGATTAGGGATTTGAGCAATCTTAAGTATCGTAGTCGTGGATTCTGCTATGTATTTATGATTTTGTCGCCCTTTTTGATATATTATTATTGGTGAAGTTTGGACCTATCTTTAGCCTATTCGAGTTAAGGATTTGAGCAATTGCAAGTATCGTGTTCGTGGATTCGATCATGTATTTGTGATTTTGTCGCCTTTTCTGGAATTTGAGATCGATAGAGATTAAGGAGAATAATTAACCCTGAAGCCTAAAAACCCTTTTTACCGCTTTAGACTTGTTATTCCTTGGCTTTAGTGGGGGAGATGTGTATACTTGCCAAGCTTATGATAGAATATTCGTCACGACTGGACAGTTAAACGATTAGATTTGCTTTTATCAGAATATTTTATTTTACTTCTAATTCGTTAAGTGTTTGGTTGTGTGATTATGACAAAAATGAATACATGCTTAAATATAAAAATAAATCCTAATATCTTTTAGGATACATTTTCATAAGATTAATTCTAAGGTTTACTTGGGGACAAGTAAAGTTCAAGTGGGGGGATATTTGATGACATCAAATATCGACATATTATTAGCATCATTTATCCTATATTATTGACTTGTTTTATATCACTTTATATGAGAATTGATACTTAATCGTTTACTTTTGTAATTCTCAGTTATAAACAAGCATTTGGTGAAAGTTAGTGATTTTGGACGAAATATGGAGATAAATGATCAAGATGGAAAAAGTCTACTAAACTCAAGGAGATACGCCGTATCATTCTAGACAGATACGCCGTATCATCATACTTAGATGAATTCGAAGACCATTGCCTGACTTTGAAGAATGCGCCGCATGTAATTATACCATGCGCCGCATATGAAACTTTGGTCAACGAAGAACCAACTTGTTCCACTCCAGATACGCTGCATTACATTTCTGACATACGGCATATCACTCTCAAGACTTCACCAAAGATTATCCAAGATATTGAAGGACATGCGCCGCATAGAAGATTCAAGATACGCCGCATCTGAATACGGTGTACGAATATTCTAGAATATTATAATCTTGGACCCCACGCGAAGTTACCTTGATACGCCGCATCGGACCAATCCGATGCGCCGTATCGGCCGTATACAATCCTTATCAAGAATTCAAGAGATCAAGTGAAGATTAGAAGCTTAATGAAGAAGTCAAGATTACAAGTCGACACTTGAAGATGCTTTCGTATTTTGGCCATAAAATCTTCATCCGGACTCCGTTTTAGGTGATTCAAGCGGCCACGGAAAGAGAAAAAGGAGATCTACCTATATCTGAAGGAGATGCGGCGCATCTGGTCCTTCGATGCGCCGTATTGGGAGATGAGGCGCATCTGTTATTTAGATGCGCCGTATTGGGTCAGTTTCAGACTTGGAGGCTACGTTTACTTATAGATGCGGCGCATCTAACTCTATAGATGCGCCGTATCGACCCAGATTTCAGAATCTATAAATACCGAACTCATTAACGAATTAGGGGATCTTTGGGAACCCTTAGGGGCATTCCCAGACGATCAAAGCCTCTCCAAACAGTAGAAGATCAATATTGAAGACCTAATCATCCTTGAAGAACATCTCTAATCATTGTTATATTACTTAATCATTCGGTTAGCGTATCGTATTCATATGTTTCATACTTTATTCGTTATGATTATGTTTATGTACTTTGTTACAGAGATTATGGGCTAACACCCTTAGGTGTTAGCCATGTTTATGAAGTTTTATTAGTTTTTATGATTTTGTCGATGTGTTTGCTTTGTTATTGGATTGGGTGCTTGTTGATAAAAACTCGTTTATTGCTTATAACTAGTAGAAGTCTATGTAACTAGGTTATGATCCTTATAACTTTAATTGATGTGACTTAACTACCTGTAATTGTGGTTGCTTTGGTTGAGTTATATGCGTGTTAACCCGAATCTCTATTAGGAATCATTGTTTGGCATAAACGGAACGTGTCTACAACCTAATAGGACTAGTAGCGTGTAATACCGAACTAGGTTAGATGGTTTAAAGCAATAAGTTAGTATTGATGCTAGACGAGTCACTATGATCTTTCGTCATATCCGCCCCGAGGGCTAGTTACTTAATTGTGACAGAATTTCGGAATTGATATGCCGATTAACAATTGAATGAATTAAAACAAGTAGACATAAGCATGTATAACTATAAAATGGATTAGACTTGGCTAACCCGTTCTTCCTATCTTTGGTGTCTTCATACTTGTATTGTTTGTTTATCTTAGTTTAGTTATAATAAAACCAAACCCGTGCCAGTCTCTCAGGCTGAACCCCCCTTTACGTTAGTTTAGGAGAGTCGAATACCTCTAGAATTAGTATATTAGAAATCTCACTCCTAGTGAACGACCCTTGCTTACCTAGAAACTATCTACATTGACCGGGTACACTGCTCGTTAGTGTTTAGAGTCTATAGGTTAGTTCGGCAAAATATAAATTTAAAACTTGGTAGTTTATTATAGACGTAAAAAAACACATCAAGTTAACTTGATGCGTGCGGTGTCGTAGTATAGTTTTAGCAGTTTTAATGCCTACTTCAAGTTTTAAATTTATATTTAGCCGACTTATCAATAACACACACACTTAACGAGCAGTGTACCCGGTCAGTATGAATATAATGGTAAGTAGAGTGTCGATCACTAGGAGTGGAACGTATTATCTCGTTATTCTAATTAGTATTTTAATATCCTAACGCAAGGGGGTTTCAGCCTGAGAGACTGGCACGATTTGTTTGCAATTAAATAATAAAATAAACCAATAGGCACGAATCAGCAAGTAGCACACACGTACACAGATAAATACTCGAGACAATAAGAGGGCTGTCCTTATGATTAAGTAGATTGTCACTTGTTTTATTGATAGCCTTATATGAAGTTTATGTAGTTAACCCTTTCTCGTTGGTCCTATTCTTATCGGCGAGTAAACCCTTAATGATTACTTATGTCTAAAAGTTATTCCTAAGTGATCAATTTAGTAATAACCGTGGGAGCCACATTATGTCCCGCAGTCAAATGCCCGCAAGCCACTAATAAACACAGAGGTTATCAATGCACTAATAAGTAGTAACCAAAGACATCAACATATAAACTTTAATTGATGGGAAAGCAAGTATTAAAGGGAGTGCAATCTTTCGTTGTCACATTACACAAGCCACCAATCCTGATGAATTAAAGTTTGCTAACACAATAAAACAAAACTACTTAATGAATTAAACACATGCAACACCTTCTTACAGCTCTTGTATCTTTGATTTGGGTGTGTCTTGTGCTGCCTCCTTGACTGAATTCGTCCTTGGTTTCTGGTCTTCGGTCTTAGGTTAAAACTTTGGAACTTCGAACTCGTCTGGTCTTTGGGGTATTTATAGTTTCTGTCTGAGGGAAGATGCGGCGCATCTACTAAGTAGATGCGGCGCATGTACTTAACTTCGCGTGGGGTCCAAGATTATAATATTCAGGAATATTCGTACACCGCCAGAAGATGCGGCGTAACTCCATGATTAGATGCGGCGCATGTCCTCTTGTATCTTGGATCGTATCTGGTGATATCTTGATAGAGATGCGGCGCATGTCATGAGTGAGATGCGGCGCATCTGGAGCAGATTTAACTTGATCTTGTCCATTTCAGTAGACTCTTCACTTTATGCATGTTTTGCTCCATTATTAGTCCAAAATCGCCAAGTTTCACCAAATGCTTGTTTTTACCTGAGAATTACAAAAGTAAACGATTAAGTATCAATCCTCATACATAATATAGTAAAACAAGTCAAATTAATAGGATAAATGATAGTAATAAAATGTACTTATTTGAGTTCATCAAATATCCCCCCACTTGAACTTTACTTGTCCCCAAGTAAACCTTAGATTAAATCTTATGAAAATGTATCCTAAAAGATGTTAGGATTTATTTTTATATTTAAGCATGTATTCGTTTTTGTCATAATCACACAACTAAACACTTAACGAATTAGAAGTAAAATAAAATAAGTTGATAAAAGCAAATCTAATCGTTTAACTGTCCAGTCGTGACGAATATTCTATCATAAGCTTGGCAAGTATACACATCTCCTCCACTAAAGCTAAGGAATAACAAGTCTAAAGCGGTAAAAAAGGGTTTTTAGGCTTAAGGGTTAATTATTCTCTTTTCACTATCGATTTCAAATTCCAGAAAAGGCGACAAAATCACAAATACTTGATCGAATCCACGAACATGATACTTGCAATTGCTCAAATCCTTAACTCGAATAGGCTAAAGATAGGTCCAAACTTAGTCAATAATAATATATCAAAAAGGGCGACAAAATCATAAATACATAGCCGAATCCATGGCTACGATACTTAAGATTGCTCAAATCCCTAATCTCAATAAATCAAAGGTTTGGTTGGATAAAGAACAATATAGGGCATGGTAACATATGGGATATAAATTGGTGTAAAAATAAAAATAAACAAAACAAAAAAATTAAAATCCTAAGTGTGGTTAATCACTATCCCAACCATCCCATGAATAAGACTCATATCATCGAATAACTCACGCTTTAACACTTGAAACACACGCTTTAGGTAGACACGAATTATACTCAACAAGATCTTAATCAAAGAATAAACCTTAATTGGCGTTCCCATAACTGCCAATTCCCATTCAATCCATAGATATAGTACAACAAATAGTGGTGATATCGACCACTTACATAACTTTACATCGTTGGTTTAAAACTAACTTCCAACTTTTCTTTCTTTCTTTTTCTTTTCTTATTTTTTCGATTTTTTTTTTTTTTTTTTTTTTTTTTTTTTTTTTTTTTTTTTTTTTTTTTTAAATTCACCACATCACTATAATGATAATTCTGGATAATTTTTCCATACTTCTCATACTTCAGAAATAACGGTAATAGTGAAGGTAGTAAACACACGAAAAATAAACTCAAAGATATATAATATTTACTTTCACTCCAATTGCATTGTGCAATTTCCTGACCTAACCAAAGATAATGAATTACGCACGCGAACACAGGTAATGTAAGGAAACACACTTTGCCTATAGCAATCAACCAACCACGGATTCTAATCTACAGGGTAGGCTAGGGTGTAAGGGTGTAACGAAACATTTTAAACATAGGTGTAAGAAACGAAAGGAATGGCTCTGAGTGTTTTTCTAGGGGTATCTTACTCTAAAAATGAGAGTAACAAAAGGGTTTATACGGGGGTTAACTAACCAGTGTAGTTAGTTAATAACACATAACATATAATAGGCTTTTTTGGGTGTAATCTTAGAATTTTACCAATTTAGACAAGTCATTCCAATTATATAAATAATACTCATTATGGTGGTCTCGAATAGTATACAAGCCAAGTTCTAAAGTTTACAAGTCACCGGCACACTCATAGATTTGTGAATTTTGAAAAATCACAATTTTTGAAAATAACGTCATGTGTGCAGTAATGCAACTTAGATCTTAAACAAAAACATGCTAAAAAAAAAAAAAAAATTTTTAAGTTTGATATATTAAGCACATTTTAAGCATAATTTTTGAAAAAGTTTAGGACAAGTAATTGTTAAGTGTTCTAATTCTCCAATCCCCCCACTTAAGTTAAACAACGTCCTCGTTGTTTGTATAAAAGGTTAAAAACTGGAAAATAAAAGAATTAGAACAGAAAAACTCCCCTGAGATTTGCTCGGTATGATCCTCCATTAGTATAAGAGCAAAAATCATCTTTCTTGTGGATTAGAACGTTAAAGCTTCATACTTGATGTATCCACAGGAAATCCAGGAAACTATAATACCACCAACACTTTAAAACACACCTAAGATAAGAAAGGTTCAAACTTGCATAATACATTAGTAGTTAGGAAAAATAAAACTTAAAAATTAAAACTGAAAATCATCAGGTCAGTCGATGCGCCGTATCTTATGGAAGAAGATACGCCGTATCGAGCCTGGAATTAATACGGATCAGAATAAAGATGCGCCGCATCCTTAACCAGGGATGCGCCGCATTAAAATAAACTGATAAATAGTTTTAAAGTCGAAAATAAAAATGCAGAAAAATAAAATAAGATATGACCATTGCAGGAGATGCGTCGCATCTCAGAATTGAGATGCGCCGTATCCTCATGCGGGCCTGACTGACTCGACACAGAAATCATCAAGTGATGTGGTGATGATGGGAATGATGGTGATATGGATGGTGATGGGTTTAAGTTGCTTTGAGCAAGGTGCAAAGAAAGGAGAGCATTAAGCTCATGGGCTTCCTTGAGTTCTTCAATGAACTTCAAGTGTTGAGTGGAAGGTGATGATGATGGAGAGTGGTTGTTATTTGGTGGAAGTGGTGGTGACACTTTTGGTGGTGGAGACATTTGTGAACTTGGGTAGTTATGAGTGAATGAAGGTGGACATATGGATGATTGGTTATGTGTGTGAAAGGGTTCATTAGGATGAGGTTTAGGTGTTGGTTGAGTTTGAACAACATCATTTGTTGGGTTATGGCAAATGTCAAGCTTCCTCCTCCAAATGGGTATTTATGGTGTAGTGATGATGTGATTGTGGAAGGTAAATTTTGGAGGGTGGTTTGTGACAAAATGTGTTTGTGAATTTTGGGAAGTATAGGATAAAATGAGTTGGAAATTGAAAAAGAAATCAGTAATCCGTTACTCCAGATGGCTGGTCCCCTTAAATAGGGGCCGGTCCCCTTAATTTTAAGGGGGCCGCCTGGGTATTTAAGGGGGCCGCCCATCTGCTGACTTCCAGATTACTGGAAATGGGTTTTTGGCATAGATTTGTAGAAAAGGTTGTGTTTTTGGGTTTAGTTTCAAGCAAGTCCAACTTCTTTCAAGGCAATTTAGGATTTAATAACTCATATATGCTAAGCATATTTATTTAAGCAACTTTATCTAACATGCAAACTACTCATTAAGCATATAACATGTATGTACATTTATTAGACAAGAAGATAATACATAGCACCAAGTAATTCATAGTATCATACTTAGGAAGATTAAAAGGCTAGTTAATTAATCCTATTGATTATCTATGTACAAGGGAATGTGGAATTGTGATAGCATGGAGTTCTAGACTTGTACCAAGTGAGATCTTTAATAAGTAAACCATGATTTTTCATTTTTGATTTAGTTCACTTATAAGTGTCATATACACAAGTATATATGACATTTATGAGATCACCAAGCATGATTTAAAGAAATGTTTTTGGCATTATTCAACAATGCTTGAAAGTAGGTTTTATGTGGATGTGAAAAATATATTAATGAAATAGTTTTGACTTTATTTCAAAATGTTTTTATGAGGAAAGAAAACATATTTTTCCAATCTTAGGTTTTTGATAAACACGTAATTATAGACACAAGTTTAGAAGAAAGGTAGGATGGTGAAACATGTTTAATAGAAATGTGTCATAATCTTTTTGAAAAATCATTTTTCCAAAATGTGAAGTTTTTGCAAATTTTAAAAATAAGTCCCATTAATTATAGGTTTAAAAATAGTGGTTTATAAAAGATCTCATGCTCAAGGGCATTGGTTATGTCTATTGTCACATGCTACCTCTTTCTACATATCCTATGGCATTTAAGCATGTATTATGACTAAATACAAAAATATATCATGCCAGAGTAGTTAGAGAAAAACAAAAACTATTATAATGACAATGCATTCAACAACTAAACAAATAATTACGAAGGCATGCAGTCAAATCACATAGGAGCAAGTAAACATCTAGAAATTTTATATATGCAGGATGACATACATCTAGGAATGAAAAGCTCTAGTGAAAAGCAAAGTTCATAACAGTAAACTATCGTTAGGTATATTTAGGAAGAATAATGTATTCAAGTTGGAGAATGAGTATGAGATTATTACTAGTGGTGCTCAATTCAGGCTAAACACGACCGTTTTTACGGGTTACACACACCCAACTTCTCACATAGAAGCAATTCAACCGTTAGGTCAAATTGAGTTTCTAGTCAATAGATTCTCCAGTAGTCATTCTCTTTTTAGAAGAAATTAAGTTCCTAAATTTACCTATCGAAGAGTACCAAATATGAAGATTGCTTGGTTTACTAACACTTAAGGGGGCTAACTAAAGGGTTTCTAGTTCATTAAGCCACAGAACGAATATAACTAAAGTGTAAAGGCAAAGCAACCTATCAGACTAAGCATATCCTAAGGCATTAATAAGATTATATGCATGAAGTAATTACTTATGAAATTTTAAATAGAGAACTTACCTCACGTCCTAGCTTTTCTTCGTAATGTCACAGATGATGATCGACGTGTGAATGATAGGTGAGTCTTCAAGATAACCAAGGTGTGAAAGTATATCATGGCAAGCTTCTAACACCTTATTTAAACCGAAGTGGCTTGACCCGAACATGTCTTGTACGGATCATGATCTTCTCCTTCGTCTGTGTCACTCCATGATTTTGGATTGAGTTCACTTTGGAGTTGATTCATGTAGTCTTCGTCGTTAATACCTACATTAACAACATTTGAACTAGTAGCACATGTATCTATTTTATCTAAATGTTTATCTATTAAATTTTCTAAGATAACTAATTCATGTACAAGATCAAAATCCTCATCTTTGGCTTGACATTTTTCTTGATGAAAGTTTAAGAAATTTTTCCAAATATCATTTGCCGTTTTACAGAAGGATATTCTTTCATATTCAACTTTCGGCAAGGTTTTATAAATAATTATTTTAGCTTTATTATTTATTTCATTATTTGTTTTCAAATAATCAATTTGACTTTCAAAATCCGTTTTTGTTTGTCTTTCAAAATCCGTTTTTGTTTGATTTTCAAAATATGTTTTTGTTTAACTTTCAAAATATGTTTTTGTTTGACTTTCAAAATCACCAATCGAAATGACATGCCAAAGATCTAGATCAATTGATTTCACATAAGTTTCAAATTTATTTTTCCATTCAAGAAAAGTATAGTTTTCAAATAGTGGAGGTTTTAGCAATGATTCCCCTTCTAGATATTTTTCGAATTCCATAGATTGATTCAAGTTTTAAAATACAGTATATTTTAAAAATCTTGACTGACGTGGCTCTCATACCAATTGTGGAAAAACTAGAAGGGGGGGGGGGTTGAATAGTTTTACGTCTTTTTAATTTATTATAAAACCTTTGTTTACTTTTAAAAACTTAGATTCAAGTTTGTTAAAACTTAAATCTTATTATTAGTTATGTATATAAGTTTTCTTTTAAATTGATTGTAAAAGTTTTGGTTTCTTGAATGGATTTTCAAATTGATCTTTATGTGAAGTCGACCTCTAATTAATACTAGCAATTATATAAACCTATGTGTATGAAAGTAATGACGATGCAAGTAAAGAAATAAATAAGGTGTGGAAAGATCTAACCGAGACACGAGAGATTTATAGTGGTTCGGCTACAAGGACACCTTCCTTGCCCTACTCCACTCCCCGAGCACACCTTGCTCGAGAGTTTTCTTCACAACTTCAATAAGCTCCCTTATGGCGAGAAAAACCGTACACAACTTTGGCTTACACGGGTTTAACGACACAAAGCTAAATGTCGAGTTTCTAATCGTAGCTAGAACCAATCTCACAACTTCACAACACAACTTCTTCACAACTTATTCACGACTACTTCATAACGGCTTCACGACTGCTTCACGACTTCTTCACGACTTCTTCACGACTTCAACACGACCGCTACACAACCTCTATGATGCGGCTTCACGACTTCAACACTATGTCTTCATGACTAAGACTTCACGACTTCAACATGTCCGCTTCACAACCTCTATGCTACGGCTTCACGACTTCAACACTAGGACTTCACGACTAGGACTTCACGGCTTCAACACAACCTCTACACAACTTCTATGCTACGGCTTCACGACTTCAACACTAGGACTTCACGACTAGGACTTCACAACTTTAACACGACCGCTTCACAGCTTCTATGCTACGGCTTCATGACTTCAACACAAGGACTTCATGTCTTCTAAGCTACGGCTTCACAACTTCTACACCACGGCTTCACGACTTCTACACTTTGACCTCACAACTTCTATACCACAACTACTTATACAACATCTTCACTACTTACACACAACACTAATCTACAACACACACCTTACATACAAATGAATGAATGATTTACAAACTTTGTTAAACACACAACTTAAGTAACAAAATGATACTAAGTTGTAATACTTCTAATCTTGATTGATAGAAGTATTCTTCTTTTGCACTTGGATGGTGGAAGCTTGGATCACTTGGAAACCAATGCTTAAGATTACATGATCAAAGGTTTTTGAAGATATGAAATGAGATTTACAACAGAAAGTTTTAGTGCAAAAGGGTGAGTAAAAATCCAGGGGAAGGCTGGTATTTATAGGGAAAAATCTGGACAGCTGGAGCCTACTGGAGCGGGGGCGGTCCCCTTAATTATTAAGGGGGCCGCCTAGTAAAATTAAGGGGGCCGCCCCTACTGACCGTTGGCCAATTTTGTCCTTTTGTGGGGAAGGTTTTTCTGGAACATTTTAACTGATTTTGGTTAAAAATTTGAATTCATATTTTTATAAAAGATTAAACATTTTTATTTAATGCCAAAAATGTTTTTCAAAAATATATAAAATATTTTTGATGTTTTATAAAAAATCTAGTTTTTAAGAAAATGTTCCTTTGATCATATAATGCATTAAGCATTAGTTCATTCATACCTTAAGTGATTTTAGTTGTAGAAGTGAATATTTACAACTAAGTACTTGTTTAATTTATAAGTTTATGTTTTAATGAGTTTACATTTTGTGATCATCAAAACATAGAGATATGAATAAATATTGATAATGTTTTAAAGCATTTATTTATGTCAACACACCCCACGTCATATGCTCTATGGTATATATTCCCTGAAATCATGCTGATGGACTCCACATACAATACCACACTGTTTAAATTGCCATTTTTGGAAATTATCGGACTAACTTCAACGAATAAAACATTTTCAATGGCGTATAGCTTTATAAACAGTGAAAAGGGGTCTAACTTTCAATGGGTATTGCAACGTGTGAAGGATGTGATAGACGAAAGATTTTACCCGCGTGTCATCGTCACTGACAGAGATTTAGCGTTGATTGGGGCATGTAGAGCAGAATTTCCGAACGCTAACAGATTACTCTGTCGATGGCACATTTCACAAAATATTCTTCAGTATTGTAGAAATAGATGTGGTTCGTTAGAGGAGTATGAGTCCATTAAATGGACATGGGACTGGATGGTTAAATCTCCGACACGCCGCATGTTCGAGCAATATTATGAACACCTACAAGAACTGTTGGTCAACCATGCGGGTATGTAATTATTAATTCATTGTTTTTATTATTTAATAAATAAGCACCCGAATGACCTTTTATTAATTCATTTTTTTTTCTTAGATATTGCTCGGTATCTGGATAACTGGCTGCGAGATTACTCAGAAAACTTTATCTGTTTTATTACCGATCAATATCGCAGCTTTGGCCAGACAACAACGTGCAGAGTCGAGAGTCAACACTCGTTGTTGAAATTATACTTGGGCAGCACACAGTCCAACTTAGACACGTTGTTGAGCTCGATCGATAAGATTCTTATTTCGCAAGAAACTGCGATAAAAGATTCTTTTAATAGAAGCATAAACGAGAAAATAAATAATTGTAATATACCACTATTTGCAGAATTGTGGTATAAAGTTTCCAAATATGCTTTCAAACTCATGTTCAAAGAACTCCACCTGTCGATCGCTGCAGAAGATTGTAGCCATCAGTTGCGGTCAATTTATGGACTACCATGCTTCCACGAAATGCGTTACTATGCAATTCATGGTGAGTTTATTAAATTTATGACTATTAAGTTATTTTTCCCCATTAATATCAGTATTTTATATAAGTCACTTTTAATGAATGCAGAACGGCCCATTCCCTTGGATGCAATTGATATTTTTTGGAAAACCCTATCTGTTCCGTGGCCTATTATCAATAGGCCACCACCTGAAGATTGTCCTTCTCCTGAATCTGAAGATGATCTTTCTTTTGAAAACGACATGCGAGCATTCAAGAATGTTTTTACTAAAGCGACGTCGTTAGTCAGGAAAAATATGATAAACAAGCTGAGAGGGATATACAATCCTGAATCTGTTGACACACGTCAGCCTGCTGTTCAGAAAAGTACCCGTGGACGTCCGAGCGCAAAGGAGAAAAATTCAAAGGCTACAAAAGTCCCGGACTTGAATGAAATCCCGGACTTAAACGAAGTACCAACCGTAGATCACCGAAGAAGCACAAATTCAAGATCTACAAAAGTCCCGAACATGCGCAAAGAACCTGCAAGACATAGTTCTTACACGGGTCCTACAGTTAGACAAAGTTTAAGACACAGGGATTACGTTGGAGATAGTGTCAGCGACTACTTACTTGAGCATATTCCAGAGATTTTCCGTCCACACGTAATAAGTATACATAATGTTGGGGGTGATGGAAATTGTGGGTTTCGGTGCGTTGCCCACGGTATTGCTCAAGACGAAAATAGGTGGCCCAAAGTTAGACATAGGTTATTGGAAGAGTTAGACCGTAATAGATTAGTTTACATACGTATGTGGTCGGAAAATGACTTTAACCTACTTCACTGGTCAGTAAACTGGTTCGATGGAGGTGCACCTACGGCTCACTGGATGATTATGCCAAACACAGGGCTGGTTATTGCTTCACACTTTAACCGACCTGTTGTATTTATATCCCAGCGGGGTTGGAATACGTGTTTTCCGCTTTTTTCCAGTCCAAACTTATCACAAGGAACTGACCCCCTTGTGATTGCCCGTATGGGGGAGGGCTCCTGTGCTCACTACTTTTGTCTGACGCTACACAGAGATTCTCCACTTCCGCGTATCCACCCACAATGGAGGTGGTTCAGAGAACAAGTTGCATCCGAATGGGAAGCTTTATATCACAATCGATTGATGTAGTAAATTATTATACAGACAAAACATTGTAAATGATTACTGATTTATGTTGTATTTATATGAATGATATAAATGTTATAAATGTAAGTTGTAAATGTTATAATGTTACAAATGTTATAAATTAATGTGACAAATGGTAATTTTATAAATGTTATAAATGTTATAAATGTTTGCTTTTTTTGATTATTAGTTTCTATATACTAATACGTGTCACATTATATTTGTCACAAACTCAGCATGATCTTGATACCCCACCTGTCAGACGTCGGGCATCATATAGGCGAGTCCGTGGACGTCGTCTTCAGCTATCATCTGTGTTGACTTCATCTGTTAGTAGGACCCGTTATGGTTATATGGGTAGTCCTGCTGACTCACCACCTAGTCAGAGACGTAGGAGATCAGTGGAGACCTATTCTGATGAGGATGAGGATGAGGATCCAGAGCAGGTTCAGGATGAGCCTACTCCTGATGTTGTTGCACCTACTGAGCACACTCCTAGTGATGAGGATGAGGATGAGGATCCAATGGAGGATCCAGAGCAGGTTCAGGATGAGGATGAGGATGAGGATCCTATGGAGGATCCAGAGCAGGTTCAGGATGAGCCTACTCCTGATGTTGCTGCACCTACTGAGCACACTCCTATGGGTGTTCAGGGATTGTTTGAGATTGGACAGAGCTCCAGAGATGCCGAGATTCATGGTTTGGATGATAGTCAGTGGGTGGACATTGCTTGTGATGTTAGCACGGGTGTACGTGCAGCTAGTCCAGAGTACACACCGTCATCTCCTTCTTTCATGCCACCGCTAGCAGAGCCTGAGGAGCTTACTGAGATGGATCAGATCTGGATTCAGTTGACGAACCAGGTGAACCAACTTGATGTGCATTCATATCAGCTTGGTTCAGTGATGAGGGAGAACCAAGAGCTTAGAGACCGTGTAGCCCAGCTAGAGACCACCATTGGAGGATTGACCCGAGCATTTGATTCCCTACGCATTAATAGTGACCGATCCTAGAGTAGTAGTAGTGATGATGTATTCCTAGGACTATTAGTATTTCGGTAGTATCTTAGAACTAACTATTGACGAGCTTGTAATTTTGTGAACACTCTATCTTTTGATATATATATATATATATATATATATATATATATATATATATATATATATATATAATATATATATATATATATATATATATATATATATATATATATATATATAACAAGCTTAGTCTTCCTATCCAATTATTCGTTTTCCTCTGTGGTTGACTTTATTCTTGTATTATTTAAATTAACAATACATTACTTATTTATGTTGTAAATAACTGTTTGTATCATTTGAATTAATTCTTTGGCCAGGTGGAACAAAATAATCCTTACATGTGTCGCTGTAAGAACGGATTCATTATAGAGAGGATATCCCGTAAAGAAGCAAGTTATGGTCGACCGTATTACGCGTGTCCTCTTTCAGTGGTAATTAATCATACGTTTGCTTAGTTATGTAAATTATTTGTTTGTTAATAATACATTTCTTATTATTTTCTTAACATGTAACAGCCAGGAACAGATGACTATGGTTGTCGGTACTTTATGTGGAAAGATGAGTTTCAAAAGAAGCACTTTAGTCAAGCCTCTTCTTCAACGCAGTGCTCTGACTGCGTTGCTAAAGCTAATAAGATTGACCAGCTTGAAGCAAGAAACAAGCTGTTGATGACAAGAATAAAGACGCTGGAGATGAAGTTAGAATTGGCAAGGAATTCTGAGGATCACGCTTGTCAATCGGGTGCAAGGCTTCATGATCTTTTAAATGAAATGAATAATCTTCATATGTAGTAGATGTTGTTATTTTTAAATAATGTGTTAATGTTGTTGTTTAATTGAATAATAACAGTTGTTGTTGTAGTTGTTTAATGTGGTAATGTTTAACGTGCTATTTGTTGTTGTTGTTAATTAAATAAAAACACATTAAACGTTAATTATATAAACGTAACAAATAAACACAAAAAAAACATTACACAAATTATATTAAACAAACAAACAAAAAACAAAAAACACAACAAAAAAAAAAAAAAAAAAAAAAAAAGAAAAGACAACAAAAGACAAAAAGGAAAAAAAAAAAAAAAAAAAAAAAAAAGGGTCAAAAGTACACCCTCAAATATAGAGAGGGTCAAAATATCAAATATATAGAGAGGGTGAATATATCCTAGCCCAATTAATATTGTTAAGCTTTGTATTCAGCCCACAACTGATCAACTGTCTTTCCTAACAGATCAACGAAAAAACCATCGTTATAACCACCCCTCATCTTGTTATTGAGTTCAGCCACGAAACCATTCCTAAGCCCATTACAATAGTCTAGGAAGCGAGCCGTAACATCATACCCATGGTCCCATTTATCACCTTCACCTGGCTTAACCCAATGGCTAGGTGCATACCCAGCCTTTAGCCTCACATAATCCGCAATTCCTTCAATCAATCCTCTAGGTGCCTGACCATTACCATTCCATTGCCATACGTGTGTCATTTCGTGATACAAAACTCCAGTGATTTCGTTCTTGACATCACCACCATACCCTTGTATGTAGTTTGCACTAACATGGATCTCATCGTTGGAAGTGTACGCTACACCATCCATGTTATCAATAAACACAGTTACTCGCGCCACGTTCTTTCTATCACTATCTGTGTTTTGTTGGAATGTGGACCATATAAAGCTAGGGGCGGAGGATAAAATTTGAGTTGTGTATTGGACTCCAATGTCATTGTTGAACTTGACGCCACCAGGCGTGTCTGCAGCCGTGTTTGTGACTGTATAGTCGACGGCTGCAGTTACATGTAGGGTTGCTAGGATTGCAAGGAATGAGAGTATGTAGAAAATATTGTGATCCATTTTTGTGGGTCGAGTTAAGTAGTATTTGATGCTTACTTTATATAGAAGGTTGCAAGTGATGCACCAAGAGCCAGGTTCGTTGTAGGGTGTAAGATTATATTAGAGAGAATATTGATTGTATTGGTTGTGTATTCATTATTGATATAAAGGGTACAATATATAGGGATAGATTCCCTTAATTAAGGGATACATGGACCCTACATAATTGACAGCTAATACTCTCTCGCAGTTTGAGCGGAAAAATCGCGAAAGCTCGAACTGAACAAACAAACAATTAAACAACCAAAACATTTTTTTTTTTAATACATAAACTAAAGTGTCGGCCACAATAAATAGCCAACCCCACACACCTATTACAATATTCTCTCACTTTTACTTTAATTATTCCTCACACCCCACACTAGCACAAATCACGCATCATCCCATTCAAAAGATAAACACAAATCAAAATTTTCTATTTCAATCATGTCTCCCATCGGCACTGTTGAGAAATCGGGGACTAAGAAGGCTAAATCTGCTGCTTCTCATCCTCCTTCACCAAAGTCAAAGCCACCGACAAGCTCTCTGACAAGGCCGCTAGAATATTGATTGTATTGGTTGTGTATTCATTATTGATACAAAGGTACAATATATAGGGATAGATTCCCTTAATTAAGGTTGTGATAACCTCACCCTCCCTATGTAGGGAGGGTGTGTTGACTTCTCGTTGTCGTCGCTTGTACTGTTTGTTTTGTCGGCTTGTACGTTCTTTAAAAATAGATTTTGTCTCTTATGTAGGGAGGGTGTGGTTAACACAACCCAATACATGGACCCTACATAATTGACAGCTAATATAGGGCATGGACCAAGTCCAATACGGAGCAAGTTCGCAGCCAACATTAGAATAATTGATTGTGGCCGACTTGTTCATATCCATCTAGTCAATATGTCTTTCATTTTCATGTTTAATTAATTGTTTGAATATCAAAACAAAACTATTCAACTTTTTATATGGCGCTATTAATACTATAGAGTTCAGTGGATTGAATCATACATTAATTTCATCTATATTTCTCATATTATACAGATTAAAGTACATATTACTTTTAACTATACAGATGTTGACATGTGACTGAAATGATACATGAATTTGTACCACTACCGGATATGTTTCAATATAAGACTGGCGTAGTAAGGGGCTGCAAGACGGGTCGTCCCTCCTCTTTACACATGAAGCCTTGAAACACCACCACCACCACCTTCATGCGTGTTGGTGGTCCTTTGAGCATGAATCCGTGGTATGCATGACCAACTTGTTTTTGTTTGTTTTTTTAGGGTGTGAATATATTGTGGGGTATATTTGTATTTAAGTGGGTATTTTTTGGTGCTCATGTTGGTGGTCTTATTACAACGATGATGTTGATAGTTGAGTGAAAAAATGATTGTGACAGTGTGTTGGCGATAATAATGTTGATGGTTACTACACCAAGTCTAAGTTCATACCTTACTGGTTTGTTTAAAAGAAATGTTAATTAACTCTAATTTCAAACTTAAAATCATTCATAAAATATTTTCCACAGATAAAAAAGAAAGTATTATCCTATATATAATGTAGCGTCAACATTTTCCAACAGTTATTTTGCTACAGTTGACATAACAGTGTTGGGCTATCTTTTGGGTTGTGGACTCCCGCTTTTTCCTTTTCGTTTGTTTACTCGCTTCTTTTAGCCTTTTTCCGATCGCTAATAATACGGTACCTACCTCATTTATTCTTGCATCTTCTGGTGTCTTCTGCCGAAACCATACTTGACTGCCGGTATTGTTTACTTGCGGATCGGTTATGGTAGCTGCTCTTTTAGATGTCTTTTGCTTATGTAGCTGTTTTTTTTGTAGTTGCTGTTTTTTGTGGTAGGTTATTTGTTCATGTTTTGCTTATGTACTTGCTGATCGGTTATGGTGGCTGACCTTTTAGATGTCTTTTGCTTATGTAGCTGTTTTTTGTGATGGTTGCGCTTTTTTGTGGTGCTCGCTGTTTTTTGTGGTGGCTTATTTGTTCATCTTTTGCTTATGTCCGTGGTTCTTTTGTCGTAATCTTCCGATACTTTGGTTGTTTATGGTTTATGATTTAGATCTATATTATGTATCCGTTTTTTTGGTCTGATATTGGGATTTTAGATCTATAGATGCTCTTTCAGGCGTCTTTTGCTTATGTAACTGCTTTTTGTGGTGCTTGTTGTTTTTTTTGCCAACTATCGGTTATGATGGCTGCTTTTTTACATGTTTTTTGCTTATGTAGCTGCCTTTTGTGGTACTTGCTGTTTTTTGTGGTGCCTTATTTGTTTATCTTTTGCTTATATGCGTGCTTCTTTTGTCGTAATCTCCTGATATTTTGTTTATTTATGGTTTATGATTTAGATCTATATTATGTACTCGTTTTTTTAGACGTCTTTTGCTTATGTATCTGTTTTTTTGTGCTGCTTGCTGTTTTTTGTGGTGCCTTATTTGTTCACCTTTTGCTTATATGCCTGCTTCATCCGTTTTTAGCTCTGATATTGGAATTTTAGATCTATAGATGTTTTTATGGTTTATGGTTTATAATTTCTTTTTGTATGCTTATGCAGTTACTCTTTGATATTGTGATGCGTTTGTTAAATCAATTGATATGTCACCTATACCTGTTACTAGTGGAAATAGCAGATATGAGTGCCATATCAAGTGCCGTAACCAATGTTTCAGATTTTTCCCGGTGATTCAATTTACTTATTCGCCTTTTGGTTCTGTGTTGGTTGGACAGTTACCTTGCAAAGGTGTTGCCAATGCAATTCTTGAATGTCATAGTATAAATACTGACTATGTAACTGGATCCGTTTCACTACTGTCTTCAACTTAGAACGGCTATTATATAATTAGGTTGTGGCATCGCAACTACCGGTCGGCATAGTATAAACAATAACTAAGCAACCAGGCTTATTTTGCAGCTACTGCCGATAATTTTCTCAACTTACATTTTCTAAACGCATGTTGCTTGGCGAGGTAACCAGGGTTGTGGTTGCAGCCATGCCGTGTGTTTAGTGTTCCTTGCAATGTTATCGGCGATGCAGTTCTTGAATGTCATAGTATGAATACTGAATATGTAACTGGATCCGTTTTACAACTGCCCTCAACTTAGAGTGGCTACTGTTGCTACAATTAACATAACAGTCTTGGGTTCAGTTTCAAGTTGTGGCCTCCCGCTTTTTCCCTTTCGTTTGTTTGGTCGCTTCTTTTACCCTTTTTCCGATGGCTAACAAATGAAAGAATGCACTGGAGAATGCGGTAACTACCTCATTTATTCTTGCATCTTCTGTTGTCTTCTGCTAAAGCCTTACTTGACTGCCGATATTGTTTACTTGTGGATCGGTTATGGTGGCTGCTCTTTTAGATGTCTTTTGCTTATGTAGCTGTTTTTTGTGGTGCTTGCTGTTTTTTTGTGGTAGGTTATTTGTTCAGCTTTTGCTTATATGCCTGCCTACTTGGCATTCATCTTTTGCTTACGTGCCTACTTCTTTTGTTATAATCTGCCGATATTTTGTTTGTTTATGGTTCATGATTTAGATTTATATTATGGATCCGTTTATCTGTTTTGCAACTGCCCTCAACTTAGAGTGGCTATTGTATAATTAGGCTGTTGCATGACAGCTACCAGACAGCATGGTATAAACAATACCTAAGCAACTGGTCTTATCTTGCAGCCACTACCTCTTTTCAGTTGTGTCTGTACAGCGACTGTCATAATTTTCTCAACTTATATTTTTTTGACGCATGTTGCTTGGCGAGGTAACCAAGATTGTGGTTGCACCCATGATGTATGTTTAGTATTGACTCCGTGTGCTTTTGTCGGTATCTATGCAGATCTTCTTTGTAAACTTTCAACGATTACTGGAGAAATGTTGTAATGTCTCATATCAAATACTCAACTCGCACAGATGTTTGCACAATAGGCTGTGATGAATCTGTGAGTCTGATTAAAGAAGTGAATCCCTAGCTCTTGGCAGGGCAATCTTTTAGATTTGCAACCGTGCTAGGTGTATTTACTTCTTGCGATCACTTATCAATATCAATCCAATGATATAAAACTCAGAACTTCTTCACAGATCTGAGCTAAAATGTTTAAGTTTGTCGCTTATTGGTTATGATAGCCTGTCATGAATGTCTTAGTCTGATTAAAGAAGTTAATACGTGGCTCTTGGTAAGCCAATCTTTTAGATTTGCACCTGTGGCATGTATATTTACTTCTTGCAATCAGTTATTAATATCAATCCAATGATATCAAATTCTGAATTCCTCCACAGATCCAAGGCAGATAACGTAAACCTAAAGATTGTAAAAAAAATAGACAGAATATCAGTGATGGATGTATGGCAACCAGTCACGGTTACTGCAGATATGCAGCTATACCCAATTTCGTATGGTGTGTACATCCATCATTGATACTTTGCTGTTGTTTTTTGTGCTACACAAGTTTTGACACTGAACTGTGTCACTACATATAATTGCCTCCTTTCAACTACTACTGTATTTACATGGTATTTACACTCACCATTCATACTTTTTAGGCCTTTTCGTAGTAACTGTCTTCATATAGATAATTTATTTATATTTTTTATTGTTCAGGTTTGTGTTCTTGCGTACGGCAATCACCAGAAGTTAAGCATCGTTTAAACTTTGCAACCTGTTTTTATATTTACTGTATTCATATACATAATTTAATGATCTTTTTGTATTCTTCAGGTTACCTGCTGCATTTACGCGCCTGTTCTATATGGTTTACATGCTGATATAAACTTTTCTTTGCCCCAGTTTCAATACCTAATGGAATGTACTATATATATATATATATATATATATATATATATATATATATATATATATATATATATATATATATATATATATATATATATATATATATATATATATATATATATAACATGTAAAATACATAAATACATGCATACTTTTTTTTGGGTGCATATCTTTGTTATTAATTATTCTATTAAAAGGTTTAGACTAACACATTATATATATATATATATATATATATATATATATATATATATATATATATATATATATATATATATATACACATAAACTTTTTACTAGAAGAATTAATAACAAAGATACGTACAAAAAAAAAGTGTGTATCTATTTAATACCCATATCTATTCTTTATAATAAACGAGAGTTTTGCACAACTCTTTGAAACACAACTTTTAATCAATGCTATGACGTGTTCTCATTGTGATTGGTGGCTGAGTAAGGAAGGTACAACACTCTTCTTTCATTCTTCAATCGAAAGCTTCTTGCATACGATTCCATCTCATATTCAGTTTTTACAACACATTTAATGACAATACGCGTTATACAAATCATCCCAAAATTACGTTACGATTTGTTCTCTCTGTCTTGATTCACCTATTAACATCACAAATCAGTTTCTACACAATCGATAATGAGTATGGCCGATTCAAAAACACCACACATCAGTTTCGTTTACAACCTCTCCTCAACCGATTCATCCATTTTGATATGTATGATTTGCTTATTTTAATGTTTATTTGTATCTGATATTAGTATAGATTCTTTATATTTGATGTGATTGATTACCGATTAACTCATTATTGTATCAAAACCCTAAAATGATGTGAATTGGGGGTAATCTAATTGTATCTTTGTAATATATTTTTGTAGCGAATTTTTAATATGTTTTAAGTTATTTTAATTCATAAAATAATGTTATGCATTTTAGAAAATGATTTTGCTGTCAAATTAAATACTTTAGTGTTTTAATTTGAATCATTTTCGTGAATCAAGGATATTCAGTTGATTTTAACATAAACCTAATTTTCTGTAATTGCAATAAAGTATTTGCAATTTAGGTTGATTGAGGAAACTTAATTTTCTGTCATGAGGGGTCCATCGCAAAGTGTAGTTCAGTTTCAATGGTAAGTCTCTCATCTCTCTAATTAATGTTCTGAATTTCAAATTTTATGTTATAGCTTCTTTTTTGTTATGATTTTATATGATTACAAACCAATTTTGTTTAATAGTTTTGGTATTAATCAGTTTTTTTAATATGGTTGACGTAGATTTTGATATTTTTTATTCACGATGTGGAGAAGAAACTACGAGAGACTTGCAAATGGATTCTTGATACAACTGAAGGCGTCGTGGTTAGTGTTTTTATATCAGTTCTCTTATGTTGGATGGACATCTTTGGTTAATTTATACAACACACAT
This sequence comes from Artemisia tridentata subsp. tridentata, assembly GCA_021014915.2. Classification (NCBI taxonomy): domain Eukaryota; kingdom Viridiplantae; phylum Streptophyta; class Magnoliopsida; order Asterales; family Asteraceae; genus Artemisia; species Artemisia tridentata. The sequence goes on from CP139509.1 coordinate 76,665,733, forward strand.
GTTTTGTTGCTATAGCTTGAATTGTTACTTTTAGGATATTTGGCATTGTGTTTTGAATGGGATTAGCTTGAATTGGTTACTGAACAATCAAAGTGGAGGATACCTAATGTCCTTAAGGTTTTTCTTCATCTCAACAAACTTTAATAATCCTACTTTTACTATGATTATTCACTAATTTGAACATCAACATGTGAAAACCACATGTACTACCGCCAAAATACGAGCCAACAAATGGGAGTAGTCTGTTGAAGCTTATCATAACTATTATGTTATTTTAAACTTTTTCCAATTCCATTTAAATGTAACTAGAAAGTTTCATTTAGAAATCTTCAATTTGGCCTAATTTGACCTGTTGAACATAATTGTTTTTACGAGGTCCTATAATAGTTTTTAGATGCCGAATGTAAGTTCTCATGTATAGATATGTTCATATGTGAGTTGCCATGGCTACTCACATTTTTATGTATATCATACAGGCTCTTAAAGATCTTTATAAACATTTGACTCTAATATAACGAGTTAATATTGCTCGACACCCAAACAGACCGACGTTTATTGATCATGTCGTCAACATTACTGACAAGGTATGATACTCATTCCGCAAACTTTATTTTTTTATGCTAAAAGTTTTAAACTCTATAGTCTTTATGAAATAGTCATATTTAATACATACCCTTTTTTGTATTTTTAAATTTTCTGTTTGTTGAGCTTCATAGTGACCGAGTGGTTATGACGATCCCACAATCGTCATTGGCATTGGAACAATAGATGGAAGACGATTCATGTTTATGGGTCAACACAACTTTGGAATGCCCACACCACATGGGTAAGATTTTACAAGGATAACAATATCATGTTAATTGTTGTTTGGATTGGCATATTGAAACTTATTATCTGATATTTGGTAATGGTGAAATTATTGCAGGGACTTATTGCATACAAAGGATAGACGAGATGAAACATGTGAGCACCTAAGGGCTGAGTACAAAAGCCATCAAGGGTATTCTTCCATATCACAAGAAATTGTAGATGAGTTGTTTAGCTGTGAGCTTTCAACAAAGGAAACTTGTCGAATGATAAGAAGGCTGTTATAATTGTGGATAATCTAATGATCCCAGCTCATACCTTGCTTGAAATTCAATGCTTTGATCAGAAGGCTCACATATGTGACATTTTAAAGACCTCTAACTACTAATATGTGATCTTTTTTCTATTTGCAGATATTAACATTTGATCTTACGCGCCAATCATAGATGTTTTTTTTTCCGCATATTCATAGCTGTAGTGGCACAAATGGTTCTGGTCAAGAATATGGTTAAATTCGGAAAGAGGGATGAGAAACGAAAGAGAATACTGTGACAAGTAATTTTATCCAAATTTCTTCTTCGCAGAATCCTCTTTCGTTTCCCATCTCTCTTTCGGGCTTGAACCATATTATTGACCAGAACCAATTATGTCACTACAATTGCGTCTATGCACAAAAAAAATTACCTTTTCCTGGCACATAACACCAACTTTTTGTATCCGCCCTTTACCAGGTAAAGAAAGCCTTCAATTGAACATTACAAAACTAAAGTTTATAATCATTTTAGCCAGATTTTTTCATGTATCAATATCTGTGACAGGTGTCGTTCATTCAACAACACCACTACGTACAGCACATGAGTACAGCCAGGATCATTAACCTGACCTTCACCTCGAATTCCTTTTGGTATTTTAATAGTCTATCAATATGTCTGGTGCAGACTATTGTTTAAAGACCATTTGAATAGCAAAAGGGGTTTGAGATGGAGGTCAGGTTTTCCACCTATATGTTAATAAAAAAAAAATTCTAAACATAAGAAACAAAGACTATTTGGTACTTTTTTTTTGATACTAACAATCCATGTCATGTATGTATAGTTCTTGAAGAAAGCTGAGAAACCAGAGAAGATGGTGTCCCATGTAGTTTGGCACAAATTACTTCTTTGCACTATCCTCTTCCGTTTCCCATCTTTCTTCGATAATTGACCCATACTAACATGACATCAACTTTTAGTATCGCCAAAAAAAAAAAAAAAAAAAAACAGTAGATACCCTTTGTTTGTTATGGTAAAATTCTTTTTTTTTTAATCGAATGCCTCACAATTAAATCGGCTGTTGATCAGGCCAAACATAAGATGGTCATGCATATGCAGGTATATCATCTGCCTTATTTCACATTACCATAGTTGTTAATCTTCACAGACCGTAGCTTGCAATACCAAACGTTTATTGTAAATTATACTTGCGGATTCTATCAAACCGTTCAAAAAAAAAAATTTAAGTAGCAACCTGTCTGTTGGATATCTACATTACTTAATCGATGAATGCTTTAAGTTAATCAATTAGTCTGGAACTTAAACATAGTTACTCATTCTAAATTCCCATACAGTTCCTTTTGTTCTTTCAACAACCTAGCAACTCGCTTGGTGCAAGCGGTTGCACAAAGGAAGTTGAAACAACAAATGGAACTGTAAGGGGACTTAGAAAGTTTAACTATATTTATTTTTTTGTTCCATTCTTTTTTATCGAACGGTTCTAATAACTGAAACGTGTTGATTGTGATAATGATATACTGTGTATTGTTTATAACAGGCCACACCTTCATTATCCCATTCAACACACGTGTTGATGCTTACATGTTCTTCAAGAATCGGCAAATTTTATTCTACGATAAACTTTTTGAATATATATATATATATATATATATCCATTTCATTACTTTTATCATAAAAAAAATTCTATACTATATTACATGATATTTAAAAATAACTATTTTCTTTTATATCCATGTTTCTTCATATGAAATACTGTCACCCTGATGAACTCAAATAAGTACATTTTATTATCAATATTTATCCTATTTATTTGACTTGTTTTATTATATTATCTGTGAGAATTGATACGTTAATGTTTACTTTTGTAATTCTCAGGTAAAAACAAGTATTATGTGAAACTTGGCGATTTTGGACTAATTATGGAGCAAAACAAGCAAGAAGTTAAGAGTCTACTGAAATGTACAAGATCAAGATCATTCTGCTCCAGATACGCCGCATCCTACTTATTATATACGGCGCATCACTATCAAGATTTCACAAGTTATGATCCAAGACGGCAAAGGACATGCGCCGCATACAAGAATGGAGTTACGCCGCATCTTCTGGCGGTATACGAATATTCCTGAATATATTAATCTTGGACCCCACGCGAAGTTAAGTCAATGCGCCGCATCTACTTATTCAATGCGCCGCATCTAACCCTCAGACAGAAACTATAAATACCCCAAAGTCAGACGAATTTTGTGTGCGATATACGAAGTACGAGAAGACAAAAACCCTAAGCCGAATTCAGACGAAGTAGCAGCACAAGACACACCCTAAACGAAGATACAAGAGCTGTAAGAAGGTCCTGCATGTATTCAATTCATTAAGTAGTTTTGTTTTATTGTATTAGTACACTTTAATTTATCAGGATTGATGGGCTTGTGTCATTGATTTAATCATGCACTTCAACTCCCCTTAAAATTGCTTTCCCATTAATTAAAGTTTATATGTTGATGTCTTTGGTGACTTTTATTAGTGCATTGATAACCTCTGTGTCTAGCTGAGCATTGCTTGGGTCGCCATGCCCCTTCCTCGCCCGTTTATTCTATTTTCTAGGATATTGGGATAGTCATAAGTGATCATTAAGGGTTTACTCGCCGATAAGATTAGAGCCAACGAGAAAGGTTTACATCTTGGTGCGTTGCATCGAACTATACACTTCATATAAAACTAGCAATAAAACAAGTGACAAGCTACTTAACTATCAGGACAGGTCTTCTTATTGTCTCAAGTATTTATCTGTGTACGTGTGTGCTAATCGCTGATTCGTGCTTATTAGTTTAGTTTATTATTTAATCATAACCAAACCGTGCCAGTCTCTCAGGCTGAACCCCCCTTGCGTTAGATTAGGTTGTATAGCTAACTTAAGATATTAAAATACTGATTAGAATAACTAGGTAATACGTTCCACTCTTAGTGATCGACACTCTACTTACCATTATATTCATACTGACCGGGTACACTGCTCGTTAAAGTGTGTGTTATTGATAAGTCGGCTAAATATAAATTTAAAACTTGAATACTGCTAAAACCACAACGACACATCGTGGATATAAAATTAGAGCATAACAACACACGCATCAAGTTTTTGGCGCCGTTGCCGGGGAGTGAATTGTTATTATCTGTTAATTTGATTAGTATTTTAATTAGGTTTTTCTTTTTAATTTTTAGATCCTAACCGCTAACTCTGTTGTATATTAGTTAAATTGCATTCATTGTATTATTTTGCATATTTTCTGTTTTTGTGTGTTTTTATTTTTGTTTCTTTTCGTTTGTTTTTATTTTTGTTTTTCTTTTTATTTTTCTGTGTTCTGCTATCGTTGTTCTGAGCTAATTCAAACGATACGGCGCATCTGTTTTCACAGATACGGCGTATTGCGTTTAATTTTTATAAAATACAACGCGTTTAATAAATTCGATACGACGCATCTTTCACCAAGATACGGCGTATCCTGTTTTTAATAAATTTTTTTTTCTAAGCGATAACGCCATACGACGCATCAGCTTTAGCAGATACGGCGTATCTATTATTTTAATTAAAAAACAGTTTTCGAATTATTAAACAGATACGACGCATCGATTTTTATCGATACGTCGCATCTTCTGAATCAAAAATCTGGTATTTTGAAACGTAACGAAAATACGGCGCATTAACTTTTGTTAATACGACGCATTTAATTTTAATAAGTATAATAGATTTTTGATAAATTAAACTGATACGGCGCATTCTAATTTATAAGCGGCGTATCTATTTTCTGAATAAAAGTCTGATTAAATTTTAACGATCATAAGATACGGTGTATCCAACTTTTTAGATACGGCGCATCGTCTGCAGATATCAGTAACTTTTATTTTTCGTATTCCGTTTTCGTTGTTGATTTTCTGATATATTACTTTCTTGAACATACCCTACTGATGCTTTTGTGATAGTTTCAAGAAGTGCATGACTAGGAGTTCTACTAAGAACTTGATTCAACCTTTCGAAGATCCTGAACGAGCCTTTCATTCGCTTAAAAGGCTTTTCAACACAAAAAGCTTTGATATCTCAAGTTCGTTCGAGCTTGATTATTTTTCTGAAAAGAAAGAGGAAGAAGAAACAGAAACAATGACGGAAAACACTACTATGGAGGAATACATGAACAAAACCCGTGCTGATTACACTTCAGGAGTTGCTAGACCAAAGTTTGATGAAAAGTCTAAGTTTGAGTTGAAGGGTCAGTTTCTCAAGGAGCTAAGAGAAAATGCTTTCAGTGGAACAGAACATGAAGATGCTAATGAACATGTTGAAAAGGTCCTCGAAATTGCAGATTTGTTTACTACAGAAGGAGTCTCTGACGATCAACTCATGCTAAGAATCTTTCCAATTTCACTTAAAGGAGCTGCTAATAAGTGGCTAAGGAATGAACCTGCTAGTTCAATCACAACATGGGAAGATTTGAAGAGCAAATTCCTGAAAAGATATTGTCCACCTGCTAAAACCGCTAAAAAGATGGAGGCTATCAACAGTTTCAAGCAAGAGCCTGATGAAACTCTTTATCAAGCTTAGGAACGATTCAAAGACCTATTGATGAAATGCCCTCAACATTATCTAAGTGAAATGCAGGAGATAATATTGTTTTATCAAGGATTGGACGTGCCTACTAGACAAATTTTGGATGCTAAGGGAGCTGTGCCTCAAATGAGTGCAGCCAATGCTAGAAAAGCTATCCAAGAAGCTGCTGATCATTCTCAAAAATGGCACGATGGAACCTTTACTAGATCTAAGAGCAGCACTAATTTTGACGGGTTTGCTGCAATTCAAGCTCAATTGGATAAAATTAGTAGAGAGATGAAGAAGCGTGATGAGAAAATGTATGCTGCCCAAGTTGGATGTGAAAAATGCGAAGGACCTCACTACACTAAAGATTGCCCTAATAAGAATGAAAGTGAGACGTTTGAAGAAGCATACTACACACAATTTGGACAACCATTCCGACCTTCAGGAAGATTTAGGGAAGCTACTCCGGGATACTATCAAAAGAACAACTTTAATCCCATTTATCAAGAAAGGAGGCAGACTTTAGATGACACTTTAAAGCAAATTATGGCCGATGCTGCTAAAAGACATGATGAGAACACTGCTATGATCAAGGAAATCCGAGCTTCAACGGATACTAATACAAGAAATCAAGGAGCTTCGATCAAAGCATTGGAACAACAAATTGGACAAATGAGCAAAGTTCTTCAAGAAAGGGGATACGGAAGTTTACCTAGCTCAACTGAAACCAACCCAAGAGATCATGTCAAGGCCACAAGCACCACTGAAGAAGTCGCGCCTAACATTCCTTTTCCTAGAAGATTGATGAATGGTAATGATGCTGCAAAGCCCTAATTTTTCTTTAATTCTTCAATCAGTTTAAGGAGGCTACTTAAAGAAAAGACAAAGATTGAAGAGGAGATCAAGGCTACAATGAAAGAAGAGAGCTCTGCAACCGACTTACATGCCTTGCCTCATAAAGAAAAGGACCCAGGAAGTTTTACTTTACCATGTTCAATTAATGATATATCTTTCAATAATGTGTTAGCTGACTTAGGAGCTAGCGTTAGTGTAATGCCCCTTAAGACATTCACTACCCTAGGACTAGGAAAATTAGCACCAACTAAGTTGCTTATTGAATTGGCTGATAAAACGGTAAAACGACCTGAAGGGATTGCTAATAATGTGCTAGTTAAGATTGAGAAGTTTGTTTTCCCTGTAGACTTTGTTATATTAGATATGCCCGAGGATGTTAAGATTCCTTTAATCCTTGGAAGACCTTTCTTGTCTACCGTCCATGCTAAGATTGATGTGTTTAAGAGAAAAATCTCATTAAGGGTAGGGAATAATAAACTAGTCTATAAGTGCCAAGATCCTGTTAAAAGCATAATTAGAGGCGTCTATGTGCTAGGATTAAGAGAACGTATGGACCTCGATCTAGAAGCTAGGTTTATGGGAGAAACCTTGGTAAATAATGAATCACTTGAGACCTATAGTGGAGACTACATTGAATTAAATGATCTTAATTTACCATTAGGAATCAATGATCAATTTATGGAGGAATTAGAACCCGAAATTGAAGAAGGAGAAATTATGGATATACCTAGAGTCAATATGATCAACACTAAGAATTATGATGAATTTGAAGGATATCCTAGTTTCTGTGATTATGGTAGAAAGATCCATGTAGATTGTGCTTATAATTTACAATTTCCTTGCATGATAGGATTTAAACAGGTTTGCGCCAACTTTTTCCCTATTTTACCAATTAATGTAATGTCAAAAGATTTTTATAATTCTATAATGAAAAACAAAATTGAGTATAGAGGGAAAAACGTAGTTGGAGTGTTCATGAATCTACCTATTTTTGTTGGAAATTTAACTATTGTTACAGATTTCACTGTGGTGGAAAACATGGATGCTTATCGTGATGTTGAAATGGGTGACGTGATCGTTGGGAAACCATTCTGTAAGGAGGTCAAAATTAACGCTAAAAGATTTGAAGGAAAGATCACCTTTAAAAGTGGAAGCTACGTTATCACTTACATGATGCCTCGTGCTCACCCAAGGTTTGAACATGCCCCTAACAAATTTTGTTACAAATATACACCATTTCTTTTTGTAGATGAAAATGACGCTGAGAAAGGGATCGAGTATCCGTACCAAAAGATGAAAGGATTCTACAAAGGTGTACTTGAATTGGGGCCGGAATATGTTTGTGACGAAGTAATTCGCAACTACATCGTGCACAGACATGTGGGGATCGATAGATCAAAATAAAGAGATGAACGTGAGTCTAACTTGAAGACTCTGGAATAAAGACAAGTGCTGACCTGGAGACAACCCGGAAAATTTTTACTATTCTGTTCTGTGTCGAGTCAGTCAGGCCCGCAGAAGATACGGCGCATCTCAATCTTAAGATGCGACGCATCTCCTGCACTGGTCATATCTTACTTTATTTTCTGCATTTTTATTTTTGACTTTAAAACTTTTTGTCAGTTTATTTTAATGCGGCGCATCCTTGGTTAAGGATGCGACGCATCTTCTATTCTGATTCGTACTTATTCCAGGCTCGATACGACGTATCTTCTTCCATAAGATACGGCGTATCGACTGACCTGATGATTTTCAGTTTAATTTTTAAGTTTAATTTTTCCTAACTACTAATGTATTATGCAAGTTTGAACCTTCTTAACTTAGGTGTGTTAAAGTCTTGATGGTATTATAGATTCCTGCAATTCCTGTGGATACATCAAATATGAAGCTTAAACGTTCTCATCCACAAGAAAAATGATTTTTGCTCTTATACAAATAATGGAGGATCATACCGAGCAAATCTCAGGGGAGTTTTTCTGTTCTAATTCTTTTATTTTCCAGTTTTTAATCTTTTATACAAACAACGAGGACGTTGTTTAACTTAAGTGGGGGGATTGGAGAATTAGAACACTTACTTGTCCTAAACTTTTTCAAAATATGCTTAAAATGTGCTTAATATATCAAAATTTAAAATTTTTAGCATGTTTTTGTTTAAAGTCTAAATTACATAGCTGCACACATAACATTATTTGAAAAATTATGAACTTTTCAAAATTCACAAATCTATGAGTGTGCCGGTGACTTGTAAACTTTAGAACTTGGCTTGTATACTATTTGAGACCACCATAATAAGTATTATTTTTATAATTGGAATGATTGTCTAAATTGATAAATTTCTAGGATTACACCCAAATAGCCTTTATATGTTATGTGTTATTAGCTAACTACACTGGTTAGTTAACCCCCGTATAAAACCTTTTGTTACTCTCACTTTTAGAGTAAGATACCCCTAGAAAAACACTCAGAGCCATTCCTTTCGTTTCTTACACCTTTGTTATAATGTTTCGTTACACCCTTACACCTTAGCCTACCCTGTAGATTAAAATCCGTGGTTGGTTAATTGCTTTAGGCAAAGTGTGTTTCCTTACATTACCTGTGTTCGCGTGCGTAATTCATTATCTTTGGTTGAGTCGGGAAATTGCACAATGCAATTGGAGTGAAAGTAAATATTGTATATCTTTGAGTTTATTTTTTCGTGTGTTTACTATTTTCGCTATTACAGTTATTTCTGAAAGTATGAAAAGTATGAAAAAAATTATCCGGAAAGAAAGTGATAGAAAAGTTGTGAAATTTTACACATCTATATTTATGTTTGATGTCAAAAAAAAAAAAAAAAAAAAAAAAAAAAAAAAAAAATCGAAAAAATAGAAAAGAAAAAGAAAAAGGAAGAGTTGGGTGTTTGTTTAACCAACTTATGTAAAGTTTTGTATTAAGTGGTCGATATCACCACTATTTGTTGTATATTATATTTATGGATTGAATGGGAGTTGGACGTTATGGGAACGCCAACTAAGGTTATTCTTTGATTGAGATCTTGTTGAGTATAATTCGTGTCTACCTAAAGCGTGTGTTTCAAGTGTTAAAGCGTGAGTTATTCAGTGATATGAGTCTTATTCATGGGATGGTTGGGATAGCAATTTACCACACTTAGGATTTTAATTTATCTGTTTTGTTTATTTTTCATTTTACACTAATTTGTATCCCAAATATTATCCATACCCTATATTATTCTTTATCCAAACCTTTTATTTATTGAGATTAGGGATTTGAGCAATCTTAAGTATCGTAGTCGTGGATTCGGCTATGTATTTATGATTTTGTCGCCCTTTTTGATATAATATTATTGGTAAAGATTACTTGGTCGTATCTTTAGCCTATTCGAGTTAAGGATTTGAGCAATTGCAAGTATCGTGTTCGTGGATTCAATCATGTATTTGTGATTTTGTCGCCTTTTATGGAATTTGAGATCGATAGAGATTAAGAAGAATTATTAACCCTTAACCTACAAACCCCTTTTACCGCTTTAGACTTGTTATTCCTTAGCTTTAGTGGAGGAGATGCGTATACTTGCCAAGCTTATGATAGAATATTTGTCACGACTGGACAGTTAAACGATTAGATTTGCTTTTATCAATATATTTTATTTTACTTCTAATTCGTTAAGTGTTTGGTTGTGTGATTATGACAAAATGAATACATGCTTAAATATAAAAATAAATACTAATATCCTTTAGGATAGATTTTCATAAGATTAATTCTAAGGTTTACTTGTGGACAAGTAAAGTTTAAGAGGGGGGATATTTGATGAACTCAAATAAGTACATTTTATTATCATCATTTATCCTATTTATTTGACTTGTTTTATTATATTATCTGTGAGAATTGATACGTTAATGTTTACTTTTGTAATTCTCAGGTAAAAACAAGTATTATGTGAAACTTGGCGATTTTGGACTAATTATGGAGCAAAACAAGCAAGAAGTTAAGAGTCTACTGAAATGTACAAGATCAAGATCATTCTGCTCCAGATACGCCGCATCCTACTTATTATATACGGCGCATCACTATCAAGATTTCACAAGTTATGATCCAAGACGGCAAAGGACATGCGCCGCATACAAGAATGGAGTTACGCCGCATCTTCTGGCGGTATACGAATATTCCTGAATATATTAATCTTGGACCCCATGCGAAGTTAAGTCAATGCGCCGCATCTACTTATTCAATGCGCCGCATCTAACCCTCAGACAGAAACTATAAATACCCCAAAGTCAGACGAATTTTGTGTGAGATATACGAAGTACGAGAAGACAGAAACCCTAAGCTGAATTCAGACGAAGTAGCAGCACAAGACACACCCTAAACGAAGATACAAGAGCTGTAAGAAGGTCCTGCATGTATTCAATTCATTAAGTAGTTTTGTTTTATTGTATTAGTACACTTTAATTTATCAGGATTGATGGGCTTGTGTCATTGATTTAATCATGCACTTCAACTCCCCTTAAAATTGCTTTCCCATTAATTAAAGTTTATATGTTGATGTCTTTGGTGACTTTTATTAGTGCATTGATAACCTCTGTGTCTAGCTGAGCATTGCTTGGGTCGCCATGCCCCTTCCTCGCCCGTTTATTCTATTTTCTAGGATATTGGGATAGTCATAAGTGATCATTAAGGGTTTACTCGCCGATAAGATTAGAGCCAACGAGAAAGGTTTACATCTCGGTGCGTTGCATCGAACTATACACTTCATATAAAACTAGCAATAAAACAAGTGACAAGCTACTTAACTATCAGGACAGGTCTTCTTATTGTCTCAAGTATTTATCTGTGTACGTGTGTGCTAATCGCTGATTCGTGCTCATTAGTTTAGTTTATTATTTAATCATAACCAAACCGTGCCAGTCTCTCAGGCTGAACCCCCCTTGCGTTAGATTAGGTTGTATAGCTAACTTAAGATATTAAAATACTGATTAGAATAACTAGGTAATACGTTCCACTCTTAGTGATCGACACTCTACTTACCATTATATTCATACTGACCGGGTACACTGCTCGTTAAAGTGTGTGTTATTGATAAGTCGGCTAAATATAAATTTAAAACTTGAATACTGCTAAAACCACAACGACACATCGTGGATATAAAATTAGAGCATAACAACACACGCATCACACCCGATGGACTTGGTGAGTTCTGAACCATCCCCGTATTCCGATGATCATTGCATTCAATTCCTGTTCTTCAGGTTTGCACGGCCACTCTCATTATTACATTTCTCTATTTACCTGTTTGTATTGCATCATAATTGCCATGCAACCTTGCAATTGACATCAGAATGAAAAAAAAATGGCCAGCAAGAAACCACACCTGGAAAATAACTTTTCTGAGATTCATTAGGCTCATAAATGCGTTTCCTCCTATCTCTTGCTTCAAACACAAATTTTTTTTAATGCAACTTATTATTTTTTGTGACTTTCTAAAACCCCTTTTCTGAATGGTTTGCAGCCACGTTGTTTAGCCGATGATGATAACTTTGTACATCTCCATTTTTCCACCTACGCGTTGTACCTGTAGCCCAAAGCATATCTGAAACTTACTAACATCAGAACATATAGTCCCTTGCTCAACTACGCCTACTGATACAATGTATGTTTAGTGATTATATGCTTCTATTCTCAAAACTACACATTCGTTGCCAGGTCAACCACACTTTGGGTTGCAGCCATGACGTGCATTGAATGCTAATTATAACTTATTGGTTTTTTTGACTTTCTAAAATCTCTTTTTCTGAATAGTTTGCAGCCGCATTCTTTAGGCGATGATGATAACTTTGTACATCTCCATTTTCCCAGCTGCGCGTTCGTTGGCAGGGCAACCACACTTTCAGTTGCAGCCACAACGTCCATTTAATGCTGATTACATATGTACATATCTGAGCCTTACTGAGATCAGAACATATAGCCCCTCGCTCAACTATGGCTGCTGATCCGAGGTATGTTGCATTTGTAGGATTTCGTAATACAATATATATTTAGTGATTATATGCTTCTATTGTAAAAACTGTGCATTTGTTGGCATGTCAGCTAACCGAACCGCAACTAAACAATACCGGCAGTCAAGTAGGGTTTCGGCAGAAGACACCAAAAGATGCCAGAATAAATGAGGTAGGTACCGCATTATCATTTGTCGCAAAAGCGGGAGCACACAACCCAAAAAGTTAGTCCAACACTGTTATGTCAACTGTAGCAAAACATTGGCGCTACATTATATATAGGATAATTATAACTTATTGGTTTTTTTGACTTTCTAAAAGCTCTTTTTCTGAATGGTTTGCAGCCACATTCTTTAGGCGATGATGATAACTTTGTACATCTCCATTTTCCCGGCTGCGCGTTCGTTGGCAAGGCAACCACACTTTCAGTTGCAGCCACAACGTGCATTTAATGCTGATTACATATGTACATATCTGAGCCTTACTGAGACCAGAACATATAGCCCCTCACTCAACTACGGCTGCTGATCCGAGGTATGTTGCATTTGTAGGATTTCGTAATACAATGTATATTTAGTGATTATATGCTTCTATTGTAAAAACTGTGCATTTGTTGGCAGGTCAACCACGCTTTTGGTTGCAGCCACGATATAAAAGCAGTTTCTACGACTGAGTTTCAGCATAGATGATTATTCTAAGATCCTATGTTCCTTTTTTAGTTCGATTCAAGTCACAAGCTGGTGAAAAGAAGTTAAATATCAAAAATAGACAGAATATCAGTGATGGATGTACCGACACCGAACACAACTGCTACCAATTTTGCATGGTGTCTGCATCCATCATTGATATTTTGTTAGTATTTTTGTGCTGTCAAAGTATTCACGCTCACATTCCCGGTATATTTTATTGCCTACGAACAAAAAATAAGTATTACACAGATAACTGGAAAGACGCAGGTCACAACTTTCGCCTATGTTCGACATAATGTGTGTCAGATGAAGAACAACACTGATTCCGATGTTGTTTAAAGGTTACAATTTCTGCCCACATAACTGATTATTTGCACAAACATTTGCACCAGTTAAACTTCACCACAGAAGCAACAATAACCAGTATGTGAACGTTTAATTGCAACAGCCATAGCTGGACAAGGCTTATATTGTGCTGATAACGACCAGTTCGCAGAATGTTGACCTGCAGTATTGTAACACTGTAGTTGAGGTACTTAACCCTTACCATAGTTACTGATGCCATTTCTCAGCTTTGACATGCAATTACTTTTCATAATACGTGATATGTTTTAATGCTCAGGAAATTCATACACTGCACGGACGGAATAAAAAAATGAAGTCTTGATCAAAGCAACCTGTATTTAACCAGCTATCAGATATTGCCTCAAGGCAACAAATCTCAAGATGTAACAGTTCAATGATTAACTTTGTACATTAAATGTAACTTTGTAGATACCTCCATATGATTGCACGTTCATTATCTCAGTTGGTATGTTTGAACGAATTTTTTGTCACGAATACCACAATAGCAACAACACATGACACACACACTAAGCTAAACATAGTCGCCCCGCCGCAACGCGGCGGTTCGCCGCACTACTTGTTAGATGAAATTAGGCTCAACGACACCTGAAATATTCTGAATCGACTTTGTCAAACTAACGACCAAAATATTTCAAGACTCAAGATTCAAAAAATTCCACAAGCCTTTTTATCTCACCAAAATTCTAAAGAACCTTCGTAGACTTTGAATTCTTTTGTTGTTTCCTAAATTAAGTAATGTTATACTGTGTCAATATTAATGCAATTAGATAATAGACAAAAGTTTAATATAGATCAATTTTTTGTCATAGACCCGCTGAATCAATCCCCACCATCCATTTGTATATCATCCAATGGCTATGATAATTAGTAATTAAATAAATATAAAAATTTATTATTTGTCTCAGGGGTGATTTAGTCATTTACCACATCACTTTTTCTCAACCGTGACTCTCACACTCTCATTAACACACACACACACACACACACACTTAATTCTCTCTTTAATTACTTCAAGCCTTCAATCACTCACACCTAACCCTAATTTTACCCCCAAATCATATGAAATATTGTATACGTGATCAAATAGCAGCGCCTAAGGATAAATCGAAGATCGATTCATCATCTGTTCAAACTGAGGTTGCTGTTACGGTATTTTTTTTTCTTTTATATTACGGCTATTTTGAATTAATTAGGTATATTTTTATGTCGAGTTTTTATATTTCAGTTTTTAGATTTGATTAGATCAAATAAAACTAGTAAATAATCAATGTAGTTATGTTATTTTTGTGTTTTTGGTTGTTTTAGTTTGATTTTAGTTTTGATGAAGAATCACATGTGATTTTGATTTTATTCATGCTGTGTAAATATTGTGTAAATAATCAAAGTCAGTGTTTGTTTGTGTTTTTGTTGTTAGTTAAATAATTATATGTGATTGTTGTTGAAGTAGGTGAAGTGTTTGTTAGGCGGTTTTTCGGTTTAATATGAGATTTTGTGATTACAAATCTGTATACTAGTATGTGACTGTTTTGTGATTATTTGTAATACCCCGTAATTTCCCAGACGTGTTTATAGACAGAGAACTGACGGTTTATTTTGATTTGGCATTATTTCGAGAAATTAGGCGTATATATAGTCGATTTTATTGGAAATATTATTCTGAGCGCGTTGGCGTAATTCTCAAGTCTTGAATTTACCGTTTGCTAGCCTAAACGTGTCCCGAATCGCAATATCTATAAGATTCCATAAATTACAATAATGGTCCCTGAACTTAAATTTCACCCGCTTCCCCTAAAGTTTATAGGGTTTACACCTTTAGTCCCTGCGTATGATATAAAAGAGCCCATTTAGGGTTTTCTTATCGTAACAACACACACACTTCTCTCTCTCCTAGGGTTCTCAGCCACCACCTCCATCTCCGGCCGCCACTCTGACGCTGCCTCCGGTCACCACCACAGGTGTCACAACGCCGCCGCCAATGTTCCAGACGCAAGGAGATAAAGGCTTGTGAGTAGATCGAGACGAATAGGGTTGTGTTTTGGTCCGTATGAATCGATCTGTCACCACCTCCGTCCCCGTCGTCACCATCTCTTCCCCCTCTTTTCTTGATACGGTAGCCGTGAATCCCATTATTTATTTGATACTTTCAATACAAACTGAGCATATAAATATGGTTGTGTTACGTTTTCGTGGATTTAAAAACGTATATAAAGTGAGATTATTAGTTTTCTGGTTAAAAACGGATTAAATGTGTTCGAAAATGATTTTCGTGTGGTAAATATTGATTTGAATGGTGTTTGATTTATTGTGTTTGGTTCTCGGGTTTGTGTTTGGATTTAATGACACGCCCCTAGGGCGTGTGCTCATCTGGTCTTGGTCCCGGATCAATTTGGAGTCGCTCATTCATTTGGTTTAGTCACAGTTGGTATCTAGATTTGGTTTGGTATTTGATTTTGAATTTGCTTATTTTGAACCCTTTTCGGCTTATTTGTTTAGATGTTGGGTAGCTTATTTGATTTGCAACTTATTTTCTTGAGGGTGTTGTCTCGGATCTAAAAACAGAAAACTGCTTTTGGTTATGTTGATTATAATTATTTTATGTGGTTGTACTCAGTCTCAAGAAATAACCAACTTAGGGTGTGGTTTTGGTTGTGGGTTTCGGCTCGATTAAACCCACATAGGGTTTGTTTGCGTCTTCTATTCGGTTCGATAGCATCACCCACGAAGGGTGAGGTTGTTTGTTGGTTTAGATTGCAGAGTATCAAAAACTGAAATGGGTTGCGTTTATGTTATCATAAATGGGCTTCCAAGCCAACTGAAATTAAGGGTCGCGTTTGGTTTCGAATGGGCTCACGAGCCCATAACTAATATAAAAAGTGGGTTTGGTTATAAAATTTGTGTAATATGTATTATTAGTTTTGTCAAAGTATATTTAGCTCACTAACATGTTTGATTTGTTTTGGCAATCATTGGTACGTTTCGGTAAATGTTGGAATGTGAATTTGGAATTAATACTTGGTTTTGGACTCGGATATACTTAACAGATTTTAATATCGGATTGAGACTTGGATCACTTGGACTAGTATCGTATTGATTTATTTGGACATTCTGGACTTATTGGGCTGAGAACGAATACAATATATTAGACTCACGACGACTTTAATATATTTGATTCTTAACGGACATAAAATAAGGAATCAATGTTTAATAATCAACGAATACTCCTTATTAGTTTTCTATTAAATCATCGGGAAATATTGTTTTGAGAAAATTTACAATAACTGAAGCTAATAGTTTATGAAATTGTAAACTTTTTGCTAATTAAAAATAATAATAATTTGAGTTTTCTTATAAAACTTAAATTAAATGTCCCAACTTAATGAATGTTTTCCAAACTATTGGGGATTATGGGGAAAGATACCGAAACTGACCAATTGACCTACTTGTATTAATATAATTATTTGTCTTTTCTTGTTGGCTTGAGTTTCTGTCAGTATTTTTCCCGACTGTGTCGTTGTATTTTTCTCTTTGGTGTGAGTTGTGTTTTGAGTCTATGTTTTCTTACCATACCACACGAAACGTTGATATTAAACTTTTTATAAGTAATGATAAGAATAATCCATGAAAACTACGACACGTTGTCTTTTATAGACTTTATTATTGTACTAGACGTAATTTTTGATAACCGTATAGGTACTAGGTTGTGTCGATCCCGTACCGTTGTGCCTTGTCTCCTGGATACCGTTGTGATTAGCTCTAGATGCAAGTTGTGTCAGTTGTGATGTTTGCATTGGTGTGGCCAAGGTAAGTTCATGATCCCTACTTTTACTGGTTTTATAACTGTTTTGGGGGAGAATACATGCTCGTTTTTTAACTAAACTCAATGCTTGTTTAATGGGATACGTGAATTATTTACTCAAGACTTGACTGTTTGGTTGCAATATTTGATTTGGTTATTTGAATGTGTTAAGTGATTATCTGTTGCTTATGTGATTATTTCCTCATGTACCTGATATGTTTTGGGGTAAGATATATGTGAAACCTGTTTGTTGATTTGACCTGAAATTGTGTTTGTGGTTATGAAACTGTTACGCGAGCTGGCTAAGGTTATTTGTGGTTCAACTATACTGTTTTAAACTAAAACCTATGAACTCACCAACCTCATGTTGACACTTTTAGCGTGTATTCTCAGGTTTAAGGCGATAACTTACTTCTGGTGGCGCTTGGCAAGGGGCACGGTCATAGACGACTCTGATAACTATTTGGGACCGCTTTATTATAATGGGCCTGTATTACCATACTGTAGTTTGAACGATGTAAATTAATGTATTTGGTAAAGAAATTTATGTTAAAACGGATAAGTTAAATCTGTTCCTTGTACCTTGTGTTGTGATACCAATTGTTGGGAATTATCACAAGACAAGAGAAGACTTAATGGAAGACCAGAATTAAGTCTGGTGGACTACAGAATTTAGTCTGTTTGTATTATTAGTTAAGTCTTTTCAAAGTTATGTCTGGTCGTTTATTGTTAAGTCTGGTAGAGTAAATGTAAAGTTAAGTCTGGTTGACTTAAGTCATTAAGTCTGGTCATGATGTTTAGGAAGTCGGTTAGCTATAAGTTATGAAAGGATATGAACTTATCTTTGGAGAAGATACGTATATCCTTCAGCAAGTTTTGTATCTAGGGTTTCTTTGGCGTATAAAAGGAACCCTAACACATTAGTTTAGATATAACGACGAAGATTGTAATTCATTAAACAATTAGTAATAATACGAAGTTAGTTATTGTTTTATTGTGTTCTTCATAGTTGATTGTTTAGATTCCGCATAAACATTCAATTCGTGTTAGAGTCTCACTTAGATTGATTTGATTTATTCAAGTCGTCTACTAAGTTGTTAAGGCTACTTAGAGATCAATAATTCGTGTGGACCAACAAGTGGTATCAGAGCCTAAAGAGACTTTGAGTTTGAAGAAACACAACAACCAAACCCTAAATTCATTCACCTAAACCCTGTAACATGTCTGGCTTAGAAAATCCCAGTAAGAATGATGATTTCTCAGTTCACAATAGTGATGATGAAAAATCAGTCCATGATGAAGAAAAACCTGAAGCAAGCACATCTAAACAACCACAACCCATCTCTGCAACAACAACCATATCCAACATAAAACTCCCAATCCTAAAAAGAGAAGAATATGACATCTGGGCTATGGAGATGGAACATTATCTAGAGTATATTGACAGCGAAGTCTGGAAGGTCATACAGAATGGTAATTCGAAGAAAAGGATTTCACAAGGTTCAGATGGAGTAATTACGATATTACCACCAGTATCTGCTGAAGAGATACGGGCTGTTGAAAAAGAGAAGAAGGCCAAGACTATGCTGCTAATGGCAATTCCCAAAGAACATCTGAGAAGGTTTCATGGCATGAATGATGCCAAGGAAATCTGGGAGGCTATCAAGAAAAGATTTGGAGGGAATGCTAACTCCAAGAAGATGAAGAAGGTTGTTCTTAAACAGGAATTTGAAGCTTTTACTGTATCCAGTTCAGAAGGGTTGGAAAAAGCTTATGATAGGTTTCAACATCTTCTATCACAATTGGAGGTTCATGGTGCAGTTGTTTCAGAAGAAGATGCAAACCAGAAGTTTCTTAGAGAATTACCAATAGAATGGTCAAGTGTGACATTGACCATGAGGATGAATGGTGAAATTGACACCATGACTACTGATGACCTGTACAACAACCTCAAGGTGTTTGAACAGGAAATCCAAGGAAAATCATCTTCAAGTTCAACAAATGTTGCTTTTGTTTCTCAAGGCAAGAGCAGCACTAACAAGGTTAAGTCTGGCAGCGTTAATTCTGGTGGTTATGGAACTTCTCCTAGCAGCATGAGAAAAGAGAGAGATGTTCCAGCAGGCTTTGCTGATGAAGTAATTCACTCACTTCTTGCTCAGGAACCAGAAGATCAAGATTTCATCAGTGAGGATTTTGAGCAGATCAATGATGTTGAAGTTGAAGAAATGGATATCAAATGGAAAATTGCCATGATTGCTTTCAGGGTTAAGAAGTTTTACAAGCAGACTGGGAGGAACATTAAGCTTGATGGGAAGTCACCAGTGGGATACAATAGAAGGACTATTGAGTGCTACAATTGTCACAAGCATGGTCACTTTGCCAGAAATTGCACAGAAAAAGTGACTACTGATTGGAAAAAGAAGAAGGGTTCTGACTCTCAAGATGATGATAAGATGTGAATGAATCAGACGAGCTTGATGACATTGGAAGCTGGAGCAGTGAATTGGGATGAACACACACCTGAGGATGAAGAGCCAAATCATGCACTTATGGCTATTGGTTCCAGTAATGAGGTATCTTTGTGCTCAAAATTATGCATTTATTCATATAATCATCTTAAAGCTTTGTGTGATGAGCAGTTAAACAAAAATAGGTGATCAGGAAGCAAAAATTCTTGCTTATACTAAAGTTGTTTAAACTTTAGAAGCACAAATAGATAACTATCAAAACAAACAAGCTTCCTTAAACGAAAAACTCACCTTTCAAGCTAATGAGATATATGAAAAAGATGAAAAACTTAAGAGATATAGGAAAGCAAGCTTAAAAGCTGTTAAGGAAAGAGATGAATTGCAAAAGAAATTAGATAAATGGACTCATTCTGCTAAGTGTCAGGATAAGATAATAGCATCTAGTATGAGCTCTACAAGTAATATTGGCTTAGGTTATGGAATACAGTCAGATAGTGAAGTTCTAAGCTATGAGGAAGAGATGGACAGATCTGTGTTCAAATGTAGAAAAGAGGATTCTATTGGTAAACCAGTGTACAATAGGTTTGTTAAATCTGATGACTTTAAAGGGGTGCCACCTCCATTAAGTGGAGATTACACTCCTCTACAAAAGAAAGACCTAGATGACTCTTTGTTTGTATATGGTAAAAAGGGTCCTATCTATCCTGAGACAGGCAACTCAGATGACAAATCTAGTGAATACTCCACTTGTCAAACCAATGACAGTGAAGGATCTACTAGAGATGTCTCTGAGCAGTCTGATTCAGAATCAGAGAGTGCACCTAAAGATGTTTCTGAGTCAAAATCAGTCAAAAATAGTGAACCCAAACCTCATACAGATAAACCTAGTTGTGATACTCACATAAAATCTCCTAGGAAGTCTGTTAGAAATCATGAGTCACCAAAACCAGATAGGATGAGGAGAGAGTATAATAGAAACCACAGTTTTGGTCCTAAAAGATGCTTTGTGTGTGGTAGTCTAAGTCATTTGATTAGGGACTGTGATTTTCATGAGGTTAGGATGAAAAGAGAGGCTGAACTTAGAAAGAATAAGAGTGTTAATGCTGGCCACATGAATGATAAACCAGTTTGGAATAATGCTAACAGGATTAATCATGCTAATAAGTTTGTGACTAGACCAGCACCATTTAATTCTGGTGTGCCTAATGTTAATTCTGGTTGGTCATCTGTTAGTTCTGGTAGACCAAATGTTAATACTGGTAGACCAAATTTTAATTCTGGTAGACCAAATGTTAGTTCTGTTGGTCAAAATGTTAATTATGTGAGGCCAATTGTTAATTCTAGGTGTTTTAATCATTCTGGACCCAGACAACCAGTAAATAGACCACAGGTGAATTCATATAATCAGAGAAACAATTTTTACAAACCTCATTCACCTGTGAGGAGCCCTTTTGTTAATAATACATCACAAGTTTCAAGTTCAAATGCTGTAAGGGAAAATGGGGAATCTGCTGTTAAGACCCCATCATATTGGTCTTGGGATCCTTTTAAAAACACACTTACCTATGAATCCAAGACCAAAGGTGGATCAAGCTCATATAAGACCTATAAATATGTTGATCCACAGGGCAGATCCAAGTCTTCACAGGCTTGGGTCTTAAAGAGAAACTAATTTCTCTACTTTTGTGCAGGAACATCCACTGAAGAACATGGAAGACAAAGGAATATTTGATAGTGGGTGCTCTGGGCACATGACTGGTAACAAGAATCATTTGAAGGATTTTCAAGAATTCCAAGGAGGTTCTGTTACCTTTGGAGGAAGTAAAGGACAGATAACTGGTAAAGGTAGAATTGTTGTAGGCAATTTAGAATTTGACAATGTATCTTTTGTAAAAGAACTAGGGCAGTTTAACCTTTTCTCAATATCACAAATTTGTGATAAGCAGCATAAGGTGCTTTTTAGTGAAACTGAATGTTTTGTATTGACTTCGGACTTTAAGATGCCTGATGAAAGTCAGATCCTTCTTAAAGTTCCTAGACAATACAACATGTACAATTTTGATATGAAAGCACCTGAAGTTGCAAAAGGTTCTGCCTGTTTGCTTGCAAAAGCCACATTGGATGAATCTAAATTGTGGCATCAAAAGTTAGGTCATGTTAATTTCAAGAATATGAACAAGCTTGTAAAGGAAAATTTAGTTAGAGGCTTTTTATAGAGCCAATGGAAGCTTAAGGTAATTCGATGCTCGGTTGGTTTAGGAATAAATTCCTTGCAGGCATAAATTAATTATAGTAATTATGGTATTTTTAGGGAGTTGACCAAAACTTTTATATCTTTTAGTAATTAGTTGTAAAAAAAAAAATGGTAACTTACATTTAAGGGGAGGATGATGAACTCAAATAAGTACATTTTATTACTATCATTTATCCTATTAATTTGACTTGTTTTACTATATTATGTATGAGGATTGATACTTAATCGTTTACTTTTGTAATTCTCAGGTAAAAACAAGCATTTGGTGAAACTTAGCGATTTTGGACTAATTATGGAGCAAAACGTGCATAAAGTTGAAGGTCTACTGACATGGACAAGATCAAGTCAATTCTGCTCCAGATGCGCCGCATCTCACTCTCGACATGCGCCGCATCTCTATCAAGATATCACCAGATATGATCCAAGATACAAGAGGACATGCGCCGCATCTAATCATGGAGTTACGCCGCATCTTCTGGCGGTGTACGAATATTCCTGAATATTATAATCTTGGACCCCACGTGAAGTTAAGTACATGCGCCGCATCTACTTAGTAGATGCGCCGCATCTTCCCTCAGACAGAAACTATAAATACCCCGTAGACCAGACGAATTACAAGTCCCGAAAAACCAAAAACCGAAGTTCGAACAGGAGAAACAAAGGACGAATTCAGTCAAGGAGGCAGCACAAGACACACCCAAATCAAAGATACAAGAGCTGTAAGAAGGTGCTGCATGTGTTTAATTCATTAAGTAGTTTTGTTTTATTGTGTTAGCAAACTTTAATTCATCAGGATTGGTGGCTTGTGTAATGTGACAACGAAAGATTGCACTCCCTTTAATACTTGCTTTCCCATCAATTAAAGTTTATATGTTGATGTCTTTGGTTACTACTTATTAGTGCATTGATAACCTCTGTGTTTATTAGTGGCTTGCGGGCATTTGACTGCGGGACATAATGTGGCTCCCACGGTTATTTCTAAATTGATCACTTAGGAATAACTTTTAGACATAAGTAATCATTAAGGGTTTACTCGCCGATAAGATTAGGACCAACGATAAAGGGTTAACTACATACACTTCATATAAAGCTATCAATAAAACAAGTGACAATCTACTTAATCATAAGGACAGCCCTTTTATTGTCTCATGTATTTATCTGTGTACGTGTGTGCTACTTGCTGATTCGTGCCTATTGGTTTATTTTATTATTTAATTGCAAACAAATCGTGCCAGTCTCTCAGGCTGAAACCCCCTTGCGTTAGGATATTAAAATACTGATTAGAATAACGAGATAATACGTTCCACTCTTAGTGATCGACACTCTACTTACCATTATCTTCATACTGACCGGGTACACTGCTCGTTAAGTGTGTGTGTTATTGATAAGTCGGCTAAATATAAATTTAAAACTTGAGTAGGCATTAAAACTGCTAAACCGCAACGACACATCACGCGCATCAAGTTTTTTGGCGCCGTTGCCGGGGAGTGAATTGTTATTATCTGTTAATTTAATTAGTATTTTAATTAGGTTTTTCTTTTTATTAGATTAATTGCATCATTGTACTATTTTGCATATTTGTTGTATTGTGTGTTAATTGTTTTCTTTTATTTTTGTGTGTTTATTTTCGTTTGTGTGTTTAATTTTTGTTTTTATTTTTCGTATTTTTCTGTTCTTCTATCGTTGTACTGTGCTAAATCAAACGATACGGCGCATCTGATCTCTCAGATACGGCGTATTGCGTTTAATTTTTAAAAAAATACAACGCGTTTAATTAATTCGATACGACGCATCTTTTCCCCAAGATACGGCGTATCTGTTTTTAATAAGAAAATTTTTCTAAGCGATAAAGTAATACGACGCATCTGCTTTTGCAGATACGGCGTATCTGTTTTTAATAAAAAAAAAAAATTTGCTAAATGTTAACGCCATACGACGCATCTGCTTTCGCAGATACGGCGTATCTATTATTTTAATTAAAAACAGTTTGCGAATTATTAAACAGATACGGCGTATCGATCTCTATCGATACGGTGCATCTTTCTGAATCAAAAATCGATATTTATTTTTAAACGTAACGAAAATACGGCGCATTAACTTTCGTTAATACGACGCATTTAATTTTAATTAGATAAGTTGATTTTTGATTAATTAATTCGATACGGCGCATTCTTAAATTCTAAAGCGGCGTATCTATTTTCTGGATAAAGTCTGATTAAATTTTAACGTATTAAGATACGGCGTATCCAACTTTTTGGATACGGCGCATCGTCTGCAGATATCAGTAACTTTAATTTTTCGTATTCCGTTTTCGTTTTTAATTTTCTGATATACTACTTTCTCGAGCATACCCTACTGATATTTTTGTGTTGATTTCAGGAAGTGCATGACTAGGAGTTCTACGAAGAACTTGATTCAACCTTTCGAAGATCCTGAACGAGCCCTACATTCGCTTAAAAGGCTTTTCAACACAAGAAGCTTTGATCTTTCAAGTTCACTCGAGCTTGATTACTTTTCTGAAGAAAAAGAGGAAGTTGAAACAGAAACAATGGGCGAAAACACTACTATGGAGGAATACATGAACAATACCCGTGCTGATTACACTTCAGGAGTTGCTAGACCTAAGTTTGATGATAAGTCAAAATTTGAGTTGAAGGGTCAGTTTCTCAAAGAGCTAAGAGAGAATGCTTTCAGTGGGACGGAACAAGAGGATGCTAATGAGCATGTTGAAAAGGTCCTGGAGATTGCAGATTTGTTTACTTCAGAAGGAGTCAATACCGATCAACTCATGCTAAGAATCTTTCCAATCTCACTAAAAGGAGCTGCTAACAAGTGGCTAAGGAATGAACCTGCTAGTTCAATCACTACATGGGAAGGTTTGAAGAGCAAATTCCTGAAGAGATATTGTCCACCTGCTAAGACTGCTAAAAAGATGGAGGCTATCAATAGTTTCAAGCAAGAGCCTGATGAAACCCTTTATCAAGCTTGGGAACGATTTAAAGATTTATTGATAAAATGTTCTCAACACTATCTAACCCCTATGCAAGAGATAATATTGTTTTATCAGGGACTAGACGTGCCAACTAGACAGATCTTGGATGCTAAGGGAGCCGTACCTCAGATGAGTGCAACTAATGCTAGGAAAGCGATCCAAGAAGCTGCTGATCATTCTCAGAAATGGCACGATGGGACCTCTACTAGATCTAAGAACAGCACTAATTTTGACGGGATTGCTGCTATTCAAGCTCAATTGGATAAAATTAGTAGAGAGATGAAGAAGCGAGATGAAAGAGCATATGCTGCCCAAGTTGGATGTGAAAAGTGTGAAGGACCTCACTACACTAAAGATTGCCCGAACAAGAATGAAAGTGAGACATTTGAAGAAGCATATTACACCCAATTTGGACAACCATTCCGACCTTCAGGAAGATTTAGGGAAGCTAGTCCGGGATTCTATCAAAAGAACAACTTCAATCCCGCTTATCAAGAGAGGAGGCAGACTTTAGACGATACTTTAAAGCAAATTATGGCCGATGCTGCTAAAAGACATGAAGAGAATACTGCTATGATCAAAGAAATCCGAGCTTCAACGGACACTACTACAAGAAATCACTACTAGAAAAAGGGCTTTCCTTGACTCCAGATGCGAGTCAAGAAGAGACCTTATGACGCGCACATTGGAGTCAAGGAAAGACCCGTCATAAATATTCATGACTCGCATTTGTGCGTCATCCCTCTATGACTCGCACTTATGACCCACATTGCGTGTCATTACCCTTAAAATCATTTTGACTAACTTTTATGACACACTTTTCTGACATATGTTTTTGCGAGTCATTACCTTAAAATCATTTTTTTTTTATTTTTTCTGTTTTTTAATTAAAACCTGATTATATAAATAATTACTGACAATAAACCTGATAATTGTACAAAAATTAACGCATTTCATATATAATCAAATTACCAATTCATTACATAACAATTCATTAGTTAATGTTACTACAATACGATTTCTACCTAAAAATGAAATTCGACACATAATTAAATTGGCCATTCTTCTCGAATATCGTCGAAATCCGCATCCGTGTACTCATTGCTATCACCACCAATCTAGTCAAATAAAACAACATTTTAGAAACAGTTGTATATGATATGCAACTACAGTTGATTAACAACAAATGGTCTGCACAGGGCGTATATGGGCTTATTTGCAGATCAGTTATAAGCAGATTAATAAGGTGAAACTCAAATACCAGATTATGCACCAAAAGACCCCTACCTAACCTACCTAGATTCCAAAAATTAGGACCTAAAGCAGATACGATAAGCCAATTTTGATCCTAGATCAGTAGTGCAGATAACTAATTGCTGCAAAACAA
Source organism: Artemisia tridentata subsp. tridentata (assembly GCA_021014915.2). NCBI lineage: Eukaryota > Viridiplantae > Streptophyta > Magnoliopsida > Asterales > Asteraceae > Artemisia > Artemisia tridentata. The sequence goes on from CP139509.1 coordinate 76,692,191, forward strand.
TCTGTGGTAGCAGATTAGGAATTTGGCGCAAAATTTGAGCAAGACTACTCCACAGCAGACCAACTCATAGGAACTCACTTAAGCACCATTATTGAACTAACTAGCAAAGCCAAAATGAACTCAAATTAAGCTCAGCTTATTGCTAAGCTTATTAGGGCAGATAAGAGCTCAAAACTAAAATATCTAAATGCAGACTTTAAATAACCATCAAACTGCCCTATCTTCTGATGAGAACAACTAAAATACCTTTGAATCAGTTCAATCAAACTCAGAAACTTGGCACATGAACAGTGCTTTTCAGATTATACCCAAACTAACCTATAAGCTGTCTTAAACCAAACACCCTTACACTAATCTGTATTGCAATTTTACCCTATACTAAGCTGATTAAAACTAAAAACCACTCTACACTAGTATTACTTAGACTATTAATAAGCTAGGAGATGCAAATAAGCCATAACAAATAACTAACCTTAGAATTAACCCAGTTAAGTTTAGTCCGAATCAGAACCCGAGGCCATCTTTTATTACCAAAAGCAACCTGCATGTTTAAAATAAACAAAATAAACAGTTATTTTCATACCAAAAACTTTAAATAATAAATAATGCTTGACAGACTTTAACAAATATACAGTTACTAAAATAAACATTTATTTCATACCAAAAACTAATGATCTAAAACGAATATGCCCTCGTCATCCGAGCGCGTACAGTTAAAATTATCGTCTAGGTCTTCTAAAGACAGGTTCATATCTTGTGTAACATCAAATTCAAACACATCAGCAGTTTCATCATCTCCATACTTATACATCCTATGTGGTGTGAAGCCAACAACAGACAGGTTCCTATCTTGTTGGTCCTGAACATAAAAAACTTGTCTTGCTTGACTAGGTAATATGAAGGGTTCAGACCGTTGACCAAGCCTATCAAAGTTAACCACTGTGAATCCTAAATCTTCTTTTTTTACTCCACGACTATCTACCCACTCACACATGAAAACAGGAACCGTAAATGTACGATAATCAAGATCCCATATTTCCAATATACGACCAAAGTAGGTAACAGCGCCGTATACCGGATTGGAGTCTTTTGCACTAGCAATCTGCATAGTATTTGCAACTATAGATACTCCACTACCTTGAGTGGTTTTAGATTCATCACGCTCTTTTGTATGGAATTGATACTCATTTACGGCAAACCCGGTATATTTACTAACAGCAAACTCAGGGCCTTTTGCCAACCAACGAACACTTTCACCGGTATTTTCCCCGTTAGCCAAACGCTTTTCAACCTCTTTCTTAAACCAGTCAATAAACGTCTGACTATGTTGGCTCTGCAACCATGTATTATTTCGACGCGAGTTAAGATCCTTCAGTTCTAACATATGCTGCTTTATGTATGGTTCAATATCGGCGGTGTTTCCTAATACATAAAGATGAGCTTGATCAAGTAGCTTAGAATCCACAACACAGATGGTAGCCTGCGATAAAGGTTTACCAGTGCAGTTTCTTTCATCAGCACGATCATGAGGATTGCCAATTGATTTCATGTTTTCCAAGGAATCGGAACAGAATTCTAATGCTTCCTCTGCCACATAACATTCTGCCATGCAGCCCTCGGGTCGATAATGATTTCGTACATAACCTTTTAGTGTTTTCATGTACCTCTCAAACGGATACATCCACCTAAAGTGGACTGGGCCACATAACCTCACCTCTCTGACTAAATGCACCATCAAGTGAATCATGACATCGAAAAACGAAGGCGGAAAATACTTCTCTAGTAAACACAAAGTTACTACGATGTCACTTTGCAGCTTGCCTAGCTTACTAACATCAACTACTTTACTACACAGCTCGTTGAAGAAGTGACACAAGCTTATAATAGTCTTCCTAACTTTCACGTCTAACACCCCCTTTATTGCAAAAGGAAGAATCTGTTGCATTAGTACGTGACAGTCGTTGGACTTCAATCCATTCATCTTCGAATTATCATCGGACACGAGATTCTTGAAATTGGAGGAATACCCATCAGGCACTTTTATGTTAGACAGCGTGTCATAAAACATGCGTTTCTCCTCGCTATTTAATGAGTATATGGCAGGCGGCAGATAATGACCCTTCCCTTTTGGTTGACTTATTAACTCAGTCTTAATCCCTAACTCCTCGAGATCTTGTCGTGCCTTTAAACCGTCCTTCGTCTTGCCTTGCAAATTCAGTAACGTCCCATAAACACTCTCACATACATTCTTTTCTATATGCATAACATCTAACTGATGACGAACAAGCAAATGCTTCCAGTACTCTAGTTCAAAAAAGATTGATTTTTTATGCCAAACTTTCGATCTCGCATCAATAGTTTCTTTTTTCTTTTTTGGCCTTCTCTGCTGATGTGGCATTTTCTTCTTTGATTTATTCTTCTTCAACGCCCTCCAGATAACTTCCTTCTTTGCCTTTTTCTCCTTCCCCCATTTAGTCGTAAAACCTTCCAGATAGTCGTAAACTTCTTCACCCGATCTCGGTTTTTTCATCACACGGCTCTCTGGTTCATTATTGAAATCTTTTCTTCTTTTGCGAAAAGGATGTGTAAGTGAGAGGAATCTTCTATGCCCGAGGAAGCATACTTTTTTGGATTTTGGCAACCACTGTGAGTAGGTATCCTCTGAGCATACTGGACACGCGTTATAACCTTTGGTAACACACCCCGACAGGTCACCATACGCGGGAAAGTCATTTATAGTCCAAAGTAAGACTGCTTTTAGATTGAAGAACTGTTTCTTATAAGCATCATACGTCTTAACGCCAGGTTTCCACAACTCTTTCAGATCCTTTATTAGTGGTGCCAAGTAGACATCAATATTGTTACCAGGTTGCCTTGGACCTGATATCAGTAGAGTCAACATCATGAACTTTCTTGACATACACAAATAAGAAGGCAGATTGTATGTTGCTAGGGTAACCGGCCAACAACTATACTTTGCACTTAAAGACTTATGAGGGTTTATACCATCCGCGGACAAGGTTAATCTCAGATTCCTATCTTCCTTTCCAAATTCTTTCCAGTACTTGTCGTCAACAAGCTTCCAAGATGGGGAATCACAAGGATGTCTTAGCTTGCCATCACTGACCCGACCTTGCGCGTGCCAAGTTAGGTCATGTGCGGTTTCTGGTGACAAGAACATTCTTCTAAATCTAGGAATGGGCGGGAAATACCAAACAACTTTTCTCGGCACCTTCTTGCTATTCTCCTTCCACCTAGAAGTGCCACAAGTTGGACATTGAGAAGCATCCTTGTGCTCATCCCAGAACAAGACACAATCATTCTCACAAGCATGATACTTAATGTATTCTATGCTTATTCCTTTTAGCAACTTCTTGGCCTCGTATATCGACTTAGGGATTGTATTATTTGAAGGCAAAACATCATTTAGCTCGCCCAATAAAGCATCAAAGCTTGTATCAGACCAGCCAAATTGACCTTTCAAATGTTGGAATTTCAGCAATCCATTTAGTGCATTATACTTAGACCCTTCATACAGTGGCTTGTCGCATTCTTCGAGAAGTGACTTCAATAAATTAGGTTCATTCTCTGCATATGTGAAGGCGTCATGTAGCATCTCCTTTGTGTAATCGAACTCGGGAGGTCTATACTCATTAGGGCATTGAGCTTCATCCTTAGATGAATTTTCTCCGTGGAAGGTCCAATCAATATAATTCTCATCGAAACCGTGTTTAAACACGTGATAACGCACGTTTTTTATGGAAGTGTGACACAAATTGATACAATTTACACAAGGACACGGAACGGCATTGGAATTTGGGTTATTGCATTGTGCAAACTCTAAAAAGGCATCCACGCCTTCCTCGTATGCGATTGATAATCTATCAGACAAAATCCAAGATTTATCCATTACCTAAAAACTCTAAAACAGAAAACATCTCGTGTAAGTGTCGAGTCTGATAGATGTTATTCACAAATTGATACAATTTACACAAGGTTTTATTAAACTAAAACAGAAAAAGATAACTACCTAGTAAACTATACATGTTAAACAAGAACACCAGCTTACAAATCATTTACAGTTAAAGTTTACTCTATTAAACTATACATGTTATTCACAAACACCAAAAAATATTATCTTACATCATAGTAACATTTTCACAAACACCTGATACAAATAATGATACAAAAACAGATACAAAAACTGATACAAAAAATAATGATACAAAAACTGATACAAAAACCTAGTTACATTTTCACAAACACCTGGTGTGCTACATTAAAAATCAATAAATTGATTTTATAACCTAAATAAAACTCTACAACTACATTAATTTATCAGGTTTAGAGAGTTTTGAGATGGGAAATTAGGGCAAATTACGGCATACCTTTCAAAATTAGGGCAAATTGGCCATGAGTTTGCTTTAACGAGTGCACGAGCAGAAGCGGAGACAGAGTTGTCCCCCGATCTGAGATATTAGCGAGATTAGCTACACGCCACTTAACCTAAAGAAAGGTCGACCTGAGAAAGCCTGATGTCGAGTGTTTTGAGATGGGAAATTAGGGCAAACTGATGTCGAGTGTTTTGAGAGGGGGCGGGAGTGTTTTGAGAGTTTTGAGAAATATTAGAGGGGTTTGAGAAGGGTTTGAGGGGGCGGGAGTGTTTTGAGTGTTTTGAGAAATTTTAGAGGGGTTTGAGTGTGTTAAGAGCGGGAAAGTGTTTTTGGCCAAAAAAAAAAAACGAAGGAGATGACCCCTATTTATGACGAAGCAAAACGAGCGTCATCTTTCAGGCTAAATTTTAACTGATTATGACCCTATGTTATGACGCTTCTGAAAACGAGTCATCCCAAATACAAAATTTACTCTTTATGACTCTTATTTTATGACTCTGCTATTTGCGCGTCATCTTTTAGTGTGCGTCATAAAATGCGAGTCAAGGAAAGCCCTTTTTCTAGTAGTGAATCAAGGAGCTTCGATCAAAGCATTGGAACAACAAATTGGTCAAATGAGCAAAGTTCTTCAAGAAAGGGGATATGGAAGTTTACCGAGCTCAACTGAAACCAACCCAAGAGATCATGTCAAGGCCATAAGCACCACTGAAGAAGTCACTCCTAATATACCTAGAAGATCGATGAATGGTAATGATGGTGCAAGACCCGAATTTTTCTTTAATTCTTCTATCAGCTTAAGGAGACTACTAAAAGAAAAGACAAAGATTGAAGAGGAGATCAAGGCAACAATGAAAGAAGAGAGCTCTGCAACCGACTTAAATGCCTTGCCTAATAAAGAAAGAGACCCAGGAAGTTTTACTCTACCTTGTTCTATTAATAATATATCTTTCAATAATGTGTTAGCTGACTTAGGAGCTAGTGTTAGTGTTATGCCTCTTAAGACATTCGCTACCCTAGGACTAGGAAAATTAGCACCAACTAAATTACTTATTGAATTGGCTGATAAAACGGTAAAACGACCTGAAGGGATTGCTAATAATGTGCTAGTTAAGATTGAGCAGTTTATTTTTCCCGTAGACTTTGTTATACTAGACATGCCCGAGGATGTTAAGATTCCTTTAATCCTCGGAAGACCTTTCTTGTCTACTGCCCATGCTAAGATTGATGTGTTTAAAAGAAAAATCTCATTAAGGGTAGGGAATAATAAACTAGTCTATAAGTGCCAAGATCCGGTTAAAAGCATAATTAGAGGTGTTTATGTGCTAGGATTAAGAGAGCGTATGGACCTCGATCTTGAAGCTAGACTTATGGGAGAAACATTGATTCAAAACAACTCAACTAATCCTAATCATGAGAACTTTGAGGAATTCATTGACCTTAATGTACCCACCGAACTTAGACGCAATGTTGTTAATGATTCTGATGATGAGTGGTATGATTGTGTAGTAATTAATAAACGTAGGAGAGTAGTTGAGAAAACGAATTTGAACAATGATGTGTTTATTGAACTACCGCCCCACCTTGCTTATTTGTGCCTATATGATAATAAGAATTTCTCGTCTATCATTTTGTCATCTCTGCCCGAAAGGGACAGGACTTTGTTCATACAGATAATGAAGAAGAACGGCGTGGAAATTAAGGACGGGTAAGGAGTGTTCAATATTACTGAATTGGCGATGAAGGAGCGCGATGTTTCCGACTCCTTCAATGATCGATATTAAAGAGCTGAACGTGAGTCTAACTTGAAGACTCTGGAATAAAGACAAGTGCTTACCGGGAGACAACCCGGAATTATCTTTTATTCTGTTTTCTGTGTCGAGTCAGTCCAGGCCGCATGAGGATACGGCGCATCTCAATTCTGAGATGCGACGCATCTCCTGCAATAGTCATATCTTATTTTATTTTTCTGCATTTTTATTTTCGACTTTAAAACTATTTATCAGTTTATTTTAATGCGGCGCATCCCTGGTTAAGGATGCGGCGCATCTTTATTCTGATCCGTATTTATTCCAGGCTCGATACGGCGTATCTTCTTCCATAAGATACGGCGCATCGACTGACCTGATGATTTTCAGTTTTAATTTTTAAGTTTTATTTTTCCTAACTACTAATGTATTATGCAAGTTTGAACCTTTCTTATCTTAGGTGTGTTTTAAAGTATTGGTGGTATTATAGTTTCCTGGATTTCCTGTGGATACATCAAAGTATGAAGCTTTAACGTTCTAATCCACAAGAAGTTGATTTTTGCTCTTATACTAATGGAGGATCATACCGAGCAAATCTCAGGGGAGTTTTTCTGTTCTAATTCTTTTATTTTCCAGTTTTTAATCTTTTATACAAACAACGAGGACGTTGTTTAACTTAAGTGGGGGGATTGGAGAATTAGAACACTTAACAATTACTTGTCCTAAACTTTTTCAAAAATTATGCTTAAAATGTGCTTAATATATCAAACTTAATTTTTTTTTTTTTTTTTTAGCATGTTTTTGTTTAAGATCTAAGTTGCATAACTTCACACATGACGTTATTTTCAAAAATTGTGATTTTTCAAAATTCACAAATCTATGAGTGTGCCGGTGACTTGTAAACTTTAGAACTTGGCTTGTATACTATTCGAGACCACCATAATGAGTATTATTTATATAATTGGAGTGACTTGTCTAACTTGGTAAAATTCTAGGATTACACCCAAATAGCCTATTATATGTTATGTGTTATTAACTAACTACACTGGTTAGTTAACCCCGTATAAACCTTTTGTTACTCTCATTTTTAGAGTAAGATACCCCTAGAAAAACCCTCAGAGCCATTCCTTTCGTTTCTTACACCTATGTTTAAAATGTTTCGTTACACCCTTACACCTTAGCCTACCCTGTAGATTAGAATCCGTGGTTGGTTAATTGCTATAGGCAAAGTGTGTTTCCTTACATTACCTGTGTTCGCGTGCGTAATTCATTATCTATGGTTAGGTCGGGAAATTGCACAATGCAATTGGAGTGAAAGTAAATATTGTATATTTTGGAGTTTATTTTTCGTGTGTTTACTACTTTCACTATTACCGTTATTTCTGAAGTCATGAAAAGTATGGAAAAATTATCCGGAAAGAAAGTTATAGTGATGTGGTGAAATTTTACACATCTATGTTTATGTTTAAAAAAAAAAAAAAAAAAAAATAAGAAAAGAAAAAGAAAGAAAGAAAAGTTGGAAGTTTGTTTTAACCAACTTATGTAAAGTTATGTAAGTGGTCGATATCACCACTATTTGTTGTACTATATCTATGGATTGAATGGGAATTGGCAGTTATGGGAACGCCAATTAAGGTTTATTCTTTGATTAAGATCTTGTTGAGTATAATTCGTGTCTACCTAAAGCGTGTGTTTCAAGTGTTAAAGCGTGAGTTATTCGATGATATGAGTCTTATTCATGGGATGGTTGGGATAGTGATTAACCACACTTAGGATTTTAATTTATTTGTTTTGTTTATTTTTATTTTTACACCAATTTATATCCCAAATGTTATCCATACCCTTTATTATTCTTTATCCAACCAAACCTTTGATTTATTGAGATTAGGGATTTGAGCAATCTTAAGTATCGTAGTCGTGGATTCGGCTATGTATTTATGATTTTGTCGCCCTTTTTGATATATTATTATTGGTGAAGTTTGGACCTATCTTTAGCCTATTCGAGTTAAGGATTTGAGCAATTGCAAGTATCGTGTTCGTGGATTCGATCATGTATTTGTGATTTTGTCGCCTTTTCTGGAATTTGAGATCGATAGTGAAAGAGAATAATTAACCCTTAAGCCTAAAAACCCTTTTTACTGCTTTAGACTTGTTATTCCTTAGCTTTAGTGGTGGAGATGTGTATACTTGCCAAGCTTATGATAGAATATTCGTCGCGACTGGACAGTTAAACGATTAGATTTGCTTTTATCGACTTATTTTATTTTACTTCTGAATCGTTAAGTGTTTAGTTGTGTGATTATGAAATGAACGAATACATGCTTAAATATAAAAATAAATCCTAACATCTTTTAGGATACATTTTCATAAATGAAATTCTAAGGTTTACTTGGGGACAAGTAAAGTTCAAGTGGGGGGATATTTGATGAACTCAAATAAGTACATTTTATTACTATCATTTATCCTATTAATTTGACTTGTTTTACTATATTATGTATGAGGATTGATACTTAATCGTTTACTTTTGTAATTCTCAGGTAAAAACAAGCATTTGGTGAAACTTAGCGATTTTGGACTAATTATGGAGCAAAACGTGCATAAAGTTGAAGGTCTACTGACATGGACAAGATCAAGTCAATTCTGCTCCAGATGCGCCGCATCTCACTCTCGACATGCGCCGCATCTCTATCAAGATATCACCAGATATGATCCAAGATACAAGAGGACATGCGCCGCATCTAATCATGGAGTTACGCCGCATCTTCTGGCGGTGTACGAATGTTCCTGAATATTATAATCTTGGACCCCACGCGAAGTTAAGTACATGCGCCGCATCTACTTAGTAGATGCGCCGCATCTTCCCTCAGATAGAAACTATAAATACCCCGTAGACCAGACGAATTACAAGTCCCGAAAAACCAAAAACCGAAGTTCGAACAGGAGAAACAAAGGACGAATTCAGTCAAGGAGGCAGCACAAGACACACCCAAATCAAAGATACAAGAGCTGTAAGAAGGTGCTGCATGTGTTTAATTCATTAAGTAGTTTTGTTTTATTGTGTTAGCAAACTTTAATTCATCAGGATTGGTGGCTTGTGTAATGTGACAACGAAAGATTGCACTCCCTTTAATACTTGCTTTCCCATCAATTAAAGTTTATATGTTGATGTCTTTGGTTACTACTTATTAGTGCATTGATAACCTCTGTGTTTATTAGTGGCTTGCGGGCATTTGACTGCGGGACATAATGTGGCTCCCAGGGTTATTTCTAAATTGATCACTTAGGAATAACTTTTAGACATAAGTAATCATTAAGGGTTTACTCGCCGATAAGATTAGGACCAACGAGAAAGGGTTAACTACATACACTTCATATAAAGCTATCAATAAAACAAGTGACAATCTACTTAATCATAAGGACAGCCCTCTTATTGTCTCAAGTATTTATCTGTGTACGTGTGTGCTACTTGCTGATTCGTGCCTATTGGTTTATTTTATTATTTAATTGCAAACAAATCGTGCCAGTCTCTCAGGCTGAAACCCCCTTGCGTTAGGATATTAAAATACTGATTAGAATAACGAGATAATACGTTCCACTCTTAGTGATCGACACTCTACTTACCATTATCTTCATACTGACCGGGTACACTGCTCGTTAAGTGTGTGTGTTATTGATAAGTCGGCTAAATATAAATTTAAAACTTGAGTAGGCATTAAAACTGCTAAACCGCAACGACACATCACGCGCATCAGAGGATAATGTATAGTTTGTATATTAAATTTTTTTTAGTAGCTTTAAGTTTTAAATCTGGTAGTTAATTTCTTTGAATTTTCTTGTATTTTTGTTTCTATGTTTTTCTTGGTGTTGAGACTAACATTTGCAGAAAGAATGTGGATTGGTGATGATGTGAAGCCTTGCTAACGATCTCAGTAAGTGTTTGTGTGCAAACTTGGTTAAGTCTGGTGAGTCAATGATTAAATCTGGTTGACCAATTTTAAGTCTGGTAGTGTTAAATGTAATTAATTTATTACCGTTAGGTCTGTCAGTCAAATAAAGATTTTTTATCTTATTCAAAATTTGACCGTTGATATTTTTGAGAAAAGAGGTATATATGGATAAGATTTAATTAATTTTTCATCTTTATCCATTATTTACTTCTCATTTTTAAAATCTTTATACACGGCCAAGATTTACTCTGTTTTCTACTACCAGCACAAACCCTAATTTTAATTTTCAACCAGCACTTAGTTATTCTCTCATCTATGGCTTCACTAAAGTTTGTTGACAAGCATAATCAAGTCGGTTTCTTGAAGAAACCACACCAAAGTGACGGCTTTGCGCAAATAGTAGATTTCTTGAAAGGTTCTACTCTTCGGTACGCGTTAACTCATAATCCTACTATTTATGCATCTCTTGTTAGGCAATTTTGGGGGTCTGTGACCTATGAAACCCTTGCTGATGGTACACCACAGTTAAGGGCAACCATTGACACTCATGACTTTACCATTACTGAAGCCTCCATTAGGAGTAGTCTCCAATTGGGTGATGCTTCAGGGGAATACATATTGCCTAATGATGATCTTTTTGAGGGTATGCGAACTATAGGATATCCCACTGATGGTACATTTACTTTTTGGAAAAGCCATTTTACACCACAGTGGAGATTTTTAATACATCATTTGCTCCATTGCCTAAGTCCGAAGAGTGGTGGATGGGATCAGTTTGGAAGCAACATTGCTTCTGTGTTGGTCTGTCTTGCACTTGGAAGGAAATTTAATTTTTCAAAATTGATTTTTGATGGCATGGTTGCAAATGTCAAAAATGCAAAACATAAGTTTTTAATGTACCCAAGATTTTTGCAAATGATTTTAAAATTTGAACCTGAAGATAAAATGAAGATATACATAAGTGTGGCCTTTACAACCAAAATTTTTGCAAATATGAAAAGAGGTTTTGATGGGGCCCATTGGCCTTTATTGCCTACTATGCTTGTTGGTGTTACTAACATTGCAGATACATCTGAGGCTGCACAAGAGCCAACTACTGAAGAGCAAGCACAGGAACAACCTAAGTCACCCACACCACAACCAAGTCCATCACCATCTCCAACCAGGGCAGCTACACCTAAACCATCTCCTACACCCTCACCACAACAAACCCAGGTTCCAAGTCCCATTCAGGAGGAGGAATCTACCCTATCTCAAAGGGTGTTAGCATTGGAAAAGTCCAATCAAGCTTTGAGCAATGCTGTCATCACCTTGGTAAAGAAGGTCAAGAAATTGGAGAAGCTTTTGAAGGACAAAGGGGTTCAATTTAGTGATGATGAAGGGGATGAAAATTCTTCCAAACAGCGGAAGAGTTTTGGTGAAGAACAAAGTTTTAAGACACCTTCTCAAGTCAAATCTGCTGGTACTAAGAATGTAAGTCCAGAAACTATGGAAGCAGCAGAGACCTTAGCTCAATCCTTCAGCAAGATTAAACTAAAAAGAAAGAAGCTAAAAAGAAAGTTAAGGATTGAAGAAAGTGAAAATGAAGGAGTTAATTCTGGTAATGAGAAAGATAAATCTGGTGTTAATACTGGTGCTAATACTGGTGCTTATGCTGGTGATAATACTGGTGCTAATGCTGGTAATGATATTAATTCTGGTGATAAGTCTGTTCAAGAAGAGTCTATTCAAGAAGCGTCTGTTGGTGCAAATAGAAAAGGAAAAGAGATTCTCATTGAATCTCCTAAGCCAAAGAAATCCAAAAGACAACAAAGGGAAGAACAAGCAACCTTGGCTACTATTGCAAGGCTACAAGAAGAAGATCAAGCTGAAGCTGCCAGGGTAGAAGAACAAAATAGACAAGATGAGCTGTATGCAAGGAGATTAGCAGAAGAATCTGATGATCCAGTTATGTCATTGATTGAAGGAGATGATGAGTTAAAAGCAAAGTTTGAGGAGATTAAGTCTATTCCTGGTTTGACTACAAATGAGAAAGCAGCAGAACTAGCTAATTTCATGAATGCTAGAAGAGCAAATGAAGCTTTGGGGGATTTCTTGTCTAAGTTTAGAGAAGCTCAAACGCAGAAAACAAAAACCAAAGTTTCAAAGAAGATGACCAGGGCTGAACAAATGAACTACATGAAGATTTATTTGAAGCACACAATGTACTCAGACTACAAAAGGATGCAAGGAAGACCATATGAAGACATTTTGGGAATGTTTCAAAGAGCTTATGAGAGAGATCATGGGTACAAGCCCATTGATTATGAAGATACTCTTCCTTTCAAAAGGCAAAAGACACAGTCTGAGCAAATTAAAGAAGCTGAAAAGGAGATTGAGAAAGAACCAGAGGTTGAAATGGCTTCAACTGAAGTAAAGAAAGAGGTGAAAAAGCCTATCATTGCATTTACGAGAAGGAAAAGTGTGGCAAGGAAAGGCAAGTATAAGAAGGTATTACAAGAGGAGGAATCAGAGGAAGAACCTTCATCTGAAGGGGTTACTATGGGAACAATTGAAAGCACAAAGGAACCAGCTAAGATAGTAAAGTATCATGTAATCAAGACTGGGAAAAGAGCTGCATATCAAATAATAAGGGAGGATAATTCTGATATTGTGTATACTAATTTCCCAGGGATCTTAAATGATGTGAGTAGAGAAGATCTCCAAGAGCTTTATAAGTTGGTGAACATCAAACATGGAGATAGTCCACCTGAAGAAGAATTTGATAGAGTATTTTGGGGAGATTTGAAAGTGATGTTTGAGCTTCCAGCTGAGTCAGATGTAGTGTGGAAACTACCTGAGGAGCAAAGAATTGTCAGTTGGAGATATTTTCACAACTGTAAAGTACATTGTTTGTCTTTACAGAATGCTGATGTTTATATGCTTGCAGAAGTGGAATATCCCATCTCACCTTCAGTTTGCAAGGCAATGCTGGAAAAGAAATTGTTTGCTGATGAGAAAGATGAAGGATATGAATTGCTATTGGATCTGATTAAGGAAAAGTCTTTAAAGGAAACATATTGGGATGCTTAAGTATGTTTGAAAGAATTTTCATAAGTTGATAAGTAGGATTATTGGAATTTTCTACTTGGTGAAGGTGCATAGCACTAACACAACAAATGGTTATCAGTCCACCATGTCTAACCAACATAAGGACTAGCTAATCCTGAGCAAATGGCTACAGGTAAAGATATTCCAAATCCGTTAATGGTTGGCAATTTACCAAAAATTGTATGGTATTCAACTCACCATATCTGAGATAGTGAAGAGTTGGCTAGCCCATAAGGTATGGCTTGTGGTAAAGGCTGTGGAAAACCATACATGGTAATCAATTCACCAAGATGAGGTGCATTCCATCAAAAGAATTGACTAGTCCAAAAGGGTACGGCTTTTGGTAAAGACAAAACAAATCCGTTGATAGTTGATGATTTACTAAAAATCATGTGGTTATCAATGTACCATGGTCTAACACACCAAACATTGGCTACTCCAGCAGTGATGGCTATTGGTAAAGAGACATCAAATCCATTAATTTTCAATGATTCACCTCTCACAGGAGTTAACACACCTGGAAGTGATGAGAATAGTATGAAACTTAACAAGAATTTGATGTACAAGTTGTCATTGTTGCTGTGAAGATCAAGTGGATTGCATATCAGATGGTTGCTGTGAAGATTAAGTTCAGATTTGCTGATACAAAGTGTTTTAAAGATCAGATCAGATGATGGAAAGATTATCAAGGTTAAAGTTGCTGAACAAGTTTAAGATTTGAAGTTTTGAAGTTCAAGATAATTCCAAGAGTTCAAGATTAAATCCTCAGAAGCTTATTCAGAAGGAACTTGAAGTTCATGAGGCATGAAGATCAAGTTAAGGGAGGATAGTTGGGAATTATCACAAGACAAGAGAAGACTTAATGGAAGACCAGAATTAAGTCTGGTGGACTACAGAATTAAGTCTGTTAGTATTATTAGTTAAGTCTTGTCAACGTTAAGTCTGGTCATTTATTGTTAAGTCTGGTAGAGTAAATGTAAAGTTAAGTCTGGTTGACTTAAGTCATTAAGTCTGGTCATTGATGAGTGTCTAAATACTCATCATTTCGTTCACATTTAAGCTACAAAAACATCTGAAAACACTCAGATATGCTTCAAAATACAGGAAATATCAAAGAAATGTGTTTTTATGTGTTACAATTGCAAAAGGATTGAAAACTGATAAAAAAACAGCAAATTTTACATAATTTACAGTTTCAGTCCCCAAACTTTCATAAATTTGCAAATCTAGTCCCTGGAATTCAAAAATGTGGAGTTTTATCATTCAAGGTCCCTGAAATATTCTAAGTTGTAAAAATTGGTCCTTGAATGATTCTTTGGGCAAATTACAGAAAAGGTCCCTGAACTTTTGAAAAATGGCAATTTTGGTCCTTTGGGTTTTAAAAATGGAAAAATCCAAAATTTATCCTTGTGTTATTGGATTGTGGCAACATTGGTCCTTGTGAGCAGTTTGGAGTGTGTACAATTTCAGCCCTCCAATTTTCAGGAATTACAAATATGGTCCTTGTGATTTAACTACAAACATAACCGGATCCCACTAATTCCCTTAACCCATTTTACATATAAACCCAGCCCACAAATAAAATTCACCCAAGCCCAATCCCAAAAGAATTAAACCCGGCCCACTTTCTTAACTAATATCTCAGGGTCAAACATTGGTTTGACCCGTCTCCTTCCCTTAAACCGCCAAAACCACCTCACCTCTGCAACCTTATCCCCCCACCTCACCATCCACAGCTGTATCACCACCTCATTCCCCCTCCTCAAACACGTTACCTAACAAAGCCAAGTGCATTTAATGCATTCTTCCACCTCACAGGTTAAAATCCCACTTGATGACTTTTCCCGCCAAAATGGCCATGAACGATTGAGATCACTTCAACCCAATTAAATGGGTGGGATTAGTTCGGAATGGAGAGAGAAAGCATTTGGGATTGCTATTTAAAGAGAAGGAGCCACAGAAGAATACTTTGTCAGTAGTTTAAGACCAAAGTAGTGTAGAAAATTAGATAAATGTTATTTCAATTTAAATTAAGGTTTTCAGTTGTAATGTAAGTTTGTTTCAAGTAATATTTCACTTCTGTATTGTAATTATTCCAAAGGTTAATGAATTTCAAATTTCCATGTTCTTTGTTAATTCGAATTTAGATGTTCAGCAATTAAGTCACCATCAAAAGCTCTAAATACCCTTGTAATAATCTTACATAAGCTTCTCATAGCTTCTTGTAATCTTATTTAGTATCACTCAGTTCTAAATTTCAAATAAGGAAATCAGTCAACGAAAGTCAACTCTGGTCAAATAAGCTACTATGGAGTTGATAAGCTGAAACTCTGGAAGGAAATGGTTTAGTGGTTCTGTGGAGAACCCATAGGAAGGTTCTTGGTTCTAGTTCTTGGTTTCATTGTGCAATTTGATTGTAAGAATTTTCACAAGTTTTTGCTTTATTTCCTAGTTACTGTAGAACAGCTTATCTATAGCTTTTTATTGTATTTTCTTTCTTATTGATAGTTTTCAAGTATATTTCATTCACATAATTAGTTCCAATTAGTCCTTATTCAGTTTCACTATAAAAAACATAAAAAAAACTCAAAAACAGTCACTTATAGTTCAGCTTATTTATCTGCTTATATCTGTGTTAAAAGTTGCTCAGTATCATTAAAATAAGTTATTAACCAGTAGTAGTTCAACATCTTAGCTTATTTCAAGCAGGTTCAGTTCAAAAATCATAGCAGTCAACTCCTAAAGGAGTGTTTGGTTCAACACTGTCACAAGCTAAAAACCTTTGTTACTGTAGATTTACCATTTGGTCAACTTTAAGCAAGCTTATTTTGGTCCTTATAAGCTGTTTCCAAGATCTCATAAGCTCATTAGGCAGATATAGCAGTTTTGAACCACCTTTGTTATATTCAGTCCCTTAGAAGCTCTAACAAGCTATAACAAGCTAGAAGCTTGTTTTGACCTTAGCCTTGGCACTTTTGAGTTCCTTATAGTCTATTTATTAAGTTCATTAGAGACTAGAACCTGTGCACAAGTTTTGCACACCAAAACAGGTCTGCACAAACAGAACACCACAGCAGACCTATGGTTCTTGGCTGCTGATCTTGGCTCCAATTGGATCTCAATTGGGTGTTTTCTGATAGGGCTTTTAGGATTTTTAGATACCCAGTAGTATAGGCTAAGTTTTGCCCCCATAATATTCCATCTTTATTGCTTATTTATTAGCTTAATTCACTCTGCAAGTTGTCCATTTCCTGAATTTTCTGTGCACACTTTGCAACTGCTTATGTGTCCATTAGCTTAATTTGTGGGATTATCTGTGTGTTTTAAGTTGTTTTAAGCTTATATAAGTTTGTGAAACTTGTCCTGAGCAGTTGGTGCATTTTTGTGCTCATTAGCTTATTTCTAGCTTATTTGCCAACTGCTTATCTGCCCAAATCTGCTTATTGGGCTTAGTGAACTTCTTCTTTTATTTTTCCTATCTTTTAAATAATATTTTTGACTTATCCTGAATTTTTCATAATTTTCCTAAGTCATTTAATATTTTTAATCTTTTTAATTAGTTTATAATAGTAATTAAATCATAATAAATAGAATATAAATCAGAAAAATATAATTCTAATTTTCATAATTTTATTTTGTTAATTTTAATCCAGGAAAATTATAATTATATTTTTAGGCCTTAAGAAAAACCAAAAATAGAAATATAGTGATAGCTTCTATTTAATAGAATTTATCTTTTTAAATTTTAATTAAGTAAGTTTCATTTTTATAATTTTCTTAGCTTCTATTTACTTAATAATATTTTTAGAAAAAGTTTTAGATTTTTCTTTGTCCATTTAGTATTTTTTATAATTTAAATAGTTTAATAAGTAATTAAATAATAAATAATTAATAATAATTAAATAAAAAATATAAAAAAATATAATTTAAGTTTTTAAATAAGTTTTAAGTAATTTTACATTTTTAGGTTTTAAATTTTATAAATTTCAGTTTTTGTCCCATTTTAGCTTTTCCGTTACGCGTTTTCAGATTATTTAATTCGCGTTTTATTTTCCTGTGTATATCTGTTTTTGTTTGTTATTTAGAATTGTTAAATAAAGCAAAATAAAAAGCAATCTAAATCATCAATCACTCTAATCCTAGCTTTTCACAGTTGCCCATTCACATCTCGTTGGGAAACGATCCGGGTGATCACTTGCCTGGTTTCACACTACACACGAGTATCCGGTTCTGAGACTGTTTATATTTATATATACGTTTTCAGGACGGATCAGTCATGATGTTTAGGAATTCGGTTAGCTATAAGTTAGGAAATGATATGAACTTATCTTTGGAGAAGATACGTATATCCTTCAGCAAGTTTTGTATCTAGGGTTTCCTTGGTGTATAAAAGGAACCCTAACACATTAGTTTAGATATAACGACGAAGATTGTAATTCATTAAACAATTAGTAATAATACGAAGTTAGTTGATTGTTTAGATTCCGCATAAACATTCAATTCGTGTTAGAGTCTCACTTAGATTGATTTGATTTATTCAAGTCGTCTACTAAGTTGTTAAGGCTACTTAGAGATCCATAATTCGTGTGGACCAACACCAATTTAGTAGCACCCCAGTGACATGTATGCTTTTGCTGGACACGATTTTGGGGGTGTTACAGATTGGTATCAGAGCCTAGGTTATAGAGAACTGGGTATTTTTCTAAACCTAGACTATAACCATTTTTGCGAAAACTTAACTCTATGACCGCCACATGCCTGCCTGCCAAGCCGAAGCCTCATTGGTGATTTTGTTTGATTGTATATGTGATTAGACGTTTGATGGTATATGTGACGAGATAATTGATGATATATTTGTTGAGATGTGTGCCTGACTATTGGATAATGTATATCCGCCTGTTTTAGTTGTTGACTATAAGCATTTTCATATGCTTATGCACGTACCGACCTGTCACAGAGTTATGCTATTTCCTTGCGTAATCTCATTATTTGATTTCGAGTTTGTACACTTGTCGTGGTTTTTCGAAATGATTTTGGATGTAAAGGACATATTACTAGTATAACTAGGCTGAGTATTTCAAAATTCATTGAACCTTCGATGAATATAGATTGATCACCTATATTCAACCAGGGATAGTGGGACATAGCCTGATTACCTATGTCCGACTCAGAGGTGAATTTTGCGATACTAGGAGTAGTTATAATGGAATTATGTTCGGGCTGGTCTTTGATTTTTGGAATGGTAAAGTTTTGCGTCTGTACACGGACATTGAATATTACTTCCACACACATGACACACTGGCATCACAACACCTCATGAATCGTAATACTCCTGGCACCGCTATACTTCTCCGTTTATATGAAATTCCTGTTTTTTGCTATCTACCGTAGTTTGCACCGGGACGGGCTAGACCCGATTGGCACCGTTTGAATCTGAGTTGCTTATTTGTAACTCCTTGAGATTGTAATAAGCCCATTTGAGCTTATTGGAGCATTTGGATTCGATTTTGGCTACGTTTGGATTTGATTTTGGCTACGGTTGGATTTGATTTTAGCTACGTTTGGATTTGATTTTGGTTATGTTAGATTTGGTTTTGGCTATGTCTGAATTTGGATCGCTGGATTTTGTGATTTTGGACCTCATTCCGGATTTGGATTTGTTATTCGGCCTTGTTTTGTTGTGGTCTTGTTACAGTCGCCTCTACCCTAAGACTTGTGCTCAATCGATGTTGTTCAATCGAAGTTGTTCAATCGAAGTTGTTCAATCAATGTTGTACCTTTTGCTTTAAGTACTATGTACATTACTGATTAAACCGACTGATTTCTAGTAGCAATCAACATCCTCTCTCAGAATTTTACTCTGAACTCGCTAAACTCTCCATTTGGCAGAGATTCCACGCCCAACAGAAATCTTAAGACCTTAAGGAGTAACCTGCACCGCGTTCCTTGGGACAATCACCTAATTCTCCACTCGTCCCTCGGGAATACAGTTATCCTTGCTAACCTCTTAAAGGATAATAAACTGTTTTACCATTAATTTACAAACTGCCTTTGATTTTTCTACCGACCATTTTGCGGTCGTCCTACAAAATGTTTTACTGCTATTTCACGAAAATCAAAATTTTGATCTTATTACCATTTTATAAATGGCGAACTGCTTTCCTGTTACCCCGTAAACTGTTCTACAAATCGTTTAGCAAAACGATTTCATAAAACCTTTTGCTGCCTTGCTACGATGTTATGAATCAAACTGAAAATAAATTTTTTGACTTTGCTACAATTTTACGAACAATGAATTGTTTTCCTATTATCCTATAAGCCGTTTCACAAATCATTTTGTAAGTCGATTTTCTGTTTTTGCTACTGTCTCATAAGCTAGACCTCAGGAGCGAATCCCGCACCTCTACCTGAGTAATCGAGTGTGGCAATGGATGGGATGGACACCTCCCGTTGGCCAAATCCTCTTATAACAATACCTACGACTCCATTATTTCAACGTCATCGTAAGAGGCACCTTATGGTCGCAAGTGCCGATCGCCGACTTCATGGGTAGAAATGGAGATACCCAACTTACTGACCCTGAACCTGTTCATGAAACTACCGAGAAGATCATTTAGATCAGAACCGAGATGCAGACTGCTTGCGAATCGTCATAAGAATTATGCCGACAAATGATGTGAACCTCTTGAATTCCCAATTAAAGCCTAGATTACGCTTAAAGATTCACCATGAGAAGGAGTGATATGTTTAGTAAACGTGGAAAGCTTAATCCTCGCTATATTGATCATTTTGAAATCCATGCTAGAGTTGGACCCGTAGCTCACAGACTCGAGCTACCGTCAAGACTCAGCAGTGTTCGCAACATTTTTATGTGCAATGTGAAGAAACGACTTGCCGATGAGGCAGTTGTTATTCCTCCGGGAGAGATCCAGATTGATGAATGTTTAAACCTTGTTGAGTAAACTATCGAAAATGATGAACCGTGAAGTCAAACGACTTTAGTAAAGTCGCATCCCTATCGACAAAGTTTGTCAAAACTCGCGAAAAGGTTCTGAACTCACGTTAGAACGTGAAGAATGAATTCCCGTGCGTATATACTCATCTCTTTTCGACCGTGATGGGTAACTTGAATTGAATCGCGAGGACGCGATTCTGTTTAAGAAGGTGAGACTGTAATACTGCGTAATTTTCCAGACGTGTTTATAGACGGAGAACCAACAATTTAATTTGATTTGGTATTATTTCGAGAAACTAGGCATATATATAGTCGATTTTATTAGAAATATTATTCTGAGCACGTTGGTGTAATTCTCGAGTCTTGAATTTACCATTTGCTAGCCTAAACGTGTCCCGAATCGCAATATCTAAAAGATTCCATAAATTACAATAATGATTCCTGAACTTAAATTTCACCCGCTTCCCCTAAAGTTTATAGGGTTTACACCTTTATTCCCTGCGTATGATATAAAAGAGCCCATTTAGGGTTTTCTTATCATAACAACACACACACTTCTCTCTCCTAGGGTTCTCAACCGCCACCTCCATCTCCGGCCGCCACTCCGACGCTGCCTCTGGTCACCACCATGCATGTCACCACGCCGCCGCCAATGTTCAAGACGCAAGGAGATAAAGGCTTGTGAGTAGATCGAGACGAATAGGGTTGTGTTTTGGTCCATACGAATCGAGCCGTCACCACCTCCGTCGTCATCGTCACCATCTCTTCCCCCTCTTTTCTTGATATGGTAGCCGTGAATCCCATTATTTATTTGTTACTTTTTATACAAACCGAGCATATAAATATGGTTGTGTTACGTTTTCGTGGATTTAAAAACGTATATTAAGTGAGATTATTAGTTTTGTGGTTAAAAACGGATTAAATGTGTTCGGAAATGATTTTCGTGTGGTAAATATTGATTTGAATGGTGTTTGATTTATTGTGTTTGGTTCTCGGGTTTGTGTTTGGATTTAACGACACACCCCTAGGGCGTGTGCTCATTTGGTTTTGGTCCCAGATCGATTTGGAGTCGCTCATTCATTTGGTTTAGTCACAGTTGGTATCTAGATTTGGTTTGGTATTTGATTTTGGATTTGCTTATTTTGAACCCTTTTCGGCTTATTTGTTTAGATTTTGGGTAGCTTATTTGATTTGCAACTCATTTTCTTGAGGGTGTTGTCTCGGATCTAAAAACAGAAAATTGCTTTTGGTTATGTTGCTTATATTTATTTTATGTGGTTGTACTCAGTCTCAAGAAATAACCCGCTTAGGGTGTGGTTTTGGTTGTGAGTCTCGGCGCAATAACACCCAATGGGGATGTTGAGTTTGATTAAACCTACATAGGGTTTGTTTGCGTCTTGTATTCGGATCGATAACATCACCTACAAAGGGTGAGGTTGTTAGTTGGTTTAGATTGCGGAGTGTCAAAAACTGAAATAGGTTGCGTTTGTGTTATCATAAATGGGCTTCCAAGCCCACTGAAATTAACGGTCGCGTTTGGTTTCGAATGGGCTCACGAGCCCATAACTAATATAAAAAGTGGGTTTGGTTATAAATTTTTTGTAATATGTATTATTAGTTTTGTCAAAGTATATTTAGCTCACTAACGCGTTTGATTTGTTTTGGCAATCATTGGTACGTTTCGATAAATGCTGGAATGCGAATTTGGAATTAATACTTGGTTTTGGACTCGGATATACTTAACGGATTTTATTATCGGATTGAGACTTGGATCACTTGGACTAGTATCATATTGATTTATTTGGACATTCTGGACTTATTGGACTGGGAACAAATACAATATATTAGACTCACGATGACTTTAATATATTTGAGTCGTAACGGACATACAATAAGGAAACAATGTTTAATAATCAACGAATACTCCTTATTAGTTTTCTATTAAATCATCGAGAAATATTGTTTTGAGAAAATTTACAATAACTGAAACTAATAGTTTATGAAATTGTAAAGGTTATGCTTATTAAAAAATAATAATAATAATTTGAGTTTTCTTATAAAACTTAAATTAAATGTCCCAACTTAATGAATGTTTTCCAAACTTTTGGGGATTATGGGAAAAGATACCGAAACTGACCAATTGACCTACTTGTGTAAATATAATTATTTGTCTTTTCTTGTTGGCTTGAGTTTCTGTCAGTATTTTTCCCGAATGTGTCGTTGTATTTTTCTCTTTGGCGTGAGTTGTGTTTTGAGTCTATGTTTTCTTACCACACCACACGAAACGTTGATATTAAACTTTCTATAAAGAATGATAAGAATAATCCACGAAAACTACGACACGTTGTCTTTTATAAATTTTATTATTGTGCGAGACGTAATTTGAGATAACCGTATAGGTATTAGGTTGTGCCGATCCCATACCGTTATGCCTTGTCTCCTGGATACCGTTGTGATTAGCTCTAGATGCCAGTTGTGTCAGTTGTGATGTTTGCATTGCTGTGGCTAAGGTGAGTTCATGTTCCCTACTTTTACTGGTTTTATAACTATTTTAGGGGAGAATACACACTTATTTTTTTTATAACTAAACTCAACGCTTGTTCAATGGGATACGTGAATTATTTACTCAAGACTTGACTGTTTGGTTGCAATATTTGATTTGGTTATTTGAATGTGTTAAGTGATTATCTGTTGCTTATGTGATTATTTCCTCATGTACCTGATATGTTTTGGGGTAAGATATATGTGAAACCTGTTTGTTGATTTGACCTGAAATTGTGTTTGTGGTTATGTAACTGTTACGCGAGCTAGCTAAGGTTATTTGTCGTATGAGCTGCATCTGTGCGGGATTATTGTTATATGAGCTGCATCTGTGCGGGATTGTTATTATATGAGCTGCATCTGTGCGGGTATTACTATATGGTGCACCTATAGCGGATTATTGTTATGATATGAGGCACTCCTTGAGTGCGGCTCATGACTTGGTATATGTGACTTAGCCAGCGTAACAGATAAATTTGCGTGACACTACATGAGACACTCCTTGAATGCGGCTCATGACTTGGTATATGTGACTTAGCCAGTGTAACAGATAGGGTAACTAGGTATTCAAGTCCTAGGGTGAACTCAGTAAAACCTCCTACTCACCCAACAAATACTAGAATGATACCTAGATCAGTTCTTTTAAGGTCTGGACCAAGAGCAGTTCATACTGCTAGACCAAAAATTCATAATACCAGACCTAATAAGACTCTTTATCCAAGACCAACAGTTCAAGGTGCAAAAACTCTTTTTAAATCAGCACCAACAACTGTTAAAAGGCCCTTTAACAATATAGCAGTTGTAAACAAACAAGTTTGGAAACCTAAGGTTGCAACTGCAAACTCATCAGTTAATACTGTTAGGAAAGCAGTTAATACTGGCAGTTTTAAAAACACTGCTAAGGGAAATTTGGGAAGTGGTATTAATGCATCTGCATCATGGGTTTGGAGACCACTTCAATCTAATGGTACTCCAACTGTTCTAAAAAGATTTAATTATATTGATGCAAGAGGCAAGCCTAAGTCTGTTATGGCTTGGGTGCCACAAGGAAATTAATTTTTCTTTTTATGTGCATTGTTAGTCATATGCTTGTTATGTTGTGAGACAAGTGCTTTGCACTTTGTTTCCTTGTTTGTGGACTAACAATTGCAGGAATGGATGATAAGCACCAAGGAATTACAAGTGCTTTATGTTTTGGACTGAATGGTGATTTGGAGCTCAGTGTGTGATCTTTCCACACCACAAATGGTAATTGGTTCACCATGTCTAACCCACATAAGAACCAACTAGTCCAGAGCAAACGGTCCGTTAATGGTTGACAATTTACCAAAAATTGTATGGTTATCAACTCACCATATCTAACTGTGAAGAGTTGGCTAGTCCAAAGCAAACGGCTATTGGTAAAGACATATCAAATCCGTTGATAGCTGATAGTTTGCTAAAAACTATATGTGCATAAAAACTGTTTTTCAAAACCATATAAGTTAATACTGTTCTTTGAAAATATTGATAATGGTTTGTACTGCTAGTGTAAACTTTGTGCTGCTAGTGCAAAGTTTCTACTGCTGAACTAGCCGTTGTGACTGTTGTGTCAGTAATTAATTTTGGAGTAAAAACTAGCCGTTGGAGGTTTGTTGCGATTTTTACTGATTGATTTACGGTTTTTGAGGGATCCTCATCTAGATATTTTAACTTTTATTCTATTATAATATTATCCTAAAATAAAATTTAATTTATTCTTTAAGTCGGTCAATTGAAACCCTTATTCTCTCTCAATAAAATCTCAATTTAACTTTTATCTTCTACTTTCTAACCAAAATTATCACTATTCACCACAGTCAAATCAATAATTACTGAGAACTTATGGCTAATTTGGATTTCGTTAAGACGCACAACCAGGTGGCTTTTCTAGAGAAAACAGAGGAAGGAGATGGACCAAAATTTTATGAGATAGTGGATTTTCTCAACCACTCTCACATAAGGTATGCTTTAACTGTCTCTCCTACTCTATATGTCTCTCACATCACACAGTTCTGGCAGAGTTCAACTGTCTTGATTAGTGAAGATGGAGACTTAGAAATCCATTCTAAAGTGGCTGGCATATCTTTTGTTCTTACCGAATCTACACTTAGAAGACATCTTAAGTTGGAAGATTCAGATGGTATTAACACAATGCTAAACACTGAAATTTTTGAAGAACTTTCAAAAATGGGGTATGATACATCCTCTCAACAACTTACTTTTCAAAAAGGATGTTTCTCCCCACAATGGAGATTTTTGATACATACTCTCTTACATTGTTTAAGCCCCAAAAAGACAGCATGGGAGCAATTCAGTAGCAATATTGCTATTGCTCTCATATGTCTATCAACAACCAAGGTTTTTATTTTTTCAAAGTTCATATTTGAGAATATGGTTGCAAATGTAAACAGCAAAACAAAGTTTCTTATGTACCCAAGATTTATTCAAACCTTTCTGAATAAGAAAAAGAATTTGCTTAAGACACACAAAGAAACTTTTCCTACTCCTAGCCTGCAATCTAAAGTTTTTCAAAACATGGCTATGGCTAGTAGACTTTTCAAAGGGGTAGACATACCTTTGTTTCCTGAAATGCTTCAAGTTGAATTGGGTGAAGGTTCAGTCAACCCAACTGATCCCCATCACACACCCAATCAAAATCCTGAAAATACCCAAACACCCCCAATTATCACCACATATAGGAGAAGGACCACACCTAGTCTAACTAGAGTGGCAACTGGATCCTTGCCCCATGATTCACCTCTCCTAGCAGGTAACACAGCTAGAAGTGATGAGGGTAGTTCTGGACAAAATGAATTGATGGCTTTATGTACCAAGTTAGCTGCCCAGGTAGAATCTTTGGAGAAGGAGCTTAAAAGTCACAAAGAAAATTTTGCCAAAGTCTACACAAAGTTGACTCTAAGGGTGAAGAAGCTGGAAAACCATCTCAAGAGGAAAAGGGCTAGAGCTATACTGGATGAAGATTCCTCAGATGATGATTATTCAGATGGTTCAGATGATGATGATGGTGGTGATTCTCCCAAACAAGGGAGGAAATCAGATAAAGACAAGGAAGAAAAGGGGGAGAGATCAGAAACTCAGGGGAGGCATGATGAAAGTACTAGTGGATTGTTTGATGAAGGTCATGGTAAAGCTGCAGATATGGATGTTGAATATCAGGCACAAGACACTGCTGAGAATGAAGAAACAGTTAAAACGGCTGAGACAATTAAAGAAACCGTACAAACTGCTAGTTCACATCCAGATACTGCTGAGGCAGAGTATGAAAGAAAGAGAAAAGCAAAGGGAAAGAAACAAATGACTCCTGAAGAAGCTGAACAAGAAGCTGAGAAACAGAAGAAACTGAAGCCAAAAACTCAAGCACAGATTGAATATGATGCAGAAGTTGCAAGAAAACTTCAAGAAAAGGATCAAGCAGATGAACAACTCAGATAAATCTTGATGCAGAGTTATCTAAGAAGATGGCTCAGGATGATTTTGATGATGTAATTGAGTTTATGGAGAAAACAAAATTAGAAAAGGTAGCTTCCAATGCTGAAGTTGATCAAGAATAATTTGATGAACAACTACAATATTTGTTAGAAGCAGACTTAATTGTGAGAGCTCAAGCAGTGCTTATTCTTAAAGATAAGGACTTAAGTGAAGAAGAGAAGTCAGAAAAGCTCAAAAGTTTTATTCTATCTAAGAACAGAGAAGTAGCTTGGAATGATCTTATGCAGAAGATTAGAGATAGGCAAAAAGAAGGATACAAGACAAAGATGCCTACAAAGAAAGAACATATCAGTTTTATGAAGAGTTACTTGAAGAATCAAGCAAATTGGAAGATGAGTTATTTTAAAGGAAGATCAGATGCTGAAATTGAAAAGGCTTATTATGAAGCTTATGCAAGATTGAATACACCAATTGAAAGGGATACCACAAAAGGAAGGAAAAGAGATGCAAAGTTGCTAGAATCTGATGCAGCAAAGAAACAAAAGAAGGAAGTTGAAGGATTGACTGATGAACAACTCAAGAGTATGATGGTGATAGTCCCTGAATCCACAAACATCAAGCCTTTGCAAGCAAAACATCCCATCATTGGCTGGGAAGTATTCACAGAAGGTAGAATGAAAGGGTGGAGGATTATGAGACTTGGTGGAATTACTGAAAGATACAAGCTGTTTGAAGATTTACTCAGAGGTTTTGACAGGGAAGATCTTAATCAGATGTGGAAATTAGTACAAGAAAAATTCAGAATTGAAGATCCACTTGAAGACAAAGACAAAGAACTATGGGTTCAATTGAAGAGGATTTATGAACCTGATGGTGGAGAATCAATGTGGAGGTTTCAAGCACAAGTTACTTGGAAATTATTTGAGACATGTGGAGTGCATAGAGTTTCTACCAAGGATGGAATAGAAATTTATATGTTGGTGGAAAAAGAATATCCACTCAGATCAGTTGTTTTAACAGCTATGCTATCAGTCACACTCAAGGTTGAAGGAGATTCTGAAATGGCAGATATGTTAGTAACAAAGATATTCAACCTTGCAGAGAAAATAAAAGCCAGAAGCAAGAGACTGATATAATAGATGTTTGGAAGAATCCCCGCATCATGAAGATTGTAACACCCCTAAAGGTTGGTGAGTTCATAGAGTTTGTAAGTAAAAACTGTTGATTTCCAAAATCAAAGAGTTTGTGAGTCCATAGCAGTTGTAAATAAATAGTTGATTATCGAAGTCAAAGGGTGAGTAATACTATAGTATTTATAGTTAAACCAGTTGATTGTCAAAAATCAAAGTGTGAGTGAATCCATAGAGTTTGCATAAAATCAATTGATTATCAATATTTCCAAGTTTAGGTAATAATTGTAATAAATACAATTATTAATAAAATAAGCGATGGGTTACGATATTATACACCCATAGTTGGTTTGTTATAGAGTAAGTGGTGAGTTAAGTTGTTATACACCCATAGTTGGTTTGGTTTCCCTAAATGGGTCAACACAAAATAGTTATTGTTTGCCAAGTAGTGATTTTCTTCTATATAGTAAATACAAGTTCAAGTTTGATAAAATAATGGCAATACTGTATCATGACTACAGTATCGTTCTATTGCCCTAAGCCTCATGACACTCAACGTTTAACAGGCATAAAAAATGATGTAAAGTAAATAGGCCCTCGGGATAGGTATTTGCCAATAACCTATAAGTTTGTTTAAATAAAGTGCGCTTGGGTGGCTCATCCTAGCATACCCAAACGGGGATTTTCAGTCCCAAATAGATCTATTCACAATTATTTACGTTCACTCGCAAGTGATTAAGGTTCATGATATGAGGGACTTCGAACATGGCAATAAAGGTAAACTTAGGCAATAGTTAATCAGGTATAGCATACAGTTGAAAATCACTTGTGATCATGTTTATAATAGGTATCTCTCCATGAGATATAAAAATGTATAAATGTGAATTCATAAGTTCATAGTAATTCGCAAAAGTTTATAGTGTTCTTGTAAATAAAAGTAAGCGTTACGTTTCAATAACAAGTAGAGTGGTTTATCAACTGAGTATAATGTTAAAGGTAATCTAGTAAAGTTTATATGAAATACAAGCATGTATTTCCACCATAAGTAATTCAAAATTGGTAAAAGAGTGGTCTATGGAACTCACAGTAACATATATATAGATAAGAGTACTTGTAAAAGTATAAAGCATGTATCTCCCCAAAGCATTTATAAAACAATTATCACGAGTAAAAGTGGGGCGATAACTCACAGTAGTATGTAAAGTGCTTGTTAAAGTAAGAGCAAGTAGTTTAAGCATGTATCTCCCCCAAAAGTAGTTCAAAACGTTTAAAAATAGGGGCTATGAAACTCACGGTAATCCGTGAAAGTTTCTAAAGTACTTGTATAAGTAAATGAATATAGTTTGAGCATGTATCTCCTCCAAAAGTAGTTCAAAAGGTATAAAAAGTAGGGGCTATGAACTCACCAACCTTTGTGTTGACGCTTTTAGCATGTATTTATCTCAGGTCCATAATGAGCAGGGATGGCACGGAGGAGCACGGATACTATGAAGGCTATAAATTTTATTATCATTCGAAAACCTATTTAATAAACTTTGAAACCACTGGGACATTATTTTGTAAACTCTGATATTCGAATGATAAATCTTTTAAAACGACTAAATTAGTGATCGTTTTCTACTATTTAACTGTTGTGCCATGAAGTAACACCCAATTTAAATTCCGCTGCGTATCACAAAATTGGGGGTGTTACAGATTGGTATCAGAGCTACAGTTATAGAGAAACGGGTCTAAATGAGGTCCGAACTATAACTACTTTTTACAAAAAAACGTTTTATAGCCTTACGCTCTCCGTGCTTTCCATCCGCCAGACGCTTATGTGACTTCTAGATACTTTTGCTACACCAACACTCTAATATATTGATATATATACTCACCAACTATTTCGAGTACCGTACCAACCATCCTTAATTATCTTACCTCATATCTTTATAAATGCGTGTGAAATACTTTTACCGTAGTCCTGGAAAATCCGCGCACGGATTATTTTGTGATTAGTATGAGTGTTAAATCAGAAATTCTTAAGTAGGATGGTTTACAATGTCTTTATTTGAATGATTGGGATGCCATTTATTTAAATAAAGAAATTGTAAAGCGCCGAACCATAAGTTTATATTTCCTTATTTACATTGTTTGGGACGCCTCTCTATGTAAATAACGAACTATAAATAAGTGGGCTTATTTGTATCTGTAATGACACGAGTATGAAACCGATAATCACAAAAATTCATCAAACACACAACATAACTCTCGTTAGAAACCATAAATATTGATACATAATGATATGATTAGCATTGGTAATGCTAACATTACAAATATCACTATGAAAGGCATCACATCACCAATCGGTTGACCCGCTATGCCAATGAAAAACACCACTACACCAGCAAGAGCAAGAACCACGACTGGGTGCAACACCTTGAATATCCTGTACGACAAGAATACACAAGTATTAACGCAATAAAACATTAATACATAGTGTTATTATACGGGTTCAAAGCAACACTCCTATCGAAATACTATCACTTACCCCCATATTTCATCTGCGCTGACGGCCAAAGCCACGAGTGCTATGAGAAGCGCTATGACCTCGGCCAAGGACTCCAGATCTTCTTGTGGGACGTAAGCCAAGAAGATGGCTGCAGCAGTATACAAAATTACGAGAATGGTGTATGTGTAAGACATTTCGAGAGTTTGGGAGGAGAGGAATTGTGTGGAGTGAGGAGTGAAAGCTGGCGTATATATAGGAGGAATAGTCGGTAGGCTACTATCCTAGCCAATTGCGTTTGCTATTCCTCCCACAAGGACAAACAAGATTTCTCATCCCCTAAAGCTGGGATTCAGCAACCTTCTCTACATACACCGAATCCTCATCCGAATATCTCTATGTAAGAATCTGTTATCAACAAAACTCTTTTGTTTAACGGGCAGGTTACCCGCACAGATTCTTGTAATTGGAATCCATGTGAAATTTCAAACCATAAAGGAATAACAATAGTCATTCCAAAAGAAATTTTTCCAAGTTGTGTTAACTGTGGAAATAGTAAATTTCACATGAGATTACAATGGTTCCATCCACTATTAAGACATTATGAACTACACAATGGTCCTAATTATTCCTCTAACGTTGTGAATTTCACGATGCTCCCTTTAACTCCCAGACATTGTATGTGATTACAATGGTCTCAAAATTATTTCGTAACCTTATGTCTTACCACTTTGAATTTATCACAAAACTCTAATGGTCTCTATTTCCTTAGCAGACACTGTGAGTAAATACAGTAGCCTCTACTTTTCTTGGACACTGTAAGTGATACAGTGGTCCCTATATTTCAACCTCAGGCCCTATAAATCCTACAGTAATCGCAATTACATTTCAAACACTGTAAATAAAACAATGGGCGCATTTATTTCTAAAACATGGTTACTAATCTAAATGTCGTAACGTGTTCTCACATTCATAATGTCATCCTCATTTGTACAAATCTTGATTTTCTAAACCAAGTACCATCTATAACTTTATGTAGCATGTGATAATAAAACGCGTGTTGTTAAATATTATAGACTCACGAAAGCCAAACCAAACACACCCTTGAAACATTAGTTATCGACCCATTGCTAACAGCAACCCAACGCACCCTTGTTTATCATTGGGCCTTTATCATAAAAACTCGAGCTCAACTCTATTTAAGCCCAAAAACTTAAGCTTTATTTCAAATCTAACCGGCTCATGCCCGTTTACTTTGGGTCATTTTCTGTGAAATTCTCTTAACAATCCGTCAATATTTTTACACGTCTCGATTGAACCCTTACCAAAGAATCATGTGTAACAAATCTTTTCCAATTACTCGATCATGAGATGGCCAAGTTATCGTCAAAACTTAGCCCAACTGTCATGTTCACAAATTGCCTCAACTAGGCCAAAAACCATATTCTGCCTAAGTACCTTGTACATTTCGAGCTCCAAACAACCTCAGCAAACTCAAACGAACCCCCACCTAGTTATTTGATCATGTTTCATGCTGTTGGACCCTTTGTGGACTCAACTACAACCAAAACAAACCAACTTTTGTGTTTCTTTTTCTTTTGTCCCCAACAACAGTTAACAACCCCAAGGAACAAATTGATTTTGAGCTACAACACATTTCATCTTATGACATATTGATTTCCCCTCCTAACTCCCATACCTATCTAACCACTTGAACATTTTGTACGATAGATACAAACAAATTATTAACGTAAGACACGGTTTTATATATAAAGCAACCAAATTTTATTTCACATTCGTAAAAAAAAAAAAAAAAAAAAAATTATGTATATTTTTTTTACTCAGAAGCAAACTGATTCATCATCTACAAAAAAACTTGGAACCGATTCTGTGTTGTCACTTAAAACTTTATTTAACAAGTTTTTCTTTACAAAAGCTGAAGTTCAACAACTTTCTCTACATTCATCAAGTTCTCATCCGAAACCCTCATTGTTAAAAATCTATTACTTACAAACTCTTTGTTTGACGGGTAGGTTACCCCCATAAATTTTTGATTTTCAAAATTATGAACCATGTCATTTTCCAATATGTTAGAAAAACAATCTTCATTCAAAATGAAAGCATTCCTTAAGTCAAGTTGACCAAGGGAAATAGAAATCTTCACATGAACAACAGTAAATTCATTTCTTTCAAAATTTATAGGGCTCCAACACTTGAATTCCCTTTGGGAGTGCTTACATTTTTTTTCCAACACCTCGTATAGAGTGTTGCTCAACAGATGATTTCATAACAACTTATCCTGCGGGAATCTTCATTCCAATGACTTCCACTTATTGCAAAACAACCCTGACAACTACCTTAGCCTGGAATCCCGGGACGGGATTCAGTTTAACGGGTAGGTACTGTAATATCCCGTAAAATTTACCACCTAATTATAAATGATTAACGAGAGTAATCTATCGTCACGATTTAATTAACCATTTTTACGGGCTAAATTTTTGCTTTTATTCAACTATGTTAATCTAAATGTCGTAACACGTTCGCACATTCTTTATGTCACCCTCATTTGTGCGAACCTTGATAGTCTAGTAATCGCGAATTAAATTAAAACGTTTAACATTTAACGTTGTACGTTTCGTCATATAACCAAACTCGTTCAAATGATTTTTCGAACTTACGAAAATCACCCTAATCACTCACAAATGACATTGGACCACGACCCAATGCCCTCAGCAACCCAACGAACCCACATTTCACATTGGGCCTGAAACGCAAGTTTAGCCCAACAAACCAAAGCCCAAATTATATATAAATTTTCGTTTTGGCTACCTCAAGGACCGATCACTTTGGCCAATTTACGAGCAATCTAGCTTAACAACCATATGTTTATTTTGCACGACTCAATTCTCAACCCAGCTGAGAATCGAGTGTGACAAACCATATTTCAAAATTCGATCATTTACCTAGCTAAAATCCATCCAAGCTTAGCCAATAACCACGAGTTGATATTTGTTCAACTTAACTCAAAAATCACATTTTGCCTAGAAAATTTCTTCGTTCAATCTACAAACGACTCCACTCGAGCCACAAACAATCCTGGATACGTTTTATATATTGCCTCGACCCTTAAGAATCACAATCGAGTCACACTTGGTCTTGGTCACCTTCCTACATTCGCTTAAACCTTGGAGTACACCAACGAGCCACAAAAACCAACATTAAAATGCAATTGTCTCCTTGCTTTTGATCTATATGCGTCGGCTGACAAAACCACAAGAACCATCATTGCCACTCTTGCAATGACTTACTGCCACACTCTATCATGATGAGAAATTATCACTATCACGTCTTGAAATATTGTTGACCTTTGAATACACCAAACAAGGCCAAGACAAAACCCCATGATTTCATTTTGTTTCTTTCCTCTTGGGTCGAACTAATACAAGGACGATTCACGCTACTTACTCATTATTTCATTTCTATAATATTGCATGTGCTAAATCTAAATCTCACTATAAATGCATACATGCATTCTCACTGTGATCTCACGTATACACTTTAACACATTTACACTAAATACTTTGAAGACTCCTCTTTGTTCCATTGCTACTGTCGAGGCATCCTAAGGAAAATCACAAGAGTTGGCTAGTTTATACAAGTCCACAACAAGCCTTATTCAAGCTCTATTATATCCAAGTGAACCACCAAACGAGCCAACTAAAATCAACACAAAAACTCTTTTGTCTTCTTCCCTTTGATTGTGAGCGCCGGCCAAACACATCAAGAACCACCATCATTAAACTTTCTTACACACTCAACCTTACTTACACACTCAATTCCTCATACCTCACGCCACAACAAAACAAATACTTGAGCACATGAACTAACTCCAAATGAAACCCACTTGCAACTTGTATTTCTCTTTTCTCTTTGGTCTATATATACGTATACCAGAAAGAGCTCACACACACACTTCACATTCATCCCATGCAATCAAACTCAAAGCTCTGAGAAGCTAAAGTTATCAAGAGTCTCACTTTGGAGATTATCAGGTTCACAGTTGGAAGCTCACTCGAATATATTGCAACATCTCAAATTATTTTGGAACCGGGTTTGTGTCGAGCAAGTTCTTGTGTTTTCTGCTTATATCCCTACGTACCACAGTTCACTTTCAAGTCCTTGTAAGTCCCTTAAACTCAGTTTCAATTCATTTCAACTCATATCTCAATATAACCTAATTCGTGTATATGTGTTTGAACGTATAAATCTATTGATTTATTTTTACGTACAAACTTGAGTTCTTAGGTTCAAACCACGATTCACATGATTATCTAGCCTCTAAAGATCATGTATAAACTCACACGACTCACTCATGCAACCATTTATTTCAAAAACGAAATCATTTTTGAAATGACCTTGAACACGTAAAACTCAAACTGAAAACACTTAGAAAAATTTCTAAGTGTTTTGAATATGAAAATCACCCCAAACAGCCCACTTGGAGGTTGTATATTTTCGAATATGTACACATGACACACATATATTTTTGGCTATCTCGAATCACAACATGGCTAACTTCATTTTTCATATTCAACACTTTTCATGAAAAGCTATCTAAAGCTCTTAAAAACACTCAATCTGATCGCTACTTAAACTGGTTAAAAGACTTAGATAAATTTAAATTTTCCGTTTTTCAAAACATGCGACCAGGCCAATTCAAGGCCTGATAATTTCGAATTCATGTACACAATCCATAAATATTTATACACCATCTGATTAACCACCTAGAACACTAAACTTTTCATGTCTTAACCACTCAAAAATAAGTTCAACCCGTCACTTAAATTGACCCATTTTTAATTGACCAAATCGCAACTCTTCACTAAAACTATTTTGGAAAAACTAATATTATTCGGACTGGGCTTAGCTAAAGCCCAATAAGAACTGGCGTTAGACCAGCCCACTGGAACCATACTAAACCTTTTTAGAATCACAAAAATGACCCAAGTTCAGGCCCAAAAGTATTTTCATGCCCTCGCCTACAAATTTCTTAACGAGCTTTATTTTAACTCGTTAAAGGCCCAATAACTCAACAATAAACATTCTGGTCAAACTAGCTGTTGACTTAAGCTTGAATAAGCTAAAATAAGCTTCTGAAATTTTTGTAAAATTTTTCCACAAGTTTTTATGCAAAAAGGACTAACTTTGCAAACTAGTTTCACTTTGAGGGGCCAAAACTGCCAACCTTGTAAAAACAGGTTCTGAAATAGTAAAAACAGTATCTTTGGGATAGAAAATGACTTTATAATAACGTATAAACTCAGATTGGCAATTGGGTAAATTTTGGGTTGAAAATGTAACTTTTATAAACCAAGGACTAACGGTACAACGCAAACACCGTTAGGGTGTGAAATGTAAAAACAATGAAAGTTTAAGGGGTATACGAAAACCTTAACACAACTAATTTTCAATTCATATTTTACACAACCCACCCTCACATCATGTATTTTTCCACTTCGAACACAAATATTTAACGATACGTTATATTTATATATAACGATTTCTAAACGATTCCTAACGATTCGATTCAACCACTTCAAGTAAACGACTATTATGATTTCTGAATCATAAAATAATATTATTGATAATATTATTTTTGAACTTTAAACATTTTAAGCATATCACGCACACATCACCGATCAAATCGTCATACGATTCCTCATATCACATTCGTTATTCATGCTAAGTCGAATACTCAAACGTTATCATTATCCAGGTTGTGTGTGAAACTGTTCTGAATTCTTTATCCAACCAACAACTCAACTCAATCGTTGACAACTCAACATAGCCCCTACTTTTTATACGTTTTGAACTACTTTTGGGGGAGATACATGCTCAAACTATATTCATTTACTTATACAAGTACTTTAGAAACTTTCACGGATTACCGTGAGTTTCATAGCCCCTATGTTAGTAAAGAGTTGACTAGCCTACAAGATAATGGCTTGTAGTAAAGGCTGTGGAAAACCATTGTATGGTAATTAGTTCACCATGGTAATGATTGTACTAAAAGAACTAGCTAGTCCAAAAGCAAACGGCTATTTGGTAAAGACTACTCAAATCCATTGATAGCTGATGATTTGCTAAAAATCATATGGTTATCAATGTACCATGGTTCTTAAACCTAAACATTGGCTACTCCAGAGTTAATGGCTTTGGTAAAGAGACATCAAAATCCATTAAGTTTTCAATGATTCACCTCTCACAGGAGTTAACACACCTGGAAGTGATGAGAATAGTATGAAACTTTTAAGATCTGATGTACCTATTGCCAATATGATGCTGAGTTGCTGAAAAGATGAGTTGCTGAAAAGAATTGTTGCTGATAAAGATTGCAGATACTGATTACATTGATGATAACAAAACAACAACGAGACAGACTTCAAAATTACAACCTTTCCTTGAAGATAAAGATGATTGATATTCAGAGATTACAAAGGAACTTGAAATCAAGCAAGTGGAATTCAAGTTAGGGGAGGATTGTTGGGCTATAAAATCAAAGTACTGCTGAAAGATACAAGTCAAAGTACTGCTGCTCGTTGATAAAAGTCAAAGTACTGCAAAAGTTAAAGGACTGTTATGCAAATACGTTTAAGGACTAATGTGTAATTCTAGAATGTTCATAGAGTTATTATTAGATTAGATTTAGAATTGCTTGTCGTTCAAGTATTGTAAACCGACTAGGGTTTTCCTTGTGCCTATAAAAGGACCCCTAGGTTGGCATTAGAGATACGAGATATACGATTATTAGAAGCTTAATTTAGAGTATTAGAGAAGTACGATATTAGTGATTAGAGTTTGTTTAGTGAATCTGTGTAAAGAGCAGGTTCAAGGTTTTAATAATATTCAAAGTTGTTTATTAATTCTTCTTAGCTTTGTTGAAGTAGATTCCGCATACTTAGCAAAGTATATCAGCGTTTCACCATTAACAGTTTTGGATTTATCCAAGGTTGTTAAACCGTAGACAAGCTACAAGTTAGTTTGGTCAGAGTATATCGATCCAACAAGTGGTATCAGAGCTTGTGTGGAGACTCTGATTAAGAAGAAACCCTTAAAACCGATTTAACAACAAACCCTAAACAATGACGACAGAAGTTGCACCAATCCCATCCATCACCTCACTCAGAATTCCTATCATCAAGAAGGGAGAATATGATCTCTGGAGCATGAAGATGAGGCAGTACCTTGCTATTACAGACCATGCTCTATGGGATGTGATTGTCAATGGTAATGTTATTCTTGAAGAACCTGTAGCAGTTGAAGGACAACCTAAACCACCTCAACCAACCTTGCCAGCAGCTACAAAGAGAAATCAAGATAAGGCTCTCAACATACTGTTGTCTGTTATTCTTGATGGTCACCTGCTAAAGTTTCATGATGCTAAGGATGCAAAGCAATTGTGGGCTGCGATCAAGACAAGATTTGGAGGTAATGATGCTTCCAAGAAGATGCATAGAAACTTATTGAAGCAACAGTTTGAAACTTTCACTGTTGGTGAAAGAGAAGGTCTTGATGCTGCCTATGACAGATTCCAAAATCTACTTAGTATGTTAGAACTGTATGGAGCAGAGGTATCTGTTGAAGATGCAAACTTGAAGTTCTTAAGGAGTTTGCCATCTGTCTGGCATGTGGTTGCTACTATGATTAGAGGACAACCTGGATTGGAATCTATGGACTTTGATGATCTCTACAACAATTTGAAGGTGTACGAGCAAGAGATGAATGGTCAAAGTTCTCAGAAAACTCACAACATAGCTTTTGTGTCTTCTGAAAACAGAAGCAGTACTTCTACTAAAAGTATTGCTTATCCTTCTCAAAGTACTGTTGGTGATACACAGCAT
Organism: Artemisia tridentata subsp. tridentata; assembly: GCA_021014915.2. Taxonomy (NCBI): domain Eukaryota; kingdom Viridiplantae; phylum Streptophyta; class Magnoliopsida; order Asterales; family Asteraceae; genus Artemisia; species Artemisia tridentata. The sequence goes on from CP139509.1 coordinate 76,729,853, forward strand.
GTTTGCACAACCACTACTATCCCCAACCCATCACCAACCAACAACACCAACTCTGATGATGTTGTTTGTTCCTTTTTTGCTCAACAAGCCACTTTACCTGTTACCTATCAAGAAGACTTGTTGCAGATTGAAGAAGATGCTTTAGAGGAGATTGACATAAGATGGCAAGTTGCCATGATCACTGCAAGGATCAAGAAGTTCATGAACAAGACAGGAAGGGGAATTGATTTCAAAGCCAAACAGGGTATCACTTTTGACAAATCCAAGATTGAATGTTTCAATTGTCAAAAGCTTGGGCACTTTGCAAGGGAATGCAAGTTTGCAAAATATCAAGCAAACAGAATGATTGAACAACCCAAGGTTGAAAGAAAAGAGGTTCCTGTTACTGAAACAAAACCAAAAGCTTTGGTGGCTCAAGAAAACCTAGCAGAGATTGACTGGAGTATTGAATTTGATGATGAACCTGTAACCTATTCTATGGTTGCAATGGAAGAGTTTGATTGGAGCACAGCTTTTGATGAGGAACCAGGATATGCTGCTTTGGAATCTAGAGATGGTCTTGGAAGCTTTGATTGGAGCATGGAGGATGAAGATGAATCTGTTCAGATTGCCATGGTAGCTACATCACCAAGTTCATCCAATGTCTCTAAGGTATGCTCTAAGTGTAATGATATGTATCAAAAGTTGCTTAAAGAATATGTGACTGAAAGAGATAATTGTAGAACAGCTAGGTCTGAGGTAGCTGGTTATCAATTAACTTTAGAGTCAATGGAAGCCAAAATATTAACACATGAAAATAATGAAATGGCTTGGGCAGAAAAATATGAGCAACAAGATTATCAATTAAAATTAAGTGAATGGAAGTTAGGATGTAAGGTGTCTGAATTAGAAAAGATTACTAAGGAAAGAGATGTTTTGTTAGAAAAACTTAGTAGTATTAAACAGGTTGGTCTATCACATGTTCAATTTGTTGAAAAACAAAGAAGAATAAACAGTAGAGCTGGACTAGGTTATGGTGAGGATAGTAGTTCAGATGAGACCCCACCTAGTGATAAGGAAGAGACTCCACCTAGTGATAAGGAAGAGATCTCACATAGTGAAGATGAACTTACTAGGTCAGAAGAAAACACATCTAGGAATGAGGAACCAATTAGTGAATCACCTCCTGAGTTTAAGAAAGATAAGGAGTACCACTCAGTTCCTCCACCCACTGGTAGGTTTCAACCACTTAGGACAGATGTTTCTCGTTATGGTGTAGACAACCTAGAGTTTAGGAAGAAGTTTACTGGTCAATCTAGTTCTGACAAACCTAAGGATGATTTTCAAAGGGGTAATGATCAAAAGTTTCCTACAGTCTTTCAAAAACAAGCAGTACCTCCAAAATCTTTTCAAAGTACTGATAGACATTCAGCAGTACCTCCAAGAGAAACTTTTCAAAATACTGCTCACTATAGGAAACCTTTTAATCATAGAAGAGGATTTGGGAATATGGAGCGAAAATTATGTTATGTATGCTATAGTCCTGATCATTTGATTAAGCACTGTGACTTTCACTCAGAATATTTAAGTCAGTTCCCAAAGAATAGACCTGCCAACCATAAGCCAAGGGAGACTAAACCAGTTTGGAATCACTCAAATAGGGTTAACCATAGTAATTTCTCTAAAGACTATAGGTACCCTCACCAGAAAAGACCTTTTTCCAAACCACCAGTACCTTCACAACCTGGTACGTCTCAAGAAGTACCTTCTAAAAGTACTTCTAAGTTTTCACCCAATCATGGTACTGCTAACACTTTTTCACATAGAAGACCTAAGAGATTCCATTCATATAAATCTAAGAGGTCTTACACCTCAAGCAGAGTACCTAGATCAGAGAAACCTAAAGTCAAACGAAATTGGGTTAAGAAAGAAAGTACTGATGGGGAACAAGCAGTACTTTCAATAGATAAGGGTGAAACAGGGAGTGTTGTTGATAAGACAACACAGGACATGGGACCAAAGAAAATAATCATTGACCATGCCTTCAAAACCAGTGGAGATTACATACTGAAGGAATTCAAGTATGTCACTCCACAAGGGGAACACAAGTCAGTAATGGCTTGGGTTCCTAAAATAAACTAACCCTTTTCTTTTCCTGTGCAGGGCAACTCAGAGGAGGAGCTTAAAGATCATATTATTGTTGATAGTGGTTGCTCTGGCAGTATGACAGGGGACAAGGAGATCCTGTCAGATTTTAAGGCATATTATGGAGGAAGAGTTGCATTTGGTAATGATCCTGATGGAGGGAGAATCACTGGCAAAGGAACCATCAAGGCTGGATGTATTGATTTTGAGAATGTTAGATATGTGAAGGAACTCAAGTTCAATCTTTTGTCAGTTTCTCAGATTTGTGACAAGAAGTACCCTATTCTGTTCACTGATACAGAATGTCTTATTCTCTCTCCTGAGTTCAAGTTTGTTGATGATCACTTGGTAACATTGAAAGTACCAAGAACCAATGATGTGTACAGTTTAGACTTAAAGAGTCTCAATTCTGCTGGGAGAGCAACATGTTTAGTAGCCAAGGCATCATTGGAAGAAGCACATCTATGGCACAGAAGACTAGGTCATGTTAATTTCAAGAACATCAACAAGCTGGTGAAAGGCAATTTAGTTAGAGGTTTACCTTCCAAAACATTCAAGACTGATCATTCATGTTTGGCATGCAAGAAGGGTAAACAGCATAAAGCTTCATGTAAGAAGCTTGAGGAAAGAGTTATTAGAGAACCTTTGGAGTTGCTACACATGGATCTGTTTGGACCAGTTTCAGTAGAAATTTTAAATAAGAAGAAGTACTGCTTGGTTGTGACAGATGATTGTAGCAGATTTAGTTGGGTCTTTTTCTTGGGATTCAAAGATGAAACCTTTGATGCTATCCATGACCTGATAGTAGCCCTTGAAAATCAATTGAGACTCAAAGTAAGAGGTATTAGATGTGATAATGGGACAGAATTCAAGAACAAGCATATGGATGAATTCTGAGCCAAGAAAGGGATCAAGAGAGAATTTAGCATTGCTAGAACACCACAGCAGAATGGTGTTGCAGAAAGAAAGAACATGACATTGATAGAAGCAGCTAGAACAATGCTTGCAGATTCCCAATTACCTATTCTCTTTTGTGCTGAAGCTATAAGTACTGCTTGCTATGTATTAAATAGAGTATCAGTGACCAAACCTCAGATGAAGACACCTTATGAGTTACTAATGGGAAAGAAACCAAACATTCGTTTTCTAAAACCTTTTGGCTGTCCTCTGACTATTCTAAATACCATTGATTCTCTGGGAAAATTTGATGGTAAGTCAGATGAAGGTTATCTATTGGGTTACTGTACAAATAGCAAAGGTTTTAGAGTTTATAACAGGAATACCAAAAAGGTTCAAGATTGTCTTCATGTTGAATTTTTGGAAGATAAAGAAACTCAGAAAGGAAAAGGTCCTGATTGGATGTTTGATCTTGATCTCAAGTTCACTCCATCTATGAATTATGTGCCTGTTAGAGAAGAAAATCAAGCTAATCACAAAGAAGATGATTCACAGTACATTGTTCATGGAGTCAATGTTAGACCAGAAGATGTTCCTGATAAAGAACCTGCAGTTATTAATAAGGAACAAAGTACTGCTCAACCAACTGATACAGTATCTGATGAAGATCAAGCCATACAAGATGAACTTAATAGGATGCTTTTTCAAGAAACTATAGCAAAATCCTATGAAGATGAACAAAGGAGGGCTTATGATGCTGCAAAGAAAAAGGGTAAATTCCAAGATACTGCTCACAGTACTTTTGATCAAAGTACCGATGATCCTTTTGACAGTACTTCTGGTGAGATAGAACCATCAAATTGGAACAATAATGATGATTCCAATGTTGATGATGATGATTTGGATAATGCTAACATTCCTGGATTAGAAGACATTGATGATGAGCTCAATCAGGAAGGTATTTTCTCAACTCCAAATGAAGAACCTGATCATACTAATTTGGAATCTGATCTTCCAGTTCCACCAACTCCTACATTGAGAGTTCATAAAGCTCATCCTCAAAGCAATATTATTGGATCACCCTCTTCAGGAGTGGTTACAAGAAACAAAGTTAAAGGTCTCTCTAAGCAACATACTGCTTTACTTAGCTTTGTTTACAAACAAAACTGGCTGAATCACAAGGATCAACAAACATGCCTGTTTGCTTGTTTTCTATCTCAAGATGAACCCAAGAAGGTAGCTCAAGCTTTAAATGATGAAAGTTGGGTTAAAGCTATGCAGGAAGAGCTTCTACAATTCAAACTTCAAGAAGTCTGGGTATTATGTGATCTACCAGATGGCAAAAGAGTCATTGGTACAAGATGGGTTTTCAGAATCAAAAGAGATGAAAGAGGGAATGTTATCAAAAATAAAGCTAGATTGGTTGCACAAGGATATCGCCAAGAAGAAGGAGTGGACTATGATGAAGTTGTTGACATAAATAAATGCCTCAAAACATTATCAATATTTATTCATATCTCTATGTTTTGATGATCACAAAATGTAAACTCATTAAAACATAAACTTATAAATTAAACAAGTACTTAGTTGTAAATATTCACTTCTACAACTAAAATCACTTAAGGTATGAATTAACTAATGCTTAATGCATTTTATGTTCAAAGGAACATTTTCTTAATAACTAGATTTTTTATAAAACATCAAAAACATTTTATATATTTTTGAAAAACATTTTTGGTATTAAATAAAAATGTTTAATCTTTTATAAAAATATGAATTCAAATTTTTAACCAAAATCAGTTAAAATGTTCCAGAAAAACCTTCCCCACAAAAGGACAAAATTGGCCAACGTTCAGTAGGGGCGGCCCCCTTAATTTTGCTAGGCGGCCCACTTAATAATTAAGGGGACTGCCCCCTATTTAAGGGGACCGCCCCCGCTCCAGTAGGCTCCAGCTGTCCAGATTTTTCCCTATAAATACCAGCCTTCCCCTGGATTTTTACTAACCCTTTTGCACTAAAACTTTCTGTTGTAGATCTCATTTCATATCTTAAATAAACCTTTGATCATGTAATCTTAAGCATTGGTTTAAAAGTGATCCAAGCTTCCACCATCCAAGTGCAAAAGAAGAATACTTTTATCAATCAAGATTAGAAGTATTACAACTTAGTATCATTTTGTTACTTAAGTTGTGTGTTTAACAAAGTTTGTAAATCATTCATTCATTTGTATGTAAGGTGTGTGTTGTAGATTAGTGTTGTGTGTAAGTAGTGAAGATGTTGTATAAGTAGTTGTGGTATAGAAGTTGTGAGGTCAAAATGTAGAAGTCGTGAAGCCATGGTGTAGAAGTTGTGAAGCCGTAGCTTAGAAGACATGAAGTCCTTGTGTTGAAGTCATGAAGCCATAGCATAGATGCTGTGAAGCGGTCGTGTTAAAGTTGTGATGTCCTAGTCGTGAAGTCCTAGTGTTGAAGTCGTGAAGCCGTAGCATAGAAGTTGTGTAGCGGTCGTGTTGAAGCCGTGAAGTCCTAGTCGTGAAGTCCTAGTGTTGAAGTCGTGAAGCCGTAGCATAGAGGTTGTGTAGCGGTCATGTTGAAGTCGTGAAGTCTTAAGTCATGAAGACATAGTGTTGAAGTCGTGAAGCCGCATCATAGAGGTTGTTTAGTGGTTGTGTTGAAGTCGTGAAGAAGTCGTGAAGAAGCCGTGAAGCCGTTGTGAAGAAGTCGTGAAGAAGTCGTGATTAAGTCGTGTAGAAGTTATGTTGTGAAGTTGTGAGATTGGTTCTAGCTACGATTAGAACTCGACATTTAGCTTTGTGTCGTTAAACCTGTCTAAGCCAAAGTTGTGTACGGTTTTCTCCGCCATAAGGGAGCTTATTGAAGTTGTGAAGAAAACTCTCGAGCAAGGTGTGCTCGGGGAGTGGAGTAGGGCAAGGAAGGTATCCTTGTAGCCGAACCACTATAAATCTCTCGTGTCTCGGTTAGATCTTTCCATACCTTATTTATTTCTTTACTTGCGTCGTCATTACTTTCATACACATAGGCTTATATAATTGCTAGTATTAATTAGAGGTCAACTTCACATAAAGATCAAATTGAAAATCCATTCAAGAAACCAAAACTTTTACAATCAATTTAAAAGAATACATATATAACTAATAATAAGATTTATGTTTTATTTTTCATAACAAACTAGAATCTAAAGTTTTTAAAAGTATAAAACAAAGGTTTCATAATAAAAGACGTAAAACTATTCAACCCCCCCTTCTAGTTTTCCACAATTGGTATCAGAGCCACGTCAATCAAGATTTTTAAAATATACTGTATTTTAAAACTTGAATCGATCTATGGAATTCGAAAAATATCTAGAAGGGGAATCTTTGGTAAAACCACCACTATTTGAAAACTATACTTTTCTTGAATGGAAAAATAAATTTGAAACTTATGTGAAATCAATTGATCTAGATCTTTGGCATGTCATTTCGATTGGTGATTTTGAAAGTCAAACAAAAACATATTTTGAAAGTCAAATTGATTATTTGAAAACAAAGAATGAAATAAATAATAAAGCTAAAATAATTATTTATAAAACCTTGCCGAAAGTTGAATATGAAAGAATATTCTTCTGTAAAACGGAAAATGATATTTGGAAAAATTTCTTAAACTTTCATCAAGAAAAATGTCAAGCCAAAGATGAGGATTTTGATCTTGTACATAAATTAGTTATCTTAGAAAATTTAATAGATAAACATTTAGATAAAATAGATACATGTGCTACTAGTTCAAATGTTGTTAATGAAGGTGTTAGCGACGAAGACTACATGAATCAACTCAAAAGTGAACTCAATCCAAGATCATGGAGTGACACAGACGAAGGAGAAGATCATCATCCGACTCACCTATCATTCACTCGTCGATCATCATCTGAGACATTACGAAGAAAAGCTAGGACGTGAGGTAAGTTCTCTTTTTAAATTTCATAAGTAATTACTTCATGCATATAATCTTATTAATGCCTTAGGATACGCTTAGTCTGATAGGTTGCCTTGCCTTTACACTTTAGTTATATTCGTTCTGTGGCTTAATGAACTAGAAACTCTTTAGTTAGCCCCCCTAAGTATTAGTAAACCAAGCAATCTTCATATTTGGTACTCTTCGATAGGTAAATTTAGGAACTTAATTTGTTCTAAAATGAGAATGACTACTGGAGAATCTATTGACTAGAAACTCAATTTGACCTAACGGTTGAGTTGCTTCTATGTGAGAAGTTGGGTGTGTGTAACCCGTAAAAACGGTCGTGTTTAGCCTAAATTGAGCACCACTGGTAATAGTCTCATACTCATTCTCCAACTTGAATACATTATTCTTCCTAAATATACCTAACAATAGTTTACTGTTATGAACTTTGCTTTTCACTGAAGCTTTTCATTCCTAGATGTATGTCCTCCTGCATATATAAAATTTTTAGATGTTTACTTGCTCCTATGTGATTTGACTGCATGCATTCGTAATTATTTGTTTAGTTGAATGCATTGTCATTATAATAGCTTTTGTTTTTCTGTAACTACTCTGACATGATGTATTTTTGTATTTAGTCATAATACATGCGTAAATATCATAGGATATGTAGAAAGAGGTAGCATGTGACAATAGACTTGAGCATGAGATCTTTTATAAACCATTATTTTTTTAAACCTTTAATTAATGGGACTTATTTTTAAATTTGCAAAAACTTCACATTTTGGAAAAATAATTTTTCAAAAGATTATGACGCATTTCTATTTTACATGTTTCACCATCCTACATTTCTTCCAAACTTGTGTCCATAATTACGTGTTTATCAAAACCAAAGATTGGAAAAATATGTTTTCTTTCCTCATAAAAACATTTTGAAATAAAACCAAAACTATTTCATTAAAATATTTTTCACATCCACATAAAACCTACTTTCAAGCATTGTTGAATAATGCCAAAAACATTTCTTTAAATCATGCTTGGTGATCTCATATATGTCACATATACTTGTGTATATGACACTTATAAGTGAACTAAATCAAAAATGAAAAATCATGGTTTACTTATTAAAGATCTCACTTGGTACAAGTCTAGAAGTCCATGCTATCACAACTCCACATTCCCTTGTACATAGATAATCAATAGGATTAATTAACTAGCCTTTTAAATCTTCCTAAGTATGATACTATGAATTACTTGGTGCTATGTATTATCTTCTTGTCTAATATATGTATATACATGTTATATGCTTAATGAGTAGTTTGCATGTTAGATAAAGTTGCTTAAATTAATATGCTTAGCATATATGAGTTATTAAATCCTAAATTGCCTTGAAAGAAGTTGGACTTGCTTGAAACTAAACCCAAAAACACAACCTTTTCTACAAATTTATGCCAAAAACCCATTTCCAGTAATCTGGAAGTCAGTAGATGGGCGGCCCCCTTAAATACCCAGGCGGCCCCCTTAAAATTAAGGGGACCGGCCCCTATTTAAGGGGACCGACCATCTGGAGTGACGGATTACTATTTTCCTTTTCAATTTCCAACCCATTTTATCCTATACTTCCCAAAATTCACAAACACATATTGTCACAAACCACTCTCCAAAATTTACCTTTCACAATCACATCATCACTACACCATAAATGCCCATTTGGAGGAGGAAGCTTGACATTTGCCATAACCCAACAAATGATGTTGTTCAAACTCAACCAACACCTAAACCTCATCCTAATGAACCCTTTCACACACATAACCAATCATCCATATGTCCACCTTCATTCACTCATAATTACCCAAGTTCACAAGTGTCTCCACCACCAAAAGTGTCACCACCACTTCCACCAAATAACAACCACTCTCCATCATCATCACCTTCCACTCAACACTTGAAGTTCTTTGAAGAACTCAAGGAAGCCCATGAGCTTAATGCTCTCCTTGCTTTGCACCTTGCTCAAAGCAACTTAAACCCATCACCATCCATATCACCATCATTACCATCATCACCACATCACTTGAGTCAAACTGAGAAACATGTCAACAATTGTCCTTGTTGCATCTTTCTCCAAAATCAAACCATCATTACCATCATCACCATCCATATCACCATCATTACCATCATCACCACATCACTTGAGTCAAACTGAGAAACATGTCAACAATTGTCCTTGTTGCATCTTTCTCCAAAATCAAACCATCATTACCATCATCACCACATCACTCGAGTCAAATTGAGAAACATGTCAACAATAGTCCTTGTTGCATCTTTCTCCAAAATCAAACCATCACCTTAAATGAGCGTCTCACTTGGATTGAGTATCTTCTCACTAGATCTAATCCAACACCACCACTTGAACAACATCAAAACCCTCACTCAACATGGTCAAGTCCAAGCTCTCCACCTCCAATTCCTCCATCAACACTCTCTCCAACATCCATACACCCAAACTTACAACCCCATTAATCTAATTTTTTTTCCCCCTCTTTACCATCATCCATCCAAAATAATCCAAGTTTTCATGTCTCAAGCAAGTCCAATGGATCTCTTAGGCAATTTAAAATTTTCTACTTATTGCATGCTATAAGCAAAATATGTGTTGTATCAATAATTATGTTTTTAACATAATTATTTTCAACTAATGAATGATTTATTTCTTGTCTTTAATATATGATTGTTATGCTTATTGCTTGTATACTTGATATCATGATATATATACATGCTTGATGATTAATAACATGCTTATTCCATAATATGTTTTAAATGTATGCATGCGTATTTAACATGTTTATGCCACTATTTAATCATTCTTGATGTACATGATTCAAATGGAGCTTGCTGCAAAAACACCCTAAAAATGACCCTTTTCTGGAAATTTTTCAAATTTGGTCGCCTGGGAAAACACCAGATGGGCGGCCCCCTTAATTCCCTAGGCGGTCCCCTTAATTTTAAGGGGGCCGGCCTACAATTAAGGGGACCGGCCATCTGGGCAGTAAAATTTACTGTTTTTCTTTTGCATCTTGCGACCCCTTTTATCTAGCCCAAACCTTACCTAAATCAACCATCACCTCCATCAAACACCCATTTTCATTAACCATGCTATCACCAAAATCATCTCTAAGACACCAAAACTCCATCACCACCACCTCAATGTTAAACCCCAAGTGCACCAAATGCACCATCAAAAACACCCTTCACTCATGGCACAACATCTTCATCCATACCTTCCACTTCATCCATCAATAACTACCTCAACTCACACCTTTCATCACCACCATCAAGAGCATCAACTCCACCTCCTACTCAAGAACCTCCATTCACCCAACTTGTCATTTCCATATCACCAATAACACCTCTTGATGCTCATTTCTCATCATCACCAATACCACCACATCCACAACCGAACCATCATCTTTGGTCTTAGAGATGAGATACACTACATGTTTTCATCCCTTGAACACATGCTTAACAACCAACCTTCACCACAACCTCCACCATTTTCACCCACTACACTACCACCACCTTCATTCTCACCAAATTAAGCATATGCAATGCTTAATCAAAAATAATTTTTCAAACCATTTTGTGTGCAAGCCCCATGGAAGATCATGTACTCCAAGAATGATTATGTAGATTGCATTACTTACTAGCTAATGTAGGATTAAATATAATCTTGGATGGTTGTGTATTGATACACAACATTTTTACTGAATGTCTTTATATGCATGCTTATTTTCGCTATATATATGCTTGTGCTTCTAATATTTTTCTTGCAAGTATTCCATATATCGATTCCTTGGTGTCCTCAAACGAGGGGGAGCACACATCAAGGGGGAGTTCTCGTTCCTACAAATTTTGTCTCCAAAACTTGTCGGCTCAACCTTTTTGATGCTACAAAAAGGGGGAGAAGTGAATGTAAACTCACTAAATACTTGTCCAAAAATAAACTTTTTGGTTTAATGAGTTTAGGTTTTGTAATCATCAAAAAGGGGGAGATTGTTGACATAAATAAATGCCTAAAAACATTATCAATATTTATTCATATCTCTATGTTTTGATGATCACAAAATGTAAACTCATTAAAACATAAACTTATAAATTAAACAAGTACTTAGTTGTAAATATTCACTTCTACAACTAAAATCACTTAAGGTATGAATGAACTAATGCTTAATGCATTATATGATCAAAGGAACATTTTCTTAATAACTAGATTTTTTATAAAACATCAAAAACATTTTATATATTTTTGAAAAACATTTTTGGTATTAAATAAAAATGTTTAATCTTTTATAAAAATATGAATTCAAATTTTTAACCAAAATCAGTTAAAATGTTCCAGAAAAACCTTCCCCACAAAAGGACAAAATTGGCCAACGTTCAGTAGGGGCGGCCCCCTTAATTTTGCTAGGCGGCCCCCTTAATAATTAAGGGGACCGCCCCCTATTTAAGGGGACCGCCGCCGCTCCAGTAGGCTCCAGCTGTCCAGATTTTTCCCTATAAATACCAGCCTTCCCCTGGATTTTTACTAACCCTTTTGCACTAAAACTTTCTGTTGTAGATCTCATTTCATATCTTAAATAAACCTTTGATCATGTAATCTTAAGCATTGGTTTCCAAGTGATCCAAGCTTCCACCATCCAAGTGCAAAAGAAGAATACTTCTATCAATCAAGATTAGAAGTATTACAACTTAGTATCATTTTGTTACTTAAGTTGTGTGTTTAACAAAGTTTGTAAATCATTCATTCATTTGTATGTAAGGTGTGTGTTGTAGATTGGTGTTGTGTGTAAGTAGTGAAGATGTTGTATAAGTAGTTGTGGTATAGAAGTTGTGAGGTCAAAATGTAGAAGTCGTGAAGCCGTGGTGTAGAAGTTGTGAAGCCGTAGCTTAGAAGACATGAAGTCCTTGTGTTGAAGTCATGAAGCCGTAGCATAGAAGCTGTGAAGCGGTCGTGTTAAAGTTGTGATGTCCTAGTCGTGAAGTCCTAGTGTTGAAGTCGTGAAGCCGTAGCATAGAAGTTGTGTAGCGGTCGTGTTGAAGCCGTGAAGTCCTAGTCGTGAAGTCCTAGTGTTGAAGTCGTGAAGCCGTAGCATAGAGGTTTTGTAGCGGTCATGTTGAAGTCGTGAAGTCTTAAGTCATGAAGACATAGTGTTGAAGTCGTGAAGCCGCATCATAGAGGTTGTGTAGTGGTTGTGTTGAAGTCGTGAAGAAGTCGTGGAGAAGCCGTGAAGCCGTTGTGAAGAAGTCGTGAAGAAGTCGTGATTAAGTCGTGTAGAAGTTGTGTTGTGAAGTTGTGAGATTGGTTCTAGCTACGATTAGAACTCGACATTTAGCTTTGTGTTGTTAAACCTGTGTAAGCCAAAGTTGTGTACGGTTTTCTCCGCCATAAGGGAGCTTATTGAAGTTGTGAAGAAAACTCTCGAGCAAGGTGTGCTCGGAGAGTGGAGTAGGGCAAGGAAGGTGTCCTTGTAGCCGAACCACTATAAATCTCTCGTGTCTCGGTTAGATCTTTCCATACCTTATTTATTTCTTTACTTGCATCGTCATTACTTTCATACACATAGGCTTATATAATTGCTAGTATTAATTAGAGGTCAACTTCACATAAAGATCAAATTGAAAATCCATTCAAGAAACCAAAACTTTTACAATCAATTTAAAAGAATACTTATATAACTAATAATAAGATTTATGTTTTATTTTTCATAACAAACTAGAATCTAAAGTTATTAAAAGTATAAAACAAAGTTTTTATAATAAATTAAAAAGACGTAAAACTATTCAACCCCCCCTTCTAGTTTTCCACAGAAGTGTTTGCTCCTGTAGCAAGAATAGAGGCAATAAGGTTATTTCTTGCCTTTGCATCATACATGGGATTTTCTGTCTACCAAATGGATGTGAAAAGTGCCTTCCTTTATGGCACAATTTCTGAGGAAGTTTATGTTAAACAACCTTCTGGTTTTGAAGATCCTGCACATCCAAACAAAGTCTACAAGGTGATCAAGGCACTGTATGGCCTTCATCAAGCTCCCAGAGCTTGGTATGAGAGACTCTCAAATTTTCTATTACAACATGGTTACAGGAGAGGAGCTATTGATAAGACTTTGTTTATCAAAAGGGATAAGAAAGACATTATGTTAGTCCTAGTCTATGTGGATGATATTATCTTTGGAGCCACAAAGAAGTCTATGGTGAAAGAATTTGAAGAACTTATGTAGCGGGAGTTTCAAATGAGTTCTATGGGAGAGTTAACTTTCTTTTTGGGGCTTCAAGTTAGACAAACAAGAGATGGAATCTTCATTAATCAAGAAAAGTATGTTGCAGACATACTTAAAAGATTTGACCTTCCAAATCTCAGGCCTGCCACTACACCCATTGATAACAATAAACCATTAGGCAAGGATGAAGATGGACAAGCTGTGGATGTCAAGCTTTACAGATCAATGATTGGTTGTCTTATGTACTTGACTGCATCAAGACCTGACATCATGTTTGCTGTATGCTTATGTGCAAGATATCAGGTTACACCCAAGGTTTCTCATATGCATGCAGTCAATAGGATTTTTCGATATCTCAAGCATCAACCAAAGTTAGGATTATGGTATCCTAAGGAGTCACCTTTTCACTTGGAAGCTTTTTCAGATAGTGATTATGCAGGAGATAACTATGATAGGAGATCAACCACTAGAGGATGTCAATATCTTGGAAGAAGATTAGTCTCATGGCAATGTAAAAAGCAAACAATTGCAGCAACCTCCTCTACTGAAGCAGAATATGTTGCTGCTGCAAGCTGTTGTGGACAAGTTTTGTGGATGCAAAATCAACTCTTGGATTATGGATACAACTTCAAGAATACTCCTATCAACATTGATAATGAGAGTACAATATGTATTGTGAAAAATCCAGTTTATCACTCCAAGACCAAGCATATTCAGATTAGGCATCACTTCATTCGAGATTGTTATGAGCACAGGCTTATTAATGTGGTCAAGGTTCACACAGATGACAATGTAGCTGATCTACTCACAAAGGGATTTGTTGTTTCAAGGTTCAACCACTTAGTTGTTAGCATTGGGATGATTAATTACTAGGCTACACCTGAGGGGAGGCTTTAGTATTAGTTAGTATACTTTCTTTCAGTTCTTAATGTAAGTAATGGATTTTTAGTTTTAGTACCTATGTTGTATTTAAGGGGAGGCAACATAGTTATTAGTTAGAAGGTTATGGATAAGAAGATGGACAGTACTGGTTTTCTATACAACGTACTGATCTGGCAAAGTACTGCTTCAACGTACTGCTTTGAAGGGTACTGGTTAGGTGGACGTACTGCTTACGTGGAAGTACTGTTCCAACGGTCAAAAATGTGGGGTTACAGTCATTTAATTCTTACGGCGGGGATAAGTCCATACAAACGGTAACTTTATTATTTTGAGTTTGATTTGTTTCAATCCTATTTAAAGATACTCTCACCTTTTCACCGCCTTTTGCTTAATCCATACAATCTTCCACCACAATCCTTCTAACGAAACACACTTTTGAAACATATCCTTCTCTACGATTCATCATGGCTAATCGAATCACAATTAGCAAACACAATATGATCGCCAATTTAGATAAAACAGGGGATAATCTTGACTTTCATGCGATCATTGATTTCTTGACTGGGTCTTCAATTAACTATTCACTTTTAGTTGATCCTGTCATTATTGGCCCATGGATTCAAGAATTTTGGGCTACTGCTAAGGATGAGGATGATTCTTTAATTAGGGCTAACGTTGCTGGACGAACAATTCGGATTTCTGAAGCCACAATTAGGGATGCTTTGATGTTTAATGATGAAGGAGGAGCTGTTCGTTTTGATAAACAAGTACTTTGGGACACATTAAGGGGTATAGGATATGAGGGAGATCTAACAAAACTTACTTTTCAAAAGCCTTTGTTCTGTCCTCATTGGAAGTACCTAATCCATGTATTGCTTCACTGCTTAAGTCCCAAGAGTACTTCCTTTGATCAATTTGGTTAAAATATTGCATCTGCTTTAGTGGGTTTAGCTACCAATCAACAATTCAACTTTTCAAGACTTATTCTTGATGGTATGCTTTCACACATTCTTAATGGTAAACCATTCTTAATGTACCCTAGGTTTGTTCAGTTACTCTTGAACAACCAGCTTGAGGATGTCCCTAAACCTCAAAGCTTTTTACCCACTGTCAAACTTCCACCAAAGGTGTTTACTTTTATATCTAAGAAGAGTGTCAAGTTTTCTGGAACAAACACACCTTTGACAGCTCATATATTGGAAATTGCACAAGCAGTTAGGGATGCAGAGCTAGAGCCTGAACAAGAGCAAGAGGAATCCTCTGCATCAGCAATTAGAGAGCAACCGGCTTCAAGAGAAGAGAGTGCTTGTCAATATACTGCTTCTCATCATACTGTTTCGTCTTCACAAAGTGCTGCTCAGGAGAATTCACCTCAAGAGGTATCTCCATCACTAACTCCTGATGCTTCTTCTTCCACAGATAGACATCCATCATCTAAGGAAGATGAGGAAGTCTTGACCAACTATGAACTTTCAAGGGAATTAAGGAGGCTCAAGAAGGTTACTGATGATCAAGCTGCTCAGATATTGGGTTTGACAAGAAAGTTCAGACGATTAAAGAGGTTTGTTTGGCCATTAGTTAAGCAACACAGGTTGTGGGTCAAGTCACAGAAGAAGACTGGTCAACACTCACAGAAGTCTACATTAAAGAAGAGAAAGATTCACAAGCAATCTTCATTCCAATTGGGGAGGAATTTAGAGAATTTGAATGAAGATACTGAGTTCAATCAAGATACTGGGCTTTATGATACACCACTTGAAGATATTCCTCATGAAGATACTATTGAGAGGAAAAGTGATGAAACAGAGCAGATAAACATTGAAGATGCTACTGTTGAAGTAAAAAGTGGTGATACTGAGGAAGTGGATTTGGAAGGTACTGATGTTGAAAGTACTGCTCTTCAAGGTACTGTTCATCAAGGAACTATTACACCAAGGACTTTGGATTTTGAGGAAGATGTTGGACCTTCAAGTCAAGTTCAAAAGGAAGTTGGCCCTTCCAATCTAGTTCAACAGGAAGAAGAAGTTCGAAAACATACTGAAAGTGATGATGAGACCATTGCTGATATCATGTTGAATATGTCTAGACCAAGAGGCATAAGTATTGTTGATGTTGAACAACAACCTCATACTTCTTCTCAACCTACCCAGGAGTTAGATCCAAAAGACAAAGGTAAAGGGATCATGGTAGAAACTAAGAAGAAGAAGCTTACCTTGAAAGAACTAAGAGCTATTCAGGATGCTAAAAATGAGGAAGCTGCAAGGAAATTACAGGCTGAGATAGATGCTGAAGAGTCAAGGAAAGTTATCAAACCTAGAAGGCCACAAAGTAAAGCTCAAGAAAGAAATTCTATGATGGCTTATCTCAAAGGAAGAGGATATACAGGTTTGGTGAAATTGACACATACAGAGATAAAGGATTTGTATGATGCTGTTAGGGATGCTATAGAAAAAGATCTTGCAAGCATTATTTCTTTTGAAGATAAGGAGCTTGAAGATAGCAGAAAGGAAAAAGTTGTTACAAGGAGCTCAAAGAGGAAACGAACAACAACTGATGAAAAGTCATCAATGAAGCTTAAAGATTCTATTGAATTAAGAGTAGACACAGCTGATGAGCTAAGAAATTATTTGAGAGTTGTTGACTTTGAGCATCCAAAATCAGAAGATGTTGCAGACAAGAAGTCCAAGATTTCTACATTCTCAGTTGTAGAATCACAAGAGGGGGATTACTTGATGTTTCATAGACAAGATGGAAGTTTTAGAGTATTCAATTTGTTATGGGATATACTACATCTGATTGATAGAGAAGATCTGCTTCAGTTATATCTACAAGTGCAGACTTATTTTGAACATATTCCACCACAAGGAGTGGGTTTGGTTCTGGTAGGAGATCTCACAACTATCTGGGAAACAGAGGAAACAGAGGATAGTACTTTGTGGGAAAATCAAGAAAACTGGGAGATTAACAGATGGAGATTCTTTGAATCAATTGGAATACACGTTTTGGAGTTAGAGGATGGTACTATGATTCATATGCTAGCAGAACAAAGATATCCACTCACAAGAGATCTGATGATCAGAATGCTTGAGCATGGCATGGAAGTGGAACAAGAAAATGAAGTAGCATTGATGGTTATAAAATTGTTCATCAAGTGGACAACTGAAGCTGAAGATTGATGCATAACTACTGGTATGGTATTTATAATATAAATCTTTTGAAAAATAAGTGCTTTATTTAAAGTACTGCTAGTCAAACAGTACTTTCTCAAAGTACTGCTTGCAGCATGAAACCAGTAAAGTCTTTTGCTTAATAAATAAGTGATTTTTGAAAAAGTGCAAAAACATTTTGAAGCACAAAGATTAAACAGCAACAAATGGTTTTGAAAGCAACAACATGGTGTTAGTACTTGTACTACACAACAAATGGTAATCAACTCACCATGTTTAATAAACAAGAAAGAGTTTGACTCATCATGAGGGTACGGCTCTGATGTGATTATCAAATCCATTTTTAGTTGACAATTTACTAAAAATTGTATGGTTTTCAACTCACCATATCTATGTTAGTAAAGAGTTGACTAGCCTACAAGATAATGGCTTGTTGTAAAGGCTGTGGAAAACCATTGTATGGTAATTAGTTCACCATGGTAGTGATTGTACTAAAAGAACTAGCTAGTCCAAAAGCAAACGGCTATTTGGTAAAGACTACTCAAATCCGTTGATAGCTGATGATTTGCTAAAAATCATATGGTTATCAATGTACCATGGTTCTTAAACCTAAACATTGGCTACTCCAGAGTTAATGGCTTTGGTAAAGAGACATCAAAATCCATTAAGTTTTCAATGATTCACCTCTCACAGGAGTTAACACACCTGGAAGTGATGAGAATAGTGTGAAACTTTTAAGATCTGATGTACCTATTGCCAATATGATGCTGAGTTGCTGAAAAGATGAGTTGCTGAAAAGGATTGTTGCTGATAAAGATTGCAGATACTGATTACATTGATGATAACAAAACAACAACGAGACAGACTTCAAAATTACAACCTTTCCTTGAAGATAAAGATGATTGATATTCAGAGATTACAAAGGAACTTGAAATCAAGCAAGTGGAATTCAAGTTAGGGGAGGATTGTTGGGCTATAAAATCAAAGTACTACTGGAAGTCAAAGTACTGCTGAAAGATACAAGTCAAAGTACTGCTGCTCGTTGATAAAAGTCAAAGTACTGCAAAAGTTAAAGGACTGTTATGCAAATACGTTTAAGGACTAATGTGTAATTCTAGAATGTTCATAGAGTTATTATTAGATTTAGAATTGCTTGTCGTTCAAGTATTGTAAACCGACTAGGGTTTTCCTTGTGCCTATAAAAGGACCCCTAGGTTGGCATTAGAGATACGAGATATACGATTATTAGAAGCTTAATTTAGAGTATTAGAGAAGTACGATATTAGTGATTAGAGTTTGTTTAGTGAATCTGTGTAAAGAGCAGGTTCAAGGTTTTAATAATATTCAAAGTTGTTTATTAATTCTTCTTAGCTTTGTTGAAGTAGATTTCGCATACTTAGCAAAGTATATCAGCGTTTCACCATTAACAGTTTTGGATTTATCCAAGGTTGTTAAACCGTAGACAAGCTACAAGTTAGTTTGGTCAGAGTATATCGATCCAACATGCTATACCTGATTAACTATTGCCTAAGTTTACCTTTATTGCCATGTTCGAAGTCCCTCATATAATGAACCTTAATCACTTGCGAGTGAACGTAAATAATTTTGAATAGATCTATTTGGGACTGACAATCCCCGTTTGGGTCTGCTAGGATGAGCCACCCAAGCGCACTTTATTTAAACAAACTTATAGGTTATTGGCAAATACCTATCCCGATGGCCTATTTACTTTACATCATTTTTGATGCCTGTTAAACGTTGAGTGTCATGAGGCTTAGGGCAATAGAACGATACTGTAGTCATGATACAGTATTGCCATTATTTTATCAAACTTGAACTTATATTTACTATATAGCAGAAAATCACTACTTGGCAAACAATAACTATTTTGTGTTGACCCATTTAGGGCAACCAAACCAACTATGGGTGTATAACAACTTAACTCACCACTTACTCTATAACAAACCAACTATGGGTGTATAATATCGTAACCCATCGCTTATTTTAATAATAATTGTATTTATTACAATTATTACCTAAACTTGAAAATATTGATAATCAACTGATTTTATGCAAACTCTATGGATTCACTCACACTTTGATTTTTGACAATCAACTGGTTTAACTATAAATACTATGGTATTACTCACCCTTTGACTTCGATAATCAACTGTTTATTTACAACTGCTATGGACTCACAAACTCTTTGATTTTGGAAATCAACAGTTTTTACTTACAAACTCTATGAACTCACCAACCTTTGTGTTGACGCTTTTAGCATGTATTTATCTCAGGTCCATAATGAGCAGGGATGGCACGGAGGAGCACAGATACTATGAAGGCTATAAATTTTATTATCATTCGAAAACCTATTTAATAAACTTTGAAACCACTGGGACATTATTTTGTAAACTCTGATATTCGAATGATAAATCTTTTAAAATGACTAAATTGGTGATCGTTTTCTACTATTTAACTGTTGTGCCATGAAGTAACACCCAATTTAAATTCCGCTGCGAATCACGAAATTGGGGGTGTTACTATCTTCATGATGGGGGGATTCTTCCAAACATCTATTATATCAGTCTCTTGCTTCTGGCGTTTATTTTCTCTATAAGGTTGAATATCTTTGTTACTAACATATCTGTCATTTCAGAATCTCCTTCAACCTTGAGTGTGACTAATAGCTTAGCTGTTAAAACAACTGGTCTGAGTGGATATTCTTTTTCCACCAACATATAAATTTCTATTCCATCCTTGGTAGAAACTCTATGCACTCCACATGTCTCAAATAATTTCCAAGTAACTTGTGCTTGAAACCTCCACATTGATTCTCCACCATCAGGTTCATAAATCCTCTTCAATTGAACCCATAGTTCTTTGTCTTTGTCTTCAAGTGGATCTTCAATTCTGAAATTTTCTTGTACTAATTTCCACATCTAATTAAGAACTTCCCTGTCAAAACCTCTGAGTAAATCTTCAAACAGCTTGTATCTTTCAGTAATTCCACCAAGTCTCATAATCCTCTATCCTTTCATTCTACCTTCTGTGAATACTTCCTAGCCAATAATGGGACGTTTTAGTTGCAAAGATTTCATGTATGTGGATTCAGGGACTATCACCATCATACTCTTGAGTTGTTCATCAGATAATCCTTCAACTTCCTTCTTTTGTTTCTTTGCTGCATCAGATTCTAGCAACTCTGCATCTCTTTTCCTTCCTTTTTTGGTATCCCTTTCAATCGGTGTATTCAATCTTGCATAAGCTTCATAATAAGCCTTTTCAATTTCAGCATCTGATCTTCCTTTAAAATAACTCATCTTCCAATTTGCTTGATTCTTCAAGTAACTCTTCATAAAACTGATATGTTCTTTCTTTGCAGGCATCTTTGTCTTGTAACCTTCTTTTTGCCTATCTCTAATCTTCTGCATAAGATCATTCCAAGCTACTTCTCTGTTCTTAGATAGAATAAAACTTTTGAGCTTTTCTGACTTCTCTTCTTCACTTAAGTCCTTATCTTTAAGAATAAGCACTGCTTGAGCTCTCACAATTAAGTCTGCTTCTAACAAATATTGTAGCTGTTCATCAAATTGTTCTTGATCAACTTCAGCATTGGAAGCTACCTTTTCTAATCTTGTTTTCTCCATAAACTCAATTACATCATCAAAATCATCCTGAGCCATCTTCTTAGCTAACTCTGCATCAAGATTTATCTGAGCTTGTTCATCTGCTTGATCCTTTTCTTGAAGTTTTCTTGCAACTTCTGCATCATATTCAATCTGTGCTTGAGTTTTTGGCTTCAGTTTCTTCTGTTTCTCAGCTTCTTGTTCAGCTTCTTCAGGAGTCATTTGTTTCTTTCCCTTTGCTTTTCTCTTTCTTTCAT
The DNA here is from genome assembly GCA_021014915.2 of Artemisia tridentata subsp. tridentata. Taxonomy (NCBI): domain Eukaryota; kingdom Viridiplantae; phylum Streptophyta; class Magnoliopsida; order Asterales; family Asteraceae; genus Artemisia; species Artemisia tridentata. Next base: position 76,751,034 of record CP139509.1, read on the forward strand.
ACTCTGCCTCAGCAGTATCTGGATGTGAACTAGCAGTTTGTACGGTTTCTTTAATTGTCTCAGCCGTTTTAACTGTTTCTTCATTCTCAGCAGTGTCTTGTGCCTGATATTCAACATCCATATCTGCAGCTTTACCATGACCTTCATCAAACAATCCACTAGTCCTTTCATCATGCCTCCCCTGAGTTTCTGATCTCTCCCCCTTTTCTTCCTTGTCTTTATCTGATTTCCTCCCTTGTTTGGGAGAATCACCACCATCATCATCATCTGAACCATCTGAATAATCATCATCTGAGGAATCTTCATCCAGTATAGCTCTAGCCCTTTTCCTCTTGAGATGGTTTTCCAGCTTCTTCACCCTTAGAGTCAAATTTGTGTAGACTTTGGAAAAATTTTCTTTGTGACTTTTAAGCTCCTTCTCCAAAGATTCTACCTGGGCAGCTAACTTGGTACATAAAGCCATCAATTCTTTTTGTCCAGAACTACCCTCATCATTTCTAGCTGTGTTACTTGCTAGGAGAGGTGAATCATGGGGCAAGGATCCAGTTGCCACTCTAGTTAGACTAGGTGTGGTCCTTCTCCTATATGTGGTGATAATTGGGGGTGTTTGGGTATTTTCAAGATTTTGATTGGGTGTGTGATGGGGATCAGTTGGGTTGACTGAACCTTCACCCAATTCAACTTGAAGCATTTCAGGAAACAAAGGTATGTCTACCCCTTTGAAAAGTCTACTAGCCATAGCCATGTTTTGAAAAACTTTAGATTGCAAGCTAGGAGTAGGAAAAGTTTCTTTGTGTGTTTTAAGCAAATTCTTTTTCTTATTCAGAAAGGTTTGAATAAATCTTGGGTACATAAGAAACTTTGTTTTGCTGTTTACATTTGCAACCATATTCTCAAATATGAACTTTGAAAAAATAAAAACCTTGGTTGTTGATAGACATATGAGAGCAATAGCAATATTGCTACTGAATTTCTCCCATGCTGTCTTTTTGGGGCTTAAACAATGTAAGAGAGTATGTATCAAAAATCTCCATTGTGGGGAGAAACATCCTTTTTGAATAGTAAGTTTTTGAGAGGATGTATCATACCCCATTTTTGAAAGTTCTTCAAAAATTTCAGTGTTTAGCATTGTGTTAATACCATCTGAATCTTCCAACTTAAGATGTCTTCTAAGTGTAGATTCGGTAAGAACAAAAGATATGCCAGCCACTTTAGAATGGATTTCTAAGTCTCCATCTTCACTAGTCAAGACAGTTGAACTCTGCCAGAACTGTGTGATGTGAGAGACATATAGAGTAGGAGAGACAGTTAAAGCATACCTTATGTGAGAGTGGTTGAGAAAATCCACTATCTCATAAAATTTTGGTCCATCTCCTTCCTCTGTTTTCTCTAGAAAAGCCACCTGGTTGTGCGTCTTAACAAAATCCAAATTAGCCATAAGTTCTCAGTAATTATTGATTTGACTGTGGTGAATAGTGATAATTTTTGTTAGAAAGTAGAAGATAAAAGTTAAATTGAGATTTTATTGAGAGAGAATAAGGGTTTCAATTGACCGACTTAAAGAATAAATTAACTTTTATTTTAGGATAATATTATAATAGAATAAAAGTTAAAATATCTAGATGAGGATCCCTCAAAAACCGTAAATCAATCAGTAAAAATCGCAACAAACCTCCAACGGCTAGTTTTTACTCCAAAATTAATTACTGACACAACAGTCACAACGGCTAGTTCAGCAGTAGAAACTTTGCACTAGCAGCACAAAGTTTACACTAGCAGTACAAACCATTATCAAAATTTTCAAAGAACAGTATAAACTTATATGGTTTTGAAAAATAGTTTTTATGCACATATAGTTTTTAGCAAACTATCAGCTATCAACGGATTTGATATGTCTTTACCAATAGCCGTTTGCTTTGGACTAGCCAACTCTTCACAGTTAGATATGGTGAGTTGATAACCATACAATTTTTGGTAAATTGTCAACCATTAATGGATTTGATTAGTCTTTACCAGAAACCGTTTGCTCTGGACTAGTTGGTTCTTATGTGGGTTAGACATGGTGAACCAATTACCATTTGTGGTGTGGAAAGATCACACACTGAGCTCCAAATCACCATTCAGTCCAAAACATAAAGCACTTGTAATTCCTTGGTGCTTATCATCCATTCCTGCAATTGTTAGTCCACAAACAAGGAAACAAAGTGCAAAGCACTTGTCTCACAACATAACAAGCATATGACTAACAATGCACATAAAAAGAAAAATTAATTTCCTTGTGGCACCCAAGCCATAACAGACTTAGGCTTGCCCCTTGCATCAATATAATTAAATCTTTTTAGAACAGTTGGAGTACCATTAGATTGAAGTGGTCTCTAAACCCATGATGCAGATGCATTAATACCACTTCCCAAATTTCCCTTAGCAGTGTTTTTAAAACTGCCAGTATTAACTGCTTTTCTAACAGTATTAACTGATGAGTTTGCAGTTGCAACCTTAGGTTTCCAAACTTGTTTGTTTACAACTGCTATATTGTTAAAGGGCCTTTTAACAGTTGTTGGTGCTGATTTAAAAAGAGTTTTTGCACCTTGAACTGTTGGTCTTGGATAAAGAGTCTTATTAGGTCTGGTATTATGAATTTCTGGTCTAGCAGTATGAACTGCTGGTCTAGCAGTATGAACTGCTCTTGGTCCAGACCTTAAAAGAACTGATCTAGGTATCATTCTAGTATTTGTTGGGTGAGTAGGAGGTTTTACTGAGTTCACCCTAGGACTTGAATACCTAGTTACCCTATTGTTGCAATAAAATGCAAGATGGTCAAAGCTACCACATGTGTAACAAACTTTCCTAACACTGACATAGTCATCACCTAGTTGGTGAGACTTGAGGTTGTTCTAATTCCGTTGGTTACCTCTGGACTTGTTTGTGGCTCTATACACTTCAGCATACCTAACGTTTGGTTTAAATGGTTTAGCATTTGATCTAAGCCTAACAGTCTCAGGTTTGACCACTTTGGGAACTTTTGGTTCCTCCACTTTAACACTAACAGGCTTAACCACAACCTGATCATCCTCATCGTCAGAAGTCCAGTCCTCTATGGTTGGAGCATTTGAGTCCTTAGCTGAGGATACCTTATCCTCAGAAAGTAAGGCATCACTTGCACTTTCATACACCGGTTTATCAACTACATTCTCTTTAGGTTAAGGATCATATTTAAGCTCAGGTAGTTGAAATTCAGGGAGTCCTGTGTGTTCTAGGTCTATGCCTGGGGGTGTTGGAATTCCCCTATAAGGAGGTGGAACAGACTTATACCTTAGGCCTGACTTAGCTTTGTTTAAGATTTGACATTCAATTATCTTTTGAACACCTTTTGATGTGTATTCTAGTGTGTCTACACTCATTTGAATGTTCTCCTTGGCTTTCTTAACCTGTTCCAGTTCATGTTTCAACGCACTAATTTCATTTTCTCTAAACATTAAGTCTCTATTAAGTATGATCATATCATCAGCAAACTTAGACTCATTACCTTTATAATGAACAATTTGTTCTTCTAACACAGCTAAAGCCCTTTTATGATTTGCTAAATTAAAAATGGTTTGGGTTAGCTCTATTCTTTGTTCATCGTATCTTTTCTTAAGAGTTTCTAGATCTTTTAATGCATCACAAGATTTAGAACGCTTAGAAACTTGTACCTCAGAGTCTGAAAATGCCATGAGAGCCATCTCTGTAGATGCTTCTGCTTCCTCCTTGATGTGCGTGATGTGTCATTGCGGTTTAGCAGTATTAATGCCTACTCAAGTTTTAAATTAATATTTAGCCGACTTATCAATAACACACACACTTAACGAGCAGTGTACCCGGTCAGTATGAATATAATGGTAAGTAGAGTGTCGATCACTAAGAGTGGAACGTATTATCTAGTCATTCTAATCAGTATTTTAATATTGTAAGTTAGGTATACAACCTAATCTAACGCAAGGGGGTTCAGCCTGAGAGACTGGCACGTTTTGGTTTCAATTAAATAATAAACTAAACTAATGAGCACGAATCAGCGATAGGCATGCACGTACACAGATAAATACTCGAGACAATAATAAGACCGGTCCTGATGATTAAGTAGATTGTCACTTGTTTTATTGATAGTTTTATATGAAGTGTATGTAATTAACCCTTTCTCGTTGGCCCTAATCTTATCAGCGAGTAAACCCTTAATGATTACTTATGTCTAAAAGTTATTCCTAAGTGATCAATTTAGTAACAACCGTGGGAGCCACATTCTCTTCCGTAGTCAAATGTGCAGGCCACTAATAAACACAGAGGTTATCAATGCACTAATAAGTAGTAACCAAAGACATCATCATATAAACTTTAATTGATGGGAAAGCAGTTTTAAGGGAGTGCAATCTTTCTCGTCACATTACACAAGCCACCAATCCTGATGAATTAAAGTTTACTAACACAATAAAACAAAACTACTTAATGAATTAACTACATGCAGGACCTTCTTATAGCTCTTGTATCTTCGTTCGGGTGTGTCTTGTGCTGCCTAATCGTCTGAATTCGGCCTTAGGTTTCTGTGGTCTTCGTACCTCGTATATATTATGCCCTCGAAATTCGTCTGGTCTTGGGTTATTTATAGTTTCTGTCTGAGGGTAAGATGCGGCGCATCTAATAAGTAGATGCGGCGCATTGACTTAACTTCGTGTGGGGTCCAAGATTAATATATTCAGGAATATTCGTACACCGCCAGAAGATGCGGCGTAACTCCATTCTCAGATGCGGCGCATGTCCTTGCTGTCTTGGATCGCATCTTGTGAAATCTTGATAGTGATGCGCCGTATATAATAAGAAAGATGCGGCGTATCTGGAGCAGAATGTCTTGATCTTGTACATTTCAGTAGACTCTTATCTTCTTGCTTGTTTTGCTCCATAATTAGTCCAAAATCGCCAAGTTTCACCAAATGCTTGTTTTTACCTGAGAATTACAAAAGTAAACGATTAAGTATCAATTCTCACAAATAATATAATAAAACAAGTCAAATAAATAGGATAAATGACAGTAATAAAATGTACTTATTTGAGTTCATCAAACATCCCCACACTTGAACTTTACGTGTTGTGGAAAACTAGAAGGGGGGGTTGAATAGTTTTATGTCTTTTTAATTTTATTATGAAAACCTTTGTTTATTTTTAAAACACTTAGATTCAAGTTTGTATGAAAAATAAAACTTGAACCTTATTATTAGTTATATATGTATTCTTTTAAATTGATTGTAAAAGTTTTGGTTTCTTGAATGGATTTTCAATTTGATCTTTATGTGAAGTCGACCTCTAATTAATACTAGCAATTATATAAGCCTATGTGTATGAAAGTAATGACGATGCAAGTAAAGAAATAAATAAGGTATGGAAAGATCTAACCGAGACACGAGAGATTTATAGTGGTTCGGCTACAAGGACACCTTCCTTGCCCTACTCCACTCCCCGAGCACACCTTGCTCGAGAGTTTTCTTCACAACTTCAATAAGCTCCCTTATGGCGGAGAAAACCGTACACAACTTTGGCTTACACGGGTTTAACGACACAAAGCTAAATGTCGAGTTCTAATCGTAGCTAGAACCAATCTCACAACTTCACAACACAACTTCTTCACAACTTATTCACGACTACTTCACAACGGCTTCACGACTGCTTCACGACTTCTTCACAACTTCTTCACGACTTCAACACGACCGCTACACAACCTCTATGATGCGGCTTCACGACTTCAACACTATGTCTTCATGACTAAGACTTCACGACTTCAACATGTCCGCTACACAACCTCTATGCTACGGCTTCACGACTTCATCACTAGGACTTCACGACTAGGACTTCATGGCTTCAACACGACCGCTACACAACTTCTATGCTACGGCTTCACGACTTCAACACTAGGACTTCACGACTAGGACTTCACAACTTTAACATGACCGCTACACAACTTCTATGCTACGGCTTCACGACTTCAACACTAGGACTTCACAACTTTAACACGACCGCTTCATAGCTTCTATGCTACGGCTTCATGACTTCAACACAAGGACTTCATGTCTTCTAAGCTACGGCTTCACAACTTCTACACCACGGCTTCACGACTTCTACACTTTGACCTCACAACTTCTATACCACAACTACTTATACAACATATTCACTACTTACACACAACACTAATCTACAACACACACCTTACATACAAATGAATGAATGATTTACAAACTTTGTTAAACATACAACTTAAGTAACAAAATGATACTAAGTTGTAATACTTCTAATCTTGATTGATAGAAGTATTCTTCTTTTGCACTTGGATGGTGGAAGCTTGGATCACTTGGAAACCAATGCTTAGGATTACATGATCAAAGGTTTTTTGAAGATATGAAATGAGATCTATAACAGAAAGTTTTAGTGCAAAAGGGTTGAGAAAAAATCCAGGAGAAGGCTTGTATTTATAGGGAAAAATCTGGACAGCTGGAGCCTACTGGAGCGGGGGCGGTCCCCTTAATTATTAAGGGGGCCGCCTAGTAAAATTAAGGGGGCCGCCCCTACTGAACGTTGGCCAATTTTGTCCTTTTGTGGGGAAGGTTTTTCTGGAACATTTTAACTGATTTTGGTTAAAAATTTGAATTCATATTTTTATAAAAGATTAAACATTTTTATTTAATACCAAAAATGTTTTTCAAAAATATATAAAATGTTTTTGATGTTTTATAAAAAATCTAGTTATTAAGAAAATGTTCCTTTGATCATATAATGCATTAAGCATTAGTTCATTCATACCTTAAGTGATTTTAGTTGTAAAAGTGAATATTTACAACTAAGTACTTGTTTAATTTATAAGTTTATGTTTTAATGAGTTTACATTTTGTGATCATCAAAACATAGAGATATGAATAAATATTGATAATGTTTTTAGGCATTTATTTATGTCAACACTTGTCCCCAAGTAAATCTTAGAATTAATCTTATGAAAATGTATCCTAAAAGATATTAGGATTTATTTTTATATTTAAGCATGTATTCATTTTTGTCATAATCACACAACCAAACACTTAACGAATTAGAAGTAAAATAAAATAATTTGATAAAAGCAAATCTAATCGTTTAACTGTCCAGTCGTGACGAATATTCTATCATAAGCTTGGCAAGTATACACATCTCCCCCACTAAAGCCAAGGAATAACAAGTCTAAAGCGGTAAAAAGGGTTTGTAGGCTTAAGGGTTAATCATTCTCCTTAATCTCTATCGATCTCAAATTCCAGAAAAGGCGACAAAATCACAAATACATGATCGAATCCACGAACACGATACTTGCAATTGCTCAAATCCTTAACTCGAATAGGCTAAAGATAGGACCAAGTAATCTTTACCAATAATATTATATCAAAAAGGGCGACAAAATCATAAATACATAGCCGAATCCACGACTACGATACCTAAGATTGCTCAAATCCCTAATCTCAATAAATCAAAGGTTTGGATAAAGAATAATATAGGGTATGGATAATATTTGGGATATAAATTGGTGTAAAATGAAAAATAAACAAAACGAATAAATTAAAATCCTAAGTGTGGTTAATCACTATCCCAACCATCCCATGAATAAGACTCATATCATAGAATAACTCACGCTTTAACACTTGAAACACACGCTTTAGGTAGACACGAATTATACTCAACAAGATCTCAATCAAAGAATAACCTTTAGTTGGCGTTCCCATAACGTTCAACTCCCATACAATCCATAGATATAATATACAACAAGTAGTGGTGATATCAACCACTTAACACAAAACTTTACATAAGTTGGTCAAAACAAACATCCAACTCTTCATTTTTTCTTTTTCTTTTCTATATATATATTTTTTTTTTTTTTTTTTTTTTTTTTTTTTTTTTTTTTTTGAAACATAAACAAAGATGTGTAAAATTTCACCACATCACTATAATGATAATTCTAGATAATTTTTCCATACTTTTCATGACTTCAGAAATAACGGTAATAGTGAAAGTAGTAAACACACGAAAAATAAACTCAAAGATATACAATATTTACTTTCACTCCAATTGCATTGTGCAATTTCCCGACCTAACCATAGATAATGAATTACGCACGCGAACACAGGTAATGTAAGGAAACACACTTTGCCTAAAGCAATTAACCAACCACGGATTTTAATCTACAGGGTAGGCTAAGGTGTAAGGGTGTAACGAAACATTTTAACAAAGGTGTAAGAAACGAAAGGAATGGCTCTGAGTGTTTTTCTAGGGGTATCTTACTCTAAAAGTGAGAGTAACAAAAGGGTTTATACGGGGGTTAACTAACCAGTGTAGTTAGCTAATAACACATAACATATAAAGGCTATTTGGGTGTAATCCTAGAAATTTACCAATTTAGACAAGTCATTCCAATTATATAAATAATACTTATTATGGTGGTCTCGAATAGTATACAAGCCAAGTTCTAAAGTTTACAAGTCACCGGCACACTCATAGATTTGTGAATTTTGAAAAATCACAATTTTTGAAAATAACGTCATGTGTGCAGCTATGCAACTTAGACTTTAAACAAAAACATGCTAAAAATTTTAAATTTTGATATATTAAGCACATTTTAAGCATATTTTGAAAAGTTTAGGACAAGTAAGTGTTCTAATTCTCCAACCCCCCCACTTAAGTTAAACAACGTCCTCGTTGTTTGTATAAAAGATTAAAAACCGGAAAATAAAAGAATTAGAACAGAAAAACTCCCCTGAGATTTGCTCGGTATGATCCTCCATTATTTGTATAAGAGCAAAAATCATCTTTCTTGTGGATGAGAACGTTTAAGCTTCATAATAGATGTATCCACAGGAAATGCAGGAATCTATAATACCACCAAGACTTTAACACACCTAAGTTAAGAAGGTTCAAACTTGCATAATACATTAGTAGTTAGTAAAAATAAAACTTAAAAATTAAAATGAAAATCATCAGGTTAATCGATGCGCCGTATCTTATGGAAGAAGATACGCCGTATCGAGCCTGGAATAAATACGAATCAGAATAGAAGATGCGTCGCATCCTTAACCAGGGATGCGCCGCATTAAAATAAACTGATAAAAAGTTTTAAAGTCAAAAATAAAAAATGCAGAAAAATAAAGTAAGATATGACCAGTGCAGGAGATGCGTCGCATCTCAGGATTGAGATGCGCCGTATCCTCTGCGGGCCTGACTGACTCGACACAGAACAGAATAATAAAAAAAATAAAAGATAAGCATGGGTCGCCTCCCACGAAGCGCTTGTTTTTGTTCGAGTCACGAGCCTGACTCCACCCTTATTTACTGTGTAATAGGGTGTTGTTCCCCCCACTTGGGATCAAATGCGGGTGATAGTAGCAATAAACACGAAAAGAGTGTAAATTTGCTAGTAAAGATGAAAGAAATAAATAAAGATCATACCTTGGCAATATACGTACATCATTCCTATTCATACCCGGTTTGGTTGATAAATTGGATGACTTGACCACTTTATCTGAAAGAGTAGTGTGTTGAGGAAAAATGAGTCTCCTTTCTTCTTGGTTAGTCTCTTTGGTAGTAAGGCATCCCTTGACTTCCGCAGAAGATGAGAAAGGGTCTTTAGCAAGTAAAAGTTCGAGTTCTTCAACAACCTTCATAGGGTCTAAATCATCATCTTCATCAATCATAGCAATGTTTAAGAGTTCATCACCAAACTCTTCTTCGAGCTCCACTAAATACGGGTTGATCACAGGTGCTTCAATAGGTAGTGTAATAAATTTGACCTCATCATTCTTATGTTTTGCAACCTGTTTAGGAAAACTAGCAAGATTATTAGTAACGGGATTAATAATATTAAATAAATTTGTACCACTTTGTGTTGTAAGTGACTCGAATTCATCATGTGAATCTCCATCTTCAATTAGTGGTCTTGCAATTTCAGTATCGTCCCGAATTTCATCCTTAAATAAGTAATCCCAGATTTCTTCAAAATCCCTCGTTGGGTCAAAATCTGGTTGAGGTATGTCATCATATACTATTGCGTCAAATGGTTCGAAATCAAAATTAGAATACTTTTCATCTTCAACCGATGGATTGTCTAATGGTGGTAATACGATTGCAGAATATTCTTCAACGTAAGGTTCCGTATACACATCATCTTGTGCAATCTCCGGAGAAAAAGTACTATCAAGAACAATTGCCGGAATTGGTTTCACGGTATATGAATCTTCTTCATCATCATTTGACATACACCAAGTGTGTTGAAACGGCAACCTATTTCTTTCTTTCTTTGACTTAACCATTTCCAGTAACAAGTATTCTTCCATTGTAATATCCGGATCGTCCATCTTCCTGAAATAAAACTTACTCGTGCAAAAGAAGAGTGAAACAATCAAAGTAAAATAAAATTTGCTGATATCTGTAGACGATGCGCCGTATCCAAAAAGTTGGATACGCCGTATCTTATAATCGTTAAAATTTAATCAGACTTTTATTCAGAAAATGGATACGCCGCTTAGAAATTAGAATGCGCCATATCAATTTTAATTATCAAAAATCGATATACTTATTAAAATTAAATGCGTCGTATTAACAAAAGTTAATGCGCCGTATTTTTGTTACGTTTCAAAATACGAGATTTTTGATTCAGAAGATGCGCCGTATCGATAAAAATCGATGCGTCGTATCTGTTTAATAATTCGAAAACTGTTTTTAATTAAAATAATAGATACGCCATATCTGCTAAAACAGATGCGTCGTATGGCGTTAACGTTTAGAAAAAAATTTCTTATTAAAAACAGATACGCCGTATCTTGGGGAAAGATGCGTCGTATCGAATTAATTAAACGCGTTGTATTTTATAAAAATTAAACGCAATACGCCGTATCTATGAAAATAGATGCGCCGTATCGTTTGAATAAGCTCAGTACAACGATAGCAGTATGCAAAAAATACGAAAAATAAAAACAAATAAAAACAAACGAAAATAAACAAAAATAAAAGAAAACAAATAACACACAAAACAAAAAATATGCAAATAATACAATGAATGCAATTTAACTAATATACAACAGAGTTAGCGGTTAGATTAAAAATTAAAAAGAAAAACCTAATTAAAATACTAATCAAATTAACAGATAATAACAATTCACTCCCCGGCAGCGGCGCCAAAAACTTGATGCGCGTGATGTGTCGTTGCGGTTTAGCAGTATTAATGCCTACTCAAGTTTTAAATTTATATTTAGCCGACTTATCAATAACACACACACTTAACGAGCAGTGTACCCGGTCAGTATGAATATAATGGTAAGTAGAGTGTCGATCACTAAGAGTGGAACGTATTATCTAGTCATTCTAATCAGTATTTTAATATTGTAAGTTAGGTATACAACCTAATCTAACGCAAGGGGGTTCAGCCTGAGAGACTGGCAAGTTTTGGTTGCAATTAAATAATAAACTAAACTAATGAGCACGAATCAGCGATAGGCATGCATGTACACAGATAAATACTCGAGACAATAAGAAGACCTGTCCTGATGATTAAGTAGATTGTCACTTGTTTTATTGATAGTTTTATATGAAGTGTATGTAATTAACCCTTTCTCGTTGGCCCTAATCTTATCGGCGAGTAAACCCTTAATGATTACTTATGTCTAAAAGTTATTCCTAAGTGATCAATTTAGTAACAACCGTGGGAGCCACATTCTCTTCCGTAGTCAAATGCGCAGGCCACTAATAAACACAGAGGTTATCAATGCACTAATAAGTAGTAACCAAAGACATCATCATATAAACTTTAATTGATGGGAAAGCAGTTTTAAGGGAGTGCAATCTTTCTCGTCACATTACACAAGCCACCAATCCTGATGAATTAAAGTTTACTAACACAATAAAACAAAACTACTTAATGAATTAACTACATGCAGGACCTTCTTATAGCTCTTGTATCTTCGTTCGGGTGTGTCTTGTGCTGCCTAATCGTCTGAATTCGGCCTTAGGTTTCTGTGGTCTTCGTACCTCGTATATATTATGCCCTCGAAATTCGTCTGGTCTTGGGGTATTTATAGTTTCTGTCTGAGGGTAAGATGCGGCGCATCTAATAAGTAGATGCGGCGCATTGACGTAACTTCGCGTGGGGTCCAAGATTAATATATTCAGGAATATTCGTACACCGCCAGAAGATGCGGCGTAACTCCATTCTCAGATGCGGCGCATGTCCTTGCTGTCTTGGATCGTATCTTGTGAAATCTTGATAGTGATGCGCCGTATGTAATAAGAAAGATGCGGCGTATCTGGAGCAGAATGTCTTGATCTTGTACATTTCAGTAGACTCTTATCTTCTTGCTTGTTTTGCTCCATAATTAGTCCAAAATCGCCAAGTTTCACCAAATGCTTGTTTTTACCTGAGAATTACAAAAGTAAACGATTAAGTATCAATTCTCACAGATAATATAATAAAACAAGTCAAATAAATAGGATAAATGACGGTAATAAAATGTACTTATTTGAGTTCATCACTCCTCTACAATGTAGCTCCAGTCAAATCCTAAGCCATCAATGGCAACCATAGCCTTTGAGCTTGAGTCTGTAACCTCCACAACTCTTGATTTGTTTCCAAAGCCTCTGCTCTTGTCATCATGTTGTCTTGGCAATCTGCACTCCCTTGAATAATGACCCTTCTTATGGTAATTATAGCATTCAATCTTTGACTTGTCATACCCAGCAACATCATTGTTGTTAATGATGATCTTCTTGCCAGTCTTCTTCAAGAATCTCTTAGCCCTCATGCTAAGAAGAGAGAGATGCCACTTGATATCCATCTCTTCAATATCATCTTCATCAATCTCTTGAAGGTCTACATGAGTCAGCATACTTCCATTGTGCTGAGTAGTCAGGAATGCACAATAAGTATTCTCATCCAAGAGTCCATTAGTACTGCTTGAGGTACTAGCAGTACCAATATTTGAACTAGCAGTACCAACTGCTCCAGCAACATGCACTTCTTCCACTTGGCTTGAGGTACTGGGAGTTGACACAAAAGCCAAATTTCCAGAGCTTGAGCTTGTTCCAGCAACTTTCTTAACATCTTGCTCCACTATCTTGAAATTGCTATACAAGTCCATCAGACTCATAAAATCTACGTCTGGTTTGTTCTTCCAGAAAACTACATGCATACCCCATTCTGATGGTAGGCTTCTTAGGAATTTTGAGTTGAGATCTTCCTGAGGTATCTCAATTCCAAGAACAGCAAGTTGACTCACTAGCTTTTGAAGCCTATTAAACATATGATCTAGTGACTCATTGTTTGTAGCTGAGAAGTTCTCAAATTGTTGCTTGTGTATTGTCTTTTGAGTTTTCTTGGTGGCTTCATTCCCACCATACCTGGCAACAATGGCTTCAAACAGAGTCTTGGCACACTTGAATTTACTGAAGTTCAGTAATTGATCATTAGGAATAGTCAGTAGTAGCAAGCTTCTTGCTTTCAGATCATTCTTGTGCTGTGCCTTTTCTTCACTTGTAGTTGGCTTTGTCTGCACCGTAGTTTCAGTCTTACCTTCAACAACAGTCGTTGTGGTTGCGGGCTTAAAGGAGTTACCTTCTTCTATGATTTCCCAAAGTGCATAATCCCGCACTTGGAAAAATTGCTCAATTCTTAATCGCCACATATCGAACTCATTGGGTTTAAGCATTGGTAGCTTAGCAGCAATGTTGGTAGAAGATGTTGTCTCCATGTCCATCTTTTCTTCTAAATCAGAAGTATCAACCTGTCTCTGATACCACTTGATAGGATTGATTATACACTTAGGATGTTATTCCTGTTAATGTGTATGTGATACTTTGAGTTGATATAACAAAGTATGCGGAATCTACTTTGCTATACTTAGAAGAATATTTGAGTGATTGATTGAAACAACTTACGAACAAGAGACAATTGTATAACTTCGAATGATTCAATATTACTAATTTAATAATACGAGTGATCTTCTATCACTAGGGTTTACAACCTTGAATCTTAACAAAACGATACTTCTAGATACGTACTCTATTCATACATAAACTTTAACCTAGGCAATCCTTTTTGATAGAACTTATGTACGCCATCATCAAATAAGTTCTTGGACCGTTTTGGACTCTAGGTTGTTTAGACCTTGATCTAGGATAAACAATAAGCACAATAATAATGATCAAAACAAGATGCACAGCAGAATAACAAAAGATTCATTATTATTATCAAGGTTCTTCGTAATCATCTCTAACACTAACAATACACAAAACCTAGGCATCCGTTGTAGGAACTCGATGCCTAGACACAACGAACTCTTTTAGACGTCTACATCTTTACACACACAAAAAAACCTACGCCTCTAATCCTCTTTATATAATAGAGGATTAGGGTTACACAAAGAATAATCTAGAATAATAAAAGATACATAGTAATCTTTTCCTTTTGTGAAGTTTCATTCTTTGTCATCAATAGTCCCTCATGTTTCATATGTTTTGTCTTTATCAACTCAACTATTAGACCCAACAATCTTCCCCTAGTTGATATTGACAAAACCAATAAGCATGAACTTCCCCTGAAGTTAATATGTCATGAAACATGCGACTTCCCCTTACACCATGCAAATCATCAAGGATCTTCAAGCTGCAATCTTCAAAATATTCTTCCCCTTTTTGTCATCATCAATTAGGGAACAAAAAGTATGCAACCTTGATCTTCATAACCACGAGCCAGTACCATACATCCAACTTAGTCTTCCAATGTCTTGAATCGCCCTCCATTAATGAACACCAAAACGCTTTCTTTTATAAATGAATCCAAGACAGAAAAATCCCAAATCTTCAGTAAAAATACCAACGAGCAATCATGAAAACCTTCCCCTCGATTGATGCATGTAGTAACCATAAGAACTTGTCAAATAACTAACTAACAAAGATAACGAACACCATGTTGTACCATTCATGAATGAGCATCCTAATTCCGCTAGGTTTGAAAGATGACAACAATAATATACGATATCATGCTGTAGTAAACAATATAAACAGTTCTTTGGTTAAGCAGTAGGAATCATGTAGAAAAAGTAACGACCTCCAATCTGTGTTAACATGATTTACTGCCTCAATAAACTCTCACGAATATCCTGTGTGTGTCATCCAATATCCCATGTGTGTGTCTCAAATCAATAACCAATGCTTCCCCTTACTGCTCGTAACACATGCAACTATATCGAACCATAAAACCCGTTACGTTATAAATCATTTAAACGCAATAGTAGAAACAATTAACGAGCAGCAGGAACTACTAAATGTAGCAGTAGTATCTAAGATGTCGAGCAGTAGTAATAAATGTCAAGTAGCAGCAGAAACTCTCGACAACTAGCAGTAGGATCATAACGCTAGCAATAGAAACTACACTAACTAGCAGCAGAAAAAATTTCACATCGAGCAGCACCAAAAATCAAAGTAGCAGCAGTATCATATGTAGAGTAGGAGAAACCATCAGACCAATAACCATCAGACCAATCTAATCAATCTGAATAATAAATTGGCCCACATTCATCACTGATCAGTACGCGGTCAAAAAAATAACTCACTTTTACTTCCACATGCACGATTAGATACGACAATTTAACAATAACTCTTCAACAGTCAACAAACGAAATTTAAAGTCCACCGACTTATTAATTTAGGAAGATCTGATAATTTTGTATGCCATTAATTCACACGCTCCAATTCAATGATATGCAGTACAAGGTTTAAATAGAATAACCCATGATGTACCCACTTTCAATTCATTGAACGACAAACCGACATAATTTCATCAAACCATGATTGCACTTTAATAACCGATATATGATAATTAATTAGTACGAGGTTCTCTTATCTTCTTTCCAAAACACGACAAACCAAAAAAAAAAAAAAAAACTGTATTCAATATATACCTTTGTCGCTGTCGCCAATAAAGTGAAGCGATTTCCAGCAGCATAAAAAAAATTACGATACCTTTAATATTCAAAGCTGCTTTCTGTCGACAATGAACCTTGTAACATCCTTAGATCGAGAGCCCCCCTCTCTGATACCACCTGATAGAACTTATGTGCGCCATCATCAAATAAGTTCTTGGACCGTTTTGGACTCTAGGTTGTTTAGACCTTGATCTAGGATAAACAATAAGCACAATAATAATGATCAAAACAAGATGCATAGCGGAATAACAAAAGATTCATTATTATTATCAAGGTTCTTCGTCATCATCTCTAACACTAACAATACATAAAACCTAGGCATCTGTTGTAGGAACTCGATGCCTAGACACAACGAACTCTTTTAGACGTCTACATCTTTACCTACACACAAAAACCTACTCCTCTAATCCTCTTTATATAATAGAGGATTAGGGTTACACAAAGAATAATCTAGAATAATAAAAGATACATAGTAATCGTTTCCTTTTGTGAAGTTTCATTCTTTGTCATCAATAGTCCCTCATGTTTCATATGTTTTGTCTTTATCAACTCAACTATTAGACCCAACAATGAAGGACAGAGATGAAACAAATTAATTGATGGATACTTATGTACACAATGACATTGCCAATGAATCACCTCTCGGACCAGGTCACATAGGTCGAAGTGATGAGGCTAGATTTGAAACTAAAACTGAGACTTTGATGGAAACACATGTACAAAATGCCAAATCTGATGATCCACCTCTCAGGTCAGGTAACACAGACCGAAGTGGTGAAGATAGTCTGAAACTTATAAATAAATTGATGGTAATATGTACAAAATTGTCAAAGGAAGTGCTTGGTCTCAAGAAGCAATTGGTTATGGTCAAATCTACTCAGGGTGCAGAAATCAGAAAGCTAAAGAAGAGGGTTAGACATCTTGAGGGGTTAAAGAGATCAAGGGCTTCAGAATCAAAGACTACCAAACTTGGTTTGGGGGAGGATGCTCCCAAACAGGAGAGGAATGAAGACCAGGGTTCAGGGGAGGAGAACAAGGGTCAAGGGGAGGTTGAGACTAAATTGGATGAAAATGTTGATATGGATGTGGATGCTGATAGTGGTGAACATGTTGAGGAGTTTGTGGTTAAGGACAAGTCTGGGAATGAGGTGGTTTTGGAATCAAAGAAGAAGGAGCAGATTTTAGGTGATAATGTTGCTGATGATGTTGAGAAATTAAATAAAGAAGATTCTGCTGCTGGCTCAGGGCATCCTACTGCTAGTGTTGCTCATTCTGCTGCTTAGCCAGAGCAAAGTTCTACTGCTGTTGGAGTTTAGAAGTTGGACAAGGAAGTTGTGTTTGTTGCTGTTGTTGAACATTCTGTTGCTGAGCAAGGAGATGAAAAGTCAGATGATGATGCTCTTAGTTTGGCTCAAGTGATGCTTAATCTGAAAAACAAGTCTCCGACACCCACAAAACAGTCTGAACCAACACAACAAACAACTAAAACAAAATCACTCCCAAAACCTACAAGAAAACCAACTAAAGGAGTTATCATTTGAGAGTCTGTACCAATCCCAAAACCTGCACAACCAACTATTTCATAAACAGATAAAGGCAAAGGAATTCTTGTTGAAGAACCCAGTAAGAAGTTCAAGTTTCAATCACCAAGTCAACAAGAACAACAAAGTCAAACAGATGAAGAAGTTGCTAGACAAGTTCAAGCACAACTTGATGCAGAAGAAGAAGATGCTAGGAGGAAGCAAGAACAAGCAGATTGGGAAGTAGAAATGAAGACTCAAAAGGAAGAAAGAGAGAGATACACTCCTGAAGAGCAACAATGTGCTATAGATGATTTGCTGGGTGAATTTAGAAAGCAACAGATTTAGAAAAAGGTTTCTAAGAGGAAGAAGCCTACAAGAGCTGAAAAGATAAATTATATGAAGAATTATCTGAAGTATCAAGCCTACTGGAAAGCTAACTCTTTCAAAGGAATGAATCATGCAGCTATTGAGTGAGCATATTTTGAGGCTTATGAAAGGTTACACAGACCTGTTGAACCCATGTCAGATGCTGATATTGCTAAACTTACAAGACAAAAGACACCTAGGGCTTATATGAATCCAGAATCTAATTTTGCAAAGTCTAAGGAAGTATCTGATAGTGTCAAAGATAAGGTGTAGAGTAAAAAGGCAGTAATGAATGATGAGAAAAATGAAGAGAAAGAGGTAAAGACTGAATCTACCATTGGTGTAAAGAGGCCTGGGAGAAGATTGAAAATGAGGGCAAGGAAGAAGAAAAGAACTAAGCCAGTGGTGATGAGTGATTCAGAGAGAAGTTCTAAAGTTGAGAAAGAACCATGTGTTGATGAGCATGAATCTGAAGAGGAAACTGAGGAGGATAAAGCAAGAGTAATGTCTCTCACAGTTTTAGCTCCACAAAAAGAACCTGAGGTATCTAATGCAGTTCCCTTAACAACCAAATATCCAATCATCTCCTATTCACACACAGTCAGAGATGGAAGTGAAGCATATTGGGAAATCAAGAGATCAAATGGCTTATATTATGGATTTGTTAGATTTTCTCAAATGTTACATTATATGGATAGAGATGATGTGGTACAACTCTGGAAGCTGTATAAGGGAAACTATGGTGATAACAGACCAGATGTGATATATGAGAGGATAAACTATTATTTTCTGAAGAATATGTTTGAGCCACAAGGTAGTGATCTTGAATGGAAGGAATTGTTAAATACCAAAATTCACAGATGGTATTTGTATCAATCTTGTGGAGTACATGAACTGGTTGGTCAAGGTGTGATGGTTTACATGCTTGTGGAAAAAGATTATCCTTTGGATACAGTTGTTATCACTCAAATGTTAAAACGTGGTAAGTTAAAGTTGCAGAAAGGGTTCTTTTCAGATGATCAAGCCTATAAACTTTTGAAGAAGTATGAAAAAGTGCTTAAATCTAAGTCTTCAAAGCAGAGCTAAGTGTTTGGAAGCATCCTCTTGGTGTTGATCTGTGCTTAGAAGAAACTTGCATATTTTGGGAGAAAATATCAAGTTTAGGGGAGGATTGTTGGGTTTGAAGATGCTGCTGCTTGAGGTTTGATTATACTGCTCATGGTTCTTATTGGAAAATATACTAAGTATCATTCTGCTGCTGGGCTAAATGATTCTACTGCTAGTATATTGATTCTACTGCTGGGTTTATGAGAAGATTGAAGAAATAAGCTAAGTGTGATTCTACTGCTAGCCTACGAGGATTCTGCTACTAGAGTAATCATTCTGCTGCTTATTAGATAAACGTGTATAGTTTGTTAGATATTTATGGTAATGATACAATTAGATATTATCTTGTATAGAAAGCATTGTAACCGACTAGGACTCCTTAATTCTATAAAAGGAGGATCTAGGGTTAGGGTTTAGTACACGATTGTTAGCATACATATTGTTTTGTATTCACTTCAAGGTTCTTTGTAACCCTGTTACTTTTGAGTAACCGTATTCAATATATTGAGGTGATAGTTGAGAGAATTATTGTGTGTTCGATTCTTAATTCTTCTTAAGATTAAGTGTTAGTTTTCGCATAATACTTAATAGTGTTGACATAAATAATGCCTAAAAACATTATCAATATTTATTCATATCTCTATGTTTTGATGATCACAAAATGTAAACTCATTAAAACATAAACTTATCAAATAAACAAGTATTTAGTTGAAAATATTCATTTCTACAACTTAATCACTTAAGGTATGAATAAACAAGTGCTTAATGCATTATATGATCAAAGGAACATTTTCTTAATAACTAGATTTTTTATAAAACATCAAAAACATTTTATATATTTTTGAAAAACATTTTTTGTATTAAATAAAAATGTTTAATCTTTTATAAAAATATGAATTCAAAATTTTAACCAAAATCAGTTAAAATGTTCCAGAAAAACCTTCACCACAAAAGGACAAAATTGGCCAACGTTCAGTAGGGGCGGCCCCCTTAATTTTACTAGGCGGCCCCCTTAATAATTAAGGGGACCGCCCCCTATTTAAGGGGACCGCACCCGCTCCAGTAGGCTCCAGCTGTCTAGATTTTTTCCTATAAATACAAGCCTTCTCCTGGATTTTTTAAAAACCCTTTTGCACTAAAACTTTCTGTTGTAGATTTCATTTCATATCTTAAATAAACCTTTGATCATGTAATCTTAAGCATTGGTTTCCAAGTGATCCAAGCTTCCACCATCCAAGTGCAAAAGAAGAATACTTCTATCAATCAAGATTAGAAGTATTACAAATTAGTATCATTTTGTTACTTAAGTTGTGTGTTTAACAAAGTTTGTAAATCATTCATTCATTTGTATGTAAGGTGTGTGTTGTAGATTAGTGTTGTGTGTAAGTAATGAAGATGTTGTATAAGTAGTTGTGGTATAGAAGTTGTGAGGTCAAAGTGTAGAAGTCGTGAAGCCGTTGTGTAGAAGTCGTGAAGCCGTTGTGCAGATGTCGTGAACCCGTGGTGTAGAAGTTGTGAAGCCGTAGCTTAGAAGACGTGAAGTCCTTGTGTTGAAGTCGTGAAGCCGTAGCATAGAAGTTGTGTAGTGGTCGTGTTGAAGCCGTGAAGTCCTTGTCGTGAAGTCCTAGTGTAGAAGTTGTGAAGTCGTAGCTTAGAAGACGTGAAGTCCTTGTGTTGAAGTCGTGAAGCCGTAGCATAGAAGTTGTGTAGCGGTCGTGTTGAAGCCGTGAAGTCCTTGTCGTAAAGTCCTAGTGTTGAAGTCATGAAGCCGTAGCATAGATGTTGTGTAGCGGTCATGTTGAAGTCGTGAAGTCTTAGTCATGAAGACATAGTGTTGAAGTCGTGAAGCCGCATCATAGAGGTTGTGTAGCGGTCGTGTTGAAGTCGTGAAGAAATCGTGAAGAAGTCGTGAAGCAGTCGTGAAGCTGTTGTGAAGTAGTCGTGAATAAGTTGTGAAGAAGTTGTGTTGTGAAGTTGTGAGATTGGTTCTAGCTACGATTAGAACTCGACATTTAGCTTTGTGTCGTTAAACCCGTGTAAGCCAAAGTTGTGTACGGTTTTCTCCGCCATAAGGGAGCTTATTGAAGTTGTGAAGAAAACTCTCGAGCAAGGTGTGCTCGGAGAGTGGAGTAGGGAAAGGAAGGTGTCCTTGTAGCCGAACCACTATAAATCTCTCGTGTCTCGGTTAGATCTTTCCATACCTTATTTATTTCTTTACTTGCATCGTCATTACTTTCATACACATAGGCTTATATAATTGCTAGTATTAATTAGAGGTCGACTTCACATAAAGATCAAATTGAAAATCCATTCAAGAAACCAAAACTTTTACAATCAATTTAAAAGAATACATATATAACTAATAATAAGATTTAAGTTTTATTTTTCATAACAAACTAGAATCTAAAGTTTTTTAAAAGTATAAAACAAAGTTTTTATAATAAATTAAAAAGACGTAAAACTATTCAACCCCCCTTCTAGTTTTCCACAAATAGCATATTCAAGAACAGTCTCTATACCTATTTTCTTAGATCTACATCTAGGATAATTAACAAGATCGTTAGCTCAACTGGGATCAACACTTTTATAGACCAAGGATTCCTGTGCAAGATAACTATAATCTATTCCAATAGGATATACACAAAATCCTTTCTATAATTATCTACTACACGTTTACAAAAATCATAAGCAGTACTAACTTTCTAATGCAACCGTACTAACTGACTTTGTACTGTCAGTGTTGTCTTCAATCTTTTCAGCAGTACTAACTTATATACTAACAGTTTCAACTGTTTACCTTAATTCCCAACAAGTTTCTTAGCAGCGAGTTTAGAATCCGTGATCACTGATATAAAAATAACTTGGTTTGTACCAAACGATTCATAGGCCACTCAGGTTAGCTAAACTAAGAAGAGCAAAAAGACTGCACAGATAATGTTTTGGCCTGCTGTTAATAAAATATATGTCACAACTGTATCACGATGTTATCTTTGTCACATAATATATGTGAGGCTAATACATTCTGTTTCAGGCTGATGCTGGTGGTTCCCCAATACTATCAATTGTATCACGATGTTAAGTATAATCACAACTGATTTATTGAGTATCACATGTGATTTGTTCAGAATCACATGTGATTTGTTCTGAATCACATGTGATTTGTTCTGAATCACATGTGATTTTGTATTATAACTATGAGTAATCACTTAAAATCACATGTTACAAACTACATATTTGTATGTGGCTAACTA
This sequence comes from Artemisia tridentata subsp. tridentata, assembly GCA_021014915.2. Taxonomy (NCBI): domain Eukaryota; kingdom Viridiplantae; phylum Streptophyta; class Magnoliopsida; order Asterales; family Asteraceae; genus Artemisia; species Artemisia tridentata. Next base: position 76,773,282 of record CP139509.1, read on the forward strand.
CAGGTCTTGCTTAAAAAGTTGAAGAAAAACCTAAGCCGAAGGCCGAATCTAAGCCTATTTAGAGAAAAAGTAAGTTATTAGATTCCGACGAAGCACTTGAAAGTGATGAGCATAAGAAGGTGACAAAAAATTCAAGGGGAAGATGATTAAAGGGTATTCTGAACAAATCACATGTGGATGGTAGAACAATAGTTTTTGTGAAGTGTGGTTTGTTTAAAATATGTCCATGGTAGAACAATTATTAACAAGTAGGATATGTTTTTGTGTTTTGTGAATTCAACCTATTGTGTTAGAACAATTCTTAACAAGTATCTTTACTTTCTTACAAATGTGTCTTTTATGATAATTGTTAAATATATTTATTTACTTAGAAGTGTAAAATACATACGTAATCATGACATTTGATTCAGGTGGAACACATATGATTTATAAATAACAAACATAATAGGATAAACCAGTCGGATGGTTGAAGTATGGTTGTAGTTAATCGTTAATCGTAGTTTTCATATGTTTATTAACTGCTCTTTTGCTGAATTTTTTAAATATGTTTTATCTTTTTTCTTGTTGTTAAATGTCATAATCTGATGGTTGTAGCCTGGGCAACTTTTACATCTGGATCACATGTGATTTTTATGAATCACATGTGATTTTTCTATGAATCACATGTGATTTTTCTATGAATCACATGTGATTATAACGAATCACATATGATTTTGTAGAATCACATGTGATTCACAAAATGAAAATTTACAACTTGCAAACAATTATTCAATTCAATACCAAATCTACTAGAATATCAAACAATCTGCTAGAACATCAAACAATCTGCTAAAACATAAAAAAATAATTTAGTTTAATACCAAATCTGCTTGATCCGCATAAAACTTTTCCTAAATTTCAACAAAAATATGAAAAATCCAAATCAAAACAGAGTATGATATTCAAGAAGCGTTTGTCACTTGTGCAGCAACATCAATTCTTGCTAGTTTTGCAATATATTTAGGATTTGACGAACATGTAGTCTTGGTGTGCTTGTTAGTCTTCTCTCCACAACATCCACATTTCTTTTTCGGCTTAGATCTAGCTTCAAGTGCTATTTCTATTCCATTCTTTCTACTTGCTCCTTTAATAACACCTTTGTTTACAACCCTAGATGAATATCACGGTTCTTTAAAACATAGAATGCATGTCGACATAGAAATCCGAAACCGAAGAAAAGGCCTACAAGTACATTCCACTGACCCGTCTTCAAGAGAATGTAGAACCTTATCACAGAAAAGGAACACACAAAATTAATACTTTTATGTTGAATCACATGTGATTTACTTGAAAATCACATGTGATTTACATGAAAATCACATGTGATTTACATGTGATTTTCACTTCTTTGACAATTTTTTAGCTTTTACTAGACCATTGCATATTCAAATTCCCTTGTGTAAAAAAAAATTACTAATGTAATTCATTTCAGTACAGTTCCATTGTGGAACAGAGATTGTATTAGAATTCCAATTGTTTACAGAAAACCTATATTACAATGTGTATATTTTTCTGTGATTTATCACTAGTTCTAGTATAGAATATTACTTGAGGGCAGCCACTCAAACACTATTGCTAGTCTCATCTTGGAAGCACTTGAGTAGAAGTGCTTGCAGATCAGCAAAATATGGTTTGAAGGATTCACCAATTATCTCAGTTAAGGAGCAGAACAATATCAATGCCACCTAGTGTCATATTACAAAATATTAAGAAAACAAACAAAAAAAAAAGAATCACATGTGATTTACCTGAAACAACAATTAAATTATCTACTTCATATGTGACAACATCAACTTCATCCATAACCGGAACAACAACTAAATTTTGTTCTGCATCTAGAACAACAACACCATCCGTAACCTAAATTTTAGAATCAACCAAACTATTTTCAGCATCCACAACTGTAACAACAACTAAATTGTCCATATTTTAACAAATCGATTGTGATTTTTGGAACAATCGAAGGGGAAATTCCAGTGTTTTCGTGCCGTTTTTGACAGTTAATCATGGTTAATTTTTGAAGGCGATAATGACAGTTATATGGAGGATTTGACGGTGTACGGCGGCAGAGCTACGGCGGCGGCGGATTTGACGGTGATGATGACGGTTGGATTTGACAGATCGACTGTTGGATTTGACGGTGATGACGATGACGGTTGGATTTGACAGTGATGATGATGGCGTTATATGGAGGATCGACGATGATGATGACGGTGATGAGAGTGTTTTTGTGTGTGTGTTTTTACCCTAATCTTTTTTGGGAAAAGAGTGAAGGTTATTATTATTTTTTATACAATTGTCTTTTTTGTCCTTTAAGTGTAAATGGCTGATTTGATCTTAGCCTTTGGATCAAATTGGATTGGATGGTTGGGATGGGTTCAATAGTTCTATGGACAATGGTGGGTCTCTAGGGATCTCAACTCTTAGATAATATGGTTTCAGGGTTAGTGGAATATAGCGAAGTTAGTATAACGGTATTGCATTATTAGATGGAACATTTTGTATAGGCTCCGAGAAGTAAAAACCGAAAGGGTTCGTTTGTTTTTCACTATTCTGGGTTCCTCTAAGGATACTTTGTTGCAAGCCATGTGTATTGCATCTCTTAAATGTACCACTATCGGATATGTTTCAATACCTTATAGGATCGGGTTGCGGGTTGGTTTTAATTTTTTCAAAAACCGATAGACCCGACCCGATAACCCGATTGACACCCCTAATATTAACTAGTTGTGGAAAACTAGAAGGAGGGGTTGAATAGTTTTACGTCTTTTTAATTTTATTATGAAAACTTTGTTTACTTTTAAAAACTTAGATTCGAATTTATGTGAACTCAACTCTTGAACAATATGAACAAATATAAGTGAATCTAAATAAACAATGCAAGTAAAGTAATGAAATGAAATGAAAGATAGAGATGGAAAGATCGAACCGCGAGACAAAGGATTTATAGTGGTTCGGCTACAAGGACACTTCCTTACCCTACTCCACTCCTCGAGCACCTAACTTGAGAGTTTTCTTCACTATGTCAACAAGCTCCCTTATGGTGGAGAAAACCTTACACAACTTTCGCTTACACCGGTTTAACGACACAAAGCTAGATGTCGGGTCCTAATCGTAGCTAGAACCAATCTCACAACTTCTACATGACTTCTTCATGACTTATTCACAACTTCTTCACGACGGCTTCACAACTTCTGCACGACGGCTTCACAACTTCTACACGACGGCTTCACAACTACTTCACAACCTAGCACTACTTATATACTCTTCTACTTCCTTACACCTTCACTAATTACACACCTTAACTTCTTCACAACTTCACCACTACCACACTAATCTAGCCTAAACAATTATGTTCACACCTATCTAACAATTATACACAACTTTTACACAAATGAATGAATGATTACACAAACAACTTAGGTAGCAAGATGATACTAAGTTGCAATACTTCTTCTCTAGTTGTTGAAGGAGTATTCTTCTTTTGCACTTGGATGGTAGAAGCTTGGATCACTTAGAAACCAATGCTTAAGAATATATGATCAAAGATTTAGAAAGATAAGGAGAGATTTAGAACAGAAGGTTTGGGGTGTAAAAGGTGAGGAAAAAGTCCAGGATTAGTCCAGTATTTATAGGAAAAAATTGACAGCTGGAGGAGCGGGGAGGTCCCCTTAAATAGGGGGCCGGTCCCCTTAATAATTAAGGGGGCCGCCTAGTAAATTAAGGGGGCCGCCCAATCTGAACGTTGCTCAGTTTTGTCTTTTTGTGGGGAAGGTTTTTTTGGAACATTTTTGCCATTTTTGGTTAAAAATTTGAATTCATAAATTCGTAATAGATTAAACATTTTTCTTTAATTTCCAAAAATGACTTTGTAAATGATATAAAATGTTAGTGACATTTTGTAAAAAATATAGTGATTAAGAAAATGTTCCTTTGATCATATAATGCATTAGGCATTTGTTTATTCATACCTTGAGTGATTAAGTTGTAGAAATGAATATTTACAACTAAATACTTGTTTATTTATTAAGTTTATGTTTAATGAGTTTACATTTTGTGATTATCTAAACATAGAGATATCAAGAAGTATTAATAATATTTTTAGGCATTATTTATATCAACAATCTCCCTGATGGATCGTGTTTTGGTTGACATATTGTGAATCGGGAGGTCTTGGATGATGATAGAACATCATCTCCATGGTGAAGGTTAGAGAGAGAAAGTAAGAAGGATAAAGAGGAAACTATGTGTTTATTGATAATAAGAGAAAGGTGAAAATTACACACAAAAGCTTCAACCCTCCTAGTGAAGTCTAGGAGGGGTATATATAGGGCCAAACACATGACTTTACAATAATGACACTTTTAGTCCATGTGTTTGTGGCAAATAAGATAACTAATGTAATCACACATATGTTGTCACATTTTGGTGCGAGAAGCGTACCCAACAATCTTCCCCCAATGTGGCAACATATGGGATTACTTACATCATATCCTACAAGTAAAAAATACAAATAAAGAAAGGTCTTCATAAGCTCTTCATGTGCTGAGGATGATTACAGTTGACGCTCTTTGTCTTTATCTTGTACCCCGGCTTGAGAACTTTTCTTCACTTGTAGTCAAATGATGTAATAAACATGAACTGGATTAACTTCCCCCCAATTCATGCTGCATGTCTTTAACGGCTTCTTCGTACACTTCTTATTGGTGAAGTTTCTGAATCAGCTTCCCCCCAAACTGACAACCGTCTTCAGCAGATTCGAAACTTTGATGTAGTTAACACGTCTTCTAACTTTTGAAGGTTGTAAGTACGCAGCGGAATTTGTAGATGACATCGTAAACCACACCAAGCAGACGATTATGCTTAATGCAGAAGTCCCGTTCGGGGGTAACATGCGAGAAATTTAGCAAGATCTTCTCACATAAGTAGGCTACTTCGCACATCACAACCTGCGAAAGTTGAAACGAGTACACCAAAATCACAAAACTGAATCACTGATCATCTCTGCGGACGTCTTCCGGTAGTAATAAAGTTGTAAGCTCGATCACGTGAGTCTGTTATGCGTCCCCGATGTGCACATTTCTTCCCCCTGAATGCAGATCCATCTGGAAAAAGAGGTGTTTTCGCAAAAAATGCAAAGAAAGTCAAAGAAAGTCAAAGCACATCTACTCTCTCTTCCCCCACGATGTCTTCGCGGAATCGGAAGCATACACACTATGGTTATGATGGAAACGGAGGCAGCGTAGACCCTGTATGTCCAATTAGTCGAAGATGTGTGAAGTACCAAAAATAGCCCGTGAGAATCAACTGCTGATAGAATCTCTACTCTTCTTATACTCTTCTCAACTAACTCTTTACCGACCCCATTATCATTCTGACGGCTTTTTGTAGTGACCACTGATGGAGAAAACCCAGTATTACGAACTTGAGACTGAAGTAAAATAACCCGAACTTGTGACTTAAGCTTGCACTATTGTCTGATTAAGTACCTATACTGAGCACTACAACGTAACTCCTTTAAGCATAGGTCGATTCATATACCCATCCAACCATCCTTTTCTGTATATGAACTCATCTTGAATTATCCACATCTTTGTGTGACACTTGAGCACTACAACGTAACTCCTTTAAAGTGATAGCTATACTCTGTGAGCACTATAACGTAACTCCTTACATCAGGTATAACTAGATAACTCAAGTCTTAATCATTTTGAAGATTATAAGCTCGAACAAGGATCTCGAAGAATCATGCATCCAACCAACCCCGATATCTTCAAGATACTAAGTACACGCACTCGTGATATCCCACTTCAACCTCAAATAAATAATAAAGAATTAACCCCGTAGTCACATCTTGCGGTTCAATACCCAACACTAGCCTTTTGACGGTTTAAGTGAACTATGATAATGGTTTTATCCCGATCTTGTCAAAAATCGTATCCCCGTGAAAATTTGTTAGACCAAAAACAATACTATTCTCAATACTAACAATTATTGTCTAGAAAAATTTTCATTCAACAAATGCGTATGACATTTGATGACGCAACAACTGGTAGCATTAAAAACATTTTTGAAGTCCATTCGTAGTTTCTGATCAAGTACAAGCCCACTCTATTTATGATAAACATTTAAAGCCCAATGAAAATTCGGGTCCAATCCACAAGACACAAAATTCATCCAACCCAACTATAACCTGGTCCAAAACAGGTTAGCAATAACCCTAATCAACCGGGTATTAAAACACAATATCTCAACCCTAATCACATAACTTATGCGCCTACCACTCTCCAAAACAGATCAAAACTCATCACAATAATAAATCCATTTCTTCTCAGCTTATCACAATCAAGAGTCAAGCATATACCTCCATCATACAAACAACAATCGCAACCACCCATACCCCAGACGAACACTCAACGTCTTCCATGGTTAAATAAAAGTTGGTCGAGCACAATACGAGGCATCAAGGTCTCGTGAAGGAGGTCTAAGGTAGGTTTAATTAATGATTTCAGTTTCATTTTGTTGTTTGGTCATGAGCGAATCAAAGATAGATGATAACATGAAAGTTGTTATTTTCTTCTTTAAATTCGTATATGAAAAGAAGCAAAGCTTCAATATATAGATTGGTGATGAAAGTCATTTCGTGTGTTTAACCTTTGTTGTCTACGAATCTATTGAAACACGAAAGACAAATCTGAGATCTTGTTTTAATTATTGTTCGAGTCGTGTTGTTAGAAGGAATGTAGGTCGTGAGATAATCGTGAAGGATATAGGCTGTGATGTTGGTGTTGTGTGTAATATGAAAGTTGGATGTGTTGATGGTTGTATGTAGTTAATTTGTTGTAGGTTCGTATAATGGTCTGTATCTGCTTCATCTCCTTCCTTTTATTTTTGATTTTCGATAACTGTAAGACTAGTTGACCGTTGACTGTTGACCCGTTGACCCGGCAAATGCGAGAAGACTTGCATTTGCGAGAAAACTTGTCCCCAATTGCGAAAAACATTATCGAAAAAGCATTTGCGAGAAAACTTGCAATTGCGAGAAGGCTTGCAATTGCGAGAAAAACTTGCATTTGCGAGAAAACATGCAAATGCGAGAAAAACCTCGCGTTTGTGAAAAGCAATTGCGAAACGCATTTTCGAAAAATGAATTGCAAAAAACCATTTTCGAAAAGCATTATCGCAATTTCGATCACGTTCTCAAACTTTTATCCAAAAGATGAGAATACAACCAAGTCGAGGTAGTTTCACAATCTTTTACAAAGACGGAAACACCGAGTACCAATTCCGAAGATTCTGATGAATTGCGAGAAAAAAGGGTTTCTCGCAAATGCTTTACAAGCAATTGCGAGAAAAACCTTTCTGATGAATTTTCCGGCGATTTTTCCGATGACTTTTCCGGCGAGTTCATTTTACGACCAGTTATATCCGACCACCTTTTTTATATTGCCAGTTTCAGACCAATAATTCGACCACATATTTGAACAACTATTATGACCATATTTACCGACCAACAAATTTAATATCTTCACGGGATTCAAGACAGTCATAAAAAGAAATGATAAAAATTGTTCACTGGACTGAATATGGACAAATATGTGGACCAGATACATTCAAAAATTGTTATTGAACTATGAAAATAAAAGTATTATGACAGTTGCAACAATAAAAAAAATCAGATCCACACATAAAAATACGAATTTTGACAAGAATAAATCACTCAAAAAACAACCAAAACTAATACCGTGGCTTCCGATACCAATTGATGGATCGTGTTTTGGTTGACATATTGTGAATCGGGAGGTCTTGGATGATGAAAGAACATCATCTCCATGGTGAAGTTTAGAGAGATAAAGTAAGAAGGATAAAGAGGAAACTATGTGTTTATTGATAATAAGAGAAAGGTGAAAATTACACACAAAAGCTTCAACCCTCCTAGTGAAGTCTAGGAGGGGTATATATAGGGCCAAACATATGACTTTACAATAATGACACTTTTAGTCCATGTGTTTGTGGCAAATAAGATAACTAATGTAATCACACATATGTTGTCACATTTTGGTGCGAGAAGCGTACCCAACACTCCCCCTTTTTGATGATTACAAAACTTAAACTCATTATATCCAAAACATTATTTTTGGACAAGTATTTAATGAGTTTATATTCACTTCTCCCCCTTTTTGTAGAATCAAAAAGGTTATGCCGACAAGTTTTAGATACAAAATTTGTCGGAACGAGAACTCCCCCTTGATGTGTGCTCCCCCTCGTTTGAGGGCATCAAGAAATCGAGATATAGAATACTTGCAAGAAAAATATTAGAAGCACAAGCATACACAACAAAATATGGAATATAAAAACAACAATCATGGCAAACAAATATTAAGAACACATAGCAAGACATTCATTAATTCAAAATGAGTATGTGAGACATTTATTATGTTTAAAACATACAACAAGTAAAGAGGTCCTAATTTGCCAAAGAGAGCCATTGGACTTGCTTGCAACACAAAAGCTTGAATTATTTTATTTGAAAAACATGAAACATAAGCATATAGTGTGCTTAGATGGTTGATGGTAGAGAGTTTGGAGTGGAAGTGGTTGAGTGAGGGTAAGGATGTTTGATTAATAGAGGTATATTTTTGGAGGTGGAGAGTTTGGAGGTGAGGAGTTTGGAGCGGAATCGGTTGATTGAGGGTTAGAGTGTTGTGCTAGTGGAGGTGTTGGATGAGATCTAGTAAGAGGATACTCAATCCAAGTGAAATGTTTATTTAAGGCAATGATTTGTTTTTGGAGAAGGACACAACAAGGACAATAGTTGACATGATTATCGACTTGATTCAAGTTGTGGGGGTGAGGTAAGTAATTTGAGTAGGGTGAGGATGGAGGGTGGAGGTTGGCCCTTGTTGCGTTGTGCAAGGTGCATAGCAATGAGGTCATGGATTTGGTTTATCTCTTCACGGAACTTTTCCTTTTCCGTGGGAATGTGGATTTGGTCATTTAGTGGAAGTGGATGAAATTAGAATGTGTAGTTGGAAGTAAACTTGGATGTTTGACCAATATGATGAGGGTTTTGAAAGGTTTCATTGAGATTAGTTTGAGGTTGAGATGTGTAGTTTGGAACGAAGGTGGAGGTTGAGGTTATTTTGTGATGAAGGAGGGCTAGAAGGGAGTTGATCCAATCTTGCGTTGAGCAAGGTGTAAGGCAATAAGAGCACAAAGCTCATGGGCTTCTTTAAGTTCTTCAATGAACTTCAAGTGTTTGGAAGAAGGTGATGATGGTGGAGTGTGGTTGTTATTTTGGATGGATGTTTGGATATACAACATAGAAGTAACATGTGATTTGGTAGGAGGTGGTGGTGATACTCTTGGTGGTGGTGACATTTGTGAACTTGGATAATCATGAGTGGATGAGGATGGAGATATGGATGAAAGGGATATTCCAAGAGTGGTGAGTGTTTTGGATGGTGCATTGGTAGGTTGAATAAGATGTGAGGTGTTGTGAATGAGATTGAGATTTTTTTTTTAGGGATTGATTATGCTCTTCATATGAATCATATGGATGAGATGAAGGTGTATTTTTGGGAGTAAAGATGGATGGCTGGTTATTATGATGAGGTTTGTGAATGGGTTCATTGGAATGAGCTTGAGGATTGGGAGTATAGTTGGGAACAAATGTGGGTGGAGGTGTTGTTTGTTTAGCCACATCATTTGTTGAGATGGACTTGTTTCGAGGGTTAGGTTTTCTTCTCCAAACGGGTTTTTCGGTCATCCTTGCTAACCTTGAGGTTTTTAGATTTGGTTTGATGGGAGATGGCGTGATGAGATGTTGGAAGATTATGAGGAATGGGAGTGTTTATAGTGTAGGATTGATGGGATTAAGGAATGGATAAAATTTGTTGGATGGACTGGAATAAGATATGTTTGTGAATTTTGGGAAGTTTAGGATGAAATGGGCTAAAGAGTAGAAAAGGAAACAGCACCTTCGACCATCAGATGGCCGGTCCCCTTAAATATTAAGGGGGCCGCCTTATGATTTAAGGCGGCCGCCCATCTGTTGGTTCCCAGATTACTGGAAATGGGTTTTTGGCAGAAAATTGTAGAAAGGGTTGTGTTTTTGGGTTTAGTTTCAAGCAAGTCCAACTCTTTGAGGCAATTAAGCATGTAATAGATATTTATGCATAGCATGTTAATTAAAGAGATTAAGCAAACAAGTAATTTCATCTAGCATGTAAATATACTCATCAAGCAAGTAATATATATGGACTAGGAAGCAATAAACTACACCAAGTATTTTCTTAATTATATGTAAGTAGTAAGATTAATGAACTATTTGATGGATCCTAATGTGTGCCTATGTGCAATAAATGGGAACTTAAGATAGCATGGACTTCTAGACTTGTTACAAACAAAATATTAATAGACAAACCATGGTCCGCTTGATTTGACTTAGTTCACTTATAAATGTCATGTACATAAATATAGATGACAAATATTAGATCACCATGCATGATTTAAAGAAATGTTTTTAGCATTATTCAACAATGTTTGAAAGTGAGTTTTTATGTAGATGTGAATGTTATTTGAATAAAATAGATTGGGTTTTATTTCAAAATGTGTTTATGAAGAATGGGTAAGAAAAAGAATTCCCAATCTTTGACTTTGATCGAAACAGAATTATGGACATAGATTAAGAAGAAAATGAGATAGTAAAACATGTTAATAGAAAAGTGAAATAGTCCCAAAAAAAATCATTTTTCCAAAATGTGAAGTTTATGTATATTTTTAAAGATACAGGATTTTTGACAACAAATACCATTAATCCTAGATTTTAAAAAATGGTTGTTAAAGATCTCATGCTCAAGGGAATTGGTTAAGGCTATTGTCACATGCTACCCTTTTCTACAAATCCTATGGTCATAAGGAAGTGATGACGAAATTCTATATGTTTGATGTGAGAGTGTTGAATGGGGTATAACCTAACATCTATAGCTCCTTTGTTGTCGCACACTTATCTAACTTGATGCCATAGTCTACGAGAGCTTGTTTCATCCATAGTTTTCTAACGCGAGAAATCTAATCTTACTTCTATGTTAATGATTAATCCATTTAACTCATTTCACTTCATCACCATGAGTTTTCTAATAGTGGACATAGAAGATTTCCATTTTAAATGTTATAGCTTAAGGGGGCCAAAGGGAAAAGAACAAGTGATTCTAGGTTATAAGTAGATTCATATAAGCTATTATGTGTATATATATAACTAGGCATTATGAGCTAAATAGGCATGAAATAACTAGTCATTAATCTAAGCATATATTATAACAAATGAGCATGAAAGAGAGGCGTACCTTTTAGTCTTCAACAATTATTCTTTAAGCACTTCAAAATAATATATTGACTAATAGAAGCCAATCATTGACGAGATTCCGAATTTCCCGATGAGTTGACAATTTAGCCACTTGGTCCCCATTGTCTAATTGGTCCAAAGTTGTTTGAACCAAACATGGTTTGCAATTGACTAGGATGCATATATGGTGGAAGTATTCCCCAAGGATTGAAACTTGGTAGATTTGAATAGTTCCACATTGGGTGATTATTATTATTAGGAAATTTTTGTCTACCTTGATTTCTTCTAGGTTGAGGGGTTTTAGACCGAGGATGAGGATTACTTGGTCTATTTGGAGGTGGAGTTTTAGATCTTAATTTTGGTTTAGAAAATCCGGTTTCGACTTTTAATGATGGTTTATAAAAACTTTTTACTTCCTCATCACTCGCAATAGGTATTTTTCTATCTTTTATAAGTATATACTTAGGTTTTGACTATAATGGTTTTTGTTTACTAGATTGATATTCAAACTTTGCATTTTTATTTTCACTAGTTGAAACATTATTTAAGTTGAATCCTAGACCGGTTTTATCTCCCGAAGTTCCTTGAACACTTATTATTTTCTTAAGTGAGTTACTACTATTTTTAAACTTGTCAAGTTTGGAAATTTCATCTTTAAGTTTTTTGTTTTCATTTTTGACCTCTAGACATGTTTTACATTCTATAAAACTTCTTTTTCTTTTTCTATATGTTGTAGATTAATTTTTAATTCGAGTACTTCATTTTCTAATCGATTATTAATATGTTTTAGTGATTTATTTTTAGCCATGACTTTTTGACCTAATTTGCATAACCTATTATATTCATTATCTAGGTCTTTTTCGTCTAATGATTGATTTTTGTCACTAAAGTATTCGGTTTCGGAAAGTACCTCATTTGATGTCTTTGCCATAAGACATTTTTCGTCGTTTGCTTTGTCCGCTTCGTCTTTGTCGCTATCACTCCATGCTCCACTAACAAAGGCGCTTTGGTAATCATAACCCGGTGGCTTTGGACATTCGCCAATGAGATGGTTTGGGCTTCCACATCTAAAGCACTTTCTTTTCCCGTAGTTATCATTCCTATTTCTTTGAAGCGATCTTCTTTCATCTCGTGGTTGTCTTGTGAATCTTCCTCGTCTCTTGAAAAATTTCTTGAACTCTCTTACGGCCATTGCATATTCTTCGTCTTCACTATCGTCACTTGAATCATCATCATCACTAATTTCCTTTTTGGCTTTTAGCGCAAGAGACTTGATTTGATCTTTCTTGCTCTTGACCATTTCCGAGTCTCTCTTTATAATTTCTTCATGGACCTTCAAGTTGCCGATAAGTTCATCAAGCGATAACGTCATCAAGTTCTTCGATTCTTCAATAGCCGTGACCTTCGCGCGCCATTTTGGATGTAATGCCCTAAGAAATTTCCTTACACAATTTTTGCTAGAGAAAGTCTCATCAAGTGCTTTTAAACTTGTGATAATAGTGTTAAATTTAGCAAATGCATTATCAATAGATTCCTCTTCAGGAATTGTAAATTGTTCATATTGTTGAACAAGAAGATCTATTTTGTTGTCTTTGACTTGACTATTACCTTGGTGAGTGATTAATAAAGAATCCCAAATTTCTTTTGCGGTTTGACACATAAAAATTCGTTCATATTCTTTGCATGGTAATGCATTATAAATTACCATTTTAGCTTCATTATTTTTCGCTAGTTTCTTTTTCAAATCATCATTTTGTTTTTCAAAAGGTACAATTTCATCTCTTTTAGTTAAAGGATTATTTTGAATAGGGGGTGATTAATAACATGCCAAAGATCAAGATCTTTTGATTTCACATAAGTTTCGAATCTATTTTTCCAATAAAGAAAACCATCACTTTCAAATAGTGGTGGTCTTTGCATAGATTCCCTTCTAAATATTTTTCGGATTCCATAGATCGTTTCAAGTTTTAAAATACAGTTTATTTTAAAAATCTTGTTTGACGTAGCTCTTGATACCAATTGTGGAAAACTAGAAAGGGGGGGGGGGGTTGAATAGTTTTACGTCCTTTTAATTTTATTATGAAAACTTTGTTTACTTTTAAAAACTTAGATTCGAATTTATGTGAACTCAACTCTTGAACAATATGAACAAATATAAGTAAATCTAAATAAACAATGCAAGTAAAGTAATGAAATGAAATGAAAGATAGAGATGGAAAGATCGAACCGCGAGACAAAGGATTTATAGTGGTTCGGCTACAAGGACACCTTCCTTGCCTTACTCCACTCCTCGATCACCTAACTCGAGAGTTTTCTTCACTATGTCAACAAGCTCCCTTATGACGGAGAAAACCTTACACAACTTTCGCTTACACCAGTTTAACGACACAAAGCTAGATGTCGGGTCCTAATCGTAGCTAGAACCAATCTCACAACTTCTACACGACTTCTTCACGACTTATTCACAACTTCTTCACGACGGCTTCACAACTTCTTCACGACGGCTTCACAACTTCTACACGACGGCTTCACAACTACTTCACAACCTAGCACTACTTATATACTCTTCTACTTCCTTACACCTTCACTACTTACACACCTTAACTTCTTCACAACTTCACCACTACCACACTAATCTAGCCTAAACAATTATGTTCACACCTATCTAACAAATATACACAACTTATACACAAATGAATGAATGATTACACAAACAACTTAGGTAGCAAGATGATACTAAGTTGCAATACTTCTTCTCTAGTTGTTGAAGGAGTATTCTTCTTTTGCACTTGGATGGTAGAAGCTTGGATCACTTAGAAACCAATGCTTAAGAATATATGATCAAAGGATTTAGAAAGATAAGGAGAGATTTAGAACAGAAGGTTTGGGGTGCAAAAGGTGAGGAAAAAGTCCAGGATTAGTCCAGTATTTATAGGCAAAAATTGACAGCTGGAGGAGCGGGGCGGTCCCCTTAATAATTAAGGGGGCCGCCCAATCTAAACGTTGCTCAGCTTTGTCTTTTTGTGGGGAAGGTTTTTCTGGAACATTTTTGCCATTTTTGGTTGAAAATTTGAATTCATAAATTTATAATGGATTAAACATTTTTCTTTAATTTCCAAAAATGATTTTCTAAAAGATATAAAATGTTTGTGTCATTTTATAAAAAATCTAGTGATTAAGAAAATGTTCCTTTGATCATATAATGCATTAGGCATTTGTTTATTCATACCTTGAGTGATTAAGTTGTAGAAATGAATATTTACAACTAAATACTTGTTTATTTAATAAGTTTATGTTTAATGAGTTTACATTTTGTGATTATCAAAACATAGAGATATCAAGAAGTATTAATAATATTTTTAGGCATTATTTATATCAACACTAATAATACTTTTTACATTTTTCACAATAACGAAAAAAAATGAAATTGAAGAGCGGGTAATTAAACAAAAATTGAGAGCGGGAGAAAGAGAGAGTAAAGGGGCATAAATAAAATAAAAGAGAGAGTAAAGGGGCATAAAGAAAATAAACCCTAAATCTTATCCCAATTAGATCTCACACTACCGCTTTCTCTCTTTTCTTCTAACCCAAGGCATATGTTGGGTAAACAATTACCCAAATCCTCGAGTGTAGGATCGTGTTTTAGGTTGATTATGTGATTCGGGAGGTCGGCGATGATGAAAGTAAAGAGTTGCCATAGTTAGAGAGAGAGAGAGTAGAGAGAGAAAGTAAATGTGTGTTTTATTGATAAGGAAAATGAAAGAGATACACACTCAAGTCTCACCCCTCCATGTAAGTATGGAGGGGTATATATAGCCTAATATATGCACTACTTTACAATAATAACATTTCTAATACCTGCGTATATTCCTTACAAGATAACTAATGTAATCCCGTAAATGTCATTCCATTTATGTGTTAGGAACATTCCCAACAATCTTCCCCCAGTGGGACGACAAAAGGGATTACTTACAACATTTCCTACAAGTACAAAAATAAGTAAAATAAAGTCTTCATAAGCTCTTCAAATGCTGAGGATGACTGCAGTTTACGTTCTTTGTCTTCATCTTGTACCTCGGCTTGAGAATTTTTCTTCACTTATAGGCAAATGATGTAATATGCATGAGTTGGATTAACTTCCCCCCCCCCCCCCCCAATTCTTGCTGCATGTCTTTAGCGGCTTCTTTGTACACTTCTTTTTGGCGAAGTTTCTGAATCAGCTTCCCCCCAAACTGACAACCGTCTTAAGCAGATGCGAAACTTTGATGTAGTTAACATGTCTTCTAACTTTTGAAGTTTAAGTACGCAACGGAATTTGTAGACAACACTGTAAACCACACCAAGGAAATCTGACTAGTCACTTAATCACAATTATACTCAATGCGGAAGCTCCGTTCGGGGGTAACATGCAAGAAATCAGCAAGATCTTCTCACGTATGTAGGCTACTTCACACTTCACTACCTACGAAAGTTGAAACGGTAACACCAAAATCGCAAAACTGAACCACTAATCATCTCTGCGGACGTCTCTCCGGCAGTCATAACATTTTAAGCTCGATCACGTGAACCTGTTGTGCGTCCTCGATGTGCACATTTCTTCCCCCTGATTGCAAATCCTCATAGAGAAAGAGTGTTTTCGCAAAAAAGTCAAAAAAAGTACAAAGAACATTCACTCTCTTCCCCCACGATGTCTTCGCGGAATCGGAAGCATACACACTATATTTACGATGGAAAACCGAGGCTGCGTAACCCCATATGTCCAATTATCCGAACAAGTGTGAAGTACCATAAATATCTGTTAAGCTTAAAAATATCCCGTAAGAATCAACTGCTGATAACATCCCTACTCTTTTATACTCCTTGATGACGTATAGTCCGTATTCGGGTCACGAACCCGACCCATACTTAAGTCCATCACGAATGGATTCCAGCTCATCACGATATGGGCTATTGTGATAATGGTTTGGGCTTACGATGGCCCAAACCCAACGTTATTTATGGTTTTGATAGTATATCTTCTATTTATGGGATATATATCAATGAACCACCCTATGCGGGATGGACCGAAGATTGGGGAACACGAAACCAACAAGGATTTCGTGTCCATATATAGAGGGCACCTCAGCCCTCACAAAGGTACGATCTCAAAAACCCTAACTCTTCTACAAACCCTAAAAACCGATTACTTACTCTCACGCCGGAGGATAATCGTGGGAGACAATCCCACGATAAGCCTAACGGTGTCTTTTTGTTTTCTTAGTGCGCAGGTCTCAAGCATTAAGATCTGATTGGTACGGAATCAAGGAACGCCCAACTTTTGTATCAACAAGTGGCGCCATCCGTGGGACCCTACACTAAGAACTTTACTAAGAACTAGAATGACGAAGCACGGAAATCAGCGGACTCCGCATGCGAAGAAAACGCATGACGACCTACTAGGGAAGAAACAACAAACTGATGCGGCCTCTAAGCAGGCCTCTGGGACAACCAGTGCACCTAGAAGCTTAGGGTCGTACTCAGATCTGCTCTTTACTCCAATAGAACCGCTCACTATGACTACCAATGCTACTACAACAAGTACTAGCGCGGTAGACCTACAGCGCACTCCTCTCACCATGCCAGAAGTAAACTTCACAGAGCCACCAAATGCGCCTATCCGAAATAAGGATCATGTTTTGGAAAAAGACTCCCTCGCGCTAGAAGGAGTCACGCTTGAACTAGCACCAAGTGATTTCGTATCTCAAAACTACGAAGCCTTGGCTACGCTCATGCGAGAGGAGGCGAAAAAGAGGTCAAGCCAAAGTCTGCACGCCAGGCTCAACTTCGACCCTGAGTATGAGGCATCCTCACCGCGTTACCGAAAGGAAAGACGCGAGAGGGATAGCCACAAACACCCAGTGTTTACCAGGATTGGAAGGAAGGTTGTGGATGATGAAGCAGCCGACTTTCAGCATCTGGAGGAGCATGAAGATGGGGAACTGCGCGCCAACGTCCACACTAGGCTTGGCAGTCGCAGGGTTCATGATAGGCTTGGGCGACGGTGCTCCCCAAGTGAAAGCCCTTCAAGCTCTGATTCCGAGGATAGTCGGCGCAAGCTCCGCAGAGGAGCAAGCTCAGATTCCGATGATAGTCGGCGCTAGCGTCGCAAAAGAGTAAGCTCATCCTCAAGTGACTCCTCGGACAACGAGGACAAAGAAACAGGACACTGGAAATCAAGGGGAAAATACCGCGACCAGGAAGACGATGACATGTCTCGTCCCTGGCGCCGCCAAAAAGTCGATGCTTTCACTAGGCGCATCAGCGATTTTTCGGAAAATAAGAGAAGGCGCATGCCTGCTAATGTCAAAACATATGATGGGACAGGTGATCCTGATGATCACCTAAAAATTTTTGAATCAGCAGCCACTATCGAAAATTGGCCACAACCTGTGTGGTGCCACATGTTCAACTCTACATTAGTAGGGAATGCGCGCAACTGGTTTAGCAAGCTTCCACGCAGAAGCATCGGTGGGTTTGAAGAGTTTCTAAAGGCGTTTCGTTTAAACTTTACTCAAAGAAAAAAGTGCGCCAAAAACCCTGTCGAGCTCGCTAGGGTAAAACAGCGCCAAGGGGAATCCACAAGCGCTTTCATGGAGCGCTATAAGGACGAATGCATACAGGTCAAGGCGTGCCCAGAAATACTAAAGATATCGGGGTTTATGAACGGAATCAATAACCCAGATCTGATAAAAAAGTTAAACGATAGGGTTCCCCAAACCTTTGACGATCTCATGAAGCGCACGAGTTCCTTCGTCCAAGGAGAAGCAGCCGCAGCGGATAGCAAGAGAGGCTACTCGAACCATAGGTCACAAGAAGAGCCAAGGAGACAATCCAATGACCAGAGTGGCAATCGTAACAAAAGCTATCGCAGTCAAGGTGGCGGACGGGGAAACGACAAGTACACCCCACTAACAAAAACTCCAAAGGAGATATTTGCGACGGAAGGTGCGAACTTTCCAAGACCCCCACCTATGCGCACTCCTGAAGATCGGCGCGTAGGGAATGGATATTGCGAATATCATGCACAGAAGGGCCATACCACTAATGAGTGTGTTCAATTGCGCCAACTAATTGAGAAACTAGTAAAAGAAGGTAGATTGGATCATCTCGTTAAAAATATTAAGGATGGGAAAGACAAGCAGAAAACAGGAGGCAAGAAAGAAGCGCCTAAGGAAAAAGCTGACACTATCTACATGATACAATCATGGCAGCGAAAGACTAGGCAAAAGGTTAGCCAGAAATTCTCCCAGGGAAACGAAATCTCTTTCCCCAACTTGGCTGCAGATAACGCAGTGGCAGAGCCACTCACCATTGAGATAAATGCGGGGGGTCACGATATCCACCGCATGTATGTTGATGGAGGGGCGTCAGCGGATATAATGTACGAACATTGTTTGAAAAGACTGCGCCCTGAGATACAAAGACAGTTAAGTCCAGCTACGACTGCGCTTACTGGCTTTACAGGAGAAAAGATATGGCCTATGGGGCAACTGCGCCTACTAGTCGCTGTTGGTAATAAGGAACACTCCACGACGGCCTGGATGAACTTTATGGTGATCAGATCTCCTTCGCAATACAATGGCATTATTGGAAGGTCAGGAATCTCAGCGATTCGCGCGGTACCATCCACAGCACATGGGATGCTCAAGTTCCCAGTAGAAGGCGGCATTGTCACCATATACAACAGCACTGCGCAACCAGAAGAGTGTAACACGATTACATGTGAAACAACGCACATCCCAGAACAGGGCGCCGCTAAAGCACCAAACCTAAAGGTTGCTATCCACCCTGAATACCCGGAGCAAGAAGTGACGATTGGAGGATCGTTGTCTGACAAATTCAGAGCGGCCATGTGCGCGCTCTTACAAAGGAATCTGGATATCTTTGCATGGGAACCGAAGCACATGACTGGTGTGCCACGCTCGATAGCAGAACACAAGCTGAAAATCTGACAAGGATATTCCCCAGTAAGGCAAAAAAAGCGCGGCCAGGCTCCAAAGCGCGCAAACGCCATTCTGGAAGAAGTGCACAAACTTGTGAACGCAGGCATTATGCGAGAAGTCTATTACCACGATTGGCTCTCCAACCCAGTAATGGTTAAGAAGAGCGATGGCAGCTGGCGGATGTGTGTGGACTTCACTGATCTTAACAAAGCATGTCCACAGGACTGCTACCCACTACCAGAGATAGACTGGATGGTGGAATCTCTATGCGGATATCCGTTTAAATGTTTCTTAGATGCATACAAAGGGTACCACCAAATCCAAATGGCTAAGGAAGACGAGGAAAAAATAGCCTTCCACACAAGCCAAGGCGTCTTCTGTTACACAAAGATGCCTTTTGGCTTGAAGAATGCGGGCGCCACCTACCAGCGACTGGTAGATAATGCGTTTGACAAGCAGGTGGGCCGCAACCTAGAGGTCTATGTGGACGACCTTGTCATAAAAAGCCATACAGAAGAAGAAGTGGTACGCGACATTGAAGAAACGTTCACGACACTACGAAAGATCAACATGAAGTTGAATCCTAAGAAATGCACTTTTGGTGCTACAGAAGGCATGTTCCTAGGATATTTGATAGAACTAGATGGCATTAAGCCATGTCCAGAAAAAACAGAGGCTGTCATCCAACTTCCTTCACCGCGCACGTTGAAAGAAGTTCAATCTCTGAATGGAAAGCTAGCCGGTTTAAACAGATTCTTGTCTAAATTAGCGGATAAGTCACTTCCTCTATTTAAAACACTCAAGAAGTGTACGAAAAAGGGAGACTTTCGTTGGACTGCGGAAGCGGAAGAAGCTTTTACACAGCTTAAGCAACACATAGCAGCGCTTCCTAAGCTAGTTGCACCCCGACCAGGGGAGGAGTTAATCGTCTACTTATCTGCGACTCATGGAGCGGTCAGCGCAGTGCTATTGATGGATAGGAATTCCGTACAAACACCGGTGTACTTTGTAAGCAAAGCACTCAAGAAGACAGAGATTAATTACAGCCCAATGGAGAAGTTGGTCTTGGCATTAGTATTTGCTGCCAAAAGACTGCGTAGATACTTTCAAGCGCACCCAATAGCAGTTATTACCGACCAACCTATCAAACAAGTTATCTCTAAACCTGACGCATCGGGGCGATTACAAAAATGGAGTGTGCTACTAGGAGAGTATAACATCTCTTACAGACCACGCACTGCGGTTAAAGGGCAAATATTAGCAGACTTCATCATAGAAAAACCAGATACCGATGACGCACCACCACCGAGCAAGGTAGACTTACAAGAACCATGGGTCTTGTTCACGGATGGATCTTCATGCGTGGATGGATCAGGCGCTGGCCTTATCCTCACTAATCCAGAAGGAATGGAATTCACTTACGCACTGCGTTTTAAATTCACAGCCACGAATAACGAGGCAGAATATGAAGCCCTAATCGCTGGATTACGCATTGCAAATCGAATGGGTGTACGCAACCTAGAAGCAAATGTGGACTCCCGATTGGTAGCCAACCATGTGTTGGGCGAATATGTGGCTAAAGAGGACAACATTGTCCAATACCTTGACAAGACCAAATCGCTAATACAAGGCTTTGACATGTTCACCATTAAGCAAGTTCCTAGAGGTGAAAATAAGAAAGCAGATGCGCTAGGCAAGATCGCATCTACTAGCTTCGCGCACCTGTCAAAACAAGTCTTAGTGGAGATCCTAAAGAACAAATCCATCTCGGAGATGGAGATATCCACAGTAATAGAGGAAGAGAATCCCACGTGGATGACCTCTATTATCGAATTTATAAGCAAGGGCAAATTGCCCGATGAGCAGAAGGACGCTCGACGGATACGGCGCACAGCGCAGAGGTTCGAACTTAGAGATGGTATCCTGTATCGGCGCTCATTCCTACAACCATGGCTTCGGTGCGTTGGACCTCTTCAGGCAGATTACGTACTCCGAGAGATCCACGCTGGTTCATGCAGTATGCATTCAGGACCACGGTCCGTCGTAGCGCGAGCATTACGCTCAGGATACTATTAGCCTACTATGCACCGTGATGCGCGCGATGTGATAAAGAAATGCAACAACTGCCAAGTTTATAGACCCATCCCGCGCAGACCACAACAAGAGCTAACACCTATCACTTCTCCGTGGCCATTCTATAAGTGGGGTATTGACATTGCGGGTCCCTTCCCTGTCGCAGCGGGAGGACTTAAATTCCTTATTGTTGCAATAGACTACTTCACTAAATGGATTGAAGCAAAGGCAGTAGCGACAATCACAGGTAACCAAGTAAAACGCTTTGTCTGGGAAAATATTGTATGCCGCTTTGGATTACCTGGAGAGATTGTTTCGAAAAACGGAAAACAATTCCGTGATAACCCATTCAATGACTGGTGCGGAGAGTTACATATCACACAACACTTCGCATCAGTAAAACACCCACAAACCAATGGCTTAGTTGAGCGCGCAAATCGTAGTCTAGGCGAAGGAATTAAAGCACGCCTGGACAAGCACAAAGGAAGATGGGTGGACGAATTGTCGGATGTCTTATGGGCGCATCACACGACAATCAAAGTTAGCAATGGAGACACTCCTTTTTCCCTTGTCTACGGAACAGAAGCTGTCATACCAGCTGAAATTGGGATGCCAACTATCCGCACCGCGGAAGCTAATGTCACGACCAATGACGACGAACGACGAATAGACTTGGACCTATTGGAAGAAAGGCGTGAGCGTGCAGCTATAAGTGAGGCAAAAACCAAGTCAAAGATGAAGGGATACTACGATGCTAAAGTTCGAAGCACCTCATTCAGACTAGGCGACTTTGTGTACCGCGCTAATGACGCAAGCCACGCAGAAGATACAGGTAAACTTGGACCAAAGTGGGAAGGACCCTATGAGGTCATTGAAGCACTAGGACAAGGCGCGTACAAGCTGCGTGACATGGAAGGCCGTGAGCTACAACGCACATGGAATATCTGCAATCTCAAGAGATGCTATCTTTAGGAAAGGTTACGACCTAGTACATGGACACCTACGCACTTTAGTAAGTGCTCAATAAACATCCGTGTATTTACATTTTTTGTTTTCACTTAGACAAATGTTTTTTTATCTTTCTACAAAAACTTGCAAGTATTAATAAAATGTTGCGGTTTCTAGCTAACTCCGTGACACACTTTACTTTATTGCTTACATATAATTTATGTCTCAATACTGTTTGTTATATTATCTTTTGCCTACATGGCGTGCATGCACTAATTAAAAACCCACGATGGTAAAAGGATGAGTAAACCTAATAAATGACTCGTTGAGTAAGAGGGTTGCAAACCTATCAACACCGGATCACGCATCCTTGTTAAACACCTTATTCTCAAGACGTTGGAGTAAGTTCCATGCGTACCCCACGACGGATACACATCAATGCACACTGTGCGCGTTTAACAAACTAGGAGTTAAGACAATTAACCCCTTAGTATGGCATTAGTAGCACGCTGCAATCCATACACTTGTGCACCCTACGATGGATACACAACAACTTGTAAATTTCATACACAATTATGTTATATACAATCATGTCATACACGACTATGTCATAAATTTCATACACGATTATGATATAAGTGATTACTAATCCTTGTAACTTTCTTTAAATGTGTTTATACAAGCGATTTGATTCTTAGACATCTTTTACGCAAAGACAAAATAACTAAGGACAATTGTATTTTTCAAAACCAACGCTTCATCATGGATAACAAGTTCATCAAAAGTATACATCCAACACACATATGTACAACAAAAAGTGGATATACCACAAAATACCACTACATCAAAACTACCAAGACATGCTACGAGTACGCCTGAGCCCTGAGCTACCTGCTTGGTGCGCCACACGACCAGCATCTTTAAGCCTCTGCAACAGCTCAGCATCCTTGGGCGCTACCGTTGGTACGCTAACGGGCACCCCATCAGATCTAGGAATGTGAGCCGCCCCAAGACCACACAGAATGGCTTTCCCCTTCTGGCCCTTCTTCTTGGCAAGTCTCATCTCATGAGCTTCTAAGGACGCCTTCAATGGGATTTCCTTCTCAAGGGCAAAAGGGTTAAGGATGTCACGAGGGCGAGCGAAAATAGGCACATGTAGCTGCGACACATCCGGCTTCAAAAAATAGTCAAGCTGCGCCTCAGCATCCTCGGATGAGTGCCTAGCCATGGTCAAACCCTCCATAATCACATTGTTAGGAAAATCCTGGTCACGCTCCAGGCGAGCAATGTGAGGAAGCTCGAAAAGCTTCATCTTCTCCCTGGCAGCGACAAGCTCATCATAGGAGTTGGCATTATAACCTGGTACCTGAGTAATAGGCACGGTCAACAAATTACTCTCGGCAAGCTTCTCTACAGCCTGCGCTTGGCTACGTACCAACACGCACTCAACAACTTCCCCAACTACCCCTGTCACCTCCTCCGACTCCAAAGTACCCAAAGCGGCAAGGCGCAAACCATGGCTGATAAGCCACCTGCGCTTTGCTATGGTTGACACCAAATGAGGATACAACTCCTCATCATACTTAATGCTGAGCTTGCGCAGTTTACTCTCCTGATTTTCCAGCAAACTCTCCACAGCCTTGCGGAATTCATCCAAGTTAGACATGAGTTTACCCTTGTTCAGCTCCATATATCTCAAGGCCCAAAGGCAGGAGGCCTTGTACTCTCTCGCTCCAGTACGTTCTCTATTCAGTTCAGCCATAAGCAACATCTTCTCATCAGCAACTTTCTGGTCATACATTGTAGATGCCCTCACTTCAGCCTGCGCATCAGCCAACTGCGCCTTTAAAAGGTCAATCTCCTTATCCTTCTGCGCAACTAGGCTGCCCTCACCACCATTCTCAGCCTGTAGCCGCGCAACCAATGAAGCCTGGTGCACAGCAGCCAACGCCAACTCCTCTAGAAGGCTATTTCTTGACGCATCTTCAGCAGATTTTTCCTCATCCACTGGACTATCAGGCCCAAAATCAGTCTTAGGTGGCGACTTCTCAACATGCGCATCATCATCAACAGCAGTTTTAGCACTACACGCAAATAACAAAGTTACTCTATAGTACTAATAGCGGATTAAAGGACTGAAGATCTAAAGATACAAATACTTACTGGGGGTAAGGAGTTTTATGCACTGACGCATACTCTTCAGTTGGTCGCTCGACAAAAATAGCAGGGCGCTTAGTTGATGGCCCTGCGCCATCATCACCAGATGACCTCTTGCGCTTTAAACTTTGGTCTTCCTCCTCAGACTCATCCATAGCACTCCCCGACGAGTCTACATGCAATAACTCCACAGGGATTTGCGACCCAGAAGGGGAAAAGCTACGCAGAGGTGTGGCCATAGTAACACCTGTGGGGATCTCCACAGTCTCATCTGTCCCCTCTGGCTCTCCTTGCGCGATCGCCATGGTGCGTCCTGCGGTAGCCTGCAGAATGGGCTCCTCACCATCCCTCAAAGGGCGCACACCCACAATAACCTGCTTCGGCTTCTCCAAATGCACGACGCGGAATAGATCCATCTCTGCGCAACAAACAACAAACAAACACAAAATGTGTTAATACGCTACAAAGGGAGAACGCTTACAGCTATTAAATGAAGAGGACGAAAGAGACAAGCACCCACCCCGACTATTTTCATCCAGAAATGTTGGCACTTCTTCTGGACTACAGAAGTAATTACGGCTAATGCACATGTGCACCAAAAACTCTTCGGGATACGCTTTGATCGGTATGCGATTGTTGTTGATCGTCTCCGCATCGGCCACATTGTACAATCCGGGGTCGGGGCGCTCGTCTCTCGGTAATAATTCTCGAGTATAGAACTCAAAAATCGATGGAAAAAATGAACTATCAACCCAAAAGAATTTTTCTCTCCAATCCCTCAGTGCATCTAACTTCTCAGTATAGCACTGCAGTGTCCCTGCGCGCTTAGAGAAGGAAACCCACCCGTTTGACCACGACGTGTGGTAAAACGCGCGGAAAAGATGAATTGTTGGCTCTATCGCTAATAAGCGACAGTTCACCTCAAAATTGGTTATCTTTGCTGCACCTATACAGTGCAGCTGGGAAATATGAAGGCGATAGTGATTTAGAATATCGCACAAAAAGAGGGATATGGGCGCACGCTGGTTAGCGAATTCGAAAAAACGCGTATATACCCCTACTTTCCCTTGCGGGAAATCCGCTATCGACGCATTTGCGGCCGGAACTACCGGATGCAATGCGAGAGGGATGTAATAATCTGAAGTGAACTGACGAAGTTCATCCTCAGATAATTCGGAAGTAAAATCAGACAATTGAAGAACCATGATAAGCGCACGCGCTATTACCTTAGTTTTTGTTGATTTTTGATTGCTGGTTGGAGGATTAACAATGGCGGAAGATGATGATTTTTTACTATGATAACCACAGTGAAATGACGGCTCAAGTATATAAAGGGTACACATATTCGTAGATGAACGACATGTGTACCCCACTTGCTCCAATCGGATGGTTGGGAACCCAAAAGGTAAAGCACTTTTTCACCCACCCTCACGATTTTCGAAGAAGATACTTGGACTAGGTTAACTTGCTAATTTTGGCGGGAAATACTTGAAACTTCCCCGCTACGCATCAAGGAATATTTTTAGTTCCAATTGTTAGTCTAGCATTCGCAATTTCGCATTGCGCATACTAGACTGGGGGGACATGATGACGTATAGTCCGTATTCGGGTCACGAACCCGACCCATACTTAACTCCATCACGAATGGACTCCAGCCCATCACGATATGGGCTATTGCGATAATGGTTTGGGCTTACGATGGCCCAAACCCAACGTTATTTATGGTTTTGATAGTATATCTTCTATTTATGGGATATATATCAATGAACCGCCCTATGCGGGATGGACTGAAGATTGGGGAACACGAAACCAACAAGGATTTCGTGTCCATATATAGAGGGCACCTCAGCCCTTACAAAGGTACGATCTCAAAAACCCTAACTCTTCTACAAACCCTAAAAACCGATTACTTACTCTCACGCCGGAGGATAATCGTGGGAGACAATCCCACGATAAGCCTAACGATGTCTTTTTGTTTTCTTAGTGCGCAGGTCTCAAGCATTAAGATCTGATTGGTACAGAATCAAGGAACGCCCAACTTTTGTATCAACACTCCTCTCAGCTAACTCTTTACCGACCCCATTATCATTCTATCGGCTTTTTGTAGTGACTAATGATGGAGAAAACCCAATATGACGAACTTGAGACTGAAGTAAAATAACACGAACTTGTGACTTAAGCTTGCACTATTGTCTGACTAAGAACCAATATTGAGAATTTCAATAAAGGTAGAATCATATACCCATCCAACCATCCTTAACTATATATGAACTTCTATCGCATTATCCACAGCTCTTTGTGACACTTGAGCATTACAACGTAACTCCTTTAAAGTGATAGCTATACACTGTGAGCACAACAACGTAACTCTTTACATCAGGTATAACTAGACAACTTAAGTCTCTGTCATTCGTACAGATAAAAGCTCGAACAAGGATCTCGAAGAATCATGCATCCAACAAACCCCGATGTCTTCAGATACTAAGTACACGGATCCATGATATCCCACTTCCACCTCAAATAAATAATAATGAATAAGCTCCTTAGTTATTTCTTGCGGTTAAATGCCTAAATCTAGCCTTTATTACTTGGTTAAGTGAATCATGATAATGGTTTTCCCGATCTTGTCAAAAAAAGGTATCCCCGTGAAAAATTAACTTTGACGTAACGAACCCCAAAAAAATAACAATTTAACCACATATTATAACAAAATTCAACATTAACCGATTAGTTAACATTTAGGCCCAATATTTCGGATGAAAAGCCCACGTCCAACATCTTGTATGGTCCAACACAATGTTATATTTTCATATTCAGCCCAATAAGCCTTGCCAGCCCACAAGTTGATGGATATGACAGCTCGTATCCAATAGGATAATAACCCTAAAATTAGGGACATATAAGACGTGCTTACCCTAATTCTATCACAATAACCCTAATATGTCTCTACACAAATCAGACGCCACCATCATCTTCTTTATTTCATAGGTAGCCAAACACGCATCTTCTCTTACCAAACTTCTCTCATCACCAGATCTTTTCATCTGCTAATCTCCGTCTCCATTAATCGATCTCATCTCCAATCCGATCTAAGGACTCATCTCTCTCAGTCATCTTTCATCATTAGTTGAACACCAATCAACATGAACCATAACCTATATCTTCATTGTGGTTCAAGACAAATCAAGAAAGTGTTTTAAGACTTCAAGATCATTGAGTGGTCTCGGGTAGGTGTGATTGTTTTGTGTTATAAATTAACCAAGAAAACGAAAGTAACATAATTGTTATTTTTCTATTTCTGTTTAGGTCAGATATTTAATGAAGCATTGCTTCTCAAAGAGATCTGTGATGTTATATCAACCTGTAGAATTCCCCAGTAATTAGTGAACGTCAATCTAGTATTAACCCATCATTACAGTTCAGTTAACCATTTTACGAGCAAAATTTGAAAATTTTGTTTATTACATTTCTAGAATCAAACGTTATTACGTGATTCACGATACTTTGGAACGAGCTCACACACGCACCATGACAGTCCAATATACAAATAAACACCAAACGAATCCTTATTTCATATTATAGGCCTGTTACTATTCAAGCCCAACACTATTCCAGCCCAAGTTTTCATTTCTTTTTATTACTAATCGACCCAAGATACATTCACTTGATCCCATTTATTCTAAATTTTGACACACAACATATGCTACATTTTTCACCATTCGATTCTTTACATTACAAGGATTTAGTAATGACAAATCCCAAAATCTAATTCGAACGTTTACTATAAAAACAAGCTTCAAAGCTAACCTCATTCAACACGATTACAAGTTCATCCAAATGATAACCAATTCGACCAAAGCTCATTTCTACCTAAGCCACTGTGTATTTCCTAGTCGAATATGAGTCCTAAATTCCCTATCACACCTTTCTTATTCTTTTGGACACGTTAAAATGTGGTTTGGACCTTTTAATATGTCAAATACAATGAAATATATATGTACATGCCACTTGCTCATCTAAACCGAAACATACACATTCAATTCACTCAAGTTTGCCTAGCTATGATTATTCCCTATGTTCCCTTATCCCCTCCTACTACAATCGAATAAAATCTCAACTTGTGCTTATAATACATTATTCTACTATGTACATGCAAACATATACGAATAAACACACATACATACTCATTCACTCATTCTCTCATTCACACTCCAATATTTTCTAAGTCTTTTACTACTGCCAAGACCATTCGAAGAAACAGGGACCATTATTCTGGTCATTCGAAATCATTTTCCAACATACAAAGTTGATCTCGATTCTTTTGTATTGGTTCTAACGAGTTACATACAAGAATCCATCGTCCTTAGCTCATTTCTATGTTTTCCACCACCATTTGTGGTGTTGTAAGTCCCTCGAATTCATTCTCTTTACATACTTAAATTTCTCACATATTCATACATGTTATATCTCATTCGATTACATTTCCAAGCTTTCCCTTATTTATTTCCCTTTCTCGTACTTCAATTATCGTATAATCATGACCTCCTATTCAATGGATGGCTAGAAAATCAAGAACTATATTCATTCGACACATATAACATCATATTAATACTTAACGATACCCTTTTTAAACTTACTTTACATATCGAACGTATATATATATCCTTTTTAATATTTTTGAACCCTGATTATTCGATTAGAAACACACCCTATTAAACTATATTTTTGCACGTAACCTATGAAGTAAATTACACCAACTGATTCTCCATAAGCTAATCTTATAAGCTGTATAAATAAGTTCCTATGATAAGCTCTAAAAATACCATTTTAAACCTCAAAGTGAATCGTGATCGAAACAGTTTGAAACCTCATATAAATAGCGAGTGGGCTTTTAAACCTCAAAGTGAATCGTGATCGAAACAGTTTGAAACCTCATATAAATAGCGAGTGGGCTTTTTAGCCCATTAAGCACATACGAATAAGCAGTCTATTAAGTAGTTTGAGGATGTTTTTAGAACTATAAAATAAGCCCAAGACCAAGCCCAAATCCTATTTAAACCCTTTGGATCGAAAAGTGTTATTGGGCTTGTTTTAAATTGATTAAAAGCCCAATAAGCTGAAAATAAGCTCTTCTATGTAATAAGCAGTTTTTACAAACTCAATTAAGCTATTTAAGGCTGATGAAACTTTCGAAAAACTTAAATTCATAAGTTTGTGAATTTTGGACTTAAAATGCAAAATATATTACTATTTGGGTTAAAATTGTAACTTTCGTATAAACTAGTGCCAAACTACCATTTTTATAAGTTATGGGTAGAAAATGATAAAACAGTAACCAGAAGCCATAAATGTCATATTGGTGTAAATGTTTTGGACCAAAAATGCAATTAAAGTCTAACCAAGGACATAAAATGTCATAATGGTGTAAATATTTCACCGTTAGGGTTAAAAGTGTAAATTTCATACAAATTGGAGGGCCATTCAGAAACTTTATTCTATATTTATATTCCACTAATGTTTTATGCATATTCATTCTTTCAAGTCCTTTTTACAATTCGTAATACTCATTTAAACAAACGTTATGTTTATATTTATATAACGTAACTTTTAACGAATAAACATAACTTATCATCCACCAACTTTCGAGGGAACGATATTTACTGATTCAATAAACATAAAAACATGATAATATTATATATAATATTATTTTTGAATTTTAAGCATTTTAAGCATATCATCCATTCTCATCACGAACCAATTCGTTATCCGATATATTTCCACAATCATTGTTTACATCAAGTCAATCTTAAACCATCGAAATCTCAGACTTCCCTATTATTCAGGTCGTGTGTTGGAGTCGTTCCCGTAATACACTTGACATAACATTACCTTGACTTTTACAGCTAAGGTGAGTCATAGCCCCACTCTTACTCTTTAATACTCATTTTAAACTACTTGGAGGAGATACATGCTTAGAAATACTTTACTCGCTTGATTTACATACACGATTTGCTTTTGCATAAATACTTGCATACATACTTGATTTCGTTAAACGTGATTTCACTATTCTTGATTTCATTGGCAACTGTGACTAGACTTGGTACAAACGTACATCCTAATACTGAGGTATTGGAAGGCCATTAATTTGGATACATCATAACATTGCGATGTTGGAAGACCATTAATTTGGGTACAACCTAACATTGAGATGTTGGAAGACCATTCACATGGACATATCCTAATACTGCGGTATTGGAAGGCCATTTATTTGGATGATACATGATTAACATACTATTTTAGCAGTGGGTTGTAGACACACAGGTTGCAAGTCTTGTATGGGCGGGGCTTGGGACTGAGTGGATTTACAATGCGTTTGCTGTGGAAACTTTATTCAAATGCTTTACAACTAAACTAAACTCTATGAACTCACCAACCTTTGGTTGACACTTTTTAGCATGTTTATCCCAAGTTAATAAGGCGATAGTGGATGCATGGATCTTTGAGTCGTTTGCATACTTTGGAGACGTATACCTTTATCTTTTACCATTCGATACATCTTGAAAACATTTATGTAACCGTATACTTTGGATCTCTTGTTCTAACTCTGATTTAAATAATTTAAATGGTAATATTTCAAAACGTCTCATTTAGAGGTCATTTTCTATACCTTGTTATATTTTATGAAGTAATAACCCATTGACACTATCGTTCCGCTGCGGTAATTTAGGGGTGTTACAGATTGGTATCAGAGCCTTGGTTATTGAGAACTAGGTTCCATTTAGTGCCTAGACTATAACTATGATATACATTGAGACTCTCTTCCTTATCGCCTTGCATAATTAGAACTAGTCCGTTTATATCCACGTTGTTGGATGTTATAGTATTTGTATGATAGGGAAATCTCAGAATTTAGTCGAGTCATCAAAAGTGTGGAGCTTAGTAATAACTGACTATTTAACTTGATCATGTTACAGTTCTTGTTTGATGAGACATGGGATTGAGTTAAATAAGGGTTATTACTTAGCTGTAGAAATTTGATGATTTTGCTCAAAGATGGGATTTCTCTTGAGAATACTTTTGAGGAATCATTAGAAACTAAACTTTCCGTGACTCAAACCCCTAAGAAAGATCATTACGTCGATCGCCGAGATATGCGTGTTTGGTGATATGTACACGTGTGAAAGGAGGCAATTATAATTATGGTGGCCAACATAATTATAAATGCATCATGACTCACGTGGACATATGTAACCATACTTATGTTAATCGGCATTGAAACCCTTTAGGAAACAGCTTGTGACATGGTTTTGTGAGAACGTTAAGTATAGATTGGAGAGTCAACGGTTTTCCTCATGAGGAGAGGGTTCGATACACTATAAGGTTGTTAGACCTTTGTTGCTTTGTGTATATGATATATTGAGTTAATATGATTAAATATGCGGAATCTACTTAACCACACTTAGAAGGTTATTTGGATATGGAAATGGAACAGTTATGTTTGTTATAGAACAATTAGCAAAGAAAGTTTATCACCAAACGATTTAATATTATTCAAAATAATACGAGTGATCTTCACTATCACTAGGGTTACAAAACCTTGAATCTTATGTTTCTATGACTTATGATATATATTGTTGTGTTTGTTCTATGTTCTTAACAGTTATTCTAGTTAATTCGTTGCAAATCTTAACACACTTAATATCTAGTCTAAGATCTCTCATTTATAGTCCAAGAGAGATCTTTACAATATTGTCAAGTCTAATCGAACACATGCTTGAGAGTGTCAGTCATTAAGATACAGCATGTATCTGTGTTTACAACTTGTTACTGAACACTTTGTCTAAAGATATTATCTACCATGTATTGTTGACTATTATACACATAATATCTTTGTATTCTTATCCAACCAGCAGTAGAATATTTCAATAGTTATCCACTCAGCAGTAGAATCTTCTTCACCAGCAGCAGCATCATTCAGCAGTAGAATGTTTAACGCTAGCAGTAGAATCAAATGCACTAGCAGTAGAATGATACTTAGAGTATTTCTTTGAGCAGTAACGATCTTGTTGAACATGTAATTTTCAATACTAATCTTCAGAACATTTAATTCCCAACAATCCTCCCCTAAACATGTGAATCCTTTTCAACATGTTTCTGAATTAAATTATGGATTGTGAAGATCTTTCAAACACTTCTGTAGTCAGATTCTTGATCTGAGCTATCTTCTGTTCTTCAAGATTAAATATCTTTCTCAGTAACTAATCTGCCATTTTCTTTTGACTTTAACAATATTAGTACCTATCTTCAAGCTTCAAACAAAGCCTAAAAGATGCTTCAATTTCCTTGGATGGAGGAATTATAAGAGGCAATGATGCTGTGTATCTTGGATGCTTGTTTCAACAAGTGAAATCATCTATCAGCATGCCTTTGCAAGTGATGAACAAATGTAGTGAACTGAAATTGACCTAGATAGAACTTTCTCCTTTGGAATGCTTCATCCCTTCTGAATATATATAATACTCCAGAATCAGCTCTGTTCTTTTCATTTTCAACCTCCATGTCATCATCTTGTATGCTCTTTGTAGGTCACTAATATCTCAAATACACACACGTAAAACCAAAGTAAATACGTACTACTACTATATAATAAGCTACGCTAAAGGAGAAAAGATAATAAGCAATAAGCTAAAGAGAATAAGATGAGAATAAGAGAGAATGGAAGGCTTTCATATCCGAATGATTAAGTAACAAGGCTTGCGCAACACTACATGAAAAACCAACAAGAATAATGAACTCACTAGCTCCCTATTTATAGAAACAATCTAGGGCAACATAAGCTAGTGTGTTTGATATGTAAATTCGTATGGGCTCACGGCCCATGGACCACTAATGGACCGTGGCCTTTGCACATTAATATGATCCTATTTAAGCAACCTATTAGTGAAATGTACAAGACTTGAAATACTTATAAAACATGTTCCTAACAATCTCCCCCTAAGTCTTGAACATCTTGGTTGCTTGACGTCATCTTTGCTTCTTAGGCTTCCGACGTCTTCATAATCTTTGTTTCTTTGTTCTTGTTTTGAGATGATATGATGTTGTCTCGTTCTGCCAATCTCCAACGTCTTCTCGTCTTCTCCATCATGCTCATGTGTCTTTGACTTGTTTTCTGCAACATGTTCTCACTTTTCAATCTTAAACTTGAGAAGGTTGAAGTGCTTGAACTTTTGACTTTACTATATCATATGTTGAACTTTTGATGTTACTGAGTCTTTGAGAGAACATTTCTTCAAGATATGAACATGATGGAGTCTTGATGGTCGAACTCCAGCTCCTCAGCAGCAGCAGCACGAACCAACCGGTACTTACAGGCTCAGACTTGAGATCGTCAACAGCATAGTGTGAAGACTTTCTCAAATCCTTGCCCAGACCGTTCTGAACCGGATACCCCCGAGAGGGCTTACACGGACACACCGAAGTGCACCCACGATTCAGTGAGTCGCTGGAGATCACCCCACGACTGTAGACCGTTTGGAGCAAACACTAAGCGTAACCCACAAGGAGTTATCAAAGTGACCTACTGTCAGAGTTGTTTGATGTTGCTCTGGCAGGATTTCCATTCAATCATTGATAATCACAATTGTGATTTTTCTCATGAATGTTCTCGGCAGATTGCTAAGATCTGCGAAGGACACTTTCTTAATTTTACATCTGCTGCCCATGATGTAGAACAGCAGAGTAATACTAAGTGTACCTAAGAGATCTTTTATGAATCTCATGGCTCTAGACTCAATTAGTGCACATTTGTTTGGTCGTCGGAGGCGTGGAGCAGATTGCCTCCTTTTCAATATCAACACTCTCGTAATGAGAGGTCGATAGATTATGAAGGGTTCTCCGTGTGAATGAAACAAATGTCTTTTGAAAGACACTTGAGTGGCTTAGAAGGTTTATTAGTGCGTCACTGGGTCCATGACATCTTTAGTCTTCAATACCGGTGATGCTCATCAACCAGTAGATTATGAATTGAACCCGGTGTCTGCCCTAAGGTTGAACAAATGGAGGGCTATTTCTTTTCACCCTTTTCTTCGCTTTTCTTTTTAATTCTTCAACCCCTTTTTTCTCCGTTCAATCATTTTCTCCTTTTTATATCATACCTAGGACTTTCTAGTTTTAAACTATTGTTATTGTCCTTGGGTAGATCCCTCCGGCTCTGGCGGACCATAGGACGGTTTTCCCTAACCTTAGTCACCTTATAACTCCATGACTATCCTAATGATGCCATAAAACCAAAACCATTGAAAATCTCTCAAAGTGTCGATAATTTGTAAAGACATTTTGTTGACACCTTGAGAGTTTGATGATTTTCAGAAAGACTCCCCCTTAACATGTGCGCATAGGTAATAAATTTGAAATTTGCACATGCCGGAAAGAGTAGGCACTTTTGAATTGATTGACTTTCAATGAACCTGATCGTTGCGAGACACGCTTACATCACCAGTTGAACTGGCTTGAAATTATTACCCGTCCAGATCATATTCAAAGATTATCACTCGAAATCGGTACATTCTACTCAGACACGTCCTTTTTGAGACACGCTTACATCACCAGTTGAACTGGCTTGAAATTATTACCCGTCCGGGACATGTCCTTTCGACTACTGACTTTTCCTATCGTCAATTCGAGGGTCAATTCTGAGTTTGAGCACAAGAGATTCCAGCAAATGAGACATCATATTTTAATCATCTTTTACTTCTCCCCCTCAAAAATAGCATACTCATGATGTTTTTGGAAAACGTTTATGATTAAAATATGCTGTTTTTGAGTTTTAGGGAAGAATTTTAAGAACATTAATATTTCTCTGAACAAAGATTATATTTTCAAGTACTCCCCCTTAACAAGGGAATACTTGTCCTTATGAGCAGGATGTTTTAAAAAAAACTTTAGAAAACATTCTGGTTTTAATTCTGCTCATAAGTAAGAAGCTTTCGCTCCTTTTTTCAGGATTGAGGCACTGAAGCGTACCTCAGGGTCCTTTCTTTGAGGTCCGGGTTGTACACTGTTATGTGTGCACAAGCCGTCATAACACAGTCATATATAAGTAAGAATTATGAATGAATATTGAATATTGAAGTCAAATTCTTACAATTAACCGCCTTTGCCAAAATTGGTGAATTGTGGATCTGTCCTCTGAAATAATCTGATGGCAAATGGAGGACGACCACCAACATATGTTTCCAACCTCCTCATCTGATCCCTTCGGTAGTGCCTTTCTTCGATCGACCAGATAAAATTCTTGACTTGCCTAAGCTGATGATGATTCCATTTCTTGTGCTTCTTCAATACTTGATCCTGAACTCGTGAAACTAACCCATCTCGAACATTCTTCAGAGTGTCATGACAGAACTTGTGAATCTCTTTATGTGGCATGAAACGGTTTGTGTTTGTAGCACTTCTGTAGATGAATCCGAAGACAGGGTCGTTCTTGAGCAAGTAATGAGGCTCTTTGTTGTCAGTAAGAGTAAACATGGGTTCCTCAAGATTCAACTTCTTCTGATAACTTTCAACTCCAAGCTGAAGATCCTCGACACGTTCTTTGATAACCGTTCTTCCGATGAAGTGACAGATAGCCGTGCTAAAAGCATACAGAAGAGTAGGATTAAGATGATTCAGCTTCCCTTGTACTTTCATCAAATACAAATCTTCAATGTCATTGAGATTGAGTGCGGGAAAATCTGCTTCATTGAACGTGTAAAGTAGATCATCTTGTCTGCGAACAGTGATCTCAGAAATGAATGTATAGCCAAGCTTTTGTGATCCCTTAGAATCAAGCACTGCTTTGATACGAAGATCACTGAACACCTTTTCACGGGATGCCATGAGGCAAAGCTTGTACTTGTACCACGACTTACGTTTGTCAAACCAGTGGTGAATTCCAAGTTCAGCGTCACGATCATATTTTGTGTGGAAAACTAGAAGGGGGGTTGAATAGTTTTACGTCTTTTTAAATTTTATCTTAAAAACTTTTATTTACTTTTAAAAACTTCGATTCGATATTATGTGACTTCAATTCTTAAACAATATGAACAAGTATAGATAAATATAAGTAAGTAATGCAAGTAAAGTAAAGTAAATCAAATGAAAGATAGAGATGGAAAGATCTAACCGAGACACAAGAGATTTATAGTGGTTCGGCTACAAGGTCACCTTCCTTGCCCTACTCCACTCCCCGAGCACCTAACTCGAGAGTTTTCTTCACTATGTCAACAAGCTCCCTTATGGCGGAGAAAACCTTACACAACTTTAGCTTACACCGGCTTAACGACACAAAGCTAGATGTCGGGTTCTAATCGTAGCTAGAACCAATCTTCACACCTTCACAACTTACACACCTTAACTACACAACTTCACTACTTACACACTAACCTATCCCAAATAATTATACACACAACTATCAAACAAATATACAACTCATATACAAATGAATGATGACACACACAACTTAGATAGCTAAGTTGCAATACTTCTTCTCTAGATGTTGAAGGAGTATTCTTCTTTTGCACTTGAATGTAGGAAGCTTGGATCACTTAGAAACCAATGCTTAATAAGATATGATCAAAGGATTTTGAAATGTATATACAAGGATTTAAAACAGAAAGTTTTAGTGTGCAAAAGGTAAGTAAAAATCCAGGGGAAGGCTGGTATTTATAGGAGAAAAATCTGGACAGCTGGAGCCTACTGGAGCGTGGCCGGCCCCCTTAAATAGGGGGGCGGTCCCCTTAATTTTACTAGACGGCCCCCTTAAAATTAAGGGGGCCGCCTAGTAAAATTTTCTGAACGTTGCCCAGATTTGTCCTTTTGTGGGGAAGGTTTTTCTGGAACATTTTTACTGATTTTGGTTAAAATTTTGAATTCATGTTTTTATAAAAGATTAAACATTTTTATTTAATACCAAAATTGTTTTCCAAAAATATATAAAATGTTTTTGACATTTTATAAAAAGTTTAGAAATAAAGAAAATGTTCCTTTGATCATATGATGCATTAAGCATTAGTTCATTCATACCTTAAGTGATTTTAGTTGTATAAGTGAATATTTACAACTAAGTACTTGTTTAATTTATAAGTTTATGTTTTAATGAGTTTACATTT
The DNA here is from genome assembly GCA_021014915.2 of Artemisia tridentata subsp. tridentata. Classification (NCBI taxonomy): domain Eukaryota; kingdom Viridiplantae; phylum Streptophyta; class Magnoliopsida; order Asterales; family Asteraceae; genus Artemisia; species Artemisia tridentata. Next base: position 76,810,976 of record CP139509.1, read on the forward strand.
TGTGATCATCAAAACATAGAGATATGAATAAATATTGATAATATTTTTAGGCATTTATTTATGTCAACAATCTCCCCCTTTTTGATGATTACAAAACCTAAACTCATTAAACCAAAAAGTTTATTTTTGGACAAGCATTTAGTGAGTTTACATTCACTTCTCCCCCTTTTTGTAGAATCAAAAAGGTTAAGCCGACAAAATTCAAACGTGAAATTTGTCGGGACGAAAACTCCCCCTTGATGTGTACTCCCCCTCGTTTGGGGGCACCAAGGAAACGAGCTATGGAACGCTTGCAAGAAAAATATTAGAAGCACAAGTATATGCAACATAAGGCATGCAAACATTCAAACAAAACAACTAATGATACTACAAGTATATGTAACATAAGGCATGCAAACATTCAAACAATAAGCAAGCATATAGAATGAGATCATGCATTTAATAAAGTGTTGTGTATAAATACATAACCAAGTGAATTACAACATAAGGCATTCAAACATTCAAACAAAACAACTAATGATAAAGCATGCAAGTGAATTACAACATAAGGCATGCAAATATTCACACAAAACAACTAATGATACTACATAATTCTCCCAAAAGCACATGATTCCCATAAAGCTTGCAACCAAAAGGATGGAAGACTTAAAAAAAATTCATCTAGTTTGGAAAGAATGGATGAGGTTGTGGTGAAATGGGTGAAGATTTTGGAGGTGGTGGTGGTGATGGGTTGGTTAACATGTGCTCAATGTATGAGTAGTGATATATGGTGGGGATGTTGTTGGTGGTGGTGTTGTTTGTGGTGCATTAGGTGTATTTGGAGATGAGCATTTAGGTGGTGGTGATGGAGTGATGTTGTCTTCTTTAGTGAGGTGTTTGTTGAAGTGGACATTTATGGGTGATATGATGACTATTTTGAGTTTCTTGGAGGACTTGGAAATGGAGGATTTTGGTGATAGCATGGTGTCTTGGGTTTTTAATTTGGAGGGAATTTTTATTATGAAAGTGTGGTTGTTTTGGGTAAGGTTTTGAGGTTTAGTGATAATATTCCAAACTCAGATGGGTTTAATAAAGGTAAGGGTAGCTGGGATTACAGAAAAAGGGTCACAAGATGCAAAATGAAATAGTGAAAAATACTTTCCAGATGGCCGGTCCCCTTAATTGTAGGCCGGCCCCCTTAAAATTAAGGGGACCGCCTAGCAACATTAAGGGGGCCGCCCATCTGGTATTTCCCAGATGACCAGAATTGAAATTTTTTCAGAAAAGGGTCAATTTTTGGGTTGTGTTTGCAGCAAGCTCTATTTGAACCATGTTCATTTGGAATGGTTTAATAGTAGCAATAACATGTTAAGAGGAACAATGTTTATATGTAGACTACTAAGATCATATTTTAAGCATGTCATAGGCATATATACATATATATATATATATCACAATGAAACAAAAAGATGAAACAACACATCTATAGCAAACTGTGGAATATAAAGACAACAATCATGGCAAACAACAATCATGGCAAACACATAGCAAGACATATATATATGCATAGCAGAAATATTTAAAACAAGCAAATAATCTATTCATACATTCAAGATGATCATGTATAACACATGAATCATCATTATATCACACAAAATGCTTAAAACATAAGAATTACAACATAAGTAAAGATACTAATAGTCTTAATATTGCCAAAGAGGGTGATTGTGCTTGCTTGCGACAAAAAAAAAATTGTTTTGGGGCGGAACGCATGTGGATAGGGCTTAGTTATTTGATGGTGAGGGAAAGTTTGATGGTTGACCAAAATGATGAGGATTTTCGAAGGTTTCATGGGAGTTGGTTTGAGGTTGAGATGTGTTGATTGGAATGAAGGTGGAGGTTGAGGTTGTTATTTGGGATGGATGTTTGGTCATGCAACATAGGAGTAACATGTGAGTTGGTAGGAGGTGGTGGTGATACTCTTGGTGGTTTAGACATCTATGGTGTTGCTGGGTGTGAAGGTATGGAGGATGAAGGTGTACTTTTGGGAGTAAAGGTGAATGGTTGGTTGTTATGATGAGGTTTGTGAAAGGGTTCATTGGAATGAGCTTGAGGATTAGGAGTATAGTTGGGAACAAATGTGGGTGGAGGTGTTGGTTGTTTAGCCACATCATTTGTTGTGATGGACTTGTTTTGGGGGTTTGGTTTTCTTCTCCAACTGAGTTTTATGGTCATCCTTGCTAGCTTTGAGGTTTTTGGTTTTGGTTTGATGGGAGAAGATATGATGGGGTGAGTTAAAAATGGTGATGAAAGGGATTATTTATAGTGGAGGTTTGAGGTTGTTTAAGGATGGATAAAGGTGTTTGGATGATAGGGACAAAGTGTGTTTTTGAATTTGGGGAAGTGCAGGATGAAATGGGCTAAAAAGCAGAAAAAAAAATTTCTGTGAACCCGTCCAGCAGATGGCCGGTCCCCTTAATTGGGGCCGGTCCCCTTAATAATTAAGGGGGCCGCCTTATCAATTAAGGGGGCCGCCCATCTGGTGTCTTTCTGAGTTCCAGAAATGAGTTTTTCTGCAGAGATGGGTAAGGAGGGCTATGTTTTGAGCTTTTGGTTTCAGGCAAGTCCCACTCTTTGAGGCAATAAAGTATGTATTATGCATGCAAGTCATATTAATTAAAGGGATTAAGCAAACAAGTAATTTCATATATCATGCAAACATACTCATCAAGCAAGTAATATCATCTATCATGTAATATCATCAAGCAAGTAATATCATCTAGCATGTAAACATACTCATCAAGCAAGTAATATATATGAACTAGGAAACAATAAACTACACCAAGTATTTTCTTAATTATATGTGCCTATGTGAGGGATCCTAATGAAACAATAAACTACACCAATTAATGAACTATTAGAGGGATCCTAAAGTGTGCCTATGTGCAATAAATAGGAACTTAAGATAGCATGGACTTGTAGATTTGTTACAAACAAAATCTTAATAGACAAACCATGGTCCGCTTGATTTGCCTTAGTTCACTTTTAAATGTCATGTATATAAATATAGATGACAAATATGAGATCACCATGCATGATTTAAAAAAAATGTTTTTAGCATTATTCAACAATGTTTGAAAGTGGGTTTTTATGTAGATGTTAAAGTTATTTGAATAAAATAGATTGGGTTTTATTTAAAAATGTGTTTATGAAGAATGAGTAAAAAGAAATTCCCAATCTTTGACTTTGATCCAAATAGGATTATGGAAAAAATGAGATAGTAAAACATGTTAATAGAAAGATGACATAATCTTTTGAAAAATCATTTTTCCAAAATGTGAAGTTTTTGCATATTTTGAAAACAAATAACATTAATGAAAAGATGGTTGTTAATGATCTCATGCTCAAGGGAATTGGTTAAGGCTATTGTCACATGCTACCCTTTTCTACATATCCTATGGTCATAAGGAAGTGACGACTAAATTCTATAGGTTTGATGTGAGAGTGTTGAATGGGGTATAACCTAACATCTATAGCTCCTTTGTTGTCGCACACTTATCTAACTTAATGCCATAATCTCCGAGAGCTTGTTTCATCCATAGTTTTCTAATCCTACTTCTATGTTAATGATTAATCCACTCAACTCATTTCACTTCATCACCATGAGTTTTCTAAAAGTGGACATAGAAGATTTCCATTTTAAAAGGTATTGCTAAAGAGGGCCAAAGGGAAAATAACTAGTGACTCTAGGTTATATAAGCTATTATGTGTGTGTGTGTGTATATATATATATATATAACTAGGCATTACGAGCTAAATAGGCATGAAATAACTAGTCATTAATCTAAGCATATATTATAACACCATACTTAAAAAGAAAGCGTACCTTTTAGTCTTCAGTAGATTATTCTTCAAACGCTTCAAAGTGTTTAGGTTGACTTGTAGAAGTCAATCAAAGAGGAGATGCCGATTTCCCAATGAGTTAGCAATTTAGCCACTTGGTCCACATTGTCTCATTGATCCAAAGTTGTTTGAACCAAACATGGGTTGCAATTGACTAGGATGCATATATGGTGGAAGTATTCCCCAAGGATTGAAGCTTGGTGGATTTGCATAATTCCACATTGGGTAATTATTATTATTATTATGAGGGTTTTGTCGATTTTTATTTCTTCTAGGTTGAGGAGATTTAGGTCGAGGGTGAGGATTATGTGGTCTTCTTAAGGGAGGTGTTTTTGATCTTAATTTTGGTTTAGAAAATCCGGTTTTGGCTTTTAGCGATGGTTTATAAAAACTTTTTACTTTCTCAGCACTCGAAATAGGTATTTTTCTATCTTTTATAAGTATATACTTAGGTTTTGACTCTAATGGTTTTTGTTCACTAGATTGACATTCAAACTTTACATTTTTATTTTCACTTGTTGAAACATTATTTGAAATAAATCCTAGTCCGGTTTTATCTCCCGATGCTCTTTGAATGCTTATTATTTCCCTAAGTGAATTACTACTATTTTCAAATTTTTTAAGTTTACAAATTTCTTCCTTAAGTATTTCGTTTTTATTTTTAGTTTCTTGACATGTTTTACATTCAAAAACTTCTTTACCTTTTTCTAAGTTATGTAGTTTAATTTTTAATTCTAGTATTTCTTTTTCTAATTTGTTATTTATGAGTTTTAGTGATTTATTTTTACTCATTACTTTTTGACCTAATATGCATAACCTATTATATTCGTTATCTAGGTATTTTTCATCTAATGATAAATTTTCATAACTAAAGTATTCGGTTTTGGAACGTACCTCATTCGATGTCTTAGCCATAAGACATTTCTCCTCCTTTGTAGTCTCTTTTTCATCTTCATCACTATCACTCCATGCTCCTCCAACGAACCCCTTTTGATTTTTCTCCTTTGACATCATTGGACATCTTCCAATGAGATGATTTGGATCACCGCACTTAAAACACTTCCTCTCACTCTTGCTACCTTTGTCGTCTTTGTTTCTTTGGAATGTCTTTCCTTCGTCATATGGTTGTCTAACGAATCTTCCTCGTCTTTTGAAGAACTTCTTGAAGTCTCTTACGGCCATGGCATATTCTTCATCATCACTTTTGGAGGTTGAGCTATCCTCGTCACTTGATGCTTTCCTAGCTTTCAACACGATTGACTTGCTTTGTTCTTTCTTTCCTTTGATCATCTCGGAGTCTTTCTTGATTATTGCTTCGTGGACCTTCAAGTTGCCAATCAACTCGTCAAGTTAAAGAGTTGACAAGTTCTTCGATTCTTCAATCGCCGTAACTTTAGCTCGCCATTTTGGATGAAGAGCCCTAAGAAATTTCCTGACAAAATTCTTACTAGAAAAACTCTCATCAAGTGCCTTTAAACTTGTGATGATTGTGTTAAACCTAGCAAATGCATTATCAATTGATTCCTCTTCCGGAATCGTGAATTGTTCATATTGTTGAACAAGAAGATCTATTTTATTATCTTTGACTTGACTATTACCTTGGTGAGTTATTAGTAAAGAGTTCCAAATTTCTTTTGCGGTTTCGCACATAAAGATTCTTTCGTATTCTTTACGTGGTAACGCATTATAAATAACCATTTTAGTTTCTAAATTATGTTGAATAGGTAAAAAATCACCATTAGTAATAACATGCCAAAGATCTAGATCTTTTGACTTCACATAAGTTTCGAATCGATTTTTCCAATATAAAAATCCATCACTTTCAAATAGTGGTGGTCTTTGCATAGATTGCCCTTCTAAATATTTTTCAGATTCCATAGATCGTTTCAAGTTTTAAAATACAGTTTATTTTAAAAATCTTGTTTGACGTGGCTCTTGATACCAATTGTGGAAAACTAGAAGGGGGGTTGAATAGTTTTACGTCTTTTTAAATTTTATTTTGAAAACTTTTGTTTACTTTTAAAAACTTCGATTCGATATTATGTGACTTCAATTCTTAAACAATATGAACAAGTATAGATAAATATAAGTAAGTAAAGCAAGTAAAGTAAAGTAAATCAAATGAAAGATAGAGATGGAAAGATCAAACCGAGACACAAGAGATTTATAGTGGTTCGGCTACATGGTCACCTTCCTTGCCCTACTCCACTCCCCGAGCACCTAACTCGAGAGTTTTCTTCACTATGTCAACAAGCTCCCTTATGGCGGAGAAAACCTTACACAACTTTAGCTTACACCGGCTTAACGACACAAAGCTAGATGTCGGGTTCTAATGGTAGCTAGAACCAATCTCACAACTTGTACACAACTTAATCACACCTTCTTCACAACTTCTTCTTCACGACTTCTTCTTCATGACTACTTCACGACTTCTACTTCACGATTACTTCCTCACGACTACTTCTTCAAGACTACTTCACGACTTATTCACAACTTCTTCACAACTTATATACTACGACTTCACACCTTCTTCACAACTTAGCACAACCTATATACACTTCTACTTCTTCACACCTTCACTACTTACACACCTTAACTACACAACTTCACTACTTACACACTAACCAATCCCAAATAATTATACACACAACTATCAAACAAATATACAACTTATATACAAATGAATGATGACACACACAACTTAGATAGCTAAGTTGCAATACTTCTTCTCTAGATGTTGAAGGAGTATTCTTCTTTTGCACTTGAATGTAGGAAGCTTGGATCACTTAGAAACCAATGCTTAATAAGATATGATCAAAGGATTTTGAAATGTATATACAAGGATTTAAAACAGAAAGTTTTAGTGTGCAAAAGGTAAGTAAAAATCCAGGGGAAGGCTGGTATTTATAGGAGAAAAATCTGGACAGCTGGAGCCTACTGGAGCGTGGGCGGTCCCCTTAATTTTACTAGCCGGCCCCCTTAAAATTAAGGGGGCCGCCTAGTAAAATTTTCTGAACGTTGCCCAGATTTGTCCTTTTGTGGGGAAGGTTTTTCTGGAACATTTTTACTGATTTTGGTTAAAAATTTGAATTCATGTTTTTATAAAAGATTAAACATTTTTATTTAATACCAAAATTGTTTTTCAAAAATATATAAAATGTTTTTGACATTTTATAAAAAGTTTAGAAATAAAGAAAATGTTCCTTTGATCATATGATGCATTAAGCATTAGTTCATTCATACCTTAAGTGATTTTAGTTGTAGAAGTGAATATTTACAACTAAGTACTTGTTTAATTTATAAGTTTATGTTTTAATGAGTTTACTTTTTGTGATCATCAAAACATACAGATATGAATAAATATTGATAATGTTTTTAGGCATTTATTTATGTCAGCGTCACGATCATATTTTGCAAGTTTGTTGATGAAGAGTTTACGGTGTCTAGCGTCTTCCTCAATGGCAGGATTGATGTAGTTCGCAGCAGGAGTGAATGTGATTGAGGTAGCATATTTGACTTTACTAGAAGCCCCATGTACGAGTAGTTCTAGATCTTGATTGAAGAAGAATTCGAATGGGATTTGGGACATTCCATGGTATGGTCGGATCACAGGAAGTGGTTTTGTCCAGTCAGTGATGTAAGGACGTTTCTTACTGTCAAGACCACCTTCCCTGAATACATCTGGATTTGTCCAATCGAAGTCTTTGGATAGTGCCCGAGCAATGTTCTCCAAATGATATTCCAACTCAACAGCATTTGCAGATTTATCTTTTAAAAGAATGAAGGCATCATTTTTTATTCTACGAAGCTCTCTTTTCGTCATCTTCTTAATGTTGAATGCATGTTTGACTTTCTGAGTGTATTCAAACGTGCTATCTTCTATTTTGGAAGCTTCATCGTTGTTGATCTGAGCCCTTGCAAGATGGTCGAACCAGTCGTTTCCTTGTAAATCTTCATCAGTATCCAACCATGTTACCACAGCTGGTTCTTCAGAAGGTTTCTTACTGCTAGAAGGTTTAGACTTTGCTGGTTTTGGAGGAGGTTGGGGTGGATCATCTTGAGGTTGAAACTCAATGTCTTCATTTATGAAATGTTCAAAGTGATGCTCGGTTGCCTCAGGACCAGATTCTTGATGTTTTGGAGGTGGTGAAGAAGTTTTCTGTTCTGTTGGTTCCTGAATGTGAATACCAGATCCACTCCCAGTCTTTTGTTTCTTCTGTGTGGGATTTGGATCTTGGTCCTCATTGTCTTCATCACGAATCCTTTTACCCTTATCAGCAACAACTTTGCAAGAAACCTTCTCAATGTGTGCTTCAATAGACTTTATGAGACTGATTTCTTCAGGAGAAGGAGATGTCATAGCATGGAATCTGTTGAGAAGTTCAAGTTGGAGTTCTTCAGTGGTGAAGTCTTTGAGTTGCTTGAAGCCAGAATTGGAGATGATTGCTTCTTTGACCTTGACATCAAGTTGAGCATCGACATGCTCGTTAATATTTTTCTGAAGATCAGCAGTGTAGTGTTTGACATAATGTCTTGTCTTAGTTTTGACATTATCTTCTACATCAAAAGCAAGAAACTCATCCATATTCTGCTTTGTTTGCTGCATCTCCTTGACTTGATTAGACAGATCCTTGACAAGGTTTTTCATCTCTGTCATTTGTTCTTGCAACTTGATCTCTTTTCTTGCTTGAGCAAGTTTGGCTGCTTTCTTTATTTGCCTGGATATGGGTGAGAGGACTTCAACTCTTGTGACTTTGGCTATTTTACTGACATGTTTGCCTTTCATGACTGTTCTAATTCTATCTGCCATTGTTGCTTTGGATTGGGTGATGGTGATTTTGATGGTGATGAAGTGAGTGAAGGTATAGATGGTGAAGAATTAGGAGGTGTAGAATCCTTGTGAGATGAAGGTGGAGGTTTTGGAGAGTTTCTAGGTGATTCTGGAGGAGTTGGATACTTGGGAGGTGAATTAGGAGGTGTGGTAGGTTTGGGAGAATGAATGGGAGGAGTCTGATCTCGGGGTTGTTGTTGAGGAGACTTATTAATATCCATAGGATCATGAAGTGGAGATATAATGTAATTATCGGCTTCATCATCCTCCTTTTGTTTCCTTTCCACTTCTTCCTTCCTTTTCCTTTCTTTTTCAGCAAGTGCCTCTAGCTCATTTGCAGCTCCAGTAGTCTTTGATCCAGTAATTTCCTTTTCTTCCTCAGAATCTCCCCATTCACCATTTTCATCTTGGTGACGTTTCTCCTCTTGATGTGGGATGTCATCAAACATTGAATCTGAAATTTCTTTTTCTGTGAAGACTATCTTTTCTGATTCAGATTGTGTTTGATTCTCCAAGTTGGGTTGATTAACCGAGCTTGATTGAGGAGGGGGAACCGTAGATGTAGCCATATCAGGTTGATTAACCGTATCTGGCTGAACTGTGGAAGTTTTAGAATCACCGGGTTGATTAACCGGATTAGGGGATACAACTGGTTCTGGAGTGACTCCTGATCCTCCTGCTCCCTTAGCAATTTCCTTCATCTTCTTTTCTTCTAGTTCCCTCATCATTTTAACATGCAGAGCTGCTCTTTTCTCTTCATCAATCTTCTTTTGTATAATACTTGCCTAAGATGCATTCTCTATGTCAAGCTGTGTTTGAAACTCAGCTTCTTTCTCATTAAGTATTTCCAATTCAGGTTCAGTGTCTTCAGAGGATTCAGAAGATTCATCACGAATACCAATGTCTTCAACTTTTGGTTTTGGAGCAGTCTTTACAATTCTCCTCTTGCTTGGGGGTTGTCTCTTTGAAGCACTCGATGCACTTCTAGCTTTACTAGCTCTACTACTTTTGGAACGAGTCTTGGAAGAACCTGTTCCCTCAGTCAGTTTAGTTATGCCAACAAGCTTCTTTTCATAAGCCTGAATGTAATCTTGGTAAGCAGGAGTTTCCTTGACCTCATCAGTAAGTAGAACCTCAAACAATTTAAGACCTTGTTTGTGAGTGCTATCCTTTGGAAAGTATACGGATTTGAAGTCCATGTCCATCTTTATCACATGTCTTTCTCTGTCTTCGGGTCGATTAGAAATATCATGATTCTTATCAAGGAGAAGACTGATCAGCAACTTAGTATAATGGACAAACGGAATTTTAGTCAATGGTTTGGTATATTGAGCCCGGATTTGAAACATAAGATCTTCCCAGATAATAGCAGAAAAATCAAGGTTATGTTTGGTAACAATTCCCCAGAAGAGTTAAGCATGAGAAAGTCTGGGATGTTCGTAACCACTGTCTCTTCCAGACACTGATCGAATCAGAATGTAGTACATTGCTCTCCATGGTTGAGGAATGGACTTAGGATTGATATTTGAGATAATGTTGAGTGGAAGATTGGGATCTACATCATATCTAATGCCAATGAAAAAGTTGAGAATGTCTTGTTCAGAGGGTGTAGGCCAGTATTGTCGTGAGATATCAGGTGGATTAGGTAGGGATAAAGCTTCACAAAGATGTGCTGGTGTGACTTTGACTTGTTTTCTGTCAAGGGTGCATGTGAAGAATTTGTCACTGTCATCAGGCTTGATAGTGCTCCACATCTGATGGATGTATAACTCAGGAATACTATCTGAATTCTCCAAAATACTACGGCATTCATGTCTTTTGAGGATTTCAATAATAATGCGACAACTTGGTTCAGCACACTTGATGTTGTCAAAGACAACTCTTGAATTGTTCTTGCCATACTTAGCCGTGAACCCTTGTGGGAATAATTCAGCTTTGGTGATCAATGGAAGTGGTCGTTGTTGTTGTTGTGAAGACATTGCGGATAATCTGAAACAACATTATGAAACCAATTTGCAGGATATATGTGTGTTAGCATTAGATGAGACTAAGTGTTTGCACATATCATCCTTTATTAACATGACTTTGCAATCTTTAGTTTATGAATTGATCATTTTAATTTGTATAAGAAATCTTTTCTTTAATTTGACAAGACTTAAGGAAATTTGTATTTTCTTTGGAAATTTGAAATTTCGAAGGCAGTTGTCAAATGCGAGAGACTTTGACAAATGCGAGAGAAATTACCAATTGCGAGAGAAAATACCAATTGCGAGAAAAATTGTCAAATGCAAGAGAAAGTCCAATTGCGAGAGAAAATACCAATTGCGAGAAAAATTGTCAAATGCGAGAGAAAGTCCAAATGCGAGAGAAGTTTTTCAATTGCGAGAGCAATTACCATTTGCGATAGCAACCACCAATTGCGAGAGCAATGGCAAATGCGAGAGCAAATGACAATTGCGAAAGCAATTGCAAATTCGAGAATATCTTATACAAGAAATTCTGAAACCCGTTTGACTACGATTTTTCACCTAGATTTTTCTACGCATCTCATTTTTTACACAAATTAATGATATCACGCTAATTGCAATGGATTCACATAGCTATTTTTCGCATTTTGTCCAAGTTATAACAAGAATTAACCACAAAATCTCTTGAATCAACCTGCTTGTGCAACGTGTTCTTCATAAACCCCAAATTTCAATTAACGGCTAATTGATGTTTCTGGGCTTAATCTGAGGCATCCTAAGTTCAATTCATATCATAACAACAACATAACAACACTCTAATTACACCAAAACATTCGCACACGATTTTCCCCAAATTATGAACATAAACCCTAAATTCAAGAATAAACATTCATATGGATTTCTGGTACGATCAAGCATGCATATATGTTATACAATTATGTTCTAATCATAGAAGTACAATCATAATCATACACAACACATAGGATTAAAAAATCCCCAAATCTACGCAAAACCTAGAATTACGAATAATCATTATACACAAAATCCACCGTTGGATCTCTAATTCCTTGAAAACCGTTTGTTAATATCACTTAATAATCATCAAAACACTCACAGATTAGTGAAAACTTGAACGGATGATCAGAATCAATGATAGCCGTTGATTAGGTTGTTGAATGGGAGTAAATGCGAGAGACAGGTATGGCAGTGAAAGTAAATGAATTACGCAGTAATGTCAGAGGGCATTTAACTCTTACTTTTAACTTTTAACCTTTTTTCACAATTAGTCCCTTAACCTCTTGTGTGTTTACGCAATAAATCCTAACCAAACAATTTTCAATATTTAGCACTTATGGTCCTCTATACTTTTGTAGTTACCATCAAAGTCCTAACCATTTCTCAAATAAGCTTTAAGATACACTATCATAACCAATATGAAGCAACAGTGTAACAAAAATACATGCAAGTACAATTTTTAAAAAAATTGTGAAAATTTTGTGTCTCCCCCTCAACATTTGTTCAGAAATAAATAAAGACGGTTTAATAAGAACAAAATGTTGAATAAGGGTTTGTACTTGCACACACATTTTTTTTTCTTTTTTTGTTTTTTTGTTTTTTAAGATATTTACAAAGATGTTTGGAGATGTTTGACGTTGTTAGTTGTTTTTAAGAAACTTTTCCAAATCATTTGGCATCAAACATCTCATACCAATCCGGTGAACCAGATCCACAAATCTTGCATGAGGCAAGGCTTTGGTGAACAGATCTGCCAGCTGGTGTTTAGTTCCCACAAAGTATAATTCAACAGTACCCTTTTCCACGTGTTCCTTGATGAAATGGTACCGGAGATCAATATGCTTGGACTTCGAATGCTGTACTGTGTTGCATGAAATGGCAATGGCACTCTTGGAGTCGCAATACATCAGAATCTTGTTGAATATGTAACCGTAGTCCATCAGTTGTGATCTCATCCAGATGTCTTGAGCACAACAGGCAGACATGGCTACATACTTGGATAATGTTAAAGACAGGGAGGTACAATCTTGCTTCTTTGACTGCCAAGAGACTAGCTTGTCACCCAAAAACTGTGTTCCTCCAGATGTACTTTTCCTTGTGTCTAAGCACCCTGCATGGTCAGCGTCTGAAAATGCAAGAAGTTCAAACCCAGAATCCTTTGGATACCAGATCCCCAAATTAACGGTTCCCTTTATGTATCTAAGGATTCTTTTAACGGCTGACAAATGCCGTTAAGTCGGTCTAGACTGATATCGGGAGCAAAGATATGTGGCAAATACAACATCCGGTCTGCTAGCCGTGAGATACATGATCGAGCCAATCATACTACGATACTTCGTAGGATCAATGGGTGTCCCATGTATGTCAGCATCTAGCTTTGGGGATGAGGAGGACATTGGGGTATTATAGGTGTCACAGCTGGTCATACCATGCTTTTTCAGGATTTCCTGAGCATATTTTGACTGACTTAGAAATATACCACGGGGTGACTGATGAACTTGCAATCCTAGAGAGAATTTAAGTTCACCCATCATAGACATCTCAAAGTTTTGTTTCATCAATTTAGAAAAAGCGTTTGAATATTTTTTATTGGTTGAACCAAAAATAATATCATTTACGTAAATTTGAACAATGAGAATGTCTTCCCCGTGTGTCTGTATAAATAAAGTCGGGTCAACAATTCCAATGGTAAAATGATTAGCAAGGAGAAATGCAGACATTTTATCGTACCATGCCCTCGGGGCTTGTTTAAGGCCGTATAGGGCTTTCTTAAGCCTATATACATGGTTAGGATGATCTGGGTCCACGAAACCTTCTGGTTGTGACACGTACACCTCTTCTCGGAGTTGTCCATTGAGAAATGCCGTCTTCACATCCATCTGATAGACTGTGATGTTCTTGTGGGCTGCGTATGCCAGAAACATTCGAACTGCCTCAATCCGAGCCACTGGAGCAAACAATTCCTCGAAGTCAATACCCTCTTCTTGGCTATACCCTTTTGCTACCAGTCGGGACTTGTTACGAATCACTGTACCATCTGCATCCAGCTTGTTCTTCCAAATCCATTTCAATCCAACAACATAAACTCCATCTGGTCTTTCAACTAATTCCCAAACTTCCAAACGTTTGAATTGATCCAGCTCTTCTTGCATGGATTCAATCCAGTTGTCGTATGTAAGGGCTTCTTTGATGTTTTTAGGTTCAGATTGACAGACAGTGAGTGCATACATACAATGTTCACCATCTGAGTGGAGTTTCTATCTAGTCATGACTGGATTGTCAGGATTTCCAATCACGTTTACCAAGGGATGATCTCTTGTCCATTTGTAGGTGGAAGGAAAATGTTGAATGTTGTTTTGGTGATATGACGGGTCCATATTGCTCGAGGATGATTCTCCTGGTTCTGGAATGGTTGGTGGTGGAGCAAATGGATTGAAGAATGCATTCCCGTCATAATCTGAAGGTGTGGGAACTTGGTTAGAAGTGGGGGAAGAATCTTCAACTGCAGGTGGAGGTGTTTGAACCATGGGTGATGAGGGTTCAGGTTGAGGTGCATTGTTATCAACTGCTGTAGAAGTAGTTGTAGATTGATCAGGTGCTTGATTTGGGACTTGTTGAGCAGCGGAACTGGTGGAAGCATCTGATGCACTATTAACACAAACTTCATCAAACATTGGTGCAAACAAATCTTCCCGATCTTTCCTGTTAAAAGGTAAAGGTGCAGACGAAGATTCAGGGAAGTTTAGACGGTTATGTTTGGGTTCTAAGCGGTCTTGCTCAAAAGCCATTTCCGTGAGTTCATCAAAATTTGCGTGTATAGTCTCTTGAATTTCCCCGGTCCGACGATTCCAAATTCTATATCCCTTAGAATTCTCACAGTAGCCAACGAATATCCCAATATCTGCTTTAGCCTTAAGTTTACCAAGATCATCTCTATCATTCTTCGGGTAACACAGTGCTCCAAAGACATGAAAGTAGTTGATATTTGGTTTTCTGCCTTGAATAAGCTCATATGGAGTTTTGTTGTGTCGTCTGTTGATCATGCCGCGGTTCGGGGTATAACATGCAGTATTAACAGCTTCAGCCCAAAGATAGTCTAGTAATTGAGCATTGATCAACATTGTTCTAGCTGCTTCCACAAGCGTACGGTTTCGTCTTTCAACTACACCATTCTGTTCGAGAGTGCGAGCAATTGAATATTGATGAACAATCCCATGCTTCTTAGTGTATTCCCGAAGGGTTTGATTCTTAAATTCAGTACCGTTGTCTGTTCGAATAATCCTGACTGTGTTACGGACTTGAACTTGAATCTTTGTGAGAAACGTGATGACCATTGACGGAACTTGATCTTTTGTCCGAAGAAAGTAGACCCATGTCCATCGTGAGTAATCATCCACAATTACCAAAATATACCTTTTCCCGTTAGTAGTTTGAACCCGCATTGGACCACACAAATCCATATGTAGCAGCTGTAGGACATGATCTGTGCTGTGTTCTGTTTTGGGAGGAAAGTGAGCATGTGACTTTTCCCTTGTTCACATGCAGAACACAAATGATCTTTGGCATATCTGAATTTGGGTAATCCGTCAACCAATTTATTCCTTGCAAGGTCAGTCATGGTTTTGAAATTGAGATGAGACAATCTTTTATGCCATAACCAAGCTTTTGTGGGATTAGCTTTGGAGAGTAAACAGATAGGAGATGAAGCTGTCATGCCTTCAAAGGATATGGTGTATAGACTGGTTCCGCGTCTTCCTTTCATCAAATCATTTCCTTGAAGATCACGAATGAAGCAAGTTTTCTCCCTAAATGCTACTTCTAAGTCTCCATCACAGAATTGTCCTACTGAAAATAAATTGTGACCAAGGCCTTCAACATAGTATACACGACTGATCTCGATGTTCCCATTAACATAATCTCCATAGCCCATTATTGTTGCGAAGTGATCATTCCCGAATCTGACCGTTCCAATGAACTTTGCGATAAAGTTTGTAAGAAGCTTGAGGTTGCCGGTCATATGTCGGGAGCACCCGCTATCAACAATCCAGAGAACAATTTGAATCACCTGCATCACAAATATTGGAAACAGGTGGAGAATTGATAACGGTTGGACCCGTTGGGTTAGAAACACAAGATTTAATTATTTTAGGAACCCATTTAAAGCTTGTAGTGTTTTGTAACCAACGTTGACATGTCCAACTAGTCTCAGCCTTTTTCCTAATGAATGCACTAGGTGATTTAGTTGTCTTGGGTTTGGCTATGGGTGTTTCAATGGTTTGCTCAGAAACAACTAGTGGTGGTTTCCCTAAAATGGACTTGGCAACAGTTTTGAGCCTAGAGAAAGAGCCACTAGTTCGTTTCTTTTTACGTTTCAACAGAGTTTTAGCAATGCAGTTTTGATGATCACCAGATAATATACTAGCACGACAAACAATACAACTAGCATCAACCAAAACATCAACGTTAACATTCATAGATTCAACATCTGTTACATCATTCCTAGAATTGGACTTAGATAAGGTCGATTCTATTCCTGACATTACATGTGTGTTATTCAAACTACTTTCTTTAACTTCTGAAGACTTAGATGATCCATTCCTAGACTTCCTGACTCTACGCTTCTTTTGTTTCTTGAGAGTCTTGGAACTGCTAGCCTTAGATATAGTGTCTAGTCTGTTGATGCAAATAATGTTCTAAAAATGTTATTTATATCTTTCGATTACTTCACGTTTTGAGGATGACAAAATGTGAACTCACGTTACGTTAAAATTAACGTTAACAAGTTTTTAATCGAAAGATCCCGTTTCTACACAAATCACTCTTGAACAAAGTTACAACTTGAACTAGTGATCAAAGAAGTGAATTCATGTTTTGAAAATTCACATTTTAAATGGGACAAAACATTTTTTCAAAAATACACATGACAAATTATTTTTGAAATATTAAGAAATCTTTTAATGGAAAAATAAGTTTGAAAATCACAACAGCTATTTTTCCCCCCAAAATCAGCTCCAACCTTCCCCAAATAAGTTTTCACCAGAAAAGACAAAATTTGGAGCGTCCTAGTCTACCACGGCTCCACGGTACCGTTAAATTTAACGGAGCCGTGGGTCATTTAGTGGAGCCGTCCGTACCATTTTGAATTGTAACATTCAGATTTTCTTTAACTATAAATACCCACCTCTTTCACAGTTTTAGGCACCCTTTACACACAGAAAAATCCCTTAGTCAAATCCTCTCACACCTTTCACTTCTTAGGGTCATTTAGATTAGCTTTTCTTTGTTTTAAGAGTGATCCAATCATCCTTCAAGTGATCCTCTTCATACCTCTTCACTAGCAAGAGAAGAACACAAGTATCCAAGTTGATACAAGGTGTTGTCATCCCTCTTCATTAGCAAGAGAAGAACTCAAGTAATCAAGAAGATACTAGAGTTGTAGTTGATAGGTTTTTGTAACATTTGTTACAACCTTGTTGTATCTTAGCATACATCAAGTATATTTCCTTTTTGTGAGTGAGAGTGAAGATCAAGTGTGATCTATAGAGATAGTGAATATCTCTTGAAGTCATTGGGCTTGTGTGATTGATCAAGAAGATCAAGGGTCATTAGGTTAGTGTTAGTTGAGTAGAGTGAAGTGAGTGTTGATCATTGTGATCGTGTTGAGATCGTGGTGATCTCTTGAAGCCATTGGGCTTGTGTGTTTGGTTACGTGGACCTTGGTAGATTGGTGCTAGCTAAGATTAGCACTCGACATCTAGCTTAGTGTCGGTAATAGGATAAGCGACGTGTACGGTTTTTCTCCGCCTTAAGGGAGGTTGTTGACATAGTGCTTGAAACTCTCGAGTGTGGTACTCGGGGAGTGGAGTAGGGCGAAGAAGAGCTTCGTATCCGAACCACTATAAATCCTCTGTCTCGGTTTGATCTTTCCAACTCTTCTCTTTACTTTTATTTGTTATTATTACTTAGCTTAGTGTGTAGTTCATATTGGTGTTGATTGATTACACATAGAGTTCGAATCAAAGTTTCCAATAACCAACTTTTAAAACAAGATTTTTAAAACAAGTTTTTTAAACCGGTAAACTTTTCAACCCTCCCCCCTTCTAGTTTCCCACAATTGGTATCAGGAGCCACGTCAGTCAAGTTTTTTAAAGTATATTGTATTTTAAAGCTTGAACCGGTCAATGGATTCCGAAAAATATCTAGAAGGGCAATCTATGCAAAGACCACCACTTTTCGAAACCGATTGTTTTATTTATTGGAAAAAAAGATTCGAAACGTATGTGAAATCAAAAGACATTGATCTTTGGCATGTTATTACCGAGGGTGACTTTCAATCTATTCAAAAGAATCCGGAAACTAAAAAGGATGAAATAGTTTCTTATGATAAACAAAGTGATGAACTTAAAAGGAAATTAGCCAAAAATAATGAGGCTAAAATGATGATTTATAATGCTTTGCCTAAAAAGGAATTTGAAAGAATTTTTATGTGTAATACGGCAAAATACATTTGGAAAACTTTGTTAGTCACTCACCAAGGTAATAACCAACTCAAAGAGAACAAGATAGATCTTCTTGTTCAACAATATGAACAATTCTCCATTTCGGAGGATGAGTCAATAGATAATGCTTTTGCTAGATTTAATACTATTATCACTAGTCTTAAAGCTCTTGATGAAGGTTATTCTAGTAAGAACTATGTTAGGAAGTTTCTTAGAGCTCTACATCCTAAATGGAGAGCAAAGGTCACCGCCATAGAAGAGTCAAAGGACTTGGCGGCATTGTCACTCGATGAACTTATAGGAAACTTGAAAGTTCACGAGATGATAATTAAGAAAGACTCCGACATAGTCAAAGGCAAAGGCGAGCGAGTTATATCTCTAGCATTGAAAGCCAAGAAGGAGTCTAATGATGAGGAATGTTCGAGTTCCGATAGTGAAGATGAGGAATATGCATTAGCGGTTAGGGATTTTAAAAAGTTCTTTAGGAGAAGAGGTAGGTTCGTTAGGCAACCTCGTGATGAGAAGAAGACATCACAAAAGAACCATGTTGAAAAGAAAGGGACAAGTGATAGGAAATGCTTTAGATGCGGAGATCTTAATCATCTCATAGGAGAGTGTCCCAAGCCACCGATATTCAACAACCAACGAGCTCTCATAGGAGGCGCCTGGAGTGAAAGCGGTGATGATGAAGAAAAGAAGCCCAAGGACGAAACGTGTCTAATGGCTCATGCTTCAAATGAGATATGCTTGGGAATCGACTTGGAGCCTGACGAATGGGTCAAGGATAGTGGATGCACCAACCATATGACGGGCAACCGAAGTCTATTCTCATCATACAAGGCATACAATGGAGGTAATGTCACTTTCGGTAGCAAACTTAAGGGCAACATTATTGGCAAAGGTACGATCACTCATAACTCCCTCACTATTAGAAATGTTGAGCATGTAGATAACTTAGGATTTAATTTGCTTAGCATTAGTCAAATGGTAGATAATAAGTGTAGAGTTATATTCTCTGAAGAGGGTAGTGAGATCATTAAGGATGGTAAAACCATAGGCAAAGGAGTTAGGAGAAATGGCCTATTTGTCATGAAATAGGAAATAAGCCTCAGGATAGGATATGCTTAGCAACCATAGATGATAACTCCACTCTATGGCATAGGAGATTAGGTCATGCCAATATGCGTTTGATACAATCATTGGCATCTAAGGAACTAGTTAGAGATCTACCGAAGATTAAGTTTGATCAACACTTTTGTGACGCTTGTAAAGTTGGAAAACAAGCTCATTCTAGTCACAAAGCTAAGAATATAGTCTCAACCTCTAGATGCCTAGAACTCCTTCATATGGACTTATTCGGTCCATCCACCGTACGGAGCTACGGAGGAAACTACTACACCTTAGTAATAGTTGATGACTACTCTAGGTACACTTGGACTAGATTTCTTAAGAATAAGACTCAAGCCTTTGAGGAATTCGAGGTTTTTAGTAAGAAAGTCCAAAATCAACTAGGATGTACAATAGTTTCCATTAGGACGGATCATGGTCGGGAATTTGATAATGAAGTGCAATTTGGAGTATATTGTGATGCTAATGGTATTACTCACAATTTCTCAGCTCCACGCACTCCACAATCAAATGGGGTAGTAGAGCGGAAAAATCGTACTCTACAAGAAATGAGTAGAACGATGTTGAATGAACAATCAATTCTGCAAAAGTTTTGGTGTAATGCGGTGGACACCTCAACTTATATTCTTAATAGGATTTTAATTAGGCCTATCTTAGGAAAAACCCCATATGAAATCATGAAAGGTAGAAAACCTACTCTTGATTACTTTAGAGTGTTTGGAAGCAAGTGCTTCATACTAAACACTAAAGATTACCTCACCAAGTTTGACCCAAAGTCTTACGAAATTGTCTTCCTAGGATACTCCCAAAATATTAAAGCTTACATTGTCCTAAATAAGGAAACAATGAAAGTCGAAGAGTCACTCAACGTGACATTCGATGAAAGCCCTCCTCCAACTAAGACATCACCCTTGGTGGATGATGACTTAGATGAGGAACAAGCCATTGAGGTTAATGGCAAGAAAACCTTAGATGATGACATTGAGGATGAAATAGTTGAAGTTGACGAAATTGTCAATGTTAAGGAATCCAAGAACCATCCTATTGAAAATGTCATAGGAAACCTAAACCAAAGAACCCTTAGGTCACAAGCACAAAACAAATGTAATTTCTTTTGTTTTATATCTACTGTAGAGCCTAAGAATGTTGGTGAAGCGATTAAGGATGAAACTTGGACACTTGCCATGCAAGAAGAACTTAATCAATTCACCGCCAACCAAGTTTGGGAGTTGGTACCTCCTCCTAGGAATCAAACCATCATAGGAACTAAGTGGGTGTTTAGGAATAAACTCGACAAAAATGGAGTCGTGACTAGGAATAAGGCAAGGTTGGTAGCACAAGGCTATAACCAACAAGAAGGAATAGATTATGATGAAACCTATGCACCTGTAGCTAGATTAGAATCTATTAGAATACTCCTTGCCTATGCGTGTGCCTTAGACTTTAAATTGTACCAAATGGACGTGAAAAGTGCATTCCTTAATGGTTATATCAACGAGGAGGTATATGTTGCTCAACCTCCGGAATTCGTTGATTTCGAATATCCGAATCATGTTTATAAACTCAAGAAAGCACTCTATGGTCTTAAGCAAGCTGCCAAAGCTTGGTATGATAGACTGAAAGCATTCTTGATTGAACATGAATATACCATGGGAGTGGTGGATAACACGCTTTTCACAAAGAAACGAGATTCACATCTCATCATTGTTCAAATATATGTTGATGACATTATATTTGGCTCAACTTGTCCAGAACTGTGCAATGATTTCTCTAAAATCATGCATGACGAGTTTGAGATGAGCATGATGGGCGAATTAAATTTCTTCCTTGGTCTACAAATTAAGCAAATGGAAGATTGTATCTTCTTTAATCAATCTAAGTATAGTAAGGAAATGCTTAAGAAGTTTAGTTTAGAAGAGTCTAAGCCCATGAAAACTCCCATGTCCACGGAAATAAAACTTACGAAAGATGAAGAAGGTGAGTCCGTGGATAACACTAAGTATAGAGGTATGATAGGTAGTTTACTATACCTCACGGCAAGTAGGCCCGACATCATGTTTAGTGTCTGCCTTTGTGCTCGCTTCCAAGTGGATCCCAAAACCTCTCACCTTGAAGCGGTTAAGCGTATCTTCCGATACATTAAAGGCACTATACACTTGGGATTATTTTATCCCAAGGGGACCGGTATAGAAACTGTTGTCTATGCCGACTCTGATCATGCGGGAGATTACGTGGATCGAAAAAGCACGAGTGGCGTTTGTACCTTCATGGGTTGTTGTCTAACTTCTTGGTTCTCCAAGAAACAAATGGCTCTTGCCATCTCCACTACCGAAGCCGAGTACGTAAGCGCCGGAAAGGCATGTCAGCAAGCACTATGGATGAAACAAGCCCTTAACGACTATAGCATATACTTAGATGATGTTCCCATTATGTGCGACAATAAAGGTGCTATTGAATTGAGCAAAAACCCTGTCCAACACTCCCGTACTAAACACATTGAAATTCGCCACCACTTCCTTCGCGATAATGTTCAGAAAGGAAACATTTCCATTGAGAAAGTTCCTTCTCAAGACAACATCGCTGACATACTAACCAAACCTCTCAAACGAGAATCCTTTAACTACCTCCGTCTAGGTCTAGGAATGATGGAACATATTCCATAAATCTCATGACTCTTGAAGTCATCTCGTGTATCTCGTCTAGTCAAGTTTAGGAACTCCTAGTCATAAGAATTTGTTAGGTACAAATTCTTTCCTCGTGTCATAAGATCTCACTAAAACAGCGAGACTTATTCGTCAAAAATCAAAATGGGACAGAAAACAGTCCCAGCAGATCACGGCTCCACTAATGTGGCACGGCACCGTTAAATTTAACGGTACCGTGGAACCGTGCATCTGGAACATTTCGTATTTCAGTCCCCTCTTCCCACATTACTCATTCCAAACCCTCACAACCTCAGCAAATTGCTGTTATAACCTAATCTCACAACCCAAAACACAATTACACCTCTTCAAGATCATATTCAAGACATTGATTTCAAGATCCTCAATCATTTTACCCTTTTCAACATAATTTGTAAGTTTTCTCATTCTAATTTATTTCTAATTTTGAGTCTAGGGTTTGTTCATTGATGAAAATTTAATTGGGGATTTTCACCTTTTTCTAGGAATGTTTCAAAATTAGAAGTCATCAACACTAAAACACCCCAATTTCATCAATTTTAAAATCTCACAAAATTAGGATCATGAAATTATTCTTTTTTCATGCATTGTTGATGCAAACTAAAAACACTTTCTCATGCATTCATGATCTCACAAATATTATTCAAATTACATAATCAATATGTACTCTTCGACATATTTGTTTGAGCTAAAATGAAATCAGGAGTGCTTGGGTAATCTCATTATTTTTCTTTTGAGTCGAGATTACCGCACCTCCACATAGTCTGCATATAGGCACACACTAGGCACGTGTTGTATGCAACTGGTTTTTATTCTAAATTTTTTTTCTAATTTTTTCTTATAGGACACAAAAATGTCTCATGAATATGATTTTGATCATCTCCTAACCGATACCTATACACCCGAAATCTCACGTGAACCCACTACACCCGGTAACCACATTCATGCCTATGTCAATCTTGAAACCCGCCGGTTTCATGAAGGCCGTGTCGTTGATCCATCCCTAGTTTACCACCAGGACATCAACACCTCCTTTAGAGCTATAGGATTCGATTGTCTACTCCACATTAACGAGTACATTTGTCCTCGCTTTGTGTTGGAGTTCTTCCGACAAGTTGAACTCGTACGTAACGAGGATCAATCCTTGTCACTTTGGTTTTGGGTCAAAAACTTCAAATACGTTCTAACTCTTGAGCAATTTGCTCAAATCCTTAGTATACCCAATCATGGGCAATGTGCCTATACTGAAGATTGGTGTCTTGAGTCTCTCTTTCACTATCGTGAGGAGAATAGTCCGTACTGTTCGTACATACCCTCTCCAACCGAACTAACCAAAATCATCCATACTCACCCTCACCCACATCCAACGAAAATTTGAATGGAAGAAGTGCGTCATGAACTACTTTCTTGGGCAGTCATCCTGCGAGAAAATGTTCTAAGTCTCACAGGAAATCGTGAGCAACTCCCGGCGTGTTGTGCTCAAATGATTTACTGTCTCTTAACCCAACAACCTTACAATCTTGCTTACTTCTTCGCTAAGCGAATTGTACATCTCAATGGTAACAAGAATAAATTGATACCTTATGGGATGTTCCTAACCCGTCTCTATCATCACTTCATAACCTTTCACCCTTACCTTCATGGTCCTCAATACTCCCTATTCACACCTGTCATGAAACCCATAACCGAGTCATATGTCTCAACCATCCTCACTTCCGAATTCACCACCCACTATGCACCCTTTGATGATCCTATTCATGAGAATGAGACAAATACTCAAGACGAGAGTGTGACAAGAAGGGGGAATGCTCAAGTCATAAGTAGTTAGGAAAAGATTTATATCTCTCACTAGGGTTTATTACTAATAGATAATTTTAGGAATTAATGTTCTAATTATCTTACATGCTTACATGAATATTCTTTGTGATATTTGAATGTTATTTTATCTTGTCCTCTTATGCTTGCATGCTTATGATTATTTGAGAACATTGCATGATCATCCTTATGTGCTAGATATAGCATTGTATGGATATATTAGGTAAATAAGTACCTAGTGAGTTGAGGCACTCTCATTTCCAGGAATTAGTTTCCCTAGAAAATTCCCCCTAGCTGCCCAAAACTAGCCTGCAAGGAAATTTTCGTGCCAATAGTGTCACGGCACCACTAAATAGGGACGGCACCGTTAAATTTAACGGTATCGTGGGGTATTTAACGGAGCCGTGACCCTGTATAACGGATTTTTCCTAATGCTCCTACTTCCCTATCACCCTAACCTCAAACCTGTAAACCTTGCACCCTCACATTCACCCTAGGATTCCCCTCCTACACCATAGGATCAACTTTAATTCAAATTTCACCCAACTTGCCTATATAAGGCCTCACCCTTGCAAGCTTATCTTGCACTTCACCTTCAACCTCCCATCACACAAACACCATGTCTTCCACACATGGTTCCACCTCTCAAATCTCCAAGAAACCTAGGATAACCGTAAAACCACCCTCAAAACCACTCTTTGTGGATCTCACAAGAGATGATGAAGCTATGACACCACCTTCCCAAGCTACTCCATACTCACCATCACCACCTTATGCACCATCTAAAACATCATCTACCTACACAACATCTTCATCATCCTATTACACTACATCATCAATGGAATACACACCATCTCACCTCACCCCATTGGACAATGCCATGCCAATTTCACCTCCAATAACCCTACCACAATCACCATCTCCTATCATGGCACAACCCAACCAACCACATCCCTTTGAGTTACATAGTGCTAATTGCCTATGTTGTCTCCATAACCGTAATCTCATCTACTTCTTAAGAGACGAGATTCATTTCATGTTCTACTTTATAGAACATCTCTTGACACCTCCACCACCTCAAATGGGGCCCCAATCTCCACCACATCCTAACCAAAACAACTAAACACTTGCTTGTTTAGTCCTCCACAATAAACTCTTAGGACCCCTCTTGGAAATGAAGCTTGTCTCTAGTCATTAGGAATTTAGGCTTCTTGTTATCTTTCTTAGTGCTTTCTATGTAGTCATACATTACTATGACACTTATTTGTTTTATGAATGAATGCTTCTATGTGGAGGTTTTTCTTTTTAAGGGTTGGTTATTTCTCACAAATGTGCTACTTGTTAGATATTGTATATTTGTCGTCTAACTTTGTTTTGTAGCACGATCCATTGCTCGATTCCTTTGTGTTCTCCTAATGAGGGGGAGTACACATCAAGGGGGAGCCTTAGCCACCTTTTTGATTTGACAAAAAAGGGGGAGAAATGGGAGTAAACTCATTAAAAACTTGTTAAAACTAATTTTAACCTAAAACGAGTTTATATTTTGTCATCATCAAAAAGGGGGAGATTGTTGATGCAAATAATGTTCTAAAAAAGTTATTTATATCTTTCAATTACTTCACGTTTTGAGGATGACAAAATGTGAACTCACGTTACGTTAAAATTAACGTTAACAAGTTTTTAATCGGAAGATCCCGTTTCTACGCAAATCACTCTTGAACAAAGTTACAACTTGAACTAGTGATCAAAGAAGTGAATTCATGTTTTGAAAATTCACATTTTAAATGGGACAAAACATTTTTTCAAAAATACACATGACAAATTATTTTTGAAATATTAAGAAATGTTTTAATGGAAAAATAAGTTTGAAAATCACAACAGCTATTTTTCCCCCCAAAATCAGCTCCAACCTTCCCCAAATAAGTTTTCACCAGAAAAGACAAAATTTGGAGCGTCCTAGTCTACCACGGCTCCACGGTACCGTTAAATTTAGCAGAGCCGTGGGTCATTTAGTGGAGCCGTCCGTACCATTTTGAATTGTAACGTTCAGATTTTCTTTGCCTATAAATACCCACCTCTTTCACAGTTTTAGGCACCCTTCACACACAGAAAAATCCCTTAGTCAAATCCTCTCACACCTTTCACTTCTTAGGGACATTTAGATTAGTTTTTCTTTGTTTCAAGAGTGATCCAATCATCCTTCAAGTGATCCTCTTCATACCTCTTCACTAGCAAGAGAAGAACACAAGTATCCAAGTTGATACAAGGTGTTGTCATCCCTCTTCATTAGCAAGAGAAGAACTCAAGTAATCAAGAAGATACTAGAGTTGTAGTTGATAGGTTTTTGTAACACTTGTTACAACCTTGTTGTATCTTAGCATACATCAAGTATATTTCCTTTTTGTGAGTGAGAGTGAAGATCAAGTGTGATCTATAGAGATAGTGAATATCTCTTGAAGCCATTGGGCTTGTGTGATTGATCAAGAAGATCAAGGGTCATTAGGTTAGTGTTAGTTGAGTAGAGTGAAGTGAGTGTTGATCATTGTGATCGTGTTGAGATCGTGGTGATCTCTTGAAGCCATTGGGCTTGTGTGTTTGGTCACGTGGACCTTGGTAGATTGGAGCTAGCTAAGATTAGCACTCGACATCTAGCTTAGTGTCGGTAATAGGATAAGCGACGTGTACGGTTTTCTCCGCCTTAAGGGAGGTTGTTGACATAGTGCTTGAAACTCTCGAGTGTGGAACTCGGGGAGTGGAGTAGGGCGAAGAAGAGCTTCGTAGCCGAACCACTATAAATCCTCTGTCTCGGTTTGATCTTTCCAACTCTTCTCTTTACTTTTATTTGTTATTATTACTTAGCTTAGTGTGTAGTTCATATTGGTGTTGATTGATTACACATAGAGTTCGAATCAAAGTTTCCAATAACCAACTTTTAAAACAAGATTTTTAAAATAAGTTTTTTAAACCGGTAAACTATTCAACCCCCCCTTCTAGTTTCCCACATAGTCCTGTGGAAGTAGAAGTGTTTGCATTAGTGGTTGAGTCTGATGCTTGGGTAATTGCTTTGTCTACTACATACATCCCTGGGGCAATTTTATGAACGTTTGCTTTGCCTTTGTCTAAAACTCTGATTTTCTTCTTCAGATCAACAATGATGTGTTGGAATTCTTGATTTTGTGAATCTAATTTTCTGTTGAGGCGGACTGTGTCATTTCTGTTTTGAAGAATTTCATCTAGTTCCTTTTCATTTTGAAACAGTTTAAGTCTTAAGAAAGCCTTTGTTTCCTTATTATTTTCAGGAACATGACTGTTTTGAAATGATAAAGATCCTATGAGATTTTGAAATTTTAGTTCAAATTCAGCACTTTGATTTTGACACCAATCAAGCCTTTTTTGAAGATTAAAAACTTTGTTTTCCACATCATTGTTGATTTGTCGAAGATCCTCATTCTCTTTGACCAAATTTTCTATCTCCATTTGTAACATCTCAACATTTACCGCATGATCATTCACAAGTAATTCATTGCATGACACATAAAGCGAATTCATAATCACAGAAACAACGTCATAACACAGAACTTTTTCTAAGAGTCGATCATTCTCGTTTTTCAAAGTTTTCTTTTGATGTTTTTGTTTTTGAAGTTTGTCATCCTGTTCTTTGAAAATGCCTTTCATAGATTCAACTTCCGTGAAAAATTCTTGTTCCCATTGTGTTGCATATTTCTTTAGATGTTTGACATGAGGCAGAATTTTCTTTTGAAGAATATCTCGCTTTTCTTTCGCGACTGGGGAAAGAAAAGTAGAGACTTCGATTTGAGAATTAAACTCAATTTCATTTTCCAAGAAAAATATGTCTTCCATAATTGTATCAAAATATCAAAATAATTTACTTTCTGGTAATTTTGGATCAACATCATCGTCCTCAGTCAAAGAATCCTTGATATGTGCAACATTTTTGGAAACAGGAAGTATTGTAGGAGAAGCATGTATGTTTGTGTTAACAAACGTTTGTTCTGTTTCGTCCTTTGAGGGGACAAATTTGATTTGACGTCTTGCATTATAATCATGATGAATTCTGGAAAAATCTTTGTTAGTTTTTGGTCGACTCTCAAGTTCTTTTTGACGTTCAAGAATTTCAACTTCTTCATCATTACCAAGCACAACAACTCTTTGAAAGGTATCATCAAGTAATAATTATGCATTGTATAACTTGGGATTTTTCTTGAGTACTTTAGAAAGAAAACGTGGTTGGTCACTGCCAATAGCAAATCCAACTCCTTTCGGAACTGGTTTTACCGATAGCCTTTGAATTTGAGTTATGGATTCACCATTTTTGTAGACAATAGTTTGAAACTCTTTAATTTTGGATTCCAAAGTGACAATTTCTTCAAGATATGAGTCGACACGTTTACTTGAGGCTTGCTTTTCTTCAAGAAGATTATTTTGAGATGTTGAAAGCTTAGATTGAGTTTTTAACAACTCAGAATTTAAAGCATTAATTTGTAATTTGAATTCAAATTGATCCTTTTCTTGTTGAGAGAGAAGCTCAGCCTTAGAAACTGTTAGCTCACGAACTTGATGTTCTAAATTTTGAACTTTGACATACTCTTTTTGGAAAGCAATCTCAAAACTTTTTCACGTTTTTCTTGTTTTTGATATCCTGAAAGTTGTAGTTTATAGCACTCATTGTCCTTTGTTAACAATGCAATTTTCTCTTTCAGATTTTTATGGATTTCATTACATTTTTCAATTTGTGATTGGGTGGTCATTAACAAGGCCTGAAGCTCTGAATCTTGATCAGGCAAAGGATCATTTTGTTCAAGATGATCCACATTTTCATCTTCATTAGGATCGTCAAATGAAACGACAGTTTTATCATCATCAAATGATACAACAGTGTTTATTGGATCATCTAATGGAGATGAGAATGATGAATCAAGTTGAACAGAATTATCATTTGTAGATGAAGATGCAGATGGTGAAGCAATTTCATGTATAAGACATTGTGGATCAGGTACCTGAGATAGACCATCGGTGTCAAAGACCGGGCCTGTCTCGGACATGTTCATCTCTTGCATGTTTGCCATGAGCATTACTGCAGCATTTGCTTCAAGATCTTCCATCTCATCATCAGATGCAGCATTGGCCATGAAGCTTTGTTCATTTTGAGTTATCATTCCTGCTGCTTTTTCATCTTTGAGAGCCATTAGAAGAGCTTCCTTGTGATATGCACTGCCCATAGTACGAGGCTTTGGATACGCATTTGCCATGTGACCATTCCCACCACAGTTGTAGCATGTGATTGAAGTATTTGCAATGCCTTTCTGTGCATTCCCAGCCATCTGATTTCTGCTCTGTGTAGTTGCCACACTGTTCCTGTTACCCCCTGCAGAATTAAACTTGTTCCCTCCTGACTGAAACCTCTGAGACCTATAGTTTCCACTGTTTCTTGAACCATATCTGCCTGAAGACCGATTCTGAATTTCCACTCTGCCATCGTTAATAACAGCTTGATTCCTGGTGTTGGAAGATGAACGAAGACGATTGTTGGATTTAGTGAACTTGCCAAATGCCTTAGCAATTAATCCAAATGCTTCATTAAGAGAGTTGAATGCATCCTCCTCTTCATCATAATCAGCGTTTGAGTACAACATGGAATCGGAGTTGTTATATGGAACCATTTGGTTGTCAGAGTATTGTGATGGTGATTCATATGGGATGATTTGGTTAGAAGTTTGTGGTTGAAAACTTGGTTGAAAAGATGATTGACCAAATTCCTGGTTTGGTAGTGGAAAATTGGATTGAGCAACGAGAGCAAGTGAGTTAGGTGTTGGTGCTGGTATGAAACCGCCTCGTGCTGCAACTTCCTTATCTACCTCAGATTGATGTTGTTTCAGAAATTCATACATTAGTCCATACTTGACTTCACCAATCTTCTTAGTTTGCCTGACAAATGTTGCATATTTCTGCCATTCTGGTCCAAGGCAACCCAGAAATTTTGAATTGATAGCAATCTTAGGTAACTTGATGTCATGACGATCGAGGTTATTTACAACATTTGTGAAACGGTGGTAGTATGATTCAATTGTCTCCCCTGGTTCCATGATGAAATTGTTGTATTCCATGTAAAGCTTTGACTCAAGGTCTTCTTGATTTAACTCAGTCCATTCCATTAGAAGATGCACATGTTCCCACATGTCTTTGGCAGTCTTTTGAGCATCAATACTTCGGTAAATAGGATTAGGAATCCCCTGAAGTATGTAAGACATTTCCAACTGATTTGCCTCTTGTTGCAGTGTTTGTTCAGTTGTGTAGTTAGCGACAGCAATGGGAGTTGATGTTTCTTCTCTTTCTGTAGTTCCTGGAACAACATTTACTGGAACTGGAAAGGGTCCTTCTTCAATGGCTTGCTTAAGATATTTCCCATGGGGTTTACGGAGTTCAATGAATCTGAGAAATCTACTAGCCCACTGCACATAGTTACCAGGTGTCAGCATAGGTGGAGTATCCTGATTCCCAGCTTCATGTCGGGATTGCTGACTGCTGATTGCTTCACACATCTTGTTAAACCAATGTGGTTCTCTGGAGTAGGATGGATTGTTCAGCATTTGATTCTGTTGCATGATTTGTTGTGGGGATACTTGTGGTGGAGAGAGAAATTGATGCTGTTGTACGAATGCTTGTTGTTGTTGATACTGAGGATGAAATTGCTGTTGTTGAGGATATTGCTGTAGCTGATAGTAGTAATTAAAGTGAGGTGGTTGAGACATTTTTTGTTGGATCTTTAGATAATTAAGATGTGTTTTAAGAGTTATGGTGTTTGATTTTTAAGTTTACTTAAGGTTCTTAGTCCAATTGCGAGAAACACTGTTTGAATTGCGAGAGATACTGAATTGCGAAAGAGGTTGTCCAATTGCGAAAGAGTTGAGTAATTCCGAGAGATTCACCAAATGCGAAAGAGAATTGTAATTGCGAGAAAAAATCTCAATTGCGAAAGAACTTAGCAATTGCGAGAGATAACTCTGAATTGCGAAAGATCAAGCAATTTCGAAAGATTTTCAAAATTACAATTTCGATCACGTTCTCAAACTTTTATACAAAAGATGAGAATAATTCCAAGTCGAGGTAGTTTCACAAACTTATACAAGTAAGGAAACACCGAGTACCAAATCCGAAGAAGCTGATGAATTACGAGAAACCCTTGTTCAGTCCAATTGCGAGAAACCCTTAAACCAGCAATTCCAAGAAACCCTTTTTTACCAAATGCGAGAAACCCTTGTATTTTTGCAGACCAATTGCGAGAAACCCTTTTCCTTCGAATTTCAAACCAAAACGTTGTAGGATGATGAAAAACGTAAAACTAATGAATATTAGCGATTAACACACCGAATTTGCACCAAAGTTTACAACTTTATCCTTAAAACACGAAGATTTGATGAAAAGGAGTAAGCAACAATTTGCAAACTTGCGTTTTTCACACTTTTGAAAGCAACGAACCACGAAAACTTACGTAAACTAAGTAAACCAAATGAAATAACGATTAGATCTACTCTAAAACACTAAACTTAACTACCTTTGGCGAATGATACCACTTGTAGGTCACTAATATCTCAAATACACACACGTAAAACCAAAGTAAATACGTACTACTACTATATAATAAGCTACGCTAAAGGAGAAAAGATAATAAGCAATAAGCTAAAGAGAATAAGATGAGAATAAGAGAGAATGGAAGGCTTTCATATCCGAATGATTAAGTAACAAGGCTTGCGCAACACTACATGAAAAACCAACAAGAATAATGAACACACTAGCTCCCTATTTATAGAAACAATCTAGGGCAACATAAGCTAGTGTGTTTGATATGTAAATCGTATGGGCTCACGGCCCATGGACCACTAATGGACCGTGGCCTTTGCACATTAATATGATCCTATTTAAGCAACCTATTAGTGAAATGTACAAGACTTGAAATACTTATAAAACATGTTCCTAACACTCTTGTCTTTTCCTCTCTTAGATTTGGTTAATCTTCCTTGGGCTTTATTTCCTCCCCTGAGATATTTCCTCCCCTGAGATGCAAATAACATTTTATCCTCCCCTGTTTGGAAGATCTCTCATCATCATCCCGTCATCATCTGATCTACCAATGTGAACTTGTTTTCAGACAATGTTGTACATGTAACCATCAATTCCTTAAGAGTTTATGTGCTGCCCTCATCACTTCTAGGTGTGTTAACTCCTATGAGAGGTGATTCATGGGGAATTGACTCATTATCCATCAATGGAAGGTTTTATTGAGTCCATTTGAATATCCTTTTTAAGAAATTTTTGACTTAGCAGTATGTTCATGATTTTATTATAGAAAAATCATACTGCTTTCAACCATTTTGAAGGGATTAAGTGTATAACAGACATTTAATCAAGAATTCGGTTTAAAGCAACCTCTGGTAATTGTTGCCTCTAACACAAGCATCCCAATACTTGCTACCAAGTATTGAAACCTTCCAACATCAAAAGCTTTTGTAAGAAGATCTGAAAAGTTGTGATCAGTATCAATTTTAAAAACTTGAATCAACTTTTTCTCATTGCAATCTCTAATAAATTGATGTCTTATTTCAATGTGTTTTGTTTTAGAATGATGCACTGGATTTTTAATTATGCAAATTGTACTACTATTATCAATATGTATGACAGTGTTCATAAAATTGTACCCATAGTCAAGAAGTTGGTTTTGAAGCCATTGGACTTGACCACAACAACTTGCAGCAGCTACATATTCAGCTTCAGTTGTTGAAGTAGCCATAATTGTTTGCTTCTTACACTGCCATGAGATAAGTCTACACCCAAGGAATTGACATCCTCCAGTTGTTGACTTTCTGTCCAAGCTAGCACCAGCATAATCACTACCCGAAAATGCTACCAAGTCAAAAGGTGATTCCCTTGAATACCATAGACCCAACCTTGGTTGACCCTTGAGATATCTAAAAATCCTCTTGACTGCTGTTAAATGAGAAACCTTTGGAGTTACATGAGATCTTGCACAAGCACTAACAGAGAACATGATGTCAGGTCTTGATGATGTGAGATACATCAAAGAGCCTATCATAGATCTGTAAGTGTGTACATCTACATTGTCTCCATCTAAATCTTTAACAATAGGCTTCTCAGAGTCCATTGGTGTGCTTGCCACTTTTGAATCAGCAAAGTGAAATTTTCTAAGTATCTCTGCAACATATTTATCTTGACTAATAAATATGCCTTCACTAGATTGCTTAACTTGCAGACCCAAAAAGAATGTAAGTTCCCCCATGGAACTCATCTGAAACTTATCATGCATGCTGGGTTTGAAGTTGCTGTTGATATGAATGTTATTCTGCTGCTCATGGTTCTAATGGGAAATATATCAAGTATGATTCTGCTGCTAGTATATTTGTTCTGCTGCTGATGATATCTGACGAATGGTGAAATAAGCTAAGTGTCAAATTGCTACTAGCCTAAGATGATTCTGCTGCTAGAGTTATGATTCTGCTGCTTATTAGATATGTATAGTTTTGTTAAGATAATTATGGTTAAGATACGAATAGATATTATTCTTGTATAGAAAGTTTTGTAACCGACTAGGACTCCTTAGAGTATAAAAGGAGGATCTAGGGTTAGGATTAATATACGTATCTTTAGTAATTCGATCACTTGAAGGTTATTTTGTAACCCTGTTGCTTTTGAGCAGCCGTATTAAATATATTGAAGTGTTGTTTGAGAATTCTTTTGTGTTTAATTCTTCTTAAGATTAATTACTAGTTTCCGCATAGTAATTAATAGATCATTCAAGAACAGTTTCTATACCTATTGCTTTAGGTTTATATCTAAAGTAATTAACACGATCGTTAAGCTCATCTGGGATCAACAAGTGGTATCAGAGCCTGTGATCTAGAAACTGATACTGAGAAGAATTTTGAAAAGTTCAGATCTGTTCATCATCAACAAAAGCAATGGAGTCTGAATCTCATCATATGGTTACTGCATCCAAGGTTCCAATGCTCAAGGTTGGAGAATATGAACTCTGGAAGATGAGGATGGAGCAGTACATGAAGATGTGTGACTACACAATATGGGAGATCATACAAACTGGAGATACTCTGCCTAAGACTGGTGCTGATGGGTCTGTATTGCCCATCAAAACCAATGAAGAAAAAGCTCAAAGGAAACTGGAGATTAGAACTCACACTGTAAAACCCTAAAGTTCGGATTCCTAATTTAACGTCTAAATTGAAAATTTTCCCTAGAGTTGTAATAATTTATTTCGAACCCAAAACTATATGTTAAGATAAATAATTCATTAAATAAATTAACCTAAATTATAGTTACACATAATTTGTTACAACAATAAAAACCTTGCTAAACTAACCTATGTATAAAAGCCTATGTAAATAATTGTTACAAATTTACAATCCTAAAAATTCCTCTACAACGCATGCTTACTTGCACCATCCGAATTTTTATGAAATAAATCCCACAAATTTCGGTCAAACCTTTATACGCATAACCGTTCCAAATTAAATCACAATCAAGGCCCAAATTGATTCACATTAAAACTTACCATCTATGACACCTCGCTCCTCCCTAATCTTGAACATATCTTATACACGCTTATCTGTTCTTTTTCTAATCATTCGAACAAACACAAAAAGATTAACACACAAAGGCTGCTGTCACTTTTTCTCCTTCAAGTTCAAATGTTTGAGGGATTGTTGTGGCCTTGTTCGTGGGAATAAGGGTTGTCGCTGTGGTATGAATTGTGGGTTAGGGTTGTAATTTTGAGGGCTCCTTTTTCCGGTCTTATGCTCGTTGACATCAGAAGGTACCGCCAAACCCTTGTTTTTCTTGTCTCAGTCGAAACTCATGTGCATGATAATCCAAATCTAAAACCCCTATATGTAATCGTTATACACTAATATGAACATGTTAATTTTGTTAATCGTTAATGGATATAAAATATGTTAATAAAGGACCACATGAAATCAAAAGAAAACCTGTTGAAAATGACCCATGTGTTCCACTTATATTCGACTCTATGATCTAATATAATCAACTCGTGATCTGACCCATTCGAACCCTTAAATATTTGACCATACACTAATATATTCGACCCTTATATCTGATCTAATTCGACCCTAAATAGAAACCCTAGGCGCGTGACTGATCGTGAGGGCTGTGGGAGTTTTTTTGTGTATCGCGAGCATGGTCTGGTGCGTTAACATGGTTCGTTGTGTGTCTTTTGATGTCGACCTACATATATTTCAAAATTTAAAAAGACCTGGTTAGTTCATGCATCATAGGATTGAGTTTGGTGTCCATCTATTCGTGGGTTTGATGTTCGAAGGTGTCCCATTCAAGCTAGAATTGTATGTTGGTTCGAATATGGTTCGAACCTGGTTGTTATCTTCGCATGAAGACCTGTTATCAAACCTCGTTTCTTGTCGACCTAATAGTGAGTTGTTGTTCGATCACATGTATGTGTGGCATTGTTGACCCACCCTGTAAGCTACTAAAACAAATCCAAAAGCAAGCCTAAATGAATAACTAAAAGACATGTGACTCCAAAGTGTTAAAATAGAAAGAACCAAATATGGGTGTGAGTTGTAAACGTGGCATGATTTTTGGTGTGAGTGCATGGGAAATCTTGGTTCTTTAATTTCATGTGCATGCATTAATCAATATATTTAAGAATGAGTTATAGTGAGTCACGTTAAAACTTGTTTGGTCTCGTTAAAAATGTAAGTAGAGAAAGGGTTAAGGTTTCGCGGTATTAAATGAGTATGTATATGTGTGTGCGTCCAAGTTTGACAGTGTTGTATGTTTTCTAAAAATATGCTAAAACCTGAGTTGGTCACAAATGGAAATAAATACACTTTTAACCCTAATCTTTGGAAATTGTCACAATAAACCCTAAACTTTGGTAAATTACATTTTAACCTTAAACTACGATACTATTAATATTAAACCTTTAAGTTCATTTAATTGTCATTAGTAAACCTAAAGTATCAAAATTTCCAAATATGGAAAGTTACTAAAAAAAAAGAAAGTTACTAAAACTGGAAAGCCGACTAAATAAGTAATCTGAATTAAATAAGCTTTTAATAAATTAGTTATGAATTCGTGTAGATTCGCTGAAGACGGAGTTGCTTCCGACCTTTGTATTTTCTGTTGTGTTTTCGGTTGCGGTATGAGGTACAGATATTCTGACCTTT
The DNA here is from genome assembly GCA_021014915.2 of Artemisia tridentata subsp. tridentata. NCBI lineage: Eukaryota > Viridiplantae > Streptophyta > Magnoliopsida > Asterales > Asteraceae > Artemisia > Artemisia tridentata. The sequence goes on from CP139509.1 coordinate 76,847,045, forward strand.
CTTATAAGGCTTCTCATGATCTCTTTCATTTTCTGATCCGTTAGTTTCTGAACTGATGTCATTGCTATGATTCCCTTTGCTTGAACCTTCTATGTTGATCCCATTTGATATGACCTCTGTTATGAACCTATATTATAAAAACTTTTTTTAATTCTGACCTGGAAATGATTTGAGGAAAAGCTATTTTAAAATGATGTTTGCAAATTATGATACAATACTCTTTTAATTGGGATTTTACTAACTTTTATAAAAACTAGTTTAAAAGACTATCTTTACGAAAAACCGTTTGAAAGATCATTTTATGGAAACTACTCTGAAGGATCATTTTTATGAAAACCGCCATCTAAAAGATAGTTTTAAATGGACTCTTAATTAGAAACCTTTTTAAATGAACTGTTACCATGGAACTTTAATTTTGACCATCTGATATTGGCCTTCTGATGTTGACCTTCTGATATTGACCTTCTGATGTTGACCTTCTGATATTGACTTCTGATATTGAAACTTGTGATATGACCCTCTGATCTGATATGATATCTGACTCTTAGTTTGATACCCGAGCCAAAATTTGTGACCCTAGCCATGAAGGTAACATGGCCTTGTCTGTGATGCACCACTGGCATGACTAGTGTGTAGCCCTAGTGATTTGGTTACACCGTCCCTTTGATTTGGTCTGCATGTGATTGGGTAGGGGCGTATGGATGCATCCTAGATCTGTTCTGTTTAGTGGATTTAACTATATATGATATGATTTCTGTTCTGGTGACTGGTACTGTGTGCAATACATGCCTTTCACATATCTGTCTGGGAGCTGATCACTCCATTTGAAGAATGAGGACACCCCTCATATTATCTGATTATCTGAGAGGTCTCCCCTCTATATGATTATGAAGATTTATGGTTACGATATGATATGATCTGTTTCTGGGCTCGTGGTGGATGACTATCCCTTTCCTTTTCCCTTATACTTATTCTTTGACTTATCCCTCAAACCATATTACATCTGTTTGACCTTTGTTTCTGTTATTCTGTACTTTTCGCTATTTCTGTTTATTATCGTTATATCTGTTCACTGGGCTTTTTAAGCTCAGCCGCACGTTTTCTTTTCGTGTGCGGCAGGTTATAAGCAGTACGACGGGTTTGGGTATGAGTGAAGAGACTTTTGGACGTAGAAGACCTTGATAGTTATTCTGAAGTAGAAGTCATTAGAAGGATTGCATTTGCAGACTTAGTATTTAGTTTTGTTTCATTCTTAACTTTGTTAATGTAGTATTTCTTTTGTAACCTTTGAATTTATTGTATTACTTTTGAAGTATGCTTTGTTTGATATGATATGAAACCATTGACGTGACATCTTTACCCTTGCCGGGTTGGGGTGTTACACACACTATTCTCTTAATGGGGATACCTAATGAATACCAATTGAGCTTCAGCAACATCAAGACTGCCAAGGAGTTGATGGCAGCAATTGAACTCAGATTTGGTGGGAATGAAGCCACCAAAAAGTCAAGGAAGAATTTGCTAAAGCACGAATTTGAAACTTTCACTGCCTCAAGCAATGAAAGCATTGATGGTACTTATGACAGATTGCAAAAGCTGGTGAGTCAGTTGGCTCTTCTGAGTGTCAATATTGCATAGGAAGATATTAATCTGAAGTTTCTAAGGAGTCTTGCACCAGAATGGAATACTCACACAGTTGTCTGGAGGAACAAGTCTGACTTTGAAACCATGACTTTGGATGATCTGTACAACAACTTGAAGGTCTATGAAACTGAAGTCAAGGGTTCAACCAATTCTTCAAGTTCAAACAACCTTGCTTTTATGTCTTCTAATAACAAGGCTTCTGGGAACACTCAAGAAACTTATTCTGCTGTTGGTCATACTGGTTCTGCTGCTAGTTCACAAGTTTCTGCTGCTAGTTCTACAAATAGTGACACCATTAGTGATGCTGCTATTTGTGCCTACTTAGCTGAACTCACTACAAGTACTCCAGTAATGAGTCAGGATCTAGATCAAGTTGATCCTGATGATTTAGAAGAGATGGATTTGCATTGGCAGTTTGCAATGTTGACTATGAGGGCAAGAAGATTCTTGAAGAGAACTAGAAGAGAGCTCAAGTTTAGAAGGCAGAACAATGTGGGGTTTGACAAATCAAAGTTTGAGTGTTATAACTGCCACAAAAAGGGGCAATTTGCTAAGGAGTGCAGAGCACCAAAGCAGATTAAGGAAAATCCAAGACAGATTCCCATTGAAGAGGCTAAACCTACTACTGCTATGGTCTCATGTGATGGCTTAGGAGACTTTGACTAGAGTGACCAAGCTGAGGATGGTCCCAATTATGCACTGATAGCTGATGAAGAACCCAAAGAACAACACTTTGCTCTTATGGGTTACTCCTCCTCTGGATCAGACTCAAAGGTATCAAATGAATCTTCATGTTCATTTAAATCTTGTTCAGATACTATAGAAGAACTGAAATCTAGATATGATAATTTAAGAGTTGAATTTGATAAACTCAAACTTGATAATTTAGGATATCAAAATGGCCTAAAATCATTAGAAAACAAGGTTGAGTTTCTTAAGCAAATTGAGGAAGAATATGCTGATAAAATTCACACTCTTGAAAGTGAGCTAATTAAAAAAGAATGTGAAATTAACATGTTAAATAAAAAGGTGGAAGAAGCTGAATTAGCTAGAGACTCAGCTTTAAATGAAAAAGAAAAACATGTTGTTAGGATAGATAAACAACAGTATGCATCTGTTCTAGCAAATAAAGCAGTTGAAAATCAGATGATTAAAAGAGGATGTGGCCTAGGATACAATGAAGTGGCTCCCCCACTTAAAAGTGCTTTTGTACCAACTAGGAAAGAACTGTCCTTTATATCTGAGTTAGCTGCACAATCTGTAGGTGAAACAAGTCAAGTAAACAATGAAACTTCTGTTAGGACTAGTACACCTAAGATTGATGGAAAATTGTCTGATGCACCAATCATTGAAGATTGGGTATCAGATAGTGATGATGAGCAGGTAAAGACAACATCAAAGGCTAAAAGGTTAGAGAATGTTAAACCAATTGAACCTAAAGTCAAACAAGCTGAGTTTGTTAAACCAGTGCTAGGAAGCAGAATCTCTAGGAAAATGGCAGAATATGAGGACAAACCTAGAGAAGTCCCTAGGAAATCAACTAACTGGCCTAGGGGGAATCAAAGAAACTGGAACAGCCTTATCTCACAAAAGTTAGGTAGTGACTTTGAATTAGTTAAAAAGGCCTGTTACAGTTGTGGTAGCTTTGATCCTATTCAGGAAGATTGTTACTACCACAAAAGACCAGTCTGGAACCAATATACTAGGGTAAATCATAAGAACTTTGGTAGAAAGACTCACTCTCACCCAAATAGAGACATGGTTCCTAGACAAGTTTTGATGAGAAATGGTGTTTCTAGGACAATCACTACTACTACACCAAAGAGGCCCATTCCAAAGACCAGATCTGTGTCTCCTTCTAAGGCAAAAGCAGTTTCTGCTGCTGAGCCTAAGGTCATCACAGACACAGTTGTGGGCAACCACTTCTATGCTGTTAAGGCCTCAGCATGCTGGAAATGGAAACCCAAGTCTAGCAGTGCATCAATGAACTTAAAGAAATTTGATTATATTGATGCACAAGGCAGACCCAAGTCAGTAATGGCTTGGGTCCCCAAGAGACACTAACTTTCTTACTTTTTGTGCAGGGCAATCTACAATTGGAGCTAAAGGATAAATGCATTTTTGATAGTGGATGCTCTGGACATATGACTGGAGACAAAAGCAACTTGGAAGATTTCAAGGCTTTTGATGGTGGTTATGTTGCTTTTGGAAATGATCCAAAAGGTGGCAAGATAGTTGGTAAAGGTACTATTAGAACAGGGAAATTGGATTTTGAAAAGGTGTATTTTGTAGAAGGACTTAAGTTCAATCTTTTTAGTGTCTCACAAATGTGTGACAAAAAGAATTTTGTTCTTTTTACAGACATTGATTGTCTTGTTTTGTCTCCTGACTTTAAGTTGCCTCATGATTCATTAGTGCTACTTAAAGTCCCTAGAACAAACAATATATACATGTGGACATTAAGAACATCATTCCTAAAAGAGATTTAACTTGTCTCTTTGCAAAGGCCACCATTGATGAATCCAAGCTTTGGCATAGAAGATTGGGACACTTAAATTTCAAAACAATAAATAAACTGGTTAAGGGAAACCTTGTTAGAGGTTTACCTTCCAAAATTTTTGAAAACTCTGAAACCTGTGTTGCTTGTCAGATGGGAAAGCAACATAGAGCTTCTTGTAAGTCCAAAGTGGTGAACTCTATTTCTGAACCATTGTATATGTTGCATATGGATCTGTTTGGACCAACTTTTGTGAAGAGCATGAATAAGAAGATGTATTGCTTAGTTGTCACAGATGATTTTAGTAGGTTTACTTGGGTATTCTTCTTAGCAACTAAGGATGAGACTGCTGGCATTCTTAAAGCTTTCATTACTAGAATAGAAAACATAGTAAATCATAAGGTCAAAGTAATCAGATGTGACAATGGAACTGAATTTAAGAATCATGTAATGAATCAGTTCTGTGAAGAAAAAGGTATTTTAAGACAGTTTAGTGTGGCTAGAACTCCTCAGCAGAATGGTGTTGCCGAAAGGAGGAATAGGACATTAATTGAGGCTGCAAGGACTATGTTGTCTGAGTCAAAATTACCCACTACTTTTTGGGCTGAAGCAGTTAACACTGCTTGTTTTGCGCAAAATAGGAGTAAGGTAGTTAAGCCTCATAACAAGACCCCATATGAATTACTTCATGGTAGGAAACCTATGATAGATTTCTTGAAACCATTTGGGTGTCCTGTCACTATCTTAAATACCAATGACCAGCTAGGCAAGTTTGATGAGAAAGCAGACAAAGGTTTCTTTGTAGGATATTCCACAAATAGCAAGGCATTTAGGGTTTTTAATAGCAGAACTAGACATGTGGAAGAAAATCTGCATGTTAGATTTAGTGAAAATACCCCAAATGTTGCTGTAACAGAACCTAAGTGGCTCTTTGACATTGATTCTTTGACTAAGACCATGAATTATGAGCCAGTGTTGGCAGGTTCTACTAACATGTCTGCAGGAACACAAGCTAACCCCAATGCAGGTACACAAGCAAAGAAGGATGAATCTGCAGAGGAGTTTTTTTTTATTGAGAAGTGGAAGTTTAATCAGTTCTTCACACCAACAGATAAAGAGGGAAAGAGTTCACAAGATGATGTTGTTCATAAGGAAGTACCAAAGGATGATGCAGAAGGTGGTGATAAACCTTCTAATGATGGCAAGAATGTTGAAAAGTCAGCAAAGCATGGAAGTACAAGAAATAAAGCTAGCAGCAGTATCTCTCATTCTGCTGCTAAGCTAAATCATTCTGCTGCTAAGCCTAGCAGTAGTACTACTCATTCTGCTGCTAAGCCTAGTAGTTCTGCTGCTATAACCAAGGATTCTGTTGCTGACTTTAATGAAACTATTAATGATGATGATCCTGATATGCCTGAATTGGAGGAAGTCAACTATGACACAGATGATGATGTTGTGGATGTTTTTGGAGCAGGAGCTGATTTGACAAATATGGAGTCTGGTATTCAAGTCAGTCCTACTCCAACTACCAGGATACATAAGAACCATCCCAAGGAGCAGATAATTGGTGATGTACAATCTACTGTACAAACCAGAAGTAAAACAAAAGGGTTGGGTGATCTACTCAATCAAGGATTATTTGCTCAATCATTACATCAGAGAAACAGCCACAAGGATCTACAAAATTGCATGTTTTCCTGTTTCTTATCACAAGAGGAACCCAAGAATATTCATAAAGCTATGCAAGATTCAAGTTGGGTTGAAGCCATGCAAGAGGAATTGTTACAGTTCAAGCTTCAAGAAGTCTGGACACTGGTTGATTTCCCTAATGGGAAGAGGGCAATTGGTACAAAATGGGTGTTCAGGTGCAAAAGAGATGAAAGAGGAATTGTAGTGAGAAACAAAGCAAGACTAGTGGCTCAAGGGTACACTCAGGAAGAAGGAATAGATTATGATGAGGTCTTTGCTCCTGTAGTAAGGATAGAGGCTATTAGACTGTTCTTGGCTTATGCCTCATTCAAGAACTTTCCTGTGTACCAAATGGATGTGAAAAGTGCTTTCTTGTATGGAAAGATTGATGAAGAGGTTTATGTGATGCAACCTCCTGGTTTTGAAGATCCTGACTTTCCTGACAGAGTATATAAAGTGGAGAAAGCACTGTATGGATTACATCAAGCTCCTAGAGCTTGGTATGACACCTTGTCCAAGTTTTTGATATCTAATGGGTTCACAAGGGGAACCATTGATAAAACTTTGTTCATCAAGAAAGACAAAAAGGATATTCTACTAGTTCAGGTTTATGTAGATGATATCATTTTTGGGTCTACAAACAAGGTGTTCTGTGAAGAATTTGAGAAGCTCATGCATAACAGATTTCAAATGAGTTCTATGGGAGAACTCACATTCTTTCTGGGGCTTCAGGTTAAGCAGACAGCAGATGGGATCTTCATCAGTCAAGACAAGTATGTGGCTGATATGTTGAAGAAATTTGGTTTTAATGATGTGAAGCCGGCCAAGACAACAATGGACAACAACAAACCTTTGCTCAAGGATGAAGATGGGGAAGAGGTTGATGTACATCTTTATAGATCAATGATTGGTTCATTGATGTATCTGACTGCTTCAAGGCCAGACATCATGTTTGCTGTGTGTGCTTGTGCCAGATTTCAAGTGTCCCCAAAAGTCTCACACTTGAATGCTGTCAAAAGAATTTTTAGGTATCTAAAGGGTCAACCAAAATTGGGCCTTTGGTATCCTAATAGTTCACCATTTGATTTGGTAGCATACTCAGACAGTGATTATGCTGGAGCAAGTTTGGACAGAAAGTCAACCACTGGAGGATGTCAATACCTTGGACATAGGTTAATCTCATGGCAATGCAAGAAACAGACTGTGGTGGCTAATTCTACAACTGAAGCTGAGTATGTGGCTGCTTCTAGTTGTTGTGGACAAGTACTCTAGATTCAGAATCAACTCTTGGATTATGGGTACAATTTCATGAACACCAAAATTTATATTGATAATAACAGCACAATGTGTATAATAAAGAATCCTGTTTTTCACTCTAAAACAAAGCATATAGAGATAAGAAATCATTTTATTAGAGATTGTTATGAGAAAAAGTTAATTCAAGTGGTTAAAATACATACAGACAATAATGTTGCTGATCTACTCACAAAAAGTTTTGATGTAAGTAGATTTCAATTTTTAGTTGCTAGTATAGGTATGATCAATCTTTAAAATCTTATCTCTGTATGATTTGTAAAAAGTTTTTGAGGATTTGTGCTGTTATTAATCAAATAAGTTGTTTCTAGTCTTTGCTATGTCTGTATGTTGTCTACTGCTAAGTTGGTTATTCTGTTGATTGTCTTGTGATTATTGTGAGATACTCTTGTTTGTGTTTTTGTGGTTTTTGGACTAATCTTTTGCAGGATAAGTCACAAGAGAATGGTTGATTGATGAGAAAAAGATGATTATGAAATTCAGGGGAGGATATCAATTCAGAATCAGTGATAAGAGTGAATGTTTATCAACACAAAGATCATAAAAGTTTATTCATTAAGTGGTGCATTCATTACATAAGCAGAAGTTTCATCATTATCCTGGACTTAAAGGCAACATAACCAAAAACCAAGCTTACCACAAACCTAACACAAAACAACTACTCCAACTTCCTTTTCCCTTTTCCTTTAACGTCAGGCATGGTTCTGTGGACTCCTCTGCCATCAATGGCATCAGACACCTTCAGGCAAGGGAGTCCTAGCACTTGTGTACTTGGCTTTGGACGAGATTGCTTCTTCACAGGCACAGGGATCATACTCATTGATGATACAGCCTTTTCAATCTCACTTGTTAGTAAGACTGATAGCACTTGGATATCATCATCATCAGATGAGTCAGAAGAGGAGGATGAATCATTCACATAGGATGGGGGAGTTGGTAGTTCATCTGTTGAAATTTCATCAGAGGAGGTTGTTTCAACCTTTTTCTTTGACGTTTTGTTCCTTGAGCTTGAGGTGTAGTTTGGTGGAAAATAACCTTTCCATCCTCCGGAAACTGAGTCTGAAGACGAATCGGATGAAATCTCCACAACGTTTGATGGGGAAGGATTCATTGTGTTGGAAAATTGTTTTCTGGTATGTGATGGATTTGTGTTGAAGATTCGAGGTCTTTTATAGAACCAATGGAGCATTAAAGTCATTAAATGCAGGGTTGGTATTAGGAATTAATTCATTGGGTTGGTATTAGGAATTAATTCCTTGCTGGAATAAATTTAATTATGGTAATTTTTGTGGAGTTGACCAAAAAGTTGGGTATTTATTTTGGGTAATCGTATAAGTGTTTGAAAGAATCCATTCTGCTGTTGAAGGTTATGCTGCTCAAAGTTGAAACTATTGGATTCTGCTGCTTGGTTTGAAAGTGAAGGGACTATTTTGCAAATTGGCGCGAATAAAGCCCTAAGTGGATCTAAACGGCATAAAAACCCAATTCGATCTCACCAATAACTTTGTGCGCCCAAAATTAAACCTAATTCAAACCCTAACACTTCTTTTCATCATTCGATCAAAAACCCCCAAAATCAAAACCCTAATTCACAATGTCGAGACGCACTTACTCCGCCGATCACAATCAAATAGCTTTTCTTTAGAAGGTCCCAGAGGCAGATGGATTTACTGAAGTCATTGACTTTCTTAATGCTACTTCAATTAGGTATGCATTAACAGTTAATCCAACTATATATAGATCCCACATGAGACAGTTTTGGTCGACTGTTACGGCTGAAACTCAAAATGGGGAACAAATGTTAATTGCCACCGTAGATGAAGAAAGAATAGTTGTTACTGAAACATCTATAAGACGAATTCTTCATCTTGCAGATGATGAAGCAACAACTTGCCTTCCTACTTCTACTATTTTTGAGGAACTTGACAAAATTGGGTATGAGAGACCAAACACTAAATTAAAAATTTTCAAACGTCTCCTCTGCCCACAACGGAAATTTCTTATTCATACCATTCTACATTATCTTAGCCCTAAAACAAATGGGTGGAATGAGTTCAGTACAACTCAAGCATCAGCCTTGATTTGTCTAGCTACATGACAACCATTTAACTTTTCGGCTATGATTTTTGAAGGGTTGAAAAAGAATATTTCATGAAATTTTTATATTTATCCAAGGTTTTTGCAATTAATCATTGATAGTCAATTACAAGAACCTTTTGAACATGAAAAGCCTTATAAAAGTTATGTGCTTGTAACGAAAATGTTTAAACACTTGAGAAAGAATGGGACTGGATTTTCTGGAACTATCACACCTTTGTCCCAACATATTTTAAACATTGCTGCTGCTGTTGCTCAGGGTAAAGAAGCTGAAAACCCCACAGCTTCCCATCACACACCCACTCCTGAAAATACAAGTGAATCATCTCAAAGTGAACCCCAAAAGACCCAAACACCTAGGCATTCACAAGAAAAGAGCACTGAGTTACCTCAGACTAGTGCTAGTATGGAAGCAGATGAGGCTGCCACAGGTGATATAGGTGGCATGATGGAAGGGGCTGACACTACTGTTTCCAACTTAGAAGTTGAACAGGACAGTGTTAACATCAATAAGACCCCGACCATGGAAACACCTAATGTGGAAGGTTCAAATGAACCAGAAACAAGTGGTGGAAACCCTAGCCAAACGGCTAAAATAGGGGGCTCAGCTGCTCAATCTAGGATTGAGACTGAGTTTCAGTCCAAAGATTCACCTCTCAGGGAAGGTTACACATCCCGAAGTGATGAGGACAGATATGAAACTAATGAGGAATTGATGGATCAATTTGTACACCATGACATTGCCTATGATACACCTCTCGGACCAGGTAACACAGGTCGAAGTGTTGAGGCTAGACTTGAAACTGAACCTGAGACTTTGATGGAAAATGTACAAAATGTCAAGTCTGGTGATCCACCTCTCGGGTCAGGTAACACAGACCAAAGTGGTGAAGACATTCTTAAACTTTTAAATGAATTGACGGTCACTTGTACAAAATTGTCAAAAGAAGTTCTTGGTCTCAGAAGGCAACTACACATGGTGAAATCTTCTCAAGGTGCTCAGATCCGGAGGTTGAGGCAAAGGGTTCACAAACTTGAGGGGATGAAAAGATCAAGAACTTCACACTCACAGAAATCCAAACCAAGTTTGGGAGAGGATGCTCCCAAACAGGGGAGGAATGAAGAAGAGGAGAACAAGGGTCAAGGGGAGGTTGAGATGGAAAAAGATGAAAATGTTGCTGGTATTGCTGAGAATGAGGGTAATGTGGATATGGATGTTGGTTCTGGTAAGGATAACTTTGTGGTCAAGGATAGGTCTGGGAATGAGGTGGTACTTGAAACAGTTGAAAAAGGTGTTAGAAGTGATGTTGCTGCTGATGTTGGTGAGAAGAAGACACAGGATGATTCTGCTGATGGTACAGGACATTCTGCTGCTGGGCTGAAGGATACTGCTGCTGGTTCAGAGAAGGGTTCTGCTGTTGAATCAGATGATGATACCATTCCTATAGCCCAAGTCATGCTGAACCTTAAAACAACACAACAACAACAACAATCACCACAAAAACCTAAACCTGCTGCTACAATGAAACAACCAACACCTTCAAAACCAAAAGTCAAAGGAGTTGTAATAAGAGAACCTGTACAATCACCCAAACCTGTACAACTAACCATTTCATCAACAGACAAAGGCAAATGTATCCTAGTGGAAAAACCCAAGAAGAAGTTCAAATTTATGGATGCTGATGCAAAGGAACAACAAAGTAAGTCTGATGCAGATGTTGCAAGAGAAATTGAAGCACAATGGGCAGTAGATGATGAAATGAAAAGACAAAGGAAATTACAGAAGGATTGGGAAGTGGCAATGAAAACTCAGAAGGAGGAAAGAGAGAAGTACACTCCTGAGGAACAACAAGATGTTATAGCTGATATGCTTGGAGTATTTAGAAAGAAGCAATATCAGAAGAAGGGAGAGTACAAGAAGAAGAAACCTTCAAAAACTGATGAGTATAATTATATGAAGATGTATCTGCGAAACCAGGCTTATTGGAAACCAAGTGCATTCAGAGGAATGGGTAGAGCTGCTGTTGCAAAGTCTTACTTTGAGACTCATGCAAGACTCAACAGACCAATTGAGCCCATAACAGATGCTGAGATTAAGAAACTTAAAAGGTTGAAGAGTAAGGCTAAGAGAAGAAAAAGAACTACATCAATAAAATGGAGTGATTCAGAGGATAATTCTAAAGAGGTGACTGCAGATGATATGAAAAGGATTATGGATGTTACAGTTCATAAACCACAACAAGAACCTGAAATAGATAATGCAGTTCCCTTGGAAACAAAACTGTGGGAAACTAGAAGGGGGGTTGAATAGTTTATCGGTTTAAAATTCTTTTAAAAATCTTGTTTTAAAAGTTGGCTATTGGAAACTTTGATTCGAACTCTATGTGTAATCAATCAACACCAATATGAACTACACACTAAACTAACTAATACAAAATAATGAAAGTAAAGAGTAGAGTTGGAAAGATCAAACCGAGACAAAGGATTTATAGTGGTTCGGCTACGAAGCTCTTCTTCGCCCTACTCCACTCCCCGAGTACCACACTCGAGAGTTTCAAGCACTATGTCAACAACCTCCCTTCAGGCGGAGAAAACCGTACACGTCGCTTATCCTATTACCGACACTAAGCTAAATGTCGAGTGCTAATCTTAGCTAGCACCAATCTACCAAGGTCCACGTGACCAATCACACAAGCCCTAATGGCTACAAGAGATCACCACGATCACAAAGATCAACTCTCACTTCACTCTACTTAATCTAACTACTCTAGATCCTTTGATCACTCACACACAAGCCCAATGGCTTTAAGAGATCTTCACTATCTCTTAAGATCACAATGATCTTCACTCACACTCTCACAAAAGAAAGATAATCTTGATGTATGCTAAGATACAACAAGGATGTAACAAGTGTTACAAAACCTAACAACTACAACTCTTGTATCTTCTTGAATACCTTGAGTTCTTCTCTTGCTAATGAAGAGGAATGATAACACCTTGTATCAACTTGGATACTTGTGTTCTTCTCTTGCTAATGAAGAGGGATGATAACACCTTGTATCAACTTGGATACTTGTGTTCTTCTCTTGCTAATGAAGAGGGATGAAGAGGATCACTTAGAGGATGATTGGATCACTCTTGAACAAAAGAAAAACTAACCTAAATGATCTAAGAAAGAAAGTGTGAAGAGAGTATTCAACTCAGAAAGTTTTGTGTGTGTAAGGATGCCTAAAATCTGTGAAAGGGGTTGGTATTTATAGGCAAAGAAAATCTGAACGTTACAGAAAAAATAGTACGGACGGCTCCACTAAACATGCCACGGCTCCACTAAATTTAGTGGAACCGTGGAGCCGTCCTAGACTAGGACGCTCCAAATTTTGTCTTTTCTGGTGAAAACTTATTTGGGGAAGGTTGGAGCTGATTTTGGGGAGGAAAATAGCTGTTGTGATTTTCAAACTTATTTTTCCATTAAAACATTTCTTAATAATTCAAAAATAATTGTCATGTGTATTTTTGAAAAAATGTTTTGTCCCATTAAAAAATGTGAGTTCTCAAATCCAAAATTTACTTCTTTGATCATTTGTCAAGTTTGTAAATTTGTCTAAGAGTGATTTGCGTAGAAACGGGATCTTCCGATTAAAAACTTGTTTACGTTAATTTTAACGTAACATGATTTCACATTTTGTCATCCTCAAAACATGAAGTAATCGAAAGATATAAATAACGTTTTTAGAAACATTATTTGCATCAACAATCTCCCCCTTTTTGATGATGACAAAATATAAACTCATTTTAAGTTAAAATTAGTTTTAACAAGTTTTTAATGAGTTTACTCCATTTCTCCCCCTTTTTGTCTAATCAAAAAGGTGACAAAAGCTCCCCCTTGACGTATACTCCCCCTCATTTGGAGAATACCAAGGAATCGAGCAAGGATTCGTGCTACAAAACAAGGTTAGATGACATATATACGATATCTAACATGTAGCACCTAGGACAAATATCCAACCACAAAAATGAATGACTAAGTAGCTAAGCATCCACATAAAATGAAAGCATTCATTCATAAAAGCAAATATCATACAAAGGTATGACTACATAAGAAGCATTGAAAGAAACAATAGGAAACCTAAATCCCTAATGACTAAAGGCAAGCTTCATTTCCAAGAAGGGTCCTAAAGGTTTATTGGTGAGAAACTAAACAAGAAAATGTTTAGTTGTTTTGGTTAGGAGGTGGTGGAGATGGTGACATCATTTGGGGTGGTGGTGGTTGTGTCAAGAGGTGCTCCACAAAGGAGAACATGAAGTGAATCTCATCTCTTAAGCAAAAGATAAGATTACGGTTGTGGAGGCAACATAGGCAATTAGCACTATGTAGATCAAAGGGATGGGGTTGGATGGGTTGTGCCATGATAGGAGAAGGTGGTGGTGGTGAGTTTGTTGGGGAAGGAGTTGGCATGGCATAGTCCAATGGAGTTATGGGTGATAGTGTGTACTCCATGGATGATGTTGTGTTAAAGGATGTTTTAGAGGGTGCATTAGGTGGTGATGGTGAGTAAGGAGTGGCTTGGGAAGGTGGTGTCATAGCTTCATCATCTTTTGTGAGATCCACAAAGAGTGGTTTTGAGGGTGGTTTCACGGTTATCCTAGGTTTCTTGGAGATGTGAGAGGTGGATCCTTGTGTGGAAGACATGGTGTTTGTGTGATGGGAGGTTGAAGGTGAAGTGCAAGATAAGCTTGCAAGGGTGAGGCCTTAAATAGGCAAGTTGGGTGAAATTTGAATTAAAGTTGATGGGAGTGTCCTATGGTGTAGTAAGGGAATCTTAGGGTGTGTGTGAGGTTGCAAAATTTGCAGGTTTGAGATTAGGGTTGCAGGGATTCTAGGAGGAATAGTAAAAATCCGTCAAACAGGGACACGGTTCCTCTAAATGACCCACGGTACCGTTAAATTTAACGGTACTGTCCCTATTTAGTGGTACCGTGACACTATTGCCACGAAAATTTCTGTTGAGGCTAGTTCTGGGCAGCTAGGGGGATGTTTTCTAGGGGAACTAGTTCCTGGAAATGATAATGCCTCAACTCACTAAGTATTTTTTTTCCTAATATGTCCCCTACAATGCTACATCTAGCACATAAAGATTATCAAGCAATTTTCCAAGATAATCATAAGCATGCAAGCATAAAGGACAAGATAAACTAACATCCAAATATCACATAGATCATTCATGCATGGTAATAGATTTAGTACTAAGCATGCAAGAAAATTAGAGTATTAATTCCTAATATAGTCTATTAAGAATAATCCCTAGTAGGAGATATAAGTCTCTTCATAACTACTTATGACTTGAGCCTTCTCCCATTCTTGTTGTACTCCCGTCTTGAACATTTATCTCATTCTCATGATTTGGATCATCAAAGGGTGCATAGTGGGTGGAGGATTCGGAAATGAGAATGGTTGACACGTATGACTCGGTTATGGGTTTCATGACTGGTGTGAAAAGTGAGTATTGAGGACCATGAAGGTAAGGGTGTAGGTTCATGAAGTGGTGATAGAGGCGGGTTAGGAACATCCCATAGGGTATCAATTTATTCTTGTTACCCTTGAGATATACAATTCGCTTAGCGAATAAGTAAGCGAGATTGTATGGTTGTTGGGTAAGGAGACAGTAGATCATATTAGCACAACACGCCGGGAGTTGCTCATGATTTCCTGTTAGACTTAGAACATTTTCTCGCAGGATGAATGCCCAAGAAAGTAGTTCATGACGCACCTCTTCCAAACGAATTTTCGTTGGATTAGGATAAGAGGAGTACTTATGAGTACGAATGGTTTTGGTTAGTTCGGAGGGAGAGGGTATGTAGGAACAATATGGACTATCCTCTTCACGATAGTTGAAGAGGGACTCAAGACACCAATCCTCAGTATATGCATATTGCCCATGATTGGGGATTTGAAGGATTTGAGCAAATTGCTCAAAGGTTAAGACAAATTTGAAATTTCTGACCCAAAACCAAAGAGACAAGGATTGATCCTCGTTACGTACGAGTTCAACTTGTCGGAAGAATTCCAACATAAAGCGAGGACAAATGTGCTCGTTTATGTGGAGTAAGCAATCGAATCCTATAGCTCTAAAAGAAGTGTTGATGTCCCGATGGTAAACAAGGGATAGATCAACGACACGACCTTCATGAAATGGACGGGTTTCAAGATTGACATAGGCACGAATGTGGTTACCGGGAGTTGTGGGTTCTTGTGATATTTGGGGTGTGTAGGTGTCGGTTAGGAGATGATCAAAATCATATTCATGAGACATTTTTGTTTCCTATAAAAGTGTTTTTAGGAAAAATTAGTATGAAGAATAGTTGCATTATATACACATGCCTAGTGTGTGCCTATATGCAAACTATGTGGAGGTGCGGCAATCTCGACTCCAAAGAAAATAATGAGATTACCCAAACACTCCTGATTTTACTTTTGCTCAAGCAAATAAGTCGAAGAATACATATTGATTATGTAGTTCGATCATGATTTGTGAGATCTTGTATGCATGGAAAGTGTTTTTAGTTTGCATGAACAATGCATGAAAAGAACAATTTCATGGTCCTAGTTTCGTGAGATTTTGAAAATGATGGAATTGGGGTGTTTTGGTAACCTCAATATTTTGGTAACAAGGATTTTGAAATGTTTTGGTGTTGATGACTTCTAATTGAAAATTTCCTAGAAAAAATTGAAAAACCCCAATTCAATTTTCATCCATGCATAAACCCTAGACCCAAAATTAAAAAAAAAAATTGAGTAAGATGACTTACAATTTTTGTTGAAAAAGGGTGAGAATGATTGAGGATCTTGAAACTTAATGTCTTGAATACGATCTTGAAGGGGTGTGATTAAGTGTTGGGTGTGAGGTTAAGTTATGACAGCAGTTGCTGAGGTTATGAGGGTTTGGAATGAGTGGTGTGGAAAAAGAGAACTGAAATACGGAATGTTCCAGATGCACAGTTCCACGGTACCGTTAAATTTAACGGTGCCGTGCCACATTTAGTGGAGCCGTGTATCTGCAGGGATGGCTTTCTGTCCCATTTTGATGTTTGACGAATAAATCAAGCTGTTTTAGTGAGACTCTATGACACGAGGAAGGAATTTATACCTAATAAATTCCTTTGACTAGGGAACCTAAACTAGACTTAACGAGACTGTAGGATCGAGTACTTCGAGCTTGATTGAGCTTGGTTAAACGAGAACCTCTGTATGGTATACAAGTGTTTATGCGGAAACTAAACAACAAGTATAATAAAGAAGAAAAGACAACGATCCTCTATGGATCAGACTATGAACTAAGAATTGTGTTATTGAATATTGTAAATCGTTAAAGGTGTGTTATTGAATATTGTAAATCGTTAAAGGTGTGTTATTGAATATTGTAAATCGTTAAAGGTGTCTCAAACTCATGGACGGGATGTTTCTTTTATAACAATAAAAAACCCTAACCCTAACCCGTCTTACAAGAAAACGTGTGAAGAGATAAACGAGATCTCTTCTAAAAATAAATCTAACAAACTGTCTAAACATACGGATAACAAACAATAACTATCCGCAGCAATAAACACTATCGGCAGAAACAAAACAATACTATCGGCAGGAACCAACCGCAGCAGCAATGAACAACTATCGGCAGGAACCAGCTTCACTATCGGCAGCAATGAGAAATTCCTTATTTCTCAGAGATCCCAACAATCCTCCCAGCAATGAGAAATTCTTATTTCTCAGAGATCCTAACAATCCTCCCCTAATCTTGAGGTTGACTAGGTTAACCTGCAAGATTCCAACGTGATAGAGCTTTAACTTCTCAGGCTTGAGGATTGCGAATTAGCAGCAGCAATAAGTAGTAACCAGCAGCAACATCTATAACCTGCAAGATTCCAACATCTATAGCAGCAACTTCAATAGTTCAGCAGCAATAGGAAATCTTCTTCAAAACATGTAAACTGGTCACCATGACATTCACTTGAGCTTGACTGCTACTTATGACAATATGTACATCAAATCACTTTAAGTTTCATACTATTCTCATCACATCCAGGTGTGTTAACTCCTGTGAGAGGTGAATCATTGAAAATTAATGGATTTGATGTCTCTTTACCAATAGCCATCACTACTGGAGTAGCCAATGTTTAGATGTGTTAGACCATGGTACATTGATAACCATCTGATTTATTAGCAAATCAGCAACTATAAACAGATTTGACTTGTCTTTACCTGTAGCCATTTGCTCAGGACTAGCCAATTCTTAGGTTATAGCAACCTTGGTGAATTGAATACCAAATATGGATACCAAGTGTCTTTACCACAAACCATACTTTTGTGGACTAGCCAATCCTTTGGATCCCATAAAGGGTTACATCCATGGTGAATTGAGAACCATTTTCAACTCTCAGAATTTAATCATGGGTGAGTTGAAGTACCCTATAGCTTTGAGCAAGCTATTACAACTATCAACGGATTTGATTATCACACCAGAGCCGTACCCTCATGGTGAGTCAACTCTTTCTTGTCTGCAAGACATGGTGAGTTGAGTACCATTTATTGTGCAGGTGTAAACACCAACACTGTACCTGCAAGGTGTTGCTCAAAACCAACTTATTAGCACACAAAATATACATAAATTTTATTTATTTATATATTTTTTATTTTTTTTTTAACTAAGAAATTGAAAGCAAAAACAAACCAAAATAAAAGAAAGAAAATTAGAAAAGAAACCAAAAGAAAGAAAGAAAGATATACAACAACAACAAGAATAAGCCTCCCCTTAAGCTTCATCCTCCCCTTAAGTAGATGAACCTTTAGCTGTAAGTTGATCTTTGATGAATTTGACCAACTGTTCAGCTGTGGTTAAATCATTTCCAATTGTATGCTTGGGAACTCGGACCTTCTGAGTGAGCATTCTCTTCATCAGTCCCTCAGATAAAGGATAAGTGACATCCACAAACATAGACAGTATCTTGCCAGAGATGAGCTCCACTACATGAACATTGGAAGATGGATATAACCTCCAAGAAAATACTCTCCAGGGTGATTGATTACCCTACACCAATTTAGCCTTGTCTCCTTCCAATGAATTCATCAAGACTTGTAAATCTCCCCAAAGCAGTAGACCAATCCCAGTAGGAGTATGAGATTGATAGTAATTATCCACTATCTTATAAAGATTCTCCAAATCTTTTCTTTCAACCCTATTCAACAGCTCCCTCAGAAAGGTAAAGAATTTGACTGTCCCATCAAGAGAAAACCAAACATTGACTTCACCTTCAGAAGTAGACCTAATCTCCCAGTGAGCAATATGACCCCAAGAATGAATGGAATCACCATCAGAATCACTTTCAGAATCAATCCTAACCAAATCTTGATCATTCACATCAGAAATATCCCTAGAAGAAGAGTGGTGAGAGTGACTCTTCTGCCTTGTCCTTAGACCATATTGAAAGATAGGAACTGAGAAAGATAGTTCAGCAGAAACAGAGACATGAGCAGTAGGAATACCAGCAGAAATAGGAACTTCTTGTGATGCCTCAGATACATCTACAGAAGGAATTGGTGATATGAATGTGGTATCCTGAGAACCTTCAGTAGGAATAAAGGAAGATGCACCAGACAATGTCTCTCCAGACTTCATTTTCTTTGCAACATCAGACTCTAAAGATGAAGGCTCTCTTTTCTTGCTTTGTGGAATATCTGTCTGAACTGAAGAATTTATTCTTGCATAGGTATCAAGGAACAACTTTTGGATTGCAGCATCAGTCCAACCTTTGAAGTCACTGAGCTTGTAGTTAGCTTCATTCTTCAGATATACCTTCATAAAATTGACATTATCTTTGTTTGTAGGCATCTTAAATCCTGACTTTTGTCTTTCACTGATCCTATGCATCAAATCATTCCAAGTGGATGCTCTATGAGTCTTCAAGATAAATGCCTTGAGCTGATCTGATCTATCATCTGAATCCAACTCTGAATCTTGAAGAATCATAAACCCATGAGCTCTTATAATCATGTCAGTAGCCAACAAGTATTCAACTTGCTCACTGAACTCTTCTGAAGTAGGATCTTCTGATCTTGTGTTATTCATAATCCCAGCTATATTCCTCTCATCAACAGACAGTTTCCTTGCAAGCTCCTCATCTTGAGCAACCTGAGCTAGTCTAGCTTGTTCAGTAGCAATTTCCTGTGCATGCACCTTCTCAGCTATCTCAGCATCATTGTGAGTTGCTTCAGGAGGAATGATGTCACTATCAGCAGCAATGGATGGACTACCAGCAGTATTACCAGGAACCTTAGACTCAGAAGAAATACTACCAACTTCAGCAGGAACACCAGAGACATCAGCAGCAATGGTCTTTGTTCCAGTGAAGGCCTGAGGTTGAGTAGTGATAGTGTGCTCAGAAGAGGTAGGCACTTCAGTATGTGCACTATCAAGAGAAACAGAAGCCAGCACATTTAGCCCATCAAACGACATATCATCCTGATCTTCCTCAGACTCAGAAAGCACAACTCTTCTTTTCTTTTGCAGATGTAGAGCTTCCAATGAACTGATCCTTTCATTTAGCTTATGGATAGTCTCATTAAAAGAGTCTTTGGTATCCTTGAGTTCCTTTTCCAAAGTCTCCACTTTCTCACTAAAACTCCTTTTGGTCTCTGTAAACTCTGACTCTAATGCCTCAATCTTCTGCATAGACCATCATTGATATCTTGTCTGGAAAGATCATATTCCCCATGTTCCTCAGGAAATTGAAGCTGTACACGAATCAACTCCTCAGAAATGATGACTTCATGCTCATCTATATTGGCAACAATGTCGTCCTCCCTTCCCACAATGTGTCTAACCTTAGCTGTTGCCCAAAACTGTTTAATCAGCGAATCATACACCGTTACTGGACAATAAGTGAGTGCATAACGAATAGATGACCCACGAAGAAACGCTAACACTTGATCATAACCAACACTTTTTGAAGATGACTCTAAGTATGCAACCTTGTTATGATCATCCTTGTAGCGAAGTGTTGACATTGTGTTGGATAAATGATCTAGGGTTCGAAATGAGAGAATTAGGGTTTGATAGGATTTTGAGAAATCGAAATGAGAGAAGTGCAATTTTAGGTTGGATTGCCAAATATATCACTTTAAATTGCTGCAATTCTGCGCACGTAACATTGACCAATTGATTTAAAGAGGTTTGACCAATCGGCAGCAATGAGGTGGTTTGACCAAAGTCAACCTTCCGAATCCAGTCATTAGGAATAAACCTCCAGAATTAAAACACAACACCAACCAACAATAAATTTGCATTAATCACCTTCTCATTATAAAAGCCCTTTTTCTCAAATCACATACTTTCATTATCACAATAACTTCATCAAACCAAAAATCTTCAAAATCATGAGTTCATCTAAAATTCCAATTATTGAAATCTCATCAGATTCTTCCTCCTCCAGTGACTCAGGGTGGAAAAATTACTTTCCCAAAACTGCATCATCTTCTCAAAACAAAGGTAAGGCCAAGGTTGAGGAAGATTCATATTCATCTGATCCTCTTCCATCTACTCCTTCGTCATTTGAGTACTCTAGCTCTGATGATGAAAGAACATCAGAGCTGAAGTCCTTGACTTATTGTCAGGGTGAATGGGAGACATATCCTCCCAATTTTCCCATTACGGATAAGCTAAGGGAAGAGATGAAGGCAACTGTGGCTATGCTTACTGAAGAAATGGAAAGGACAACTGCAACCTTCTATAAAGTACCGATACCAAAAGGTAATGCTGATCTTCGAGAAGGCTCTAGTCGTGAAAAATCTAACCCTGGAATTCGAGACAATTGACAAAGTGAAAGCTAAGATCCAAGACAAAGAAAGAATCCCATCATACCAACTCCTAAGCCAAACCATCCAACTCCACAATCAAGCCACTCTACTCCACAGCCAAGTCAACCAACTGCAAGGTTACGCCCTAGAACACATCAGAGGCAAACTACCTCAAGCTCTTCAACTCCAGCCCCTGAACCAAGACAGCCACTCCCAGTGGTGTTGGCACTTCCAGTCCCCCATGTATATGATGAAATCAGTCGTCAGAGAGGAAGGAGGTTTATGCCAGATTATATGGGTAAGGGTAAAGGGAAGATGGAATAGGTGGTAGTGTTTAGGTGGTAGGGTTTAGGTTGAGTGATGTTTGAACGATGTTGATAAGTAGCTTTTGTAATTTGAAACTGAATGTACTGATCTTAATCATGATGAATGAAAATTACTGTCTTGAATTTTAATTCCAAGCATTGAGAGATGGAGAGCTGCAAAACAAAGTTAGCTAACAAAAGACACTAAAAACCTGCAAAACAAAATTAGAGAAACACAAAACATAAAACATGAATGAAAAACAAGACAAAAATACAAGCATTAGCCTCCCCTCAAAACCAGCAAACAAGATTACAACAACATGATTAGCCAAACTGGACAATTACCAAGGATACCATGGAGAATAAGCTATTCCCCCTCCAAAGATTTGATTATAATAAGCAGGCCCGAAATCCCTCTGAAAATATGAAGAGGTACCAGCAGGAATGGTTCCCTGAAAATCAGCAGGAACAGAGGTACCAGCAAGAACAGGTCTATCAGCAGGAAAGTGACCCCTATTAAAGTTCATTCCTGCTGTTTGTAGAACATATGGTGGTATTTAATTAACATTTTTCCACAATGATCTGGTCTGTTGTTGCCCACCATTCATTCTTTTCTCATGATAATCACAATCTTTAATGAGATAATATTGACTACCACACACAAAACATGACTTCTTCCTAACAGCCTTGTTCTTACTATAACTTTTCTTAACATAGACAACATTATCACTAGTGGAACTAGAGACACATTTGTTTTTAAACGAATTAATTGAGCTGTTGTCTGAAAAGGCTGATTTAGAAGCAGTTTTATCATTAGTTGAACTTGAGGGCTCATGATATTTGGGTGTGGATGACTTTTCACTTGAGTCACATGAAACAAAGTCTTTAGACTCTGCTTCTGAGGACTTGTCACTTGTTGAACAAGAGACACAATCATTAGATTCAGGTAAGTCTCTGGACTTTTTACAATAAACAATTTGTGACTCATCTGAGTGAATGTCAGAGAGAGAGTGGACAGGGGTAGGCATAAAACTCCTCTTATAGGTGGAGGAACAACATTCATTCCTCCTTCTTTCACATACTTAACAGGTTTTTGGTAGTCTACAGGTTCAGGGTCAAAAACACTATACTCATTAGGGTCATAAAATTGATTTGGCCCTATCAGGTTACCATACCCTAAACCTCTTTTAGTTTTTGTAGACATAGAACTATCGACTAACTTGTTTAGGTTTTTAGATGAATCTTTCCATTTATCAAACCTAGCCAAGGTATTATCTAGCTTAGTCTGCACATCCTGTTTTTCTAACACCACCTTAGCTTTTTGAGACTCAGAATGTTTAAGCTCATTAGTGGTGTTTTTCAAGTCCCTCTCTAACACCCTTATCTTTTCCTCATAAGCTACCTGATTCTTTTGGAACCAAACCTTTTGTTTTTCCAAGGTTTTAACCGCATTATCATAAGCTTGAACCTTAATAAAGTATTCATTATACTTAGATTTCATGTCATCATATTCTTTATTAAGAGTTGAGTATAATTCTTGACAAGCAGGATTACATTTTTGTACCTGTGATGGGAATCCCATTAGAGCATATTCTTCCAAATTTTCTTTTGCTTGATAGGATACATCTTTTTCTGTCAGCTTTTCCATAGACTTATTATGGAACAAACTCCTAATCTTCCTTGCGCACATTTCAAATCTATCACCTGATAGCGACATTGTGAAAAGATTCAAGAGAGACGATTCAACAATGTTTCCTTCTTTATCAGAGATCCTCACCAGGCTCTGATACCACTTGTAGGATCGAGTACTTCGAGCTTGATTGAGCTTGGTTAAACGAGAACCTCTGTATGGTATACAAGTGTTTATGCGGAAACTAAACAACAAGTATAATAAAGAAGAAAAGACAATGATCCTCTATGGATCAGACTATGAACTAAGAATTGTGTTATTGAATATTGTAAATCGTTAAAGGTGTCTCAAACTCATGGACGGGATGTTTCTTTTATAACAATAAGAAACCCTAACCCTAACCCGTCTTACAAGAAAACGTGTGAAGAGATAAACGAGATCTCTTCTAAAAATAAATCTAACAAACTGTCTAAACATACGGATAACAAACAATAACTATCCGCAGCAATAAACACTATCGGCAGAAACAAAACAATACTATCGGCAGGAACCAACCGCAGCAGCAATGAACAACTATCGGCAGGAACCAGCTTCACTATCGGCAGCAATGAGAAATTCTTTATTTCTCAGAGATCCCAACAATCCTCCCAGCAATGAGAAATTCTTATTTCTCAGAGATCCTAACAGAGACACACGAGATGACTCCAAGAGTCATGAGGTTTACGAAACATGTTCCATCATTCCTAGACCTAGACGAAGGTAGTTAAAGGATTCTCGTTTGAGAGGTTTGGTAAGGATGTCTGCAATATTGTCCTGAGAAGGAACTTTTACAATAGAAATATTTCCATTCTGAACATTATTACGAAGGAAGTGGTGGCGAATTTCGATATGTTTAGTACGGGAGTGTTGAACGGGGTTCTTGCTCAAGTCAATAGCACCTTTATTATCACACATAATGGGGACGTCATCTAAATGGATGTCATAGTCTATAAGGGCTTGTTTCATCCATAGTGCTTGTTGACATGCCTTTCTGGCGCTTACGTATTCGGCTTCAGTTGTGGAGATAGCAAGAGCCGTTTATTTCTTGGAGAACCAAGAAGTTAAGCAACAACCCATGAAGGTACAAACGCCACTCGTACTCTTTCGATCCACATAATCTCCCGCGTGATCAGAGTCGGCATAGACAACAGTTTCTACACCGGTCCCCTTGGGATAGAATAATCCCAAGTGTATAGTACCTTTAATGTATCGGAAGATACGCTTAACCGTTTCAAGGTGAGAGGTTTTGGGATCCTCTTGGAAGCGAGCACAAAGGCAGACACTAAACATGATGTCGGGCCTACTTGCCATGAGGTATAGTAAACTTCCTATCATACCTCTATACTTAGTGCTATCCACGGACTCACCTTCTTCATCTTTCGTGAGTTTTATTTTCGTGGACATGGGGGTTTTCATGGGCTTAGACTCTTCTAAACTAAACTTCTTAAGCATTTCTTTACTATACTTAGCTTGATTAAAGAAGATACCATCTTCCATTTGTTTAATTTGTAAACCAAGGAAGAAGTTCAATTCACCCATCATGCTCATCTCAAACTCGTCATGCATGATCTTAGAGAAATCATCACACATCTCTGAACAAGTTGATCCGAATATAATGTCGTCGACATATATTTGAACAATGATGAGATGTGAATCTCTTTTCTTTGTGAAGAGTGTGTTATCAACCTTTCCCATGGTATATTCATGTTCAATCAAGAAAGCTTTCAGTCTATCATACCAAGCTTTAGGAGCTTGTTTAAGACCATAGAGTGCTTTCTTGAGCTTGTAAACATGATTCGGATATTCGAAATCAATGAATCCCGGAGGTTGTGCAACATACACCTCCTCGTTGATATAACCATTAAGGAACACACTCTTCACGTCCATTTTGTATAGTTTAAAGTCTAAGGCGCAAGCATAGGCAAGGAGTATTCTAATTGATTCTAATCTAGCTACGGGTGCATAGGTTTCATCATAATCTATTCCCTCTTGTTGGTTATAGCCTTGTGCTACCAACCTTGCCTTATTCCTAACTACGACGCCATTTTCGTCGAGTTTATTCCTAAACACCCACTTAGTTCCTATGATTGTTTGATTCTTAGGAAGAGGTACTAAATCCCAAACATGGTTTGCGGTGAATTGATTAAGTTCTTCTTGCATGCCAAGTATCCAACTTTCATCCTTAATCGCTTCACCTACATTCTTAGGTTCTACGGTTGATATGAAACAAAAGAAATTACTTTTGTTTTGTGTTTGTGACCTAAGGGTTCTTTGGTTTAAATTACCTATGACATTTTCAATAGGATGGTTTTTGGATTCCTTAATGTTGACAATTTCGTCAACTTCAACTATTTCATCCTCAATGTCATCTTCTAAGGTTTTCTTGCCATTGACCCTAATGGCTTCATCCTCATCTAAGTCATCATCCACCAAGGGTGATGTCTTAGTTTGTGGAGGACTTTCATCGAATGTCATGTTGAGTGATTCTTCGACTTTCATGGTTTCTCTATTTAGGACAACATAGGCTTTACTATTTTGGGAGTAACCTAGAAAGATACCTTCGTAAGACTTTGGGTCAAACTTGGTGAGGTAATCTTTAGTGTTTAGTATGAAGCACTTGCTTCCAAACACTCTAAAGTAATCAAGAGTAGGTTTTCTACCTTTCATGATTTCATATGGGGTTTTTCCTAGGATAGATCTAATTAGAATCCTATTAAGAATATAAGTTGAGGTGTCCACCGCATTACACCAAAACTTTTGCGGAATTGATTGTTCATTCAACATCGTTCTACTCATCTCTTGTAGAGTACGATTTTTCCGCTCTACTACCCCATTTGATTGAGGAGTGCGTGGAGCCGAGAAATTGTGAGTAATACCATTAGCATCACAATATACTCTAAATTGCACTTCATTATCAAATTCCGGACCATGATCCGTCCTAATAGCGACTATTGTACATCCTAGTTGGTTTTGGACTTTCCTACTAAAGATTTCAAATTCCTCAAAAGCTTGAGTCTTATTCTAAAGAAATCTAGTCCAAGTATACCGAGAATAGTCATCAACTATTACTAAGGTGTAGTAATTTCCTCCATAGCTCCGTACGGCGGATGGACCGAATAAGTCCATGTGAAGGAGTTCTAGGCATCTAGAGGTCGAGACCATATTCTTAGCTTTGTGACTTGAATGAGCTTGTTTTCCAACTTTACAAGCGTCACAAAATTGTTTGTCGAACTTAATCTTAGGTAGGTTTCTAACTAATTCCCTTGATGTCATTGATTGTATCAAACGCATATTGGCGTGACCTAACCTCCTATGCCATAGAGTTGAATTATCATCTATGGTTGCTAAGCATATCCTATCCTGAGGCTTATTTCCTATTTTCATAACAAATAAGCCATTTCTCCTAACTCCTTTGCCTATGGTTTTACCATCCTTAATTATCTCACTACCATCTTCAGAGAATATAACTCTACACTTATTATCTACCATTTGACTAATGCTAAGCAAATTAAATCCTAAGTTATCTACATGCTCAACATTTCTAATAGTGAGGGAGTTTTGAGTGATCGTACCTTTGCCTATAATGTTGCCCTTAAGTTTGCTACCGAAAGTGACATTACCTCCGTTGTATGCCTTGTATGATGAGAATAAACTTCGGTTACCCGTCATATGGTTAGTGCATCCACTATCCTTGACCCATTCGTTAGGCTCCAAGTCAATTCCCAAGCATATCTATTGCAAAAGACAAACATTCAAACATTTGGTCCCCAATATCTCATGGGTCCAAAGTGGTTAGCATTAAACATCCCATGCATTACTTGCATGTGGTTAGGATGTTGGAACGGAGGGCAAATTTCCCATGGCAAGTAACTTTGTAGTTGACAGTCATTCCAAGTTACGGGATAGTTACTTGGAAAACTTTGTCTTCTAGAGTTACGTCTCGGTAGGGGAGTTCTTAATCGAGGTTTGGGAGTGCTTGTTTTTCTAGGTGGAGGAGTCTTAGACCTATTGGGTTTTACAAATCCAGGTCTGGGGTTTGACATAGGTTTGTAAAATTTTTTTACTTCCTCTATACTAGCAATAGAGACCTTTGTACCATTTACAATTATGTGAGTTGGTTTAGGACCTGATTTGTTTTTGAAATTACACTCAGTTCTGTCTCCAGTGATAGATGGTACCACGGTTCCATTAGGTTTAATGGTACCATTGGTACCTTTAGTGGTGCCGTCTGGGGATTTGACAGAATTCGTGGGTTTGACAGATTTTACTTGATTTGTTTTATCTGTCGAAGCATTTTTTGTTTCCTTTTTGAACCTAGTGATTCTAATTGCATTTTCCTTGAGTTTCTCATTTTCTGCTTGAAGATTTTATCATGACTCACAATCTATGTCTAATTCTTTATTTGTTTCAAGTCCTTTGACTTGTTCCTTTAGTCCTAAAATTTCTACTTCAAGTTCATGCAATTTTGATTTTTGTGATTTGTTTCTACTTAGCATTTTTTAAACAATTTTGCATAGATTATTATGTTCGTCATTTAGTATGTTATCATCTATTGACGAGTTGTCATCTATAAAATCAGGGTAGTCGTAACGTACCTCATTTGAAGTATGAGCCATTAGACATGTTTCGTCCTTGGGCTTCTTTTCTTCATCATCACCGCTATCACTCCATGTGCCTCCTATGAGAGCTCGTTGGTTGTTTAATTTCGGTGGTTTGGGACACTCTCCTATGAGGTGATTAAGATCTCCGCACCTAAAGCATTTCCTATCACTTGTCCCTTGCTTTTCAACATGGTTCTTTTGTGATGTCTTCTTCTCATCACGAGGTTGCCCAACGAACCTACCTCTTCTCCTAAAGAACTTTTTAAAGTCCCTAACCGCTAATGCATATTCCTCATCTTCACTATCAGAACTTGAGCATTCCTCATCACTAGACTCCTTCTTTGCTTTCAATGCTAGAGATCTAACTCTCTCGCTTTTGCCTTTGACTATGTCGGAGTCCTTCTTGATTATCATCTCATGAACTTTCAAGTTTCCTATAAGTTCATCGAGTGACAATATCGCCAAGTCCTTTGACTCTTCTATGGCGGTAACCTTTGCTCTCCATTTAGGATGTAGAGCCCTAAGAAACTTCCTAACATAATTCTTGCTAGAGTAACCTTCATCAAGAGCTTTAAGACTAGTAATAATAATATTGAATCTAGCAAAAGCATTATCTATTGACTCATCTTCCGTAATGGAAAATTGTTCATATTGTTGAACAAGAAGATCTATCTTGTTCTCTTTGACTTGGTTATTACCTTGGTGAGTGACTAACAAAGTTTTCCAAATATATTTTGCCGTATTACACATGAAAATTCTTTCAAATTCCTTTTTAGGCAAAGCATTATAAATCATCATTTTAGCCTCATTATTTTTGGCTAATTTCCTTTTAAGCTCATCACTTTGTTTATCATAAGAAACTATTTCATCCTTTTTAGTTTCCGGATTTATTTGAATAGGTTGAAAGTCACCCTCGGTAATAACATGCCAAAGATCAATGTCTTTTGATTTCACATACGTTTCGAATCTTGTTTTCCAATAAATAAAACAATCGGTTTTGAAAGTAGGTGGTCTTTGCATAGATTGCCATTCTAGATATTTGTCGGAATCCATTGATCGATTCAAGTTTTAAAATACAATATACTTTAAAATCTTGACTGACGTGGCTCTCTGATACCAATTGTGGGAAACTAGAAGGGAGGTTGAATAGTTTACCAGTTTAAAATTCTTTTAAAAATCTTGTTTTAAAAGTTGGCTATTGGAAACTTTGATTCGAACTCTATGTGTAATCAATCAACACCAATATGAACTACACACTAAACTAACTAATACAAAATAATGAAAGTAAAGAGTAGAGCTGGAAAGATCAAACCGAGACAAAGGATTTATAGTGGTTCGGCTACGAAGCTCTTCTTCGCCCTACTCCACTCCCCGAGTACCACACTCGAGAGTTTCAAGCACTATGTCAACAACCTCCCTTCAGGCGGAGAAAACCGTACACGTCGCTTATCCTATTACCGACACTAAGCTAAATGTCGAGTGCTAATCTTAGCTAGCACCAATCTACCAAGGTCCACGTGACCAATCACACAAGCCCTAATAGCTACAAGAGATCACCACAATCTCAACACGATCACAAAGATCAACTCTCACTTCACTCTACTTAATCTAACTATTCTAGATCCTTTGATCACTCATACACAAGCCCAATGGCTTTAAGAGATCTTCACTATCTCTTAAGATCACAATAATCTTCACTCACACTCTCACAAAAGAAAGATAATCTTGATGTATGCTAAGATACAACAAGGATGTAACAAGTGTTACAAAATCTAACAACTACAACTCTTGTATCTTCTTGAATACCTTGAGTTCTTCTCTTGCGAATGAAGAGGAATGATAACACCTTGTATCAACTTGGATACTTGTGTTCTTCTCTTGCTAATGAAGAGGGATGATAACACCTTGTATCAACTTGGATACTTGTGTTCTTCTCTTGCTAATGAAGAGGGATGATAACACCTTGTATCAACTTGGATACTTGTGTTCTTCTCTTGCTAATGAAGAGGGATGAAGAGGATCACTTGGAGGATGATTGGATCACTCTTGAACAAAAGAAAAACTAACCTAAATGATCTAAGAAAGAAAGTGTGAAGAGAGTATTCAACTCAGAAAGTTTTGTGTGTGTAAGGATGCCTAAAATCTGTGAAAGGGGTTGGTATTTATAGGCAAAGAAAATCTGAACGTTACAGAAAAAATAGTACGGACGGCTCCACTAAACATGCCACGGCTCCACTAAATTTAGTGGAACCGTGGAGCCGTCCTAGACTAGGACGCTCCAAATTTTGTCTTTTCTGGTGAAAACTTATTTGGGGAAGGTTGGAGCTGATTTTGGGGGGGGGGGGAAATAGCTGTTGTGATTTTCAAACTTATTTTTCCATTAAAACATTTCTTAATAATTCAAAAATAATTTTTCATGTGTATTTTTGAAAAAATGTTTTGTCCCATTAAAAAATGTGAGTTCTCAAAACCAAAATTTACTTCTTTGATCATTTGTCAAGTTTGTAAATTTGTCTAAGAGTGATTTGCGTAGAAACGGGATCTTCCGATTAAAAACTTGTTTACGTTAATTTTAACGTAACGTGATTTCACATTTTGTCATCCTCAAAACATGAAGTAATCGAAAGATATAAATAACGTTTTTAGAAACATTATTTGCATCAACAGAAACAAAACACGCAAACATTTCCTATTCACATGATGTTCAAGATGGAAGTGATGCATGGTGGGAGATCAAGAGATCAAATGGTGTATGTCAGAAGTTTGTTAGATTCTCACAAATGCTGCATTACATGGATAGTGATGATATAGTACAGCTCTGGGGGATGTATAAGGAAAATTATGGGGACAGAAGACCAGATGTGATCAATGAAAGGCTACACTATTACTTCTTGAAGAACATGTTTGAGCCTGATGCAAGAGATATTGAATGGAAGGATTTGTTGAATTCAAGCAAGGTGCATAAATGGTATCTCTATCAGTCTTGTGGAGTACATGAGTTGGAAGGTAAGGGTGTAGGTGTATATATGCTGGTTGAAAAAGACTATCCCTTGAACAATAATACTGTTGTTATCACCCAGATGTTACAACCTGGAAAGTTAAGGTTACAAAGACCATTTCTTTCAGATCATCAAGCATATGAGTTAGTAGAGAAGTATAAAAAGATTCTGAAATCAAAGACTTCAAAGCAGTAAGTGTTTGGAAGCATCCTCTTTGTGTATATCTGTGCTTAGAAGAAACTTGTATATTTTAGAGGAAAATATCAAGTTTAGGGGAGGATTGTTGGGTTTGAAGATGCTGCTGCTATGAATGTTATTCTGCTGCTCATGGTTCTAATGGGAAATATATCAAGTATGATTCTGCTGCCAAGCTTAATCATTCTGCTGCTAGTATATTTGTTCTGCTGCTGATGATATCTGACGAATGGTGAAATAAGCTAAGTGTCAAACTGCTGCTAGCCTAAGATGATTCTGCTGCTAGAGTTATGATTCTGCTGCTTATTAGATATGTATAGTTTTGTTAAGATAATTATGGTTAAGATACAAATAGATATTATTCTTGTATAGAAAGTTTTGTAACCGAATAGGACTCCTTAGAGTATAAAAGGAGGATCTAGGGTTAGGATTAATATACGTATCTTTAGTAATTCGATCACTTCAAGGTTATCTTGTAACCCTGTTGGTTTTGAGCAGCCGTCTTAAATATATTGAAGTGTTGTTTGAGAATTCTTTTGTGTTTAATTCTTCTTAAGATTAATTACTAGTTTCCACATAGTAATTAATAGATCATTCAAGAACAGTTTCTATACCTATTTCTTTAGGTTTATATCTAAAGTAATTAACACAATCGTTAAGCTCATCTGGGATCAACAATGCATAAGCTTCTCAAACTCCAAACACATCTCCTTCCAAGTAGATCCAAAGATGATATCATCCACATACACCTGTACTAGCAAAAGATCAATCTTGTACTTTTTGATGAATAATGTCTGATCTATCTTGCCTCTTTGAAATCCATTTTCTAATAAGTAGGAAGCCAGTGTTTCATACCATGCTCTTGGTGCCTGATAAAGGCCATAAAGATCCTTAACTACTTTGTACACTTTTTCTGGATGGTCAGGATCAATGAACCCTGGAGGTTGTGAGACATACACCTCTTCTTCAATAGTACCATATAAAAATGCACTCTTGACATCCATTTGATAAACTGTGAAGCCTATAAATGAAGCATAAGCTAAGAAAAGCCTAATTGCCTCAAGTCTTGCTACTGGAGCAAAAACCTCATCATAGTCTATACCTTCTTGTTGTGTGTACCCTTGGGCTACTAATCTAGCCTTATTCCTAATCACTATGCCCCTTTCATCCCTTTTATTCTTGAAAACCCATCTCCAATCACATTTTCTTAGGAGTGGACTTTGTGAATCCTTGTTGGTCTGAAGACATCAGTTGTTGCCTTGTCTTCACACCTGATTGTACATCTCCAATCACATTTTCTAGGGAGTGGACTTTGTGAATCCTGGTGTGTGGGGTAGAAGGAACTTGATAGTTAGGTGTGATATTGCTCAAATCCACCTCTTTATCTGAGAAATCTGCTTCATTTGAGTCTGAAGGGCCAGCAGTAGAATCATTTGGCCTAGCAGCAGAAAAATTAAGCCTAGCAG
The DNA here is from genome assembly GCA_021014915.2 of Artemisia tridentata subsp. tridentata. Classification (NCBI taxonomy): domain Eukaryota; kingdom Viridiplantae; phylum Streptophyta; class Magnoliopsida; order Asterales; family Asteraceae; genus Artemisia; species Artemisia tridentata. Next base: position 76,879,366 of record CP139509.1, read on the forward strand.
TAGAATGCTCTGTCTCAGCAGTACTATCATCAGAAGAAACATTTTGTTGTTCCTTGGTTCCATCTTCCTTGTGTTCATCTTCAACATCTTCTTTAGCTTTACCAGAAGAAGATTCATCATTTGTTGAAGTTGAAGCCACACTGGTACTTATTGGCATCCATACATGATCTTGATTTGTCTCCTTGTCTAACGCTGCCTCATTTGTTGTTTGTGAACCTGAAAAATCATTAGTTTCTACAACAACAGACACATAATTCATAGAATGGGTTAGTGACTCAAGATTAAATAGCCAATTAGGACCTTGAACTGCTACATTGGATTTATTCTCTAAAAATTCCACATGCAGGTTTTCATCTACTCTTCTAGTTGTCAAGTTGTATACTCTAAAAGCTTTGCTATTAAGAGAATATCCAACTAAGAATCCTTCATCTGCTTTGCCATCAAACTTTCCAAGATGGTCTAAGGTATTTAGAATTGTTACATAACTTCCAAAAGGTCTAAGAAATCCTATTGCAGGAGTTCTACCTCTAAAAAGCTCATATGATGTCTTATTGTGAGATTTGACAACCAAAACCCTATTTTGAACATAGCAAGCAGTGTTGACTGCTTCTGCCCAAAAAGTGATAGGCAACTTAAAGTCGGCTAACATGGTTCTAGCAGCTTCTATGAGTGTTCTATTTCTCCTTTCAGCAACTCCATTTTGCTGAGGAGTTCTAGCTACACTAAACTCTCTCCTAATACCTTTTTCCTTGCAGAAGTCATCCATAACTCTATTCTTAAACTCTGTCCCATTATCACATCTAATGACTTTTACTCTTTTGCTTACTAGGTTTTCTATCTGTGTAATGAAAGTCTTAAGGATGATAGAAGTCTCATCCTTAGAAGCTAAAAAGAAAACCCATGTAAATCTACTATAGTCATCAGTAACAACTAGAAAATATCTTTTATGCATCATACTACTAACAGAAGTAGGTCCAAATAAATCCATATGAAGCATAAATAATGATTGATCAATAGAGTTAAAAATTTTGGGCTTACAAGTGGCTTTGTGTTGTTTGCCTTTAAGACAAGCAATGCATGTTTGGTCATTTTCAAATCGTTTTTGAGGTAAACCTCTTACCAAACCATTCTTAACAATCTGATTTATGGTTTTGAAGTTAATGTGACCAAGCCTCCTATGCCATAACATTGATTCATCCAATGTGGCCTTTGCAACAAGACAAGTTAAAGCCTTTTTAGGAACAATGTTCTTCATATCAACACTGTACATGTTGCCCTTTCTAGAAATTTTAAGAAGTACTTGACTTTCATCAGGCATCTTAAAATCAGAAGAAAGTAAAAGACATTCAGTGTCAGTAAAAAGAACTGTGTTCTTTTTGTCACACATTTGTGAGACACTAAAAAGATTATACTTAAGCTCTTGTATATAGTACACATCTTCAAAATCTAAATTTTCGGTTTTAATTGTACCTTTACCAGAAATTTGGCCACCAATACCTCCTCCAAAGGTAACATAGCCACCATCTAATGTTTGAAAATCAGAGAGATAGGACTTGTTGCCTGTCATGTGCCTTGAACATCCACTATCTGAGTATCCTTGATCCTCTTGTTTATCAGTTGAATGTTCCTTGACCGGATCTACACACACTCCTTGTGTTAGATGTGATACTAAGAATTATACGTAGTCTAGCACGCGGAATTTACTAGCTAGCACTTAGAAGACTTTATGTGTTTTGTATGATTTGAATGAAACAATGAACACAGAATAATAACCTTCAACGATTCAATATTATTAGAATAATAATACGAGTGATCTCCTATCACTAGGGTTTACAACCTTGAATCTCTATAATACGTATGAACTCTTATCGTATTGTATTGTATATCTAAACCTTAACCTAGGAAATCCTTTTATAGACCAAGGATTCTTTTACAAGATAACTATCATTCTAATCTTATAAGATATACACAATATATTTTCCATAATTATCTATTACATAAATCATAAACATAAACCGTACTAACTTCTTCACTCAGCAGTCCTAACTGCTTATGTCTTCAAAACTCTTCAGCAGTCTTAACTTCCATCTTCAACAGTCCTAACTGTTACCTTCAACAGTCTTAACTGCTAAAGCTTAATTTCCTAACAATCCTCCCCTAAACTTATGATTTCTATCCAAATCACTAAGTTTCTTCAAATTAAGCTTCTTCTTCTTAATGCTGAAAAATTCTTTCAAACACTTATCAAGCAAATCTCTTAGATCTAACTTTCACTTCTTGTGCAAGGTTGAATATCTTTGTCACCAGCATATCAGCCATCTCAGATTCTTCATTAGCTTCTAGTCTAACACATGCCATCATTGTCAAAACACCTGGTCTGAGTGGATAATCTTTTTCAACCAGCATATAGATCTCTATTCCATCCTTGGTAGACACTTTGTGTATTCCACACATTCCAAATAACTTCCAAGTGATGTCCTTGACTTGTGCTTGAAATCTCCATATTGACTCTCCACCATCTGGTTCATAAATTCTCTTCAATTAAACCCATAGTTTTTTATCTTTATCTTCAATAGGATATTTATCTCTGAATTTTTCTTTCACTAAGCTCTAAAGTTGATTTAGATCTTCTCTGTCAAAGCCTTTGAGTAAATCTTCAAACAACTTATATCTTTCAGAAATATCTCTAAGTCTGATTATCCTCCATCCCTTCATTCTTCCATCAGTGAACACTTCCCAGTCAATGATTGGATGTTTTACCTGCAAAGGTTTAATATAAGAAGACTCTGGAACAATCATCATCATACTTCTGATCTTCTTATTAGTTAACCCTTCTTCTTCAAACTTTTGTCTCTTTGCAACTTCTGATTTCATAGTTTCTGATTCTCTCTTTTTACCTATTTTGAAACTTCTTCTTGGAGTATTCAAAATAGCATAAGTTTCATAGAATTCTTTTTCAATTATGGCATAAGATTTTCCCTTGAAGTCATTCATAGTGTAATTTGTTGAGTTCTTCAAATAATGCTTCATAGACTCAACTAGTTCCTTCTTTGTTGGCAACTTTGTCTTGTATCCTGACTTCTGTCTTTCTCTTATCCTCTGAATCAGATCTTCCCATGTTGCAACTCCATTCTTTTTTGGTATGAATTCTTTAAGCTCCTCTGTCTTTTCTTCTTCATTCAACTGTTTATCTTTAAGAACCATTGAAGCTTGAGCTCTTACAATCACATCAAAATCTAATAAATATTGTAGCTGTTCATTGAACTCCTCTTGATTTACTTCTCTTGATCTTGTTCTTTCCATAAATTCAGCTATGTTTCATACATCATCTGCAGCCATTTTTCTTGCAAATTCCTCATCTTGAGCAATCTGAGCTTGTTTAGCTTCTTCACTAGCCACATCTTCTTCTACCATTTGCCTTGCAACTTCTGCATCATGATCTATCTGTTCTTGAGTTTTTGGTTTCAATCTTTTAAGCCTTTCAAGTTCTTGAGCAGCAGCCACTTCTTCAGATGTCATTGGCTTATTCCCTTTATCTGCTCTTCTTCTTTCATAGACTTACTCAGCAGAAGTTTCATCAGTTGGAACTGCTTGATGCTCTGTCTCAGCAGTTTGAACTGTTTCATGCTCTGTCTCAGCAGTCTGAACTGCTTCAACATTTGGAACTGCTTGATGTGTCTCAGCTGTTTCTTCTTGAACATAACCAGAACCTGAACCAATATCAAAACCTTCATCTTGTTCTGAACCTTTATCATACCTCCCCTGAGAACCTGATCTATCCATATCTTTACTAAATTTCCTCCCCTGTTTGGAAGAATTTTCATCATCCCCTTCTGAACCATCTGAATCATCATCATCAGAATCATCATCCAAGATCACTTTTGCCCTTTTCTTCTTTAACTGATCTTCAAGCTTCTTCACCCTTTTTGTTAGCTTGGTGTAGACTTTGGAAAACATTTCTTTATGAGATTTCATCTCCTCATTGCTCTTCTTAAGCTCCTCCTCCAAGGTCTTTACTCTGTCAACTAACTTGGTACATATTTCCATCAATTCAGTTTGTGAAGAACTACCCTCATCACTTCTAGCTGTATTACCTGCTAGGAGAGGTGAATCTTTGGGCAAGGATCTAGTCACAACCCTAGTTAGACTAGGTTTAGACCTTCTCCTATAAGTGATAGGTGGTGGTTGGGTTGTTTCAAATTCTTGAGTGGATGTGTGATGGGGATCAGTTGGAACTGCTGAACCTTCACCCAACTCAGTTTGAAGCATTTGAGGAAACAATGGAACTGGTTCCCCTTGAAAAAGCCTACTAGCCATAGCCATATTTTGAAAAACCTTTGATTGTAGGCTAGGCGTAGCAAAAGTTTCTGTTGGTTTTGTAAGCAGGTATGTCTTTTTATTTAAAATTGTTTGAACAAACCTTGGATACATTAAAAACTTTGTTTTACTGTCAACATTTGATGCCATACCCTCAAAAATATATTTTGAAAAGTTAAAAACTCTGTTTGTAGACAAGCAAATGAGAGCAATAGCAATATTGCTACTGAACTGCTCCCAAGCAGTCTTTTTAGGACTCAAACAACATAAAAGAGATGTATCAAAAATCTCCATTGAGGTGAAAAACATCCTTTTTGAAAAGTCAATGTATTTGCAGATGTATTATACCCCATTTTTGTAAGTTCTTCCCAAATTTCAGTATTTAGCATAGTGTGGATACCATCTGAGTCATTTAATTTAAGATGTCTCCTAAGTATAGACTCGGTAACAACAAACTTAATGCCATCTACTTCAGTATGAATTTCTAAGTCTCCGTCATCACTTGTCAAGAAAGATGAATTCTGCCAGAACTGTGTGATGTGCGAGACATAAAGAGTAGGAGAAACAGTTAGAGCATACCTTATGTGAGAGTGGTTGAGAAAATCCACAATCTCATAAAACTTCGGCCCATCTCCTTGTTCTGTTTTCTCTAAAAACGCAACCTGGTTATGACGCTTAACAAATTCCAAATCAGACATTCTTAATGATGAAAAATGAAAGATTTTAACAATACAATGATCTTGTAAATTGGAATTGAGGTTTATGCAGTCGCTTGGGGTTTATAGGTACTGTTTAGGGTTTTGCGAAATATGCGTATGAGATAAATTATCTTTAGAAAGAGAATAAATGAAATTATGGTAAAAAGATAATTATCGTCTATAAAAATCCCTATAAGTATCTTGAGAATAACGGTTTTACCCCAACGGCTAGAAAATTAATTACTGACAGATTTTTACAACGGCTAGTTGAGCCGTCCCAACTTTGTACTAACCGTACCAACTGTTGCAAAAATTTTGTTGAGCCGTACGAACTTTTTGAAATAAATTTTAAAATCATGGCTCATACATAATTTTTAGCAAACTATCAGCTATCAACGGATTTGTTATGTCTTTACCAATAGCCGTTTGCTTTGGACTAGCCAACTCTTCACACTTAGATATGGTGAGCTGATAATGTAAAACCCGCAAATTAACATAAGATGAAAAGACTAAAATACCCTCGAACTAAAATTTTGAGAACCTACGAGAGATCACATAAGTAATATATGATATATTCTAAGCATCAAATATTTAAGCAAATCAAAAACCTTGTGTTATATTTGTACAAAAAAAAAAAAAAAAAAAAAAAAAAAAAAAGAAAAGAAATAATACTATGTTTGGCCGCCCCTCTCCTTGACCAAACTATGGTCCAAGTTCATGATTAGATAAAATGTGGCAAGTCCATAAATGTGATTTAAACCCTTCCTAATTTACCCTAATTGAATACTCGGCATTCTTAACAAACCCTAAAAATCATGTTTATAAATCGGGCTGATTTTGTATGGTGAATAATTCGTTGTGAATGTGTGTAAATTTGTTATAAGTCGACCTATATGTGTTATGGACTCACCTAAAATCGTTTGGAGTAAAGAACTAGTGATTGGAATGGCGAAAACCCTAAGTATATACACGTTAGAATGAAACTGTTTCTGACCCAGAAAAATATTCGACTTTGAATGCCTATAAATAATTGTTAACAAAGTGTTTTTGGGAAAATCTTGAGTCTAGAATGTAGTACTATGAAATGGCTACCTGGGAAAATTTAGTTTGTAATTTTTGGAGGCTTGGAAGGTTACTTTTTGATTTTTGGGAGATTGTATGTCTGACCGGATTTATGAGTCTGGAAAATTAGTCCGGGTTTTTGAATTTTAATTTTCAAACCATGTTGAATTAGGAGGTTTCCTTTTAACTGGGTAATATTCAGGATGTATGTTACTTCCTGGAATTTTTGTAGATTTTTTTGAATTTTTCTTAAAAGGTTTCGAGCTAATAACTTTTCGTATAGTAAAATCAGTCAGAAATCTGGACGATTTGGTTTAAGTGAATTTTAATCCATAGTTATGCTACTTAATAAAATCTGGAAAAATTTGATAAAATATTAAGACATGTGAGCATCTCTGGGAATTTTTAAGAATTTTATTACTGAGTGCTTATATGATTTATAATTTATATAAAACCTAACAATTTCGTATATAAAACTGTGAGAAGTTATAAAAGGGTTAAATTGTAAACTAAAGGGTGTTATGTGTTTATTGTGTAACTTAAAGGGTGTAAATGGATATTTTGCTAAAACCAAAGGTTATAACTTGTAAAATCTGTAACTTGATGATATTTTCATATTATACCCTAAACTTGTGATAATTACCTAATGAACCCTAAATTATGAAAACTACTATATGAACACTAAAACTTTGTAAAAGACATTATGAATCTTGAACTATGAATATGATCATCTATAATACTTTGAGTTAGCATACGGGAATGATATAACATAAAGTCACCTAATATGGAATGAGAACAAGAATGAAACCTTACGATCCTATGAACTTATAAGAGAACTTATGCTTATTTGTAGATCGGGTGAAGAGGGAGTGATCATCCATCCATATTCTTTTGTTGCTTTGATATTTGGTGTGCTTTGTCGAGGTACAGATACTCTGCCCTCTTTCAGTAAGGGTGTCCTATCTCATTGACATGATTCTGACTTTGATTCGTTTAAGACTTCCCAAAGCCATTGCTATGATCCCTTTTATTATGAACCTTTCTGATTACACTCTGATTTGGACCTTTGGTATTTCACCTGATATATCTGTTATGAACCATCTGTTATGGACCATCTGATTTGACCTTTGCTTTATGACACTCTGATTATGATATGATATCTGACTCTTAGTTTGATACCCGAGCCATTTCACTAGGCATGGGGGTTCCATGTCCGTGTCATTGATGCACCAATGACATGACTCTAGGGCGGTAGAGTGATGTTCCGCCACGTCCCCATTCTGATTATGATATGCGCATTATTTTGATTATGGATTATATATGTTTCTGGGGGGCGTATGGATGCATCCTAGATCTGTTCTGTTTAGTGGATTTAATATGATATGATATGATTTGTCTGGTGACTGGTGCTGTGTGCAATACACGCCTTTCACATATTTCTGGGAGCTAGCTACTCCATTTGAAGAATGAGGACACCCCTCATATTGTTTGATTTGAAGAATGAGGACACCCCTCATATTATCTGATTATCTGAGAGGTCTCCCCTCTATATGGTCTGAAGATTGATGGTTACGATATGATATGATATGTTTCTGGGCTCGTGGTGGATGACTATCCTATTCTTCTCTTATTGTCCATTTATTTCTTTTATACCTTATGACATTCCTATTGCCCATATTATATTTCTGTTTCGATATTCTTTGCTTGTATATGTATCTGTTCACTGAGCTTTTTAAGCTCAGCCGCACGTTTTCTTTTCGTGTGCGGCAGGTAATAAGCAGGACGACGGGTTTGGGTATGAGTGAAGAGAATTTTGGACTTAGAAGACTTTGATAGTGATCTGAAGTAGAGACCATTAGAAGGAGTTGCTTTTGCAGACTTAGTGTTTAGTTTTGTTTCCATTGCAACCATGTAAATTTCAGAATTTCATTTGTAACCTTTGAGAATTTTTGTATTACTTGAAGTGTATGCTTTGTTTTGATCTGATGTGAAACCATTAGTGTGACATCTTTACCCTTGTCGGGTTGGGGTGTTACAATTATGGTATCAGAGCGACAGGCTGCGATTCGTAATACATTTACCCTTGGCCTGTGTAAGTTAGGACCACTAAGCTTTCCCTGTAGGCGCTCGTAAGTCAACCTTTGAAAATTGCTCTAGGATTTCCCATAGGAACCTAAGTTTTGACCGGTGAGAAATGGGTAGACTATAAGGCATTCGTTTAAGTATCTTTGCTTCCGCATCACTCTGATTCGTGCCTTGCTCTTGGTTAGATCCTGTTGATATCACTTTTGGAAAGCGAAAGCTTATGTTTTGCACCACCTGAGATTTGAACCTGATTAAATTTGGAAGGCATTGAGAAATTTCATAATAATTGCCCGACACTCTTTGGATCCTTATCTTCAGATTTCTTTCATTAATCATTTTTGATAAAGGCCCACGTTGCACTCTGATCATTTTGTTAATCACTTTGATGCCTATTCGGGCATTCTGAGAACCTCCATGGCGATGAAGTACTGTATATGTTTTGTTATATGTCTTTTCTTTTGATAAGTACCTATGAATCTTCCGACGCTATTCAATTTCGTTTCGCCCATCTCTATCCTTATAAGAAGCCTTTTGGTATGTAACCACGAGTATAAGAATGTTTTCTTCCTCACTGTTGAATGATAAAGCTATGATTTGTGAACCGTCTTTCTTTGAATAGTTAACTTCGATTTTATTCTGACAAGGAAATTATGGAATGATTAGTCAAGTATTGACAACTACCTTTCTATGTCTCACCTTTGGCGTTTGCAACAATTTTGAGCTTCCGACTATGATTACCAATTGTCAAACCCTTTGCTATCTCTATTACTTTGGAGACGCGTGTGTTACTTTCACGGTTATAAAGTTTTCCTAGAAACCATTTCGTACACCAATAAATGAACCTCATCGTAGAAGCCTTTTGGCACCCTGAGTTTTCTGAACATGAACCTTGTATTGAACGTTATTTGGCACCCTAAACTTCTTGAATATAATCCCTGTTGGACCACCAAGTTTTCCACTGGAGTATGAAGTAAGATTTGACATGATACCGAGAGATTCTAGTCACTAAACGAAGAAGTCTTTCGGATCATACCAATTGACTAGAGCAACCGGGAAGAGCAGCAACCGAAGACCAGGAAGTGAGTCTACTTAAGTGTATCTTCTGGGCAGGCTTTAGTTTCGTTCGCGATAAAGAAGGATGATACTGGAAATATGTATGGAAGCTGAATCGTATTACTGTTAGGAGCCAATATTCCTCCACCCTGGAACGACTATGTGTTCTGTTTAAATTCAGAGCGCGAAGTTTTCTCTCTGATGAATTGATTTTATTCTTGAAATCTCCTTCCATATTCGTAAACGACTACTATGACGATTAGTGACGCTGATAGTATTAGCTAAAGCTCTGACGAATCTTGGTGAATTTGATAGATGATATTTTCTCATGAGTACTGGGCAAATGGTCATTGTATGACTTAATGGTACATTCAGAGACGAGGAAGAACATGAAAATCATTTTTGCACCTTGTTAGAAATTTGACGATCATTTGTGTATTCTGAGAGATTGATGTTTGTCGAGACAACGGTGTTCTCTGCCTGACCTGGGGTAGACGACAATGGAGGCTACCCTGAAGAGTGAAGACATTCCTTACAAGGCAGAAGTGTTGGCGATGCAGAAGGAGAAATTCTAGTCAAGATGGTGAACCTGGAGCTGATGAAGACATGCAGTCTCACTTCCCTATTTATCTTGGTTGTACTAAGATGAATTGAGAGCGGAAGCAGACTGGATGATGAAGAGATTTAAAGATCGTGCCAGGAATCCATATTACTCCATCACATTCCAAGAAGAACTGCAGGAGGCTCGACGAACCAGACACAAGTTCCTGATCTTGGTTTCACTTCCCGACTGATGGACAGACGAAGACAGATTAACCGGACTTGAGGAGATTGGATGTGTTGAACGAACGAAAATTTGAAACAGACCCTTTAGGCTTGGAAGAATTGATTCTATGAAGGCCGAAGTTCTGACGACTAACTTTCATTTCCGTTGACCCTCTTAAGTTTCGTTATATCATAATAAGATCCTTTTATGATCTAAGTCCCCTAGAAGCATTTCAGTTTCTGTTTATTTTCGTATGTTTGATGAGGGCTTTGAGAGATTTGGCGAATTGTGGAAGATATGATGCTTGTGACGGCGTACCCCACTTCTGCTAAACAATCTGGGATTTTGATACTCTTACGAATAGTTTTGTTTTTCCTCTGGACTATGGCTTTTGATCTGGTTGACCTCTGAGACTGTAGAAGTACTAGGTGGATTAAGATAGGTGGTTGTGATTACGGCTTGAGATAAAGTATGACCATCATGAGGGCATATTTATATGATGCCAGTATTATGACGTCTGGCCAACGTGATAATACTTACATCATATAACGTGCAATTGTTGTGGGCATATGATATCTTGGGGAATAACTAAGAAGTTTAGAATTTGATCTCCGTTGGATTATCCGCGAATAGTGAGACTTTAGGTTCATCCTATCTATCCGTATACTCTGTTTTCGTTCATTAGATATCGGATTGAGTTTGGACTCTCGATTTGCATTCCGTGGACCTCAGTTATAAATCTTGAACTCTTTGTAGCGCTCTCTTATGTTGAAACAGTTAATTTGGGTTGAAATCTTATTCGTATTCCATATGAGCTTTCTGGAAGATTCACCTATCGTCCAGTTTATATTGCATGGACCTTTTGTCCTGAAACAGCTTATTTTGTCTCCTTTTGAGAAATTTTGAACCCACCTCATTTTGATTCGAGTCATGAGAAACTATTTGGTCTGAAGATCTTTTTGGAAGAACCTCCTCGAGCGTGAGAATATTTGTAATGACCTTTTGCGACTTGCTGCAACTTCGTTTAACTTTGCGACTTCAATTTTCGAGGACGAAATTTTTTTTTAGAGGGGAAGAGTTGTAAAACCCGCAAATTAACATAAGATGAAAAGACTAAAATACCCTCGAACTAAAATTTTGAGAACCTACGAGAGATCACATAAGTAATATATGATATATTCTAAGCATCAAATATTTAAGCAAATCAAAAACCTTGTGTTATATTTGTACAAAAAAAAAAAAAAAAAAAAAAAAAGAAATAATACTATGTTTGGCCGCCCCTCTCCTTGACCAAACTATGGTCCAAGTTCATGATTAGATAAAATGTGGCAAGTCCATAAATGTGATTTAAACCCTTCCTAATTTACCCTAACTGAATACTCGGCATTCTTAACAAACCCTAAAAATCATGTTTATAAATCGGGCTGATTTTGTATGGTGAATAATTCGTTGTGAATGTGTGTAAATCTGTTATAAGTCGACCTATATGTGTTATGGACTCACCTAAAATCGTTTGGAGTAAAGAACTAGTGATTGGAATGGCGAAAACCCTAAGTATATACACGTTAGAATGAAACTGTTTCTGACCCAGAAAAATATTCGACTTTGAATGCCTATAAATAATTGTTAACAAAGTGTTTTTGGGAAACTCTTGAGTCTAGAATGTAGTACTATGAAATGGCTACCTGGGAAAATTTAGTTTGTAATTTTTGGAGGCCTGGAAGGTTACTTTTTGATTTTTGGGAGATTGTATGTCTGACCGGATTTATGAGTCTGGAAAATCAGTCCGGGTTTTTGAATTTTAATTTCCAAACCATGTTGAATTAGGAGGTTTCCTTTGAACTGGGTAATATTCAGGATGTATTTTACTTCCTGGAATTTTTGTAGATTTTTTTGAATTTATCTTAAAAGGTTTCTAGCTAATAACTTTTCGTATAGTAAAATCAGTCAGAAATCTGGACGAGTTGGTTTAAGTGAATTTTAATCCATAGTTATGCTACTTAATAAAATCTGGGAAAATTTGATAAAATACTTAAGACATGTGAGCATCTCTGGGAATTTTTTAGAATTTTATTACTGAGTTCTTATACGATTTATAATTTATAGAAAACCTAACAATTTCGTATATAAAACTGTGAGAAGTTATAAAAGGGTTAAATTGTAAACTAAAGGGTGTTATGTGTTTATTGTGTAACTTAAAGGGTGTAAATGGATATTTTGCTAAAACCAAAGGTTATAACTTGTAAAATCTGTAACTTGATGATATTTTCATATTATACCCTAAACTTATGATAATTACCTAATGAACCCTAAATTATGAAAACTACTATATGAACACTAAAACTTTGTAAAAGACATTATGAATCTTGAACTATGAATATGATCATCTATAATACTTTGAGTTAGCATACGGGAATGATATAACATAAAGTCACCTAATATGGAATGAGAACAAGAATGAAACCTTACGATCCTATGAACTTATAAGAGAACTTATGCTTATTTGTAGATCGGGTGAAGAGGGAGTGATCATCCATCCATATTCTTTTGTTGCTTTGATATTTGGTGTGCTTTGTCGAGGTACAGATACTCTGCCCTCTTTCAGTAAGGGTGTCCTATCTCATTGACATGATTCTGACTTTGATTCGTTTAAGACTTCCCAAAGCCATTGCTATGATCCCTTTTATTATGAACCTTTCTGATTACACTCTGATTTGGACCTTTGGTATTTCACCTAATATATCTGTTATGAACCATCTGTTATGGACCATCTGATTTGACCTTTGATATATGACACTCTGATTATGATATGATATCTGACTCTTAGTTTGATACCCGAGCCATTTCACTAGGCAAGGGGGTTCCATGTCCGTGTCATTGATGCACCAATGACATGACTCTAGGGCGGTAGAGTGATGTTCCGCCACGTCCCCATTCTGATTATGATATGCGCATTATTTTGATTATGGATTATATATATTTCTGGGGGGCGTATGGATGCATCCTAGATCTGTTCTGTTTAGTGGATTTAATATGATATGATATGATTTGTCTGGTGACTGGTGCTGTGTGCAATACACGCCTTTCACATATTTCTGGGAGCTAGCTACTCCATTTGAAGAATGAGGACACCCCTCATATTGTTTGATTTGAAGAATGAGGACACCCCTCATATTATCTGATTATCTGAGAGGTCTCCCCTCTATATGGTCTGAAGATTGATGGTTACGATATGATATGATATGTTTCTGGGCTCGTGGTGGATGACTATCCTATTCTTCTCTTATTGTCCATTTATTTCTTTTATACCTTATGACATTCCTATTGCCCATATATATTTCTGTTTCGATATTCTTTGCTTGTATATGTATCTGTTCACTGAGCTTTTTAAGCTCAGCCGCACGTTTTCTTTTCGTGTGCGGCAGGTAATAAGCAGGACGACGGGTTTGGGTATGAGTGAAGAGAATTTTGGACTTAGAAGACTTTGATAGTGATCTGAAGTAGAGACCATTAGAAGGAGTTGCTTTTGCAGACTTAGTGTTTAGTTTTGTTTCCATTGCAACCATGTAAATTTCCGAATTTCATTTGTAACCTTTGAGAATTTTTGTATTACTTGAAGTGTATGCTTTGTTTTGATCTGATGTGAAACCATTAGTGTGACATCTTTACCCTTGTCGGGTTGGGGTGTTACAGATAACCATACAATTTTTGGTGAATTGTCAATCATCAACGGATTTGATTAGTCTTTACCAGAAACCGTTTGCTCTGGACTAGTTGGTTCTTATGTGGATAAGACATGGTGAACCAATTACCATTTGTTGTATGCAAAGATCACATACTAATCTCCAGAACACCATTTAGTCCAAAACATCAAGCATTCATAATCCCTTGGTGTTTTCTCTCCAATCCTGCAATTGTTAGTCCAAAAACAAAGAAACAAGATACAAGCATATGACTAACAATGCACATTACAAAGAAAAATTAATTTCCTTGTGGAACCCAAGCCAAAACAGACTTAGGCTTTCCTCTAGCATCAACATAATTCATTCTTTTCAAAACAGTCTTAGCACCATTGGGTTTAATAGGTCTCCATACCCAACATGCTGATGCATTCACTCCATTACCCATGTTTCCCTTATCAGTGTTTTTATTCACACCAGTACCAATTACCCTGCTAGCAGTTGGAACTGCTGGCTTGGTAGTTGTTACCTTAGGTTTCCAAACTTGGTTTTTCACCACTGCTTTCTCATAAAAAGTTCTTTTACCAGTTTTGTATGATGGTTTAAAAACAGTTATTGGATTTTGAACTGGTGGCCTTGGGTGAATTGGTCGCATAGGTCTGACAGTCTGAACTGCTGGTCTAGCAGTTTGAACTGCTTTAGGTCCAGACCATAAAAGAACTGATCTAGGTATCATTCTATCATTCCTAAGAAAAGATTGAGGTCTTGCTATGCTCAACCTATGATTTGTATATCCAGATACCCATTTATCACAATAATCTACAAGATGGTCAAAGCTACCACAAGAGTAACAAGCTTTTCTATAGCAAACAAAATCCTCCCCTAATTGGTGAGATTTGAGGTCATTCCAATTCCTCTGGTTACCTCTTGGCTTGTTTATGGTTCTATACATTTCTGCATACCTAACTGTTGGTCTAAAAGGTTTAACATTTGATCTAGGCCTAACAGTCTCAAGTTTAACCATCTTTGGAACTTTTGGTTCCTCCACTTTAGCATTAACAGGCTTAACCACAGCCTGATCATCCTCATCATCAGAAGTCCATTCCTCAATGGTTGGAGCATCTGAGTCCTTAGCTGAGGACCTATCAGAAGACACCTTGTCCTCAGATAGTGATTTATCACTTGCACTTTCAAACACAGGTTTTTCAACTACATCCTTCTTGGGTTGACGACCATAGTTAAGCACAGGTTATTGAAATTCAGGGAGTCCTGTGTGTTCTAAGTCTATGCCTGCGGGTGATGGAATTCCTCTATAGGGAGGTGGAACTGACTTATATCCTAGGCCTGACTTAGCTTTATTTTGGATCTGACTCTCAATTATCTTTTGAACACCTTTTGATGTGTATTCTAGTGTGTCTACACTCATCTGAATGTTCTCTTTAGCTTTCTTAACCTGTTCTAGCTCATGTTTTAACACAGTGATCTCATTCTCTCTAAACATTAAGTCTCTCTTAACAATAATCATATCATCAGAAAACTTAGACTCATTACTTTTATAATGAACAATTTGTTCTTCTAACACAGCTAAAGCTCTCTTATGATTTGCTAAGCTAAAAGCAGTTTCAACTAACTCTTTTCTCTGATTCTCATATCTAGTCTTAAGTGTTTCTAGATCTTTTAAAGCTTCACAAGATTTAGAACATTTTGAAACTTGTACCTCAGAATAAGAAAATGCCATGAGAGCAACCTCTGTAGATGCTTCTGCTTCCTCCTCTGCAATATAGCTCCAGTCAAATCCTAAGCCATCAATGGCAACCATGGCTTTCGAGCTTGAATCAGTAACCTCCACAACCCTTGACTTGTTACCATAACCTCTGCTCTTTCCATCCTGTTGGCTTGGTAATCTGCACTCCCTTGAATAATGACCTTTCTTGTGGCAGTTGAAGCACTCAATCTTGGACTTGTCATACCCTGCAACATCATTACTGTTTATGACAATCTTCTTGCCAGTCTTCTTCAAGAATCTCCTAGCTCTCAAACTGAGAAGAGAGAGCTGCCACTTAATATCCATCTCTTCAATATCATCTTCATCAATCTCTTGAAGATCTGAATGAGTCAACATACTTCCATTGTGCTGAGTAGTCAAGAAAGCACAATAAGTATCATCATTCAAAAGTCCACTAGTACTGCTTGAGGTGCTAGCAGTACCAACTGCTCCAGCAACTTGCACTTCTTCATCTGGACTTGAGGAACTGGAAGTTGTTACAAAGGCCAAATTCCCTGAGCTTGAGCTTGAGCTTGATCCAGCAGACTTCTTAATATCATGTTCAACTATCTTGAAGTTGCTATAGAGATCCATTAAGCTCATGGAATCTATATCAGGCTTGTTTTTCCATACTACCACATGCATAGCCCATTCAGAAGGTAGACTCCTCAGAAATTTGGAGTTGAGATCTTCCTGAGGCATCTCAATTCCTAGAACAGCCAATTGACTCACCAGCTTTTGAAGCCTATTGAACATATGATCCAACGACTCATTGCTTGTTGCTGTAAAGTTCTCAAACTGATGCTTGAGAAGGGTCTTCTGGGTTTTCTTGGTGGCTTCATTCCCACCATACCTTGCAACAATAGCTTCAAAAAGGGTTTTAGCACACTTGAACTTACTAAAATTCAGCAACTGATCATTGGGAATAGTCATCAGAAGCAAACTTCTAGCCTTAACATCATTCTTGTGCCTTGCCTTCTCTTCATTAGTGGTTGGCTTTGTCTGCATTGTAGTCTCAGATTTTCCTTCAACAACAGTTGTTGTTGTTACTGGTGTAAAGGAGTTTCCTTCTTCAATGATTTCCCAAAGTGCATAGTCTTGCACTTGTAAAAACTGCTCAATACGAAGTCTCCACATGTCGAACTCATTAGGTTTAAGCATAGGGAGCTTAGCAGCAATGTTAGTTGTGTTTGGTGTTGTTTCCATGTCCATCTTTGTTCTTCTCGGATCTTCTAAATCTAAGTATCAGTAACCTGGCTCTGATACCACTTGACCGGATCTACACACACTCCTTGTGTTAGATGTGATACTAAGAATTATACGTAGTCTAGCACGCGGAATTTACTAGCTAGCACTTAGAAGACTTTATGTGTTTTGTATGATTTGAATGAAACAATGAACACAGAATAATAACCTTCAACGATTCAATATTATTAGAATAATAATACGAGTGATCTCCTATCACTAGGGTTTACAACCTTGAATCTCTATAATACGTATGAACTCTTATCATATTGTATTGTATATCTAAACCTTAACCTAGGAAATCCTTTTATAGACCAAGGATTCCTTTACAAGATAACTATCATTCTAATCTTATACGATATACACAATATATTTTCCATAATTATCTATTACATAAATCATAAACATAAACCGTACTAACTTCTTCACTCAGCAGTCCTAACTGCTTATGTCTTCAAAACTCTTAAGCAGTCTTAACTTCCATCTTCAACAGTCCTAACTGTTACCTTCAACAGTCTTAACTGCTAAAGCTTAATTTCCTAACATTCCTGTACAGTAATAAGGAGTATTAGTTTCCTTTCGGGACCCAAGCCATTACTGACTTAGATCTGCCTCTTGCATCAATGAAATGTAATCTTTTGAGAACAGTTGATGCAACATTGGATTTAAGAACCCAACATGCTGAGGCCTTAACAGCATTTGCCCTGTTTTCCCTAGCAGTAGTATGAACTACATGCTTAGCAGTAGAAACTGCTAGCTTTGTAGTTGTACCCTTTGGTTTCCAAACTTGTTTTTGGACCACTGCTTTTGTTTGAATGGGCCTTTTAACAGTTTTTGATGCATTTTTGTAAGTTTAAATTGCATTTTTAACTGTTGGTATTGTGTTAACAGTCATTAATGGTCTAGCAGTAGGAACTGCTTGCCTAGTAGTAGAAACTGCTTTTGAAACTGCTCTGGGCTTTGTTCTCTTAGAATTAGAGTGAAAGTGAAATTGAGGAGTTTGCCTTTTGTAATTCACCCTATTGTGTGTATACCCAGATACCCTTTGGTTGCAGAAAGCTGCAAGATGGTCAAATTCTCCACATACAAAACAAGCTTTGTTATAAAAGTCAAAGTCATCACCTAGTTGGTGAGACTTGAGGTTATTCCAATTCCTATGGTTACCTCTGGGCTTGTTGTTGGTTCTGTATTGTTCACAATACCTAACTGTTTTCCTAACATGTTTAACATTATTTTTAGGCCTATGAGTATCATGTTTGACTATCTTAGGAACACTTGTTCCTGCTTTCTTAACCACTTCAGGTTTAGACATAACCTGATCATCTTCATCATCATCAGATACCCAGTCTTCAATGACTACTCTATCTGATCTTCTATCAGAGGACACCTTGTCCTCAGGAAGTGAAGTTTTACTTAAACTTTCACTTACTTTCTTAGGTTCATCAACAACTAGCTTTGTTTTTTGCTGTACACCATATTGTAGCTCAGGTTGTTGAAATTCAGGGACACCTGAATTTTCTAGGTCAATCCCTAGGGGTTTAGGGATTCCTCTGTAAGGGGGTGGGACAGCATTATATCCTAACCTTGACTTGGCTCTATTAATCACTTGACATTCTATCATGTTGGTTACACCTCTAGAAGCATGTTCTAGTATTTGTGTAGTCAAGTGAATGTTTCCATTTTCCTTTTTGATCCTATCAAAAGCCTCTCTCAAAAGCTTAATTTCAGCATCTCTAAAGAATATGTCATGTCTAAGAAGAGCTTTGTCATCAGAAAAAGCAAATTCATATTGTTTGTAATGAATGATCTACTTCTCTAGGGATTATAAACCACATTTATAGTCTACTAAGTCTTGTTGAGTTCTGCTTAGGACTTTCTTTTGGTCATCATAATGTTTGATTAAAGTTTGTAGTTCTGTAAGAGCTGTGCAAGTATTAGAACAAACTTTATGATTTTGTACCTCAGTAGAGAAAGCCATGAGTGCCATCTGTAAAGAATCTTCTTCTTCATCAGCCATGAAACTCCAATCAAAACCTAGCCCATCAATAGCTACCATAGCTTTTGAGTTTGGCTCAGAAACCTCCCTTGTTTTGGATGTGCTTCCAAAACATTTATTCTTGCTATCTTGCTGCCTTGGCCTTCTACATTCTCTTGAGAAGTGCCCCATGATGTGGTAGTTATAGCACTCTATCTTTGACTTGTCAAAACCAGCAGTATCATTGTTGCTGATTATGAGCTTCTTCCCCGTCCTTTGATAGAACTTCTTGGCTCTCATGCTAAGAAGAGAAATTTGCCATTTTAGGTCCATTTCCTCCAGATCATCATCATTGATCTCTTGGAGGTCTTCATAAGTGAGCATGGACCCATCATTTCGACTTGTGAGAAATGCACAACAAGTCTTCTCATCCAAAATACCCATGGTACTGCTTGATGAACTAGCAGCACCAACACCATCAACAACTTTCACCTCTTCACTTGATTTTGAGGTACTAGGAGTTGACATAAATGTCATGTTCCCAATATTAGAACTAGTACCTCCATTTTTCTTCAAATCTTGTTCCACAATCTTAAAGTTGCTATACAAATCTATCAGTTCCATGGTGTCAAGGTCTGGCTTATTCTTCCAGACTACAACATGTATAGCCCACTCTTCTGGTAAGCTTCTCAGATATTTTGAGTTCAAATCTTCTTGAGGTATTTCAACCCCAAGAATAGCAAGTTGGCTCACTATATTCTGAAGCCTATTAAACATATGGTCAAGAGATTCATTGTTTGTAGAGGAGAAGTTTTCAAACTGCTGCTTGAGCAGTGTCTTGTGGGTTTTCTTGGTGGCTTCATTTCCACCATATCTGGCAACAATAGCTTCAAATAACGACTTGGCATCTTTGAACTTGCTGAAGTTTAACAGTTGATCATTGGGAATGGTCATCATCAGCATGCTTCTTGCCTTTAGGTCATTTTTCTTCTTTATTCTATCTTCTGCAGATGTTGGGTGTTGTTTGCAGAGTTGTCACCACTTTGCCGTCCACTGTTGATGTAGTGGTTGTAGGCTGGTAAGAGTTTCCATCTTCAATAATTTCCCAAAGTGCATAGTCTTGCACTTGGAAATATTGCTCTATCCTCAGCTTCCACATCTCAAACTCATTCTGTTTTAGCATGGGTAATTTTGCAGCAACATTTGTCTGAATAGATTCAACGTCCATTTCTTCTTCTTCTTCTTCTTCTTCTTCTTCTAAATCAACTATATCAGCCTTGCTCTGATACCAATTGAGGAGAGGGTTCGATACACTATAAGGTTGTTAGACCTTTGTTGCTTTGTGTATATGATATATTGAGTTAATATGATTAAGTATGCGGAATCTACTTAACCACACTTAGAAGGTTATTTGGATATGGAAATGGAACAGTTATGTTTGTTATAGAACAATGAGCAAAGAAATTTTATCACCAAACGATTCAATATTATTCAAAATAGTACGAGTGATCTTCACTATCACTAGGGTTACAAAACCTTGAATCTTATGTTTCTATGACTTATGATATATATTGTTGTGTTTGTTCTATGTTCTTAACAGTTATTCTAGTTAATTCGTTGCAAATCTTAACACACTTAATATCTAGTCTAAGATCTCTCATTTATAGTCCAAGAGAGATCTTTACAATATTGTCAAGTCTAATCGAACACATGCTTGAGAGTGTCAGTCATTAAGATACAACATGTATCTGTGTTTACAACTTGTTACTGAACACTTTGTCTAAAGATATTATCTACCGTGTATTGTTAACTATTATAAACATAATATCTTTGTATTCTTATCCAACCAGCAGTAGAATACTTCAATAGTTATCCACTCAGCAGTAGAATCTTCTTCACCAGCAGCAGCATCATTCAGCAGTAGAATGTTTAACGCTAGCAGTAGAATCAAATGCACTAGCAGGAGAATGATACTTAGAGTATTTCTTTGAGCAGTAACGATCTTGTTGAACATGTAATTTTCAATACTAATCTTCCGAACATTTAATTCCCAACACCTCATCTCTGACGTTCGCCAAATCTCCTTCCATGTAGAGACAGTGGCATCAAGGAGATCAGCCCGCAACACTAACTGAAGAAGTGCGACACTAAGGGGTGGAAGGACTAGTGAACGTGGAGGTAGAGGAGGTGGTAGCGGCATTAGTAACAATGACAAAAACGACGGTGGAAATCCTGATTTTGCCGCCATCATTGCTCAACAGCTTCAAAACTTGCTTCCTACTATTATTACCCAGGTTGGCAATCATATCAACAACTCGGGAAACCACGAAAGCAGAAATGACGACACCAATGGTGTAGGTGGGAATGATACTGTTAAGAATCGTTTATAGCTCAGGTTGATTAGACCTTTTATCTAGGATAACAATAATAATGATTAAACAGATACAATGCACAGCGGAATAACAAAAGAATCATTATTGTTATTGAGAACAAGGTTTCTCGTCATCATCTCTACCACTAACACTTACAAACACCAAAAGCCACAATGCTATGTGATCAAGTGTAGCACGGTTACACTCTAACAGGAATCATAGGATCCTTGAGGCTTATACAAACTACCCTAGGCGTTTTCCCATAAAATACCTGTACACGCACACTTTTAATGGTGTTCGCATCTTGACACACCTATAATCGATCCCTTATGTCTCTTTATATACTAGAAACATTAGGGTTACAAAGGGATAAGAATAAAAGAAATCTTCCTAACATATAGAATATATCATGTATCTTCTTACTTTTAGAAGAATTCTCCTTTGTCTTCTTTAGTCCTTCATCTTTCACATTTTGTCAATATCAACTCTAAATATAATTCCCAACAAATACTAACAAAAACATAGCTGGATGCACGTATAAGGAATTTACAACATGCAAGCCAATATAGTTCGATGGTAAAGGAGGGGCATTGGAGTACACCCGATGGATTGAAAAGATGGAGTCAGTAATCGACATTAGTAGCTGTGGAACACATCAGAAGGTAAAGTATTCTGCATGCTCGCTGTTAGGAAAGGCATTAACATGGTGGAACACGCAAATTCAAGCTAGAGGTAGAGAAGCAGCTGTAGGTATGACATGGGACGACTTTAAGGCACTACTAAAAGAGGAATACTGTCCAGACAATGAAATGCAGAAGCTGGAATGTGAACTCTGACATCACACTATGATAGGGGCTGGTCATGCAGCCTACACGGATCGATTTCATGAGTTAGCCAAACTAGTTCCTCATCTGGTTACCCCTGAATCAAAGAGGATCGAGAGGTACATCTATGGTCTTGTTCCCGAGATTCATGGAACTGTGAAAGCAACTGAGCCGTCTACAATTCAGAGTGCAATATTGAGAGCAGGGACTCTAACAGATGAGATGATTAGGACTGGAATGTTGAGGAATGGTGATAAAAGGAAGGGGGCGAATGAGTCAGACAAGCAAAACGGTCCCCATGATTGACAAAAAGAAAACAAGAACCTTTATGGCCACTGCGTCTGGTCAGAAAGGATATGTAGGTCCACATCCTAAGTGTACTAAATGTGCTTATCATCACCAGGGGTCTGTGCCTTGTCGTGAGTGTACAAACTGCAATCAGTTGGGTCATTTTACAAATCGGTGCAAAGCACCAGGGAATGCAGGCAACGTGAAAAATAATCAAAGGGCATGCTATGAGTGTAACAGCCCGGATCACCTCATGAATGCGTGTCCTAGGTTGAATAGAGCACCTAGACGAAGACAGGGTAATCTATCTTTGGAAATTGAAGGAAATACCCCAAACCCTGGATTCCATCTCAGTCCACCTCGTGGTAGAGCATTTTATTTGGGTCATTTGGATGCAGCTAACAAATAATGGGTTTGTTTTCCCTAGACAAGTAGTATTCTACCCTAGATACGTAAGTTTTAGCATGAGTACTTTAACTTTACACATCGACTATTCACTAGCATCTTTCAATATCTAACACAGACTGAATATCGGGACGAGATTCAAGATAAGGGGTAAGTACTGTAGCAACTTGTAGAATTCCCCGGTAATTAGTGAACGTTAATCTAGTATTAACCCATCATTATAGTTCACTTAACCATTTTACGAGCAAAATTTGAAAATTTTGTTTATTACATTTCTAGAAACAAACGTTATTACGTGATTCACGATACTTTCGAAAGATCTCACACACGCACCATGACAGTCCAATATAAAAATAAACACCAAACGGATCCTTATTTCATATTCTAGGCCTGTTACTATTCAAGCCCAACACTATTCCAGCCCAAGTTTTCATTTCTTTTTATTACTAATCGACCCAAGATACATTCACTTGATCCCATTTATTCTAAATTTCGACACACAACATATGCTACATTTTTCACCATTCGATTCTTTACATTACAAGGATTCAGTAATGACAAATCCCAAAATCTAATTCGAACGTTTACTATAAAAACAAGCTTCAAAGCTAACCTCATTCAACACGATTACAAGTTCATCCAAATGATAACCAATTCGACCAAAGCTCATTTCTACCTAAGCCATTGTGTATTTCCTAGTCGAATATGAGTCCTAAATTCCCTATCACACCTTTCTTATTCTTTTGGACACATTAAAATGTGGTTTGGACCTTTTAATATGTCAAATACAATGAAATATATATGTACATGCCACTTGCTCATCTAAACCGAAACATACACATTCAATTCACTCAAGTTTGCCTAGCTATGATTATTCCCTATGTTCCCTTATCCCCTGGTATGTGCTTATTCACATACCTTTTATTTACCAAATTAAGACCAAAACGACCAAAAACTAACCAAAATGCCAAAAGATATTGTGTTTTTGTGTTTGCTTATGTGCAGGTACGGATATCGAGAAAAAGGGACAAAATCAAGCAAAAACCGGGAAAACAAGCACGAGATATGGAAAGGATACTTAAAGCCGAAGCGGGTAAAGAATTTTATGCTCAAAAGTCAAAGTCAACCCTCAGAATCTCACCAAATAACAAAAATGACCCTTGAATTTATTTTGGAGAATTGGCAAAATAAGTCCCTGAAAATTCAGCAATTACACAATTGGTCCTTATAATTTTTAAAACTACAATTCCTAATCTTTAAAAACTTATATCCGGACTCTTAAAACCAACCCATACAACAACTCAACCCAGCCCAAACTTAAACCAGCCCAGTCTACCACCTTATACCCATGACCCGACCCATCTATTTCACTTAAAAACCCGGTCAACCATTACTTAAACTCAGTCAAATTAATATATAAAATACCCACACAAACGCGCCCCCCAATTCACCCTTTTACCCCGGAAATTCACTGTTCCATGAACCCTAGATTTACCCCGTACACCAATTACTGAGATTAAGGGTATAATTGACCAATCATTTGGCTTCTAGAAGGTGTCAGAATGTCAGAGAAGCACAGAAGCACACGAATGGGGCAACGTGGCAGCATATCATTGGACGTGACACCTCATAGAACTTGATCAAACGGCTGTGATGATTGGAGAAAGATCTGAGGGTTGATAATGAGCTAAAAGAAGCACATGGCACACGGATTGCCAGCTTGGCAACCCTAGAAGCTTCACACCTCGGTTATAAATAGAGAGCTTTCCTCCTTCAATTGTATGTAATATTTAGAGTATAGTTATGCTGTCAAATTAGTGTCTACTTTGTAGTTTTAAAATTTCCTTATTGTAACTTTTGAAGTTTTATGAATGAAAGTTTAGTTTAAAGCTCATTTGATTCTTGTCTCTTTAGTTCAAACCTCATTCTAGCTTATTAAGCTTATTCAGTAGCTTATAGTAAATCTATCTAGCTTGTTTTAACTTTCATATTTTATTAGTGTTCAACTTATCACAAAATCCAAAAACATTGAAAAAATATCCAAAAGAAAATCCAAAAATAATATTTAAATTTCTAAACTCAGCTTGCAATCAAGCTCATTAGTGTAGATACAAGCTCATATAAGCTATTATAGCTTCTGTGAGTTGTTGTTTAGTTCAAATCAGATTCAAGTTTTCATTTCCAACAACAGTCAACAAAAGTCAACTGTCATATAAAGAACATGATGCTGAGGATTATTCTGATAGATCAAGTAAGATTTGGATGTATTTGGCCTATCTAAAGATAGGCTACATTGGAAAACCCTTCTGTTCAAGCTGAGGGGTGTTTTGTAAGTTTCTAATTCATTTTCAAGTTCATTACTGTGCTAATGCTTATGCTTAGATGCTAGTGCTTATTTTGGTTTTGATAATTGCTTTTTAGCTCTTGAATAAGTTAGATGATCAGTAGGTATTAGTTTTCTTAGCTTAAATTAGAGATAGTAGTTTTAAATTGAAAAAACAGTTTTAAAAAGGGGTGTTTGGAATAGTGACTGTTAGGGCTATATCAGCTAGTTCACTGTCCATTTGCGTTGATAGATACTTTGATCTTGCTTAGAATTGGTGTTATAAGCTTTTTGTTGGATCTGTTTAGCTTTTTTGAAAAGTTTTGGAGGTTTTGAGTTAATTAGTGGAATTCTAGGAAGTATACTGCTCATTTAAGCTTTCATATAAGCTGAGCTTATTTGGATCACTATTTTAGCATTTCTAAGTACCTATTAATTGTTAAAGGTAGTTTCCAGGAGTTGATAGCATTTGGATCAGTTTTGCAATAGAAAAAGTCAAAAAAAAAAAAAAAAACCCCCCTTCCTGCTGCAACAGAAAGTTTTGTGCAGAACACTCCTAATAGCTGCTGATCTCAGCTTGATTGTGGCTTATTTAATTAAGCTGAGGTCCTAATCTTTGGTTTGTAACTAGTTAGTATATCAGGCTTTTAGATTATAATCTGGGATTTCACTTTTCAGCTTATTTGATAGCTTAAACTTGGTCTGCAAATCACCCTTTAGGACTGCTCTTAGCCTGCAATCAGTTTTGGATTGTAAGTGCACCTGTTCTTGGTCTGAATTAAGTGAGCAATTGGCCCTGGAATTTGGGCATTTTTGGTCTGCAAGTAGTCTATAGTATGAGCTTTAAGAATCAGCTTGTGGTTCCCCCTGAATAGCTTTTCCCTAGCTTCTAGAGTAGCTTAAAGTTAGCTATCTGCTTCTTTGAATCTGTCTTATAATTGCAACTGTTCAAGTGCTTTTGGGCTTATTCTGTGAGCTTTTCTGGTCTTTTTAAGTTGATTTAAGTTTCAAATAGTGTGTTTATCTGTTTTCTAGCTTTTGGTAATTTTTGGTAGACATTAGCTTATTTTAGAGCTTATTACAAACTGCTTAATTGCCCATTCTGCTTATTTGGGCTGAAATAAGTTTTGTTTTCATTTTTCCTAGATTCCTAGCATAATTTTAGATTTACTAGAAATTTTTCAGATTTTTCCCAAGTCTTTTATTATTTTTAAATCAATTAAATCTTTTATTTTAGTTTTAAATTCATAAAAAATAAATAAAAAGTCAAAAAAATATCTTTCTTTTTTCTAAAATTTTCTTTTTACATTTAGAATTTAAGAAAAATTATTTTACATTTTTAGGACTTAAAATTTAGGATTTCACTTTTAAATTACGTTTTTGAAATTCGTAACGTACGTTTTAAAATTCAATTTTCGTTTTTAGAATTAAATGCTTAGTTTACTTGTACCATTTGCTTAAAGTAGTTGTTTCCTTTTATTGTTTCATTATTCGTAGTGTAAAATCCCAAATATATCACTCTTTTACTCACATTCACTACACATATTCGACACCGTTACGAAAACTCGAATTCAACCTTCGTTGGGACTACGACCCGGGGAAATACATCTGTTGTACATTTCCATGTGATTAATTTTTGAAAAATAAAAATCCAAAAAATTATTTTATTTTCAAATTTGGTTTTCCTTTTTGATTTTGTGTTTCTTTTTGGTGTATGCACACCCGTTCTTCTTCTTCTCTACCTCTTCTTTCACCACTCTCAAATCCCAAGAGGATTATTCGTCATAACAACCGTGTTCAATTCTCAACCGTTGAGGAAATGGACGACGACCCAAACAATCAACACCCGCCGATGGGTGGTGATGAAAACCCGAGACCAGCTCCCGACCTCCGACCAATGGAAGAATTACTCCAATCACCTTTCAATGGTGGTGGCAAAGCAATCGTGATACCCGATAGTGTTTGCAAATCAATTTGAAATAAAAACCGGGTTACTTAATCTTATCACCGGTATTTCCTTTCACGGCTTAGAAAATAAAGATCCTCATTCCCATGTCCAGAATTTCATTGACATCACGGAAACACTCAATTTAAATCACGTTCCTCATAATGTGCTTAAATTGAGGTTATTCCCTTTTTCTCTCGTAGGAGTACCTCGGACTTGGCTTGATAAGGAACCTCCGAATTCGATTTTTACTTGGGATGACTTAGCCTCCAAGTTCGTGAACTACTTTTATCCTCCTTCTAAAACATCGAATCTCTGAAATCAAATCACTCGATTTCAGCAAGCTTTCGATGAATCGTTCAACGAAGCTTGGGATAGATTCAAAGAGTTGTTAAAGAAGTGTCCTAATCACGGATTTTCAACCTTGCTCCAGATTGATACTTTCTACAATGGGTTGAATCCATCTGATCAAGATTCACACAATTCTGCTGCGGGTGGAAATTTTCTAACTAGAAATACTCAAGAAGCTCTGACTATCATTGAAAATAAAGCCAGAGTGAGGAGTTCTAGAACCAAAGCTCAAGTTTCAAATATGAGTAACAAATCAGATGATGCTTTCACCCGAGATTTTAGCAAACAAGAAGAGTCTTTTGCCTCTCTCACTAAACAAATTGGGCTTCTGCTTAAAGAAAGACCTTCTCAACAAGTCAATGTTGTGAATCAAAAATGCGAGATTTGTGGTGGTCCACATCCTTATTATGATTGTCAAGCCTCCGGTGGACAAAGTTCGAATGCTACCGTAGCATCAGTAACCTACAATCAGATTCAAGAATTCCGTCCTCAAGGTGCTAATAAACAAATGGGACCACCCGGTTTTTCTTCATTCCAAAACAATCAAAACCATTTCCCTCAAAATTACAATCATCAAATCAATGTTGTAAACAAAAGTTGTGAAACTTGTGGTGGTCCACATCCGTATTTCGAGTGCCCAGCCGCCGGTGGCTACACTCAAGAGAGCGTTTATGCTGCTTCGGGATCCTATAATCAGGGAGGTAACGGTTACCAACCACAAGGAGACCGTAATCTTCTCAGCTACCGTTCTAACAATTTTCTCGGACCACCCGGTTTTCATGCAAATCAAAATCAAAATGTGCCAAATAGAACGAATCAAAATCAAAATCGGGTGAATCATGGTAACCAAAACCAGGGAAATTATAATCAAGGGCCAAATCAAGGAAATTTTAACCAGGGAAATTTTCAAAACCAGGGAACTTTTAATCAGGGAAATTTTCAAAACAACAACCAGGGTTTTAATCAAAACCACCGAGGGCCAAATCTTAACAATTATCAAAATCAAGGATTTGTGCAAAACTAATCGCCCTCGGATGAGATATTGAAACAATTACTTCTTCAAAACCAAAATCAATAAAAAGCCCAGGGAGAAACAATTAAGATGTTGGTTAATCAGATGTCAGCAATCCAAAAGTCTTTAAATGATCGACCCTCGGGCTCTGGAACTCTTCCAAGCAATACGATCGCTAACCAGAGGGGCGATGTTAAGGCGATCACTACAAAGAGTGGTGTATCATATGATGGACCCACGGCTCCGACTACCTCTTCTTCTCTACCTCCTAAGGTAGTCGTCCGTGAAACCGAGGCGACAAAGGACACGAAACTTCCTACCAACAACGGAAGAACCGAAGACGTCCAACCTCCGGTTGTCCAACCATCTAAGCCAAAGGTTGTACTTAAGCCCGAAGAAGCTCCCATAAAAGCAAAACTTCCATATCCTTCGAGATTGAATGATCAAAAGCTCCGAGAAAAAGCTTCAAATCAAATGGAGAAATTCTTTCAAATCTTCCAAGATTTGCATTTTGATATAAGCTTCGCGGATGCTTTGCTTCTGATGCCTAAGTTTGCTTCTACAATCAAAGGATTATTGAGTAACAAGGAAAAATTATTTGAAATGGCAAAAGCTCCTCTTAATGAAAATTGCTCAGCGGTTCTCCTCAGAAAGCTTCCCGAAAAGCTTGGAGATCCCGGAAGATTTCTCATTCCATGTGATTTTCCGGGGATGGTTGAATGCTACGCCTTGGCCGATCTTGGTGCTAGTATCAACTTAATGCCGCTTTCCGTTTGGCAAAAACTTTCTCTGCCCGAATATACCCCCACTTGCATAACCCTCGAGCTTGCGGACCGGACCATAACCCATCCACTTGGAATAGCCGAGGATGTCTTTGTCAAGGTCGGGAAATTCCATTTTCCAGCAGATTTTGTGGTTGTTGATTTCGATGCTGACCCCCGGGTTCCTCTAATTCTTGGAAGATCGTTCTTGAGGACCGGGAGAGCTTTGATTGACATATATGGTGAAGAAATAACGCTGCGGGTTGATAATGAGGCCGTTACTTTTTATCTTGACCGAACTTTCAAATACTCCTCCAATCAAGATTCCGTCTCGGTAAATCGAATTGATGTGATTGATGTTGCCTCGGAGGAGTATTCTCAAGAAATTCTTGGATTTTCCGACAAATCCTCGAGTGGCAATCCCACTCCTTCTTCTCAACCCATTCTTTCCGACCCTTCCCCGTCCCTCACTCCGTTTGAGGGAAGTGATTTCTTCCTGGAAGAGGTCGATGACTTTCTTGCTATTGAAACACCAACTTCACCGGAAGATGATGATTCTTATCTTGATCTGGAGGGAGATATTCTTTTGCTTGAAAGATTATTGAATGAAGATCCGACATCTTCTCTCCCTCCGATGAAAGAAATTCGAAAAGAAGAAATCAAAGAAATTAAGCCGTCTACTGAGAATCCTCCGGAGCTTGAGCTCAAGGATTTACCTCCTCATCTTGAATATGCTTTCTTAGAAGATACCGACAAATATCCCGTTATCATTTCTAAAAATCTCAAAGATGAGGAGAAAACCCAACTCTTAGACGTGCTTAAAAAGCATAAGAGTGCCATCGCTTGGCAGATCTCTGATATAAAGGGCATAGACCCTCGGTTCTGTACTCATAAGATCTTATTGGAAGATAATTTCAAACCCGTTGTTCAGCAACAGAGACGGGTTAACCCAAAAATCCATGATGTCATAAAAAAGGAAGTTCTTAAACTCCTTGACGCAGGGATGATTTATCCGATCTCAGATAGCTCATGGGTTAGCCCGGTCCACTGTGTGCCCAAAAAGGCTGGAATAACCGTTGTGAAAAATGAAGAAAATGAGTTAATTCCCACACGTCTCGTCACCGGATGGAGAGTGTGTATCGATTATAGAAAACTCAATGATGCTACCCGTAAAGACCATTTCCCTCTACCGTTTATGGACCAAATGCTTGAGCGTTTGGCGGGAAATGAGTTCTATTGTTTCCTTGATGGCTTTTCTGGGTATTTTCGAATACCAATTGATCCCCAAGATCAGGAAAAGACCACCTTCACGTGTCCTTATGGAACATTTGCCTACCGACGCATGCCTTTTGGCTAGTGCAATGCTCCAGGCACGTTTCAGAGGTGCATGATGGTCATATTTCACGATATGATCGAGAAGACGATGGAGGTCTTTATGGACGATTTCTCCGTCTATGGAAATTCTTTCTCATCTTGCCTCTCCCATTTTGACAAAATGCTGCAAAGGTGCGAAGACACCAATCTTGTGCTAAATTGGGAGAAGTGCCATTTCATGGTTAAAGAGGGCATTGTCCTCGGCCATAAGATTTCCAAATCCGGGATTGAGGTCGATCGAGCTAAAGTCGATGTTATCGCTAAGCTACCTCATCCCACTACCGTTAAAGGAATCCGAAGTTTCCTTGGTCATGCCGGTTTCTACAGACGATTTGTTCAAGACTTCTCTAAAATCGCCCAGCCTCTGACCCATCTTCTTGAAAAAGATGCTCCGTTCTTCTTCTCTCCCGAATGCATCGAAGCATTCGAGGTTCTTAAAAAGAAACTGACTGAAGCACCAATATTGGTTGCCCCCGATTGGGACTTGCCCTTTGAGCTAATGTGTGATGCTAGCGATTATGCTATTGGTGCAGTCCTGGGGCAACGCAAATCAAAGTACTTCCAGCCGATACACTATGCTAGCAAGACAATGATCGACGCTCAGTCTCACTATACTACTACCGAGAAAGAGTTGTTGGCCGTTTTCTACGCTTTTGAGAAATTTAGACCATATCTTGTCTTATCCAAAAGCATAGTGTATACGGACCATTCTGCTCTCAAGTATCTCTTAGCAAAACAAGATGCTAAACCGAGATTACTTCGGTGGATTCTTCTGATCCAGGAATTTGATATTATCATTCGTGATAAAAAAGGAGCAGAGAATCTAGCCGCTGATCATTTATCCAGACTTGAAAATCCCCATCAAAGTGATCTCAAGAAAAAGGAAATCACCGAAACATTTCCTCTCGAGACACTTGGGATGGTATCTTTAAAGAATGATCCGAGTACCCCATGGTTTGCCGACTATGCAAATTACCATGCGGGGAATTTTGTGGTAAAAGGGATGTCGTCCCAGCAGAAAAAGAAAATTTTCAAAGATGTTAAGCATTATTTCTGGGACGACCCCTATTTATTCAAAATATGTGCTGATCAAGTAATTAGACGGTGTGTGCATGGCCAAGAAGCCGTTGACATCCTCACGGCTTGCCATAATGGACCCACGGGGGGACATCATGGTGCCAGCTACACCGCTAAAAAAATCTTTGATTCTGGGTTCTATTGGCCGACTATCTATCGCGATGCCCACGACTTGGTAAAGTCATGTGACTCTTGCCAACGTCAAGGAAAAATCTCGCAAAAAGACGAAATGCCTCAAAATGCAATTCAAGTCTGCGAGATTTTTGACGTGTGGGGCATCGATTTTATGGGGCCATTCCCGTCTTCACGAGGGAATAAGTATATACTCGTGGCCGTCGACTACTTGTCAAAATGGGTTGAAGCGAAAGGGCTCCCCACTAACGACGCCCGAGTGGTTGTTAAGTTCTTGAAAAATCTCTTCTCCCGATTCGGAACTCCTCGAGCTATAATTAGTGATCGCGGGTACTCACTTCTGCAATGATCAATTTGAAAAAGTTATGCTTAAGTATGGTGTCACTCACCGACTTTCTACCGCATATCACCCGCAAACGAGTGGACAAGTCGAGGTTTCGAATCGTGGATTGAAATGTATTCTTGAAAGAACCGTTGGTGAAAATCGAGCTTCATGGGCCGACAAATTGGATGATGCTTTATGGGCCTTCCGAACAGCTTACAAGACACCCATCGGGTGTACTCCTTACAAGCTGGTTTACGGAAAGGCTTGTCATCTGCCCATCGAGCTCGAGCATAAGGCATACTGGGCCTTAAAACATGCAAATTTTGATCTCAAGACCGCGGGTGATCACTGTAAGCTTCAATTGAATGAATTAAATGAGCTTCGGGATCAGGCCTACGAGAATTCTTTAATTTACAAAGAGAAAACTAAGAGGATTCATGACTCAAAGATTAAGAACCGCGTTTTCAACGTTGGTGATCAAGTCCTCCTCTTCAATTCTCGGCTAAAGATTTTCTCGGGCAAACTCAAAACCCGCTGGTCTGGGCCGTTCACCATCACTCAAGTTTTTCCATATGGAACCGTCGAGTTAGCTCAAAATGACGGTCCAAACTTTAAGGTGAATGGTCATAGGTTGAAGCACTATTTTGGAGGGGACATACCATCCATGGTTGTCCCGGATCTCCAAACTTTCCCCATGAACAACTAAATTCGGGGCGAGTCAAGCTATATGACTCGATAAAAAACAAGCGCTTCGTGGGAGGCACCCCATGCTTATCCATCTATCTTCTTTCTATTTGCTTAATAAAAGTGAGGAGGGCTACCTCTTCCATTTGTCGTGTTTCGTGGTTTTTGTGTATGTCCAGGATTTGCCGAATCATGAAGACTCTCGTGCTCGTGGTTTGCTTCTCTCCACTCGAGTTTCATCATTCGTTGCTCATCCGATATCCTTAATCTTATCGTTTTACATTTATCTTTGGCATAATTAATAAACGGCCTTAGGTTTATGTAGGAGAACCCTTACCTTTAAGACATTGAGGACAATGTCTCGTTTTAGTCTGGGGGGTGATCTTTCGATCGGATTTTTGCCTTGCATTTTTTGCCGTTTACTCACGCAACCCCGTTTTTCCTCAAAAATTGAAAAAAAATTGAAAAAATCCAAAAAAAAAAATGAGAAAAATTTTAAAAATTTTTTTCAAAAATATAATAAATTTTGACAATTTTGTTGACTTTCCGCTGGTGAGAGTAGGAATAAAATTCTGACTTGATCGGGCGAGTTAAGCCCTAGCTTGTCCCCTTAACCATTTATAATCTATAAGCTCGTGCTAGTCTTTTTCACAAGGAGCTATAAAATGCGAATTCTTTTTAAGAGTTTGCAAGTTCCCGTATCGACTTTATATATGCATGGCTTGATTATAAGGCTAAGCATTAGCGGATCTTATTATTTAAGATTTTAAATTTGCGAAGAACGAGAAATGATAGAGTTGTTTATAAGTTAGATTGCTAAACGTGGAGTAGTTGGATCTCTTTAGAGCTCATCAAAGTTACTTGTGGCTTTTTGTTCCCATAAGCTTGTTTCACCAAATAATAGTAATCTAGGAATAATTAAAGGTATTTTGGTTTTGGCGATAATTAGTTTTTACTCCTTCCTTAGAAAATCCTTGCTTATGAAAGTTGGGTACACATCAAGGTACTGCCAGTGTTACGGTGTAATAGGCAACTGATTCCTGATAGTACGTGCTATTGTCTCTATTGCTATAAAAGCCGTAGGACTCGGGATTTGGCAAAATATATAATGAATAATAATAATAATAATAATAATAATAATCCAAAGCCGATAAAAGTTTTCTGTTTCCTGACGGTTCCCTCCTGTTGACTCAGACTTCAAAAAGGCAGAGGAAAAATATCCAAGGTCAAAATAAGACTCCCGATTCTTGACGGTTCGCTGCCGTTGTCTAGGTTGTTTAAAAGGCCGAGGAATAATAATATGTGCTTAATAATGTTAAAAAAAATGCCAAATTTCGACTCCGGGGGTATCCTAATAAAAGCTTCTGTCTCTGGACTCGTAGATGAGTTGTTTCGGTCGTATATAAAAGGGATATCCTCAAAATCGTGTTAAATCAGAGACCTTGATGTGGACCTCATTTTTGTATGCAACGATTTTTGAGGGAAGGTTTGGAAACTACTTAGCGTCTAAACTAGGTATCTTTATCGGACTAAAAATTATCGAAATGAGAATTTGAAGAAATTCGTTTCTCACCAAAATAAAATAAATAGAGGAAAATAGGAATTTGGGAACGAGAAGTAATACACAATTAACTTTTATGGGTAGTGATAGCAATCTAACTTGTAAATAACAATGATTTCGTTTTTAAGCTTGGCTTGGGGACTCGTGAAAAATCAGGGACGACGAATTTTATCCGTATGGTCACTGCCTTGGAGTCGTGTTTCCTATTCCGTGATCCTAAAAGTTATAATGAGATAATGATTATCAATAAAGCCGTCACATGAATAATGAGAAAAATACAAAAATAGAATAAGAAGGAAAATCGAGGAGTTTTTAGAACTTAAAGATTTCTTAATCTCTTTTGTAAATTTTGCTACTTCTCAAAGTTAGTAAAAAGAGATTGGAAATTTTTTGTTTCAAAAACGTGTTTTTATAACATTGCGTGAGGATACCTCAATAACTTAGTCTGGGGGATTTTGGTATGTGCTTATTCACATACCTTTTATTTACCAAATTAAGACCAAAAACGACCAAAAACTAACCAAAATGCCAAAAGATATTGTGTTTTTGTGTTTGCTTATGTGCAGGTACGGATATCGAGAAAAAGGGACAAAATCAAGCAAAAACCGGGAAAACGAGCACGAGATATGGAAAGGATACTTAAAGCCGAAGCGGGGAAAGAATTTTATGCTCAAAAGTCAAAG
Source organism: Artemisia tridentata subsp. tridentata (assembly GCA_021014915.2). Lineage (NCBI taxonomy): Eukaryota > Viridiplantae > Streptophyta > Magnoliopsida > Asterales > Asteraceae > Artemisia > Artemisia tridentata. The sequence continues at coordinate 76,914,129 of CP139509.1, forward strand.
TCAACCCTCAGAATCTCACCAAATGACAAAAATGACCCTTGAATTTATTTTGGAGAATTGGCAAAATAAGTCCCTGAAAATTCAGCAATTACACAATTGGTCCTTATAATTTTTAAAACTACAATTCCTAATCTTTAAAAACTTATATCCGGATTCTTAAAACCAACCCATACAACAACTCAACCCAGCCCAAACTTAAACTAGCCCAGTCCACTACCTTATACCCATGACCCGACCCATCTATTTCACTTAAAAACCCGGTCAACCATTACTTAAACTCAGTCAAATTAATATATAAAATACCCATACAAACGCGCCCCCCAATTCACCCTTTTACCTAGGAAATTCACTGTTCCATGAACCCTAGATTTACCCCGTACACCAATTACTGAGATTAAGGGTATAATTGACCAATCATTTGGCTTCTAGAAGGTGTCAGAATGTCAGAGAAGCACAGAAGCACACGAATGGGGCAACGTGGCAGCATATCATTGGACGTGACACCTCATAGAACTTGATCAAACGGCTGTGATGATTGGAGAAAGATCTGAGGGTTGATAATGAGCTAAAAGAAGCACATGGCACACGGATTGCCAGCTTGGCAACCCTAGAAGCTTCACACCTCGGTTATAAATAGAGAGCTTTCCTCCTTCAATTGTATATAATATTTAGAGTATAGTTATGCTGTCAAATTAGTGTCTGCTTTGTAGTTTTAAAATTTCCTTATTATAACTTTTGAAGTTTTATGAATGAAAGTTTAGTTTAAAGCTCATTTGATTCTTGTCTCTTTAGTTCAAACCTCATTCTAGCTTATTAAACTTATTCAGTAGCTTATAGTTAATCTATCTAGCTTGTTTTAACTTTCATATTTTATTAGTGTTCAACTTATCTCAAAATCCAAAAACATTGAAAAAATATTAAAAAGAAAATCCAAAAATAATATTTAAATTTCTAAACTCAGCTTGCAATCAAGCTCATTAGTGTAGATACAAGCTCATATAAGCTATTATAGCTTCTGTGAGTTGTTGTTTAGTTCAAATCAGATTCAAGTTTTCATTTCCATCAACAGTCAACAAAAGTCAACTGTCATATAAAGAACATGATGCTGAGGATTATTCTGATAGATCAAGTAAGATTTTGATGTATTTCGCCTATCTAAAGATAGGCTACATTGGAAAACCCTTATGTTCAAGCTGAGGGGTGTTTTGTAAGTTTCTAATTCATTTTCAAGTTCATTACTGTGCTAATGCTTATGCTTATATGCTAGTGCTTATTTTGGTTTTGATAATTGCTTTTTAGCTCTTGAATAAGTTAGATGATCAGTAGGTATTAGTTTTCATAGCTTAAATTAGAGATAGTAGTTTTAAATTGCAAAAACAGTTTTAAAAAGGGGTGTTTGGAATAGTGACTGTTAGGGCTATATCAGCTAGTTCACTGTTCATTTGCATTGATAGATACTTTGATCTTGCTTAGAATTGGTGTTATAAGCTTTTTGTTGGATCTGTTTAGCTGTTTTGAAAAGTTTTGGAGGTTTTGAGTTAATTAGTGGAATTCTAGGAAGTATACTGCTCATTTAAGCTTTCATATAAGCTGAGCTTATTTGGATCACTATTTTAGCATTTCTAAGTACCTATTAATTGTTAAAGGTAGTTTCCAGGAGTTGATAGCATTTGGATCAGTTTTGCAATAGAAAAAGTCAAAAAAAAAAAACCCCTTCCTGCTGCAACAGAAAGTTTTGTGCAGAACACTCCTAATAGCTGCTGATCTCAGCTTGATTGTGGCTTATTTAATTAAGCTGAGGTCCTAATCTTTGGTTTGTAACTAGTTAGTATATCAAGGTTTTAAGTCATCATCTGGTATTTAGCTTTTTAGCTTATTAGATAGCTTAAACTTGGTTTGCAAATCACCCTTTAGGACTGCTCTTAGCCTACAATCAGTTTTGGATTCTAAGTGCACCTGTTCTTGGTCTGAATTAAGTGAGCAATTAGCCCTGGAATTTGGGCATTTTTGGTCTGCAAGTAGTCTATAGTATGAGCTTTAAGAATCAGCTTGTGGTTCCCCCTGAATAGCTTTTCCCTAGCTTCTAGAGTAGCTTAAAGTTAGCTATCTGCTTCTTTGAATCTGTCTTATAATTGCAACTGTTCAAGTGCTTTTGGGCTTATTCTGTGAGCTTTTCTGGTCTTTTTAAGTTGATTTAAGTTTCAAATAGTGTGTTTATCTGTTTTCTAGCTTTTGGTAATTTTTGGTAGACATTAGCTTATTTTAGAGCTTATTACAAACTGCTTAATTGCCCATTCTGCTTATTTGGGCTGAAATAAGTTTTGTTTTCATTTTTCCTAGATTCCTAGCATAATTTTAGATTTACTAGAAATTTTTTAGATTTTTCCCAAGTCTTTTATTATTTTTAAATCAATTAAATCTTTTATTTTAGTTTTAAATTCATAAAAAATAAATAAAAAGTCAAAAAAATATTTTTCTTTTTTTTTTTTTAATTTTATTTTTACATTTAGAATTTATGAAAAAATATTTTACATTTTTAAGACTTAAAATTTAGGATTTCACTTTTAAATTACGTTTTTGAAATTCGTAACGTACGTTTTAAAATTCAATTTTCGTTTTTAGAATTAAATGCTTAGTTTACTTGTACCCTTTGCTTAAAGTAGTTGTTTCCTTTTATTGTTTCATTTTTCGTAGTGTAAAATCCCAAATATATCACTCTTTTACTCACATTCACTACACATATTCGACACCGTTACAAAAACTCGAATTCAACCTTCGTTGGGACTACGACCCGGGGAAATACATCCGTTGTACATTTCCTTTGGAAAGTAAATATACTTAAAATGATCAAATCAAAAAATGCGGTGATCTTTCGATTGGATTTTTGCCTTGCATTTTTTTCCGTTTACTCACGCAACCCCGTTTTTCCTCAAAAATTGAAAAAAAAAAGATTTTGAAAAAATCCAAAAAAAATGAGAAAAATTTTTAAATTTTTTTGCAAAAATGTAATAAATTTTGACAATTTTGTTGACTTTCCGCTGGTGAGAGTAGGAATAAAATTCTGACTTGATCAGGCGTGTTGAGCCCTAGCTTGTCCCCTTAACCATTTATAATCTATAAGCTCGTGCTAGTCTTTTACACAAGAAGCTATAAAATGCGAATTCTTTTTAAGAGTTTGCAAGTTCCCGTATCGACTTTATATATGCATGGCTTGATTATAAGGCTAAGCATTCACGGATCTTATTATTTAAGATTTTAAATTTGCGAAGAACGAGAAATGATAGAGTTGTTTATAAGTTAGATTGCTAAACGTGGAGTAGTTGGATCTCTTTAGAGCTCATCAAAGTTACTTGTGGCTTTTTGTTCCCATAAGCTTGTTTCACCCAATAATAGTAATCTAGGAATAATTAAAGGTATTTTGGTTTTGGCGATAATTAGTTTTTACTCCTTCCTTAGAAAATCCTTGCTTATGAAAGTTGGGTACACATCAAGGTACTGCCAGTGTTACGGTGTAATAGGCAACTGATTCCTGATAGTACGTGTTATTGTCTCTATTGCTATAAAAGCCGTAGGACTCGGGATTTGGAAAAATATATAATGAATAATAATAATAATCCAAAGCCGATAAAAGTTTTCTGTTTCCTGACGGTTCGCTCCCGTTGACTCAGACTTCAAAAAGGCAGAGGAAAAATATCCAAGGTCAAAATAAGACTCCCGATTCTTGACGGTTCGCTGCCGTTGTCTAGGTTGTTTAAAAGGCCGAGGAATAATAATATGTGCTTAATAATGTTTAAAAAAAATGCCAAATTTCGACTCCGGGGGTATCCTAATAAAAGCTTCTGTCTCTGGACTCGTAGATGAGTTGTTTCGGTCGTATATAAAAGGGATATCCTCAAAATCGTGTTAAATCAGAGACCTTGATGTGGACCTCATTTTTGTATGCAACGGTTTTCGAGGGAAGGTTTGGAAACTACTTAGCGTCTAAACTAGGTATCTTTATCGGACTAAAAATTATCGAAACGAGAATTTGAAGAAATTCATTTCTCACCAAAAATAAAATAAATAGAGGAAAATAGGAATTTGGGAACGAGAAGTAATACACAATTAACTTTCATGGGTAGTGATAGCAATCTAACTTTTATCCGTATGGTCACTGCCTTGGAGTCGTGTTTCCTACTCCATGACCCTAAAAGTTATCGTGAGATAATGATTGTCAACAAAGCCGTCACATGAATAATGAGAAAAATACAAAAATAGAATAAAAAGGAAAATCGGGGAGTTTTTAGAACTTAAGATTTCTTAATCTCTTTTGAAAATTTTGCTACTTCTCAAAGTTAGTAAAAAGAGATTGGAAATTTTCGGTTTTAAAAACGTGTTTTTATAACATTGCATGAGGACATTGCAATATCTTAGTCTGGGGGATTTTGGTATGTGCTTATTCACATACCTTTTATTTACCAAATTAAGACCAAAAATGACCAAAAACTAACCAAAATGCCAAAAGATATTGTGTTTTTGTGTTTGCTTATGTGCAGGTACGGATATCGAAAAAAAGGGACAAAATCAAGCAAAAACCGGGAACACGAGCACGAGATATGGAAAGGATACTTAAAGCCGAAGCGGGGAAAGAATTTTATGCTCAAAAGTCAAAGTCAACCCTCAGAATCTCACCAAATAACAAAAATGATCCTTGAATTTATTTTGGAGAATTGGCAAAATAAGTCCCTAAAAATTCAACAATTACACAATTGGTCCTTATAATTTTTAAAACTACAATTCCTAATCTTTAAAAACTTATATCTGGACTCTTAAAACCAACCCATACAACAACCCAACCCAGCCCAAACTTAAACCAGCCCAGTCCACCACCTTATACCCATGACCCGACCCATCCATTTCACTTAAAAACCTGGTCAACCATTACTTAAACTCAGTCAAATTAATATATAAAATACCCACACAAACGCGTCCCCCAATTCACCCTTTTACCCAGGAAATTCACTGTTCCATGAACCCTAGATTTACCCCGTACACCAATTACCGAGATTAAGGGTATAATTGACCAATCATTTAGCTTCTAGAAGGTGTCAGAATGTCAGAGAAGCACAGAAGCACACGAATGGGGCAACGTGGCGGCATATCATTGGACGTGATACCTCATAGAACTTAATCAAACGGCTGTGATGATTGGAGAAAGATCTGAGGGTTGATAATGAGCTAAAAGAAGCACATGGCACATAGATTGCCAGCTTGGCAACCCTAGAAGCTTCACACCTCGGTTATAAATAGAGAGCTTTCCTCCTTCAATTATATGTAATATTTAGAGTATAGTTATGCTGTCAAATTAGTGTCTGCTTTGTAGTTTTAAAATTTCCTTATTGTAACTTTTGAAGTTTTATGAATGAAAGTTTAGTTTAAAGCTCATTTGATTCTTGTCTATTTAGTTCAAACCTCATTCTAGCTTATTAAGCTTATTCAGTAGCTTATAGTAAATCTATCTAGCTTGTTTTAACTTTCATATTTTATTAGTGTTCAACTTATCTCAAAATCCAAAAACATTGAAAAAATATTCAAAAGAAAATCCAAAAATAATATTTAAATTTCTAAACTTAGCATGCAATCAAGCTCATTAGTGTAGATACAAGCTCATATAAGCTATTATAGCTTCTGTGAGTTGTTGTTTAGTTCAAATCAGATTCAAGTTTTCATTTCCATCAACAGTCAACAAAAGTCAACTGTCATATAAAGAACATGATGCTGAGGATTATTCTGATAGATCAAGTAAGATTTGGATGTATTTGGCCTATCTAAAGATAGGCTACATTGGAAAACCCTTCTGTTCATCCCCTCCTGCTACAATGGAATAAAATCTCAACTTGTGCTTATAATACATTATTCTACTATGTACATGCAAACATATACGAATAAACACACATACATACTCATTCACTCATTCTCTCATTCACACTCCAATATTTCTAAGTCTTTTACTCCTGCCAAGACTATTCGAAGAAACAGGGACCATTTTTCTAGTCATTCGAACTCATTTTCCAACATACAAAGTTGATCTCGATTCTTTTGTATTGGTTCTAACGAGTTACATACAAGAATCCTTCGTCCTTAGTTCATTTCTACGTTTTCCACCACCATTTGTGGTGTAGTAAGTCCCTCGAATTCATTCTCTTTACATACTTATATTTCTCACATATTCATACATATTATATCTCATTCGATTACATTTCCAAGCTTTCCCTTATTTATTTCCCTTTCTCATACTTCAATTATCGTATAATCAGGAACTCCTATTCAATGGATGGCTAGAAAATCAAGAACTATATTCATTCGACACATATAACATCATATTAACACTTAACGAGACCCTTTTTAAACTCACTTTACATATCGAACGTATATATATCCTTTTTAATATTTTCGAACCCTGTTTATTCGACTAGAAACACAACCTATTAAACCATATTTTTGCCCGTAACCTATGAAGTAAATTACACCAACTGATTCTCCATAAGCCAATCTTATAAGCTGTATAAATAAGTTCCTATGATAAGCTCTAAAAATACCATTTTAAACCTAAAAGTGAATCGTGATCGAAACAGTTTGAAACCTCATATAAATAGCGAGTGGGCTTTTTAGCCCATTAAGCACATACGAATAAGCAGTCTATTAAGTAGTTTGAGGATGTTTTTAGAACTATAAAATAAGCCCAAGACCAAGCCCAAATCCTATTTAAACCCTTTGGATCAAAAAGTGTTATTGGGCTTGTTTTAAATTGATTAAAAGCCCAATAAGCTGAAAATAAGCTCTTCTATATAATAAGCAGTTTTTAGAAACTCAATTAAGCTATTTAAGGCTGATGAAACTTTCGAAAAACTTAAATTCATAAGTTTGTGAATTTTGGACTTAAAATGCAAAATACGTTACTATTTGGGTTAAAATTGTAGCTCTCGTATAACCAAGGACTAACGGTGCAAATATTTCACCGTTAGGGTTAAAGGTGTAAATTTCATACAAATTGGAGGGCCATTCAGAAACTTTATTCTATATTTATATTCCACTAATGTTTTATGCATATTCATTCTTTCAAGTCCTTTTTACAATTCGTAATACTCATTTAAACAAACGTTATGTTTATATTTATATAACGAAACTTTTAACGAATAAACATAACTTATCATCCACCAACTTTCGAGAGAACGATATTTGCTGATGCAATTAACATAAAAACTTGATAATATTATATATAATATTATTTTTGAACTTTAAGCATTTAAAGCATATCATCCATTCTCATCACGAACCAATTCGTTATCCGATATTTTTCCACAATCATTGTTCACATCAAGTCAATCTTAAACCATCGAAATCTCAGACTTCCCTATTATTCAGGTCGTGTGTTGGAGCCGTTCCCGTATTACACTTGACATAGCATGACCTTGACTTTTACAGCTAAGGTGAGTCATAGCCCCACTCTTACTCTTTAATACTCATTTTAAACTACTTGGGGAGATAGGTGCTTAGAAATACTTTACTCGCTTGATTTACATACACGATTTGCATTTACATAAATACTTTCATACATACTTGATTTCGTTAAATATGATTGCACTATTCTTGATTTCATTGGCAACTGTGACTAGACTTGATACAAACGTACATCCTAATACTGCGGTATTGGAAGGCCATTAATTTGGATACATCCTAACATTGCGATGTTGAAAGACCATTAATTTGGGTACAGCCTAAGATTGAGATGTTGGAAGACCATTCACTTGGACACATCCTAATACTGCGGTATTGGAAGGCCATTTATTTGGATGATACATGATTAACATACTATTTTAGCAGTGGGTTGTAGACACACAGGTTGCAAGTCTTGTATGGGCGGGGCTTGGGACTGATTGGATTTACAATGCTGTTGATATAAATAATGCCTAAAAACATTATTAATACTTGTTGATATCTCTATGTTTTGATAATCACAAAATGTAAACTCATTAAACATAAACTTATTAAATAAACAAGTATTTAGTTGTAAATATTCACTTATACAACTCAATCACTTAAGGTATGAATAAACAAATGCTTAATGCATTATATGATCAAAGGAACATTTTCTTAATCACTTGATTTTTTATAAAATGACACAAACATTTTATATCTTTTAGAAAATCATTTTTGGTATTTAATAAAAATGTTTAATCCATTATAAATTTATGAATTCAAATTTTCAACCAAAAATGGCAAAAATGTTCCAGAAAAACCTTCCCCACAAAAAGACAAAGCTGGGCAATGGATATAAGGGGCGGCCCCCTTAATAATTAAGGGGACCGGCCCCCTAATTAAGGGGACCGCCCCGCTCCTCCAGCTGTCAATTTTTGCCTATAAATACTGGACTAATCTTGGACTTTTTCCTCACCTCTTGCACCCCAAAACCTTCTGTTCTAAATCTCCTCTTATATCTTTCTAAATCCTTTGATCACATAATCTTAAGCTTTTGTTTCCAAGTGATTCAAGCTTCAATCATCCAAGTGCAAAGAGAATAATACTTCTATCAATCAAGACTAGAAGTATTTCAACTTAAGTATCATCTTGTTACCTAAGTTGTTAGTTTAGTAAACTTTGTAAATCATTCATACATTTGTGTATAAGGTGTGTATATTAGGTGTAGTGTAGTGTGTAAGTAGTGAAGAAGGTGTATAAGTAGTTGTATTGCAAAGAAGTAGTGTAGAAGTATTGTAAAGTGGTGAAGTAGTTGTGGTGTGAAGAAGTGGTGAAGCCGTCGTAAAGAAGTCGTGAGATAGTGAAGAAGTAGAAGTCGCTAAGGAGTGAAGAAATACAAGGTGTGTAAGAAGTATAGCAAAGGTGTGAAGAAGTAGAGGCGTGAAGAAGTAGTATTAGGAAGTGAAGAAGTAGTGTATAGTTGTGAACTAGATTGTAGCTGTGAAGAAATAGTAGTGTTGTGAAGAAGAAGTAGAGTAGAAGTTGTGAAGTAGTTGTGGTGTGTAGTAGTCGTGAGTAGTCGTGAAGAAGTTGTGAAGCCATAGTGAAGAAGTTGTGAAGAATTCGTGAAGAGATCGTGAAGAAGTTGTGATTGAAGTCGTGAGATTGGTTCTAGCTACGATTAGAACTCGACATTTAGCTTTGTGTCGTTAAACCGGTGTAAGCAAAAGTTGTGTAAGGTTTTCTCCGCCATAAGGGAGCTTGCTGAAGTAGTGAAGAAAACTCTCGAGCTAGGTGCTCGGGGAGTGGAGTAGGGCAAGGAAGGTGTCCTTGTAGCCGAACCACTATAAATCTCTCGTGTCTCGGTTTGATCTTTCCATCTCTTACTTACTTCTTCATTTATATCGTTATTACTTTTATACACATAGGCATATATAATTGTTAGTATTATTTAGAAGTTGATTTCACATAAAGATCAATTTAAAACTCCATTCATAAAAACAAAACTTTTATAACTAATCTAAAAGGATACACATATAATTAATAATTTTATTCAAGTATTATTTTTCACATAAACTATAATCTAAGTTTTTAAAAGGAAACAAGGTTTTGGTAACAAATTAAAAAGACGTAAAACTATTCAACCCCCCTTCTAGTTTTCCACAATTAGTATCAAGAGCCACGTTAAACAAGATTTTTAAAATATATTGTATTTTAAAACTTGAATCGATCTATGGAATCGAAAAAATATTTAGAAGGGCAATCTATGCATAAACCACCACTATTTGAAAATTATAGCTTTCTTGAATGGAAAAATAAATTTGAAAATTATGTGAAATCAATTGATCTAGATCTTTGGCATGTCATTTCGATTGGTGGTTTTCAACCAACTAAAACGGATTTTGAAAGTCAAAATGATTATTTCAAAACAAAGAATGACAAAAATAATAAACCTAAAATAATTATTTATAAAGCCTTGCCGAAAGTTGAATATGAAAAAGTATTCTTCTGTCAAACGGCTAATGATATTTGGAATAATCTCTTAAACTTTCATCAAGAAAAATGTCAAGGCAAAGATGAGGAATTTGATCTTGAACATGAATTAGTTGTCCTAGAAAATTTAATAGATAAACATTTAGATAAAATAGATACATGTGCTACTAGTTCAAATGTTTTTAATGAAGGTATTAATGACGAAGACTACATGGATCAACTCCGAACCGAACTCAATTCAAAATCATGGAGTGACACAGACGAAGAAGAAGATTACTATCCGGTATGTGAAGAATGCAAATTAGATAAAACTCCAAATAAGGTACAATCCGAAACCGAACATTTTTGCTATGATCAATTCATTTTAGAATTTTCAAAATTAGAAAATGAGTTTAAACATTTTTGCAACATAGATCTAAAAACCATTTCTAAACATGAATCATCAAAAACTTTTGAAAGTAATTTTGAAAAAGAAATAATTTTAGAAGATAAAATGTCTAGACTTGAAAGTAATATTGAAATTGATCTAGAATGCAAAACATGTCAAGAATATAAGCATGAAATTAAAAGATTAAATGAAAGAGCAAAAATATTAGCTAAATTTGAAGAAAGTTCCAAATCCCTTAAATGCCTACTAAGTTGTCAAAAGCCATTCGAAGATAAAACCGGTTTAGGATTTAGTTCGGATAACTCATCAACAAGTAAATCAAAATAAATTAAATTTGTAAAACCTAGTAGAAAAATTTAGAAATAAGGTTATTTACAATGATTATAAATAATATAAGTCAAGAAATCCATTGTTTGTACATTAAAACAAACTGTTAAGGAATTCTTGTACTTCTTGGCGACATCCTCACCATGTGCATACAAATGCAATGGGTGTCCTCAACTAACCATCTCGGACCCATAAGAATCCGGGTACCAAGCTGTTTTACTTGATTAGGTGATAAACGCACAAAGGAAAGAAACTCAATCTTACGTCAACCTACTCACATTCGAAACGTGCGCGTGAAGACAAATGAATTATCTAATCTTGAATCACACTCAATATCTCACATGATAATCCATCTCAAGAAATAGCTAATGACGTAGTGGAATATTAATGGTACTTGTTGAAAAAGCATGATGTGGTTGCAATGAAGATGTGAAAGTCTCAACAAAAGACGTTATATGCATCAAGGCTAAGACATCAAATGAGTCAAGTACAAGACATGTTCGGGTCAAGCCGTTTTGGTCTAATAAGGCGTTAGAAGCCTGCTATGATATACTTTCATACCTTGGTTATCTTGAAGACTCATCTATCATTCACAACTTCGTTTACCATCCTGGATATTACGAAGAAAAGCTGGACATAAGGTACGTTCTCTTTTTAAATTTCATGAGTAGTTACTTCATACATATAGTCTTATAAGTCATTGCCATAGGATATGCTTAGTTTGATAGGTTGCATTGCCTTTACACTTTTAGTTATATCCGTTTTACGATTTAATAAACTAGAAACCCTTTAGTTAGCCATCTAAGTATTAAATGTAGTGCTCACTATCGAACTCATTCTTCATCTAGCCTTCTCAAATTAAATATGGAAATCTTCTATTTCCACTAGTAGAAAAATCATGTAGATGAAGCAAGTAAAGTAGATTAATTATCAACATAGAAGTAGGATTAAATATATCACAATATAACCTATGGATGAAGCAAACTCTTATAGACTAAAGACTATGTGACTGAAAAAGATAATTGTAGAACAGCTAGGTCTGAGGTAGCTGGTTATCAATTAACTTTAGAGTCAATGGAAGCCAAAATATTAACACATGAAAATAATGAAATGGCTTGGGGAGAAAAATATGAGCAACAAGATTATCAATTAAAATTAAGTGAATGGAAGTTAGGATGTAAGGTGTCTGAATTAGAAAAGATTACTAAGGAAAGAGATGCTTTGTTAGAAAAACTTGGTAGTATTAAACAGGCTGGTCTATCACATGTTCAATTTGTTGAAAAACAAAGAAGAATAAACAGTAGAGCTGGACTAGGTTATGGTGAGGATAGTAGTTCAGATGAGACCCCACCTAGTGATAAGGAAGAGATCTCACCTAGTGATGATGAACTTACTAGCTCAGAAGAAAACACATCTAGGAATGAGGAACCAATTAGTGAATCACCTCCTGAGTTTAAGAAAGATAAGGAGTACCACTCAGTTCCTCCACCCACTGGTAGACTTCAACCACCTAGGACAGATGTTTCTTGTTATGGTGTAGACAACCTAGAGTTTAGGAAGAAGCTTACTGGTCAATCTAGTTCTGAGAAACCCAAGGATGATTTTCAAAGGGGTAATGATCAAAAGTTTCCTACAGCCTTTCAAAAACAAGCAGTACCTCCAAAATCTTTTCAAAGTACTGATAGACATTCAGCAGTACCTCCAAGAGAAACTTTTCAAAATACTGCTAACTATAGGAAACCTTTTAATCATAGAAGAGGATTTGGGAATATGGAGCGAAAATTATGTTATGTATGATATAGTCCTGATCATTTGATTAAGCACTGTGACTTTCACTCAGAATATTTAAGTCAGTTCCCAAAGAATAGACCTGCCACCCATAAGCCAAGGGAGACTAGACCAGTTTGGAATCACTCAAATAGGGTTAACCATAGTAATTTCTCTAAAGACTATAGGTACCCTTACTAGAAAAGACCTTTTTCAAAACCATCAGTACCCTCAAGTACTGATAAGTCTAAGGTTTCTCAAGCAGTACCCTCTAAAAGTACAGCTAAGTTTTCACCCAGTCATGGTACTGCTAACACTTTTTCACATAAAAGACCTAAGAGATTCACTTCATATAAATCTAAAAGGTCTTACACCTCAAGCAGAGTACCTAGGTCAGAGAAACCTAAAGTCAAACGAAATTGGGTTAAGAAAGAAAGTACTAATGGGGAACAAGCAGTACTTTCATCAGATAAGGGTGAAACAGGGAGTGTTGTAGATAATACAACACAGGACATGGGACCAAAGCAAATAATCATTGACCATGCCTTCAAAACCAGTGGAGATTACATACTGAAGGAATTCAAGTATGTCACTCCACAAGGGGAACACAAGTCAGTAATGGCTTGGGTTCCTAAAAGAAACTAACCCTTTTCTTTTACTGTGCAGGGCAACCTAGAGGAGGAGCTTAAAGATCATATTATTGTTGATAGTGGTTGCTCTGGCAGCATGACAGGGGACAAGGAGATCCTGTCAGATTTTAAGGCATATTATAGAGGAAGAGTTGCATTTGGTAATGATCCTGATGGAGGGAGAATCACTGGCAAAGGAACCATCAAGGCTGGATGTATTGATTTTGAGAATGTTAGATATGTGAAGGAGCTCAAGTTCAATCTTTTGTCAGTTTCTCATATTTGTGACAAGAAGTACCCCATTCTGTTCACTGATACAGAATGTCTTATTCTCTCTCCTGAGTTCAAGTTTGTTGATGATCACTTGGTAACATTGAAAGTACCAAGAACCAATGATGTGTACAGTTTAGACTTAAAGAGTCTCAATTCTGCTGGAAGAGCAACATGTTTAGTAGCCAAGGCATCATTGGAAGAAGCACATCTATGGCATAGAAGACTAGGTCATGTAAATTTCAAAAACATCAACAAGCTGGTAAAAGGCAATTTAGTTAGAGTTTTACCTTCCAAAACATTCAAGACTGATCATTCATGTTTTGGCTTGCAAGAAGGGTAAACAACATAAAGCTTCATGTAAGAAGCTTGAGGACAGAGTTATTAGAGAACCTTTGGAGTTGCTACACATGGATCTGTTTGGACCAGTTTCAGTAGAGAGTTTAAACAAGAAGAAGTACTGCTTGGTTGTGACAGATGATTGTAGCAGATTTAGTTGGGTCTTTTTCTTGGGATTCAAAGATGAAACCTTTGATGCTATCCATGACCTGATAGTAGCCCTTGAAAATCAATTGAGACTCAAAGTAAGAGGTATTAGATGTGATAATGGAAAAGAATTCAAGAACAAGCATATGGATGACTTCTGTGCCAAGAAAGGGATCAAGAGAGAGTTAAGCATTGCTAGAACTCCACAGCAGAATGGTGTTGCAGAAAGAAAGAACAGGACATTGATAGAAGCCGCTAGAACAATGCTTACAGATTCACAATTACCTATTCTCTTTTGGGCTGAAGCTATAAGTACTGCTTGCTATGTTTTAAATAGAGTATCAGTAACTAAACCTCAGATGAAGACACCATATGAGCTGCTCATGGGAAAGAAACCAAACATTCGTTTTCTAAAACCTTTTGGCTGTCCTCTGACTATTCTAAATACCATTGATTCTCTGGGAGAATTTGATGGTAAGTCAGATGAAGGATATCTATTAGGTTACTGTACAAATAGCAAAGGTTATAAAGTATATAACAGGGGTACCAAAAAGGTTCAAGATTGTCTTCATGTTGAATTTTTGGAAGATAAAGAACCTCAGAGAGGCAAAGGTCCTGATTGGATGTTTGATCTTGATCTCAAGTTCACTCTATCTATGAATTATGTGCCTGTTAGACAAGAAAATCAAGCTAATCACAAAGAAGATGATTCACAGTACATTGTTCATGGAGTCAATGTTAGACCAGAATATGTTCCTGATAAAGAACCTGAAGTTACTAATAAGGAACAAAGTACTGCTCAACCAACCAATACAATATCTAATGAAGATCAAGCCATACAAGATGAACTTAATAGGATGCTTTTTCAAGAAACTATAGCAAAATCCTATGAAGATGAACAAAGGAGGGCTTATGATGCTGCAAAGAAACAGGGTACATTCAAAGATACTGCTCACAGTACTTTTGATCAAAGTACTGATGATACTTTTGACAGTACTTCTGGTGTGTTAGAATCATCAAATTGGAGCAATGATGATGATTCGAATGTTGATGATGATGATTTGGATAATGCTAACATTCTTGGGTTAGAAGACATTGATGATGAGCTCAATCATGAAGGTATTTTCTCAACTACTAATGAAGAACCTGATTTTACTAATTTGGAATCTGATCTTCCAGTTCCCCCAAATCCTACATTGAGAGTTCATAAAGCTCATCCTCAAATCAATATTATTGGATCACCCTCTTCAGGAGTGATTACAAGAAACAAAGTTAAAGCTCTCTCTAAGCAACATACTGCTTTACTTAGCTTTGTTTACAAACAAAATAGGACGAATCACAAGGATCAACAAACATGCCTGTTTGCTTGTTTTTTATCTCAAACTGAACCCAAGAAGGTAGCTCAAGCTTTAACTGATGAAAGTTGGGTTGAAGCTATGCAAGAGGAGCTTCTACAATTCAAGCTTCAAGAGGTCTTGGTATTATGTGATCTACCAGATGGCAAGAGAGTCATTGGTACAAGATGGGTTTTCAGAATCAAAAGAGATGAAAGAGGGAATGTTATCAAAAATAAAGCTAGATTGGTTGCACAAGGATATCGCCAAGAAGAAGGAGTGGACTATGATGAAGTATTTGCTCCTGTTGCAAGAATAGAGGCAATAAGGTTATTTCTTGCCTTTGCATCATACATGGGATTTCCTGTCTACCAAATGGATGTAAAAAGTGCCTTCCTTTATGGCACAATTTCTGAGGAAGTTTATGTTAAACAACCTCCTGGTTTTGAAGATCCTGCACATCCAAACAAAGTCTAAAAGGTGATCAAGGCACTGTATGGCCTTCATCAAGCTCCCGGAGCTTGGTATGAGAGACTCTCTAACTTTCTATTACAACATGGTTACAGGAGAGGAGCAATTGATAAGACTTTGTTTATCAAAAGAGATAAGAAGGACATTATGTTAGTCCAAGTCTATGTGGATGATATTATCTTTGGAGCCACAAAGAAGTCTATGGTGAAAGAATTTGAAGAACTTATGTAGCGGGAGTTTCAAATGAGTTCTATGGGAGAATTAACTTTCTTTTTGGGGCTTCAAGTTTGACAAACAAGAGATGGAATCTTCATTAATCAAGAAAAGTATGTTGAAGACATACTTAAAAGATTTGACCTTCCAACTGTCAAGCCTGCCACCACACCCATTGACAACAATAAACCATTAGGCAAGGATGAAGATGGACAAGCTGTGGATGTGAAGCTTTACAGATCTATGATTGGTTGTCTTATGTACTTGACTGCATCACGACCTGACATCATGTTTGCTGTATGCTTATGTGCAAGATATCAGGTTACACCCAAGGTTTCACATATGTATGCAGTCAAGAGGATTTTTCGATATCTCAAGCATCAACCAAAGTTAGGATTATGGTATCCTAAGGAGTCACCTTTTCACTTGGAAGCTTTTTCAGATAGTGATTATGCAAGAGATAACTATGATAGAAGATCAACCACTGGAGGATGTCAATATCTTCGAAAAAGATTAGTCTCATGGCAGTGTAAGAAACAAACAATTGCAGCAACCTCCTCTACTGAAGCAGAATATGTTGCTGCTGCAAGCTGTTGTGGACAAGTTTTGTGGATGCAGAATCAACTCTTGGATTATGGATACAACTTCAAGAATACTCCTATCAACATTGATAATGAGAGTACCATCTGTATTGTGAAGAATCCAGTTTATCACTCCAAGACCAAGCATATTCAGATTAGGCATCACTTTATTCGAGATTGTTATGAGCACAGGCTTATTAATGTGGTCAAAGTTCACACAGATGACAATGTAGCTGATCTACTCACAAAGGGATTTGATGTTTCAAGATTCAACCACTTAGTTGTGAGCATTGGGATGATTAACTACTAGGCTACATTTGAGGGGAGGCTTTAGTATTAGTTAGTATACTTTCTTTCAGTTCTTAATGAAAGTATTGAATTTTTAGTATTTTAGTTTATTTTAGTACCTATGTTGTATTTAAGGGGAGGCAACATAGTTATTAGTTAGAAGGTTGTGGATAAGAAGATGGAAAGTACTGGTTTTCTATACAAAGTACTGGTTCTGCAAAGTACTGCTTCAACGTACTGCTTTGAAGAGTACTGGTTAGGTGGAAGTACTGCTTACGTGGAAGTACTGTTCCAACGGTCAAAAATGTGGGGTTACAGTTAATTAATTCATTCGGGAGGAGGTAAAAGCCAACTACAACGGTAACTCTATTAATTAGGCTTTGATTTTTTAGATCTTACCCATATTTACCCTATCCCATTATACCGATTTTCACTCTCCACTTTATTCTTATCCATCCATTCATTCATTCGATATCCACGATTCTAATCGCAATTTACCTTCGCTTAACACATTCTTTCCTTCTTCACAATTAATGGCTAATCGCAATTTCTGTTCTAAGCATAACGTGGTCGCGAACTTGGATAAAACGGCAAAGAATGTTGATTTTCATGCGATAATTGATTTCTTGACTGGGTCATCAATCAATTATGCTATTTTAGTAAACCCTGATGTAATTGGACCATGGATTCAACAGTTTTGGTCTACTGCTAAGTCTGATGAACAAGATGGTGTTCCTTTTATTCGTGCTAAGGTTGTTGGTCGAGCAATTAGGATTACTGAATCTTCAATTAGGGAAGATTTGCAATTTAATGGTGCAGGGAGTGCTATTCGTTTTGAAAGACAAGAGATTTGGGATACACTCAGGGATATTGGGTATGAAGGTGATCTCACCATACTTACTTTTCAGAAGCCATTATTTAGTCCTCATTGGAAATATCTCATACATGTTCTACTTCACTGCTTGAGTCCTAAGAGTACTTCATGGGAGCAGTTTGGTCAGAACATTGCTTCTGCTTTGGTGGGTTTAGCTACAAATCGTCCTTTCAACTTTTCAAGGATGATTTTTGATGGAATGCTCTCACACATCACTAATGGTTCACCATTCTTGATGTACCCAAGGTTTATTCAGGTATTCTTAAACAAACAACTTGAGGGTATTTCTAAACCTCAAAGTTTTCTACCTACAATCACACTCCCACCAAAGGTCTTTACATTCATTGCTAAGAAGGGTATCAAGTTCTCTGGGAGAAATACACCTTTGACAGCCCATATATTGGAAGTTGCACAAGCAGTTAGGGATGCAGAGCAAGAGCAAGAACAAGAGCAAGAGCCAGCTTCAAGAGAAGATAGTGCTTCTCAACATACTGCTTCTCAACATACTGTTTCATCTCCAGTTGCTGAACCATCTCCACAAAGTGCTGCTCAGGAGAATTCACCTCAAGATGCGACTCCACCACCAACTCCCAATGATTATGCTTCCACAGATAGGCATCAAACATCTGAGGAAGATGAGGAAGTTGTTGAGGATGTCTTGACCAACTATGAGCTTTCAAAGGAATTAAGAAGGCTCAAGAAGGTCTTTGATGATCAAGCTAATCAGATATTGGATTTGACAAGAAAGTTCAGACGATTAAAGAGGTTTGTTTGGCCATTAGTAAAGCACCACAGGTTGTGGGTAAAATCACAGAAGAAGAATGGTCAACACTCAAAGAAGTCTAAGTCACAGAAAAGAAAGATCAACAAGCAATCTTCATTCCAATTGGGGAGGAATTTAGAGAATTTGAATGAAGATACTGATTTGAATGAAGATACTGAGTTCAATGAAGATACTGGGCTTCATTATGATACACCACTTGAAGATATTCCTCATGAAGATACTATTGAGAGGAAAAGTGATGAAACAGAGCAGATCAACATTGAAGATGCTTCTATTGAAGTAAAAAGTGGTGATACTGAGGAAGTGGATTTGGAAGGAACCGATGCTGAAAGTACTGCTCTTCAGGGTACTGCTCATCAAGGAACTGTAAGACAAGCTATGATTACACCAAGGACTTTGGATTTTGAGGAAGATGTTGGTCCCTCAAACCTAGTTCAAGAGGAAGTTGGCCCTTCCAATCCAGTTCAACAGGAAGAAGAAGTTCGAAAACATACTGAAAGTGATGATGAGACTATTGCTGACATCATGTTAAATATGTCTAGACCAAGAGGCATAAATATTCTTGATGTTGAACAACAACCTCATACTTCTTCTCAACCTACCCAGGAGTTAGATCCAAAAGACAAAGGTAAAGGGATCATGGTAGAAACTAAGAAGAAGAAGCTTACCTTGAAAGAACTAAAAGCTATTCAGGATGCTAAAAATGAGGAAGCTGCAAGGAAATTACAGGCTGAATTAGATGCTAAAGAGTCAAGGAAACTTATTATCAAACCTAGAAGGCCACAAAGTAAAGCTCAAGAAAGAAATTCTATGATGGCTTATCTCAAAGGTAGAGGATATACAGGTTTGGTGAAATTGACACATACAGAGATGAAGGATTTGTATGATGCTGTTAGGGAAGCTGTAGAAAAAGATCTTGCAAGCATTATTTCTTTTGATTCATTCAAAGATAAGAAGCTTGAAGATAGTAGAAAGGAAAGAGTTGTTACAAGGAGCTCAAAGAGGAAAAGAACAACAACTGATGAACAGTCATCAAAGAAGCTCAAGGATTCTATTGACTTAAGAGTAGACACAGCTGATGAGCTAAGAAATTACTTGAGAGTTGTTGACTTTGAGCATCCAAAATCAAAAGATGTTGCAGATAAGAAGTCCAAGATTTCTACATTTTCTGTTGTAGACTCATAAGAAGGGGACTACTTGATATTTCATAGACAAGATGGAAGTTTTAGAGTGTTCAATTTGTTATGGGATATACTACATCTGATAGACAGAGAGGATTTGCTTCAGCTATATCTACAAGTGCAGACTTATTTTGAACATATTCCACCACAAGGAGTGGGTTTGGTACTGGTAGGAGATCTCACAACCATCTGGGAAACAGAAGAGACAAGCGATAGTGCTCTCTGGGAAAATCAAGAGGATTGGGAAATTAACAGATGGAGGTTCTTTGAATTAGTGGGAATACATGTTTTGGAGCTAGAAGATGGAACGATGATCCACATGCTAGCAGAGCAAAGATATCCACTTACTAGAGATCTGATGATCAGAATGCTAGATTATGGCATGGAAGTGGAAGAAGAAAGTGAAACTGCATTGATGGTGATTAGATTGTTTATCAAATGGACAATGCTAGCTGAAGATTGATTCATAACAACTGGTATGATATTTATAATATAAATCTTTTGAAACATAAGTACTTTATTTAAAAGTACTACTTGACAAACAGTACTTTCTCAAAGTACTGCTTGCAGCATGAAAACAGTAAAGTTTTTTATAAAATCAGTGATTTTTGAAAAGTGCAAAAACATTTTGAAAGCACAAAGATTTAAACAGCAACAAATGGTATTCAACTCACCATGTTTAAGTAAACAAGAAAGAGTTTGACTCATCATGAGGGTACGGCTCTGATGTGATTATCAAATCCATTTTTAGTTGACAATTTACTAAAAATTGTATGGTTTTCAACTCACCATATCTATGTTAGTGAAGAGTTGGCTAGCCCACAAGATAATGGCTTGTGGTAAAGGCTGTGGAAAAACCATTGTATGGTAATTAGTTCACCATGGTAGTGATTGTACTAAAAGAACTAGCTAGTCCAAAAGCAAATGGCTATTGGTAAAGACTAATCAAATCCGTTGATAGCTGATGATTTGCTAAAAATCATATGGTTATCAATGTACCATGGTTCTTAAACCTAAACATTGGCTACTCCAGAGTTAATGGCTTTGGTAAAGAGACATCAAAATCCATTAAGTTTTCAATGATTCACCTCTCACAGGAGTTAACACACCTGGAAGTGATGAGAATAGTATGAAACTTTTAAGATCTGATGTACCTATTGCCAATATGATGCTGAGTTGCTGAAAAGATGAGTTGCTGAAAAGATCTGTTGCTGATAAAGATTGCAGTTAATGATTACTTTGATGATGATAAAACAAACATGAGACAGAAGTTAATGATACAGTCTTTCCTTGAAGATAAAAATGTTGAAGTTAAAGAAATACAAAGGAACTTGAAATCAAGCAAGTGGAATTCAAGTTAGGGGAGGATTGTTGGGCTACAAAGTACTGCTCGATAGAAGTCAAAGTACTGCTCATGTTCTAAAGAAGTCAAAGTACTGCTAAAGATAAAGGACTGATATGCAAATACGTTTAAGGATTAATGTGTAATTCTAGAATGTTCATAGAGTTATTATTAGACTATAATTAGAATTACTTGTCGTTCAAGTATTGTAAACCGACTAGGGTTTTCCTTGTGCCTATAAAAGGATCCCTAGGTTGGCATTAGAGATACGAGATTTTAGAGAAAAGTATTAGTCGATTATTAGAGTATTAGTGTTTAGAGTTTGTTAGTGAATCTGTGTAAAGTAAGCAGGTTCAAGGTTTAATATAATCAAAGTTTTGTGTTAATTCTTCTTAGCTTTGTTGAAGTAGATTCCGCATACTTAACAAAGTATATCAGCGTTTCAATATTAGTAGTTTTGGATTTATCCAAGGTTGCTAAACCCTTAAACAAGCTAAAAGTTAGTTTGGTCAGAGTATATCGATCCAACATACACCTTCATCTTACCCATATGATTCATATGAAGAGCATGATCAATCCCAAAACAATAATCCCAATCTCATTCACACCACCCCACATCTTGCTCAACCCACCAATGCACCATCCAAAACACTCACCACTCTTGGAATATCCTCTTCTTCCATATCTCCATCCTCATCCACTCATGATTACCCAAGCTCACAAATGTCTCCACCACCAAGAGTATCACCACCACCTCCTACCAACTCACATGTTAATCCTATGTTGCATGTCCAAACATCCATCCCAAATAACAACCACACTCAAACATCATCACCTTCCTCCGAACACTTGAAGTTCATTGAAGAACTCAAGGAAGCCCATGAGCTTAGTGCTCTTCTTGCCCTACACCTTGCTCAACGCAACTTAGATCAACCTCCATCTAGCTCTCCCTCATCACCCCACAACTTGAGTCAAGTTGAGAAACATGTCAACAATTGTCCTTGTTGCATCTTTCTCCAAAAACAAACCATTGCATTGAATGAGCACTTCACTTGGATTGAGTATCTTCTCACTAGATCTCATACAACACCCTCACTTGAACAACATCAAAACCCTCAATCAACATGTTCCGCTCCAAACTCTCCACCACCAAACTCCCCAACATCTATGCACCCAAAAACATACCTTCATTAATCCAACATTCTCACCCTTACTCAACCACCTCCATTCCAAATACTCCACCATAAACCATCCAAGCATACTATATGCTTATATTTCTTGTTTCTCAAACAAAATAGTTCAAGTTTTTATGTTGCAAGCAAGTCCGATGGCTCTCTTTGGCAAATTAGAATTTTCTACTTATTGTATGCTCTAAGCATAATAAATGTTGTATCAATGATTATGTTTTTCACATGATCATTTTGAATTAATATATGTTTTGTTGTCCTTAATATTTGATTGCTATGCTTGTTGCTCTTATTTTTCATGCTATGATACATATATGCTTGTGCTTCTAATATTTTTCTTGCAAGTATTCCATATCTCAATTCCTTGGTACCCTCGAACGAGGGGGAGTACACATCAAGGGGGAGTTCTCGTTCCGACAAATTTAGTATCTAAATCTAGTCGGCATAACCTTTTTGATTCTACAAAAAAAGGGGAGAAGTGAATATAAACTCACTAAATACTTGTCCAAAAATAATTTTTTTGATTTAATGAGTTTAAGTTTTGTAATCATCAAAAAAGGGGAGATTGTTGATATAAATAAAGCCTAAAAACATTATTAATACTTCTTGATATCTCTATGTTTTGATAATCACAAAATGTAAACTCATTAAACATAAACTTATTAAATAAACAAGTATTTAGTTGTAAATATTCACTTCTACAACTCAATCACTTAAGGTATGAATAAACAAATGCTTAATGCATTATATGATCAAAGGAACATTTTCTTAATCACTTGATTTTTTATAAAATGACACAAATATTTTATATCTTTTAGAAAATCATTTTTGGTATTAAATAAAAATGTTTAATCCATTATTAATTTATGAATTCAAATTTTCAACCAAAAATGGCAAAAATGTTCCAGAAAAACCTTCCCCACAAAAAGACAAAGCTGGGCAACGGATATAAGGGGCGGCCCCCTTAATTACCTAGGCGGCCCCCTAATTAAGGGGACCGCCCCGCTCCTCCAGCTGTCAATTTTTGCCTATAAATACTGGACTAATCCTGGACTTTTTCCTCACCTCTTGCACCCCAAAACCTTCTGTTCTAAATCTCCTCTTATATCTTTCTAAATCCTTTGATCACATAATCTTAAGCTTTTGTTTCCAAGTGATTCAAGCTTTAATCATCCAAGTGCAAAGAGAAGAATACTTCTATCAATCAAGACTAGAAGTATTACAACTTAAGTATCATCTTGTTACCTAAGTTGTTAGTTTAGTAAACTTTGTAAATCATTCATTCATTTGTGTATAAGGTGTGTATATTAGGTGTAGTGTAGTGTGTAAGTAGTGAAGAAGGTGTATAAGTAGTTGTGTTGCAAAGAAGTAGTGTAGAAGTATTGTAAAGTGGTGAAGTAGTTGTGGTGTGAAGAAGTGGTGAAGCCGTCGTAAAGAAGTCGTGAGATAGTGAAGAAGTAGAAGTCGCTAAGGAGTGAAGAAATACAAGGTGTGTAAGAAGTATAGCAAAGGTGTGAAGAAGTAGAGGCGTGAAGAAGTAGTATTAGGAAGTGAAGAAGTAGTGTATAGTTGTGACCTAGATTGTAGCTGTGAAGAAATAGTAGTGTTGTGAAGAAGAAGTAGAGTAGAAGTTGTGAAGTAGTTGTGATGTGTAGTAGTCGTGAGTAGTCGTGAAGAAGTTGTGAAGCCATAGTGAAGAAGTTGTGAAGAAGTCGTGAAGAGATCGTGAAGAAGTTGTGATTGAAGTCGTGAGATTGGTTCTAGCTACGATTAGAACTCGACATTTAGCTTTGTGTCGTTAAACCGGTGTAAGTGAAAGTTGTGTAAGGTTTTATCCGCCATAAGGGAGCTTGTTGAAGTAGTGAAGAAAACTCTCGAGCTAGGTGCTCGGGGAGTGGAGTAGGGAAAGGAAGGTGTCCTTGTAGCCGAACCACTATAAATCTCTCGTGTCTCGGTTTGATCTTTCCATCTCTTACTTACTTCTTCATTTATATCGTTATTACTTTTATACACATAGGCATATATAATTGTTAATATTATTTAGAAGTTGATTTCACATAAAGATCAATTTAAAACTCCATTCATAATAACAAAACTTTTATAACTAATCTAAAAGGATACACATATAATTAATAATTTTATTCAAGTATTATTTTTCACATAAACTATAATCTAAGTTTTTAAAAGGAAACAAGGTTTTTGTAATAAATTAAAAAGACTTAAAACTATTCAACCCCCCCCCTTCTAGTTTTCAACAAATGCCTTTGCTGTGGAAACTTTATTCAAATGCTTTACAACTAAACTAAACTCTACGAACTCACCAACCTTTGGTTGACACTTTTTAGCACGTTTATCTCAGGTTAATAAGGCGATAGTGGATGCATGGATCTTAGAGTCGTTTGCATACTTTGGAGACTTATACCTTTAAATAATTTAAATGGTAATTTAAATGGTAATATTTCAAATAATTTAAATGGTAATATTTCAAATAATTTAAATGGATCTTAGAGTCGTTTGCATTGATCTTGGATCTCTTGTTCTAACTCTGATTTAAACAATTTAAATGGTAATATTTCAAAACGTCTCATTTGGAGGTCGTTTTCTATACCTTGTTCTATTTTATGAAGTAATAACCCATTGACACTATCGTTCCGCTGCGGTAATTTAGGGGTGTTACAGATTGGTATCAGAGCCTTGGTTATTGAGAACTAGGTTCCATTTAGTGCCTAGACTATAACTATGATATACATTGAGACTCTCTTCCTTATCGCCTTGCATAATTAGAACTAGTCCGTTTATATCCACGTTGTTGGATGTTATAGTATTTGTATGATAGGGAAATCTCATAATTTAGTCGAGTCATCAAAAGTGTGGAGCTTAGTAATAACTGACTATTTAACTTGATCATGTTACAGTTCTTGTTTGATGAGACATGGGATTGAGTTAAATAAGGGTTATTACTTAGCTGTAGAAATTTGATTATTTTGCTCAAAGATGGGATTTCTCTTGAGAATACTTTTGAGGAATCATTAGAAACTAAACTTTCCATGACTCAAACCGCTAAGAAAGATCATTACGTCGATTGCCGAGATATGCGTGTTTGGTGATATGTACACGTGTGAAAGGAGGCAATTATAATTATGGTGGCCAACATAATTATAGATGCATCATGACTCACGTGGACATATGTAACCATACTTATGTTAATCGGCATTGACACCCTTTAGGAAACAGCTTGTGACATGGTTTTGTGAGAACGTTAAATATAGATTGGATAGTCAACGGTTTTCCTCATCTCTGACGTTCGCCAAATGTCCTTCCATGTAGAGACAATGGCATCAAGGAGATTAGCCCGCAACACTAACTGAGGAAGTGCAACACTAAGGTGTAACCACTCGTAAAATTTCACTATGTAATAAACTATTTCATATTCTATATAAAGAATACTTATCCTATTTCTACGTATAAATTTTTTTTATTTATCTGATCATAACTACTATCTAATGTGACGTAACTCACATCCTCGATAAACGTGCTCACACGCGGACCAACATCAACTTACTTAATGTTTATTTTATATAAACATTTCCATATAAAACTTTACGATATCTCATTTGCCACTTTACGATGATTCGTTAACGTACGAATAATAAACGTACAAAACTAAACATTTCTTATCTATTAGAGTTTCTATGAAACCCTAAATTATTATAACAACAATTATGAATAACTAAACCCTAAAATACTAAAGTACAACTCATCCAAGTTAATGTACAAGTTGCTAAAGCACAAAAACCCTAAATTCACTATAACTCCCGATACAAACCCTAATTTCACTAAACCATGATTTTATGTAATAAAATCACAAACCCTAACTAATATATATATATATATATATATATATATATATATATATATATATATATATATATATATATATATATATATATATGTTTTCTACAAATTATAAGTGTACAAGTTTTTCAAACCAAGGTACAAGTTGTTTATGCATAAAAACATAATATTAATATAAATCTCATTATAAACCTCAGTGTACTCATTATAAAGCACATTATACAAGTCTTTTATACACAAACCTTAAAAATGGATTTCTTAAAATATAAGTACAAGTCCCTAAACCTAATATACAAGTGTTCAATGCACAAAAGCCAAAAATCACATTTATATACATTTAAACTTAATAAAATCAACATATAATTAACATAACTTAACCAACCATTAAAAATATATTTTCCCTATTTCTTAAACCCTAGTACAACCCTATCAAGCCAATAGTACAACCCTTTAAAGCATCATTCGATATTCTTTTCTTTTTTCTACACAAGTCGATATATATAAGTACACCCTAATTAAATTTTTAACTAATGATTACTTAAACAAAACCCTAAAACCAAGTTACTACTTCACTAAAACCTAAGGTACAACATCCTATAGCCTAAGTACCATCACCCGAAGCCATTCGATCCTCCTTAAATTACCTAGCTCGATTCTATTAAAAATTAAACTAAACTTTCTCTACTTACTACTTGGTAAAATTTTAAACCACATAAACTTTACTAGGCATAAAATCCCACCAACACACCATGTCTCTAGAATATTTACCAAGTAGGTAAAATCCATGGCATCAAACCAAAACACATCACCACCATACGCCCAATTCATCAACACACCACACAAGTTTCACCAACCTACCTCACCTTGTCCCCTTCACACACCACAAGGTGACTTAGCCACTTTGAAAACCCCAACTCCTTTCTTCTATAAATAGCGAACCAAAAACCCTCATTCTATTACCATACCATTCGAAAATCACCAAAACAGCCCACACCACAATAACTACTGATCAAGAAGTCACAATAGAAGCTAAGGAAGAACCTAGGAAGGATTAGAAGGAGGAAAACCTTTAGGGTTCCATTTCCAAAACAATTCGCCACAATATATTCCCTAATCGACTAAATAACCAAGTAAGCAATCTAACTTTCTTTCATTTCTTTTATAAGTTCTAAATACACTTAAAGTGTTGTTAAATAATCTCTAATAGAAAGCAATGTCAAAAATCCATGTTTTCCTTCCTTTCTCTTTTTGTCGAGCAAAACCAAAAACCCTCTTTATATATTTTCTTTTCATTACTAAGTATGAGGCCATAAAACCTATAAGAGATGGATTAGATATGTTTATAATCATGATAACATGTGTTAAAAACTAGTTAGAATACTTAAAAATCAAAAACCAAAACTCTTTTCTTTTTCTGTTTTTATCGAGGGGCTGTTCCAAGAGCCTAACTTTAGACAAATATTTCGACCTTCAAATGACATCTATAAAATCTGAACTTTGGCCATCTTAAAGACCACCCAGCTAGCTAATTGTAGGAACAAGAACGTCGTAAAAATCTCATGTCATCTCATTTTTATTCGAGTCCCATTTGGCCCCGTCGCACACTGAAACAAACGAACCATTTTAATTTAAATCGAGATTATAAGCTCTAACCATAAGCTAATAAGCTAAAAATAAGGTGTTTACAAACTGATAATAACATGTATAAAGGAGTCGTAGCAAGTCGTGTCGTTTTCATAAGCTAAAATTGCGTAAAAATCAAATAAGGACCACGAATGAAATAGCGAAAGAGCTTTAAGGGTAAAAGCTGTCAAAACTCCAACTCTTTTTATAACGAGGACTTAACTTGAATTCGGCCTAAGGTTTAAGAGTAAAATTTGCCAAATTCGAAAGATAGAGTTTCATTGGGCCAAAAATGTAAATATCTCAAAGATATTAAACCAAGGACTATTTTTGCCAACGACCTAAAGTTGAGGATATAAACTGTTATTTTTGAAACTACAGGGGTAAAAACTGTCATTTCACCAAAGTTCAGGGGTAAAAAATGTCATTTTATGAAAGTTCAGGGGTAAAAATTGTCATTTTATGAAAGTTCAGGGGTATAAACTGTCAATACATGAAACTATAAGGGTAAAAAGTGTAACATTATATAATTCATATTAGAAATATATTTTGAATATATTTATAATAGAAACTAATAAACGAAATACATTTATCTCGATAACGAACAAACGGAAACATAAAAATGAGAAATATGATAAAATCTTATTCAACTTTTGAAGAGACTTCATGTTGTCTCAATTAAACATTTAACTATCAACCAAAATGTTACGAAACGAATATTAAAACTTATATATATATATATATATATATATATATATATATATATATATATATATATATATATATATATATATATATATATATATATATATATTGGAATACAATTACTGAAACTTGACATAACAACTCAGGTTGCGTGCCGGAGACGTTTATCAACTCTATTTAATTTTGTTTTCCATCCAGACTGCTAAGGTGAGTTCATAGTCCCACTTTTTATACATTTTCCAAACTTGTGGGGAGATACATGCTACAAAACCGAACACAAGTATTTTTCTGTATGCTTTCCTGATTAATATTGCCTAAGTTGCCTATTGCCTAAAAGACCTCCCAACATGGACCATTAATCACTTTCGGGTGAGCGCGAATATAATGAATAGATCTATTGGGTTTGACAACCCCTTTGTGTTACCGTAAAATGACCAAATGCATTTTATTTGAGATCAATAAAGAGATCGGCAATCTCCTACTCGGAGGCAAAATTACTTCATTTAATTATGGAGTAATATGCATCATTAGTTTATAACTATGATAGTAAACAGTTAACGTTTTGCGTGTCATGAGACTTAGGGCAATATATTGAACTGCAATATTACTGATTTACTTTCTACTTAGCTTGTGTTCAAACTGCTTATAACTTTAAACTCTACGGATTCACTCAACCTTTCTGTTGACTTTTTAGCATGTTTTATCTCAGGTAATTAGAAGATTGATTTGGCACGGAGTGGCTGTGGACTTTTTCTTATATAAAGAGTGTCAATTTTGTTATCATTCAATGAAAAATGTAACTTTTATAACGTATTTCGAAACTTCCCGCTGGGACCTATATTACGTACTCTGATTTAAATAAATGAATGATAACAATTTTTTTTAAAACGTCTCTTTTCGAGTCGTTTTCTATTTTCATGACTGTGATACTTGAAGTGATACCCCAACTTATATTCCGCTGCGTATATCGAAAACGGGGGTATTACATAAGGGGTGGAAGGACTAGTGAACGTGGAGGTAGAGGAGGTGGTCGCGGCATTAGTAACAATGATAACAACGACGGTGGAAATCCTGATTTTGCCGCCATCATCGCTCAACAGCTTCAAAACTTGCTTCCTACTATTATCACCCAGGTTGGCAATCATATCAACAACTCGGGAAACCACGGAAGCAGAAATGACGACACCAATGGTGTAGGTGGGAATGATACTAACAACAACACAGCTGGATGCACGTATAAGGAATTTACGACATGCTCGCTGTTAGGAAAGGCATTAACATGGTGGAACACGCAGATTCAAGCTAGAGGTAGAGAAGCAGCTGTAGGTATGACATGGGACGACTTTAAGGCACTACTAAAAGAGGAATACTGTCCGGACAATGAAATGCAAAAGCTGGAAGGTGAACTCTGACATCACACTATGATAGGGGCTGGTCATGCAGCCTACACGGATCGATTTCATGAGTTAGCCAAACTAGTTCCTCATCTGGTTACCCCTGAATCAAAGAGGATCGAGAGGTACATCTATGGTCTTGTTCCCGAGATTCGTGGAACTGTGAAAGCAACTGAGCCGTCTACAATTCAGAGTGCAATATTGAGAGCAGGGACTCTAACAGATGAGATGATTAGGACTGGAATGTTGAGGAACGGTGATAAAAGGAAGGGGCGAATGAGTCAGACAAACAAACGGTCCCCATGATTGACAATAAGAAAACAAGAACCTTTATGGCCACTGCGTCTGGTCAGAAAGGATATGTAGGTCCACATCCTAAGTGTACTAAATGTGCTTATCATCACCCGGGGTCTGTTCCCTGCCGTGAGTGTATAAACTACAATCAGTTGGGTCATTTTACAAATCAGTGCAAAGCACCAGGGAATGCAGGCAACGTGAAAAATAATCAAAGGGCATGTTATGAGTGTAACAGCCCGGATCACCTCATGAATGCGTGTCCTAGGTCGAATAGAGCACCTAGACAAAGATAGGGTAATCTATCTTTGGCAATTGAATGAAATAACCCAAAACCTGGAGTCCATCTCAGTCCACCTCGTGGTAGAGCATTCTATTTGGGTCATTTGGATGCAGCTAACAAATAATGGGTTCGTTTTCCCTAGACAAGTAGTATTCTACCCTAGATACGTAAGTTTTAGCATGAGTACTTTAACTTTACACATCGATTATTCGTTAGCATCTTTCAATAGCTAACACAGACTGAATCTCGGGACGAGATTCAAGATAAGGGGTAGGTACTGTAGCAACCTGTGGAATTCCCCAGTAATTAGTGAACGTTAATCTAGTATTAACCCATCATTACAGTTCACTAAACCATTTTACGAGCAAAATTTGAAAATTTTGTTTATTACATTTCTAGAATCAAACGTTATTACGTGATTCACGATACTTTGGAAAGAGCTCACACACGCAGCATGACAGTCCAATATAAAAATAAACACCAAACGGATCCTTATTTCATATTCTATGCCTGTTACTATTCAAGCCCAACACTATTCCAGCCCAAGTTTTCATTTCTTTTTATTACTAATCGACCCAAGATACATTCACTTGATCCCATTTATTCTAAATTTCAACACACAACATATGCTACATTTTTCACTATTCGATTCTTTACATTACATGATTCAGTAATGACAAATCCCAAAATCTAATTCGAATGTTTACTATAAAAACAAGCTTCAAAGGTAACCTCATTCAACACGATTACAAGTTCATCCAAATGATAACCAATTCGACCAAAGCTCATTTCTACCTAAGCCATTGTGTATTTCCTAGTCGAATATGAGTCCTAAATTCCCTATCACACCTTTCTTATTCTTTTGGACACATTAAAATGTGGTTTGGACCTTTTAATATGTCGAATACAATGAAATATATATGTACATGCCACTTGCTCATCTAAACCGAAACATACACATTCAATTCACTCAAGTTTGCCTAGCTATGATTATTCCCTATGTTCCCTTATCCCCTCCTGCTACAATCGAATAAAATCTCAACTTGTGCTTATAATACATTATTCTACTATGTACATGCAAACATATACGAATAAACACACATACATACTCATTCACTCATTCTCTCGTTCACACTCCAATATTTTCTAAGTCTTTTACTCCTGCCAAGACCATTCGAAGAAACAGGGACCATTATTCTAGCCATTCGAACTCATTTTCCAACATACAAAGTTGATCTCGATTCTTTTGTATTGGTTCTAACGAGTTACATACAAGAATCCATCGTCCTTAGTTCATTTCTACGTTTTCCACCACCATTTGTGGTGTAGTAAGTCCCTCGAATTCATTCTCTTTACATACTTATATTTCTCACATATTCATACATGTTATATCTCATTCGATTACATTTCCAAGCTTTCCCTTATTTATTTCCCTTTCTCGTACTTCAATTATCGTATAATCATGACCTCCTATTCAATGGATGGCTAGAAAATCAAGAACTATATTCATTCGACACATATAACATCATATTAATACTTAACGAGACCCTTTTTAAACTCACTTTACATATCGAACGTATATATATCCTTTTTAATATTTTCGAACCCTGTTTATTCGACTAGAAAAACACCCTATTAAACCATATTTTTGCATGTAACCTATGAAGTAAATTACACCAACTGATTCTCCATAAGCCAATCTTATAAGCTGTATAAATAAGTTCCTATGATAAGCTCTAAAAATACCATTTTAAACCTCAAAGTGAATCGTGATCGAAACAGTTTGAAACCTCATATAAATAGCGAGTGGGCTTTTTAGCCCATTAAGCACATACGAATAAGCAGTCTATTAAGCAGTTTGAGGATGTTTTTAGAACTATAAAATAAGCCCAAGACCAAGCCCAAATCCTCTTTAAACCCTTTGGATCGAAAAGTGTTATTGGGCTTGTTTTAAATCGATTAAAAGCCCAATAAGCTGAAAATAAGCTCTTCTATGTAATAAGCAGTTTTTACAAACTCAATTAAGCTATTTAAGGCTGATGAAACTTTCGAAAAACTTAAATTCATAAGTTTGTGAATTTTGGACTTAAAATGCAAAATACGTTACTATTTGGGTTAAAATTGTAGCTCTCGTATAACCAAGGACTAACGGTGCAAATATTTCACCGTTAGGGTTAAAGGTGTAAATTTCATACAAATTGGAGGGCCATTCAGAAACTTTATTTGATAGAACTTATGCACGCCATCAACAAATAAGTTCTTGGATCGTTTTGAGCCTTAGGGTTCAACAATAACAATTAACAAATATGCAGCGGAATAAAACAAAACAATTGTTATTGACACAAAGTTTTTCTTCATTATCACAATCAGCCTCAATATAACACGGTTACTCAACAGTAACAGGGATCAAGAGATCCTTGAGGCTACGAACAAACTTGTTTAGGCGTTTATAAGATCACGCCTAAACACACACACACACCTTTAGCTAGACGTCTACATTGGAAGACCTACTAATAAAACCTGTACCTCTAATCCTCTTTATATAATAGAGGATTAGGGTTTACAAAAGAATAAAACTAAAATAATAAAAGATTACTACGAATCTTTTCTTTCTTTACAAGTTTCTTCCTTTGTCATATTAAGTCCTTCATGTTTCATTCTTTATGTTTTGTATCATCAAATCAATAAACCCAACAATCTTCCCCTATTTGATGATGACAAAACAAACACATTCTTGTACGAACTTCCCTAGACGAAGTAGCAGAAGTTGAGATAATTAAATCTCACCATGAATGAAACAATCTTGTCTTCCTTGTCTTCCCCTTAAGCCATGCCATGCCACCACCACATCTCTTCCCCTTTTTGTTATCAACAAATAGGGTACGTATGAAAATATGATCTTGACCACCACTAACCAATATCACAAACTTCCAATCCAAGTCGTCCAATGTTTCAAATTGCCCTCCATGAAGCTCAAATACGAATAATGAATCCAAAACAATAGAAACTCAATAGCAGTAGTAATATGATCCAAGTAGTAAAAAAATCAAACACTTCTCCTCGAGTGATGCATGTACATAAAATGATTCTTCAAATCTGTAGGCTTTATGTATTGTTGAAGAAAAATATCATTACCAATTTGATGTTGAAGTAGAAGAAACCAACCCTGTGTCTTATGCCTTGTACTAAATACGACTTCGAACGTATACTTAACGTATAGGGAGACCGCAATCTCTTGACAATAATCACTGAGCACAATAACGTAACTCCTTCAAGTGTTTTGTCAATTCGTAGTCACTTGAACGAACAAACAAGTTACCTTTAAAGTGTAACACCCACCTCAAGATATAATAAGACACAACCTTGATAAATTCCACTGCACCATCAAAGAAGCAACAAATACTCCTCTTCTCCAATAAAAAAAAATTAACTCGAGCCTTTAAATCATTAACGAACATAAAACAAAATCCAATCTCCTTGTGTGTGTGAACTTCCCCTGTGTGTGTGTAAACCAATAACCATACTTACTTCCCCTCACTGCTCGTAAATAATGCAACTATCAATCATGTAAACCCAGCAATAACGTAACAGCAGAGAGTAAGTCCAGCAGCAGAGTCAATATGCATAACAGCAGAGTAAATTCACATCGAACAGCAGAGTCATATAACAAACAGCAGAGTTATATAACAAACAGCAGAGTGAAATAACATATCAGCAGAGTATACTATATGCAGCAGCAGAGTAATAAGCGTAACAGCAGAATAAAAATCTTCGAGCAGCACTTTACCTACTTGAATAATTCATAGGAGCCTCAATCATCACATGCCAATACACGTGATCAGTAAACTTTAAACAGATACCACAATATTGCACCGTACCATTAATATTTAATTAATATCAGTCGCAAGTTAAGAAATCAGTATAAAGGTAAATAAAGAATGATAATCGGTTCTCCAATCAGATCGCCACATCTCAAGTTTGACCATTGACACCAATTGAGACAGTACGAAGATAATTCAATTCTCACTTTCATCTCTTCTCCAAAAGACGACAAATATAGTAAATCCCACAACCGACAAATTTACTTCAAGTACGAGGATAAAAAAAATTTAATACCATACGCGTTAATCGACAATCATGATCTTCTATCACATGCATATGATGACAAATCAGACCCACATCTTCGTAATAACTGAACAGATCAATACAAAGAAAATAATTAAATCCGAACAGGTCGATACCTTTTAACAGCCAATTTGTACCTTCGTAAAACTGCTTCTTCTTCAACAATTAAACTTTGTGAATCCCTAGGTAACGAGCTCCCCAAGCTTTGATACCACTTGATAGAACTTATGTACGCCATCAAAAAATAAGTTCTTGGATCATTTTGAGCCTTAGGGTTCAACAATAACAATTAACAAATATGCAGCGGAATAAAACAAAACAATTGTTATTGACACAAAGTTTTTCTTCATTATCACAATCAGCCTCAATATAACACGGTTACTCAACAGTAACAGGGATCAAGAGATCCTTGAGGCTACGAACAAACTTGTTTAGGCGTTTATAAGATCACGCCTAAACACACACACACACCTTTAGCTAGACGTCTACATTGGAAGACCTAATATAAAACCTGTACCTCTAATCCTCTTTATATAATAGAGGATTAGGGTTTACAAAAGAATAAAACTAAAATAATAAAAGAATACTACGAATCTTTTCTTTCTTTACAAGTTTCTTCCTTTGTCATATTAAGTCCTTCATGTTTCATTCTTTATGTTTTGTATCATCAAATCAATAAACCCAACATTATTCTATATTTATATTCCACTAATGTTTTATGCATATTCGTTCTTTCAAGTCCTTTTTACAATTCGTAATATTCATTTAAACAAACGTTACGTTTATATTTATATAACGAAACTTTTAACGAATAAACATAACTTATCATCCACCAACTTTCGAGGGAACGATATTTGCTGATGCAATTAACATAAAAACTTGATAATATTATATATAATATTATTTTTGAACTTTAAGCATTTAAAGCATATCATCCATTCTCATCACGAACCAATTCGTTATCCGATACTTTTCCACAATCATTGTTCACATCAAGTCAATCTTAAACCATCGAAATCTCAGACTTCCCTATTATTCAGGTCGTGTGTTGGAGCCGTTCCCGTATTACACTTTACATAACATTACCTTGACTTTTACAGCTAAGGTGAGTCATAGCCCCACTCTTACTCTTTAATACTCATTTTAAACTACTTGGGGGAGATACGTGCTTAGAAATACTTTACTCGCTTGATTTACATACACGATTTGCATTTACATAAATACTTGCATACATACTTGATTTCGTTAAACATGATTGCACTATTCTTGATTTCATTGGCAACTGTGACTAGACTTGATACAAACGTACATCCTAATACTGCGGTATTGGAAGGCCATTAATTTGGATACATCCTAACATTGCGATGTTGAAAGACCATTAATTTGGGTACAGCCTAACATTGAGATGTTGGAAGACCATTCACTTGGACACATCCTAATACTGCGGT
Source organism: Artemisia tridentata subsp. tridentata (assembly GCA_021014915.2). Taxonomy (NCBI): domain Eukaryota; kingdom Viridiplantae; phylum Streptophyta; class Magnoliopsida; order Asterales; family Asteraceae; genus Artemisia; species Artemisia tridentata. The sequence goes on from CP139509.1 coordinate 76,949,929, forward strand.
ATTGGAAGGCCATTTATTTGGATGATACATGATTAACATACTATTTTAGCAGTGGGTTGTAGACACATAGGTTGCAAGTCTTGTATGGGCGGGGCTTGGGACTGAGTGGATTTACAATGCCTTTGCTGTGGAAACTTTATTCAAATGCTTTACAGCTAAACTAAACTCTATGAACTCACCAACCTTTGGTTGACACTTTTTAGCATGTTTATCTCAGGTTAATAAGGCGATTGTGGATGCATGAATCTTAGAGTCGTTTGCATACTTTGGAGACGTATACCTTTATCTTTTACCATTCGATACATCTTGAAAACATTTATGTAACCGTATACTTTGGATCTCTTGTTCTAACTCTGATTTAAATAATTTGAATGGTAATATTTCAAAACGTCTCATTTAGAGGTCGTTTTCTATACCTTGTTCTATATTATGAAGTAATACCCCATTGACACTATCGTTCCGCTGCGGTAATTTGGGGGTGTTACCGATGTCTTCGTTTTTCTTGTATTGAAGATCTTTAAAGGTCTTGTATACTCATAAGAGATACAAAAGGAAAACGTAACTGAGATCTTATTCTTTTAAATTTTTGTTTCGGGATTTGAGTTCTTGTGGAGATGAGTTGATGTTGTTAGAAGTTGTAACGTGAGGTTGGTGATTTGATTGTTGGATATGAGTTGTTCTTGGCCGTCGTATGTTGATGAGGTAGGATAATTTATTGAGTTCTTGGAGTTTGTTGGTTATAGTATATTGATGTAAGCTGGTTTTCTCTTCTTATTCCTTTTCGTTTCTTCTTTTACTTGGCTGTGACATAGAACAATGAAGACAAACAAATCGGAGGTCGATGGAATTTGAGGTTATGCTAACCATGTGGTTAGTTGTAATCTGGATGGTCAATGGTCTTTATTTCCTTCAACGTTTTAATACTTGTTAACTAATGATGTTTAAGCTGAAGTCAAATAAACAGTTTGGTCTTTGGTTTGTCAACGCAGTTTTCATTTCTTCTTCATCTTCTTTACATTACATTCTGGTCACAAGTTCGATGACTTGTTTATACAATCAAGTTCGATGACTTTGTAGTTCAAGTTCCACAAAAGTTCGACAAGTCAAAAGTTTAATTGATTCAGGTTCGATGGATCCATGTTCGATGGATTTAAGTTCGATGGATCCACAAAAGTTTGATGAACCCTGTAAAGTTCGATGAACTCTCAAAAGTTCGACAAACCCTCAAAAGTTTGATGAACCCTCATCTATCTAACTTGTACAAGTTAGAAGATTTCTCCGTAGTCGAAGTATTCTACAAGCTTATACAAGCAGGGGAATACTGAGTCATCGTTGAAGCGTGTAGAAGTTTTCCGACCAGTTTCCGACCATAAGTTTTTTTTCACAGGTTTGGTACAAAAGTATCGAAATATTGATGTTACAACCAAAACAAATAAGTTGGACTTAATACAAAGTCCATATGAACAGTTTATATGACACTTGAAATGGAAGTAGACTTTTTGTTTTTAACCATTTGATACCATAAAAATCTGCTACAAACTGTTATAAGAAGAAAAAGTGTTAACAGTGAAAAGCTTTGTAAAACTGCTTAAGAAGTAAGACGTTTTGGACAAGATAACATATCACAAATCAACCAATAATAATAACCTTGGCTCTGATGCCACTTGTAGGATCGTGTTTTAGGTTGATTATGTGATTCGGGAGGACGGAGATGATGAAAGTAAAGAGTTGCCATAGTTTTAGAGAGGGAGTAGAGAGAGAAAGTAAATGTGTGTTTTATTGATAAGGAAAATGAAAGAGATACACACTCAAGTCCCACCCCTCCATGGAAGTATGGAGGGGTATATATAGGCTAATATACGCACCACTTTACAATAATGACATTTCTAGTACTTGCGTATATGCCTTACAAGATAACTAATGTAATCCCGTAAATGTCGTTCCATTTACGTGTTAGGAGCATTCCCAGCATCGAGCAATATTTGAACATAAATTACACTATGAGTTGATGAAACAAACAACTAAACACAAGACATTGTGAGATCCAATCTCAGTAAGCTATCCTAGATAAGTTCAAGTCGTGGACATCGTCAGGGAAGTCAAAGATAACCTGAAGACATACACACTAGCTGAGTTGGATATGAGCTGGAATGTAGAAGGATTTTATCAAGGATATCGATATGTCAGAGGATGACAATACTTTGACATATTGATCAACTCTTTGAAGCAACCAACGGAGCTCAACTCTGATGTTCTCAGATACACTAAGGCAAGAAGAATTTGAAGAAAGCGAATATGCAGGAAATATGAGCTATTCAAATTAAAGTCTGATAAATGCAGGAAATGAAGTGATAGTGAATTGATGGCAAACAGTTCACTAATATAGTGAGACAAGCTTTATGAATAGACATACAATAAACTATATTTGTACTTCTCCATTGGATTCAAGCCACGTCTCAAAAGCAAACAAGATCAAGACCACCCCTAGTCAGTATATAAGAGAATGTTGGTTCAGATTAACACTTGCTTTTTTACAAAAATAGCATTGACTATTAAAAGAGCAATTTACTCTTCAACAAACTAAAAAGGAGAGTCACTGATAGGGAATCAGATACTCTATGTAAGTTTGATCATAAACTTAAGTCCTACTTAGTTTATGAGTTCAAAGAGTAAAACCCCATTGTCTTTCAACTAGTGTTATCCAAAACATTTTGTAATTCTTTGATTATTAATCAATAAAGATTCACACGTTTGAAAAGTTAATTCATTGTTTCTTTGTTTTAATTTGTTAATTGTTTTAAAGGCATTTAGTGTGACAAACAATATAATCCAATTATTTTTTTGCTCACATTTATGATACATCGTATGTTTAATATAATCTTAGATCTATCTATTGGTAATTTTTCTTGTTAATTTCACGCCCGATCTCTTAAATTTGTAGCTAGACTTGTTCGTGGCTTGTTGTTTGGTGTATTTAAGTGTTTGTTAAGCTTGATTTTTGTTTCTAAAACCTACTTGTTGCAGTATAAAGAAGTTTAGATTTAAAGTGTGGGGTTTTTTGCTTATGGTATATTGTATGGTTGTGGGATGTGTGTCATTAGCCACTTTGCAGCAGGTCATTGTGTTTCATTGTTCAATTGTGTGCACCTTCTCTTATTGTTTGATTGTGTTGCTATGTATTGTTTGTTCTTGGTAATAAAAAGTGTTTTCTTTTTTAAAGAACAAGTGTTTGCTGTTAGTATATCCAAGCTCTTGTAGGTTTTTGTAACCGCTTATTGATCCATCATTTTATTAGTTGTGTATGCTCATTTTTCATCTATTAATGTGTATTAGTTTGTCAATTGTTGGAATTGAGTACCTTTTTACCATTTCAAACTTTACTTGTGCTTTATAAGTTCATTACAAGTTCTTAAATTTCACATGACAGATAGCTGCAAGGGGAATTCTTGGAGCTAAGTAGAGGAAAAAGTTATTGTCGAGTTAACATATCACAAAGATTGACACCTCTTTCATCAATACCAGCAACCCCACCTTCTCTAATGTGGGCTCCTTATTCCTCATCACTGGCACCTGATAAACTGTTGGAAAAATGATTTTTGCAAAATGAATTTTTACAAAATTTGGGACACCTTTTAATATATGTATATGTTATATATATTTATATTTCTTGGTAGCTTTGCGTTTTCCTTGACGAGAGCTTCGCAACGATATCGTGTCTCAAAGTGAGGCACGTGAAACACAAAATTTGGAAAAAAAGAAACATCCCACATCACCTAGAAAAGGAAGTGGGAGTGTGTTTATATAAGAATCTTGATATGGACCTTCAAAATGATTTGTTGGTTTTACTCCAACACCTACGTGCCCGTGCGTAGGGGGTGCAGGTTTCTAGGCCAAAATAGGTTCGAAGCTTTTGAACTCATGCGAGCACGCGCGACCTGCGGACACGAGTGCAGCTACGAAACCTCGCCTAGGAATAGATTGAAACTTAGTGAACAAGTGTACAAACTATTTTGTATGTAAATAAAAGATATCTAATCGTGTTATTGTTTTAACAGATTTGCATATCGGTTTATTTTTCAGCTAATATTTTGTCTTGGTGACTAAGACATTTAATCATCAAAAACCGCAGCTTCTCAGCTAACGATTTCCAGCATTCCTCGATCAGAAACACACATTTTTTTCGTGAAATTTCAAGCAAGTTTTGTCACATCCGGCAGTACATCTGCTTTGGCCGTTGTACCCTGGGAAACAGACGACGAATCTGTTTTAAGAGAATCGTGTTAAACACGAGCCTCGTGCTTTGACCGACCTTTACTGTTATGTTTATTTATCGTTATTTCGTGTATGTCTTCTACTTCTACCTCTTTCCGTCTGTTTTTATTTTCTGTTATTCAATTACTGTTAATTTTATTATTGTTATGTGCCCCGATGCTGATTCGTTAGCTTTCTATTTTTACTTTCTGTTAACTTACCTGTTTATTTTTTTTATTTTTTTTTTTCAGTTTATAATGTTGCGGAACAAATTTTTTGATAATTTACTTTCTAATTCAGTTTATAATGCTTTAGAAGCTCAGTTCAGTTTACATTGTTTCAGAACTTGTTCTTATTTGTTCAAATTTTTTATACGAGTCTGTTCTTGTTAATAATTCAGTTTTAATGTTTTACAACTTGTTCTTGTTTGTTGTGTTTGACCCATGATATATTTTGCTGCTCAAGTGTGTATTATGGTTCTAAGTTTTTGGTTATTTTTGTAGGACAACGAATTAGGGAAAAGATAAAGTTGAGTTGCTTGAGAAGTTGGGCAAGAAAAATAGAGATGAAGATGATTGGTGTGATACAAGATCATAAAAGGTTGCGCCTGGGCCTAATTGCAAATGTTGTCGATCCAACTTTTGATCTTCCTTTGGACCCCAAGACATATGAGTAAAAGCCATTAGTGTTTTGCGTGGTGATACTAAACTTTTCGGTAGCTATATTTTGTACTTGTAACTCTAACCACCTTCATGGCTGGATTTAAGCATGTGCGAGGCGTGCAATGGCACAGGGCCTCCATTTGTTTAGGTCCCCAATTTCTATATCTGTTACCTTAGTATAAACTAACTTTTGGACGTTTTTACCCAAGCAAATGATGTTTTTATGATGAAATTAATATGTTTTACAATGTTGTAATTTAGTGATTTGAGTAACAGCGGAGAAATAGAGCTCAAAATTTGTTTTTAATAGAGTAAACGAGCAAGTTTGCCCGCGCGTTGCTGCGGTGATGGTTTATGAATGCATAGAACATTTGTGATAATGCATATGTAGGTGCAATTGTTAGCAAGAAACCAGCGTTTATCTTTGTTTTTGTAGCACAACTGTTTTGTTGCGACATTGTCATTACAACAATAAAATGGTACAAAGCTACATTCAACATAAGGCGAACTGAGTCATTATGGTAATATATTTGAACAAACCGAATTCGTTTGACGTTATTTGTAATCTAAAGTTTAATTACTCCATAATTTTACAAACAACAGTAAGGAACCTTACTTGGGCCAGAAACTTTTTACAACAGTTATCATTTTGCTGCATAATGTTGCTACAGCGGCTATCATCTTGCTGTATCCATTGTGTCCATTGAGCAAATATCTGGTTGAATGGCTGTGGTGGCATTATTAGGGAGTATAAGGGCTCCGCTTTGGTTGCTTTTTCTACCATTTATGGCTCAGGTACGAACACATTTGCAGAAGGCAGAGCTCCTCTTTTTGGTCTGATGCTTTGTCACAGATTAGGCTACAAAGTAGCAGTGGAGAGTGAAAAACAAAATCATTTTTGATAGCATCTGTGGAGGTGCAGTCTCCAGATTTTTCAAAACTTTCTTAGTTCCTTCGAGTCCATCTCTCATATCTACAGGTAAGGAAATCAAAGTGCAGACAGTTTACCTACACATGGCCACTTCCATCAGGAACATTTTTGAATTTCTTTGTAGTGGCTCTGTTCCTAATGCCTCATTTGCCTAAAGAGGTTTACTGGCAGCCATTAACTTAACAAATACTAACGCGAAAAAGAACAACTGATATATATATATTTAAACAATTAGCATTTTATCGCTAAGCAAATTAAGGCAGCTCATTAAATTTAATGGTGTTTGGGATTACTAATTAAAACTGCTGATCGCTTCATGAATAAGCTATTTTGAATAATACTACTAACTCAAAACAACTTCATCCACTCATAGATGATCAGATAACCAATTTCGCTACAACCCTCAAAACTGCTTATCTACTTATCAAAATGTCATTAGCACATAAAACAGGAAGTAAACCCTTTACTTTAAATTGCGATAAAATATAGAACAGTTTTGTATTTGTTTACAATTGCATTTTAAAACAGTTTATCTACTTATAAAACGACTTATTAGAATTACCTGGTCCACTTCCTGGTCAACACATCGTATGAATGAACCGAATTAGTCATGCCAGATAACCCTATAACACAGTAAAAAAAACATAAATTTAGCACATTTCAAAACTTAAACCCTAAAAAACCAAAAAAATTAAGTAATTTACTAATTCCCGGGAGCGGAGATGCAGCGTCGCCTTCGATAGTGGTGGCGCCACCGAACAATATAAACCTAGGTCCCTGAGTTTTAGTTCGAGCAACGGCAGTTAAAGTATGAGCACATGTAGGACCAGGAGCATCATCTTGAGTATCCCAATACGCTTCTAATGGATGATATGAAGGTACTGGTTGTAGCCATGGTTCTTTATGTAATTTGAAGTTACTTGTCTGAAAAGCAATAGCTGTAAGATCACTAAGTCTTAGCAACTGTAATAATATTAACTAAAATGATCCATTACAGCTATTGCATCAGCAACCACGAAGCATGATTTGCAATAGCCTGTACACTTTCATTAATCACCTTTTGAACATCAGTTTTAAGTAACATATGTATGTTGGGCTATCCACAACACCCCGTAAAGTTTCAGATTTTTAACATACAAAGATGTTGTAACTGGCCATAGTAAATGTCAAGATACTTTCAGATTTCTAACTCCATACAACGGCAAAATTAAAGGGTTACCTACCATCTATTAATAACTGTTTTGGTCTCATTGCAACTTAAGAAAAACAACAATTCTATTTGTTTTTGCTGACTTTTTTGCCTAGAATCAGAGTGCATTGATTGCCTTATCCCAATAGAGATTCCGTATAACGCAGGCAATTAGGATTGAAATACTTTATTTTGGAAGGTGGACTATACACGATTCAATAACTTATCTACGATTATCATCGCAACCTAACCCCAATTTCTTACATATAGTGCACATAAGTTATAAAACTAAAGTGTCGAAAGAAAAAAGCATCAGATAACAAATTCATGTATGGTTATTAAGAGGAACAAAAAGAAACTCTTACTTGATCATAAAGCAGTGACAAAAGATTATCCACGTCCGATTTTGATAGCCCTTTTTCCAATTCTATCTGCAGCTTTGGACACTTGTATGGATATCCATCTAAGAACCTAATAACCATGACAAAATCATGAGAAACAAACATGTGTTAAAGTTTAAACACAGGTCCACATCATTACAAAATAGCAATTAATTACAACAAATTAACCTTATTGAAAGAAGAGCAGAAACATCTAAATCTTCGTAACCTGAATCGTGTGAGTGCGGCCTGCAAATTCATTTCATGATAAGTTAAAGAAAACATGACAATTGGCATGGAGTTAGCTAGTTTTAAAACATACAAACCTTAGCTTGATCTTTATTCGATTCTCTGAAATAAGATCGCAATCTTCTTGAAATATAGCACACCTAAAAAGCAAGAATAAACTTATTTAGACAACAATGAGACAATACTTCCTGAGTTCCTGAATACCAATTCATAAGAGCAACATGAGCTATTGTTTTGTTCCAAAAGAAGTAGCAACATCACTTCAAATAACTGTTAGCCTAACCATGAATCCATTATATTTTTTATTCTTCTCGCTACTCATAGTGTCCCTCGTCATAGAATATTAGAATCTCTCAACCCAGAATTTTATGAGCAAGGATGTTAAAGGTTTATTTGATTATTATTTGGCACGTCTTGATTTTGAATTAGTCCAAAATGAACACAAATACCTTCCACTTAATTGTGGGCGTGCCAATGTGATATAAATTGCTTTGAAAACATATCATGCATTCACTTCCCCTGGTCCAAATAAGTTACATTCACTTTTCGAATACTTCCTACTGATGTTAGAAAATCAAATATGAAAAATCGAATCACGTGATAACTTGTATATATATGACAAAACCGCATTTACAAAGGAACTCCTTAAGTATTTTTCAGTATGCTGTTATTTTATAAAAATAGGTCATCAATAAATGGCCAAAAAAAACTAATCATATTCAACAAAATCACGCAAATTAAACTATATACTGAACATACATCGTCTAATCTAACAAATCTAGGCTTATATTCATCACATCAATTCAACTAACCCTACATATCTCAGAATCGCAACAAAAACTATAAAATCACAGAAACAACTATATAGTGAACATACGTCATCTAATCTAACAAATCTACACTCGATATCATTTCGGCCTAACCCTAAATCAGTCAAAATCACAACAAAAACAACTAAACTTAATTAATTATCAACCATATAACTGTGATCTACTCATATATATGGTAATAATAGAATATACCATAGGCGCCTCTTTCATAGTAATCGGAGCATTAGCGGATCTCTCTTCTTTTTTATCCTTTCTTCTTCTTAATCTTTAATAAATTATCAGTGAATTTACTTTGTGGAAGATACATGTGTCTGTCTGTCGGTTGATGTGGGTGATCGGCCTATCAGTTTCAAAAAGATTCCAATAAGCAAGGGCACACAATATAAGCAATCTGAACATGTGATAATTGCAATAACTTACCAAGAAAGTTATGTTGAACTCAACTGTTTTCAGTTTCCATCGACTGTTACCATTCATCTTCTTAACGCTACAAATTTATAGAAATCAAATAATCAAACCTGAAACCCACAATCAAAAACCACAAATGAAATTTAAAAAAAAAAAAAAAAAACCCAAAACGTAAGAATACTAAAATCCCAAGAATTTAATTAGGGTTGATAAACTTACACAACTGACTTGATTTAAGCATAACTTCTTGCAATAAGCAAATCCAGTCTTTCTACAAAAAAAAAATGACAAAAGTATTAATTTCACCGGAAAACCCAATTCAAACAAATTATGCATAAAGATCAAAAAATATCATACACACACAAATCAACAACACCCAAAATCTTTAAAAAAAAACATACCTTTAATTATGAAGCCGGCGATTTTGTTTGTTTAACACCACCCAAATCGAAGCTCGAAATTAGGGTTTGAAACTTCAAAATAAACGATGGAACCAAGGGTTGAATATTTGTGTGTATGTGATTTATGTTATCTGCGAATCTTGGTAGCGGATCCTTTGTGGGTATGCGTGTTTTTTGTTTCTGGTTTGTGGCTGTGGATTGAGAGAGTGGAAGAAAGATCCAGAATTGTGTATGTGTGAGTGATTGGGGTGTGAGAGGATTGGATTTTTATACTTGGGTTACTCTGTAGCTATGAAGAGTTGTCTGCCTAAACATTGAACAGTAAAGTTCGAAATGTTTCTTAGCCAATGATAAGTAGCCACACAGGGTAGTGGCACTGTTTGTCCATTCTTTTGACCAATAGCCTTTGAGATTAAGAGTCTTAATTACACTCATTTTTGTCACATCAAAAATGGTTGTTAGTATTGTAAATATGGGCTTATGGGCTACGGGCTTATAAGTGATGTCTATTCATTATTAGGGTTTGTATTCTATAAATACATACTTAATGTAACCTTTTGTTTGACCACTCAATAATAATTCTCTCTTCTCTTTACATCTCTTTTTCTTATTCATGATTATTCACAACACATTATTCACAACACATTATCAGCAGGAAGTTTGCTCCAAATAAAGAAAAGGGTAGGAAATTAATATACACAGTTCGGTATGTTCATTTGTCTTTGCATTTATTATTGTTACATATTACGTTTCAAATAAATGTTTGTGCTTGCATTTATTCTTAGTTTATTTACTGATATCCATGTAGCTCAATATTAATTTACTAAAATGTTAATCAAATAAGGTGAAATTTGTTACTCCCTCCGTCTCAATTTAATTGTCCATATTTTCTTTTATGGATGTCTCAAATTAATTGTCTACTTTCCTTATTTAGTAAAAACTAGAGAATCTAGTGGAGGAATATTCCATTTTAGTGGTTAAAAATTAAAGTGGCCCCACTTTTATTAAACTTTGTGTTTTCTCTCTCCTGACAAATAAATTGAGACGGAGGGAGTATTTCTCATTGTTCGGCAAAACTATGAGTAAGAAGAAAAAAAAAATTAAAAAAAAAATAAATAAATAATTCTAATATGGTCTTTTTATAAAGATCAAAATAATAACCTTGTGTTATGTTGAAAAAGAATATTGGAACCTCAAGTTCCAATTTGATTTATATAGATCAATAAGTTTTATTGTTATTGTCGTTAGTTTTTTTTTTACTGTTTGTATTCATTGTTCGTATTTTATTTGTATCTTTTTTATATCATATGAAAAAAAAAAAAGTTAGAACCTCAAAGTTCTAATATGATTCTTTCAAGAATAAATATGAAAAAAAAAAAAAAAAAAAAATCATAACTTCATGTTATGACTGAAAAAAAAATCATAACCTCATGTTATGATTGAAAAAAAAATCATAACCTCATGTTATGACTGAAAAAAAAAATCATAACCTCTTGTTACGACGAATGTCTCTATCCAAAAAAAAAAAAAAAAAAAAAAAACATATGAACGATCATGAAAGAGAATTAACTCAGTGCACTTTGGTATCCACAATCCAACAGTGCTAATTAACGTTCATTAGGTATGATGTTTTTTTTTTCTTCCAACAATTATTGTTTTCTTTTTTCAAATAAGAGAAGATTGGATATATGCACTAGACCTTGTATATGTTCACAGGAGTATTTGATAGTTCATGATCGAGTTTTATTTATGTGTATATATGAGGATATTGAGCTTGTTGCCTCTGCATGTAATATATGTTATATTGTTTGGTTATCATATTGGACTTGTCTAAATATGCTTACTTGTAGATTAACAGATTGGTAGAAAAAAAAAAGAGCCTCTAAAACTCAATTTTGATCATACAACTGCCTTGTACATCTACGTTTTACAATAAAGTAGATTTTGTTTTCTTTTTAGTAATTTGATTTTACAGCTATGATACTACTAGACTATGCTTTATTTTTAAAAGTAAAAATTTATTAATCTTTAAAGAGTATTAAAGCATGGTTAAGAAATTTATGTGATAGTTGTAACATTTTTATTGTCAAAGTTACCTAAGAAAAATTGATATATTAAATATAAAGATGTCTTAGTTGACTATTGTGTGATTGAGTTTTTCATGTATGTGGGCATTACTTATTATGGGTTCTTATTTGCTTACGAGACATTGTATTAAATGGTTAATAATACATATATGTTTTCCGCTAAAAGTGCAAATTCTCTAGTGTAAAGCATGTTTATTAATTGAGTAATGCTATAGGCTAATTGGATTTTACATTGAATAGTGTTATGGCTCTGTATGTGCTTATATAAATTTGATTGAACAAATATAAGTTTAAATGTGATGATTTATAACATTCTTGTGATTGATTTATACGATGAGTATTATTGATAGATTTGCATAAATGAAAGTAATCTTAAAATTGAAGAATTTTTTTTTTTTTGAAGTTTCAATTTTTTTTTTAAAGAATAAATTCTTATACGTATAGAAATAGAATATCCAACGGGTGTTCGCGAGTACAATTTCGCAATATTCAATATTACATCTAAATGATACGAGAATATGCGATGAGATGGTTAATGCCTCGATATGCTCATATATCGAGAACGATGCTTTGATACAAGTTCTTCTTGTGCCAGACAAAGCAATGAGTATTTGAATAAACACCATAAACTCGTTCATTAAATTTGTTCCATTCACTCAAGTGAATGTGATGATATGATCGACATAAAGATATTTCATTCCCTCATGAGAATGTGATATGATATAATGATCAATGTAAGATCTCCATTCTTTCAAGTGAAAGTGAAAATATAATGATAAATGTCTAAATATCATTTATCATGGTAAAGGATATGGTCAAAGTAATATGAAATTGACAAACCACTATTAGTGGCAAAATAAGCAAGGAGCAAACGAAAATGTGATTCATGTAAAATGCAATGTGATGTATGCAAAATACAAGTGTGTCAAATATATTACACACTACATTCATAGATGTAAGAATCTATGCAAACACAATTTTGCTCCGTAAAAGAAAATATAAACTTGTTACGAGGAATGAAATTTCATATTAATGATGCATTATATTCTCTTGCATCTTCCTCGACAAGCCATAACATAAGTTTATGTGCCAAAAATATATTATTATGAGGCATGACCGGTTGGACCATCCCGAGTCAATGATGATGCGAATATATAAAAGAACCATGAGTTTCTTCAATGATTTTTTCATTGTCTTTATTGCTCTCAATAGAAGTTAATACTTCAAATATTACCACCAAATTAAAGTAAGGGCTCATTCCCTTAGAGTTTTGGAAAATATCCAAAAGAGATATATATAGGCCTATACAAGTGCCATTTTGATTTTAAAATCGATGCATCGTCAAAATGATCATGAAAGACGCAACATGAAGTTAGCGTGATTAATGGCTCCGCTTATAAGAATGCGAGCATGTTTTCCATATTATATTTTTGGAAATGGTGGTTAGAAATTCCAAGTATTTGTAATTATTGGAACAAGTGTTGAACCCAATAATTGTGAGAGCAAAATTAATGGTTTATGGGGCATCGTATTTAAATGATAGAACATTAATTTGCATCATGCCAAAAATTTATAATGATTCCTTCCCATTTAATGGTTTTTCGGTCACGAACCATCTATCTCCCATCTAAAAGTCATGCAATTATGCGACTTATAGTGAATCCACCACAACGCAAAATGTGAGATATTGAGAATGATAATTCATTCAGGGGAAGAGAATAAGCAGCAAGAATTTGGAATGAATTATAAATAATGTAAATGTTGATCCTCACAACACTAATGGATATGAACTTGAAGTTCAAAGTGTAATTCATTTTTATGATCTAGAAAATTCCAGATATATTTGGTGACCTAAACATAGTAACTAGATCTTTTTATACGCTGCTAATGCTCCAACTTATATTTGTGTCACAACTGGACAACTAATGATTGTTAATGATTCTATGGCACGCCTATTGCGTGATAGAACAATCGATTCCAAATATAAATCCTCGAATGATATATAAATGGAGCAAGAAGTTAAGATGGTCATATCGAGGTAATAAAGACCCCATAATAGTCTCATTCTGAGACACTAGACAAGAGGATTCTAAAAGAACCTCGTATACATTTAAACTATGAGATCTCAATAAATGATATGATATAATGTCTAGTAAAGTGTGGAATCGAAAAAGAATTGAATCGACGTCGATAGTACTATCGTATCTAATGATGCGCAAGATAACAAATTTATCACAAAATAGCGCTATAATAATAGTGAGGATCTTGGAAATAATCTTGCAAGAAGTGCAATGATTGGCCATAATGTAAAGACGCAAGTAACTAGTGAAAAATTGAAGTCTCTTGTGATGAGACATATGGGAATTGAAGTCCGTACACATGAATGTGTAAACTTATTGGATTAATATATGTCTTTATAAGAAAGCGAAATTAATGTGCTGAATTTACATTTTCGCAAAGACGTGAAAAAAATAATGAGACATGATCTCATGTGGCGGATCCAATAAGTATTTTGATATTATATAAGTCTGGCAATATGAGAAATATTGATATGCGTCTATAAGAATATGAGTAAGTGCTCATTTGATGTTGAGATTCCTAAAATGATATAAAATGTATGAAGCATGTCTCGTTATTTAAAATGCTTGAAGCATACCAAAAAAAAAAAAAAAAAAAAAAAAAAAAAAAAAAAAAAATCTTGAGTATACAACTTGATCAAGCCAAATAAATGAGATCAAGGAATATGAGCATAATTGTTACAATCGCCCTTAGTCAATATTTGTTAAAATGGGACATGGAATGATTATGTTTGCCCATGAAATTTTATAAAGATATCTGGATTTGACTATGGTATGTCAATGAAACTCCCTGAGAGTTTATGAAGGCGATTAAATGCTTAGAAACTAAACTTTAAATAAAAGACAAAGTTTGTCTTAGTTTACGAATTGAATATTTAATTATGATATCTTTATACATCATGAAAGCTAAAGAAATATGATAAATATCTTTATATGGATATATGACGCTCATTTTTATGAGGTCACATGATGTTGAAAATACCCCTTTTAACTTTTAAAGATATGATCACAATATCTACTTAAAAGTGTCATACATGATACCATTTACTTTAAATTTGTTGGTAATGTATAAAGTACACGAGTGTACTTGAATGATATGTATGACATATATTTAATCCTTATGGATATGCGAATATCAAGTGTAGAACATTTGTTCATGCTAGAACCAGAAATATTATTCTATTAAGACACTTGTTACGTTGATGTTAATGAAGTTGGTTTATGATATTGTGTTGCGCCAACAACGAGGCTCAAGTGATGTGATCATCAGGGGAAGGAAATACGCGTTGCACTCTTTTTCCCTTGACCATGGATTTGTCCCCATTGGGTTTTCCTGGTAAGGTTTTTGACGAGGCAACATTCCTAAGCGTATGAAGAAATTATGTATTTTTTTCCCTTCACTAGATTTTTGTCCCATTGGGTTTTATCTAGTAAGGTTTTAGCGAGGAGTAATTTTCAAATGGACATCCAAGAGGAAGTGTTATAAATAATTATGGAATGGATGTCCATATCCTTTTTAATTACTACATCACCAAACCATTCAAGAAGAATGCGTTTGGTTAAGATCGATGATTCAATACATCCAAGAAGAATGCGGTCTCAAGTCTATCAAAGGAAATCCAACCTTATTATATGAAGACAATGCGGTGTGTATAGCTCAAATCAAGGAAGGGTATATCAAAGGAGAAAAAAAAACAAAGCACATTTCTCCGAAGTTTTTCGGTACATATGATCTATAAAAGGATGGAGTTATTGATGTTTGTCAAATTCGATTAAGTGATAACTTGGCAGATTTATTCACAAAGTCTCTACTGACAAAAGTTTTTTGAGCAACTGGTTCGAAAGATCGGCCTTCGACACTTGAAAGATATACATTAATTTGAGGAGGAGTATTATGCGCACTGTACTCTTTTTCCCTTCATCAAGTTTTTATCCTATTTGGTTTTTCTTGGTAAGGTTTTTAAGGAGGCAGTTTTTATGGCGTGTAATGAACGATGAATATCCAAGGAGGAGTATTGTAAATATGGGCTTATGGGCTACGGGCTTATAGGTGATGTCTATTCATCATTAGGGTTTGTATTCTATAAATACATACTTAATGTAACCTTTTGTTTGACCACTCAATAATAATTCTCTCTTCTCCTTACATCTCTTTTTCTTATTCATGATTATTCACAACAGTTAGTATATATATAATATGTAATGGGTTTGTCTAGTGAAGAAGATGACACAGATTCCAAAAGTTTGGCTTTGTTTATGCTATATTCCATTTTAAACCATTTAGTTTACAGTTTATCAATTAAGTCATGAGTGTATTTTGTTTAGCTTCATTTTATGGTATAGTCATAACAACACGCATATGAAATATGAAATATCTATCTACAAGATTGTAATTTTGATCTTCAGAACTTATCTTAATAATTTATCATCGTGTAATGTATACAAAAAATATTTTTGCTATAACTAAAAAAAATACACTTTTTATCAATGTTGCAAAAATCGTGAATCGGTAGCGTGGCGGTCGACCACCCTGCAGCGATTAATCGGCCAAGGCGGGATTAATCGGATTGGCATTTTTTGCATGTTTTAGGTATTTCTGGAGACCAAACTAAAGATCGTAACTAATTCCAAGCCTACTATGTTTTCAAACCTCAATAAAAGGCTCCAATTCTGATTATGAGGCTCATTGTGTGTTATAAGTGAAATAAACGATCCCCGAATTAAGTAGAATGCCTAAATTTTTATTTTTTTTATAGCTGACCGATACGGCCGATTTCTGGCCGATACGGCCGATTTTTGGCCTTTTTTTTCCCAGGCCGATTTTTTGACCGATATGCAAAATTCTACAAGTTCGAAGGCCGATAAGCGATATATTGACGATTAATCGGTCGATACGGCCGATTTTTGCAACATTGCTTTTTATCACATGATATATAAGAGTTGATCGACTTTATAGAAAAAATTTAGAAGTTTTAAGAAATTCAATGGATTATATTTAAAAAAATAATAAAAAATAAAAATAAAGTATATCATAAAATGAAAAAAAAAAAAAAAAAAAAAAAAAAAAAAAAAAAAAAAAAAAAAAAAAAAGCACAAACATTACATTGACTTAATTATAGAATCTAATGACTATAATTAGTTAAGGTTATTGATTTTGTAGCAAATATTGTAAAAGGGCCTCCAACGTAAAGGCACAGGACCCTCTAAATCCACGAGACGGCCCTGACCACCTTGATGGGTTTATTAGTGTAATCGATGGGTTTATTAGTGTAATCGATCGGTAGATAAACTCTAGAGTTAACTACATTTTTGGTCCCCGTCGTTTATAGGGTATAACGATTTTGGTCTAATAGTTTCATTTGTAACGGATCATGTCCTATTTTGTCTGACCCGTAACGGGTTTAGTCCAAATTTCGTTGACCGGGTGTTTGACTAGTTAAAAAAGGTGATATGACTAGAATACCCTCGAATTTAAACCCAGAAATTGCACCATTCGTCCCAGAGCTAACGGCCGTTAGTTCCGTTAGTTATCATGTGACAACGTTAGTCCATTTAGCCAACGATTATTTGCAACGTTAGTCCTTTATACATTTTTGTCCGTTTTTCTTACGTTTTCATACGGTTTTGTCCGTTTTTATACGTTTTCGTCCGTTTTTAATCGTTTTCATCCGTTTTTCTTACGTCTTCATACGGTTTTGTCCCTTTTTTTACGTTTTCGTCCGTTTTCTTACGTTTCATACGTTTTGTCCGATTTTATACGTTTTCGTCTGTTTTAGTCGTTTTCATCCTTTTTTCTTACGTTTTCATACGGTTTTGTCCGTTTTTATACGTTTTCGTCCGTTTTCCTTACGTTTCATACGGTTTTGTCCATTTTTTTACGTTTTCGTCCGTTTTTTGTCGTTTTCATCCGTTTTTCTTACGTTTTCATACGACTTTGTCCGTTTTTATACGTTTTCGTCCGTTTTTTCTTACGTTTCATACGGTTTTGTCCCATTTTTTTACGTTTTCGTCCGTTTTTTATCGTTTTCATCCGTTTTTCTTACGTTTTCATACGCTTTTGTCCGTTTTTATACGTTTTCATCTGTTTTCTTACGTTTCATACGTTTTTGTCCATTTTTTTACGTATTCATCCGTTTTTTGTCGTTTTCAAATTTTTTTTTTTACGAATTTAAAAATATATATATTTTTTTTCCGAAAATCCTTTTTTTTTTAATTTTTTTTCCGAAAATATTTTTTTTTTGAAAAAAAAGTTATAGAAAAAATTTCAAAAAAAAATTTTGGGAAAAAAAAATTCAAAATTTTTTTTATAACTTTTTTTTCGCAAAATATTTTTTTATAATTTTTTAATATTTTCAAAAATAATTTTTTTGCAAAAATTTTCAAAAATATTTTCGGAAAAAAAAATTTTGAAAAAAAAATATTTTTGGATAATTTTTTTTTAATTCGGAAAAGAAAAATTTGAAAAAAAAAGGAATTTTTTTATTTTTTTTTTAATTTTTTAATTTTTTTAATTTTTTTTAATTTTTTAAATTTTTAAAATTTTTAATTTCTTAATTTCTTTTTAATTTTCTTTTAATTTTTTAATTTTATTTTAATTTTTAATTTGTTTTTAATTTTTTAATTTTTTTAATTTTTTTTCGTACTTAAGAAAAACGGCCGAAAACGAATAAAAACGGACAAAACAGTAAGAAAACTGGACAAAAACGATAAAAAACGGACGAAAACGGATAAAAACGGACAAAAACGTATGAAACGTAAGAAAAACGGACGAAAACGTATAAAAACGGACGAAACCGTATGAAAACGTAAGAAAAACGGATGAAAACGACTAAAACGGACGAAAACGTATAAAATCGGAAAAAAAAACTTATGAAACGTAAGAAAAACGGACGAAAACGTATAAAAAGGGACAAAACCGTATGAAAACGTAAGAAAAACGGATGAAAACGACTAAAAACGGACGAAAACGTATAAAAAACGGACAAAACTGTATGAAAACGTAAGAAAAACGGACAAAAATGTATAAAGGACTAACGTTGCAAATAATCGTTGGCTAAATGGACTAACGTTGTCACATGATAACTAACGGAACTAACAGCCGTTAGCTCAGGGACAAATGGTGCAATTTCTGGGTTTAAATTCGAGGGTATTCTAGTCATATCACCTTTTTTTAACTAGTCAAACACCCGGTCAACGAAATTTGGACTAAACCCGTTACGGGTCAGACAAAATAGGACATGATCCGTTACAAATGAAATTATTGGACCAAAATCGTTATATCCGGTAAACCACGAGGACCAAAAATGTAGTTAACTCTAAACTCTACATGCGTTCATATATGGGAATGGTTACTTTTGGTGTAATTAGGGTGTTTATTCTAGAATTACCAATACTGGATAACATCAATGCATGAATAGCGTATTTTTGATTATATCTATTGGCAACTGAATTTGGTTGCTAATATCAGCAACCATATTCTCGTTGCTAATAACTGTCAAAAAAAAAATGTTGTCGTTGCTAATACTTATTGCAACAAACATACTTTCGTTGCTATCTACCGAAATAGCAACAACTTATCATGGAGCTGAAATTAGCATCAACCTAGCACTTCGTTGTTAAATAACAACGACCTTGACAAATTAGCAACCATATTGAATTTAGCAACGGGTGATATAGCAACGACGTCAAGCTGTGACTAATGTCGTAGCTAACGTTGTTCTGCAACGAGTTTGGTAACAACGAAATTTGACCGTTGCTATTGGCACTTTCTCTTGTAGTGATATCGAATGACTTGTTTACTTCCTTATTATGTGGATGTCAACTATCACAAACTTGGTGATGGCATGCCAATAAATACTAGCTTGGATCTAGTTTTTCACGGATAATTGTGTTCTCTTTAACTTTCTTTAAAAACCTTAACCAATTTGTTACAAATTTTAAATTCGAAATGACCGCATGTTGCACAACTAATTAAGATGTCAATTGAACTTATTTAGAATTATCTTTCTTTTAATTTTCGTTTCATAGTTCAAATGCGTCATATAATACACTCCAAGACAATACTTATAGCATAAACACAAGGCACGATGGCCTGTTATTCTAGTTTACAAGCTTATAGTCTAAATACAATATATATAGATATCCATTACTGTTGGAGATTGTGGATAAATATTAATAGTCGTATGTCTAGTATCGAACCCGAGACCTCGGGATTGCACACTTTACGTATGAAGAGTAAACGAATAATAATTATTTATAACACGTTATATTTAATTATTATATAAACATAAAACAATACTTAACGACCGTTAGTATTTTAAGAAAAGGACTAACGACCGTTAGACGGAAATAAGGAAAGTTTTATTGTGCTAATAATAGGAAGTCAAGAAGGTTCCAGAATGCCACCTTGGGCCCTAGAACCGATCGGCCACAAGGAGGGGATAACCCACTCCTTGTCAAACTTGGACTTCAAGTTATGTAGCCTATATAAACAATTGAGATCTCTAGGTTTTGGGTGCTCTTTACACACACACAATACCTAATTGTTTTTCTCTTTTCCTTGTTCCTAAATCTCGGCCGAACACCCCTAATTATTTAGGGTTTCGACTTATGTTTTAAATAAAATTGTTTTGTGTTTATTATTACTTGCATAATCGTTACTTGGTATTAGTACGTGTGTACAAGAACGAGGTAACAACTCACTATAGTTGTTATCAAGGAATCGATCAATAAAAAGGTAAGGGATTGATCATTGATTCACATAAACCCTAATTAGGGTTCTTCATATTGTTCATGATTTATTGAAGTGCAAAAGGTACGTTCATTATTTATGTTTAAGTTAATTAATATGTGTTATACTTGTTTACTCGCTTCCGCAACTTTGTGTACTTTGATTATATGAGTTTGTTTTATGATCGTCATGGTTCTCATATTCCAACAATGACTTAAACAATAAAAAAAAACGTATCTTTAAATTGTTTAGATTATACATGTTTTATTTTCTAGGGTTTTATTATTAAAAATTTGTTTTTTAATAAAAAGTCGAAACCCTAACCCTAATTGGGGGGGGGGGTGTCGATTTGTTCCATAAACCCTAATTAGGGTTTGTGGTTTTCATAATTAATTGTGATTAATTAGAAACCCTAGGTCTTATACAAGGTGTTGTGTTCGTTCTTGTGACCTAATTGCTATATGTTGCATGAATCTGTGATAAAACATGCATGTTAGTCACGGATTAGTACTTTGATTTAAACTGTTTAGTTGTTTCCACATGATTAATAATTCTAAAATTGGGGAAGACTCCAATATATGTATATATTAAAAATCAATTAATGTGCAATTTGGTATATGTTTACTATGACTTACGCAATTGACTTTGTCAATGCATGTGGCTCACCTGTGCAAGGTGAAAGTCTTAGTTAAAACATATGCATACTTGACATCTAGATGTTGATTTTATGTAGGACTGTTTAAAAGGTTGCATGTGGCTAGATGTTTCACTAACAATTAATTGTTTTTCTTATTAGTTGATTGTTGTTTTTCTTTTAAATTACTTGTTTATTGTTTTTATATATATATGTGATATGTTAAAGTAAGCAATAAAAAGGGTAATTTTTTTTTTAAAGAAAAATTAAATTGGACTAATGACGGTGAAACATAAGGTGATAAAGTAAGGATCTTGCAGAGTCTTATGTGCCGCTAGTGGTCCGATTCGCACGGTAATCAGCTCCCAGGCGAGACTAGCAAGATCTAAACTTTGTTACTTATTTTTTAAGATTAAGATCATAAACTTTTGCTTGATTGATGTTTTTGTACAATAGTGTGTGAAAGGCGGACCAAAGTTGACAAACTGTGTGGTGGGTTTATCTGGAGAGGGGTTTTTTAAGAGATCCGCTCCTACCGGCTCTCCGGGCCCGCTTGTGCGTCAACTGCGACTTACCTATATCACTATTTACGTACACTATCATCTTAAGGGTGATTTACCTCAATTCCACGCGCCACTTTTGTGGCAAATATCCGAATAACATGTAAGAGTAGGATATGTGGGCGATAATTGTTGGTACTTCTTTAATTGGTGAACCCAATACCTCAAGTACATAGTTTTTGGTTTACTCTTAACTAATTGGTTAATAAAAATTGTTTTAAAAACTAATGATACAAAGATGAGTGCATGCGTCTTTGTATATGTTTTTGTCACACCAAAAACTAAATACCCTAAAATTTAAGTTACATGCCATCTAACTATAAGGAACACTTGAAGTTAATTTTGGGTATGCGTGAGACCTGGACCAAAATTAATGACAAGGTAAATTTCCGAGTGTGCGTGAGACCACACATGGATGAATTTACTGTTTCTAAGTTAGACAACTTAATTAAGCTGATGCGTGAGACCTAGAGCTTAAGGCATGAGATGGGATGAAACATGCTTACATTGCAAATTGATGAATCAATTTGATGTAAATCCCATAATGATCTAGGAATTGGAAAATTGTTTGCCAATTATTGTTCGACAGATTACCTAGTTGAATACTATCATTACTAGCAGATCAACTGATGTAATGGTACTATGACAATTAGGATCCTAGCTTTAAGAAAATACTATGGTTAATATGAATATTTACCAATGGGTATTTTATTTTCTTAAAGAGTAATTATCGAAAATACTAAAATTGAATTTTGTAAATTCTTTTAAATGTATTGATGCAACGTTAAACCGTAAACAAGGTTTGTACTTTATTAGTAAATTGATCTACACCCGTAGGGGTCTTTGCTAGAGTCAATTTCATTAAAAGAATAAACCAAGTCTCCTTTCATATGAGAAGCGTGAGACTAAATCCTATTCCTTTTCATGAATGAGAAAGGTATGATGGAAAAATTAGAATTGTCTAAATTCTAAATACATAACTCATAGCAAGTTTTAATCGTTAAGGTTATTGCGAATTTATGAGTTATTAAATTAGAAGCTAGACTAATTACCGCATAATGGTAAAATACAAGCTAGTATATCTATTTGTTTTGTTTTAAACCATTTAAAGGTACTACATACAATTGTTGGAATTGTAGACCTATTAAGGAAGAAATTGCATGTCAATTTTTCAAGTTAATAGTAAGCAATGTGATGAATCACATTTGGCGTAAATGTGGATAGTCCATCAGTTACGTAGTAGAATACAATCTTTTAGAACCTAAGTAATTGTTACGAATAGGTTTTGTCAAAGATGTAGGAAAGTAACAAGGACACTCTTTCCTTTCACTGGTTTATGAAACACTTATTATGGTGTCGAATTCAGTGGGAGTAATGTGTTCTTAGAACTGAATAAGGGATTATTGTAAGTTCTCTAATTCAGTGGGAGTTACAAGATTTATGTGTCTTGATTGTAACTCGGATTATCTTTTGAATGCCTCAAGATAATTACTTTCCAAATATAGATACTAATATTTTCAAAGATAGTCATGTGCGTTTCCTTGATTGATTGAGTAATTCTATATCTACTAGTTATGCTAATGACACAAATCATATTGATTACATTAACAAACACGTGTAGTGTTGTCTATGTGGTACATGATGTTGGTCCATGCACAAGTGGGAGAAATCTTTATTGTGTGCAAGGTACAACATATAAGAATATGATTTAGTAGATTCTCTTAACCGCAAGGTAAGAGATTCTTGTTCTAATATGATTATACATATCTATTCTTAAAAACACTTGGAGTTAATTTTGGGTATGCGTGAGACCTGGACCAAAATTAATGACAAGGTAAATTTCCAAGTGTGCGTGAGACCACACATGGAAAAATTTACAGTTTCTAAATTAGATACTTATTAGAACTTGTGTCAATGTGATAACAAGATTACTTCAACTTTAATATTTATGTATTATTGGAATGACATAAATGCATGAAGTAATATAATACTACTTCAATAATTATGTATTCTTTGAATGACATAAATAAATAAAGTAATAAGTTAACTTGAAAATACTATTGAAACCAAATGATGGTGTTCATGATTACTTTAATTATAAATATTTATACTTTATTGTAAAGTTATAAATATGAAGTCTTTAAGACTTAGTATAATCTAAAGTAAGACGTTAACTTGTTATGTCTTCTTTATTAAAGACATATACAAGAAGTCATTGAGTTGATCAAATGATTTATAACGTGTAGTGAGATTATAACGGTTTATGTCTTCTTGATTGAGACATGAACATGAAGTGACTTATTTAATAAGTACTTGAGTTATAATGCATGCAAGAGGATTGAAATTCTATTTCACCATTAAGATGACTTAGTTGGGAAATAGGTAAGCCAAAAGGAATACAAAGTTATCTTTCATATTGTTAGATTATCTCACAATATGAGTTCTAATGAAATACCACATATTTGTGGTGTGTTCAGTTAGGAAAATCAAACTTTATTTGTATTGTTTGGTTAAAGATAACTATAACTTCTTTTCTTCCAAAAGTTATCAAGGTTAGGAAATTGAGTATGGATTGAATATACTCAATTAGACTCCTAGAAGATTTATAAGACATTATTTATTATGGAATGTGATGAATCACATTAAGTCTTAAAATGAAGTTCTGAATTTGTTAAACTTCTGATGAAGCTGGATTTTAACAAACGAATGTCAAGAACTATCATGTGTATTTGTAATATCCCAAAAGAGAACAATATGGTGTTGCTTTAATGGCTAATTATTTATAGATAATCTATAAATTACAAAAAGCAAGTGAGAGTTTTATCTTGTAGAGATAAAGTTACAAGATACATAATCTTCTAAAATACACTAGCAAATATCATGATGAGATTAGACATGTAAATGTTGGATCTCAAATGATGGAATTCTCATTCATAGATCCACTTGGATATCTCAGATATTTGATTAATATGCCGAGGATTATATGATGAAGTATTACCAAATAATGAATTGGGTAAATTACTCATACTATGAATGTTATAGATGCTGTTCATAAAGATATTCAAATTTTACAAATTTGGTTTATCTTAATTCTTAATAGTTAGAGAATGATGATGAGTTTATTTAAAGATAGAAAACCCTAGTGGTTTAAATCTTTATGTAGAAATCATATGGACAATATTGTACACATATTTAATGTATTTCTTGTGACAAGATTATTAATCATACTTAAGTAATTAACTATGATTGAATACTCTTTCATAAGCACATTAAATATATAAAGATAATAATTGTCATATCTATTTTCATTTATATGAAGGATGACAATGGAATATCAAAACTCTTTCTTGAGTGATTACTTGAGCGAGGACGGTAAGTAATCGAAAGGATTTTTGAATTCATAATTATTTTGGAAGTGTACAAAGTGTAATAATCCATGAATGGATTAATGCATGCATCTATGAAATATTCTTATGTTTAATTATTAAATCCATTGTTTGATTTATAATTGAAATAAGACAATTTCTAAGTATTCCTAAAAGCTAGTGGGAGTATTATGTTTAATTTCTTAAATAATGTATGTTGTATAACATATGGGAAGTAACATTCCATGTAAGTTAAAATGTTAAGTCTTAACTTGGAATGAAACTTTACTTGAAGAATTTAAGAAGTAAAACATACAACCTTGAGATATATGTTTATTATTATAAACATGTGCGGTAATTAAATCTAATAAGACATAACATATCATTTAGAAAGTCTAAATGAAAATATATCTTTTGATAAGTTAGAACATGAATAAAATCTATGATTGATTCTAGGATTTTCATGTATATCATTGTTGTATCATGTTTGAATGTAAAATGATTTGACAACATTTGATATCTAATAAAAGATATTTGATAAATTGTGTAATGGATATTCTAATCGAATATGTTTGGACTTAGAATAATGATCCTCAACCTGGAATTGCTCCTAAATTCTAAGTATAAACAATATGGCAAGTTGTTGCGTAATTGTTATAGCCAACAAATCTTGAAAGATTATATGGCATCCAAATTACACAATTGATATTAAGTTTACGGAATAGTTAAAAGGCATATTGTAGTTTTATACAATAGTGTTTGTTTGATTGAGATGACACTCAATACTAGTCATGGTAGGATTTTATCCTTGATAATGGCCATGTAAACTAGTTATACTTAACTAAGAAGCATAGTTGCATTATACATTAAAAGGTTAGAATACTTTAAACTTTAAAATGATTGAAAGTTTGATTGTCATAAATTGATGGTTGAGGATATCACATCATTTATGAAAGATTGTGTGACTATATCAAGATAGTTGGATACACACATACAAGAATTTTTATAATTCTTGAAATAAGTATTCTCAAAATTATTATAGATCAAAGTTAGTTGAAATTTAATGCCTTGTCATCAAGTATGATTGTCAGTACTTGAGACATAGTTGTCAACAAGTCATTACTTGAGACAAAATTCATTAACTAGAGTTATCATGCATTGATCTATTTAGTGTTTGGATAAAGGACATTAAGCAATTATTATTTATAATGAATTAAAGTACTTAGTACGTTTGTTTTCATTAATAATAAATTGTGTCCTATATTTGCATGTTTAAATCCGTGAATAACTTATGTTATTCTAAATTGTCCATTGTCAATTGATGATATGGGAATATCATTAAACTAAGACAAATCTGAGTATTGGTTAGAATATACTTGAAAGTACATTGATGCGTAGACATACCAATTTCACATGATATTCAATGAATTGAATATAGGACTTATCCCAACTACATGATTTTACTTTGTGGATCTTGTCAGTAAGTCAATCATGAATTTAGTTATCCTCATACTTGAGATACCAGATAAGTGTCATGGATGTAGTGCATTTCTGTGAAGCAATTTACCGTTTACCGTAACTGGGAGTTATAAGGATTGTTTTCAGAAATGTTGCAAAGTCTATGGGTTATTCTTGTAGTCAAGAAAGAATTTGTTCCTTCAAATTCGTTTTGAAGTTTAATACTGCTGGGCCCCTCGTAGGGTTGACAAGGTGTTTGCATGCGCACGCCCAAAGTCTATCTGGAATACGTTCAGATGTTTTGGTAATCTTGCTCATATCATAAACAACGAGAAACAGAATTGTTGATTAAAGAATGACTGAGATCCATATCTTTAATTAAACGTGGTATTAGAAACAAAAGGATAATAATAATGATGAATCATTAAAGGTTTTCCAGGAAACCTAGCTCAAGTCGAACTAGGGGCATTGGAGTGTTGCAAGACGCTAACCAATGTCATTATGCTATTAATAAATATCCAAGTGGGAGCTGTTGGAGATTGTGGATAAATATTAATAGTCGTATGTCTAGTATCGAACCCGAGACCTCGGGATTGCACACTTTACGTATGAAGAGTAAACGAATAATAATTATTTTTAAACACGTTATATTTAATTATTATATAAACATAAAACAATACTTAACGACCGTTAGTATTTTAAGAAAAGGACTAACGACCGTTAGACGGAAATAAGGAAAGTTTTATTGTGCTAATAATAGGAAGTCAAGAAGGTTCCAGAATGCCACCTTGGGCCCTAGAACCGATCGGCCACAAGGAGGGGATAACCCACTCCTTGTCAAACTTGGACTTCAAGTTATGTAGCCTATATAAACAATTGAGATCTCTAGGTTTTGGGTGCTCTTTACACACACACAATACCTAATTGTTTTTCTCTTTTCCTTGTTCCTAAATCTAGGCCGAACACCCCTAATTATTTAGGGTTTCGACTTATGTTTTAAATAAAATTGTTTTGTGTTTATTATTACTTGCATAATCGTTACTTGGTATTAGTACGTGTGTACAAGAACGAGGTAACAACTCACTATAGTTGTTATCAAGGAATCGATCAATAAAAAGGTAAGGGATTGATCATTGATTCACATAAACCCTAATTAGGGTTCTTCATATTGTTCATGATTTATTGAAGTGCAAAAGGTACGTTCATTATTTATG
Source organism: Artemisia tridentata subsp. tridentata (assembly GCA_021014915.2). NCBI lineage: Eukaryota > Viridiplantae > Streptophyta > Magnoliopsida > Asterales > Asteraceae > Artemisia > Artemisia tridentata. The sequence goes on from CP139509.1 coordinate 76,977,356, forward strand.
TTTAAGTTAATTAATATGTGTTATACTTGTTTACTCGCTTCCGCAACTTTGTGTACTTTGATTATATGAGTGTTTTATGATTGTCATGGTTCTCATATTCCAACAATTACCTCAAACAGAAAAAATATATAAGGGTTGTTTATTTTGGGTAAAGGGGAGTAATCCTGCACCCTGATAAAGATATAAGGGTTGTTTAACACTACTAATTAATATTCTTAAGCTTTAGCTTTGTATTCAGCCCACAGTTGATCAACTGTCTTTCCTAACAAGTCAACGAAAAAACCATCGTTATAACCACCCCTCATCTTCTTATTGAGTTCAGCCACGAAGCCATTCCTAAGCCCATTACAATAGTCTAGGAAGCGAGCCGTAACATCATACCCTTGGTCCCATTTATTACCTGCACCTGGCTTAACCCAATGGCTAGGTGCATATCCAGCCTTTAGCCTCACATAATCCGCAATTCCTTCAATCAATCCTCCAGGTGCCTGACCATTACCATTCCATTGCCATATATGCGTCATCTCGTGATACAAAACTCCAGTGATCTCCTTCTTGACATCACCACCATACCCTTGTATGTATTTTGCACTAACATGGATCTCATTGTTGGAAGCGTACGCTACACCATCCATGTTATCGATAAACACACTTACTCGTGCCACGTTCTTTCTGTTGCTACCTGTGTTTTGTTGGAATGTGGACCATATAAATCTAGTAGCGGACGATAAAATTTGAGTTGTGTAACGGGCTCCAATGTCATTGTTGAACCTGGCGCCACCAGGCGTGGCTGCAGCCGTGTTTGTGACTGTATAGTCCACGGCTGCAGTTACATGTAGGGTTGCTAGGATTGCAAGGAATGAGAGTATGTAGGAAATATTGTGATCCATTTTTGTGGTTTGAGTTGAGTAGTATTTGATGCTTACTTTATATAGAAGGTGGCAAGTGGTGCACCGAGAGGCTCATAGTGGGGCATGGACCAAGTGCAAGGCGGCCACTCCGATCGAAGCCAACAATGGAAAAGTTCATTTTGACCAACTTAGCTTGCATATATCCTTCTAGTCAATGTGTTCCATTTTCATATTAGATATGTTTTAAAATCAATCAAAAAATGTTTTTAAAAGAAAAAAAATGAAATATTTTATTTAAATGACATTAACGAGACGTTGAAATATTCCAAGTCTACTTCGTCAATATCACTAATTATATACAGTATTATGTTGGAGTTGGACCCAGTGGTCGTTAGTTCGTATTGAATTCCAAATGTACCGAAAATACTATCAATGATTTGTTTTGTAATTAAAGGTATTAAACTATTCATAAATTGGACATCGATCAGAAAAAGAATGGTTAATATATAATATACTCAATAGAACGAGTTTCATCTACTTGTGTATTATGCCGGGATTAATAATATAAAAAAGTGAGATGGGATTAAAGTTCTAATTTAGATGGGATTTGATACATTATATAGCATTTTTCCTTGTTGGCATTGCATCATATAATGTTGAAGTAAAACCTTGTAGGAATGTCCCACTTCTATGTATTGTCCTCCGGAGTGATTCCTTCGGACCTTGTGAGCTGCTACAAACAAGAAAAAACCCGTTAGGAGTCTCGAGGCCGGAGCCCCGGGACCACCCTCCGACGGTCAAGTCAGTTCCCTGCTATATATGTAATTCTAGAGAGAGAAAGTAGAAAGAGGTAGGAGAATATGTGTGTGTATACAACCACCAAGGGTGGTGTATATATAGTATCTGAGTTACTGTAGATGATGTCAGCCTGGGGAACATGTCTCCTTAAAACCTGGGTGGTAGATACATGCGCCCTTCATTCATACGTGCCTTAGGTACACGCGCCCTTCACATGATGAATAGTAGGGATGAAGGTACAGGATGAACAGTAGGGATGAAGGTACCGGATGAACAACAGGGATGAGGGTACCGGATGAACAGCAGGGATGAAGGTACCGGATGAACAGCAGGGATGAAGGTACCGGATGAACAGTAGGGATGAAGGGTATGGCCGAAGGGTATGGCCGAAGGGTCCGGACGAAGGGTATGGCCGAAGGGTCCGGACGAAGTATGACGTCCGGAAACATACACCAACATTCCTTGTTGGCATTGCATCATATAATGATAAAGAAAAAAGAACGATAATGTGACATTGATTTTGTTTGTTCGGGCGTATGATCGATTCCTTTGAAATATGTAACTAAAAATGTATTCTGCATGTAATCCTCAAAACATAGTGACCGATTCCTTTAAAATATGTAACTAAAAATGTATTCTGCATGTATTCCTCAAAACATAGTGAAAGGTTGTTCAAAAGCAAATTTGGTTTTCAGATATACAGACTAGGGGTGTTCATGGATCGGGTAATATCTGCAGTAACCGAAAACCGAAACCGAACCGAACATTTTAATCGGTTTATGGTTCGGTTATGGGTTTAGCATATTGACAACCGAACCGAACCGAAAACCGAATTATAATTAATATTTTTTATATATTAATTAAAAAAATATAACTTGACTAACCCTAGGTCCTATGATGTTAGGGTATTTTGTGTTCAATAGATGTTAAAACTTGTCTAGGTATGTCGTTTTGCATATATTTTGGCATACCGTCATGGGGTCATGTGCTATGATTAGTTATTTCTTAGGAAAGTTTATGTATCTGGATGATGTATGTTCTATTCTCTAGGTTTAATCATTTGACATACATATCAATATGTGTATGCAAGACTGTTATGGTTCAATATTAGAGCAAATATAAATGTTGTTCAATATTCAAGTACAAAATTTCGGTTTTCGGTTTTGACCCATAACCGAACCGAACTTCGGTTCGGTTCTCGGTTCGGTTCGATCACAAATATTTTCGGTTCGGTTCGGTTTTCGGTTATGACCCAAAAAAAATTTTTAACCGAACAACCCGAACCGAATAAACCAATTAACCGAGAACCGAACCGATGAACACCCCTAATACAGACTAGTTGTAGCTGATTAGTTGTGGTCTGTGGGGATGTTAATATTTAGGGTTTAGGTCGCAAAATCGCAACGAACGTTTTTTAAAGTTTCGTCCTTGTACGTACATGAATTATAAAAAGTATTATTAAATGCAACGAACTTTTTCATAAAGTGTTCCGATATGCGCATTGTGATGTCCTGTTATATCAGAAAAACTATTAGATTTCTTTTATTCAACCATCCTCTTCAAAACCCACTTACAACTTCAAAAGTTCATCTCATTTATCCAAAACCACCAACTAACATTAAAGAACCGTCATTAACTTCAAAATCCACTTACAACTTTCAAAAAAATCATATTCTTTCATCTAAATCCATAATCTTCAACTTCGTCTTACACTTCTCACCACTAGCTCCCACAATTTAACAAAACCCACCCATAAAAACAAATAAAAAATGAACAACTATAATCTTTTTTTAAGTCGTTGAAAGACGACTCTTAGCGTAAAAATTAGTAAAAATTTCAAGACGTATGAACTTCTAGAAATTGTATTTGCTTAAAGATTATTAAATCCATGGGCCCATGTCAACATCACTAAACTAACATCGAACCCGCATGAGGATCACTAAAATCTACAAGCCTCAAAATTTTAAAGCAAAATGATCTGAAAAGGCATCATACTTGCCACTATATTCTTTTGTAAGCATCATACTTTTTTTTTTCTATTGTAGCATCCAACTTTCTATTGTAGGCCTGTAGCGTAAAAAAGTGACGCTACAATAAGAAAATTAAGGAAAGTTGAATGCCTAGAATAGGAAAATTAAAAAAGTTTGATGCATACAATAGGATGATTAAGGAAAGTTGGATGCCTAGAATAGAAAAATTTAAAAAGTTGGATGCATACAATAGGAAAAAAAAAAGTATGATGCTTACAAAAGAATATAGTGACAAGTATGATGCCTTTTCAGATCATTTTCCCAAATTTTAAAGCAAACATATATATTAAGAGAAGTGATATGCATCACAAAAAATATGTGAACACCACAATCTCACATCATTAATGCATAAGTTTCAACATCATATATGTATAATTGTGATGTGCACATCTTTTTTTGTGATGTGTATATCACCTCCCATATAAGAACTCTAAGATTACTCAATATGTCTAACCCATACTACGATTACAGAAATCACACATTTAAAATGGGTGTGATATGTTTCATTACAGTTTATACGGTATAAAGTACCACCTGATATTACGAGATTTAGTAGCTGGCAGTGACACGTTAGTTACAAGTAGGTATGAGGTATTCAAGAAATACACATACATTATACTTTATTTGTCACATAAAACTATTTGACATGCTACATTTGTTGTGTACTATCCATCGTTCAAAACTTCACTTAACTAATATTGTTGTCGTGTGACATTCCTCTAGATTAACAATCACATATGAAATTGTTTGTTGTTTATTCTTGTCGATCGTCACATCAAAAATTAGTGGAACAACAAAATAAGATTAGTAGGATGATTGATAAATGTAGTATATATAATCTTAGATAGGAATATAGAGTGGTATATTGGTAATCTTAAGTTGTTACGCTTATTTTGCTCATCGTAAAAAATCAGCAAACAAAAGATATACTCCGTGATAGCTAGATAAAGAATATGTTTTGATTATGGCTTTACAAATAAATAAATCTTACTATGTAATTCGGATGTTTAGGCAAAAATAATACTCCCTCCGTCTCACTTTATAAGTCTATGTTTGAAAAGTCAAAGTATTTTTCTTCAGAGTTTGACTGTAATTATTTTTTTTCGTGTTATATAATAGTTGATACAAAATATATAAATTGATTTGTGTTTTAAATGTATTTTCATTAGTACACTTTTTTATTAAGTATTATATAACACGAAAAAAAATAATCACGGTCAAACTCTGAGGAAAAATACTTGACTTTTCAAACATGTACTTATAAACTGGGACGGATGGAGCAAGTATTAAATAAATTTTTGGTTTGTAACTTAGAAAGTTAAAACACAACCATCTTTTTCATCCGTCGCTCCAAACTCGAACAACGTTGTCGCTCTTTTCTCTATTTATTTTCTTATTCATTTATCAACGATTCTTGTGGTTTCTTTGTTATTTTATATATAGATTTCCATCTCATTTCTGAAAGAATATGCCCAATATCTTTCTCTTCGATACCAATCTGATTCATACTATAATATTAAGGTAGTTCTTATACATCTTTTATGGCTTCAACAAGTTCTTGTCAAATGTGGTTTCTTAGACCCTACTCAAGGTTAAAATAGCGTGAGGTGTGGCGTGGCGGCATGGCCAAGACTCACGCCTTATGAGCCATGACGAAGCTATAGCGTTTTTTAATGCGTGATTTAAAGCGGTACAAAATATAAAAATATTTATAGATTTATATATTATATCATATTTCATATACGAGTTTATAAAAAGTGTTATACATAAGGCATAAAAACTATCTATGCATATAATCTTCTTCAATTTTTCAAAAAAAGACTTTTTCAATGGAGTTGAATTTTAAAAAGACGTCATGACTCGCGTCTTATCGCTCTTTTTCACGCCTCATCTCAAGGCACGGCTAAAGCCAACACCTTGATCTTTTTGTAATGTGAAGGCCACGCCTCGCACCTTAGCGACACTATTTATAATCCTCCTCGTACCTGACCTTTACCATCCCATTGCCATATATGCTTAACCCTTTATATATAGAAGGTGGCAACTGGCAAGTGGTGCATGACCAAGAGGCTCATAGTGGGGCATGGACCAAGTCCAATACAGCGTCAGTTCCCAGCCAACAATGAAAAAATCATTGTGACCGGCCGGCACATATCTATCTAGTCAATATCTTCCATTTTCATATTGAATTTAGCTATATTAAAATAAATCTATTCAACGTTTATACGGTGTTAATTGTACAAAGTTCAGTTGACTGGATCATACATTATACATCTATATTTCTCATTATATAGATTAACGTACATATTAATTTTTGTAGTCCATTTAACTAATTAACTATATATACACATGTGACTAAAATGATATATGAATTAATACCACTACCGGATCTGGTTCAATATAAGACTAGGCGTAGTACAGGGTTGAACGACACGCGTGACACGTCCTTCCCCCTCTTTACGCGTGAAGCCTTGAAACATCACCACCACCTTCACGCGTCCTGGTGATCTTTGAGCATGAATCCGTGTCTCTACGACCAACTTGTTTTTGTTTGTTTTTTTGAGGGTGCGACTATATTTTGGGGTATATTTTGTGTTTAAGTGAGATATTTTTAGATGGTGATGTTGGTGGTCTTGTTACACTTGTTTGAGGATAATGTTGATAGTGAGTGAAATGATGTGACATTAAGTTGATGGTACCTGACATTGGTGGTCACCGTACCCGGTCTAAGTTCATACCTTACTGTTTCGGTTTGTTTAAAAGAAAATGTTAATTAACTTTCAAATTTAAATCAATCATAAAATATTTTTAACAGATAAAAACGAAAGTTTTAGATGAAATTAGGCGCAACGACATTTGAAATATTCTAAGTCAGACTTTGTCAATGTCACAAATAATATTTTATGTTGGACACACAGTCGCTAGCGAAAATTACTGCAGAGGCCTCTGCAGTAATGTGTTGCCTTTTTTAGGGCGGGTTTTTTTTTTTTTTTTTTTTATTCCCAAAAAGGCCACATATTTCGCTGCAAATTATCCCAGAAATTCAAAACCAACACGTGTCAACATCTCGTATTTTTAGAATAAAAAAAAAAAAAAAAAAAAAAAAAAAAAAAAACGTATTTCACATACCCTTTGCAGCGAAATACAATGCAAAGGGCCCCACCACTTACCTCACTTCTTTTTTGGGCCCACCCGAATATAAAAAAAATTAAATTTTCGTATTTCTTGTTTGCTTTGCAGCGAAATACCTTTTTTGGGACCCACTTTTATGTATTTCTGCTACATATTGCAGCGAGATACCTTTTTTGGGACCCACTTTTATGTATTTCTGCTACATATTGCAGCGAAATACATTTTCCTTCAACCACAAACGCACGATAAAAAAAAAATGTATTTCTATGCTGCATTGCAGCGAAATACAAGTTTCAAAAAAAGAATGTATGTAATTCTTCCATAAATTTATCCGAAATATGTTAAGTTTTTGTTAGGGTTATGTTTTAGTGTGTTGTTTGTAAGATTTTATGGTTTAGGTTTAGGGTTTAGGGTTTATATTTTTTTTTTAGGCTTTTTAGGTTGTAAGAGCAATTACAATGGTAAATTGTAGTACGACAACATTTATATAATAATATTAAAAAAGAAGGAATTTATTACAGGATACGTAAATTACATTACATAGTAAATTGGAAATATTAAAAACACATAAACTGTTCTACCATCTTAAAAACCAAGGTGATTAAACCAACTATTTGAACGTTGCGTGTTGTGATCATCTATATGTTGAGAGGCATACTGCTGGGAATCGTATTGTTGAGACATGTTGAATGATGGTTGTGTGTGATTGTGATCATACGTTTGTGTAGCATTCCTGTTTTGATCATATTGTTGAGATGGGTATCCGTTTTGGTAGTAACTTTGAGACGCGTACTGGGTATGATCGAATGTTTGCGTGTACTGGTTTTGATCATACTGGTTTGTGGGGTATGTGTTTTGGCCATAGTCTTGGTAAGCGTACGAGTTTTGAGCATACGGTTGCTCATCCATTGCAAATTCTTGTTGCTTTTGTTTACCCTTGCGTACAGGCGGATCAGGGACAAATGATTTGTTGCAACGCCCACGAGTGTGCCCCACTTCATTGCACCTGCTACAATGTCTTGTAGTTGGTTCCTCGCCTTGTGATGGTATATGGTTTGTATTTTTTGGACGACCTGGCTGAGGGTTGTTCATGTTTGGAGGAGTAACAGGATGTATATGGCTTGGATACTCCCATTCGTTAAAATTGCCAACAAATTGAATTGACTCTGCGTAGGTTGCTTGATATTTTTCCTTTTTGAACCAGTCCTGTACATATTGAACACAATTGGTTAGACCCAAAAACCTGCTAACAGCAATAACATGACCACAAGGTATCCCAGAAAGCTGCCATTTCCGACATTCACATTCATTGGTCATTAAGTTCACTTCACGGTTATATAGCCCATCAGAAACTTGATACTGAAATTGGTTAATTCCGTATACAACCCATCTGACGCTTTTTTCTTTTTCTTTTTTCCACCTTATCTGCTGCCCAATCAGTGATTTCGTACTTCATTGTTGCTACAAAAAAAAAACGTGAATATAAATGAGTTAATTAATTTATCATCAACTCACACGTTTAATATATACTTTATTTTGTAAGCAATAAATACCTGCAGCTTTGCGACGGTTAAAGTACCACTTCTGCACCATATCTCGGTACGTGTCGGTCAACATTGTGACTGGTAGGTTTCTGTACCTAACAGTACAAGAATTAAGAGACTCGACACTGTTGAATGTACAGTAATTGTAACGAGTACGTGGGCAATGCGCTCTAGACCAACGTGTAGGATCAGCCTCCATGAGTTTCTGGTACGCTTCTGGTTGAACAGACCAGAGTATGTTCATTTTTCTTTGCCACGCATCTGTTGTATACGCTTTGCATATGCCCCAGTATAGACCTTTAACTTTTTTATTTTTTAGTTTAAGGTTCATCATTAGATGACGGCAACATACACCATGAAACGCCGACGGAAACTCATTCCTTACTGATAAAGCTATCGAAGGATGCCTATCAGATATGATAACCATATTGGGGTTATCGCCTACACACTCTTTAAGTACTGACATCCACCACGACCATAAATCTCCAGTCTCTCCTCTACATATACCGTACGCAATTGGCACAATTTGGTTGTTTCCGTCCATACCTACAGCTTGGAAATTGGTACCCTTGTAAACACCCTTTAAATGCGCCGCGTCCACTATAAGTATTGGGCGAAGATGGTTCCGAAACGTGCGCAACTGAATATAAACAAATTTTAGAAGCAAACGTGTTGTCATGTATCTAAAAAAAATGTATTAATAAAAAAATAAAATAATGACAAGACTTACCGATGCACCAATTGCAATGAATAAAATTTCGAAAACTCCTGCATCGTTTGTCTTGATTCGTGTCACAGTCCCTGGGTTTTTTTTCTCTAAGTTGTAACAGTAATAGGGTAGCATCTCAAACGATTCAAATGGTGAACCTCTTAACGTTTTTAACCCATAATCCTTACCTCTCCATGCTTGTTTGTAAGATATAGATGTTTTATATTGTGCCAAGATATCTTTTTGTATATCTCTCGGTTTCAAATCGCGGCTACCATCTTCTAATTTACCTTTCATAATGTGGGCAATAACTTTTTTGTTTGCATTTCGGTGGTTAGGAAATGTTTGAGTTCTATCACACGTGTGAACATCATTCATCTTTGTAATTTGAAAAACATCTGAATTTTTCCAACGTTTTGCATTAATAAACCATGCACATTTTCCATGTTGAACGCATTTAATGCTATGCGTATTCGGATTACTTTTTTTGGAAACAAATTCAAAACCATCTTCTATTGATTTCAATCTATATTCCATGTCTAACGTACCCCTATCTAAAAAAAGCTCGTTGACTTTTACTCTATTTTCTTTATTATAAACCTCTGTAGAAATTGGTTTTGACTTGTAAAGTGGTGTTTCAGGAACTTGGGGGATATTTTTAAAACAATTTGTCCAATTATGGTGAATGGGTTGCGGTTGTTTATTTAAATCCAAATAACTATTAATTGGCTCATCTTCTTGTTTGTTATCCGAACTGAAAGCACATGATGACCCTGGTTTTGTGAAATTGGCCTCATGATTATAACCAGATTCATTGTTTAGAAAATCATCTTCTTGTTCGTTATACGAACTGAAAGCACATGATGACCCTGGTTTTGTGAAATTGGACTCATGATTATAACCAGAGTCATTGTTTAGAAAATTATCTTCTTGTTCGTTATTCGAATTGAAAGCAAATGATGAGCCCTTTTTTGTGAAATTGGCCTCATGTTTATAACCAGAGTCATTGTTTAGAAAATCATTTTTTTCGTCATACATAAATGGAACATCACTATGTGAGCCAATGTGTTCATCTACTCTTGATGAAAAAAAGTTATAAAACTCGGGCATTTGCTGGGTTGTACTGAAAGATTTTGTTTCTTCCAAATTTTTTGTTTGTGAAACAAACAATTCTACAATTTCACTAGGAGACTGTAAAGCACATTCAACAAAAAAATTTACCTCGTTGTCATCAGTAATATCGAGTAGAGAGTCAAGTGAATGCAGTTTAACCTTTAGATTGACCTGGTCATTCTGGTTCAAATTAAACTTACTCATCACCATTTTAACTAACCCGGAATACGTTACATCATCATAAATTATGACACCACGATCTAAATCATGATAATGTAACTTGCATTTTATTTTTTTTAAACTCATTTCAATTTTTTTTAGTGTGAAGATGTGTATACACTTTAAGTTGTTGATGTGTTATATATAGTTGGCTTAGTAAGCGTGTGTTTTTATAAAGTTACTGTGTTGATTATCATATTTCGTGTAGAATTATATGTGATACAAAAAATTTCATTTACTAGTCACATCACTGATACTTTAATGTCATATTTCGTGTCAAATTTTATGTGTTCCAGAAAATTTCAGTTACTTGTCACATCAGTAGTCACATTTGTCACATCAGTGGTCACATCACTGGTCACATCTTGTCATATTTCTTGTAGATTTTTATGTGTAAAAAAAAAATTCCGTGTCTAGTCAAATCACTTTTGGGTAACTGTGTGACTGTGTGTCATATTTCGTGTAGATTTTTATGTGTAAAAAAAAATTCCGTGTCTAGTCAAATCACTTTTGGGTAACTGTGTGACTGTGTGTCATATTTCGTGTAGATTTTTATGTGTAAAAAAAAATTCCGTGTCTAGTCAAATCACTTTTGGGTAACTGTGTGACTGTGTGTCATATTTCGTGTAAAATTGTATTGTGTTACTGACATTGATGTGTATATATATATATATATGTATGTGTGTGTCATCCACAACATCCGTCGGCTAAACAAACACTTACCACATTATAATAAATAGCAACAAACATAATTCCAACAAACATACTAATGGCTGAATCTTTCAAGAAATTCAAATGTATGCTACATTTCAATGATGTTGAGAGTGGTGTGATTATGTACACCGACATGACATACTCATTGTTGGTTGAAATGTTGGTTAACAAATTCGAGTTGAATCCTAATATACAACTCAGTTTGTTATGTAAGCTAAGTCCACCGGATACTATGGTGGCGCTTAACAACGACGATGATGTTTGTTTATTTGCTACGTGTGCTTATGAATCCCCTAATTCTATTGCACATGTGTACATTTATGAACACGTAGTAACCCAAGCTACTATTGGTGAAACACGGATAATACCCGGTCCAGCCGGTATTCTTCAGGCGGCGCGGCTCCGAAAATCGAGAGACATTGCAGACGTTGGCCCTTCATCTGTAATGCCAACACAAGAATATGTCAGAAAAATAATGGAGGATGCGTCTAAAGATGATCATTTTACGCGTGGCCCATGGCTAAGCGCCCTTGCATATTGTGATGCTTTTGGGATCGAGGTAGAGGGATGTCTAGGTGATATTGAGAAATTTATTAAAAAAGGGAAGGTTGAACTTGTTGTTGCTGTTGTCAAGAGTTGTTCAAAAAATATTCTAGGTGATTTAACAGTCACACTCAAGGATCCATCGGGAACAATGTCTGGTACAATCCATCACAAAGTCCTTGCTGAGGAAAAGGGTTATGTAAAGCTTATCAACGTCGGTGCTGTTTTGATACTAAAGAATGTGTCAGTGTTTACACCAAAACCACATAACCATTACCTAAACATCACTTTGAAAAACATGGAGGGGGTCATCGAGAAAGATACCGTTTTTTAATTAATAAGTATGTAGTAAATGTTTGAGTGATGCTGTAATTTAACTTTTGTTATGATATTTTATGTAATAAAATTTTTACTATTTTGTCGTCTAATTAACCCGTGGTTTTGCTTAACTCGTATACAAAAAATTAATTACCAACGCTATAACTTGATATTCACAATATATATATACAAACCCCAGTGTACCGGTACAAAATATAAACAATATTAAAGTTTAGCTACCTAATCATATCCACAGTCTGTCGTATCCTCGCATCGGGTAGCATAGATATGATGAGCCATCGTGTATCTAAAAGCTTTAAAAAACTCTGAAACATTAGGAATATGTGGAATCGGGATAGATCCTTTACAAAATTGTGAGATAAGCCAACATGTTATCACACCACAATCCATCCCATTTTGTTGTTGAGGTGTCAAAAAACGCCAACTTTGGCTATCGTTGTAGGTGTAAGCGAAGTTAAAGGGTGCTCGGTTAGTAACCTGAAAATACCCTTGGTGAGTCAAGTATTCGTTGAGAACTTCGGTCCATGAAACAATGTGTTGGTGCAACCTATCCTTTCGATCGTTACTATGCAGCGAGTCAAAAACAGTAATGGTTGACCAAAGTAGACTAATCACACCAAGGACCCAGTGATTCCCTTTGCAATGTATTGGCATAAACACCTACAAAATAAATAAAAAAAATAATGTAAACTTATAAAATGCTAAACTTATTAAATGCTAAACTTATTAAAGTTATTAAACACAAATACTTACCGTATTCACCGTTGACCAACAAGGGTACGGACGTGTCTGCCCATTCAAGGTTCCTTGCAACACCCTATCCGTGGTAAGTATGAAGATATTACTACCGGCAAGGGTAGATCCAAGTGTAGATTTCGCAACTGTCCATTCATCACCATCTCTCCTCGTTCGTATTAGGAGCTCCATCCACGCATTAATATGCTATTTTAATTAAATATATATATATATATATATATATATATATATATATATATATATATATATATATATATATATATATATATATATATATATATATATATATATATTATTGGGCATCCTTTGAATAAGATTTCTCAAATAAAATGTAAACATTCAGTAATAAACTTACATCATCACACAACCAACCATCATGGTTACCAGGAAACTCAAAAGGGAGTAGGTCTACCCAAAACTTTGGTTCCATACGATTACCCTTTGTGTGGCAGTCCAAAAAAATATATTCGGGTTTTAGCAAGAAAGTGCTTAAGTTAGGATAATTATTAGGATACCGCCTGACCTAAATTGCAGAAAATAAAATACAATATCAATATCAAAACAAACTTGTTAATCATTTTAAATAATTTAATCAAGTAATGTTACAATTACCTTATTAGGGTCGACGTTATAAAACGTAATAAAGTTGCCGGTATATGCAGCATGTGTAACCACAACATCGTTCTCATTAGGATCGTCAAAATGAAGAGGGGGTGGAATATCGGCTGTGTCCGCAATATTTTTCCTCGGTCCAACCCGTTTCTTAGGCATGGGAGTAGTATCTGGCAAAGGCCCGTACGGGTCCTTATGCCAAGGTCCAGGACGGACATCCCGCTTCTCTCGATTCATGACAGCCTGGCACAAATAACTCATCATTTAATAGTTGCACATGCTTATAATTATACAAGTAATTTTGAAAAAAGATATATATTTATGAACGTGTGAATTTACCGGGATGACGTGGCTAGGTACAGTGCCACGTGGTGGACCAGCTTCTTGCATATTCTTGCCCGACCACGGTGAAAATCCTTGTAGTGGGATAGGGGTGTACGAGGTCGCATTGTTATGCGAAGTCCGCTGATGAAAAGAAAGCGAATTAAACATTTGTTACTCGCACATAATTCAAAATATACAAGTAATTTGGAAAAAGGTATATAATGACTTTACCGTGTTGACACGGCTACGTACAGGGGCCTCTGATGTACCTGCTTCATGCATATTAATACCTGACCACGGTGCAAATCCTTGTTGTTGCATAGGGGTAATAGAAGGCATAGTAAACTGTGAGGCCACCTGTGGCGACAAATGAGACAACCCGCGAAAGAAAGAACTATTCGGCGGACCATGACATGCTGAACTAGCCTGCGCAAAACACAGCATAGAATATTATAATGTTTAGTAAGTTCTTTTAATCAGTTTTTTATGTAACACAAAATTTATAATAAAACAAAATATACCTGTGTATTCGGAAATGCTTCACTAGCCTGACCGAAGCCCTACATACAATATTAGAATGTTTATTCAGTTATGAAACAAATAAAAAATTATGTGATACAAAATAAATAAAGTATAGTACAATAACAAAATTTATAATAAAACAAAATATACATGTGTATTCGAAAACCCTGTAAATCCACTAACACCCCTTTGCTTGGTCTACATCTAATTTTATAACGGAATAATAAACAACTACTTGTGGAATAATAAACAACTATTATTTAATCTATGTATACGCTTCAAATTTAGAAAATAAAAAATACCTGCATGTAACCTAATAGTTGTTGGATCAGCTTCTCGTGTTGTTGTACTTTATCGTTCAGAGCTTCAAACTGCTTATGTTTTTCCTCGTATTCCATTAGTTTTCGATATAACTCTTCCGGAATGTCGTCTCGGCTATAAGGGTCCGTGGGAGGGGGTAATGGCGGTGGTTGGGTACAACGACCCTCGAAGTATGCCAAGCTATGAACCCACCAATCCTCGTTACGCTCACGCTCATCGGGGAAAAGCCTAATAATAGGTTGCGTTACCTATAAAGTATATATATATATAAAAAATCAATATTGTTAGGGTATACATATAAAATATCGAACAATAAATTTCATTTCATATAAATTATATATAACGAGTAAAGGGCATGCTTAAATAACAACTCACAAAAAATTCATCGAGCACACTGCGTTTAAACCTCCTCTTAAAACCCCAAGCACACGCTCTAGGATAGCGGTCTTCACGAGTAAAATAATTAACAGCCCCGACTCTATAAGTTTCCAATATCCAAGTCTAAAAACAAAGTTAATTGATTAATTTCTTTACCATTATAAATAAACATAAAGAACAAAAATATCAATAAGCGCACCTTAAAGGCCCATTGAAACCCCATCAACGTATACTTAGGGTTTTTTGCTTTACCCTTAGCATCGGGCGGTGGTCGCGGTTTCACATAAAAAGCTTCAAGACGATTACCAACCGCGCCAGCTAACTGAGCGTACAACGTTCTCCATACAACATTACCCCATGGATACATGTTCCACGCATCCAAATTGTCTACTAAGCTCCATATCCAATTCTCAACTCTGTAATTAAACTCAAGCCCTAACAACACTAGCACCAACAGTCCAACTAAACTAAAGCGAACGACATCAATATCACTAAGTTTATCAAAATCCTCGCTATAAAACTTATCATGCACCATTCCAACAGTTATGCTAGAACCATCATATACGGATGAAAAGACACGTCGCCTAAATGGAGTAGGACGACATTCTAAAAATTCTTTAAATTCAATCCCAAAACGTAAGCCCGTTACGAGGCAAAACTCCTGTCTACCGAATTTTAACTCGTACCCTCTTACATGATACGTCAAGGGAACGACATCCGTGTCTCCCTGGGCAAGTTCCTCTTGACATAAACTAATATAATGTAGAAGGATACATGTTTCTTGCATTTCTGCTAACTCAAACAACCATCCAAAACACGTTCGCCTAAACATGGCATCCTTATTTGTATTTCTAAAATTTCGCTTAATATCATGAAGCAACTTTAGCTTACTTCTACAGGTAAGATCAACGGCAAAATCCTAATAAAACATATAATAAACATATACGTATTAACTACACAAATAAGGATCAAAATCAAAAAATTTTAAAAGAACAAATGTTGATATTTACCGGAACATCATTATTTTGCGCCATATTAACAACACCTCACAACCACCAACACTAACAGCACCACAGCACAACCACCAACACCACAACAGTACAACACCTTACCTCCACCACACAACACCTCCACCACCACCAACACAGCCACTACCACAGCAAATAACCACCAACACCACGAGACCACCAACAACAACACAAGACCACCACCAACACAACACACCAGCCACAACTCAAAATCACAGCAGCTGCACCAACACCACAAGTCCACAACGCCACCACCACTACCACGACAACAACACAAAAACAACAATACTCCACCACAAACAACCACCAAGAAAACAAGTTTACCAAATTATTTTCGAGAGAGAATCCAGAAAAGCTTACCAATTTTTTTTTTTAACGTATGAAAAAGAAGTAAAAGAAACGGATACTTACTCTGGTGAGGCATTGTGTTGTCAATCGACCGGATTCTTGTTGATTTTGCTCTTTTCCGATGTAATTTCGCTGCAAACAATATTCGAGATACGTTTTTTTGTTTTTAGTTAATGGGGCGTGACACTTGTCGAATCCCTATATATCTCGCTGCAATATGTAGCAGAAATACATATATAATTTTTTTTTATTGTATTTCGCTGCAATATGAAGCAGAAAAACAGCAAAAATTTAATTTTGTGGGTCCCAAAAAAGGTATTTCGCTGCAAAGCAAACAAGAAATACGAAAATTTAATTTTTTTTTATATTCGGGTGGGCCCAAAAAAGAAGTGAGGTAAGTGGTGGGGCCCTTTGCATTGTATTTCGCTGCAAATGTTATGTGAAATACGTTTTTTTTTTTTATTTTTTATTCTAAAAATACGAGATGTTGACACGTGTTGGTTTTGAATTTCTGGGATAATTTGCAGCGAAATATGTGGCCTTTTTGGGAATAAAAAAAAAAACCCGCCCTAAAAAAGGCAACACATTACTGCAGAGGCCTCTGCAGTAATTTTCGCCAGTCGCTACTCATTCGTACTTTCCAAAACCAAATATACCCTATGAATTGTTTGGTAAAAGGCATTAATAAAGTGGATCATGATTAGAAGGAAAAGAACGGTTAATAATATACCGTATAGAACGAGTTTCATCTACTTGTGCATTACTTCGCCGGGATTAAAAACACAAAAAATTTGTGCTTGGTTTAAAAATCTAATATAGATAGGATTTGATTCATTATATAGCATTTTTCCTGTTGGCATTGTATAATAGAATGATAAAGATAAAAGAATGATGCTGTGACATTGAATTTGTTTCCTCGGACGCTTGATTCCTATACGGAGTAGACGAGTAGTAACTAAAAGTGTATTTTCAGCATGTAATCTCAAAATAGAATAAAAGGTGTTCCAAAACAAATTTGGTTTTATGATATAGACTGTAGTTGATCAGTTGTGGCCTATCACCTATGGGGATGTTAATATGTTATAATCTACAAATCGATTTATACCGTGTGCAGTGAATGAAAAATCTTGTAGACTATACATGATAACGTAGGCAAATATTCATAAAACATTGGTCAGCTAGCTATCTACACAAGACTTATAAATGAAACAAGTAGTGAACTAAACCATCAGATTACATATATTATATTGATCTGTATCAAATGTTATACATAAAATTAATCCAGTTCTATATATAGGTAACCCAATCCACATATTTAGTAAATGATAGACGAGTATTCGTATACATGTAATATAATCCACATGATAAATCTTTAATTATACATATGCATGTATATATTCCCTACACCCGGATAGTAGATGATCAATGACTCCGCATTGCTTATTCTTGTATACCCTCTTAACCTTCTCATTATCTATCCACGGAATCTCGGCCGTGGAGTACCAAGTAGCAAACAACGCCGCTAACACCCCTGGTGGCATCCGTTTCACAAATGAAATTGGAATTCCATACACACAGCAAATAATGGGCACTATCAATGACTTCATATGGTCCACAGTTTTGATTGAAAATGATCCCTCTGATCGAAAACCTGTAGAATTGGTGAATGTTTATATTGCAGAGTATGATGCACCTGAGGCATTCACATTAGGCGAGAATATTAATGTTAGCTCTCTTTATTTAAAAGGCTGTCAAGGGGACTTGAAATGGGAATTTACATCACTTTTGTACCATGAAATGACCCATGTCTTTCAATGGAACGGCGAGGGTCAAGCGCCTAGCGGTTTGGTTGAAGGCGTTTCTGATTATACGATCTTAGTAGCTAACGAGTGGGGTAGCTGCGCGTTGCTGCGGGAATGTTTTCTTTAATTTAAACTCGAAATGAAACGGTTGTTAAAAAAAACTATTTTTGTTATTAAGGACTAACTATGAAAATAGCAATAACCGTAAGTACTATTTTCGTTAAGAATTTCTGAATATAGTATACTTTTTTACAAAAAAAGTCCCTAAAGTTATTGGCATTTTGCAATGTTAGTCCTTAGGGATTAACTTTGAAATTTATATCTTAAACTCGAGCAATTCACTAAAACCCATGCTTCTTACATCATTTTTTTGAATATCCGACAGTTGTGTTATCACGCGAAACAAATTGCCTGGCGGATTTCTTAAACGTATTCTATTCACAATTCTACCAACACTAGGACCCGCTCTATTTTTTCCTTTTTTAGTTTCTGATCCTACTTTACCTTTCTGTTCAAACCGTTTTGTGGTAAAAAAAATTTTCTTACTCACAGTAACTTTAGGTATCCTTGTTTTCTTCCGAGAAACAAAATCATCGTCGGTTGAATTTCCATCTTCATCTGCCGCATCCTTATCTACATACACACCAAATAAAACAAAACAATTCAAATACATACACATTTAATCATTTGCTGCAATCAATACAAATTTAATAGAAAATCTAATTACCTTTAGAATCTCCATTTTCACTATTATCAACTTTCTTTTTCACTTTCTCTGCATGTGGTTTCATTTTCTGTTTACCCGCTGCACATTTGCATGCTGATACAATAAATCTTCTTAAATTACACCACTCAATCATAATCAACATACGTGACACATACGTAATAGCCATTATATATAAATTACCTTTTCTATACCCCTCGATTTCATGTTCCATTTTTTTCCTTCCTTCATCCCTTTTCTCATCCATTTTTTTCTTTGTCACTTTATTCTCCACATCAGCACTATGTCCTTTTTTTTATCCGATACACTTGCTTTATCCACATTTTCTCCTTCAATAACATTTTCGCTTGCTCCATCAATAACGTTATCTGATTTATCACATAAAACAAAATTGATTTACACTCTTATATACAACAAAAACAACATACCAAATATTACACGTAATTTAACAACTAATACACATTAGTTTACAACAATATGTGCATCTGCTTCACATTAATCCTTATCAACTACTACACATGAATGCAACTGAGTAAATGTATCATTACCAACTAATACACATACTCAACATCTGGACGTAAACAGCTTGTACACATAATCAACTGATGCACATGAATCATTATCAACTAATACACATAAGTTTATTTCAACTAATACACCTTATCACATAATACACATACTCAACTACTGAACATCTACACGTAAACAGCTTGTACACAAAATCATGAACCCATGTCTGGCCTTATGCGCACGACATGAACCCATGTCTGGCCTTACACATACTCAAAGAGTGCACATAAACAGCTTATACACATAATCAACTAATATCTTATTCCAAAACAACCATATGAGACAAATATGCGTATTCACCTAATAGCTTATTTCAAACGAGCTTTAAGTCGCTACTACACATAATACAACTCAATCACACATAGCCATGTTGCAACTGCTAATTCATTGTAGCTTAATAGCTTATTACAAAACGTATACACAGCTGGCGCACATTAATCCTAATCAACCAATACACAATACTTTATTTCAACAAACACACATAAACAACGAATACCTTATTTGAAAAGTTTATTTTGACTAATACACATAACCAACATATACCTAAATTGAAAACAACACATGAAACTAATACACATAATCAACTAACATATTCTTTTCAAAACATATATCAAACTGATGGTTATCTGATGCACATGAATCATATTCAACTAACCTACAAAATTTACAAAGTAGGTTACACACATAAACCAACTCATACACAGTTGCGGTCTCAGAAATACCTTGTTCGTCTTCACTATCTCCATCAATAGTTAGATTGATCATTTCATACTCCTCATTATCTCCCTTTGGTCGATGTCGATTTGACAACCTTCCACTTCGACGAACTGACACCAAACACCAACAAATAAAATTAACAAACAAACTATTTTCACTGAATAAAAGATATTAAAAAGCAGATCAATGTATCAATTACCAAATAATTTTTGTGGCGCACTCCCAATGTCGATCACTTCGTTCTGAAAAACTACCATTTTCGTAGCTATGGAATGGATATACACCTTTCTTGATGCTTTTTAAAGAACAATTATAGAACTATGATTTGAGGATTTTTGATTGAGTGAGTGATTTTGAGGATTAGGGTTTCAATTCTGAATTGCATGATATCCGGATGAATTATTGTTCGTACCTAATTCTTGAAACTTATGTATTAATGAGAGTCAAACCAATCTATATACCAGTGTTATAAAATTAGTACACAAATGCCATTTGTGTTCCACTTAATTACAATTCTGCCACTCATTTATTTAATATCTAATCTCTTCTATGATGCTTGATCTAACGGTCCACATGTGTACATATTTTATTTATTTTAAGCTTGTACACCACAATAACGCCCACTATATATATATATATATATATACACTTTTTAAAAAGTGTGAGCAAAAATCTAAAATTATAAGATTTAATGACACTTTTTATAAACAAAATGCGTCACAAAATGCTAAAACTATGTATTCACACTTTTTTTGTGTCATAATAAAGTGATCTAAAAATATATAGATTAGATGGGGAACATTGATCCGTGCTAAAACGTATATATAAATATTATGCAACGACGGATACACGTGAATAAATACAAATCACCCCTTTGTGAAAAAGGATACTTGCAAAAACTCACGTTCGTGTGTAGTGTGAAACCAGGTAAGTGATTACCCGGATCGTTTCCCAACGAGGTATGAATGGGCAAACTGTGGAAAGTTAGGATTAGAGTGACTGATGATTTAGATATGAGATTTTGCTTTTTTATATCTAATTGAGAAACAAATGATAAACAATTATACAAAAGAAAATTAAACGCGAATTAATTAAACTAAAAACACGTAACGTGAAATCTAAAATGGGTTACAAGTGTAAAATTATTTAAAACTAAAATTATATTTTTTTACACTTTTTATCTAATTATTATTAATTATTTATTATTTAATTACTTTTTAAACTATTTAAATTTATAATAAATACTAAATGAACAAAGAAAAATCTAAAACTTTTTCTATAAATATTATTAAGTGAAAAGAAGCTAAGAAAATTATAAAAATGAAAATTGCTTAATTAAAAATTTAAAAAGATAAAATCTATTAAATAGAAGCTATCACTTATTTTCTATTTTGTTTTTCTTAAGGTCTAAAAAGATTATTATATTTTTCCTAGATTCTACTTAATAAAAGAAAATTATGAAAATTAAAATTATATTTTTCTGATTATTATTCTATTTATTATGATTTAATTACTATTATAAACTAATTAAAAAGATTAAAAATATCAAATGACTTAGGAAAAATCTGAAAAATTCAGGTTAAGTCTAAATTAATATTCTTAATGTAGGAAAATTAAAATCAAAAGTCTACTAAACCCTAATAAGCAGTTGGACAGATAAGCAGTTGGGCAAATAAGCTAATAAGCTCAAAAATTTACCAAAGGCTCAGGACAAGTTTAAACAACTTATATAAGCACAAAACAACTTAATTCAAACAGCTAATTCCACAAAATAAGCAAATTCAACACTTGAGCAGTTGCAAAATCAAAGCAGAAAACTCAGGAAAATAGCAAACTTGTAGAGCAGATTAAGCAATTCAAATAAGCAGATAAGGGGAATATTAAGGGGGCAAAAGTGAGCTAGTACTACTGGCTAAACAAAAATGCAAAAAGCCCCATCTCAAACTGACCAATTGAACTCCAATTGGACACAAGATCAGGTGGAAAAAACTATGCAAGGTACTGCTATAAGGTACTGCTATAGAAAAGGGAAATTTGCAGGCCTGATTTAAGCAATCTAATAAGCTAGGAAATGGAATCCAAGCACAGAAACTTAAAGCCTACTATGTGAACTATTTGTAAACCAAAAATCAAAGCCTCATCTTATTTGGATAAGCCAATAACAAGCTGAGAACAAGGGCTATGTCTGCTCAGTTCTACTCAGTGTATACTGAGTTTGTATGTGTGCAGAGGTGTGCAGAGATGCACAAGTCCAAACCAACTCTACTGATATGACTATATGGACCAAAAGAACTCAGAAAATGCCAAGGTTGAGGTCAGAATAAGCTCATAGCTTAATATGGCTTATTTGAGCTTTTGAGGTTCTAAAAATTGCACAGATGCCTCAAATCTACAAATCCAACCAAATGGACTTAGAACAATCTAAAAACAGCTTATTATGACTAATTTAAGCTAGGTCCAAGTTGGGAAAGTGGTCAATGAACAGTGCAAGCTTGAGTGAGCTTGTTGACTGCATAAACCAAACACCCCTTTTATATGGTCTGTGATGATTTTCCCAAGTGAAACAAAATATTTAGACTATAATTTCTAGTTTTACTAATTAATTAACTTATTTAGACTATAATAAGCAACTTTTAAAACAGAATTAAGCAGTATGATAAGCTATGCTACTTATGGCTATTTTTTTGGCTTTTTAAGTGATTTTTAGTAAAATGAAATAAAAGCTAGTTAACTACTGATAAAATAGATCAAGTATACTTAAAAACTATCAATAAGCAGGAAATTATATTAATAAGCTAAAAATAAGCTATAGTACAGTAAAATGGAATTTTGCAAAAATTTAGAAAAAGCTTACAACTTAAAGTGGGCTATAGGGATAGCAGGAACTAGAACAGAACAATCCCTAGCTTGTTTACACAAGCTAGAAAACCCAAACAAGCTTCCTGAACAGCTTATACACTCCAGAACAGCTTATTGGCTTCCAGGTTGACTTTTGTTGACTTTCTTCATAGTTTGAAATTAAGAACTGAGTTACACTAAATAAACTTACACAAAGCTATGAAAAGCTTTCATAAGCTTATAGCAGGGTTGTTTGAAGCTTTTGATGGTAATTAAAAAGGATTAGAGCTTATTCGAATTAATAATAACTTGAAATTCTAGTGAACATGAAACTGAGTACAAATACTGACAAAATAAGAACAATGAGACTTGAATTAACTTATATTGATAACTGATAACTTGAAATTACAAAGATAAATACTGAAAATGAAATACGATTAAGCTATGTTAACTACTTGCCTCTTAGGGCTTACATTGCTATCTATTTATACTAAATTGAAGTGGGATATCACTCATCTTCTTCTCTTAATCATTCTTGGCCTTTGGATGGTCTTCAAACGATCTCAGCTGTTGAAATAGAATTTTGGCGCCAAAATTGAGTGAGTGGGAAATATTGCACATGGCTCTGTACTGAGTGGGGAAGAAGCAATAAATGCCTTTTGGGAGTGTTAGGTGAAGTATGGAGGAAGGAAAGTGGTGATGGGAGGTTACAGAGAATACTATGGGTGATGGTGGTATTGGTGTCTGGTATTGGCGGGTTTAGGGGGAAAGGGAAAGAGTTTGACTAAAGTCAAACTGGGTTTTGGGTTTTATTAATAAAGGGTAGATTGGGCTGTGGTGATGGACTTGCGCTGGGTTTTATGTTTTGTGGGTTGGGTTGGGTTTTATTATAAAATGGGATGGGTAAATATAACATGGTCCGGTTGGTTTGTTAAATAAGCACAAGGACCATTTTTGTATTTTCTGAATTTTGAAGGGTTGACATTGTAATTTTACCAAAGTTATCAAAAGGGCTAAACTGTAACATATGAATAGTACAAGGGTTTTATTTGATAAATTATACTTTTTTTAAAACCCAAGGACTAATTTTTGCCAATTATGAAACTTGAGGGGTAAAAATTGCCAATTATAGAAAACTTTCATCCAGAGAATAATAGTGAACATGTTTGATTTCCCAAGGACTGATGTTGACTTTTCTTTCATTTTAAACCTTCAGGGACTAAATCTGCCAATTTGTGAAACTTCAGGGACTGAAAATGACAATTATGCAAACTTTGTTCGTTTTTCACTTGTTTTCAATCTTTTTGTTCCTGAATCATATAAAAACACATTTTATGATATTTTCTGTATTTTGAAGCATATCTGCATGTTTTTAAATGTTTTTGCAGATAAAATGTGACAGAAATGATGAGTATTTAGACACTCATCAAACATGAAGAGAAATAGATAGTTTAGATGGGGAACATGAAGAGAATGGGGATAATTGGTAAGATCTTATTTATATTAACACAGCGCATGCATCAGTATTATCAGTTGCCAAATTACTTAAAATAAATGGTCACGGACACAATGGTTGAAAGAATTGAGTGAATTTCAAAAGTGAAGACATGATAACCACATTCGCAAACAATGATCGAAAAAAAAAACTTTTCAAAAGGATAAACAACATAATACTCATTCAAGAAGAATGTAACTAACAAACATAAAAAGGATTGTTCAAGAAAACATAAAAAGGAATTGAAGGAGTGTTCCAATAGAATTGTTATCTATACCTTTCTCCGACCAACACACATGCAGGTAAGAGAGACCTGAAAACAAAACCAACAAGTCACAGTAATGGGATTAAAAGCAGTTTAAGGGGTTAATATACAAAGATGTTACTAAAGTTTACCCAAAATGTTCACCTAAGTTACTAAAGTTTTAAACGTTACAAATACATTACTAAAGTTTACGGGTTTGTGATGTGTGTTACTCAAGGATTAAAAATGTTACACCTAAGTCACTGGGAGGGTGGGCAACCGGCTGAAAGCCGGTTTCACTGCCACGTCACTAAATATAACAGTTTGGTGGGGTTTTTTTTTAGAATATTTAATGCCCTCAGTACCCACTACAACCCCACTCCACCTTTATATCATCTTCTTCCCCAAATATATTAGGGTTTCAAAAAACCAATTCCACCCAAATTCGATTCTCCAAAACCAAACATCAAAATGTCGATTCTTTGTGGCTGTGGTGAACTAGCAAGGTGTCGTACATCTTGGACACAAAACAACCCTGGAAGGAGGTTTCTTGGCTGCCCTAACTTCATGGATCACACCAGAAATTGCAATTACTTTAGGTGGGTTGATGGCCCATTACCAAATCGTTGGTATCAAGCAACCATGTTTCAGCAACATGCTAATTTGGTGAATGCAGAAGCTCAAATTGTTCAACTTAACAATCAAAACTCTAGAACTGCCTTCTACAATAGGGTTTTGATTGTGTTCATTGTTTTGATGTTTTTAGTTAGGTTTATGTAGGTGATGATGTAGGGTTAGAGTGATGGGTTGTAATTTAGTCATCTTTTGGTAAGGTCTGACAAGGGATTAGTAATGTAGTATGTGATTGTTGTAATGTAAGTGTTTAAATGATGAAATGAAATGAAATGAATTATCTTATATGATGGGCAAAATATAGTTCTTGCATTTACATACTGCTAATATACTTGCTGCATATCAAAGTTTTTGCTGTAAATAGACATAATGCAAAATGTCATAAAGGCTCAAAGATGACAATAGATACACTGCAAACAAGACATACTGCATTAAAGGTTACCAAGTCTTTACATATGGCACATTTTCAAAATAGCCTCAAAAGTGGCTAGCCATACTAAAAAGTGGCAGTTATACCTACCTAGATCAGTAATAGCAACATTAAGTATCAATTCTAATAAGGGTTACATATTGTTTACATATGGCTGATGGACAAAATAGCCTCACAAAGTGGCTAGCCATATTTAGTCAAACTTTAAAGTCAACTTAGCAGGAAATAGCATCATTTACAGTTAACCCTGGTCCAGGTGATGGTGGCCTGTGGAACTTCAGTTGCTTGATCCTCTCTGATTCTCTCCTTTTTCCTGGACTTGGTGTCATCTGCTTTGGAGACCTAACTGGTGCAGACCCAACAACTGATATCTCATCTGCTTTATGTGTACAAGGTGTACAAGGTGTGTGTGCAGACACACTCTTCTTTGCAGACCCACTCTTCTTTGAAGACCCACTCTTCTTTGCACCCTTTGCTCCACTTTGTGCAGACCCACTCTTCTTTGCACCCTTTGCTCCACTTTCTGCAGACCCTCCTTTTTTATGACAGCTTCTTTGATTGTGACCACTTTCTTTACAAATCTTACAATGATTTGTTTGCCCTTTTCTACTGAGCCTGGTCCTATTTCCATCATTCTCACTAGCATCCCTTTTTCTCTTATGTCCTGGTCTTCCAGGCATTCTTCTCTTAATTGGTGGTAATGGCTTCTGATAGTCAGTGGAAGGCCATTGATCCATCCCATTCATACCTTCAATGTAGTGACTATAAGCAGCCACAAACCTGTCCTTGTTATACCAATCAGAAACATAGTCTTCTGGATCTTTATGTAGGAAGTATATTGCTGCAAATCCATGTTCACATGGTATCCCATTCAATTGCCAACCCCTACAACTACATGTCCTCAACCTTTCATCCACCTTGTAACCCTCATACCCATTCCTAACTTCAAACCTGCTCTCACCACTTGGAACCACTTTCCAATTCCTACAATTAAATTTCCAAAAGTATGTTAAGACATTTGATATAAGTAAAGGTTGTAATAAATAATATTCAAAAGAAGTTACATACATGTGCTTATCCTTTAAAACTTTGAACTTTTTCTTAATGTTAGGACACATCCCAGCAGACCATTTTGCATGTTTATCCCTCATCCTTTGCATTCTTTCCATCAAACCCACTCTGATGTCCTCCAACATGTTTATTATTGGTTTTCTTCTAGCCTCAACAATAAGTGAATTGAAGCACTCACTTATCCCATTTTCAACTGCATCACAACACCTATCTGTCTTGAAAAAAGCTCTACTCCAACTTTCTGGGTTTCTGTCCATCAGATGTTTGTGTGCTTCTTTGCTGAGTTGTCTGATACGGGTCATCACTTGTTCAAACTTAGCAGGATATGGTGCCTTAGCTGCTTTCCAAAACAGGTTCCTAAACTCAACACCAGTGGGTATAAGAAACATGATGTTGGCTGCATTAGATGCTAAAAAGCGATATTTTCACCACATATCTTTCTTTCTTATACATTTTGTTCACATCTAATGTAATGATGTTGGCTGCATTAGATGCTAAAAAGTAGTAACAATATGAAACATGATAGCATCTCAAATAGCAGTTAACAAATATTTCCATTGGGTATAAGAAACATAAAATGTATTGCTTTAAAATTTAAATTGCCGTATTTTAAAATGTTAAGATCTATGGTTACCAACCCAGTGGTCAGGAAAGAACTACACTTCATTTTCAAACTTACATAAGTGTTAGTAATAGATGTTGATATTTCACAATAATCTCATATCCACCCATGTGTTAAAATATAACAAATTCTGGATTTTGAAAACACATTGTCACATTTAGATATATCCAATCCACATATTTAGCAAGCCCTTGTAAAGAATGCAACAGAATTTACAAAAATAAAGTCATTGCAAGACGTGTCTGCAATTGTTTGTGTATAATTGTCTATATATAAGTGGATGCCGGGTATTCATAGTCCATGCACCTTAAGTCACTAGCTAGTCGATCAAGCTAGCCATGGCGCCGTATACCATTTTCATGTGTACCCTCTTAACCTTCTTGTTATCTTTTCATGGCATCGATGCCAACGCCGTAAAGTACAATGTGTATCACATTGCCGAAAAACATCCTGGTGGAATCAAATTCACAAACTTAATTGGAATTCCATACACAAAACAAATAATGGCCAAGATCAACAACTACATTTGGTCAACCATTTTTCAACAAAATACAGACGCTGACCGAAAGATTGTCGATTCTGTTGATCTTTACCTCAAGGACTTCGATGGAGCCGAAGGTATCACTTGGGGTAGCAACAGGATTAATGTTAGTGTGATTTATTTAAATGGGTACCAAGGGGACTTGAAATGGGAATTCACGTCCCTCTTGTACCATGAAATGACACACGTTTTCCAATGGAATGGAGAGGGTAAAGCCCCGACGGGTTTAGTAGAAGGGATCGCGGATTATACTATTCTGAAAGCTAATTACTTCCCTCCAGCTTTTGCAAAGCCTGGGTCTGGGAACAAGTGGGATCAAGGTTATGATTTCACGGCCCGATTTCTTGAGTATTGTGACAGTCTCGTCCCAAACTTTACTGCAAAGCTTAACAATAGAATAAGGAAAACTTACGATGTCTCGTTTTTTAAGGAGTTAACAGGGAAGCCTGTGGAACAGCTATGGAAGGATTACAAAGCTAAATATGCTGGGAAGAACTAAATAAAGTGTGATGTTTAGTGAAATAATGAATATGATAATTATTAAATATGCTTTCTTCTATAATTGGTGTAATCGGATATTTGTTAAGGTAATCAAGGTTTTGCAAGTTATGAAAACTATAAATGTATCCGAGCTTTAGTTTAACCAGATATGTTGGTTTAATTTCATTGACACATACATTTGAACTGAGCAGGACTCTTCCAAGATTGACAGATGCCACGTTAGATATTGATTACCCAATCAAAATTGACACCAAAAAATCATATAGTTAGTAGTTTATAGACCCATACAATAAAATGAGAAATAACCTATTAAATGAATAACCTATTACAAGGTTAATAGGTTATTTATCATTTTATTGTATGGGTCTATAAACTACTAACTATATGGTTCAAAGCTAAAATAAAACCTTAATTACACCTCCATTGGGTTTGATTGAACCCAATCGACTACATCTAGCTCCGCCCTGGTTGTACCAAAAAAAAAAAAGAGAGATAAACAGTTTTTATAACCAAACCAAACAACAACATACACCACAATAAACAAAGGGTCTATCTTATCATCTACAACTGATCATCATTGTAGCATTATTTGTTATTGTATTTCAAAGAAACCCCAAATGAAATTATCATAATAAAATTGGTTACCGCGTACATGTGATTCAAATACTCCCCCTATCAACCAGTATAGTGAAAACCTTGCCCGTATACGTGTTTATTAAACGAACCATAACATATCCAACAACATTACAACATTATAAAATCAGTCTGTCTCTGCGGTATTTCATCAAACACGTTACACGCAATTAATAAAAACATCAAACCGCGCCACATACCTCCTTCAACTTACTCGCCGCGCCTTGATCAACCTTATACTGCCACAAAACCAGAAACATTTAGCACAATGACAGTTCATAAATTCATGGGTGATGAATAAATGAATGTAAACTGTAAAAAAACTGACCTTCTGAAGAACCCATAAAGAGTGTTTGTAAGCACGATGAAAAACCTCCTCGAGAGCTGCGGGATCGTTCGCGTCGAGTTCTCGATAGTTGACGAAGTTTTCACGGGCGTATTTGGCATAGTATGGGTGGGAGTCTGCAGGGAGATGACGGACTAGCCGAAGGACTTCACCGTATATGCGCAAGGCTGTCAGCATTTTGAATTTTGGTTGTAAGTTGTTTCGGATGAAATTTGGATTTTGTTTTTGGCGTTTTATGTTTTTAGGCTGATATGTGTTTTGGGCTAGAAACGAAGTTTGGGCCTAGTTTAGTCATGGAAATCATATGAATTGATTAGCATTTTTTTTCTATTTTTTTTTTTTTTTTTTTTTTTTTTTTAACGAGAATTGATTAGCATTTAACTTTTGAAATTTTTAGAAAAGGACAAATGTCATAAAATTGTAAGATATCTGATGGTCGAATGTCACCTCTACTTAAACGTCTCGTTAGTCTTTTAACACATCACCTAAGAGCATTTTCAATAATAAAACGTGTTTAGAAATTTTCATCTATTGTTAATGTTATCACTCAAATGCTTTTCTAGTAACCCTAGCCATGATAACATTGCAATCCTCAATCTCACCACAAACCTTAAAACTGACATTAGTGTTTATTTAGTAGTGCCCCAAGCTAACAGATAAACGAATATTTTTCAATGTGAAACATCGTTATCTGCTGAGTTAGTTATGTGGGTGTATAAGGTAGAGTTTCTTTATGTGTAAGGGAAGATTAACACACCTAAATCATCAATCAACAAAAACATAAACCCCACAAATCAATTACCAAAAAAAAAAAAAAAAAAAAAAAAAAACGAGCATTATGATTAAAGTTTTGATTACTTTAAAATAGAGATGAAACTGTTGGATATTTAGATTGTGCGTTAATGGTGGTGTTCGTGCGATGGTGGCAAAGTGTATCTGGTTGAAATGTTAATTGGGTGGTTTTTTTCACCGCAACTTAACACGTTTTATGTATTCGAAGTTACATAACCTTCCACATTTGACCCTCGAAGTTTATAAAATTAGATCCGCTTTTCAATAGTTCTGTTTTTCACATTTTTTACACATACTTTTTTGTGGTGCATTTTATTTTATAAACGAAATTTATCAAATGTTGACCCAAATCGATTCAATTTTGACTTTTTATAAACCAATCACATCGCATGATTTTGCCCACATGTCAAAATCGAGCAATCTGATTGACTTAATTTTTTTTCTTCAATAAGGTTGTTTTTTGCAAAGTCACTCCGATATAATGTACTTCCTTTATTATATAAAAGATAGTTGATTAGTTGTGTCCTATATGAGGATTGTTAGGAGAAATCCAACAAACCGGTTTCTAGAGCGGAACCACGAATCAAGAACTACTCCAACAAGACCTCGGCAGAGGGTATGATCCCTTAATGCCGAGTGACACCAACACACACGAAATATTTTACACTCAAACGTTTATTAAACGTGAGCAAGAAAAGAATGTACAAATAAAATCTCACCCCCTCATCCCTATTTATAGAGAATGAGGGGGAGAAACCTAATCCTTGGTGAACAAGGAATCTACAATTGAGGAGGTTCGGAACTTTCCTAATACATGACTAACCATCTTAAGTTTTAGCTAAACTACAACTAGCCCCCTTAACTTATATCCTAACTATTACACACTAATATTTTAACAATTTCCACCTTAGTGGTAATAGTTAGCCTTCTCCAATATGCAGCAGCTTCAACCAGTGCTGGAACCTCGGACCGGGGACCGCCTTCGTCAAGGCACCAGTAGCAATACCCGCTACTAATCTTAGCTCAAATCCTGACTTTGTAAAGAGTCCCTTTAGCCATGTATCCTCCTTCAATTCTCCAGTAAGTGTTAATACTCCACTTTAGTTGTTAACAAAGCCATTATGTGCCGTAACTTAGCTTCCAAGCTCACCGCACATTCTTGTATCATAAACCCGTACATTGTCATTGATCTACCCATGATAGTGATCGATATACCCATGGCATAGTCATAATCCACAAAAGCTTGTACATCCGTCTGTAATCCACGATGAAACCTATCAAACATCCCCACATCCGCAGATGCTATGTCAGGTCTCGTGTAGACTACTTGATACTTATGACTTCCAACTGCACATATACATGACCTATTAGTCTTTTTTTCTTTATCGCGATTCCCTGACAGACTACCTTCTAATGATAGCGTAGAGTGTCCACCCAACAATATCCGAACCGACATCCAGTTTGAAAACCTAAATCGTGACACCCTCAGAGTATTACCACTCTGAGTCCTGAAGATCTCCATACCTAGAATATTTTCCTTTGCTTCTATAACACCCCCAATTTCGCGATACGCAGCGGAATTCAAACTGTGTGTTACTTCATGGCACAACGGTTATAATAATAGAAAATGATCTCTAATTGAGTCGTTTTAAAAGATTTATCATTCGAATTATATAAATATCAGAGTTTACAAATTGAGGTCCCAGTAGTTTCATAGTTTACTAAAAAAGTTTTCGAATGATAATAAGATTTTAGCCTTCTAAAAGTATTCGTGCCATCCTCGTTCATTATGGACCTAAGATAAACAAGCTAAAAGTGTCAACACAAGCGTTGGTGAGTTCATAAAGTTTATAAGTAAAACAGTTGATTTCAATAGTTTCAAGTTTGTGTGATGATTGTAATAGATACAAATATCGATAAAATGAATAGTGAGTTACGTTGTTATACACCCATAGTTTGTTTGTTTGCCCTAATCAGGTCAAAGATTGTGTGAATCCATAGTATTTGTATAATAATCAGTTGAACAAAAGTTTCAAGTTTGATAATTGTATAAGAACGAGGTTTTGCAGGGTGCACACATTAGTTTAGCGAGAGAAAAAATGGCTAACTTTATAATTTGTATATCATATTTTTTTTTAAGCTTTTGATAAATCTATAGTTTGTTGTTGTTGATGATTCTGGATTATTAGTTGGAGTAGATTATCATGATTATTTTGATTTTTTTATTTTTTTATAAAAAGGGATAAAATTTAAATAGTAAAAAGAAACATTATATGACATAACAGCATTGTGAAACCAAGGTGTGGCACAACTTTGATAGTGTCTGTCGATTAATAGTTGAAAAAAGAAAGATGGAATCATAAACAAATACATATTGAATAGAATTAGCATGATTTGGCTATGAAATTCTTGATGGGAATCATCAACTTTATAATGTTTTAATCATCGGCGATCATTGGTGGATCTGGTAATAGTTTGCGCGCATAGTACATAGTGATGTTGTTGAATATGCGGAACCTATTGGTATTATAAAAAAAAGGAAAAATAGTAAGTGTTCTTGCATGTTATTCATGTTGCTGATCCGTGGTAATGATAGGAAAATATGGCTGAAATGAAGAGTGAGATTAAATTTAAAACATTACCTGAATGTGAGGTGAGAGTGCTTATAAATTGAGAAGCAGTTTGGACAAAATTACTTATCATACTATTCTATTTCATTACATACTGAATTGTAAAAGATAGATGAGAAACAAAAGAGGATAGTGTGATGAAGTAATCTGCATCAAATGACTTGTCACACCATTCTCTTTTGTTTCGCATTTGTCTTTTAGAAGTGTATTATATTGTTAAGCCAATGGTTTTATGCAATTACAATTAAAAATATATGAATGCAAACATACCATTTAATCTATTTTTTGTACAGGCAGGTGGATATAGAGAATCTGTTAACACGGAAAAATAAAAAGAGTGTTAGTAAATTGATGTAATACAATGATGTAATTCTGTAACTTGTAACAATACTTATCTTATGTTTGTTGGTGTACGTGATGGTACGAACCTGAGGAGGAGGAAAATATCAAAAGTAATGGAATTTAGGTATGTTGGAAGTAAATACAAATTCTTTAGGAACTTAGCTTTAATGGCATTATAGTTATGAATATGCAAACATAAATTAACTATGTTATTAGAAAAAATAGTTACTCTTTCTAGATCCCCTTACAGTTCCTTTCATCGTTTGAACTCCCTTTATGCAAACACCTGCACCAGGCAAATTGGTAGATTGTTAAAATGATGAAAGGAACTGTATGGGAATTTAGAATGACTAACTATGTATTAAGATAAGTATGAATCTATCTGTAAACGCAATGTTTAAGAAATTTATCCTATAGATGAGGTGTTACGAATAGACAATCTTTAAAGAGTGAAACATTAGCAAATAAATGAAGAACAGATGTATGTGACTAATATTTGAAGCTGAAGCATAGTTTGGTACTTTGAACCTCCCATCGAAAACCTATTGCGATACAGCTAAAATATACACAAAGGTTTTTAACAAACCCATTGTAATGATAGTTACATAGGTATGGGTTTCCGAGGGGATGCTCAAAGTACGTATGGTAGTTGAAGGTACAAATCAACAATACGATACAATTATGAATGACAGATAAGAAGCGGGAAAGGATATTGCGAGGAACGTCACAGCATTCTCTTCGGCTTCGCATATTTTTTCAGTAACTGTATCGTGTTGTTGATGAGGATCTTTTATGCAAATGGAATCATGAATATATTAAAAAAATGAATTATAAAAAAGCAACTTACATTCTCATTAGTTTGTGGAACGGAGGATGCACATAATAATAGTAACATAAGTGAGCAGCATATTGGCACTCAAAATGTTAGCTATCGGTTTCTTGATGTTATTTACATGGTCTTTAAATAACGTTTTGCATCAAACGTATTGTTAGTCCATACCTGCATGTCATAAATGCAACTAAATTATCACTTGAAAGAAAAAATATAATAGTTGATAGATAGAATACATGTAAGTGTTGTACTTTTTTATTATGGTATGGTATTGTCAGATGTAAACATAAGGCCACATTATTTGTTTGACATATCCTCCATTTCACAAACTGATGACAATGTAAATCGCAGCGGATCTCTTTATTTTTAGATATCTAAAAAGAGAGCAATTCACTGCGACTTACATTCTCATCAGTTTGTGGAACGGAAGATGCGTATAATATAGCATAAGTAAGCAGGCTATTGCCACACGGCTAAATTTTTAAAAACAACATGGAGAGAAGTACTTATCTCCCTCTTAAATTCCTTTTGTTATTTACATGGTCTTTAAACAACGGTTCGCATCAAACTTATTGTTAGCCCATTCAAATAGCAAAAGGAATTAAAGGGGAAGATAAGTGAAACTATCTAACTTGGGTGTTATGTGTTTGTTATACCATAATTGTTAAACGGTTTATCTTTTCTTTATAGGAGCTACTCTTTTTTCGCGCACTTGCAACTACGGTGACATAGATGGTATTGGTAAATAGTACGCTCCAATTACGAAGGAAAGATGGGAAACGGAAGAGGACGTTGTGAAGAAGTAATTTGCTCCGAATTACTTACCACATCATTCTATTATGTCTGCCATCTTTCTTTGCGAATCAGACTGTTGATCAGTACCTTTTATGTCATCCCAGTTATGAGTATTTGAAAAAGACATGGCCATGACAGGCGCATGGCGCTGCATTCAACGGCGTATGCTCGTAAAGAAAATCGTCTTGACCAATAGTACGATGCAATTGTAGAAGATCAGTGGGAAATGAAATAGGATAATGCTAAGAAGTAATCTGGATTATATCACTTTTAACACAATCCTATTCCATTTCGCACTAATCTCCCGAAATTGCATCTTACTGTCAATCAAAGCCTCTTGTGGGGTTCATTCTATAAAAGTAGGTACATCCAACGTCGCATGGTTCTTTAAGCAAAAGTGGCGGTCAACGATACGCCTAAATTCTAGAAGATCAGTGAGAAGCGAAATAGCATAGTGTAAAGAAGTAATGCGCATGAAATTACTTGCAAGACTATCCTATTTCGCTTCGCACTAATCTCCCAGAATTGCATCCTATTATTGGCCACTGGTTTTTTTTTACATGCTATATCATTATGACAGTGAAGACGGTTCAATTATTAAAAGTCATGTATGAAAGTATGTATATGGCCTGTATTGTTTAAATTGAGCCGCTTCTGTAAATTTAATTGTATTGTTCACTGGTAAACAAAACAATCAGTTTTAGGGTATATAGATATGGCGTTATAACTGAACGTTTAAAAAGCGAAGTTTAATGAACTGGCCTGTGTATATCTACATTACTTTATGGATGCTGAATTTATATAACAAAAAAGAATGCCACTGGAAAAACAACATAATTACCTTTGTAGGCGTCTGCACAATTCCTCCTGTCGTTTGAATTCTGCCCATGTAAATGGCTGTACCCGGGGTACAGATGTAATTGATCCGAGCTCCTTACTATAAGAAATCAGGAAGAGCAAAAGTTAAGTATACTAAATTTTCGATTAACAGTTTGCATATATAAAAATAAATAAATAAATAAATAAATAAAATTGGGAAACTTACTTGAAAGGATATAGATAAAAGAACAATGTTGTTACCAACGAATATGGGCATGCAGTAAATAACCTGAAGGATTCAAAAATATCATTAAACCATGTATATGAATACACTAAGTATAAAAACATACAGTAAATTTTAGTAATACTTAACTTTTGCTAATTGGCGTATATGACCACATCAACCTGAATGATCAAAAAATATCAATAAATTATCTATACAAATATGGTTAGTATGAAAATACTTAGAAATTATGAACGGTAACTCCGTTTTCAGCGAAACACCTGTCAAAACGACCGTGAGACCGAGGAGAAGGACACGTTGAATTAATTTATTCATTCAACCCAACTTTCGAAGCCTGAAATCGCTCCAGAATGAAGTTATTGAGTTTCTAAGTTTTTCAGACCAAAATTTTGCCATAATAACTTGCAACAACCATACCAATCAGATCAACAAGTCTACCAGACCTTCATCATAACACATATCAAGCATCATTCCACGGTTCATTCTTGATTTTTGTAAAATCCCGCGAAAGAATCTATTTCTCGGTTTAAATCATAGAATTGTAAAATCCCGTGCACGGTTACATCATGTCTACTACTTCAGATTCCTTAATATCTGAGGTACTCAAGTTGTACGACACATATGATAACCAAATGATTTCCAATTCTGGACAACAAATGTACGTGTGTGATTCTGATAATACTAATGTGGAATCTTCGTGCCCGAAATCACAAGAGAAAGAGCTTCATCAGTCACTTATGCTGTTTAATGCAAAGGAAAGTCGTATCGAATGTTTTCGTCTACTTCATTCACATCTCAAGGTTCTGTTTGATAAATCTGAATACGTGATGGGTTACACACGGGCTTTCACAGCACTCTTTGGTCAAGATGTTCATGATTTCACAGTCGAAATGACTCTATATTTAGATCAACTTGAACAACAACTTGACAAAGAAGAATTCTCTGAAGCAAGATCCGGAGCAGCTTTCAGTGTGATCAATAACCAACTCCAGGTGTTCATTGACTCGCAATACACTGAGGACTATGACTATGACAGTCAGATGACAAAAGGGTGTTTTGCTAATTACACTGGATTCGAGGTTGACGTGTTCAGAGTTACATTACTACAATTGATGAGTAATGTTAATGGGTTTATTGATGAAAGGGCTAAACAAATGGGGAATGGAACAAGATCAGACAAGTTTGATGATGGTGACAGCACAGGAGGTGATTTCACAATATGTGAGAATGCAGCCTACGTACCTGAAAATCACCAAGCACAATCTGCTGTGGTACATCTGTCTTATCTAGATAATGCTCTTTTTAATGAACAACAACATACTGAGCATATTAAACTTACTTATGACACATATCTGTTGAAAAAGACTGATAGCAATATTACCTCTGATTCAACAAATATGAGTCATAAGGGGGGAGAAATTGATCAGGATGCTAAACATGAACATGATAATACGTCGAGTTCTTTGCCTACGGCTGAGTTTTTCAAATCAAATGATATGGTTGAAAAAGAAGTTTATAATGAACTTTCAAAAAGATTTTTACAGCTTGAAAAACATTGTATTGATCTTGAAATCTCAATGCAACAAAAGAAAGAAAGTCTTCAAAATAAACTACCATGTAGAAACCCGGAATTTCCTGAATTCCGTGAATTTTTTATGATAAATGATTTGAAAGCTCAGCTAGAAGCCAAAAACTTAACGATCAAAAACCTGAAAAACAGATTGGCTGAGATGCGTGACATATGTAATGAAATTAAGACTAAACATGACAATGATGTTATTGCAACAAATAATGCAGAATTAGATCATAAAGTGACTGAATTGTTTAAGGAAAATGAGTCTTTGAAAATTCGTTGCAAAGAACTGAGTGATACAATCAAAGAATCGAAAACTAAGAATGTAGAGCAAATTACCTCTTTGATTGCCAAAAATGATGAATTCAAGGCTCAACTTCAGGAAAAGGGTTTTGCGATTGCATCATTGAAAAACGAATTGAGAAAATTGAATGGAAATGGTGTGAACACTAAGTTTGCAAAACCATCAATCTTGGGGAAACCACCACTTAGGAACCAATCAGTTGTTAGACAACTGACACTGTTTAGATCTGAACGGTTAAATGTTTCAAAAACACGGTTTGCCTCCCAAGTTGATGCGGAAAAAGTTTTGTCAAAACCAGTCACTTCACAGTCTAGACCAAGTGAAAAGGAATATGCTGTTGCAAAACCACATCACATGAGTGCATCTAGTTCTTCTAGGACTAGTTCAACGCGTGTGTCACTTGTGACACCAAAGGAACATGTTAGACATAAAGACATTGTTCAAAATCAAAACCTAGAGGATGCTAAGAAAAACACACATGAAAAGACTAGGAATTTGCCTGTTCTTAAGAGTAGTTGCGTGCCAACTAATGCGATTCCCATAGCTGACCACTCTAAGAAACCTAGATCTTTCTCTGACTCCAAACACTTAGTTTGCTCAACTTGTCAGAAATGTGTTTTTAATGCAACCCATGATGAGTGTATAACGAAACTCCTGAAGAAAGTGAATGATCGTGCCAAGGTTCAGACCTCTAAGACTAGAAACTACAACAAGCCCGTAGAACCAAAGAGGTATACTCAGAAACCTGGTAGGCAGATTGCTGTAGGACAAAGGTCTTCTCTAAACAAGACTTCCACTGTACATGAGAAACCTGACACTCCTAGATCTTGCCTTAGGTGGATACCAACGGGTAGAATTTTTAAGATTGTTGGTCTTAGATGGATGCCTATTCAAAAGATGTTCACTAAGTGCGAATCTATGTTCACTGAGTGCAGAACCAAGGTTGACAGTGAAACCCCAAATGGTTTAAATGTTGATATCACTAACCCATATAAATGCAAACAAACTCTTAATGTCAATGCAGGAAGTCTTCACTTAAGTGCAGGTACATCGTCCCTTCGTATTAAGGAAAGACTCAGAGTTTGGGTGCCGAAAAGAGTGATATCTCATGATGTAGGGGTTCAAACAATTCAAGCTTGATGAACATCAACGACAATGATGTCTGTTCAAATCAGTTCAGGCCTCGTTCTTCAACGACAATGACGTCTGTACAAGTCAGTGCAGGCCTCGTTCTTCATCAGATGACGTCTGTACACATCAGTTCAGGCCTCGTTCTTCAAAGAAAAGAAAAGTGTACGCTTGAGTGCACTTTATCTTCAAAAGAAGAGGAATCTTCTTATTAATGGCCATTCTCATCAACAAGATTCATGCTCTTTCCGTGCTTATTCAATCTTCAAGTGGATCGGCGCATATTGGAGTATTCTTTTATTCACGTATTCAACCAAAAATTGCAGTTGACAGGCATATGCAATTTTTGAGGGGGAAAGGGTGAATAAACAACATGTCAGTCTTCAAGAACCGTCAAGTGGAGCTACTTACCGTTGATGGTATTCATATTCACTAGTTCAATCATCAAAAATTGCAGTTGGCAGGCATATGCAATTTTTGAGGGGGGGAAAGGGTGAATATTAATCTACATGTTAGTTGATGATTGAGAAATGGTCATACGACTCCTGAATACGTCAGTTCAGGAGTCGTGCAAACCATGTTTCTCCAACACTACTTCTTCCGTCTATCAAGGTGTTGAAGAACATGGTCATGGAATGCTAATCTACATCGTCTCACGGGCTGGTACAATCAGTAACAAAGGGTTTCTAGTCAATGCTTCATGTATACGTCATAAGGCTACATGTACACATCATGATGATGATTCCGATTAATCGTAACCATCATGGGGGAGAGAAATGTGTACACCAAGGACGCACAACAGGTTCACGTGATTGGGCTTAATCATTTATTCCGGTGTTGATAACCGCAGAGATGATCAGTGGTTCAACTTGTTACCTTGGTATTTACGTTTCACTGTTACGTCATGGGCTGATTAATCGTAACCATCAGGGGAGAGAGAATGTGTACATCAAGGACGCACAACAGGTTCACGTGATCAGGGCTTAATATCCAAGGATGGATACATATTATATATGATCAGTGGTTCAACTTGTTACTTTGGTGTTATACTAAAGACTGAAGAAGGTCGAGTCGTCAGTCTACTCTTCATTCTCTGTTGGGAGTTATCATCTCATGTGTATGCTGCGGGCTGATGGGTTATATGTAAGGTTACTGGAAGGCATTTGGTGAGATGAAGATGATTGGTATTCTGTTCCTCCACATTGGGCAATCCTGAAGAAGGTCGTGTCTACAGTCTTCTCTACATTCAAAAAAATGTTGAGCTCTTTTCTTACAACTTGATATTTAACTTAATTCCATGACAGTTCTTGTTTGATGAGTTGTGGAGTTAAGTTAGGTTCAAGTTGTTCTGTAGTTTAAGGTTAGGTCCAACTTGATTTTAACCTAATCTCATGACAGTTCTTGTTTGATGAGTTGTGAGGTTAAGCTGAAATCAAGTTGTTATTGGGCTTAAATTTGTGGTTTAGTTTAACCTCATGACAGTTCTTGTTTGATGAGTTGTGGGGTTAAGCTAGATTTCAGTTGAGGCTCAACTTAAACTACCGAAAAGATGCATAAGGTTTTTGACGGCGTCACTCAAGGACGGGAGTGTTAGAAGATTAAAGACGGCATGCATTTGGTTATCAAAAGACTTCTTCATATTTCGGGCGTTCATCCAAAGTCTTCTTCCTATTATGGGTGTTCATCAGAAAGGTTGTCAGATTGGGGGATAGCACTAATTAGGGGAGAGTGAAATGCCAGAATCATTCCCTGATTGAAAGTGCTCACATTGCTCTTCAGCAAGTCAAGTGATGAATGCGGTGAAGATTCAGAATGCTGAGGAGTAATGGTTTCTGGTTCGTATCCTTGTATATATTTTGCTTCTTACATTCTTTTTCATATTTTATACCATCTTGTAAATAGATACATAGAAAATCTTGCTAATTGTAAATAGAGAATCGTTAAATCAGAAAAACCATAAAAATTAAAAAAAAAAAAAAAAATTAGAAAAGACCAAAAATAGTTTCACCTAGGCATGTCTTCTGTTTATCGATAACATTTACGGACTTAGAAATGTCATTCAATAATGGCACGGGTCTTTAAATGAAGCTCGAGCAGAAGTTAAAATGGATTTTTAAAACATGTCTAAAATGGCTTGCTATTACTTTAGATAGCAACCCGCGCTTCATATTGGGGAAAGCACGTCGCCAAAAAGACGGCTGTTCCTCCAACTGGGTGATGTTCACCTGGGCATGGATTACTTCATATCCATGTTTCCTGATTTGATGTACGTTTCAGTGCATCATTTCTTGTAAAAGAAGAGAAATCTTCTTAGTATAACAAATAGTTTTCATTTTATGATTCTTCTGAAAATTATTTGTGAGACACTTGGTGAATATGTGTTGTATGAAATTTGTTTATACTTGGATTATACATAAAATTTGTCACTCAATCAACGACTACAAAACCTCATGACAGTTCTTGTTTGATGAGTTGTGGGGTTAAGCTTGATTTTAGTTGAGGCTCAACTAGAATACGGGTCATTGATTGAGGGGGAGAGTGAATTCAAATTTTATATCATCAAACGGATTTATTGGTTAAATCATACTTGTTAGAAATGGTTTTGTAGTTAATGGGGAATTAGTTGAAGAGGATCTTGCTTAAATATATCAAATGACTAAGTGTGTTAGTTGCTAGAAAGTTTAGGACATTATGTGCAATTTGCTTATAGTTTCCTAGCTTTATGTATCTAGAAGGTTCATTTGTGTTACTTTGGAATCCTCGTATAATCCCCAAAATGCTTTAAGACTCAAAACCTAAAAGAAGTTAGAAAACCAGTTGTGTTTGATGTTTTTTTTTAATACTCCACTGGCATTTGTAAGATCTAAATGAATGAGTTTCAAATGTTGTTTGTCTCTGCTGCT
Source organism: Artemisia tridentata subsp. tridentata (assembly GCA_021014915.2). Taxonomy (NCBI): domain Eukaryota; kingdom Viridiplantae; phylum Streptophyta; class Magnoliopsida; order Asterales; family Asteraceae; genus Artemisia; species Artemisia tridentata. The sequence continues at coordinate 77,019,166 of CP139509.1, forward strand.
TAATGGTTGTTGATATTGTGCATATGTTCTCAGGATTCGCTTAGGTAGATTGCTATTATGTTAGAATCATGTTCCTAAGATCCTGAATTGAATATTGAAATCCGTGTGAATTGCCATGTTCATGATTGCTATTTGCTCTTCATGCTAGATAGTGGTTTGACGTAGTTCCTGATTATGGTTTGATTATAAGATGAACTTGGTTTTATAATGTGGCAAGCTGCTGAAGGGTAGCTATTTAGGAATAGTGTATCTGCATGTATGTATATCTGTGTTGATATTCTTATGCAGATTCCATAGCCAAAATGAATGTACCAGTTCCCATTCTAACCATTTGATCAGACGATCAAACTCTATTGATTGGATCGAAATTCACCTCAACAACAACGTCGGCAACAACAACAACAACAACAACACTTTCACCACCGCCACCACCATTCATCTATTTTGGTCTCGCCAAGTGGGGATCAACGACATTTGCGAAAGATTTGTTGGTGGATGGATAGTTGATGTTGACTACTAACTCAGAAAAGCGGATAATTACATCGTCTGCACAAAAAGGTCAATATCATTTGTGTCATAATAATCAAATGTGCAAAATAAGCAGTGAATCTCTCTCTTAGTTTAAGGGGGAGCATAGTATGTTCTCATCATCAGAATATATTAAATCGGACACATTTTCTCCCACATTTTCTAACTTATTTAAATCAATTGGGATCACAAATCTCAAAAGGTTTGAAATTTTTGATCGGGGGAGAGAATGTGATTTAAATATGAAACCTGATGAAAATGTGATGTTTTGGAAAGTATAATGTACGCTCTCCCATATGTGCTAAACCATTTTATATATCAATGCACATATTGAGGGGGAGCAAAATGTTTTGGATGTGAAAGTAAGCTCTCCAGTAAGTGCTAAACTCTTTTGTATACCAATGCACTTATTGAGGGGGAGCAAAGGATTTGGCATGCATCTTATGTGAGCAAGGCTCAGACTTCACCAATGAATTGACGAAACTTGAACTGTCATCAATCGAAAGGATACGTCTTGGCCGGGTAATAATTTCAAGCTGGTCTAACCAGTGATGTAAGCGTGTCTCGAAAAAGATGAATCTGAGTAGAGTGTACCATTTCGAGAAACTTTCTGTGGACTTGACCAGGCCGGGTAATAATTTCAAGCTAGTCTAACTAGTGATGTAAGCGTGTCTCGAATCGGTCATGTTCACTGAAAGTTGATCAATTAAAAAAGTGCGAGCTCTACCTAACATGTGCAAATTTATAAAACAATCAACCGAGCACATGTTGAGGGGGAGCATTTGAAAAATATAAAACTCTCAAGTGTTTGCAAAAATGTGTTTCAGAATCATGAACACTTGGAGAGATTTTTCAAAGATTTGGTTTGGCAATCGTGGATGAATACCAAAGACCGACCATTTTAATTAATGCATGGAGTTATAAGGATGGTTAGGTTAGGCTCAAGTTCCCACGATCCCGCCAGAGCCGGATGGATCTACCCAGGGACAATCCACTAGTTAGTGTAGAAGTCCTTAGGTTTGATTAAAAAGGAGAAAAGTGAATGAGGGAATAGTGTCGACTGAGATGGAGCTAACACTGGAACAAACCCAACAAGGTGTTAGTTATGAAATCTCGGTAAGCACTGAAGGGGTTGAAGAATGAAAAAGAATTGTAAAGAGAAAGGGTGAAAAGAAATAGCCCTCCTTACAACTAAGGCAGAAACCGGGTCAATACATATTCTGTCAGAATCACTTAGTTGATTGCTGACATTGAAGACAAAGTATCATGGACCCAGTGATACGCTGCAAAACCCTCCCTAGCCACTCAAGGTCCCTCAAAGGATTCTTGTTTCAATTGTCACGGAGTTCAATACATTCCTATCGTCTCTCTCACTCCGAGTTAGATGATATTGAAAAGGTGGCAGTCCTCTCCAGCCTCCGATCACCAAATCAAAACGCACAATTGAGTCTAGAGCCACGAGATGCATAATAAGATCTCATAGGGACACGAATTACTTCTACACTGGGTGTTCAACATTAAGGACACCAGTTGTAAACTTAAGAGTCCTACGCAGATCTTAGCAATCTGCCAGAACATTTATGAGGGAATTTACAAATGTAATTCTCAATGATTGAATGGAAATTCCTGCCAGGGTCAACATCAAGCAGCCCTGAAAGCAGGTCACTTCGGTAATTCTTTATGGATTACGCTTAGTGGTCACGGCAGTTTCTAACGGTCTACAGTCGTGGAGTGATCTCCAGCGACTCACCTAATCGTTGATGTGCTACGGTTCGATCTTAAAAAGCCCTCTGTGGGTTTTCGATTAGGAACGGTATTGGTAAGAATTAGAGAGAGTTTTCACACTATGCTGTTAACAATCTCGAAGTTCGAACCTGTAAGTACCGGACATTTTATTGCTAACTGTCGTATGCAGGAACATCTGGCGGTTGAAGCTGATTGCTGTTGCAGCTGTTTGCGGTTGTAGCTGATTGAAGTTGCAGCTGAATGCGGTTGTAGCTGATTGAAGAAAAGATGCCAATCCTATACCACATGCTTACACTACAATTGTAACTCAACAAAGTCATGATCAACCTAAAAGACCTTTAACACGGCTTCTGCAAACTCTGATGCTAAAGATCATGACACCAAATAGTGTGAGCATGTCGGCTCAAAGATTTACACATCACATGGAAACATACTGCTGAAAGATGACTTGGAGACTCAAGTTGGATGATAGTTTCGAAGAATACTCAAAATCATCCAAGACAAAGAACGGTCATCAAAAGATCACTGCTAAAGGCACAAAGATACAAGACGTTGAAGAATCGAAGACTACGAGCTATGAAGTCAAGATCAAAAGATAAAATGCTAGAATTCAAGTTATTATTTCCGGGGTGACCTCCCTTAGGGGGAGATTGTTAGGAATATAAATATTCATATGAAGGTTCGGTCACCCCGAGTATCTAATTAGCATTTATATAGCTCGTAGGCTTATATATATTCGTTTAGTATTATTAGTAATATTAGTATTAACTTAGTCGTATTTATTTGTGGAGTGGGTCGGGGCTTTCCCCACTGTCAGCTCACTCCACAGCCCACTAGGGGCACCAAATAGTAGTAAGTATATAAACCCCTTCCCACACATGGGAAGGGTGGAACTCTCATTACATTTCAATCTAATACACATAGTGTTTCTCTCACTAGAAGTTCCCACTTTCTCTCTCTAAGTTATCTTCCATTCGATCCAAATCTAAGCCTCAAACAAGTGTTTCTTGCATTGTGAATACCCTACACGTTTAGTTTGTACGTTATGTATGTTAATGAAATAACGTAAATTGGTAAATAAAAGTTGAATACTTTTATATTTGACACTTGAGGATATTTATTTAAAATAAACATAAGACATGTTGGTGTTGGTGAGCACTTTATAAGGAATGTGAGTTATGTAAAATTAGTTAGTTGTTGTGATCAGGTGAACTCATAATGTTTAATCTTAAAAAAAAATCGACGTAGAAAATGGATAAGTATTCTTTTATTAGAATATTATATTAATTTAATAAAAGGTGAAATTTACCGGTGGTTACAGTACCTACCCCTTAAATGGAATCTCGTCCCAAGATTCAGTCCGTGTTAGATGTTGAAGCAATGTTGACGAATAATTGTGGTTTCTAGTGATGTATTTCAATTGTCGTTTTTGAATAAGGTGTAATTTTTCATTGTCATGAATTTATTCTTAGTAGAGTAACGAGTGTTTTATCAGATAAATATTTCTTCTGATTTAAGGTGAATAGTAACCATTAACGTTCGAGAATATTAACCCAACGGTTACTTTTGTTTTTATAAACACGCAATTTTTAACTCCTTTTCTTTCATACTAAAATTTTCATTTATCAACACTTCAAGATGCCGCATTTTATTACCATTGTTGCGCCTGTGTATTTCTTTGTAGCAGTTACTTACTATGTCAACGTTTTGGAAGAAGAAAATTATCAGTTTTTTCTTGCGATTTTGGTGATTCTCCACTCGTGGTTCTAGCAATCGGCATAGATAAATTTTGGGTGTAATAGATAGTTTTGCGAGAAAAGTATTGTATTGAATTTTTGTTTTATCACTGTTCTTATGTAATTTTATCTTATTCTTATGGCAATATGTAAGAACAAATTCATTTTTCCTTATTTAGTGAGTTATTTGTTTTGAATTAGGATTAAGATTATGAAACACTTGTTGTTGATATTCGGATTTATGTTAACATGTGACTAGGTGGGTGCGTTTGGGCCTGGTTTTTCTAAATGGTTTTTTGTGGTTTTATTTTGATCATAGGTTGAAGCCCATTAAATGTAGGGTGCATTTGGATTAAAGTGTTGTAACAACCGTGGTTTTAGCAGGTTAGTCAAAACAATAGTGTTGACTTGTTAAATTATGTTTGGTGGTTTAGTGGTTTTCATGAGTTTATGTGTGGGTTTGGTATTCGAACGTTATGTGTATGTTGTGGTGTTGGATTCGGGGAAGTTCATTTTGTATACTTTTTGTGTCGTGGAAATGAGTTTTACAGTTTTGTGATTCGGAGTTTTTGCGTAGTAAGTTTTGTTCAAGTTTTTGAGCGTTAGTAAGTTACGTGGCGTTCGGTTTTAAGGGTTATATTAATGATAAGTGTGAAATTCTATTTTTGGAAACTTTGAAAATGATAATTATTCAGGTTGTCGTAAAATGAAGGTTTATCGCGTAAGTTGTTAGATTTCGGTATAGGCTTTTATAAAATAACAAAATACAAGGTTTTATGTGTAATATTAATATAAAAAAAATAAATAAAAATAAAAAAATGTGTATGTATATACAAAAAATCGGCCTAAAGGGTTTAATGGGGGAAAAAGAAAACAAATTTGAGTCTAAATATAATTCCTAATTAAAAGGGATATCTAAAATAATATTAGGGTAGTATAAATACAAACCAAAACACTCTAAAAACGTTTTTGTTGATTATATGGTCGAACCAAAGAGGGCAGAGAAGCAGAGGAAAATTAGGGTTTATTTTTGAAGCCTAAAAATCAAGATTAAGGTATAATTTTCAATACTTGTATGCAATTAATTATTATAATTCATGTAACAAGGATATGATGGATTAGGGTTTATCATTACTTCTGTAAATTATTGATATAAAACATGTTGGGATCAATAATTAGTAATATAATGATGATTGGTGAAGAGATTTGGGCATAAAACATGTTAGTTAATGAGTTAGGGTTTTCACAGATTCATAGTGCTGTAAAGATACGTAGATATTTAATAGATGGAGATGCGTTAATTGATGATTCTTGAGTCTAAATTATAGTTCAGAGAACGTGCTTTCCAAAAAGTCCATCCACGAGCGATTTCGAGGTCCGGAAGTCAGTCTAATGATTTTTGCGAGTAAACGTGTCAAAGCTGTTAAACCGGGACATATTTAGGTTAAAAGTATTGAGGTCAAAAGTGGTTTTAAAAGTGTAATTAGGGTTAGCCCTTCTTGATAAATTGAGTTCTATATTCCCTTTGACTTCCACGCAAAGGGTATGCGTTAATAAGTTGTGCAAATATGTTTGTTAGGTCAAAACATTTTGGTGTGCGTTCAGATCCGAATCTGGATAGTTTTCATGTTTTATTTTTCATAGAGCACTTGTGTATGTGTTTAGTGCATGGCCTTCTGGGAGAAGCTTGAATTCTCATGAAGGACCATGGTGAATTTTTGGTGTGAGTTTTAGAGCTTATTTTGTTGTGATTTCATGTGGGTAGAAGTACCCCAAAAATCTGCGTATTTTGTAAAAGTGTATGCAAGGGATTTAGTGGGTGTAAGTGTTTGGTAGTGGTTAGTATGGAGTCTAGGTGACCCATGGTGGTTTACATGAACCTTAGACATCCATCATATGTGTGTTACATGGACTATAGCTTTTAGCTTGGTTGCGTGTAATGTGATCTTATTTTGTTGTTTAGATTTGTGATTGATAATTTGGAAGCTGCAAAGTTTGAGGTGAGTTTCATAGTCCCATTTTTTTTTTACTTTGTTTTAACTTGGGATGGGAATGATGCTTGTGTTGAAATATTTTTGAGTTACTGTGATTATGTGGTCGTAAATGCATGGACTTGTAAGTGTTATTATACGTGTATTGCATGTTATGAGATTATTGTGTGGTGATTCTGTGTGGTCCATTTGGAGGGTAGCTATGCTCCCATTATCCAATTGGAGAGTAGTAGCTCTACTCACTATTATTCTGTGTGGTCTGATCAGAGGGTATGGTTTACCCATTATTGTGAACTTGGATCGTGGGCGCATTCCGTCCCAATTGATGTTGGATATTGCTATTTGGATCGTGGGCACGTTCCGTCCCTTATGTCCCTTAAGTGGTTTATGTCGGTTGAATGACTGAGTTTGCATGCTATCTATTATAATGACTAGTCTTACTGTCCTGCTATGTTTTATAATCACAGTGAACTGGTTGCCTGAGATATATTATGTGTCTTAAACCTATGAACCTCACCAACATTATGTTGACGTTTTAAGCATCATTTTCAGGTGAGCATTCTAATGCTAAGGTAGAGGGAAGCGACTAGACGAGACTTAGTTGCATTTGAGAATGATTTATCTTTATGTTTTGATTTGAATATGTTTGATTTTTACTGTGATAATTTAATGTCTTTCGACTAGTACTTTATGTTCTATTGAAGATACCTTTTGGAGTTGTTTTGGTTATTTTCTTTTGGGGTATTGTTACGACACTTCGTGTCTGTACTTTGCTCTATTTATGTGCATGTAGTAATTCTCTATTTAGACACCATGTGTTGTGATGATATCCATGAAGTTACACTCGCCTCTCCGCCTTGGCGAGGTGTGACAAGTGTGGACCAAAGCCCATAATAAAGAGTGTTAGTAGATGAGACAGACTTTACGTGCTAAAGATATGGTAAAGGGTTCATGTTGGAACTGTGTTTAATCTGATGAATACACATGAATTGTTTATACTCACAAAATTTTGTGATTTTCGAAAAATCAAGTAGAAGATTAATCTGGACATAACCCTTGTACAACTATTCCCAGTATTTGAATATTTAAGTTGAACATAGCTAGTCAGACTATGTTCAACTGTCCATAGGTTAAATATAGGTGACTAGACTATATTTAGCCGAGGTTCGATAAATTTTCAAATACCTAATTTAGGTATACTCGCGATATGCCCGTTTTTTGTGATAGTACAGCGTTTATATAAATAGTAGTATAAGTTCATACATACGTAATAATTAATCTTAAGTATGTAGTATGAGTGAATATAGCAGATACGCATGGAAAAGAAAAATAGTCCACACTGAGCTAGAAACATAGACTTTTAATAATGAAAGTTTCGGAAAAGAACTTGATGAATATAAAGAAATTTGCGGAACTTCACCTTTTGTAGATGATGAATCAGTTTGTTCCTTAGCAATCCTATACCTTGTATTTTAGCAGGGAAATCGATAGATTGTGACAGGTTTAGGTAAAATAATATTATGTAAGGTCGTGAAAAGTTTATAGATTATTGTAATCAGTTACAATGTCTTGGAAAAGTTTCATAGACCGCAAAAGTGTAGGAGTAGATACATGATCGGGGAAATGTGGTTATGCCGTAATGTCCTAGAATAGGCATACGCAGATGTATTTAGTTCTTTGGTTATACAAAGTGATCGAAAGTATGTCGAGTGCGTATATATCAATATAATAATATGTTTGTGTGGCGTAAACTACCTAGAAGTCACGTAATCGTCTGGGGGATGGAAGGCACGGAGAGCGTAAGGCTATAAAATATTTTGTTTGTAAAAGTGGTTATAGTTCAGGTCTCAATTAGACCCGTTTCTCTATAACTATAGCTCTGAAACCAATCTGTAACACCCCCAATTTCGCGATACGCAACGGAATTCAAACTGGGTGTTACTTCATGGCACAACAGTTATAATAATAGAAAACGATCTCTAATTGAGTCGTTTTAAAAGATTTATCATTCGAATTTTATAAATGTAAGAGTTTACAAATTGAGGTCCCAATAGTTTCATAGTTTACTAAATAAGTTTTCGAATGATAATAAGATTTTAGCCTTCTAGAAGTATCTGTGCCCCTCTGTGCCATCCTCGTTCATTATGTACCTGAGATAAACATGCTAAAAGTGTCAACACAAAGGTTGGTGAGTTCATAGAGTTTATAAGTAAAACAGTTGATTTCATTAGTTTCAAGTTTGTGTGATGATTATAATAGATACAAATATCGATAAAATTGTTTGCCTAATCGGGTCAAAGATTGTGTGAATCAATAGTGTTTGTATAATAATCAGTTGAACACAAGTTTCAAGTTTGATAATTGTATAAGAAGACAATTATAGTTAAACAATATCATTGCAGTACAGTTATTGCTCTAAGTCTCATGAAACGCAAACGTTAACAGTGGAACATCATAAGAATGATGTTAATTGCAGACATCATAAAGATGATGTAAGTAACAATGCCGTCGGGCAGGAGCTTGTCGTTCTCCTATTTATTCTCAAATAAAGTGCATTTGGCTACTTATTCAGCAACACAAATGGGGCGTCAACTTCCAATAGATCTATTCACTAAATTCGCGTTCACTCGCAAGTGATTAATGGTTAATGATATGAGGGACTTTTAGTGGCAAAAGTGTGCCTTAGGCAATAACAATTAAGATAGCATACAGAAAAATAATTGTGTTCAGGTTTGTAGCATGTAATATTTTTCAATAAACAAATAGAGTGTATCATCATCCGAGTAAAATATTTAAGGTAAACGAGTAAAATATGTAAGTGAAACGAGCATGTATCACCCCAACAAGTTCAAAATACGTAAAAGAGGGGCTATGACTCACCTCTGTAATAGTGATCAACCTATTGCTCCGTCAAATAATCTCCAAGCTGAATGAAGACAGTTAGAGACCGAAAATGAATACTAGCAGTAGCACCGAACCAAACTCGAACATGTACGAGTATTCATCAAAGAGCTTCTTTTCATTGTGGTTGTACTGTGAACTCGCGTCCCAAGCAAGGAAGAATTTAGCATCATGTTATTTGGTTTAATATTGAGAAGACTTGTAATTTATTGGTTGGTTTCTTATGTATAGATGAAAAGTTGGTGGTAAAGCGTATGTATGTATAAAGTTTGATGTAATATAGTCTTAAACATCATGTGTAGTAAAGATGAATATACTGGATGACTTTCAAATGAAGAAATATATATGCAAGAAATGTGAACGTGGAATGATTGCATGATTTGCAAAGCACACGTATCTTTTATATTGATTGGAACGCATCCACGTGTGATGGCATAAGGTAAATACATTTATTATATAAGTGAAGGTGTTAGTTTGTTTAGTGGGTATAGTTTGATCACGGTAATTACTAATGTTAATCCTTTAAGTTTCGAAACTTAAAATTGGGTAACGTAAAAATATAATATTGTCACACCCAAAAAATGGCGCAGCGGAAAGGCATTTACGGGGTATGACCTCATTGTCAAGAACACAAGGCGTCACAATAGAAAAATACTAAATGTAATACATCACAAACTCGCACAACGGGTTAAGTACTAGATGCAAAACAACATGAGTCACAAAGTTACACAACTTCACTAAACAATATTAGAATGCAACTCCACGAGATATAACCCGGGAGGGTCTTGACTAAGTCTTGCTAAGTCAGGCCAATACTCAACCTTCTATAGTACCATCATTCTTAACACCTGAAAATGGATACTCGAAAATGTCAACATAAAGTTGGTGAGCTCGTAGGTTTAAAAGTTAAACCACGAAGCTGTGAATAATAGCGTAGGACAATAGTGAGCAAGATATACAAATATGAGCACATAGCAAAGATCACAAACTATCTCAGACGACAAACATGCATAATTGATCCACACATAGTTTGGGTGCCATATTCCCAAAATGATATACTGGGTGCCATATTCCCAAAATGATATACTGGGTGCCATATTCCCAAAATGATCTACTCACAATGCATCACAAAACAGTTCGCACGTTCAAGCTAAGTCGCACAGTCTGAATACACACAGTAAGGCACATAATGCAATCAAAACACACATATTGTCCAAAAACATGAAAACAATATGATCACAGCATGAAAACAGTTAAAATACTATTTGAGTACCATTTTCCCCCAAGGAAAACATAATGAAAAAGGGGCTACGAGAACTCACCTTGTCAAGTAGCAGTCAGATAACACAACAATTTAGATAGTGTTCGGCACCAACACGCGACCTAGATTAGTAAGGTTTGTTTTAGTTCACAGTTCAAGTTCAAGAATTTCAATTGTTTAGTTAAATCTGAAAGTTTTAAAGAGTTTATGTTATCGTTGCTGGTGTGGCAGCATCTAAGTTTAAAATAGTTTTCTAAGTATCTGTAGGTATTGGCTCTTGAAAGTGCATAAGTGTATGACAATAAAAATATCAAGGAAGATTAAGGATCTGATTGGACAATAACGGAAAGATGATGAACGAAGAGTGATTATGAACAATTATATTATTGTTAAGTGAGTATATATCACTAAATGTGTGGATAATGGTGTGTGTATAAGAGAAAGATAGTGTGTTTATATATATATATATATATATATATATATATATATATATATATATATATATATATATATATATATATATATTAATTTCATAAAAGAAAGGTTACGTTTAAGAATTTCTCATTATTGTTTATGACATTTAACAAAAAATTTGGTAAGCTAAGTACATACTCTTTGATAATAGACAATTCTCGTGCTAACAAAATTTATAAAATTGGCATTTAAAATAATTGTTTCATATTCTAATAAACCTATATGAGTTTTGATAGAACACACCAAATTTATACAAAATCCAATAAGTGGTATATTTTTAATGAACAAGTTTAATTTCACCATTAGTTTCCACCTTGTCTTCATAGTTTTAGAATATATATATATATATATATATATATAAGTGTTTTTAGTTGTATGTTTAACGAATTACCAATTTGACTTATAAAGTGAGTCGGTTGGTTATACAATCATGTTGAATTTCTAAATATGCCGTATATATATCGAGATGTTACGTGTAACGGGACGATAACTAGTCGAGTTGTTTTTAAATTGTAAAATATAAAGTTGTAATCACTTGAACGATGGCGATCACGACTCATTATTCATTATTATTCTAAGGTTTTGACGAGTTGGGCTGTGGCCCAACGTTGAATTAAGCGGACTAAATGAACGCACTCTTCACGGACAGGTAATAAAGGCGACGGATAGTATTTTTGCTGCATGGGCTTCGGCTTAATTCTGAGATTTTGAAGTCCAATAGAACTCGGCCTGGTGGAGTATGAATAGACACACAATCCCTTTTTGGGTTTAAGGAATTTCAGCCCACATGTGGTAAAGCTAGAGAGTCCAGTAACAACTTAACATGTTTATGTTTTGAAGTGATATAGCAATTTGAACTTCCCAGTACACCAGGTTTTTGGAAAACAACATATAGACTCCTAGTGAGCTATTGTGCAGAACAAGTGTGGAAGGGGATTCAAAACAAGATCTTGACAAGGATACGACTTAAAAGAGTTCGACCATAGAGTGTGACGCTTGGTGAGAGTGAGTGAAAAATAGTACCCATTAGGTGTTGTTAACGACCCAATGGTCGAACCAACAAGGGCAGGAAAACAAGCCAACCAAGGCTCGAGATGAGCTTCGTGACCATAACCCATGGTCTCTCGGCTCGAGGCACAAACAAGACATTCAACTATGACCTCTTTCATGCACGGCTAAGGGTACTTATACCCATGACTCGAGATCGTTCAACTGAGCATAACTTCCATTAAGGTACGAAAAACAACACAACTAGAACTACAACTATAAGCACACAAGTTTTCAAACCTTATACACATCGAGTTGAGTACAACCCAACCCGAGTATCGAGCACCAGATTTATCAATTTGACTCAAAAACTCAGATTTTGGGAATCAAAACAACCTATTCGGACCTAATTTCAACTGTCTTACGAGCATATATTTTCGACTAGAATCCCAAATGACCAAATCCTAACGCAAACACAAACTTATACGAGCAATCTATGATTACAACCTCGGAATGGACACAACAACAGACGACCCATGAATCTTAACACAAACACAAGAATAATCTTAAAAGAAAACGGACGAGGTGGGAACTTTAACACAAACACAGGAGTTTGAATATCATCATAACCACAAATACTCAAACACCAATTTCTGAACATAAAAACAAACACTTCCAATTCCTGAGCCGATTTACATACGAAATTATTGTTCAGGTTTAACCTTACCACAACATAACAATAACAGAACATAACAACAACAACAACAGGGAGCTAACGAATCATGTATCTACCCATTTTTTTAAAAATTAAAATTAAATCAACATATGAAGAACATATTTATTTTCGAAATGAAAAGAATTAAAGAACACTTAGAATCAAAAGTACTCAAGCCCGATCCAAGCAAATCCACTTCCTCTACCACCGAGATGTCGCTCTTCACCCGATGGAGATTCGTGTTGATAGTTTTTGGGTGTATGTGGGTTTACCATGAATCGTTTGAAGATTTAAAAGAAAATCAAGGGATGGTTTGACCCTCTCTTTTGTGCTCATCAGACGCTCCTATGGCCATAAAGTGAAACCTTATCGTCATATCTTGGCTCGACTCGTTGACCTTTGGTTTCGACAAGTGTGGCAGTCGTCTCTCTCTTTGGACAGAGGGAAAGAGATAAAACTCGGGCTTGTCTTGTTTATAGCGTCACTCCCTTGGCTTGATGTAGATCTGGGGAAAATGTTAAAGGAGATTGCGTGTGACTGTTTTGTTCAGATGAGGCAGATGGAGGGTGAGAGAGGAGCAGGTTTGTGGGGATAAGGAGAAGGGAGGAAAAAGATGTGTTATCCTCTCACTTTTATTTTTTTTATTATTTTATTTTATTTATTTTTTTCTTATATACTTATAATTAAAATAAGACAAAGGTGGATGTTAAATTTAATAAAAGTACGTTGTGAGCAATAAAAAAATTTAAATATAATTTAAGAGTCATTTTATCGGACTGACATAGAATGGAATTTATTGACTCCGAAATGAATTTATAAAGGTGAACCTTTACTAATATGGTGTCGGTACACGTGTGGTATCGTTCTCTCAGTTCGTGTAGTTTAGTTACAAGTTATGCGCAAGGGAAAATATGTAACTTCTAAAATAAATCTTTTTTGAGTTTTAAATGTCAAGTAAAAACCTGGAAAATTTGCGGTTGCTACAAATACTTATAAAAATGTCAAAATCTATCAATATACTCCTACCAAGTATATTAGACGTGTGATAAGTGTAACGGAGTGCGTAGACGTTGATAAAACCTAATAACGTAAGTTTAAGTACTCGTATTACGTAAAGATTATAATGTTTACGTAAAAATAACAAAGTGGCAATATTTCATACGAAATATGACTATTGATGAATTTGAGTATTTTGAACATATAAACTCAGCCTAGTCTTGTGTTGGTCGTGAGTAATATTCACAAGATTAACTCTCGTGATTATTGCTAAAATTAATATCATTTAATAAAAAACGTAATAATAATTGTTATTAAATATTTAAAAATAGACCTGAAATATGCGAGGTGCAATCCTTGTTTGGTTACTTAGTCGCAAGATTCAAAATAGAAATGAAAGAAATATATTTTTGAGTTTATGCATTATATACTTGTACCATGAGCTTTAGGAAGTTGTACATTAGGCTTATAATATTATTAGAACATCTAGTTTAAGGTTAATAGATTATAGTCTTGTAAGGTGTGCTTTAAAGTAGGTACACTGAGGTTTATAATATAATTTAAATTAAAGTTAAGGTTTATATGCTTTAGAGACTTGTACTCATGCTTCAAAATATTGTACTTTAATGTTTATAATTTAAATATACAAAATCATATATATAATAAATTAGGGTTTTGTAAAAACTCTATTAATTGTCTAACGTTTAGTTTGTACGTTATGTATGTTAATGAAATAACGTAAAGTGGTAAATAAAAGTTGAAAACTTATATACTTGACACTTAAGGATATTTATTTAAAATAAACATAAGACATTTTGGTGTTTGTGAGCACGTTTATTGGGAATGTGAGTTACGTCACATTAGTTAGTTGTTGTGATCAGGTAAACTGATAACGTTTAATCTTAAAAAAAAAATAGACGTGGAAAATGGATAAGCATTATTTCATTAAAATATTATATTAATTTACTACAAGGTGAAATTTACCGGTGGTTATAGCTTCATCCAGCAAACATTTGGTAACCCAAATCTCAGCCTTACTTTCGTAAGTAAACCCCATATAATCTATATAGAGGAATAGATATATGAACAAACCTGGTGCATACTTCCAGAAATACATGAAGCTGTCGTCACTGCTTCATCTGAAACTGTTGCTGAGCATACACATACCAGACCGAGTATCCATATCTTCTTTCATTACAGCCATCCACTTGGAAATTACCTCACAAGCAACTGCATCCCTGAAAGTCAATGACTCATGTGCATAATCTTTTATTACTCTAGCAACTCCTAAAGCAGCCATATCACTGTCACCTCTTTACCTTTTAGAAGCATTACCCTCTGCACCCTCTTGACCTGGTACTCCGGTTTTGATAATGTCTACTCTGACCTTTGCACCAAGGTGTACCTGCTTATTTACCAAGCAATCCGTGTTTGTCTTTCCTTCAAGTTGTTTAACCTCCAACTTTATTTGAGCCACTGCAGTACGATCGTTACTAATGCGAATCACCTCAGCTTCACGATTTTCCTGAGCTCCCTGTAGTTCCACCTCAAACCAAACACGCTTTTGAACATGTACTCCACTGACTCTTTTTTTTTGCACCAAGACCAAGTTGCTTGAACCCAATATGTTTTGAACCTCCATGTTTTTGTACAATATTCCCATCGAGCTTTTCGATGTTTACCCTAGTATTCATACTAGCCATTCTTCTTTAACCTTGCTACAAACCTTGTCAAGTTGCTTTTTAACCAACTTTACCAACAGGTTTCACAAGCCGTGTGCTAATCCGCTTTCTTGTAATTATTGATCTACTAACCTTTAGAAAATCCCTAAAGCTTCGATCTTTCCACCTCAAGTCTACAACCTTGATATACCTTGTACTCCAAGTAATCGCTTTTCTTGAATCCCAAGACAAAGATAAACTTTACTTGTCCTCCAAGAACTACCAAGACTTGAATTCCAAGAAACTGAAAACTTGAAATTGAAACTTCTTGCAAAACTTGTCACCTTTGAAGCTCAAAACCGAAACTCCAAAAACCTTGTGACAAAAGAAAACGATTTCCTATAACCCTGGGAGAATCGATCCATCTCCTTGCAAGAAAACTTCAAGAACCTGGTTGCCCAAGTAATCTTGACTCGCAAACCTAGAAACCTTGAACTTTGTAATCTACACAACGATAGCCAAACAATAACCAAAAAAATGATAAAGAACACAACAACCACACCAGAAACTTCAACAACCTATATCTTTTTCCTGGAAGCTCCGATGCACGATCCCTCCGGTGAGATCCTAGATCTATGTGACTTCAACCTACGGTTTGAATTTCATAGAAATCCAACGGTGAATGAACCCGCATCGCCAATTCTATGACGACTGTGCAATAAACAACGAACCAGACCTAGTTCACTCGTTTATCTTGTTTTGGCTCTTTCTACGATGTGTGATTCATTCTTCTCGAACAAGGCTTTGATACCAATTGTTGGGAGAAATCCAACAAACCGGTTTCTAGAGAGGAACCACAAGTCAAGAACTACTCCAACAAGACCTCGGCAAAGGGTTATGATCCCTTAAAGCCGAGTGGCACCAACACACACGAGATATTTTACACTCAAACATTTATTAAACGTGAGCAAGAAAAGAAGGTACAAATAAAACCTCACACCCTCACCCCTATTTATAGAGAATGAGGGTGGAAAAACCTAATCCTTGGTGAACAAGGAATCCAAACCTCCTTAAGTTTGAACTAAACTACAACTAACCCCCTTAATCCGTGTTAAGGCAATGTTAACATACCGGGTATCCAAGTTAATGGCCAAGTGAAGGTCTTGCGTTAAGGAGCTAACTCTGCGTGAAAGGTGGTATTTTTTTGTGAGTTAAGGTTTCACTTGGGTGGTATGGTAAGTGAAACCTCAACTTTTTTGAGTTAAGGCACTCAGTTACATATTCGCCCCCAAAAATGTGGTGTTTTTTTACTTAATGTTGAGTTATGATAAGAGGTGTTTTTTTTTTAGTTAAAGGTGAAAAGGTTAAAGCTAACGTGACACTGAGTGAAAGTTTAACCCAATGTGATGACACCTCTACTCTAATATTTTAACAGGGATGTTAATATGTTATACTCTATACCAGTCGTTTTATATCGCGTGCAGTGAATGAAAATTCGTGTGTACCATACATGATAACGTAGGCAAATTAATATTTATAAAACTTTGGAAAGCTAGTTGTCTACTCCCTACACCCGGATAGTAGATGCATCAATGGCTCCGCATTGCTTATTCTTGTATACCCTCTTAACCTTCTCATTATCTATCCACGAAATCTCGGCTGTGGAGTACCAAGTAGCAAACGACGCCGCTAACACCCCTGGCGGCATCTGTTTCACAAATGAAATCGGAATTATGACTTCATATGGTCCACTGTTTTGATTGAAAATGATCCCTCTGACCGAAAACCTGTAGAATTAGTGAATGTTTATATTGTAGAGTATGATGGAGCTGAGGCATTTACATCAGGCGAGAATATTAATGTTAGCTCTCTTTATTTAAAAGGCTATCAAGGGGACTTGAAATGGGAATTTACATCACTTTTGTACCATGAAATGACCCATGTCTTTCAATGGAACGGCGAGGGTCAAGCGCCTGGGGTTTAGTTGAAGGCGTTGATAATTATACGATCTTAGTAGCTAACGAGTGGGGTAGCCGCGCGTTGCTGCGGGAATATTTTGTTTAATTTAAACTCGAAATGAAACGGTTGTTAAAAAAAAACTTTTTTTGTTATTAAGGACTAACTATGCAAAGGAGCAATAACCATAAGTACTATTTTCGTTAAGAATTTATGAAAATAATATATTTTTTTACAAAAATAGTCCCTAAAGTTATCGGCATTTTAGAATGTTAGTCCTTAGGGACTAACTTTGAAATTTATATCTTAAACTCGGGCAATTCACCAAAACCCATGCTTCTTACATCCTTTTTTTGAATATCCGACAGTTGTGTTATCATGCGAAACAAATTGCCTGGCGAATTTCTTAAACATATTCTATTCACAATTCTACCAACACTAGGACCCACTCTATTTTTTTCCTTTTTTAGATTCTGATCCTACTTTACCTTTCTGTTTAAAACGTTTTGTGGTAAATTTTTTTTCTTACTCACAGTAACTTTAGGTATCTTTGAAATCATCGTCTGTTGAATTTCAATCTTCACATGCCGCATCCTTATCTACATACACACCAAATAAAACAAAACAATTCAAATACATACACATTTAATCATTTCTGCAATCAATACAAATTTAATACAAAATCTAATTACCTTTAGAATCTCCATTTTCACTATTATCAACTTTCTTTTTCACTTTCTCTGCATGTAGTTTCATTTTCCGTTTACCCGCTGCACATTTGCATGCTGATACAATAAGCCTTCATAAATTACACCACTCAATCATAATCAACATGCGTGACACATATGTAATAGCCATTATATATAAATTACCTTTTTCTATTCCCCTCGCTTTCATGTTCCATTTTTTTCCTTCCTTCATCCCTTTTCTCATCCATTTTTTTTCTTTGCCACTTTATTCTCCACATTAGTATTGTGTCCTCTTTTTTATCCAATACACTTGCTTTATCATCATTTTCTCCTTCAATAACATTTTCGCTTGCTCTATCAATAACGTTATCTGATTTATCACACGAAATTTTTTTGATTTACACTCTTATATACAACAACAACATACCAAATATTACACGTAATTTAACAACTAATACACATTAGTTTACAACAATATGTGCATCTGCTTCACATTAATCCTTATCAACTACTACACATGAAAGCAACTGAGTAAATGAATCATTACCAACTAATACACATACTCAACTTCTGGACGTAAACAACTTGTACACATAATCAACTGATGCACATGAATCGTTATCAACTAATACACATATGTTTATTTCAACTAATACACCTTATCACATAATACACATACTCAACTATTGAACATCTACACGTAAACAACTTGTACACAAAATCATGAACCCATGTCTGGCCTTATGCGCACGACATGAATCCAAGTCTGGCCTTACACATACTCAAAGAGTGCACATAAACAGCTTGTACACATAATCAACTAACATCCTATTCCAAAACAACCATATGAGACAAATATGCATATTTACCTAATAGCTTATTTTAATCGAGCTTTAAGTCGCTACTACACATAATACAACTCAATCACACATAGCCATGTTGCAACTGCTAATTTATTGTAGCTTAATAGCTTATTACAAAACGTATACACAGGCGCACATTAATCCTAATCAACCAATACACAATTCTTTATTTCAACCAACACACATAAACAACGAATACCTTATTTGAAAAGTTTATTTTGATTAATACACATAACCAACATATACCTAAATTGAAAACAACACATGAAACACATAATCATTTAACAGATTCTTTTCAAAACATATATCAAACTGATGGTTATCTGATGCACATGAATCATATTCAACTAACCTACAAAATTTACAAAGTAGGTTACACACATAAACCAACTCATACACAGTTGCGGTCTCAGAAATACCTTGTTCGTCTTCACTATCTCCATCAATAGTTAGATCAATCATTTCATACTCCTCATTATCTCCCTTTGGTCGATGTCGATTTGACAACCTTCCACTTCGACGAACTGACACCAAACACCAACAAATAAAATTAACAAACAAACTATTTTCACTCAATAAAAGATATTAAAAAGCAGATCAATGTATCAATTACCAAACAATTTTTGAGGCGCACTCCCAATGTCGATCACTTCGTTATGAAAAACTACCATTTTTGTAGCTATGGAATGAACGTACACCTTTCTTGATGCTTTTTAAAGAACAATTGTAGAACTATAATTTGGGGATTTTTAATTGAGTGATTTTGGGGATTAGGGTTTCAATTCTGAATTGCATGATATCCGAATGAATTATTCTTTCACTTAATTACAATTCTGCCACTCATTTATTTAATATCTAATCTCTTCTATGATGCTTGATCCAACGGTTCACATGTATACCTATTTTAAGCTTGTACATCACAATAACACCCTGTATATATATATATATATATATATATATATATATATATATATATATAATATATATATATATATATATATATATATATACTTTTTAAAAAGCGTGAGCAAAAATCTAAAATTATAAGATTTAATGACGGTTTTTATAAACAAAATGCGTCACAAAACGCAAAAACCATGTATTCACACTTTTTTGTGTCATAATAAAGTGATCTAAAAATATATAGATTAGATGGGGAACATGAAGAGAAATAGATAGTTTAGATGGGGAACATGAAGAGAATGGGGATAATTGGTAAGATCTTATTTATATTAACACAGTGCATGCATCAGTATTATCGGTTGCCAAATTACTTAAAATAAATGGTCACGGACACAATGGTTGAAAGAATTGAGTGAATTTCAAAAGGATAAACAACATAATACTCATTCAAGAAGAATGTAACTAACAAACACAAAAAGGATTGTTCAAGAAAACATAAAAAGGAATTGTTATCTATACCTTTCTCCGACCAACACACATGCAGGTAAGAGAGACATGAAAACAAAACCAACAAGTCACAGTAACGCGATTAAAAGCAGTTTAAGCACTCGTTTAAGATTTTTTTTTTTTTTTTTTTTTTTTATTTTTTTTATTTTTTTTTTTGTTAATCTATGCGACAAAGCGATATTTTCACCACATATCTTTCTTTCTTATACATTTTGTTCACATCTAATGTAATGATGTTAGCTGCATTAGATGCTAAAAAGTAGTAACAATATGAAACATGATAGCATCTCAAATTAATAGCAGTTAACAAATATTTCCATTGGGTATAAGAAACGTAAAATTTATTGCTTTAAAATTTAAATTGCCCTATTTTAAAATGTTAAGATCTATGGTTACCAACCTAGTGGCCTGGAAAGAACTACGTTTCATTTTCAAACATACATAAGTGTTAGTAATAGATGTTGATATTTCACAATAATCTCATATCCACCCATATGTTAAAATATAACAAATTCTGGATTTTGGAAACACATTGTCACATTTAGATATATCCAATCCACATATTTAGCAAGCCCTTGTAAAGAATGCAACAGAATTTACAAAAATAAAGTCATTGCAAGACGTGTCTGCAATTGTTTGTGTATAATTGTCTATATATAAGTGGATGCCGGGTATTCGTAGTCCGTGCACCTTAAGTCACTAGCGAGTCGATCAAGCTAGCCATGGCGCCGTATACCATTTTCATGTGTACCCTCTTAACCTTCTTGTTATCTTTTCATGGCATCGATGCCAAAGCCGTAAAGTACAATGTGTATCACATTGCCGAAAAACATCCTGGTGGAGTCAAATTCACAAACATAATTGGAATTCCATACACAAAACAAATAATGGCCAAGATCAACAACTACATTTGGTCAACCATTTTTCAACAAAATACAGACGCTGACCGAAAGATTTTCGATTCTGTTGATCTTTACCTCAAGGACTTTGATGGATACGAAGCTGTCACTTGGGGTTGGAACAAGATTAATGTTAGTGTGATTTATTTAAATGGGTACCAAGGGGACTTGAAATGGGAATTCACGTCCCTCTTGTACCATGAAATGACACACGTTTTCCAATGGTTTGGAGAGGGTAAAGCCCCGACGGGTTTAGTTGAAGGGATCGCAGATTATACTATTCTGAAAGCTAATTACTTCCCTCCAGCTTTTGCAAAGCCTGGGTCTGGGGACAAATGGGATCAAGGTTATGATTTCACGGCCCGATTTCTTGAGTATTGTGACAGTCTCGTCCCAAACTTTACTGCAAAGCTTAACAAAAGAATAAGGAAAACTTACGATGTCTCTTTTTTTAAGGAGTTAACAGGGAAGCCTGTGGAACAGCTATGGAGGGATTACAAAGCTAAATATGCTGGGAAGAACTAAAAAAAGTGTGATGTTTAGTGAAATAATGAATATGATAATTATTAAATAAGCTTTCTTCTATAATTGGGCTATAAATGAAGTTTGGGCCTAGTTTAGTCATGGTACTCATATAAATTGATTAGCATTTTTTAATTTTTTTGGAACGAGAATTGATTAGCATTTAACTTTTGGAATTTTTAGAAAAGAAAAAATGTCATAAAATTGTAAGACATCTGATGGTCGAATGTCACCTCTACTTAAAAGTCTCGTTAGTCTTTTAACACATCACCTAAGAGCATTTTCAATAATAAAAAGTGTTTAGAAATTTTCATCTATTGTTAACGTCATCACTCCAATGCTTTTCTAGTAACCCTAGCCATGATAACAATGCAATCCTCAATCTCACCACAAACCTTAAAACCTGACATTAGTGTTTCTTTAGTAGTGCCCCAAGCTAACAGATAAACGAATATTTTTCAATGCGAAACATCGTTATCTGCTGAGTTAGTTATGTGGGTGTATAAGGTAGAGTTTCTTTATGTGTAATGGGAGATCAACACACCTAAATCATCAATCAAAGCACAAAAACATAAACCCCTTCTTATGTTTAAGGGGAGATCAACACAACTAAATAATCAATCAAAGCACAAAAACATAAACCCAACGACTCAATTACCAAAAAAAAAAAAAAAAAAAAACCCGAGCATTATGATTAAAGTTTTGATTACTTTAAAATAGAGATGAAACTGTTGGATATTTAGATTGTGCGTTAATGGTGGTGTTCGTGCGATGGTGGCTAAGTGTATCTGGTTGAAATGTTAATTGGGTGGTTTTTTTCACCGCAACTTAACACGTTTTATGTATTCGAAGTTACATAACCTTCCACATTTGACCCTCGAAGTTTATAAAATTAGATCCGCTTTTCAATAGTTTTATTTTTCACGTATTCGAAGCAACTTAACACGTTTTATGTATTCGAAGTTACATAACCTTCCACATTGGAACCTCGGACCGGGGACCGCCTTCGTCAAGGCACCAGTAGCAATACCCGCTAGTAATCTTAGCTCAAATCCTGACTTTGTAAAGAGTCCCTTTAGCCATGTATCCTCCTTCAATTCTCCAGTAAGTGTCAATACTCCGCTTTAGTTGTTAACAAAGCCATTATGTGCCGCAACTTAGCTTCCAAGCTCAGCACACATTCTTGTATCATAAACCCGTACATCACCCATGATAGTGATTGATATACCCATGGCATAGTAATAATCCAGAAAAGCCTGTACGTCCGTCTGTAATCCACGATTAAACCTATCCAACATCCCCACATCCGCAGATGCTATGTCAGGTCTCGTGTAGACTACTTGATAATTATGACTTCCAAATGCACACATACATGACCTATTACTCTTCTTTTCATTATCACGATTCCCTGACAGACTACCCTCTAATGACAACGTAGACTGTCCCCTCAACAATATCCGAACCGACATCCAGTTTGAAAACCTGAATCGTGACACCCTCAGAGTATTACCACTCTGAGTTCTGAAGATCTCCATACCTAGAATATTTTCCTTTGCTTCTATAACACCCTCAATTTCGCGATACGCAGTGAAATTCAGACTGGGTGTTACTTTATGGCACAACAGTTATAATAATAGAAAATGATCTCTAATTAAGTCATTTTAAAAGATTTATCATTCGAATTATATAAATATCAAAGTTTACAAATTGAGGTTCTAGTAGTTTCATAGTTTACTAAATAAGTTTTTGAATGATAATAAGATTTTAGCCTTCTAAAAGTATCAGTGCCCCTCCGTGCCATCCTCGTTCATTATGTACCTAAGATAAATAAGCTAAAAGTTTCAACACAAAGATTGGTGAGTTCATAGAGTTTATAAGTAAAACAGTTGATTTCAATAGTTTCAAGTTTGTGTGATGATTGTAATAGATACAAATATCGATAAAATGAATTGTGGGTTACATTGTTATACACCCATAGTTTGTTTATTTGCCCTAATCAGGTCAAAGATTGTGTGAATCCATAGTGTTTGTATAATAATTAGTTGAACAAAAGTTTCAAGTTTGATAATTGTATAAGAATACAATTATAGTAAAGCAGTATTGTTGCAGTACAATATTATTGCTCTAAGTCTCATTAAACGCAAACGTTAACAGTAGGACATCATAAGAATGATGTTAATTATAGACATAATAAAGATGATGTAAGTAACAATGCCCTCGGGCAGGAGCTTTCCGTTCTCCTGTTTATTCTCAAATAAAGTGCATTTGGCTACTTATCCAGCAACACAAATGGGGCATCAACTGCCAATGGATCGATTCACTAAATTCACGTTCACTCGCAAGTGATTAATGGTTCATGATATGAGGGACTTTTAGTGGCAAAAGTATGTCTTAGGCAATAACAATCAAGATATGATACAGAAAAATACTTGTGTTCAGGTTTGTAGCATGTAATATGTTTCAATAAACAAATAGAGTGTATCATCATCCAAGTAAAATGTTTAAGATAAACGAGTAAAATATGTAAGTGAAACGAGCATGTATCCCCTCCCCCCCAAAAAAAAAGTTCAAAATAGGTAAAAGAAGGGTTATGTCTCACCTCTGTAATAGTGATCAACCTATTGCTCCGTCAAATAATCTCCAAGCCGAACGAAGACAGTTTGAGACCGAAAATGAATACGAGCAGTAGCACCGAACTAAACTCGAACATGTACGAGTATTGATCAAAGAGCTTCTTTGCAGTGTGGTGTTGTACTGTGAACTCGCGTCCCAAGTAAGGAAGAATTTAGCATTGTGTCTTTTGGTTTAATATTGAGAAGACTTGTATTTTATTGGTTGGTTTCTTATGTATAGATGCAAAGATGGTGATAAAAGCGTATGTATATATAAAGTTTGATGTAATATAGTCTTAAACATCATGTGTAGTAAAGATGAATATATTTGATGACTTTCAAAAGAAGAAATATATACGCATGAAATGTGAACGTGGAATGATTGCATGATTTACAAAGCACACGTATCTTGTATATTGATTGGAACGCATCCACGTGTGATGGCATAAGGTAAATACATTTATTATATAAGTGAAGGTGTTGGTTTGTTTAGTGGGTTTAGTTTGATCCCGGTAATTATTAATGTTAATCCTTTAAGTTACGAAACTTAAAACTGGGTACCGTAAAAATATAATACTTATAAAAATATCAAAAGTTATCAATATACTCCAGCCAGGTATATTAGACGTGTGATACATTTAATAGAGAGCGTACACATTGATAAAGCCTAATAATATAATTTTGAGTAGTCGTATTACGTGAAGAGTATAATGTTTACGTAGAAATAACAAAGTGGCAATAGTTCATATAAAATATGACTATTGATGAATTTGAGTATTTTAAACATATAGACTCATCCTAGTCTTGTGTTGGTCGTGAGTAAAATTCACATGATTAAATATTTAGAAATAGACCTGAAATATACGAGGTACAATCCTTATTTTGTTACTTGGTCACAATATTCAAAATAGAAATGAAAGAAATATATTTTTGATTTTATGCATTATATACTTGTACCATGAGCTTTAGAAAGTTGTACATTAGGCTTATATTATTATGAGAAAATCAAGATTAAGGTTAATGCATTATAGTCTTGTAAGGTGTGCTTTAAAGTAGGTACACTGAGGTTTGTAATATAATTTAAATTAAAGTTAAGGTTTCTATCCATTCGAGACTTGTACTCATGCTTCAAAGTATTGTACATTAACGTTTATGATTTAAATATATAAAATCATATATATATATATATATATAGGGGCGCGTTCTATGCAGTACCAATATTAGATACAGTACTTTACAGTACTCTTTTTGACCAATAAGAATTTAGTACTATTAAATCTTTTTATTTAATTCATAAGGGTATATTAGTAAAACACATTTTAACTTTGTTTTTGAATTTTTTTAATTAAAAAACGTTTTTAAACACCTTAATTTTCGAAATTTATAATATATATTTTTTTTTATAATTTTTTTTACAGAATTTTCTTTTACATAGATTTTTTACGAAAAATTAAATGCATATGTGTTTTTTTTTAAATATTGTAAATTTACATATGTTTTATGCGTACAATTGTTTAGATACCAAAGTTGTTTTGTTCAAAATAGTAATTGCACATATGTTTCTAGTAGACATTCTTTTATCTTCAAAATTTATAATAAAAAACATAGACGCATACATATAAACTCTAAATTTACAACAAACCAAAAACATAAATAATATATATACAAAATGAAATACAATTCAAATATAAATGTATCTTCTTTAATATAGATGTGTCCATCATCCAGAAACATGTGTGCACTATTCCAAAAACATACGTGCACGTTTCACTTTCTTATCAAATTCATTAGAACATATGAGTGCCCTTTCAAAAACATATGTGTACACTGCGGTTTCTCATCAAATTTATTGAAACATATCCGCACGCCTTCCAAAAACATGTTCAGTACCTGTAATTACAAACAATTATAATTATTTTTAGTATGAACATCTAGAAAAAACATATGCACAATCTAAACAATCTAAACATATCTGCATAAATTTTTTATTTTATTTCATATCAACATTAAAACATATATGCATAATTGGTTAAACTTAACAAACCACCTAACAAAAGTATCACATCTTTATGATCTACGATATCTTCAATAACATAAAAACAATTAGCACTTTTAGAGAATATAACTTAACATTTTAATTTTAATACCATCAACAGCCCATTACAAGTATCTTAACAAAAATGTCATCAACTACAAAAACTACTCACTATCTAATATAATACACTAAACACATATGTTCCATATGCTTATTCGTTAGTATAACCACAGTGGACTATTTTTGTTGTTACCAGTGAATCAAATACATTTTATTTGCCTTGCACAATAAATCTATAACCAAAACTATCATGTATAATTAGCCAAGAATAAGAATTAGCCTAAAAGATAAAAGCAGATAAACTGATCTTAAAACTCAAAAATCAAATACGGGTTACAAACCTGAACAATATATTGAACGCTCGTTTGAGATTCTTTTGTTCGTCTTTGACGTATTCTTCTTGGATCTCGACGATTTCAATTTGACGTGATAGGGGTTTGAGTCGTGTGTATAGGTCGTCCTTGGATTCTATTAGGGTTTGGTCGATTGGGTTTGGGGATTCGCGGGTTGAGGTGGTTGTTTGGGATCGAGTACCATGGTGGATGCCATTGTAAATATGGCAACTTGATTGATGTTGCTGGGGTCAAGTACGATGATGGATGCAAGAGGTGTAGATCTGATATGTTTTGTCGAATATCAGTTTTTTTTCCCCAAATAATGAGAGGGGCTGCAGGTTTTTTGGGTTTGTAGGGTTTTTAGCATTTTTTTAGGGATGAATACAAACTACCTAAATTGCCCTTTCAGCTTTTCAAGTAATATCCTAATCTTTCTATTAATTACATAAATTGCACAATTCATTATAGCCATTGATCATACCCATCCAATGGCCTAGATTCATTTTAAAAGTACTGTAAAGTACTGCATATAATATTGGTACTGCATAGAATACAACACTATATATATATATATATAAAAAATAAATTAGGGTTTTGTGAAAACTCTAATAGTTGGCAAACGTTTAGTTTGTACGTTATGTATGTTAATGAAATAACGTAAATTGGTAAATAAAAGTTGAATAATTTTATATTTGACACTTAAGGATATTTATTTAAAATAAACATAAGACATGTTTGTATTGGTGAGCACGTTTATTGGGAATGTGAGTTATGTCAAATTAGTTAGTTGTTGTGATCAGGTGAACTGATAACGTTTAATCTTAAAAAAAATTCGACGTAGAAAATGGAAAAGTATTCTTTCATTAGAATATTAGATTATTTTAATAAAAGGTGAAATTTACTGGTGGTTACAGTACCTACCCCTTAAATGGAATCTCGTCCCGAGATTCAGTCCGTGTTAGATGTTGAAGCGATGTTGACGAATAAATGTGGTTTCTAGTGATGTATTTCAACTTATCGTTTTTGAATAAGGTGTAATTTGTCATTGTCCTGAATTTATTCTCAGTAGAGTAACGAATGTTTTATCAGATAAATATTTCTTCTGATTTAAGGTGAATAGTAACCATCTATGATCTAGAATAGTAACCCAACGGTTACTTTTGTTTTTATAAACACGCTATTTTTAACTCTTTTTCTTTCATACTAAAATTTTCATTTATCAATACTTCAAGATGCCGCATTTTATTACAATTATTGCGCCTGTGTATTTCGTAGTAGCAGTTAATTACTATGTCAACATTTTGGAAGAAGAAAATTATCAGTTTTTTCTTGCGATTTTGGTGATTCTCCACTCGTGGTTCTAGCAATTGGCATAGATAAATTTTGGGTGTAGTGTTGCGAGAAAAGTATTGTATTGATTTTTTGTTTTATCACCGTTCTTATGTAATTTTATCTTATTCTTATGGCAATATGTAAGAACAAATTCATTTTTCCTTATTTAGTGAGTTATTTGTTTTGAATTAGGGTTAAGATTATGAAACACTTGTTGTTGATATTCGGATTTATGTTAACATGTAACCAGGTGGGTGCGTTTGGGCCTGGTTTTTTGTGGTTTTATTTTGATCATAGTTTGAAGCCGTTAAATGTAGGGTGCATTTGGATTAAAGTGTGGACCAAAGCCCATAATAAAGAGTGTTGGTAGATGAGACCGACTTTATGTGGTAAAGATATGGTAAAGCGTTTATGTTGTTACTGTGTTTAATCTGATGAATATACATGAATTGTTTATACTCACAAAATTTTGTGATTTTCGAAAAATCAAGTAGAAGATTAATCTGGACATAACCCTTATACAACTATTCCCAGTATTTGAAAAGTTTAAGTTGAACATAGGTAGTCAGACTATGTTCAACTGTCCATAGGTTAAATATAGGTGACTAGACTATATTTAGCCGATGTTTGATAAATTTTCAAATACCTAATTTAGGTATACTCGCGATATGCCCGTTGTTTGTGATAGTACAACGTTTATATAAAAAGTAGTATAAGTTCATACATACGTAATAATTAATCTTAAGTATGTAGTATGAGTGAATAAAGCAGATATGCATGGAAAAGAAAAATAGTCCACACTGAGCTAGAATCATAGACTTTTAATAATGTAAGTTTCTGAAAAGAAATTGATGAATATAAAGAAATTTGCTGAATTTCAGCTTTTGTAGATGATGAATCAGTTTGTTCCTTAGCAATGCTAGATTGTGACAGGTTTAGGTAAAATAATATTACGTAAGGTCATGAAAAGTATAGAGATTATTGTAATCAGTTATAATGTCTTGGAAAAGTTTCATAGACCGCAAAAGTGTAGGAGTAGATACATGATCGGGGAAATGTGGTTGTACCGTAATGTCATAGAATAGGCATACGTGGATGTATTTAGTTTTTTGTTTATACAAAGTGATCGAAGGTATGTCGAGTGTGTATATATCAATATACTAATATGTTTGTGTAGCATAAACTACCTAGAACTCACATAATCGTCTGGAGGATGGAAGGCACGGAGAGCGTAAGGCTATAAAATATTTTGTTTGTAAAAGTGGTTATAGTTTAGGTATCAATTAGACCCGTTTCTCTATAACTATAGCTTTGACACCAATCTGTAACACCTCCAATTTCGCGATACGCAGCGGAATTCAAACTGGGTGTTACTTCATGGCACAACAGTTATAATAATAGAAAACGATCTCTAATTGAGTCGTTTTAAAAGATTTATCATTCGAATTTTATAATATCAGAGTTTACAAACTGAGGTCCCAATAGTTACATAGTTTACTAAATAAGTTTTCGAATGATAATACGATTTTAGCCATCTAGAAGTATCTGTGCCCCTCTGTGCCATCCTCGTTCATTATGTAACTGAGATAAACATGCTAAAAGTGTCAACACAAAGGTTCGTGAGTTCATAGAGTTTATAAGTAAAACAGTTGATTTCAATAGTTTCAAGTTTGTGTGATGATTATAATAGATACAAATATCGATAAAATTGTTTGCCCTAATTGGGTCAAAGATTGTATGAATCAATAGAGTTTGTATAATAATCAGTTGAACACAAGTTTCAAGTTTGATAATTGAATAAGAATACAATTATAGTTAAACAATATCATTGCAGTACAATATTATTGCTCTAAGTCTCATGAAACGCAAACGTTAACAATAGGACATCATAAGAATGATATTAATTGCAGACATCATAAAGATGATGTAAGTAACAATGCCGTCGGGCAGGAGCTTGTCGTTCTCCTATAAATTCTCAAATAAAGTGCATTTGGCTACTTATTCAGCAACACAAATGGGGAGTCAACTTCCAATAAATCTATTCACTAAATTCGCGTCCAATTGCAAGTGATTAATGGTTCATGATATGAGGGACTTTTAGTGGCAGAAGTGTGCCTTAGGCAATAACAACTAAGATAGCATATAGAAAAATACTTGTATTCAGGTTTGTAGCATGTAATATGTTTCAATAAACAAATAGAGTGTATCATCATCCGAGTAAAATGTTTAAGGTAAACGAGTAAAATATGCAAGTGATATGAGCATGTATCTCCCCAACAAGTTCAAAATACGTAAAAGAGTGGCTATGACTCACCTCAGTAATAGTGATCAACCTATTGCTCCGTCAAATAATCTCCAAGCCGAACGAAGATAGTTAGAGACCGAAAATGAATACGATCAGTAGCACCGAACCAAACTCGAACATGTACGAGTTTTGATCAAAGAGCTTCTTTGCAGCGTGGTTGTACTGTGAACTTGCGTCCCAAGCAAGGAAGAATTTAGCATCATGTTATTTGGTTTAAAATTGAGAAGACTTGTATTTTATTGGTTGGTTTCTTATTTATAGATGCAAAGTTGGTGGTAAAAGCGTATGTATGTATAATGTTTGATGTAATATAGTCTTAAACATCATGTGTAGTAAAGATGAATATATTGGATGACTTTCAAATGAAGAAATATATACGCATGAAATGTGAACGTGGAATGATTGCATGATTTGCAAAGCATACATTTATTATATAAGTGAAGGTGTAAGTTTGTCTAGTGGGTATAGTTTGATCACGGTAATTACTAATGTTAATCCCTTAAGTTACGAAACTTAAATCCGGGTAACGTAAAAATATAATACTTATAAAAATGTCAAAATTTATTAATATACTCCAACCAAGTATATTAGACGTGTGATAAGTTTAATGGAGTGCGTATACGTTGATAAAACCAAATAACGTAAGTTTAAGTACTCGTATTACGTAAAGATTATAATGTTTACGTAAAAATAGCAAATGGGCAATATTTCATATGAAATATGACTATTGATGAATTTGAGTATTTATTACATATAAACTCATCCTAGTTTTGTGTTTGTCGTGAGTAATATTCACACGATTAACTCTCGGGATTATTGCTAAAATTAATATCATTTAATAAAAATGTAATAATAATTGGTATTAAATATTTAAAAATAGACCTGAAATATGAAGGTTCAATCCTTGTTTGGTTACTTGGTCGCAAGATTCAAAATAGAAATGAAAGAAATATATTTTTGATTTTATGCACTATGTACTTGTACCATGAGCTTTAGGAAGTTGTACATTAGGCTTATAATAATATGAGAACATCAAGTTTAAGGTTAATACATTATAGTCTTGTAAGGTGTGCTTTAAAGTAGGTACACTGAGGTTTATAATATAATTTAAATTAAAGTTAAGGTTTCTATGCTTTAGAGACTTGTAATCATGCTTCAAAGTATTGTACTTTAATGTTTATGAGTTAAATATATAAAATAATATATATAATAAATTAGGGTTTTATGAAAACTCTAATAATTGGCAAACGTTTAGTTTGTACATTATGTATGTTAATGAAATAACGTATAGTGGTAAATAAAAGTTAAAAACTTGTATATTTGACACTTAAGGATATTTATTTAAAATAAACATAAGACATGTTGGTGTTGGTGAGCACGTTTATTGGGAATGTGAGTTGCATCACATTAGTTAGTTGTTGTGATAAGGAAACTGATATCGTTTAATCTTAAAAAAATTTAAACGTGGAAAATGGATAAGTATTATTTCATTTAAATATTATATTAATTTAATACAAGGTGAAATTTACTGGTGGTTACAACTGCATCCAACAAACATTTGGTAACCCAAATCTCAGCCTTACTTTCGTAAGTAAACCCCATATAATCTATATAGAGGAATAGATATATGAACAAACCTGGTGCATACTTCCAAAAATACATGAAGCTGTCGTCACTGCTTCATCTGAAACTGTTGCTGAGCATACACATACCAGACCGAGTATCCATATCTTCTTTCATTATAGCCATCCACTTGGAAATTACCTCACAAGCAACTGCATCCTTGAAAGTCAATGACTCATGTGCATATTCTTTTATTGCTCTAGCAGCTCCTAAAGCAGCCATATCACTGTCTCTCTTTACCTTTTAGAAGCATTACCCTCAGCACCCTCTTGACCAGGTACTCCGGTTTTCATAATGTCTACTCTGACCTTTGCACCAAGGTGTACCTGCTTATTTACCAAGCAATCCGTGTTTGTCTTTCCTTTAAGTTGTTTAACCACCAACTTTATTTGAGCCACTGCAGCATGATCGTTACTAACACGAATCACCTCAACTTCACGATTTTCCAGAGCTCCTTGTAGTTCTACCTCAAACCAAACACGCTTTTGAACATGTACTCCATGGACTCTTGTTTTAGCACCAAGACCAAGTTGCTTGAACCCAACTTATTTTGAACCTCCATGTTTTTATACAATATTCCCATCGAGCTTTTCGATGTTTACCCTAGTATTCATACTAGCCATTCTTCTTTAACCTTGCTACAAACCTTGTCAAGTTGCTTTTTAACCAACTTTACCAACAAGTCTCACAAGCCGTGTGCTAATCAACTTTCTTGTAATTATTGATCTACTAACCTTTAGAAAATCCCTAAAGCTTCGACCTCTCCACCTCAAGTCTACAACCTATGTTATTGCAAACAGTCTCATTGGGGAGATTGTTTGTGCAAGCAGTCTCGTTTGTTTTGATTGATGACAAACATGTAACTTGATACATAATGTAAAATGTACAAGTTACTTGTAATCATATCTTGTCTCAACATACATTCAACACCTCTCGAGTCCTCGTATGATACAACACAGGTTCATACATGTTTGTTATGTGGCATTATGATCAAACCCTTAACAAACCATTTAGAATGTTTAAAATACGGCTCGGTCATTAAGTATTTTAAAAAGACTACCCATTCTACTTAGAAGCTCATTTCACATTTTGCATATACAAGTATTTTTACTTGTACATCATGTTTCCTAAGTTTAATAGGATAAGTACAGTCTAGGTGTCAAACTAACATGATACATCTTGGTAAACATATGTTAGTTAAGCTAGTATATACATGCTACATGATCACTAGGATACCTGTTACATACATAAACACATTTACATGTTTATGTTTATTCCTTAAATTATAAATATTTAACATGACATCAGGCATGCATCACTTATATATCTTGAAAGATTTGTAATATATTTTGCATAGATCTTCAAGCTAAACAGTTGAATTTTGAAGATATGGTAAGATCTTGGCAAGATTTGGAAAGATTTTGGGATAATTTTTGTCAGACATCGGCGGATCCCTTTGGTATAAAGGGCGGATCCAAATTCAGGGATCTGCCAAATCTGTGGAATGTACAAAATGTTTTCCTATAAATAGTAGCCCATTGTTTACCCATAGTTTCAAGCCACTAGAAAACACATTCCCTTTACCCTTTGCACACACTTAGATCAGTAACAAACCATGTAGATTCATACATTAATCACTGATGAACTCAAATAAGTACATTTTATTACCATCATTTATCTTATTTATTTACCTTGTTTTATTATATTATCTGTGAGAATTGATACGTTAATGTTTACTTTTGTAATTCTCAGGTAAAAACAAGTATTATGTGAAACTTGGCGATTTTGGACTAATTATGGAGCAAAACAAGAAAGAAGTTAAAAGTCTACTAAAATGTACAAGATCAAGACATTCTGCTCCAGATACGCCGCATCTTACTTATTACATACGGCGAATCACTATCAAGATTTCACAAGATATTATCCAAGACAGCAAGGACATGTGCCGCATATGAGAATGAACATACGCCGCATCTCAAGGCGGTGTACGAATATTCTGGAATATATTAATCTTGGACCCCACGCGAAGTTAAGTCAATGCGCCGCATCTACTTTTTAGATGCGCCGCATCTAACCCTCAGACAGAAACTATAAATAACCCAAGACCAGACGTATTCGAGAGGTTGGAAGGTTGGAAAGTTCGACAGTTTTAGAAGGCCGAAGACCACAGAAACCCTAGGACGAATTTAGTCGAAGTAGCAGCACAAGACACACCTTGAACGAAGATACAAGAGCGGTAAGAAGGTCCTGCATGTATTCAATTCATTAAGTAGTTTTGTTTTATTGTATTAGTAAACTTTAATTCATCAGGATTGGTGGCTTGTGTAATGTGACAACGGAAAGGTTGCACTCCCTTAAAACTGCTTTCCCATTAATTAAAGTTTATATGTTGATGTCTTTGGTGACTTTTATTAGTGCATTGATAACCTCTGTGTCTAGCTGAGCGTTGATCGGGTCGCCATGCCTCTGCCCTCGCCTATTTATTAGATCGCCTATGCATTCTATCGTCTGTAGAAAAGTAGGAAGAAAGATAAATAGGATAGTCATAAGTAATCATTAAGGGTTTACTCGCCGATAAGATTAGAACCAACGAGAAAGGACTTAATCTCGGTGCGTTGCATCGAACTATACACTTCATATAAAACTAGCAATAAAACAAGTGACAAGCTACTTAACTATCAGGACAGGTCTTCTTATTGTCTCGAGTATTTATCTGTGTACGTGTGTGCTATTCGTTGATTCGTGCCTATTAGTTTAGTTTACCTTTAATCATAACCAAATCGTGCCAGTCTCTCAGGCTGAACCCCCTTGCGTTAGATTAGGTTGTATAGCTAACTTAAGATATTAAAATACTGATTAGGTTAACTAGATAATACGTTCCACTCTTAGTGATCGACACTCTACTTACCATTATATTCATACTGACCGGGTACACTGCTCATTAAAGTGTGTGTGTTATTGATAAGTCGGCTAAATATAAATTTAAAACTTGAATACTGCTAAAACCACAACGACATACCACGCGCATATCAAGTTTTTGGCGTCGCTGCCGGGGAGTGAATTGTTATTATCTGTTAATTTGATTAGTATTTTAATTAGGTTTTTAATTTTAATTCTAACCGCTAACTCTGTTGTATATTAATTAAATTGCATTCATTGTATTATTTGCATATTTTCTGTTTTGTGTGTTATTTGTTTTCTTTTATTTGTGTTTATTTTGGTTTGATTTTATTTTTGTTATTATTTTTCGTATTTTCTGTATTCTGCTATCGTTGTACTGAGCTTATTCAAATGATACGGCGCATCTATTTCCATAGATACGGCGTATTGCGTTTAATTTTTATAAAATACAACGCGTTTAATTAATTCGAATACAGCGCATCTTTCCCCAAGATACGGCGTATCTGTTTTTAATAAGAAATTTTTCTAATCGATAACGCCATACGACGTATTTAATATTTTAATTAAAAACAGTTTTCGAATTATTAAATAGGTACGACGTATCGATTTTTATCGATACGGCGCATCTTCTGAATAAAAAATCTTTTATTTTGAAACGTAAAGAAAATACGACGCATTAACCTTTGTTAATACGACACATTTAATTTTAATAAATATAATCGATTTTTGATAATTTAAATTGATACGGCGCATTCTAGATTATAAGCGGCGTATCTATTTTCTGAATAAAGTCTGATTTAATTTTAACGATTATAAGATACGGCGTATCCAACTTTTTGGATACGGCGCATCGTCTGCAGATATCAGTAACTTTTATTTTTCGTATTCCGTTTTCGATGTTGATTTTCTGATATATTACTTTCTTGAACAAATCCTAGTGATGCTTTCGTGATTATTTCAGAAGGAAAATGGTCGGATTCGGAGAACTGATTGACTTCGACTTCGACTTCGAAGCCAAATTTATGGATGGAATATTAGTGCAAGATAAATCACTCGAACGCTACGATGGGGACTACATTGAACTTAATGACCTTGATGGACCATTAGAATCCAATGACCTGTTCATGGATGATGTGGAATCTGAGTTAGAAGAAGGAGAAATTCTGGATAATCGAAAAGTCAACATTATTAATACTAGGAATTACGATGAATTTGAGGGATATCATGGTTCTTGGGATTATGGTAGAAGGATCCACGCCGATTGTGCTTACAATTTGCAATTCCCATGCATGATTGGGTACAAGTGTATTGACGCCAATTTCTTTCCTATTTTACCGATCAATGTCATGTCAAGAAGCTTTTACAATTCTATTATAAGAAAAAAAGTGGAGTATAAGGGAAAGAATGTAGTTGGAGCCTTCATTAATGTCCCGGTCTTCGTTGGATGTTTTACTATTGTTACTGAGTTCGCCATTGTTGAAGACATGAATGCCTATTGTGACAGCGATATGGGTGACGTGATTGTTGGAAAACCATTTTGTAGGGAGATCACTATTAATGCAAAACGATTTGAAAGAAAGATCACCTTTCAATGTGGAAGCGACGTTATCACTTATATGATGCCCCGAACTCACCCTGGGTTTAAACATGCTACTAATAGGTTCTGCTACAAATTTTCTCCATTCCTTTTTATTGGTGATGATGACATGAAGAGAGGGATAGAATACCCATATCAAATGATGGAAGGATTCTACAAAGGAGTGTTGAAGTTGGGACCTGAATATATACGTAACGAATTTGTTGCTAAATGGATCCTACGTGACAATGTGGGAATCAATAGAACAAAATAAAGAGCTGAACGTGAGTCTAACTTGAAGACTCTGGAATAAAGACAAGTGCTTACCGGGAGACAACCCGGAGAATTTTTACTATTCTGTTCTGTGTCGAGTCAGTCAGGCCCGCAGAGGATACGGCGCATCCCAATCCCAAGATGTGACGCATCTCCTGCACTGGTCATATCTTACTTTATTTTTCTGCATTTTTACTTTTGACTTTAGAACTTTTTGTCAGTTTATTTTAATGCGGCGCATCCCTGGTTAAGGATGCGGCGCATCTTCTATTCTGATTCGTATTTATTCCAGACTCGATACGGCGCATCTTTTTCCATAAGATACGGCGTATCGACTGACCTGATGAATTTAATTTTAATTTCATTTTATTTTTACTAACTACTAATGTATTATGCAAGTTTGAACCTTCTTAATTTAGGTGTGTTACAGTCTTGGTGGTATTATAGATTCTTGCATTTCCTGTGGATACATCAAATATGAAGCTTAAACGTTCTAATCCACAAGAAAGATGATTTTTGCTCTTATAATAATGGAGGATCATACCGAGCAAATCTCAGGGGAGTTTTTCTGTTCTAATTCTTTTATTTTCCAGTTTTTAACCTTTGATACAAACAACGAGGACGTTGTTTAACTTAAGTGGGGGGATTGGAGAATTAGAACACTTACTTGTCCTAAACTTTTCAAAATATGCTTAAAATGTGCTTAATATATCAAAATTTAAAATTTTTAGCATGTTTTTGTTTAAGATCTAAGTTGCATAGCTGCACACATGACGTTATTTTCAAAAATTGTGATTTTCAAAAATTCACAAATCTATGAGTGTGCCGGTGATGAACTCAAATAAGTACATTTTATTACTATCATTTATCCTATTAAATTGACTTGTTTTACTATATTATGTATGAGGATTGATACTTAATCGTTTACTTTTGTAATTCTCAGGTAAAAACAAGCATTTGGTGAAACTTGGCGATTTTGGACTAATTATGGAGCAAAACATGCAAGAAGTTAAGAGTCTACTGAAATGTACAAGATCAAGACTATTCTGCTCCAGATGCGCCGCATCTCACTTGTGACATGCGCCGCATCTCTATCAAGATATCACCAGATACGATCCAAGATACAAGAGGACATGCGCCGCATCCAAAGATGGAGTTACGCCGCATCTTCTGGCGGTGTACGAATATTCCTGAATATTATAATCTTGGACCCCACGCGAAGTTAAGTACATGCGCCGCATCTACTTACTAGATGCGCCGCATCTTACCCTCAGACAGAAACTATAAATACCCCAAGACTAGACGAATTTCGGAGGACATATATTATATACGAAGAGCGAAGTACAGAAACCAAGGACGAATTCAGTCGAATAGCGAGCACAAGACACACTCAAATCAAAGATACAAGAGCTGTAAGAAGGTGCTGCATGTGTTTAATTCATTAAGTAGTTTTGTTTTATTGTGTTAGTAAGCTTTAATTCATCAAGATTGGTGGCTTGTGTAATGTGACAACGGAAAGATTGCACTCCCTTAAAACTGCTTTCTCATTAATTAAAGTTTATATGTTGATGTCTTTGGTGACTTTTATTAGTGCATTGATAACCTCTGTGTCTAGCTGAGCGTTGATCGGGTCGCCATGCCTCTGCCCTCGCCTATTTATTAGATCGCCTATGCATTCTATGGTCTGTAGAAAAGTAGGAGAAAGATAAATAGGATAGTCATAAGTAATCATTAAGGGTTTACTCGCAGATAAGATTAGAACCAACGAGAAAGGACTTAATCTTGGTGCGTTGCATCGAACTATACACTTCATATAACACTAGCAATAAAACAAGTGACAAACTACTTATCATAAGGACAGCCCTCTTATTGTCTCGAGTATTTATCTGTGTACGTGTGTGCTATTCGCTGATTCGTGCCTATTGGTTTAGTTTATTATTTAATTGCAACCAAATCGTGCCAGTCTCT
Organism: Artemisia tridentata subsp. tridentata; assembly: GCA_021014915.2. Lineage (NCBI taxonomy): Eukaryota > Viridiplantae > Streptophyta > Magnoliopsida > Asterales > Asteraceae > Artemisia > Artemisia tridentata. The sequence continues at coordinate 77,057,521 of CP139509.1, forward strand.
CAGGCTGAACCCCCTTGCGTTAGATTAGATTGTATAGCTAACTTAATTTATTAAAATACTGATTAGAATAACTAGATAATACATTCCACTCTTAGTGATGGACACTCTACTTAACATTATATTCATACTGACCGGGTACACTGCTCGTTAAGTGTATGTGTTATTGATAAGTCGCCTAAATATAAATTTAAAACTTGAGTAGGCATTAATACTGCTAAACCGCAACGACACATCGCACGCATCAAGTTTTTGGCGCCGTTGCCGGGGAGTGAATTGTTATTATCTGTTAATTTGATTAGTATTTTAATTAGGTTTTAATTTTTTTTATCTTACCGCTAATTCTTTTGTGTATTAGTTTAATTTGCATTCATTGTACTATTTTGCATATTTTCTATTTTTGTGTGTTATTTGTTTGCTTTTGTTTGTGTTTATTTTCGTGTGTTTTTATTTGTTTTAAATTTTCGTGTTTTTTGTGTTCTGCTATCGTTGTACTGAGCCAAATCAAACGATACGGCGCATCTGATTCCTCAGATACGGCGTATTGCCTTTAAATTTTAAAAAATACAACGCGTTTAAATAATTTGATACGACGCATCTTTTCCCCAAGATACGGCGTATCTGTTTTTGATAAAATATTTTTCTAAACGTTAACGATATACGACGCATCTGCTTCAGCAGATACGGCGTATCTATTATTTTAATTAAAAACAGTTTTCGAATTATTAAACAGATACGGCGTATCGATTTTTATCAATACGGCGCATCTTCTGAATCAAAAATCTTATATTTTGAAACGTAACGAAAATACGGCGCATTAACTTTTGTTAATACGACGCATTTAATTTTTAATAAATATCGATTTTTGATAATTAAAATTGATACGGCGCATTCTAATTTATAAGCGGCGTATCTATTTTCTGAATAAAAGTCTGATTTGATTTTAACGATTATAAGATACGGCGTATCCAACTTTTTGGATACGGCGCATCGTCTGCAAATATCAGCAACTTTTATTTTTCTTATCTCCGAACGGAAAATACTCTGACCCTTATACCTGGAAACTTTTACTTTGAAATCTACCCCTCTTTGATTTTCAGGAACAATGTTCGATATTTTCCCCAACTTGTTCGGGAGACCCAAAAGAAATCTTACCATGGAAGAGTTTGCACTACAAATCGCTCAAGCCAATGAAAAAGAACATCATGAAGCAAGAAACTTTATTAATGAATTTAAAGGCAGCCATGAGCTTTTACTAAAGGAACAAAACAACATGATTTATGGATTGGCAATTGAAGTGCACCAATTGTCAACGGTGCTTAACAAGTTTCTTTTGGTAAGACAAGACTTGAAAGGGATTACAACTAGAGGCGGAAAGTCAACCTTTCAAATCGGAGAAACATCCGAGGATGACGGTACAAACAAGATTTCCCCTGAATCTTTATCACCTGAGCAAGAGCAACCAAAAGAGAGTGATCCAGAACCAGTAATTAGAGAAGAACCTTCTGTTGAACCTAAACGATCAACACTACCTTTCCCACATAGGGTAAGGAAAGAGAAAGAAGATTCCTATCAAAAGAAATTCCTGGAGAATCTCAAGCAGCTGCAACTAAGCATACCATTTATGGAAGCCCTGGTGCAAATGCCAAAATATGCTAAATATCTAAAGAGCTTGCTTACAAACAAGTCTAAACTTGAAGAGGCTTGCACAATAACAATGGGGAAAAGAAGCTCAGCTGCATTGCTCAACAAACTTTCGTCTAAAGAAAAAGATCCAGGGAGTTTCACTATTCCTTGTCAAATTAAAAATTTGCATATTGAAAATGCTTTAGCCGACCTAGGAGCTAGTATAAGTCTTATGCCCTCTTCTATGTATGATAAATTAGGTCTTGGTGAACCAAAACCTACTAGGATGTGCTTAGAACTAGCTGATAGGTCCATACAATACCCATTAGGAATAGCTGAAAATATATTAATAAAAGTTGATAAATTTGAATTACCTATCGACTTTGTTATCCTCAATATGCCTGAAAATTCTAGAACTCCTATAATATTAGGACGACCATTTTTAGCCACTGCTAGGGCCATAATTGATGTTTTTAATAAAAAGATAACTTTTACCATAGGAAAAGATGAGGTTGAGTTTAACATGGAACAATCTATGAGTAAAGATAAATCCGATGACGATGAATGCTATAATATCGATGTTTCTGATGACACGATTAATCAATTTACTCAGAAATTGTTAAAAAGTAATTTGCTCGATTCTTTTCTGCTTAAAAATTTAGAAAACACAATTGCTATAGAAGATCAAGTTGATGAGAATACTATTGATTATAATTTAGCTGTTGACTCCGCTGTATGTAACGCGATACGGCGCATCGAAAATATCGATGCGGCGCATCTATCTAATGACAGCAGCGATATAATTAAAGAACAAGTTTATTCCGCAAGTGCTACTGAAATTGATATTGTTAAACCTGTGCTTAAGGATCTCCCTTCTACTTTGGAGTATGCCTATTTAAATGGGAATACTAATTCGCCCGTTATTATTGCATCTGATTTAACGCCAAAAGAAAAGGAATCACTTTTGCAGGTACTGTATAAACGAAAAGGAGCATTAGCGTGGAGTATGTCTGATATTAAGGGAATTAGCCCGTCATTTTGTACGCATAAAATCCTTATGGAGGATGAATTCAAGCCAACTATCCAACCTCAAAGGCGTTTGAATCCAAAAGTCCAAGATGTGGTAAAAAATGAAATTGTGAAATTTCTTGACTCCGGACTTATCTACCCAATTTCCGACAGCTCGTGGGTAAGTCCTATCCACGTCGTACCAAAAAAAGGAGGAATGACGGTAGTACTCAATGACGACAATGAGCTAATCCCTTCAAGAACCGTTACTGGATGGAGAGTTTGCATCGACTATCGCAAACTCAATGATGCTACGCGAAAAGATCACTTCCCTCTTCCATTTATTGATCAAATGTTAGAAAGACTATCAGGTCATGATTATTATTGTTTTTTAGATGGTTTTTCAGGTTTCTTCCAAATACCAATTGCCCCTGAGGATCAAGAGAAGACGACTTTTACCTGCCCTTATGGAACCTTCGCCTATAGGAGAATGCCGTTCGGACTATGCAACGCCCCTGCTACTTTCCAACGCTGTATGACGGCTATCTTCCATGATATGGTAGAAGACTTTATGGAAGTCTTCATAGACGACTTCTCGGTGTTCGGTAACTCATTTAGTGATTGTCTCTTTAAACTTGATAAAATGCTTGCTAGGTGTGAAGAAACTAACCTTGTTCTTAATTGGGAAAAATGTCACTTTATGGTTAGAGAGGGAATTGTGTTAGGACATAAAATTTCTGGGAAAGGTATAGAAGTCGATAAAGCTAAAATTGATGTAATTGCTAAACTACCTTACCCCACTAATGTAAAAGGTGTTAGAAGTTTTTTAGGGCATGCTGGATTTTATCGTAGGTTCATAAAGGATTTTTCAATGATATCTAGGCCTATGACCCAATTATTGCTAAAAGATGCGAAGTTTGATTTTTCTGAAGATTGCAAAAAGGCATTTAATATACTTAAAGAAAAACTAACTTCCGCACCTATTATAATTTCGCCGGATTGGAATTTGCCTTTTGAACTAATGTGTGATGCTAGTGATTATGCTGTTGGAGCTGTACTTGGTCAAAAGATAGATAAGAAATTTAAGCCAATTTATTATGCTAGCAAAACATTGAATAATGCCCAAGAACACTACACCACAACGGAAAAAGAACTTTTAGCAGTAGTTTTTGCATTCGATAAATTTAGATCATATCTTATATTGTCAAAAACTATGGTTTACACTGACCATTCTGCTTTGAAGTATTTGTTCAATAAACAGGATGCCAAGCCAAGGCTTATTAGGTGGGTTTTATTGCTCCAAGGATTTGATATTGAAATTAAAGATAAAAAGGGTGCCGAGAATTTAGCTGCTGACCACTTATCTAGACTTGAAAACCCTAATATGGAGGTGCTTGACGAACGGGAAATAGCTGATGACTTTCCTGATGAACACCTTATGATGGTAGGAATTAAGAGCAATAATAATGGACCATGGTATGCCGACTATATAAACTTTATTGTTGCAAATGAAATTCCAAAAGGGCTAACATCCGATGAGAAAAGAAGGTTTCTAACTCGCGCTAGCGAGTATATTTGGGATGAACCTTATGCCTTTAAATTATGTCCTGACAATATTTTACGAAGATGCGTAGATGGTGATGACATCCCAGCAATATTGGCACATTGCCATTCAGGGCCAACGGGGGGACATCACAGTGCAGTCGTCACAAGAAGAAAGATCCTTGATGCGGGATTTTATTGGCCCACTATGTTGGATGATGCAAAAGATTATATAAAAGGATGTGATGCGTGTCAACGATCCGGGAATATAACATCAAGAAACGAAATGCCACAAAATTATATCCATGTGTGTGAAGTTTTCGACATATGGGGATTGGACTTCATGGGACCGTTTCCTGAATCTAGAGGTAATAAATATATTTTGGTTGCTGTTGATTACGTATCAAAATGGGTCGAAGCGCAAGCATTGCCAACAAACGACAGCAAGGTAGTACTCAAATTTTTGCAAAGTTTGTTCTCTAGGTTTGGAATTCCTAAAGCATTGATTAGTGATAGGGGAACACACTTTTGTAATCATCATCTGGGAAGAGCCTTGCAAAAATATGGAGTATATCATAGGGTTTCCACCGCATACCATCCTCAATCCAATGGGCAAACTGAAGTAACCAATAGGGCTATTAAGCGAATTCTTGAAAAAACGACTGGATATAATCCGAAAGGGTGGTCTGACAAGTTAAATGATGCTTTATGGGCATTCCGTACAGCCTATAAGACACCAACGGGATGTACTCCATTTCGTCTTGTATACGGAAAAGCATGCCACCTACCGGTCGAAATTGAACAAAGTGCATATTGGGCTTTGACTAATTGTAATATGGATATGGAAGCTGCAACGAAGAACCGTTTCATGGAACTTAATGAACTCTATGAACTAAGAGATGAGGCCTACAAAAATACTAAGATCAACAAAGAAAGAACTAAAAGATGGCATGACTCGAGGTTACGTGGGGATAAAACGTTTACTATTGGAGAGAAAGTGCTACTATTTAATTCTAGATTAAAGATGTATCCTGGTAAACTTAAATCAAGATGGACGGGTCCGTTCGTTGTCAAGAAAGTGTATCCATATGGAACTATTGAAATATGCGATAAAAATGGTTATATATTCAAAGTAAATGGGCAACGTGTGAAGAAATACTTTGATAATAAAATTGAGGATAATGAGAACGAGGTGGTGGAGTTTGAACCTGACGTATTGGAATGAAGAGCTGAACGTGAGTCTAACTTGAAGACTCTGGAATAAAGACAAGTGCTTACCGGGAGACAACCCGGATTTATTTTTTATTATTCTGTTTTTGTGTCGAGTCAGTCAGGCCGCAGAGGATACGCCGCATCTCAATTCTGAGATGCGACGCATCTCCTGCAATGGTCATATCTTACTTTATTTTATTTTATTTTTCCGCATACTTTTATTTTCTAATTTAAAACTTTTTATCAGTTTATTTCAATGCGGCGCATCCCTGGTTAAGGATGCGGCGCATCTTTTATTCTGATCCGTATTTATTCCAGGCTCGATACGGCGTATCTTCTTCCATAAGATACGGCGCATCGACTGACCTGATGATTTTCATTTTTAATTTTTATGTTTTATTTTTACCTAACTACTAATGTGTTATGCAAGTTGAACCTTTCTTACCTTAGGTGTGTTTTGAAGCCTTGGTGGTATTATAGATTCCTGCGTTTCCTGTGGATACATCGAATATGAAGATTAAACGTTCTAATCCACAAGAAAGATGATTTTTGCTCTAATACTAATGGAGGATCATACCGAGCAAATCTCAGGGGAGTTTTTCTGTTCTAATTCTTTTATTTTCCAGTTTTTAACCTTTCATACAAACAACGAGGACGTTGTTTAACTTAAGTGGGGGGATTGGAGAATTAGAACACTTAACATTTACTTGTCCTAAACTTTTCAAAATATGCTTAAAATGTGCTTAATATATCAAAATTTAAAATTTTTAGCATGTTTTTGTTTAAAGTCTAAGTTGCATAGCTGCACACATGACGTTATTTTCAAAAATTGTGATTTTTCAAAATTCACAAATCTATGAGTGTGCCGGTGACTTGTAAACTTTAGAACTTGGCTTGTATACTATTCGAGACCACCATAATAAGTATTATTTATATAATTGGAATGACTTGTCTAAATTGGTAAATTTCTAGGATTACACCCAAATAGCCTTTATATGTTATGTGATATTAGCTAACTACACTGGTTAGTTAACCCCCGTATAAACCCTTTTGTTACTCTCATTTTTAGAGTAAGATACCCCTAGAAAAATACTCAGAGCCATTCCTTTCGTTTCTTACACCTTTGTTAAAATGTTTCGTTACACCCTTACACCTTAGCCTACCCTGTAGATTAAAATCCGTGGTTGGTTAATTGCTATAGGCAAAGTGTGTTTCCTCACATTACCTGTGTTCGCGTGCGTAATTCATTATCTATGGTTAGGTCGGGAAATTGCACAATACGATTGGAGTGAAAGTAATTATTGTATATCTTTGAGTTTATTTTTCGTGTGTTTACTACTTTCACTATTACCGTTATTTCTGAAGTCATGAAAAGTATGGAATAATTATCCAGAATTATCATTATAGTGATGTGGTGAAATTTTACACATCTATGTTGATGTCAAAAAAAAAAAAAAAAAAGAAAAAAAAAAAAAAAAAAAAAATAGAAAAGAAAAAGAAAAAGAAAAAGTTGGATGTTTGATTAAACCAACTTATGTAAAGTTATGTAAGTGGTCGATATCACCACTAGTTGTTATATATTTATGGATTGAATGGGAGTTGGCAGTTATGGGAACGTCAACTAAGGTTTATTCTTTGATTAAGATCTTGTTGAGTATAATTCGTGTCTACCTAAAGCGTGTGTTTCAAGTGTTAAAGCGTGAGTTATTCAATGATATGAGTCTTATTCATGGGATGGTTGGGATAGTGATTAACCACACTTAGGATTTTAATCTATTTGTTTTGTTTATTTTTCATTTTACACCAATTTATATCCCAAATATTATCCATGCCCTGTATTATTCTTTATCCAACCAAACCTTTGATTTATTGAGATTAGGGATTTGAGCAATCTTAAGTATCGTAGTCGTAGATTCGGCTATGTATTTATGATTTTGTCGCCCTTTTTGATATATCATTATTGGTGAAGTTTGGACCTATCTTTAGCCTATTCGAGTTAAGGATTTGAGCAATTGCAAGTATCGTGTTCGTGGATTCGATCATGTATTTGTGATTTTTTCGCCTTTTCTGGAATTTGAGATCGATAGAGATTAAGAATAATTAACCCTTAAGCCTAAAAACCCTTTTTACCGCTTTAGACTTGTTATTCCTTGGCTTTAGTGGGGGAGATGTGTATACTTGCCAAGCTTATGATAGAATATTCATCACGACTGGACAGTTAAACGATTAGATTTGCTTTTATCAAAATATTTTATTTTACTTCTAATTCGTTAAGTGTTTAGTTGTGTGATTATGACAAAAATGAATACATGCTTAAATATAAAAATAAATCCTAATATCTTTTAGGATACATTTTCATAAGATTAATTCTAAGGTTTACTTGGGGACAAGTAAAGCTCAAGTGGAGGGATGTTTGATGAACTCAAATAAGTACATTTTATTACTATCATTTATCCTATTAATTTGACTTGTTTTATTATATTATGTATGAGGATTGATATTTAATCGTTTACTTTTGTAATTCTCAGGTAAAAACAAGCATTTGGTGAAACTTGGCGATTTTGGACTAATTATGGAGCAAAACATGCAAGAAGTTAAGAGTCTACCGAAATGTACAAGATCAAGACTATTCTGCTCCAGATGCGCCGCATCTCACTTGTGACATGCGCCGCATCACTATCAATATTTCACCAGATACGATCCAAGATACAAGAGGACATGCGCCGCATCCAAAGATAAAGATACGCCGCATCTTCTGGCGGTGTACGAATATTCCTGAATATTATAATCTTGGACCCCACGCGAAGTTAAGTAAATGCGCCGCATCTACTTACTAGATGCGCCGCATCTTACCCTCAGACAGAAACTATAAATACCCCAAGACCAGACGAATTTCGGAGGACATATATTATATACGAAGACCGAAGTACAGAAACCAAGGACGAATTCAGTCGAATAGCGAGCACAAGAAACACTCAAATCAAAGATACAAGAGCTGTAAGAAGGTGCTGCATGTGTTTAATTCATTAAGTAGTTTTGTTTTATTGTGTTAGTAAGCTTTAATTCATCAAGATTGGTGGCTTGTGTAATGTGACAACGGAAAGATTGCACTCCCTTAAAACTGCTTTCTCATTAATTAAAGTTTATATGTTGATGTCTTTGGTGACTTTTATTAGTGCATTGATAACCTCTGTGTCTAGCTGAGCGTTGATCGGGTCGCCATGCCTCTGCCCTCGCCTATTTATTAGATCGCCTATGCATTCTATGGTCTGTAGAAAAGTAGGAGAAAGATAAATAGGATAGTCATAAGTAATCATTAAGGGTTTACTCGCCGATAAGATTAGAACCAACGAGAAAGGACTTAATCTCGGTGCGTTGCATCGAACTATACACTTCATATAACACTAGCAATAAAACAAGTGACAAACTACTTATCATAAGGACAGCCCTCTTATTGTCTCGAGTATTTATCTGTGTACGTGTGTGCTATTCACTGATTCGTGCCTATTGGTTTAGTTTATTATTTAATTGCAACCAAATCGTGCCAGTCTCTCAGGCTGAACCCCCTTGCGTTAGATTAGATTGTATAGCTAACTTAATATATTAAAATACTGATTAGAATAACTAGATAATACGTTCCACTCTTAGTGATCGACACTCTACTTACCATTATATTCATACTGACCGGGTACACTGCTCGTTAGGTGTGTGTGTTATTGATAAGTCGGCTAAATATAAATTTAAAACTTGATTAGGCATTAAAACTGCTAAACCGCAACGACACATCACGGCACATCAGCCGGTGACTTGTAAACTTTAGAACTTGGCTTGTATACTATTCGAGACCACCATAATAAGTATTATATTTATATAATAGGAATGACTTGTCTAAATTGGTAAATTTCTAGGATTACACCCAAATAGCCTTTATATGTTATGTGTTATTAGCTAACTACACTGGTTAGTTAACCCCCGTATAAACCCTTTTGTTACTCTCATTTTTAGAGTAAGATACCCCTAGAAAAACATTCAGAGCCATTCCTTTCGTTTCTTACACCTTTGTTAAAATGTTTCGTTACACCCTTACACCTTAGCCTACCCTGTAGATTAAAATCCGTGGTTGGTTAATTGCTTTAGGCAAAGTGTGTTTCCTTACATTACCTGTGTTCGCGTGCGTAATTCATTATCTATGGTTAGGTCGGGAAATTGCACAATGCAATTGGAGTGAAAGTAAATATTGTATATCTTTGAGTTTATTTTTCGTGTGTTTACTACTTTCACTATTACCGTTATTTCTGAAGTCATGAAAAGTATGGAAAAATTATCCAGAGTTATCGTTATAGTGATGTAGTTGGAAGTTTGTTTTAACCAACTTATGTAAAGTTTTGTATTAAGTGGTAGATATCACCACTATTTGTTGTATATTATATCTATGGATTGAATGGGAGTTGGCCGTTATGGAACGCCAACTAAAGGTTATTCTTTGATTGAGATCTTGTTGAGTATAATTCGTGTCTACCTAAAGCGTGTGTTTCAAGTGTTAAAGCGTGAGTTATTCTATGATATGAGTCTTATTCATGGGATGGTTGGGATAGTGATTAACCACACTTAGGATTTATTGAGATTAGGGATTTGAGCAATCTTAAGTATCGTAGTCGTGGATTCGGCTATGTATTTATGATTTTGTCGCCCTTTTTGATATAATATTATTGGTGAAGATTACTTGGTCCTATCTTTAGCCTATTCGAGTTAAGGATTTGAGCAATTGCAAGTATCGTGTTCGTGGATTCGATCATGTATTTGTGATTTTGTCGCCTTTTCTGGAATTTGAGATCGATAGAGATTAAGAAGAATGATTAACCCTTAAACCTAAAAACCCTTTTTACCGCTTTAGACTTGTTATTCCTTGGCTTTAGTGGAGGAGATGTGTATACTTGCCAAGCCTATGATAGAATATTCGTCACGACTGGACAGTTAAACGATTAGATTTGCTTTTATCAGAATATTTTATTTTACTTCTAATTCGTTAAGTGTTTGGTTGTGTGATTATGACAAAAATGAATACATGCTTAAATATAAAGATAAATCCTAATATCTTTTAGGATACATTTTCATAAGATTAATTCTAAGGTTTACTTGGGGACAAGTAAAGTTCAAGTGGGGGGATATTTGATGAACTCAAATAAGTACATTTTATTACCATCATTTATCCTATTTATTTGACTTGTTTTATTATATTATCTGTGAGAATTGATACGTTAATGTTTACTTTTGTAATTCTCAGGTAAAAACAAGTATTATGTGAAACTTGGCGATTTTGGACTAATTATGGAGCAAAACAAGCAAGAAGTTAAGAGTCTACTAAAATGTACAAGATCAAGACATTCTGCTCCAGATACGCCGCATCTTACTTATTACATACGGCGCATCACTATCAAGATTTCACAAGATATTATCCAAGACAGCAAGGACATGCGCCGCATCTGAGAATGAACATACGCCGCATCTCAAGGCGGTGTACGAATATTCTGGAATATATTAATCTTGGACCCCACGCGAAGTTAAGTCAATGCGCCGCATCTACTTATTAGATGCGCCGCATCTAACCCTCAGACAGAAACTATAAATACCCCAAGACCAGACGTATTCGAGAGGTTGGAAGGTTGGAAAGTTCGACAGTTTTAGAAGACCGAAGACCACAGAAACCCTAGGACGAATTCAGTCGAAGTAGCAGCACAAGACACACCTTGAACGAAGATACAAGAGCTGTAAGAAGGTCCTGCATGTATTCAATTCATTAAGTAGTTTTGTTTTATTGTATTAGTAAACTTTAATTCATCAGGATTGGTGGCTTGTGTAATGTGACAACGGAAAGGTTGCACTCCCTTAAAACTGCTTTCCCATTAATTAAAGTTTATATGTTGATGTCTTTGGTGACTTTTATTAGTGCATTGATAACCTCTGTGTCTAGCTGAGCGTTGATCGGGTCGCCATGCCTCTGCCCTCGCCTATTTATTAGATCGCCTATGCATTCTATCGTCTGTAGAAAAGTAGGAAGAAAGATAAATAGGATAGTCATAAGTAATCATTAAGGGTTTACTCGCCGATAAGATTAGAACCAACGAGAAAGGACTTAATCTCGGTGCGTTGCATCGAACTATACACTTCATATAAAACTAGCAATAAAACAAGTGACAAGCTACTTAACTATCAGGACAGGTCTTCTTATTGTCTCGAGTATTTATCTGTGTACGTGTGTGCTATTCGTTGATTCGTGCCTATTAGTTTAGTTTACCTTTAATCATAACCAAATCGTGCCAGTCTCTCAGGCTGAACCCCCTTGCGTTAGATTAGGTTGTATAGCTAACTTAAGATATTAAAATACTGATTAGGTTAACTAGATAATACGTTCCACTCTTAGTGATCGACACTCTACTTACCATTATATTCATACTGACCGGGTACACTGCTCGTTAAAGTGTGTGTGTTATTGATAAGTCGGCTAAATATAAATTTAAAACTTGAATACTGCTAAAACCACAACGACATACCGTGGGTATAAATTAGAGCATACGCACACGCGCAAATCAATCACCCTTTACTTAATGATCATAATGTTACTAACGCGCAAATCAATCACCCTTTACTTAATGATCATAATGTTACTAACTTTCATCATGTTGTAAGCATACACTGTTAATGATCATGTGAAGCAAGCTCAAGATCATGAGTCATTATCCATAACATACTTCCTGATCCACCAAGAAGGTTAGAAGATCTTGAAGCCATTATCCACCATAGCATTCCAACATATGAAGATTCAAGGACACTTGACATCCTCAATGATTGAAGACCTCTCATTCAAGAAGTTCATGTAGATCTCACTTGCATACATGAAGATCCATCACAAAAAGTTTAAGGAGCTTGTGATCTTCATCCATTGAAGGCTTCCTTTCAATGGAAGTTAATTTAAAATAGTTATTCATATCCATGATAAACTTATGCCATGGATCATCATTGATCATTGTAGTCATCATTGTAAACACCAAACTATATTAGGTGGTTTATGTGTTTGCGCCATAAAACACAAGGTTTCTATGTTGGGCCATAAAACATAGCGGGAGTGGTTATACCCTTGTTAAGAACTCGACATCTAGCTTAGTGTCGGAAATTGTGTAGGCGACGTCAGGTTGGTTCTACCTTGAACTAGAACCCGGTATTTAGCTTTGTACTAGAAAAAGTGTAAGCGATGATTGTAAGGTTTTCTCCACTGAGAAGGGAGCTTGTTGATCTAGTGAAGTAACTCTTGAGTTGGGTACTCGGGGAGTGGAGTAGGGCGGAGAGGAGCCCCGTGACCGAACCTCTATAAATCATCGTGTTCGGTTTGCGATTTCTTTACTCTTTACTTTTATGTTTGCATTATATGATTGCTTGTGTCGTTTCTTGATAATCATACTTGGATGACAATATGTTTAAGTAAATGGTAGTCATAGATAACAACAAACATCTTTCATATTAGAACAAGCTTAAACGGATATTTGATACAACAAGTTTTAAGTTTTTAAAACGGGAACGTATTCACCCCCCCCCTCTACGTTTTCACAATCGGTATCAGAGCCTCGTGGCTCTTATTTTCAAAACGAATGGTTTTTAAAATAGAGTATGATCCATGTATCAAATTACCTTTGAAGCGGAATATAATATGAAAAATGTTTCGCTAAGTATACTTAGAAATTTTGTTGTTAAATATTACTTCGTATACAAGCTTGAAGATGTCTTTGGAAAATCAAACGAATAGATTCTTTAAAAAGATTAAGTGTCAAATTGTGTGCGTAAAGCTAATTTACAAAAAACACGGGTTTTAAAGGAGCGTTTGGAATAGCTATTAATTTAGTTGAAAAATCTCTTCGTAAATGTTTAGATAAGTCACATAATTAGAAATGTTGTTAAATATGTGTAATATATGTTTAATATTAAGTCTAGCAAGTTCTACACGTTTTATTTATGTCAAAATACGAGTTTAGGTGAATCTGTCACAAACACCCACAGATCCCTTTGTTACAAAGGGCGGAACCCTCAAAAAGGATCCGCCAGATCCGTCTGCTCAGTATGCAGTTTTTGTCAAACTTCAAAAAAATCATAACTATTTAACCGTAAGTCCGTAGAAGTCGTGCCACCTATCATTTTGAATGGAATTAAGTCTACTTTCATTTAAAAATAATCTCATGTCCTAAATCTAAATTGAAGTATGTAAAACAAATCAAATACTAAAACCTGTTCAAAATATTAAGTTTAATTTTGACACAATAACTTAAACTTTTACGTCGGGCATTGTAAGTTGGTATTCTTTGAACATTGATATGATTTCTTTTGAAACTAAAGTATTTTTTAATATAAAGGAAACAAATCAAGCTTGGCATACATCGTAATATTTAAACGCAAAGTGACGAAAAGTATCTTTTCATTTATGTTATGCTCTGTGACTATCTGTTCTAAGTTATTTGCATACATGTGATTTGCCTGTTGGTAATTGTGATTGCATTCGTTGATAGGAAATTCATAAGTTTTTTGCCATGACAATTATTTGTTTGTTTATCGATTTCTTGTTTGATGCATAATAGGACTTTTGTTCGATCTTGTGCACTAAGTTGATAAATTGTGTTTGTTTCACTTATAAACTTAGATATTTTTGTTTGCATATGTTATGTGAAAACTTTGCATAACTTACTTAGAAATGTGAACTGAGTGAAACTAGTTTAGTGTCTTAAAATGTATTGTTTTGCACAAACCTTCACTTAATTTCAAGTGTTAAAATGTGTAAACATGTAGTATCTGTAAAAGAGTGTTTCGTATAAGAAAATTTCATACAATGATGTGATGACTTGTTATGTTATTAGAATATTATGCTGGTATTATATTTTTTTTTGAACTAACATAACAATGCAGGATGATAACATTTTGATGTTGTCAAGTTTTCGGGTTTAAGCCACTGTTTGGTTTAACATCCATTTATGGTAAGTTATTATCATCGGATTGATCTATGTGCAAACGTGTGTTAGAACCTGTGTTTTTGCTTTTAGTCAATCACCAATAAGTAGTCACATATGTTTGAGGACAATTTTTAGGATTTGAACGTGTAAAGAAAAATATGACATGTTCTCTGTTTAGAATTAGCACTTCCATATGGCGGATATGGCGGAACCAATAATTGGGTTCCGTCTGTTGTGTTCTTTGGCTCCGCCAATCTCAACTCCGCGGATTATGCGGAACCAAAATCTGGGTTCCGCCAGTGTTGTGATTTGGATCCGCCAGAACAAATAGTTGGATTTTTAATTTTTATTTTAAATCCCACACTGAAAATCACTCACGTTTACCACTAGGATTCCTTTCACTAATACTCACTCTTATTAGGATCAAGACATTACACTTACAGCAATATGATAATCACATCTAATCACAGTTTCAAATTTCATGAAAATGCTCCAAGGCATCTCTTCCATAAAACAATGAATATTTGTGATCATTACACTGCATCATCCTGTCCTTTACTCATCCATTAGCTTGATTTGTAAATTGACAACTTCTTAACAAGCTGAACTCACTGTTAGCAAAAATATCATAGATCACAAGTCTAATTGTTGACAATAGATATTGTCCAATATTCACATATGTTGCCTGGCTTGGTTAACATGTCATCTTTTAAGACAATTAAGATTTACATCGAGTCATAACTCGCACTTAGGTTATAGATGTAATTATCAAGTCTTGTTATCCTTTTCTCAAAGTAGGATTGACAACTTAAGCATTTCGTCTGAAATATTCAAGTATATCTGACTTACGATTGTAGTCATTAAAAGTCATATCCGAAACAATCAAATCACAAGTATTTTAGCAGCGTATGTTAAAACACTTATCCTATCATGACTAGAACATTTGTTCTTCATCCCATTTAGCCCCTAGGTTTCACAAACATAACTAAGCACTTCATCCACCAGTAAACCACAAAAATCAGTATCCATTCTTGCCATCTTCAACATTCATGTACACTTGTACTTTCACAATCATCCTGTCACATTCACCTCTGTAATATATCTCAGGCCCTAAGCTTTAGATCACATCACACACTAGCTGTACCTTCCTACGGATCAAAAAAAATAGTTTCCATCATTGTTGTTTTCAATATCCATAAAACCTAAGTACCTTCATAGCACAACAGACCCCTACATCACCACAATCATTATTATCATTTGAATCCATTGAGTGCATTACTCAAAAAGCCCTTTGTCCAAACACTCGTTAAACAAGCTCAACCATACTTTACCACCTATTGGATTAGAACCTTCAACATCAAATGAGCATGAAGCTCACTAGGTTTAGGTAGTACCACTTTCACAAGTAGTCAAAGTTTTAGTAATACTTTGTCACCAAGCTTCTGCTTATGTCTCAAATCAATATTTTAACAACATATGTTAAAATGCTAAATCTCAAATACAACCTCATGCACCCCAAGTAACAATGACTCTTGAGAAGTATACATAAGAAACTCAAGTGAATTCCTCTTGTCACCATCTAGTAAATTCCAACTCAAACCTCTAAGTTTATATCATCATTTAGGAAAACATGATGTTTCAGAAAAACATGATGTGTTTAATTTTCATCTTGTTAAAAGGATATCATATATCCTATGGATCATTCTCTCCTTGCAACATGAATGGTTGTGTTACAATAAATTTAATCACACCTCATTGGCTAAATGATCTTAAACAAACATCTGCAAGTTCTATGAACTAGCACATCTCCCTCAAGCATGATAACATGATCTCATGAGATAATCTTATTTGTTGAAAGATACTTTATGTATCTATCTCCCTTCAAGCGTACAACACAACCAAACCTTGGTCAAACCTTGTGCATATCCACATCTCTATAGCATACACAAGATCTATTAATGTTGGTAACTTTACTTAGATTCTTGTTCCAAAAGAATTTTCCTGAGATCATTCTAAATCCAACATATCCCATTACCACACACAAACACATGTCTAAATCTTAGATGATCAAATCACTTGCATAACACATACTTAAACTCAACATAAAAAATGTCACCCTTTAGATCATTCAACCTTAGATTCCAAACACAAAGATTAAAATCTGTTGACACATATTTGTCAAATTTCCGTGTACAACATGACATCTTCATCACCTTAGTTTTAATAGATATAGTTGAGTCTCATTAAGTCATGTCTTGGTGAATTATCACCTTTTTATACTTTAATAGGCAAAAATAGGAATTCCTATCTTTCAGACATGAGAATGACTACAGAAGAATTTATTGCACTAGAAACTCAATTTAACCTAATGATTAAATTGCTTTCAGCAGAGAAGTTAGGTATGTGGAATCACCCGTAAAAATGGTCGTGTTCAGCCTGAATTGAGCACCACTAGTAATAGTCTCATTCATTCTCCAACTTGAAAAATCTTTATTCCTATACTTGCCTAAAGTCAGTAATAAAAGATGATATTTTATCTTGTCTTAGGAATTCTAATTAAATAAGTAGTAGATGTGATTTTTCTTAGCAAAATCACTTGCATTACACATACATGTGTTGATTACATGTTATTTGATATGATTTAGTATCTTGACGTTATTTGATAGTCAAATAAGTAGACCTTGAAAAGGTTTTGTCTACATGCTTATATATGTTTCATGCTACTAGATGTTAACATGATTTGCATGATACTTGCTATACTATATTTCACAAGATTAACATGATTCTTGTTAACTTACGATATGTCATTTTTAATACATAGTGTTAGATAGCTCTTGTCCTTAGTTGACATTCTTTGAGCTTTTTCGTAGGATAGTCTAAATGATGCATGCTTCCAAAATGTAAAAATTGGTTTTAAGAATCTGTCGTCTCATTTATTTTGTGACTTTGTCACACTATTTGTTTGCCATGTGTGCACTTTGTCTAAGTGGTTTTGGTATAACATACATTTAGAAGTTATCCTATTTTACACATAGATCATTGTGTTAATTAATGGGTAAGTATGCTTAAGTGACTAAGCCTAACTTCAAAAAATTTCACAATGTAGTATCTAAAACAATGTCATGCTATCTTGCAATATGATTGTTTGTCTTGATGCCATATGATAGCTTTTTGTCTTGTAGATGAATATTTTTTTACATAAGTTGTTATGTGATATTCACATCTTTTGTCATTAAGACTTTTGTCTTGTAGGTTGATAACAAATTATTTGTTATTTCTCTTTGTTATGCATATTTTACGTAGTTGTTGTTCCTTTATTGCTACTTAGATTAGTAATATGTTTATGGGATCCATTTTCTTGTATATAACTTTAAAAGCTAATAGAATTATGTTTTGGAGGTTTGAAATTTATGTTTAGATATCTTTCAACATACCTCTTTTCAAATCATATTGTTGCTTCCGCTTTCCTAACAACATCTCCATCATCTTTTAGTTATAACAATACACCTTCCATGAGAAAACCACATGCCTCATCGTGCGATCATCTCGCATTGATAGAGAAGAACTACGTAACTTCAAGGATGAAGTTCTTTGTATGCTAACCAACATCCGCAAAAACATTACCAAGCTCATTGCTTTCATTAACCTGCATCATCATTCTTCACATCACACATTATGTTGAATGTCCACCGATTAAGGGGGAGAGAAACTCATTCGCATAATTTTCTGTTTAAGAACACTTTTTCATATCTCCTATACCAACATGTAGGTTCACACCATTCAGTTAAAATCAATTCACAAAACTACAAGTTTTTCAAACCTTCTTAGATCAACATCACAATCTTGCACCAATACCTCGTCAAGTGAAAAATACATCACGTGTTTGACAAACCTCTTAATGAGAAGTATTAAGTCTCCTTAGACTTTGACTAGGATTAGTGAAACCAAATCAATAGTTATTTAGTGAAACCAAATCAGTAGTTATAAGTAAATAGACCTTAGCATGAACCATCGTTTGATCTAAAATGACAAAACATGACCAAATAAATTTTGGTCCCACGGAACCCTTCGATAAGACGGACGGAACCAAAAATTTGGTTCCACCCAATCCACGGGTACCAGGTTCAGTTTTTAACCATTTAAAACAGATAACCCTCTCACAACCGAGTCTAGGATTTTCCTTCACAACTTCATTTTCTAGAACACCTTCATTGTCTAGAACACCATCATAGGATCTCATCCTTTTCATTCTTGATACATATCAAGCACATCATTGTCAGTTCAAACAGAACCATCATTCTCAATACGTTGGTCCAA
Organism: Artemisia tridentata subsp. tridentata; assembly: GCA_021014915.2. NCBI lineage: Eukaryota > Viridiplantae > Streptophyta > Magnoliopsida > Asterales > Asteraceae > Artemisia > Artemisia tridentata. The sequence goes on from CP139509.1 coordinate 77,076,213, forward strand.
CCAACACTCTCATCATATGATATCATTTTCATCCGCATATAGGTATCAAGTATTTCTAATTGTTGCATATGGAATCTCTATTCCTAAGTGATCATTGTCTTCACTTCCTCTTATTTTCATTCGAGCATTTACTATGGCATGATTCATCATCTTTGGTAGATGATAATATCATAACCGTAACCGTCTTCAAATACTCTTATAGCATTTGCTATACATTAGAGTTTCTGAATTCATTGCATTCATTATAACCACCACCTTCCATCACCTCTTTCACTAATCATCAACCCCATGGATTAGCGAAAAACTTACTTGCATCAATCTTTAGTTATCAAGTTATTACTAGTAAACTAACACCAACACTAGGATCTCTCATATCCTTCTCATAGGCACTGCTTTGTAGGATTTTATCATATTATATTCTTGTGATTGTAATTCTTATTAGAAGATTACACACTTTATAACATAGTTTACTAGATAATCACAATCGGTATCAAAATTGGTATGACATGGTTTGCCAAATAATCATAGTTCTTTGACTTAAGTTGCTTGTGATTAGATTATTGATATGTTGCATCATATTTTTCTTTGAGATAAAATATTGCACTAACCATTTCATTGTAGGTTCATCAACATATACGCTCGATCGTATATAGAATACTCATCTAAAGATGAAGTTTGCATCAATTATTTTTCGTCTTTAATGTAGGTTTATCTTGACGTCCTAAAGCAAGGGGCGCCTTCTTCAAACATTTTTAGCATGCATCATATACACGCATTGGTGTATATCACATACTTGTCCAAGGACAAATATTGTTTTATACTAACCTTTATTTTGTATGATTCTTCATCATTGGATCGTATACGTCGGTACCCTAACAACGGGGAGTATTGATCAAGGGGGAGCATATCATGTACTAATCCTTGTTTTGTAGCATTCATAATCCTTAAATCATATATGTTGGTACCCTAGCAACGGGGAGTATTGATTAAGGGGGAGCTACAGTCAAGGGGGAGCATGCTCGCATTCTTAAGAATTCTCATTCTTCGACATACTTTTGTGTTTCGACAAAAAGGAGGAGATATGTCAACACAGTCCAACGTAGCTTACCCACGTGTATCGTTGACTATTTTCATTTTTCATTCATCATGCATTTTTCATATATATTCTTTTTATGTTGCACACCACTAACCTTGATGTAGGATAAGAGTCTTAATTTGATCTATGGATCCGCTTACAACCTAGGAGATGCAACAACCATAGGAGATTGGAGTAGTATAATTAATTACACTAGGGATAATGCAAGCTTTCCATTTCGGGGAGAAATGAAGTTAACTCCAAGGACACACCCTTTTTGCTTCGACAAAAGGGAGAGAAAGGTGTAAATGGAGAAAGTAATAGGCTAGAAGAGTTGAGAAAGGTGTAAACGGAGAAGGTAATGTTAAAGTAGTATGGAAACAAGTAACGTTTTTACATTTTACTTTCTATCACGTTTACATATTTTTTCATCATAAAAAAGGGGGAGATTGTTAGTGCAAACAGTCTCGTTGGGGAGATTGTTAGAGTAAGCAGTCTTGTTTGTTTTGATTGATGGCAAACATGTAGCTTGATACATAACGTAAAATGTACAAGTTACTTGTAATCATATCTTGTCTCAACATACATTCAACACCTCTCGAGTCCTCGTATGATACAACACAGGTTCGTACATGTTTATTATGTGGCATTATGATCAAACCCTTAACAAACCATTTAGAATGTTTAAAATATGGCTAGGTCATTAAGTATTTTAAAAAGACTAACCATTCTACTTAGAACCTCATTTCACATTTTGCATATACTAGTATTTTTACTTGTACATGATAAGTACACTCTAGGTGTCAAACTAACATGATACATCTTGGTAAACATATATTAGTTATGCTAGTATATACATGCTACATGATCACTAGGATACATGTTACATACATATATACATTACATGTTTATGTTTATTTCTTAAATTAAAGATATTTAACATGACATCATGGCATGCATCACTTACATATCTTGGAAGATTTGTAATATATTTTGCATAGATCTTCAAGCTAACAAGTTGACTTTTGAAGATATGGTAAGATCTTGGCAAGATTTGGAAAGATTTTTGGTATATTTTTTGTGAGACATCGGCGGATCCCTTTGGTATAAAGGGCGGATCCAAATTCAGGGATCTGCCAAATATGTGAAATGTACAAAATGTTTTCCTATAAATAGTAGCCCATTGTTTACCCATAGTTTCAAGCCACTAGAATACACATTCCATTTACCCTTTGCACACACTTAGATCAGTAACAAACCATGTATATTCATACATTAATCACCCTTTACATAATGATCATAATGTTACTAACTTTCATCATGTTGTAAGCATACACTGTTAATGATCCAGTGAAGCAAGCTCAAGATCATGAGTCATTATCTATAGCATACTTCCTGATCCACCAAGAAGGTTAGAAGATCTTGAAGTCATTATCCACCATAGCATTCCAACATATGAAGATTCAAGGACACTTGACATCCTCAATGATTGAAGACCTCTCATTCAAGAAGTTCATGTAGATCTCACTTGCATACATGAAGATCCATCACAACAAGTTTAGGGAGCTTGTGATCTTCATCCATTGAAGGCTTCCTTTCAATGGAAGTTCATTTAGAATAGTCATTCATATCCATGATACACTTATATCATGGATCATCATTGATCTTTGTAATCATCATTGTAAACACCAAACTTGATTAGGTGGTTTATATGTTTGCGCTATAAAACACAAGGTTTCTATGTTGGGCCATAACACATAGCGGGAGTGGTTGTGCCCTTGTAAAGAACTCGACATCTAGCTTAGTGTCAGAAATTGTATAGGCGACGTCAAGTTGGTTCTACCTTGAACTAGAACCTGGTATTTAGCTTTGTACCGGAAAAAGTATAAGCGACGATTGTTAGGTTTTCTCCGCCGAGAAGGGAGCTTGTTGATCTAGTGACGTAACTCTCGAGTTGGGTACTCGGGGAGTAGAGTAGGGCGGAGAGGAGCTCCATGACTGAACCACTATAAATCATCGTGTTCGGTTTGCGCTTTCTTTACTCTTTACTTTTATGTTTGCATTATATGATTGCTTGTGTTGTGTCTTGATAATCATACTTGGATGACAATATGTTTAAGTAAATGGTAGTCATAAATAACAACAAACATCTTTCATATTAGAACAACCTTAAACGAATATTTGATACAACAAGTTTTAAGTTTTTAAAGCGGGAACGTTTTCACCCCCCTCTTCGTTTTCACAATCGGTATCAAAGCCTCGTGGCTCTTATTTTCAAAACAAATGGTTTTTAAAATAGAGTATGATCCATGTATCAAATTACCTTTGAAGCGGAATATAATATGAAAAATGTTTCGCTAAGTATACTTAGAAATTTTGTTGATACAACAAGTTTTAAGTTTTTAAAATGGGAACGTATTCACCCCCCCCCCCCCTCTACGTTTTCACAACCTTGATATACCTTGTACTTCAAGTAATCGCTTTTCTTGAATCCCAAGACAAAGATAAAGCTTACTTGTCTTCCAAGAACTCCAAGACTTGAATTCCAAGAAACTGAAAACTTGAAATTGAAACTGTAAAACCCTCATCTTCTCATCATTTGAATTTCCCAAATTACCCCTCTAATTTGAAATTTTACAAGAACTAAGTAAATTAATATAATAATTATGAATTTTCCTAACCTAAGTTGATATTTAGAAATTTCTTACAATTAAAAACTATATGTTACACTTTAATTAAAATAAACCTAAATTAGACGGTATAAATTAAATACTAAATAAAATCCTACATATTCTATGTTGATGGATCGTGCCTTCCTGATAGATCTTTGAGCTTGGTAGACTGTTTATGTAATCACAAACAGACTAAGAGAATCTCTAAAAGTAAAACTTATGTTTATGCGGAAACTAAACACAAGAGTTAAAGAAGAATAATTATGAAGACTTTGATCCTCTATGGATCTTTTATTCACTAATAATAATGTTTCCAATCGATTAGGTAGTTACGAAGTTCATTGCCGTCTAGTTTCTTTTATACTACAAGAAACCCTAGCTTCGGCATTCACAAAACGAATCAAAGATATGCAAATCTATTCCTAATATATCTCATGCATATCCATTCTATCTAATAAAACGGGATTTACTATAACTAATACCCGCAGGAACAATAACTAACAGCAGGAACAAAATGAACTACCAGCAGGAACCATACGCAGCAGGAACTACAACCTGCCAGCAGGAACCATACTACTAACAACAGCAATGAAATAAATAATATTCTAATAATTTTTAACAATCCTCCCCTAAACTTGAATTTGACTTGGTTAACTTCAAGTTTCTTGATAGATCTTTGACGTCCAGGGAAAGAGGATTGAAGCAGCAGCATCAGAAAGTAACCAGCAACAATCATCATTATTAAGCACAAGTTTCCAGCAGCAACTTCTATGTAGCAGCAGCAACAGGAAATCATCTCATCATAATCTGGTCACCATCTGATATGCAATGTACTTGATCTTTCCAGCAACCATGACCATTTGTACATCAAAACATTTATGTTTCATATTATTCTCATCACTTCCAGGTGTGTGAACTCCTGTGAGAGGTGAATCTTTGAAAATTAATGGATTTAATGTCTCTTTACAAATAGCCATTACTACTGGAGTAGCCAATGTTGAGGTGTGTAAGACCATGGTACATTGATAACCATATGATTTTTAGTAAATCATCAACTATAAATGGAGTTGAGTTATCTTTACCTGGAGTCGTTTGCTCAGGACTAGCCAATTCTTAGGTTCAATATAACCTTTGGTGAATTGATTACCAAATATGGTTTTCCACTGCCTTTACCACAAGCCATACTCTTGTTGGCTAGCCAATTCTTTGGAAACCCCAAAGGGAGTAAAATCCATGGTGAATTGAAAACCATTCAACTCTCAGTAATGAAACATGGATGAGTTGAATACCCTATAGTTTTTAGCAAACTATTATAGCTGTCAACGAATTTGATAATCACACCAGAGCCGTACCCTCATGGTGAGTCAACTCTTTCTTGTCTGTGAGACATGGTGAGTTGATTACCATTTGTTGTGTGGTAAGAAACCAACACTGTACCTGCAAATAGTTTCCTCAAACATACAAGTTAGTATAAAATAAAAATATAAGAAATAGAAAAGAAACAAAAATGAAAAATATACAACAATAAGCCTCCCCTTAGGCTTATACCTCCCCTCAATCTCAACACATAAGGATTGACCATCCCAATATGGACCACCAAATAGTTAAACCTTGGATCATCAAAAGCTTTAGTCAGCAAATCAGCCACATTGTCATCAGTGTGAATTTTAAGCACTTGGATAAGATGCTTCTCATTAGCATCTCTGATAAAATGGTGCCTAATTTCTATGTGCTTAGTTCTTTGGTGAAAGACTGGGTTCTTAACAATACAAATGGTGCTTTGGTTATCAATAAAGATTTTGGTGTTCATGAAATTAAACCCATAGTCTAACAACTGATTTTGAATCCAAAGTACCTGACCACAGCAACTAGCAGCAGCAACATACTCTGCCTCAGTAGAAGATGTAGCCACAATAGTCTACTTCTTGCATTGCCAAGATATCAACCTCCTGCCCAGAAACTGACACCCCCAGTAGTAGACTTTCTATCAAAGTTAGCACCAGCATAATCACTGTCACTGTAAGCCTCCAACACAAAAGGAGAATCTCTCGGGTACCAAAGACCCAACTTAGGTTGCCCTTTTAGATATTTGAAGATTTTCTTGACTGCATTCAAGTGTGAAGTTAATGGTGTAACTTGATGTCTGGAACAAGCACTGACTGCAAACATGATATCTGGCCTAGAAGCTGTCAAATACATTAGGGAACCTATCATGGATCTGTATAAGTGAACATTAACAGCATCATCAGGTTCATTGTTGGACTTAGGCTTTGGAGCTTCATATGGTGTTGTTTCAGTCCTCACACTTTCCAAATCAAACTTCTTAAGTATGTCTTGCACATACTTTTCCTGGCTGATAAAGATTCCATCAGGCTTTTGTTTAACCTGTAAGCCCAAGAAAAAGGTAAGCTCTCCCATAGCACTCATCTCAAATTCTCCCTTCATTAGCACCTCAAACTCCCTACACCAAGCTTCCTTTGTGGATCCAAAAATGATGTCATCCACATAAACCTGAACAAGGATGATATCTTTTGAATTCTTCTTGATGAAGAGTGTCTTGTCAATTGCTCCTCTTCTGTAACCATGCTTCAACAGAAAATTAGACAACCTAGCATACCATGCCCTAGGTGCTTGATGAAGTCCATAGAGTGCTTTGACCACCTTGTAAACCAGATCAGGATTCTGTGGGTCCACAAAACCCTTAGGTTGAGTCACATACACTTCCTCTTCAATTTCACCATAGAGAAATGCACTCTTCACATCCATCTGATAAACAATGAATCCCATGTATGAAGCAAAAGCTAAAAATAATCGAATAGCTTCAACTCTTGCCACAGGAGCAAACACCTCATCATAGTCAATGCCTTCTTCCTGCCTATGACCTTGAGCTACCAATCTAGCTTTATTTCGAACCACAATACCCCGAGCATCCCTTTTGTTCTTAAGAATCCACTTTGTCCCAATAGCATACTTTCCTTCAGGCAAAGGTACTAACTTCCAGACCTTCTGATTGTAAAACCATTGCATTTCCTCTTGCATAGCCTCAACCCAATCAGAGTCTTCAAGGGCTTGAGCTACACTGCTTGGTTCAATTTAAGATAGAAAACAAGCATAGAGGCAATGGAGATAGTCTGTGTGATTATTCCTTAGCTGATCTTGAATATAACTGATAAAAGCAGATTCTCCAAACATTGGCTGTTTCAACTTGCTTCTTGTCTGAACAGTTAAATTAGGATCTCCAAGAATCAAAGACTGAGGATGAAATGTGTTTATCCTCTTAGTAGCAGTAGGATTGACATCAATCGTTGAGGTTTGATTGGAGATAGAGGGATTGAACTCATCATCATATGAGGAGGAAGTGAAGATGCCTGTTCTTGATTGATGATGTGGATCTTCCAGCTTAGACCCTGAAGAGAGTGAATTGCCAAGATCAGATGGACTTGGGTATCTTGTAGGAGGTTCATTGAAACTCAATCTGTCAACAGAAGGAGTGGAAAAAGGACCAGCAGGAGTGGTGACACCAGCAGGTTTAGAAGAGCCATCAGCAGAATTAGTAGTAGCAGTAGGAACCGGAACACCACCAGCAGAATCCAGATTCCTGCGGGCTTCATCTGTAGCTTGTCTTAAAATCTCTACTGTTTCTTGTGTGAATTCGAAACCAAACTTTTTAGTAGCTTCCTTGGCATTATGTTCTTGTCTTTGAAGCCTAGCAAGATCTTCTGCAAAACTTGAATCACCTCCAGCCATATCAGAAGAATCTTTGAGCTCAGTACCTGAAAAGTGGTTAGAGGGAAAAGAAGGAACAACAATGGGTTGTTCATCACACTCTGAATCTGAATCATCATCTGAGGTATCTGCATTGTTAGTTTGAAAATCATGTGTACCTACAGATTGATTAGCTTTGAATCTAGAATAACCTAAAGAATCAGACAGATAATCAAGGTCAAAGTACCATTCATGACCTGCACCCTGTAAATTAGGTTTATCCTCAAGATATCTTAAATTAAGTGTCTCTTCTATCCTCTTAGCAGACAAATTCTATACCCTATAGGCCTTACTATGAGCAGAATAACCAACAATAAACCCCTCATCTGCCTTCCCTTCAAATTTACCTAGGTGATCACTAGTGTTCAATATAGTTACATGACATCCAAAAGGTTTAAGGTAACTAATGTTAGGAACCTTCCCAGACAAAAGCTCATAAGGTGTTTTGCTGTGAGGACTAGTAATTGATACCCTATTCAGTACATAACAAGCAGTGCAAACTGCTTCAGTCGAAAACATGGTAGGCAACTTAGAGTCGGCTAGCATTGATCTAGCTGCTTCTATAAGGGTTCTATTTTTCCTTTCCACAGCCCCATTTTGTTGCGGGGTTCTGGCATTACTATAGTCCCTTTTAATCCCCTTATTCCCACAGAGTTCAATTAGGTTAGAATTTTTAAACTTTGTTCCATTATCACACCTTATAGCCTTAACCTTTTTATTTAGCTGGTTTTCAATTAAGGTAATAAAGTCCCTAATCACAGGATAGGTTTCATCTTTAGTACCTAAGAAAAAAGTCCAAGAAAACCTGCTAAAGTCATCAGTAATCACCAGGCAATAGTACTTATGGTCAATACTTCTGACGAAAGTAGGACCAAAAATATCCATATGAAGTAGCTGAAGAGGCTTAGTGATAGTGCTCACAGCTGTGATGGCCTTGTATGAAGCTTTGTGTTTGCTTCCCTTTGTTGCAGGCAACACAATTGTGTTCATTTGTGAAGGTCTTGAGAGGGAGCCCTTGTACCAAACCATTCTTTGCCAGCTTGTTGATGGTCTTAAAGTTCACATGTGCCATCCTTATATGCCATTTGTTAGATTCATCCACAGATGCTTTTGCCACCAAGCAAGCCAAATTACCCTCAGGCTGGACATCATTCAAATTGAAACTGTAGAGGTTGTGTTTTCTTGGAACTTTGAGTACAACCTGACTCTCATCAGGTAACTTGAAGTCTTTGGACAACACAAGACAGTCAGTCTCAGTGAAGAGAACACTGTTCTTCTTGTCACAAATTTGTGAGACAGAAAACAAATTGAAGTTCTAGAGTTCCTTCACATAGAAGACATTCTCAAAATCCAGCTTAAATGTCTTAATGGTCCCTTTCCCTGTTATTTTGCCATCTCCTCCTCCAAATGTCAAAGTTCCTTCATTAATGGGTACAAAGTCATGCAGTCTCTCTATGTTTCCAGTTATACTTTTGGAACATCCATTGTCAACAATACCTACATCTTTAGTTCTATAAGGATTATCCTACAACAAAAGAGTACATTCAACAACATTAGATGCATGGGAGACCCAAGCCATTACTGACTTGGGCCTGCCTAGTGGATCAATAATAATTAAACCATGGAGATTAATGAGATCCACCATTGTTCTTGGACCCCATTCTCATATAGTGGTCATTGTTTCTCGAAGAACAACCTGCTGAGGACTTAATAGCAGTTTCCCATCTTGGCCCCCCCCCCATGTGCATGGTGTCAAAATAAACAGGCCGAAGATCATTTTGAAAATAAGTGCTTGTAGGTCTGTAGAAAAGTTTAGCAGCATTTCTTCTCCAACCAGCAGAATTGGAATTACCAGCAGGAACTGGCCTACCAGCAGCAACAGGCTTACCTGCAGGAACTGGCTTTCCAGCAGGAACTGCCTTACCAGCAGCAACAGGCTTTCCTGCAGGAACTGGTCTACCAGCAGGAAAAGAAGCTCTACGAGAGTTCATTCTTGCTGCTTGAGGAACATATGAGGGTATATCATGAACATTGTTCCACATAGACTTGGTTTACTGTTGACCAGCACACATACTCATCTGTTTCTCATAAAAGTCACAGTCTTTAATAAGATGAGCAAAACTACCATACACAAAACAAGATTTCTTTCTAAAGAACTTATTCTTAACATTACTTTTCTTATTGCAACCAGAATTATCAAAACCACAAGATGAAACAAAATTATTCTTAACAGAATTAAAGCCAGAAACATCATTGTTTGAAACAGAACCAAAACTAGAAACATCATTGTTTTTAACATAATCAAAAGAAATATCTTCAAATGCAGCTGTCTTTGAATGAGATTCATCATTAGCTACTTCTGAGGAGAAATCTTCTGACTTGATAGACTTGTCACTTGAGTCACATGTGGCATAGTCATTGGTCTTGATTTCTGAAGATTTGTCACTGTTAGAACAAGAGACAAAATCATTAGAGTCACAATCAGGATCAGGCAAGTCATTTGCCTTTTTGCCATAAGTCATTTGTGAATCATCAAAGTCTGTATGGGGAGAGGCAGGCTTAAATGTTCCAGTTATTGGTGGAGGAACAACATTCATTCCTCCTTCTTTTACAAACTTTACAGGTTTTTGATAGTTTACAGGTTCAGGGTCAAAAGTACTTGGCTCATTAGGTTCATAAACTTGATCTGGCCCTATGTAATCTCCATACCCTAAACCTATTTTACACCTGATAGACTGATGAACTCAAATAAGTACATTTTATTACTATCATTTATCAATTAATTTGACTTGTTTTACTGTATTATGTATGAGGATTGATACTTAATCGTTTACTTTTGTAATTCTCATGTAAAAACAAGCATTTGGTGAAACTTAGCGATTTTGGACTAATAATGGAGCAAAACGTGCATAAAGTTGAAGGTCTACAGACATGGACAAGATCAAGTCAATTCTGCTCCAGATGCGCCGCATCTCACTCTCGACATGCGCCGCATCTCTATCAAGATATCACCAGATACGATCCAAGATACAAGAGGACATGCGCCGCATCTAATCATGGAGTTACGCCGCATCTTCTGGCGGTGTACGAATATTCCTGAATATTATAATCTTGGACCCCACGCGAAGTTAAGTACATGCGCCGCATCTACTTAGTAGATGCGCCGCATCTTCCCTCAGACAGAAACTATAAATACCCCGTAGACCAAACGAATTACAAGTTCCGGAAAACCTAAAAACCGAAGTCCGAACAGGAGAAACAAAGGACGAATTCAGTCAAGGAGGCAGCACAAGACACACCCAAATCAAAGATACAAGAGCTGTAAGAAGGTGCTGCATGTATTTAATTCATTAAGTAGTTTTGTTTTACTGTGTTAGCAAACTTTAATTCATCAGGATTGGTGGCTTGTGTAATGTGACAACGAAAGATTGCACTCCCTTTAATACTTGCTTTCCCATCAATTAAAGTTTATATGTTGATGTCTTTGGTTACTACTTATTAGTGCATTGATAACCTCTGTGTTTATTAGTGGCTTGCGGGCATTTGACTGCGGGACATAATGTGGCTCCCACGGTTATTACTAAATTGATCACTTAAGAATAACTTTTAGACATAAGTAATCATTAAGGGTTTACTCGCCGATAAGATTAGGACCAACGAGAAAGGGTTAACTACATACACTTCATATAAAGCTATCAATAAAACAAGTGACAATCTACTTAATCATAAGGACAGCCCTCTTATTGTCTCAAGTATTTATCTGTGTACGTGTGTGCTACTTGCTGATTCGTGCCTATTGGTTTATTTTATTATTTAATTGCAAACAAACCGTGCCAGTCTCTCAGGCTGAAACCCCCTTGCGTTAGGATATTAAAATACTGATTAGAATAACGAGATAATACGTTCCACTCTTAGTGATCGACACTCTACTTACCATTATCTTCATACTGACCGGGTACACTGCTCGTTAAGTGTGTGTGTTATTGATAAGTCGGCTAAATATAAATTTAAAACTTGAGTAGGCATTAAAACTGCTAAACCGCAACGACACATCACGCGCATCAAGTTTTTGGCGCCGCTGCCGGGGAGTGAATTGTTATTATCTGTTAATTTAATTAGTATTTTAATTAGGTTTTCCTTTTTATTAGATTAATTGCATCATTGTACTATTTTGCATATTTGTTGTATTGTGTGTTAATTGTTTTCTTTTTATTTTTGTGTGTTTTATTTTCGTTGTGTGATTTTTGTTTTTATTTTTCGTATTTTTCTGTTCTGCTATCGTTGTACTGTGCTAAATCAAACGATACGGCGCATCTGATCTCTCAGATACGGCGTATTGCGTTTAACTTTTAAAAAATACAACGCGTTTAATTAATTCGATACGACGCATCTTTTCCCCAAGATACGGCGTATCTGTTTTTAATAAGAAAATTTTTCTAAGCGATAAAGTAATACGACGCATCTGCTTTTGCAGATACGGCGTACCTGTTTTTAATAAAAAAAAAAAAATTTCTAAACGTTGACGACATACGACCCATCTGCTTTAGCAGATACGGCGTATCTATTATTTTAATTAAAAACAGTTTGCGAATTATTAAACAGATACGGCGTATCGATCTCTGTCGATACGGCGCATCTTCTGAATCAAAAATCTTGTATTTTGAAGCGTAACGAAAATACGGCGCATTAACTTTAGTTAATACGACGCATTTAATTTTAATTAGATAAGCTGATTTTTGATTAATTAATTCGATACGGCGCATTCATAATTCTAAGCGGCGTATCTATTTTCTGAATAAAATCTGAATTATTTTTAACGTATAAAGATACGGCGTATCCCATTTATAGGATACAGCGCATCAACAGCAGATATCAGAAGCTTTTATTTTACTTTGATCGTTTCACCCTTCTTTTGCACGAGTAAGTTTTATTTCAGGAAGATGGACGATCCGGATATTACAATGGAAGAATATATCAGATTTGAAGAGGAAAGAGCCTTGAGCAATAATGGGATATACGAGTGGGAAAGAGCAAGATATGGTGCACAAGTCATCGAGGATAAGGAACTCACGATGGAAGAATACTTGTTATTGAAGCAGAAAAAGTCAGGGAGAGAGAGAAAACAAATTGCCATTTCGACACACTTGGACTTTATCAATTAATGAAGAGGAAGAAGAATCATACGATTTTGGTGCAATTAGGTTTCCGGCAATAGTTATTGATGACGATATTTCTCCGGAAGTTGCCCAAGATGAAGAAGAGTCACAAGTGTTTGATTTAAATGAAAATCCGGCAATTGTTTACAAAGAAGCTTATTCATCCGAAGGTGCTTATGATGAAAATGAAGATGAATGTGGTACAATGGTGTATAGTGCTATTACTTGTAATTTTCCACCCGAGGTGGAAAATATATTCTCATCCTATCAAAAACACCATGATAATATTCCTTCGGATAGAAATAATAAGTATTCTGATATTGAAAAGTTTGATGCTATTGTGTACGATAACATACTGCAATTACCACAGCAAACGGAAATATTTAGGTGTGGAGCGGATGAGCCAGATTATGACCCCACAATGGATTTTGAAGAAATGTGGGATGACTTATTTAAGGCGGCTATTCGGGATAAAAATGAAATTGCAAGACCACTAGTTGAAGATGGAGACTCACGAGATGAATTGGAGTCCCTTACAACAAAAAGTGGTACAAATTTATTTAATACTATTGATCCCGTTATTAATAATCTTGCTAGTTTTCCTAAACAGGTTGCAAAACAAAAGGATGATGAGGCGAAATTTATTACACTACCTATTGAAGCACCTGTGATCTACCCGTATTTGGTGGAGCTCGAAGAAGAATTTAGTGACGAGCTCTTAAACATTGCTATGATTGATGAAGATGATGATTCCGACCCTATGAAGTATATAGAGGAGCTCGAACTTTTAATTGCCAAAGACCCTTTCTCATCTTCAGCGGAAGTCAAGGGATGCCTTACTACCGAAGAGACTAACCAAGAAGAAAGGAGACTTATTTTTCCTCAACATACTACTCTTTCTGATGAAGTGGTCAAGTCATCCAATTTATCAACCAAACCGGGTAAGGATAGGAATGATGTATTGCCAAGGTATGCTCTTTATTTATTTCTTCCATCTTTACTAGCAAATTTACACTCTTTTCGTGTTTATTGCTACTATCATCCGCACTTGATCCCAAGTGGGGGGAACAACACCCTATTACGCAGTAAATAAGGGTGGAGTCAGGCTCGTGACTCGAACAAAAACAAGCGCTTCGTGGGAGGCAACCCATGCTTATCTTTTATTTTTACTATTATGTTCTGTGTCGAGTCAGTCCAGGCCGCACGAGGATACGGCGCATCTCAATTCTGAGATGCGACGCATCTCCTGCAATGGTCATATCTTATTTTATTTTTCTGCATTTTTATTTTCGACTTTTAAACTCTTTATCAGTTTATTTTAATGCGGCGCATCCCTGGTTAAGGATGCGGCGCATCTTTATTCTGATCCGTATTAATTCCAGGCTCGATACGGCGTATCTTCTTCAATAAGATACGGCGCATCGACTGACCTGATGATTTTCAGTTTTAATTTTTAAGTTTTATTTTTATCTAACTACTAATGTATTATGCAAGCTTGAACCTTTCTTATCTTAGGTGTGTTTTAAAGTGTTGGTGGTATTATAGTTTCCTGGATTTCCTGTGGATACATCAAGTATGAAGCTTTAACGTTCTAATCCACAAGAAGTTGATTTTTGCTCTTATACTAATGGAGGATCATACCGAGCAAATCTCAGGGGAGTTTTTCTGTTCTAATTCTTTTATTTTCCAGTTTTTAACCTTTTATACAAACAACGAGGACGTTGTTTAACTTAAGTAGGGGGATTGGAGAATTAGAACACTTAACAATTACTTGTCCTAAACTTTTTCAAAAATTATGCTTAAAATGTGCTTAATATATCAAACTTAAAAATTTTTTAGCATGTTTTTGTTTAAGATCTAAGTTGCATAACTGCACACATGACGTTATTTTCAAAAATTGTGATTTTTCAAAATTCACAAATCTATGAGTGTGCCGGTGACTTGTAAACTTTAGAACTTGGCTTGTATACTATTCGAGACCACCATAATAAGTATTATTTATATAATTGGAGTGACTTGTCTAACTTGGTAAAATTCTAGGATTACACCCAAATAGCCTATTATATGTTATGTGTTATTAACTAACTACACTGGTTAGTTAACCCCCGTATAAACCCTTTTGTTACTCTCATTTTTAGAGTAAGATACCCCTAGAAAAACCCTCAGAGCCATTCCTTTCGTTTCTTACACCTATGTTTAAAATGTTTCGTTACACCCTTACACCTTAGCCTACCCTGTAGATTAGAATCCGTGGTTGGTTGATTGCTATAGGCAAAGTGTGTTTCCTTACATTACCTGTGTTCGCGTGCGTAATTCATTATCTATGGTTAGGTCGGGAAATTGCACAATGCAATTGGAGTGAAAGTAAATATTGTATATTTTGGAGTTTATTTTTCGTGTGTTTACTACTTTCACTATTACCATTATTTCTGAAGTCATGAAAAGTATGGAAAAATTATCCGGAAAGAAAGTTATAGTGATGTGGTGAAATTTTACACATCTATGTTTATGTTTAAATAAAAAAATAAAAAAAAAAAAAAAAAAAAAAAAAAAAGAAAAAGAAAGAAAGAAAAGTTGGAAGTTAGTTTTAACCAACTTATGTAAAGTTATGTAAGTGGTCGATATCACCACTATTTGTTGTACTATATCTATGGATTGAATGGGAATTGGCAGTTATGGGAACGCCAATTAAGGTTTATTCTTTGATTAAGATCTTGTTGAGTATAATTCGTGTCTACCTAAAGCGTGTGTTCCAAGTGTTAAAGCGTGAGTTATTCGATGATATGAGTCTTATTCATGGGATGGTTGGGATAGTGATTAACCACACTTAGGATTTTGATTTATTTGTTTTGTTTATTTTTATTTTTATACCAATTTATATCCCAAATGTTATCCATACCCTTTATTATTCTTTATCCAACCGAACCTTTGATTTATTGAGATTGGGGATTTGAGCAATCTTAAGTATCGTAGTCGTGGATTCGGCTATGTATTTATGATTTTGTCGCCCTTTTTGATATATTATTATTGGTGAAGTTTGGACCTATCTTTAGCCTATTCGAGTTAAGGATTTGAGCAATTGCAAGTATCGTGTTCGTGGATTCGATCATGTATTTGTGATTTTGTCGCCTTTTCTGGAATTTGAGATCGATAGTGAAAGAGAATAATTAACCCTTAAGCCTAAAAACCCTTTTTACCGCTTTAGACTTGTTACTCCTTAGCTTTAGTGGAGGAGATGTGTATACTTGCCAAGCTTATGATAGAATATTCGTCGCGACTGGACAGTTAAACGATTAGATTTGCTTTTATCAAAATTATTTTATTTTACTTCTAATTCGTTAAGTGTTTAGTTGTGTGATTATGAAATGAACGAATACATGCTTAAATATAAAAATAAATCCTAACATCTTTTAGGATACATTTTCATAAAAGAAATTCTAAGGTTTACTTGGGGACAAGTAAAGTTCAAGTGGGGGGATATTTGATGAACTCAAATAAGTACATTTTATTACTATCATTTATCCTATTAATTTGACTTGTTTTACTATATTATGTATGAGGATTGATACTTAATCGTTTACTTTTGTAATTGTCAGGTAAAAACAAGCATTTGGTGAAACTTAGCGATTTTGGACTAATAATGGAGCAAAACGTGCATAAAGTTGAAGGTCTACAGACATGGACAAGATCAAGTCAATTCTGCTCCAGATGCGCCGCATCTCACTCTCGACATGCGCCGCATCTCTATCAAGATATCACCAGATACGATCCAAGATACAAGAGGACATGCGCCGCATCTAATCATGGAGTTACGCCGCATCTTCTGGCGGTGTACGAATATTCCTGAATATTATAATCTTGGACCCCACGCGAAGTTAAGTACATGCGCCGCATCTACTTAGTAGATGCGCCGCATCTTCCCTCAGACAGAAACTATAAATACCCCGTAGACCAGACGAATTACAAGTTCCGGAAAACCTAAAAACCGAAGTCCGAACAGGAGAAACAAAGGACGAATTCAGTCAAGGAGGCAGCACAAGACACACCCAAATCAAAGATACAAGAGCTGTAAGAAGGTGCTGCATGTATTTAATTCATTAAGTAGTTTTGTTTTATTGTGTTAGCAAACTTTAATTCATCAGGATTGGTGGCTTGTGTAATGTGACAACGAAAGATTGCACTCCCTTTAATACTTGCTTTCCCATCAATTAAAGTTTATATGTTGATGTCTTTGGTTACTACTTATTAGTGCATTGATAACCTCTGTGTTTATTAGTGGCTTGCGGGCATTTGACTGCGGGACATAATGTGGCTCCCACGGTTATTACTAAATTGATCACTTAGGAATAACTTTTAGACATAAGTAATCATTAAGGGTTTACTCGCCGATAAGATTAGGACCAACGAGAAAGGGTTAACTACATACACTTCATATAAAGCTATCAATAAAACAAGTGACAATCTACTTAATCATAAGGACAGCCCTCTTATTGTCTCAAGTATTTATCTGTGTACGTGTGTGCTACTTGCTGATTCGTGCCTATTGGTTTATTTTATTATTTAATTGCAAACAAACCGTGCCAGTCTCTCAGGCTGAAACCCCCTTGCGTTAGGATATTAAAATACTGATTAGAATAACGAGATAATACGTTCCACTCTTAGTGATCGACACTCTACTTACCATTATCTTCATACTGACCGGGTACACTGCTCGTTAAGTGTGTGTGTTATTGATAAGTCGGCTAAATATAAATTTAAAACTTGAGTAGGCATTAAAACTGCTAAACCGCAACGACACATCACGCGCATCAACCTGATAGACTGAGTACTATTGTTTAATTTAGCTAGGTTTTTAGATTGCTGTTGCCAAATATTACACCTGGCCACTTCTTTATCTACTTAGGCTTGTAATTCCTATTTTTCTAAAGACACCCTAGCATTTTCAGACTCAGAATATTTAAGCAAGTTGGTGGTGTTCTCTAAGTCCCTCTCCAAAACCCTTATCTTTTCCACATATGCTAACTGTTGGGTTTGATACCAGGCCTTTTGTTTTTCTAATGTTTATAGAGAGTTTTTATAGGCTTGGACATGTATATAATAATCTTTATATTGACTATCTATATCATCAAATTCCTTTTTCAGTTTAGCATATTTAATTTCACAACCAAAGGGACAGTTTTGTACCTATGATGGGTAGTCCATCAAACCAAATTCCTCAGCCACTTGTGCCTTATCACCATATCCAGCAATCATCTTATAGATCTGTGCAGCTCCTCTTTCTGCATCAGCTACCTCATGCTTTTCCCAATCCACCATGGAGTCAACAGACAGCAAAGCTTTAGGTTCTTCTGAGTCCAGTTCTTTATTCTTGAATGCAGAATATCTTGTCTTGTCATCAATCTTCTTATCAATGCATTCTCTAGCAAAGTGACCCAGTTGAGAGCATTTGTAGCACCTCACCTTCCTTTTGTCAAACCTAGCTCCTTCCTGTCCATCGAATTTGACCCTCCTCCCTGCCTTCTTCTCAAACCTGTTAACCTTCAATGACAGCATAGCCATCTGCCATTTGATGTCAAGTTCCTCCAAGTCCAGTTTGTCAATCTGGTCAAAATCTTCATAAGTAAATTGCTGTTGTGGTGCACTTTCAGCAATAAACGGATGAAGCACCTCCTCAAGCACATTGCCAGATCTAGATTGTGTTCTTGGTGTAGCAGGGGAATAGGAAACTGATGAAGATGATGGGCTTGGGCTATCACCATCTGAGACCTTGTTAGTACTGGTAGCACTAACAAATGTTGTATGGGTTGGGGTGTGAGATGAATAAGTTGAAACCCCTTTGATGTCAATTTCAAGTGTCTTGAGCTTGTTGTAAAGATCATCAAAACTCATGAAATCAAGCCCACCTCTGGCCTTGAGGGTGATGGAAACCTGAGACCATGAAGGAGGCAGAGCCCTCAAGAACTTGGTGTTGCAGTCCTCATTATCAGGTCTTGCCTGCAACTGGTTGAGCTGGCTTAAGATCTTGTGAAACCTGTCATAACCTTTGTGTATCCCTTCAGCCTCAAAGATCTTAAACTCTTGGAACTCCTGCTTGAGCATGGACTTCCTCATCTTCTTGGACTCATCATTCCATGCAAATCTGGCCTTTACAGCTAGCCAGATATCCCTAGCATCATCTAGGTGATGAAAATCACCCATGTGATCTTCTGGGAGAGCCTGAAGCGAAAGTGTTCTTGCCTTGGTCTCCCTTTGTACAACAACCTGCTCCTTTGTTGTGACAGGTGGAAGTATGATGATGTTTCCCTTCTGATCTCTCCCAGTCTTCTTCTTGCTGTTCCCATTAAGGATAATATTCCACAGGTTATGATCACTGTTGGAGATCCAGTACTCCATCTTTATAGCCCAAATTTCATACTCATCTTTCTTTAGGTATGGGAATTTTGCATTACTGTTAGACACAGTGGTTATGACTATTTCTTGTTGGACTTTTGAAGTTTCAGGTTTGTCATTATTGATGACAGACTCATCAGTATTGATGTCAGTCATTGTGAAAGGGTTTAAGAGGTTGTTTAGAGAAGTTTTCTTCATTGACAGAGATCCTCACCAGGCTCTGATACCACTTGATAAAGATCGTTTAGCCCCATCTAGGATTTGTTTTACAATCATTATTGATACATAGCAGCGGAATCAAACACAAACAATAATGATAAACAAGATTGTGATTTATTTTAACCAAGGCACCTCTTTATGGAATAATAATAAAACTAACTGCTACAAACAAACGTGTACAAACACAAGTTTGCTAATCGACTCTCATTGAGAGATCCACATTTTTATATCATGTTCTACTGCCGCCTACAACCCTTTAAAAATAGGGTTTACATAATGACCTAACTTACACAAGAAGCCAACTAAATATTACATTAAGTCCCTATTGTTTCATGTTTCTATATTTCAGAATATATATAGTTTTGTAATCATCAAATTATAATTCCCAACAATCTTCCCCTATTTGATATTACAAAACTATCTCCATGAATCAATCTTCAAAGCTTCCTTGAGGTCTTCTTGCACATGTCACCACAAATAATAAGCTGCAAACCAATCATCTTTCTCTTTTTGTAATCATCCAATAGGGGTCTTCCATGCAACTTGAACCAAAACGCTTCCCCTTAAGTGGTGCAAGTAGATGGTTAAACAAGCTTCCCCTGAAACCAATAACCATCACTTGAATCACGAACTCCGTAGGCCTTATGAAATGATCACTGATGAAGAAAACCGAGTATAACAAACTTAATAAAGAAGTTGAATTTCCCAAACTTGCGTCTTATATCTTGCACTATCCACGTGACTCTAAACTTATCCCTAGAAGTAGGCTACCAGGACCTCTTGATAAATCCTCAACTATATGAGACACTGAGCACTACAACGTAACTCCTTAAAGTGATAGCAAATGTGAGCATTACACACCGTAATTTGTAGATCACACATCCTTGCTAGATTCATCAAGTCTTTGACACCACCGTATAAAACAAACAAGTTATCTCCAAATGTGACTAGCCATTTGAGATATGATAAGAACACGCACCTGTGAAACTCAACTACAACATCAAATAAGCAATACACAATTGTCTTCTTCAAATAATCACCAAAACAAGACGTAAAATTAACCATTATGTTCGCGATCCAAAACTTTAGCGAGCAGTATTAACCGAAAACGTAGCAGTATTAACTTAAGGAGACCAGAATTAATTAAGTCTGGTGACCAGACTTAACTTCCGAGAGTAGAATTAACAACTTAAGCGAGCAGACATAACATATACTTCAACCAGAATTAATAACTGACCCCACAATCCAGAATTAATCACCAAGAGCAGAATTAAATACCCGTAGCAGCATAATTAATAACGTAATCAGCATTAATTCCAAACGACCAGTTCAATGAGAATTTAATGAGTACGAGGATAATGAATAACACATTGGCCCCATAGTCAATTTAATCCCACTGATCGACAAACCCATTAAATAATAAACCACAAGCGACAATTTAAATCCAGGGATGTGTTATGCTAACACCCCCTATGCATGGGACCCACCTATTTTTAATGGAATGTGTACAATCCGACAAAGCAGACAATACAAGCGGCGGCAGCGGTACAAAGTCAACACACCCCCTACAGGGGGTGTCTGACTAACATCAGCCTTAAATCCTATACAATATGAAACACCAATCATCAATTAATAGCTACTTGCCTAGTACTGGTCTCTTAATTTGCACCAACCAATTTAATTCACCATCATCAATTATTAGTACAAGGTTTCTTTCTGCACCATTTGATTGAGTAATTTAATAGCCCAATACAAATTGAATATTTAATAAAGATACCGACCAGAATTAATAATCACAGAACCACAAAGCAGCGAATTCAATTTCCCATAGTCAATAATTCATTGTTTGTACGAGGTATCATCAACCTACCAATATTCCATTAATAAAAAAATAACGATAAGCTTGAATAAAAAAATTATCGATCATAAAACATTTACCAGATCTGCTCCTTATTCTTCGAATCTGCTCCTCTTCATCAACAAACAACCTTGTAGATTCTGGGAGAGCCTGAAGCAAAAGTGTTCTTGCCTTGGTCTCCCTTTGTACAACAACCTGCTCATCTGCTGTGACAGGTGGAAGTATGATGATGTTGCCCTTCTGATCTCTCCCAGTCTTCTTCTTGCTGTTCCCATTAAGGATAATATTCCACAGGTTAGGATCACTGTTGGAGATCCAGTACTCCATCTTCATAGCCCAAATTTCATACTCATCTTTCTTTAGGTATGGGAATTTTGCATTACTGTTAGACACAGTGGTTGTGACTATTTGTTGTTGGACTTGTGAAGTTTCAGGTTTTTCATTATTGATGATAGACTCATCAGTATTGATGTCAGCCATTGTGAAAGGGTTTAAGAGGTTGTTTAGAGAAGTTTTCTTCATTGACAGAGATCCTCACCAGGCTCTGATACCACTTGATGGATCGTGCCTTCCTGATAGATCTTTGAGCTTGGTAGACTGTTTATGTAATCACAAACAGACTAAGAGAATCTTTAAAAGTAAAACTTATGTTTATGCGAAAACTAAACACAAGAGTTAAAGAAGAATAACTATAAAGACTTTGATCCTCTATGGATCTTTTATTCACTAATAATAATGTTTTCAATCGATTAGGTAGTTATGAAGTTCATAGCCGTCTAGTTTCTTTTATACTACAAGAAACCCTAGCTTCGGCATTCACAAAACGAATCAAATATATGCAAATCTATTCCTAATATATCTCATGCATATCCATTCTATCTAATAATACGGGATTTACTATAACTAATACCTGCAGGAACAATAACTAACAGCAGGAACAAAATGAACTACCAGCAGGAACCACTACCAGCCACTACCAGCAGGAACTACATACCTGCTAGCAGGAACCATACTACTAACAGCAGCAATGAAATAAATAATATTCTAATAATTCCTAACATAAGTTCATACGAATCTTACATCCTTTTATCATTTTAAATGTACACGTTTTATTTCACCTTATGTGAAAGTGTACAACAATAAGCCCATCAAGAGAGAAGTCCAAATAGAGGTTATGATCCATCAATCAAGCCCATGATTTGCTCCATCAAAAAGGCCGGTTCTTTATCCTCCCTCCTCATCAAACTCACGACAAAAAAAAAAAAAAAAAAAAAAATATATATATATATATATATATATATATATATATATATATATATATATATATATATATATATATATATATATATATACAATTTAGGGTTCCATTGATCTTCTTCTTTAGGGGAAAAAAGCTTATAGTTTGAAGGTTGCTACGGGTGGTTCGTGAGTGCTTGATCATTAGGGATTCTAAGGTTCTTGTTTTCCTTCCTTGTTGACTTGGCAATCTTAAGGTATCATTAAATTCATCCCTTGGTTTTCTTCCCATTCGATCCAAACAAACAACCATAAAACTAATTTTAATCAATACAAAAATAATCTAATTGGTAACATGTAAAATACACTTATTAACCCAAAATTCTTGATACTTGTTAATCATTATGAATGCTACATGAAATCATAAGTTTATCATGCAAAAAATCTTGTATTTTGACTCATTAATGTATGTGTTAATCGAGCCTATGTGGTGTGTTTTGATCAAGCCTTTAAATTGACTTGAGACACGTCTAATTTAACCCTAAAAATCTGAATTAATTGGGTAATTATGATTTATTTAATGATATGAAACTTTATGTTATGTGATTAGCCTTAAAATGGAATTAAGGTTTTGTTTATGAAAACGGTTTTGAATGTATAAGTTTCATGAACTGAATTTGGTGGTTAATCTCTTGGGTGTGAATTCATAAACATGTTAATTTGATGCCTAAATAATTTATGGGTAAGTGGTGTAGGCTTATATGCAAGAATTGGTAACTAATATGGTGTTTAATGTGGCCTAATATGGGTTTGTGTTAGGGACTGTTTTACATGACGAATTTGTATAGTTCATGGGATGAGTTTAAATGATAACTAGATCTGGATTTTTGTTTTTAAACTTAGTTTAGACTCCCATGAAAGTTTTCCAAAAGATTTGAACGAATTTGAGTGAGTTATGAATGTTTTTCTGAATTTAGAGTATTCATGTGTTAAAATATGTTTGCTGAGTTGATTTTCAGACAGTTTCTGCGATTTTTATTTTCCAAACCATAAAGATTTAGAGGCCACAATTTTACAAGAGTCATATTTCATATGTTTAATACTTCCTGGAATTTTTGTTGATTTTTCTGAGGTAATTTGGTTAGGTTGTTAGGTGTATACTTTTGATGTGTAACTGCAGTTACGAATCTGAACATATTGACTTGAACGATTTTCCAAAGGGTCTTAACATTGATAAAAAAAATCTGGAAAAATTCCAGGTGACTCCTAAGACATATGGGCTACTGTGGTAATTTTTTGGATTTTTAGTTTGGGCCTCTAGTACATTTTCAAAATTCGTTAAATGGGCTTAAAGTTTTGATAAAATCTGTCAACAAGTGTTCAATAGATATCTCTATGTTCTAAGTGTGTTCTTGTAATACTTGATGCCTATGCTTGTTCTTATGTCATGGATGATATGTTAGTGGCATGTTGACTTGTGTGTGAATGTGATACTCTTATTTGATAATCCCGAACCCAAAACCGAACTTAAACTAAATTGAGGAGTAGTGTTAAAAGTTACTAAATACGGAAACCTGCTAAATATGAAAACTTACTAAATATAGAAAGTTAATAAATACGGAAACCTGCTAAATATGGAAACTTACTAAATATAAAAAGTTACTAAATACGGAAACCTGCTAAATATGGAAACTTACTAAATATAGAAAGTTACTAAATAGGGAAACCTACTAAATAAGGAAACCTGCTAAATATAGAAAGTTACTAAAATGGGAAGTTACTATAAATGAAAAGTTACTAAAAAATAGAAAGTTACTAAAATATAAAGTTACTAATTATAGAAGGTTACTTAAAATAGAAAGTTTCTAAAAATAGAAAGAAACCTAAAATCATGTAATCTGATTAAAACGAGCCTATGAATAACATATGATTATAAATTTCTAGGTTCGGTGAAGAATGAGAGACCTTCCGTTCTGTGTGATCCGCCTTTCATCAGTTTGTTTATTTGAATAAGGTACAGATATTCTGACCTTCCTGATAAGGTTTCTCATGATTCTCTTTCATACTTTTGATTTACTTAACTTCTGATTTTGAACCTTGCTATGTCTCCCATTGTTTATGAACCTTTGCTATGTTTCCCATTGATTATGAACCTTTGCTATGTTCCCATTGAGTATGAACATTTGCTATGCACCCTTTGACATGAACTTATGATTATGGCTTTTCTGATGACCTTAGACTCTGTGTCATTACTATGACATTCTGTTTGACCCTTCAGTTTGATACCTGAGCTATCACTAGTCATGGAGGTTCCATGACCATGTCATTGATGCACTAATGGCATGACTCGGGGGAGTGATGACCCATCACGTCCCTTATGTTATGTATATGTTTGGCCACTATGATTATGATTTCTGCAGGGGCGTATGGATGCATCCTAGATCTGATATGTTATGTTATATGTTATATTTTTGGTGATTGGTACTGTGTGCATTACATGCCCTTCACATTTCTGGGAGCTAGCTACTCCATTATGTTACTTATGTATTGATAAAGATTATGATTATGATGTTATGGTATGATATGTTTCTGGGCTCGTGGTAGATTTCTGACAACCCTTACACCTTTGATACATTTGTTATACCTTCTGTTATTTCCCAATGCACCATATTCTGTTGTTCTCCATTTCAGTTGACTTATGATATTTGTTCATATGATCTTGATCTCTCACTCTTTTGGCAAATGATATTCGTTTCAGCAGGAGCTTGTGTTCCCTTTTTCTTCATATATATACGTTTGATTATTCGTTGTTATATATATCTGTTCACTGGGTTTTTTAAGCTCAGCCGCATTTCTTTTCCTGCGGCAGGTTTTAGGTTGGAAGCTGGGTTTGAGTGAAGAGTGCGTACGAGCTCTTAGTGGACTACCCTGACGATAGATACCCATTTGCTTTTGGATTAGATTTTGATTTCTCTTCAGTTCGATTAAGTTGAAGTTGTAATTTCAGTTTTGGAAATTATTTTGTATAGAGTAGCTACCATTAGAATACCTTTGTAACTTTTATGTTTATAAGTCTTCCGCTTGCGTTGTAAGATCTGATTTGTCACCGTAATGTAGCATTTTAGCCCTTGTCGGGTTGGGGTGTTACAGAAACTTCTTGCAAAACCTTGTCACCTTTGAAGCTTAAAACCGAAACTCCAAGAACCTTGTGACAAAAGAAAACGATTTCCTATAACCTTGGGAGAATTGATCCATATCCTTGCAATAAAACTTCAAGAACCTGGTTGCCCAAGTAATCTTGACTCGCAAACCTAGAAACCTTGAACCTTGTAATCTACACAACGATAGCCAAACAATAACCGAAAAAATGATAAAGAACACAATAACCACACCAGAAACTTCGACAGCCTATATCTTTTTTTGGGAAGCTCTGATGCACGATCCATACGGTGAGATCCTATATCTATGTGACTTCAACCTACGGTTTGAATTTTGTTGAAATCCAAAGGTGAACGAACCCGCAGCGCCAATTCTCCCCCGACTGCACTGTAAACAACGAACCAGACCTAGTTCACTCGTTTATCTTGTTTTGGCTCTCTCCACGAAGTGTGATTCATTCTTCTAGAACAAGGCTCTGATACCCATTGTTGGGAGAAATCTAACAAACCGGTTTATAGAGCGGAACAACAAATCAAGAACTACTCCAACAAGACCTCGACAAAGGGTTATAATCCCTTAATGCCGAGTGGCACCAACACACACGAGATATTTTACACTCAAACGTTTATTAAACGTGAGCAAGAAAAGAAGGTACAAATAAAACCTCACCCCCTCATCCCTACTTATAGATAATGAGGGTGGAGAAACCTAATCCTTGTTGAACAAGGAATCCAAACCTCCTTAATTTGAACTAAACTACAACTAGCCCCCTTAACTTATATCATAACTATTACACACTAAGCATTCGGTGTGGTAACTCGAGAACCCAGTGAAAGCTTCACTTAGCCTGTGTTAAGGCAATGTTAATATACCGGGTATCCAAGTTAAAGGCCAAGTGAAGGTCTTGCGTTAAGGAGCTAACGCTGCGTGAAAGGTGGTGTTTTTTTTGTGAGTTATGGTTTCACTTGGGCGGTATGGTAAGTGAAACCTTAACTTTTTTGAGTTAAGGCACTAAGTTATATATTCTCCCCTAAAATTTTACATATTCGCCCCCTAAAATGTGGTGTTTTTTTTTAGTTAATGTTCAGTTATGATAAGAGGTATTTTTTTTTAAGTTAAAGGTGAAAAGGTTAATGCTAACGTGACACTGGGTGAAAGTTTAACCTAGGGTGATGACACCTCTACTCTAATATTCTAACAGGGATGTTAATATGTTATACTCTATACCAGTCATTTTATATCGCATGCAGTGAATGAAAATTCTTGTATAATATCTTAACTATCTATAAAGGAAGAATGGTCAAAGTGAAAAAGTGAAAAACTAAATTTTGGGTCAATCCCCATTTTGCCCTTGCTTATTCAATACGATTCTTCCTTCATGCGCTTCTTCTTTAATCTCTTGCAAAGTTATAGCCGGTTACAATCCATTAATTAATGTTGACACATTCAAACAATCATCTCCAACAATAAGTTACCACTTTTGAAATCGAATCACCCGAATCAGTATTTAACTTCGATCCTAAGATATCGTTGCAGTTCCGGTCATGGTTGCATCATTTTTCTATGCCATACCTAAGAAGTTGATCTATGCAGTGGGTTTTCTGCTGGCTAAACCTTCAAATCAGTAATTATATATGGCGAGAGTTGGGATTCAAAAAAACACGCACAAAGATCTGGCACTATCATCCCCTAATCGGAGGTATCTTTTTTAATAACCTATGTTATGGTGGTATGTGCTTATTCACATACCATTTATTTACCAAATTAAGACCAAAACGACCAAAAACTGACCAAATTGCCAAAAGATATTGTGTTTTTGTGTTTATATATGTGCAGGGACGGATATCGAGAAAAACGACAAAAGATCCAGAAAAACCGAAAAAACGAGCACGAGATTTGGAAAGGATTTAAAGCCAAAGCCGGGAGAGATATTTTTGCCCAAAAGTCAAAGTCAACCCTCAGAATCTCACCAAATGACAAAACAAGCCCTTAGATTAACTTTGGAAAAATTGGCAAAATCAGTCCTTGAAATTTCTGAAAATGCAAAATTGGTCCTTATTATTTCACTTTACACAAATCCTAAATCTATTAAACCTTCTATCCGGATCAATTATAAAACCCAATCCATAATCCTACCCAACCCATCCATTGTCCACAGCCCACTTATACCCAGCCCACTACCCAATCCATGACCCGATCCACAAAACCAAAACCCGGTCAACGTTATAACTAACGTTCGGTTAAACAAAAATAAATAAACAAACAAACCCGCGCCCAAAAACCCCCTTTTACCCAGTTTTACAATTCACTGAAGAACCCTAAAATCCCTAGCCTTAAAATTACCGTGATTAAGGGTATAATTGACTAATCATTTGGCTTCTAGAAGGTGTCAGGATGTCAGAGAAGCACAGAAACACACAAATGGGCAACGTGGCAGCTTCCTATTCGACGTGACACCTCATGGAATTCGATCAAACGGCTGTGATGATTGGGGATTGATGTATTGTTTTTGTATTTTTCTTATTATTTTTCCAAAGAAATATTCGTGAGAATATTTCCCCGGGTCGTTCTCCCAACGAAGGTTTGACGGCGTATTAAGTCGATTCGATGTCGCGAAAATGTGAAGTGAATAATTTGAACGTGATAGATTATTTTTTAGAATTGATTAAACTAAAAATAAGGAAAATTAAAATCAACAATCTACGCTATTAAAATAAATGCACACTAAAAGAAAGCAAATAAGTGCAAATCCCGGGCTAATCCCGAGATTTTTAAAACTAATAGTGAAGAAATAAATCTAAAAATGCGAAGCTAAAAACCTTAAGGACTGAAAATGTAATTAAAACAAACTGAAATATAAAAGAAAATTTAGAAAATAAAAGTTTATAAAAGACGAGGGACTAAAATTGCAATTAACAAAACTAATTTTTAAAGAAATAAAGAAAATAAAAAACTTAATAAAAGTTAAGGGACTGAAAAAGTAATTTTTGAAACTTAAATTTAAACTAAAACTTTTAAATCAAAGACAAGGACTGAAACTACTATTTCTGGAACTTTATTAAAACAGAAAAACGTTTTTATAAAAGAAAGGGACTAAATGTGCTAATAACCAAACTATTTTATAGCTATGATCTACCAGACCCGATTTTAACTAAAGCAGAAAGTAAAGGGCCAAAAGTGACAAACTCAGAAAATTTGTTTTATTCTCAAAATCAGTTAACACCCTAACAAGCCCTTTTCAAAGGCTTATAAAAAGCTCAATTCTAAACCAATTTTAAAAATAAAAGCTGTTCTAGAAAGCTTATAAAGAAGAGATTACAAATATCCAAAAATCCATATCACAAACACTTGTTTGCTAGCTTAAATTTGCCCTAGATCAGCTGCTAAAACTCTAGTCTGCTGCAACCTTTTTGACTAATCTGACTTTTATATTTCAAACTAACTTTGACTTATCTAGATTTTAATGCCATAAATCTATTACTAGGTGTAATTTGAACACATTTAAGTTCTAAAATCTCAATCATAAACATGAATTGCATCTAATCAACAAGTTCAGCAAGCTTAGTTAACAAAAAAATACAAGCAGTAGTTTGAATTAGAAGCTAAATTTGACTTTTTACCAAATGAACTACCAATTTACAACTATATTAGACCTATTCTATCACATGGAAATCTAGCAATGCAGAAGAAACAAGCAACGATCAACTCTAACTTCTCAAATTAAAACAGATCTAAACACCCCTAACTATGCAGTTTACACTACAAACTCAGATTTAAACCACTTTTACCTACTACTATAAACTAAATCACTGAACAATTAAAACGGCAAATGAACAGCAACTAACAACCAATAACCACAATATCTCAAAATCACATATCCACTATCTATTTGCAGACTTAGAAAACAGAAATAGAAAAAGGAAGCACAAAGGATCGAATCAAACTCAGAACAAAATAACTAACACTAGTGATTCACAATCAAACAAGAGCAAAGGAACCATAATCAAAACACTTCTCAGTAGATCTAAATTAATTTGCCATTAAATGAATCTGAAATTTAAAATGAAAACAGACATTACAAAATTCAAAACCCTTACTGAAATAGGTTGCACTCCAACCAAAACCTATCTGTTAGATAAGCTCAAATACCACCTCAGAATCACCATAAACACCATGAACATCATTTCTTTACCCGAGTTGACTTTCGTTGACCAGAGTTCTTTTAACTATTTATAACAGAAATAAAGCTACAAATCTCACAACAAGCTATTATTTAGCTTAAATGAGATCTAGTAAGTAATAAATTCAAACTTAGAAACAGATTGGAGAAATTAACTTGCAGTGAAATTTAAATGGAAAGAAATTTTAAAATCAAACTGAAATAATATTACAACTGAAATTCAATACAAAGTTTTTAAACCAGAAATACAATTATCTAAAGCTTAAAACTAAATTTAATCTATTCCTACTCCTAAGAAAACTACTACTAACTAGCTAACCATTTCCGAATTGTGAGTCAGGGCTTTTTATAGCCGAGCTCAGAGTGAGGAGTTAAGAAATCCACGCTGGCAATCCGTGTGGTGTGCTTCTTTGCTTCTAATCTCAGCCTTTGATAATCTCCCAATCATTGCTCATCAAACTACAACCCTTGGATCAGGAATTAAAACGTGGCCTAACCAATCAAACCCTGCCATCTGTCCCATCGTGCACTCTTCTCTGACATGTGCTCTGACACGTGAGGTGTCTTCTAGAAGCACTTAATCATTGGGTAATTATTGTGGATTGGGGTAATTGAGGGTGGTAACTATTAGGGTTCATCGGGTGAGAAATGGGGATCGGATGTATATTTTTTTTGTGAGAAAGAGATAAGAGTGTGAGGTAAAGTGAGTTGTGAGTTTAATTTTATCTCTCTTTTTTTTTTTTGTATTATTGACCGAGTGGTGTTTTAGTTACAAAAACTTTTGACCGGATTTGTTTCATTTACAAACATGGATCGGGTTTTAAGGGATAGTGGTGTGGGCCGATTGTGTTTTATAATGTGTTGGGCCGGTTGTGTTTGGGTTTAGGATAAATGGTGGGATGGCTAGTGGGTTTGTGATTAATAAAAAGGATATCCGGATTTGTGGTTATTGGTAAAGGATTTATGATTTTGAATAAACAAGGACCAAAAAGTGTAATAGTCTGAAAATGCAAGGGCTGCTTCTGCCAACTTCACAAAAATAATCCAAGGGCTGAATAATTCAAATTTGAAAGATGAAGGGCCAAAGTTGACTTTTTGACCAAATCTTCTTTCCCGGCTTCGGCTTTCAAACACTCTTCCAATCTCGTGCTCGTTTTCCCGGTCTTTGCTTGTTTTTGTCCCTTTCTTCGATATCCGTGCCTGCACATAAATAAACACAAAAACACAAAGTATTTGGCATAATTGGTCGGGTTTTTGGTTATTTTGGTCCGGTTTTGGTCGAGAAAAGGTATGTGTTTTAGCACATACCAAAATTCCCCCAGACTAAGATATTGCAATGTCCTCATGCAATGTTATAAGAACTCCCCGATTTCCTTTCTTATTCTATTTTTGTATTTTTATATTATTCACGTGACGGTTTTGTCGACAATCATTATCTAACGATAACTTTTAGGGTCATCGAGCAGGAAACACGATTCAAAAAGAAGTGACCATACGGATAAAATTCTTCGTCCCTGATTTTTCACGAGTCCCCAAACTAAGCTTAAAAACGAGATCATTGTCATCTACAAGTTAGACTGCCAACACTACTCAAAAAGCTAATTGTGGACTTCTCGTTCCCAAATTCCTATTTTCCTCTATTTGTTTTATTTTTGGTGAGAAATGAATTTCTTCAAATTCTCATTTCGATAATTTTTAGTCCGATAAAGATACCTAGTTTAGACGCTAAGTAGTTTCCAAACCTTCCCTCGAAAACCGTTGCATACAAAAATGAGGTCCACATCAAGGTCTCTGATTTAACACGATTTTGAGAATATCCCTTTTATTTGCGACCGAAACAACTCATCTACGAGTCCAGAGACGGAAGCCTTTATTAGGATACCTCGGAGTCGAAATTTGGCATTTTTAACATTTTTAAGCACATATTATTAATCCTTGGCCCTTTATAACAATCACAACATCGGCTGCGAACCGGCAAGATGTGATAGTCTATTATGACCTTGGAATTTTTCCTCTGCCTTTATTAGAAGTCTACAACATCGGCTGCGAACCGGCAAGATGTAGAAAACTTTTTATGGCTTTGGATTATTATTATTATTCATTATTCATAATATTTTGCCAAATCCCGAGTCCTACGGCTTTTATAACAATCCCAACATCGGTTGTGAGCCGGCAAGATGGAATAGTCTATTACACCGTAACACTGGCAGTACCTTGATGTGTACCCAACTCTTATAAGCAAGGATTCCCTTAAGAAGGATTAAAAACTAAATTTCGCCAAAACCAAAATACCTTTAATTATTTATAGAGTATTATTTTTGGTGAAACAAGCTGATGGGAACAAAAAGCCACAAATAACTTCGATGAGCTCTAAAGAGATCCAACTACTCCACGTTTAGCAATCTAACTTATGAACAACTCTATCATTTCTCGTTCTTCGCAAATTTAAAATTTTAAATAATAAGATCCGCGAATGTTTAGCCTTATAATCAAGCCATGCATATATAAAGTCAAATACGGGAACTTGCAAATTCTTAAAAAGAATTCGCGTTTTCTAGCTCCTTATGTAAAAGACTAGCACTAGCTTATGGATTATAAACGGTTAAGGGGACAAGCTAGGGCTCAACACGCCCGGTCAAGTCAGAATTTTATTCCTACTCTCTCCAGTGGAAAATCAACAAAAATGTCAAAAATTATTATATTTTTGTAAAAATTTTTAAAATTTTCTCATTTTTTTTGGATTTTTTTTTTTTTTTTTTTTTAATTTTGGAGGAAAAACGGGATTGCATGAGACAATAGCAAAAATGCAAGGCAAAAATCAAATCGCAAGATTACCCCCCCCAGACTAGAATGAGACATTGTCCTCAATGTCTTAAAGGTAAGGGTTCTCCTACAAAAATCTAAGGCCGTTTATTAATTATGCCAAAAGATAGATGCAAAACGATAAGATTTTAGGATATCGGATAAGCAGCGACTGATGAAACTCGAGTAGCGTGAAGGAAACTACGAGCACGAGAGTCTTCATCATCGGGTATTCCTGGACACATCACAGAAAAACACGAAACACAAGATATGGAAGAGGAAACCCTCCTCACTCACTTTATTAGAAAATAGATAAGAAGATAGAATGATAAGCATGGGGTGCCTCCCACGAAGCGCTTGTTTATTTATCGAGTCGTATAGCTTAGACTCGCCCCGAATTTACTTAATCTTGGGGGAGCAAATGGAACGGACACCCGGCACGAAGAACGGAGATGCCGGGGTCGAAGACGGTATCCTCACTCCCGGAGGAGTGGAAAGATGGAGAAATGATGGGATAAGTGAAGAATGGGTGAAACACACGGATGACGAACACAAAGTCAAATTCTGAATCACGGGTGGGTAGGGTGGGGAAAATATCAAGCACCGGATCATCATGATCAGAAACATCGTCCACCACTCCAAAAATAACTTCATCCGTATCGGATTCAAATTCTACATCCGGTGGTTTCGCGGGCGGACGAGAATATGGTAAATCGAAGAGAAAGGAGTCAACATCAGAAAGTAAATCATTATCTTCAATAAGACCATTCTCGTCATTCTCAATACCCGATGGTATCGAGTCATCCGAAGCAAGAAATCGATCGACATCCTCTAAAAGAGGATCACTTGACGGATTATCGGAAATAGGTTCGGAATCAATTTCAAAATGAAAGCACTCATAATCCGGAAGAGAAATATCAGCATGAATAGTGGGACTGCCACTACTCTTCTCTTCAAATCGAAAAATTTCAAGCTCGGGTAAGAAATCACTATCCATATCGGGGATAGGAAATGAAGAGGTGATCACGGCATTAGTAAACGGAGTCGGATTATTTAAAGCTTCGATCTTTGAAATGAGAAGATTGATATTAGATAATTTTTCACGAAGTAAATCATCTTCGATCTCATCTTCATCTAGGTCGAAATCCTTTATCTCCTTTAAGCTAATGAACTCATAATCGGAACGCGATTCCTCAACATCATCGATATCTCCACAAGAGTCTTCAATACTCGGAGTATACTCATTGTGAGAATCGGCATAACTTTCAACGTCATCATCTGCAGCGTGATCAAACGGCATCTCATCCATATCAACGGTTTCAAAAAGAGGGTTCGAATAAATAATGATATTTTCGTTTGGAACATCCTCATCTGGAAGCGTATCATCATCGGACTCATCAAAAGCTTCACTACTCATCGGAGGGAGGGAAGATAATGGTTCTTCACTCAATAACTCTTCAAGAAAACGAATATCTCCCTCCGAATCAAAAGTAGAGCCATCAACCATCGTCGAATCGGAATTATCATTAGCAAGAGAAGTATCGACCTCTTCCAAAACGGGGTCACTTCCCTCAACCGGTGTGAGGGAAGGATTGGAAGAGTCGGGGAGGATAGATTCAGAAGACGTAGTGGGATTGCCACTCGAAGAGTAATTGATGTCATGTTTACAATATAAAGCTATTACAACCCGCCTCTGCTCCTCAAACAACAATTCTTCCATGCTTTTTGTTCCATCATCTTCGACGGTTGTGGTAAAAAATGGTGAAGAGTTATAATAAGAATTAAACATGAGAAGGAGAAAGAGATAGAATTATACGGTTTAGAGGGATAAAGAAGAAGAATCAAATTGATGAGAGGATAAGAAGATTATTTTTGGATTTTATAATTAAGAAACATTGAATAACACAAAAGAAAAGGAAAATAAAATTTGAAAAGAAAAATCTTTTTGGAATTATATATTTATAAAAACCTTGAAAAACAAATTTATTTTATTTTTGGTAACCGTTACGTTATCCGTAACCGTTTCCTTCAAAACTACGCGCTATCCGGTTGTAGAATTAAAGTAGTCCGATAACGTTTAATTTCACGATTTGTTTTGTTGTTTATTCGGAATGGTTTACAACCGCCCTCCTTCAACGGAAGACCGAGGATGTTTATTAATGGTGAAAACACTTTAGGAAAAGTGTTTTTTTTTTTTTTTTTTTTTTTTTTTTTTTTTTTTTTTTGGTATTGTGAATACTTGGTGACAAGTATTCAAATGGTTTTTTATTTATTATTATTTTTATTTTTCAAAAACAATCTATTTACAAAACAAGACGATAACTTCCACGGGGAAGGTTCTTCAATACACAAAATACGATACGAATCAACGACAACGTTTCAAGCCTTCCCCGGCAGCGGCGCCATTTTATTGATGTTATGTTTTTGTATTTTTATTTTTTTTTTTCCAAAGAAATATTCGTGAGAATATTTCCCCGGGTCGTTCTCCCAACGAAGGTTTGACGGCGTATTAAGTCGATTCGATGTCGCGAAAATGTGAAGTGAATAATTTGAACGTGATAGATTATTTTTTAGAATTGATTAAACTAAAAATAAGGAAAATTAAAATCAACAATCTACGCTATTAAAATAAATGCACACTAAAAGAAAGCAAATAAGTGCAAATCCCGGGCTAATCCCGAGATTTTTAAAACTAATAGTGAAGAAATAAATCTAAAAATGCGAAGCTAAAAACCTTAAGGACTGAAAATGTAATTAAAACAAACTGAAATATAAAAGAAAATTTAGAAAATAAAAGTTTATAAAAGACGAGGGACTAAAATTGCAATTAACAAAACTAATTTTTAAAGAAATAAAGAAAATAAAAAACTTAATAAAAGTTAAGGGACTGAAAAAGTAATTTTTGAAACTTAAATTTAAACTAAAACTTTTAAATCAAAGACAAGGACTGAAACTACTATTTCTGGAACTTTATTAAAACAGAAAAACGTTTTTATAAAAGAAAGGGACTAAATGTGCTAATAACCAAACTATTTTATAGCTATGATCTACCAGACCCGATTTTAACTAAAGCAGAAAGTAAAGGGCCAAAAGTGACAAACTCAGAAAATTTGTTTTATTCTCAAAATCAGTTAACACCCTAACAAGCCCTTTTCAAAGGCTTATAAAAAGCTCAATTCTAAACCAATTTTAAAAATAAAAGCTGTTCTAGAAAGCTTATAAAGAAGAGATTACAAATATCCAAAAATCCATATCACAAACACTTGTTTGCTAGCTTAAATTTGCCCTAGATCAGCTGCTAAAACTCTAGTCTGCTGCAACCTTTTTGACTAATCTGACTTTTATATTTCAAACTAACTTTGACTTATCTAGATTTTAATGCCATAAATCTATTACTAGGTGTAATTTGAACACATTTAAGTTCTAAAATCTCAATCATAAACATGAATTGCATCTAATCAACAAGTTCAGCAAGCTTAGTTAACAAAAAAATACAAGCAGTAGTTTGAATTAGAAGATAAATTTGACTTTTTACCAAATGAACTACCAATTTACAACTATATTAGACCTATTCTATCACATGGAAATCTAGCAATGCAGAAGAAACAAGCAACGATCAACTCTAACTTCTCAAATTAAAACAGATCTAAACACCCCTAACTATGCAGTTTACACTACAAACTCAGATTTAAACCACTTTTACCTACTACTATAAACTAAATCACTGAACAATTAAAACGGCAAATGAACAGCAACTAACAACCAATAACCACAATATCTCAAAATCACATATCCACTATCTATTTGCAGACTTAGAAAACAGAAATAGAAAAAGGAAGCACAAAGGATCGAATCAAACTCAGAACAAAATAACTAACACTAGTGATTCACAATCAAACAAGAGCAAAGGAACCATAATCAAAACACTTCTCAGTAGATCTAAATTAATTTGCCATTAAATGAATCTGAAATTTAAAATGAAAACAGACATTACAAAATTCAAAACCCTTACTGAAATAGGTTGCACTCCAACCAAAACCTATCTGTTAGATAAGCTCAAATACCACCTCAGAATCACCATAAACACCATGAACATCATTTCTTTACCCGAGTTGACTTTCGTTGACCAGAGTTCTTTTAACTATTTATAACAGAAATAAAGCTACAAATCTCACAACAAGCTATTATTTAGCTTAAATGAGATCTAGTAAGTAATAAATTCAAACTTAGAAACAGATTGGAGAAATTAACTTGCAGTGAAATTTAAATGGAAAGAAATTTTAAAATCAAACTGAAATAATATTACAACTGAAATTCAATACAAAGTTTTTAAACCAGAAATACAATTATCTAAAGCTTAAAACTAAATTTAATCTATTCCTACTCCTAAGAAAACTACTACTAACTAGCTAACCATTTCCGAATTGTGAGTCAGGGCTTTTTATAGCCGAGCTCAGAGTGAGGAGTTAAGAAATCCACGCTGGCAATCCGTGTGGTGTGCTTCTTTGCTTCTAATCTCAGCCTTTGATAATCTCCCAATCATTGCTCATCAAACTACAACCCTTGGATCAGGAATTAAAACGTGGCCTAACCAATCAAACCCTGCCATCTGTCCCATCGTGCACTCTTCTCTGACATGTGCTCTGACACGTGAGGTGTCTTCTAGAAGCACTTAATCATTGGGTAATTATTGTGGATTGGGGTAATTGAGGGTGGTAACTATTAGGGTTCATCGGGTGAGAAATGGGGATCGGATGTATATTTTTTTTGTGAGAAAGAGATAAGAGTGTGAGGTAAAGTGAGTTGTGAGTTTAATTTTATCTCTCTTTTTTTTTTTTGTATTATTGACCGAGTGGTGTTTTAGTTACAAAAACTTTTGACCGGATTTGTTTCATTTACAAACATGGATCGGGTTTTAAGGGATAGTGGTGTGGGCCGATTGTGTTTTATAATGTGTTGGGCCGGTTGTGTTTGGGTTTAGGATAAATGGTGGGATGGCTAGTGGGTTTGTGATTAATAAAAAGGATATCCGGATTTGTGGTTATTGGTAAAGGATTTATGATTTTGAATAAACAAGGACCAAAAAGTGTAATAGTCTGAAAATGCAAGGGCTGCTTCTGCCAACTTCACAAAAATAATCCAAGGGCTGAATAATTCAAATTTGAAAGATGAAGGGCCAAAGTTGACTTTTTGACCAAATCTTCTTTCCCGGCTTCGGCTTTCAAACACTCTTCCAATCTCGTGCTCGTTTTCCCGGTCTTTGCTTGTTTTTGTCCCTTTCTTCGATATCCGTGCCTGCACATAAATAAACACAAAAACACAAAGTATTTGGCATAATTGGTCGGGTTTTTGGTTATTTTGGTCCGGTTTTGGTCGAGAAAAGGTATGTGTTTTAGCACATACCAGGGATTGATCTGAGGGTTGACAAGAGCTCAAAGAGGCACAAATTCACACGGATTGATGACCTGGACAAGCCTAGAACCTTCATCATGTGGCTATAAATAGGGCTCAAACCCTCCTCAATTCGGTGTAGTTAGTTATCTGTGTAATTTCTATTTTAAGTAATCATTTGTAGTAGTCTTATGCTGATCAAATATTTTTCTAAGTTGTAATTTGAAATTCCTTTGTAATTTTTAAGATTTTATTAATGAAAGTTTAATTTTGTTCCTACTTTGATTCTATTCCAGTTCAATTGTTACATTGATATTAGCTTATTGTGTCAGTAGCTTATTAAAAGTCATATTTAGCTTACTTCAATTTTTTATTCTCATCTTTTGTTCATCTCATTTGAAAAATCCAAAAAAAATATTAGAAAATATTAAAAATACAAAAAATATTGTTAAAACGGCTTCAATAAGCTAATTTTCTAATTAGTGAAAGCTCATATAAGCTGTTTAGCTTATTGTGAGTATTTTGTTAGTTCAAATTCATTTCAGTCTCAAAATTCAAAAAGTCAACTAAAAAAGTCAAAGTTGGGGGAAAAATAAGCCGTGGAATAAGCTGAGCTGGATCTTGGTATTTTTGGTTTATTTGATAAGCCTGGGTTGTTATTAGTCCAGAGATCATTCATATTCATCAAAAGATCAGTTGTAAGTTCCAAATCATTTATAGCTTATTAATAGCTTAATTCAGTTCAGCCATCATTTCTAGCTTATTTGTCTGTGATATCTGCTATTTTAGAGAATAATTAGCTTAGATAGTGATAGTATAGAGTAGATTATAGCTTAAATCAGCTAGGTACAAGGTAAATTTGCAAAATCAGTATTGAATTGAGTGTTTGGGATAGTGGCTGTTATAAGCATCAGGCTGATTACACTGTTCATATGCATGATTTTGAGTTTTGATTCAGCAAAATAAAAGAGAAATAAGCTCAGTTCAGTAGGGTTTTAGAGGTATAAACTAAATTGTAGGATATTTGCTTAATAGGTCAATTTTTGAGGTTCTATCTGCCATATTAAGCTCAGTATAAGCTGAGCTTATTTGAACCAATACTTTGGTCATTTTTGGGCTTAGTAGATCATTTTAAGTGAGAATACACAAGAAGGCAGTATTCTATTGGGAATTGCAAAAGTTAAGTGCCAAATTTAGTTCCTGCTGTCTCAGAACCTTGTGTAGACCATCACTATAGTCTGCTGATCTAGGCTTAATTATGGCTTATTTAATTAAGATTAGGGCCTGAAATTAGAATTATAAATAGATTAGAATACTAGCTTTTAGTCTATAATCTGGTATTTAGCTTTAGAGCTTATTAAGTAGCTTAAAAACAGTCTACAAATCAGCCCATAGAACCTGTTCTGACCCTGCACAATTCTCAGTCTCAATTCCCACCTGATCTAGTGCTGATTCAGATAAGCTATTGGCATTAATTTTTAGGCATTTTTGGTCTAAGAATAGTGTTTGATATAAGCTTCAAGCTCATGCTTCTGGATTCCCCCAATAAGCCTTTTCCTAGCCTATAAAGCTGTCCAAAGTAGGTGCAATAATCACTTGAATCTGTCATAAGTACCCATCTGTGCAGCAGCTTATTGGTCTTATTCCTAAGCTTATTTAAGCTTTTTGAGTTGAAATGTGCTGATATAAGTCCGTTGCATCATTCTTGAGCTTTTGGGAATTTTTGGTTAACTTTAGCTTATTTTGAGCTTATTTGCAAACTGCTTATTGGTTGTATCTGCTTATTAGGGTTTAATTAAGTTCTGAATTTATTTTTCCTAGATAGACCACTTAATTTTAGATTTACTCAAAAATTTTCAGAATTTTCCCAAGTGTTTTAATATTTTTAAATCATTTAAATCATTTAAATTAGTTTTTAATTCATAAAAAAATCATAAAAAGTCAAAAAAATAAATTTCTTTTTTTTTTTTTAATTTTCTTTTTATATTTAGAATTTAAGAAAAATTCTTTTATATTTTTAGGGCTTAGAATTTAGAAAGTCACTTTTTAATTACGTTTTTAAAATTAGTCGCGTACGTTTTTAAATTCAATTTTCGTCTTTAGAATTATATGCTTAATCTACTTGTACCCTTAGCTTAATTAGTTGTTTCCTTTAGTTATTTCATTATTCGTAGTGTAAAAACCCCAAATATCACTCTTTCACTCACATTCACGGCACAAATTCGACACCGTTACGAAAACTCGAATTCAACCTTCGTTGGGACTACGACCGGGGGAAATACATCCGTTGCGTTTCCTTTGGAAAATTAATATACTTAAAACGAAAAATCAAAAAATGGCGCCGCTGCCGGTGAAGGCTTGAGAAGAGTTGGAGTTTCGCCGTAGAATCGTGTTTTGAAGACCCTTCCTCGGAAGTTATTTGTTTTTGAAAAAAAAAATACAAAAAGAAAATAAATAAAACACTTTTCTTAAAGTGTTTTAAAAAATACAAAAATAATATATCCTCGCTCTCGAGAGGGCATTGTAAACCATTCCGAATAAACAACAAAAGAGATCGTGAAGTTAAACGTTACTCGGATTATTTCTTTACTACAACCTATACACGGGGTTTAAGGATGGTCTTGACATTAAATTGCAGACCGAAAGAGGCGGGTTCTTAATCAGCTTACGAGCGGACCTTTGCTTCTCTGCCACGCTGCGCGTAGTTTTGAAAGAAACGAGTACGGTTGATCAAACGATCACCAAAAAGATAATAATTCTAAATTTTCTTAAAAATAAAAATCCAAAAATATTTTCGTTTTCAAATTTGGTTTTTCTTTTAAACCTTTGTTTGTTTTTGGTGTATGCACACCCGTTCTTCTTCTTCTCAACCTCTTCTTTCACCACTCTCAAATCCCGAGAGGATTATCCGTCACAATCACCGTGTTCATTTCTCAACCGTTGAGGAAATGGACAACGACCCAAACCGTCAAAACCCTCCGGTGGGTGCCAATCCGGCTCCCGATCTCCGTCCAATGGAGGAACGTCTACAAACACCTTTCAATGGTGTTAGAAGAGCCATCGTGATACCCGATATTCAAGCTAATCACTTTGAAATCAATCACGGGTTACTCAATCTTATCACGAGTAGCTCATTTCACAGATTTGAACATGAAGATCCTAATGTTCATATCAGAAATTTCACCGACATTGCTGAAACAATAAAGATTAACCAAGTTGCTTACGATGTCATCAAAATGAAATTGTTTCCCTTTTCTTTGAAAGGAGCGGCTCGAACTTGGCTAGAGAAAGAACCCCCTAATTCTATTTTCACTTGGGGAGATCTAGCTACAAAGTTCATCAATCATTTCTACCCTCCTTCTAAAACTTCTAATCTCAGAACTCAAATCTTTCGATTTCAACAAGCTTTCGATGAATCGTTCAGCGAAGCTTGGGATAGATTTAAGGAGTTATTAGAAAAGTGTCCTAATCATGGTTTCTCCGACTTGCACCAAATTGATACGTTTTACAATGGGTTGAGTCTAGCCGATCAAGACTCACTCAATTCTGCTGCGGGTGGAAACTTGTTAACGAGAAATAGTCAAGATGCTTTCACGATTATTAAGAATAAATCAAAAGTGAGGAGTTCGAGAAGCAAGATTCCCATTTCGAGTGCCAATAACAAAGATAGTGATGAAGTTTTAGCGGCTATTGCAATTCTTGCTAAACAAGTTGAGTCGTTAACCAAAGAAAAATCTTCTTCTCATCAAGTGAAAGTTGTGAATCAATGTTGTGAAACATGTGGTGGTCCACATCCGTATTATGAGTGTCTGGCTACCGGTGGGTACGCGCAGGAGAACGTTTATGCTGCATCAGGATCGTATAATCAGGGTGGTAACGGTTACCAACCCCAAGGAAATTGGAATCTTCTTAGCTATCGTTCTAATAACTATCTTGGACCACCCGGCTTTAATAACCCGAGTCAGAATCAGAATGTACAAAACCAAGGTTACAATCAAAATCAAAGCTTCAACCAAAATCGTGGAAACAATTATCAAGCTCAACCGCAACAAGTCTATCAACCTCCTCCTCCCCAAGTTGCACCTTCTCCCGACTTTGCGAGTTATATGAAAGCAACCGATGCTAGCATACGAACTATGCAAGGTCAAATCAACAATATGAGAGCTGACTTTCGAAAGGAGATTGATACGACGATATCTCGACAAACAAACGAGCTTAAGCAAATGATGAGTGGATTTTTTCAAATGAATCAACCCTCACCCTCGGGTACATCTTCTCTTCATAGCAACACAATTGCTAACCCGAGGGGTGATATGAAAGCAATCACCACCCGAAGTGGTGTTTCTTATGATGGACCCACGGCTCCGACTACCGATTCTTCTCTTCCTCCCAAGGTAGTTGCCCGTGAGACCGAGGCGACAAAGGACACGGAACTTCCTACTAATAACGGAAGAACCGAAAACGTCCAACCTCCGGTTGTCCAACCATCAAAATCAAGGATTGTTCTTGAGCCCGAAGAAGCTCCCATCAAAACAAAACTTCCTTATCCATCGAGAATGAATGATCAAAAGCTCCGCGATAAAGCTTCAAATCAAATGGAAAAATTCTTTCAGATCCTCCAAGATTTGCATTTTGATATAAGCTTTGCGGATGCTTTACTTCTAATGCCTAAGTTTGCTTCCACACTCAAGGGTTTATTGACCAACAAAGAAAAATTATTTGAATTGGCAAAAACTCCTCTTAATGAAAACTGCTCAGCGGCAATTCTTAAAAAGCTTCCGGAAAAGCTTGGAGATCCCGGAAAATTTCTCATTCCTTGTGAATTTCCGGGGATGGTTGAATGCTACGCCTTGGCCGATCTCGGTGCAAGCATCAACCTAATGCCGTTGTCAGTTTGGAAAAAACTTTCTCTACCCGACCTCACCCCCACTTGCATGACCCTCGAGCTTGCGGACCGTTCCATCACCCTTCCTAAAGGTGTAGCGGAGGATGTCTTTGTCAAGGTGGGGAAATTCCATTTCCCAGCTGATTTTGTGGTGGTTGATTTTGATGCTGACCCCCGGGTTCCTCTTATTCTCGGAAGATCATTTTTGAGGACCGGGCGGGC
This sequence comes from Artemisia tridentata subsp. tridentata, assembly GCA_021014915.2. Taxonomy (NCBI): domain Eukaryota; kingdom Viridiplantae; phylum Streptophyta; class Magnoliopsida; order Asterales; family Asteraceae; genus Artemisia; species Artemisia tridentata. The sequence continues at coordinate 77,119,223 of CP139509.1, forward strand.
TTTAATTGATGTGTATGGAGAAGAAATAACCTTACGAGTTGATGATGAAAAAGTCACGTTTAACATAAATCAGAACTCTAAACCGCTAACCACCAAAAGCAACGTTGCTATGGTTAATCAAAAATCTGATCCCGTAATTACTTGCAAAAGAAGTGATTCGATTCTTTCACGATTTGCGGTTAAGAGTTCTTCGGAAAAACGTGCTGAGCTTAAAGCTATGAAAATTACCCCTGGTTCGAGCAAGTGGTTTAAGAGTTGTTCCGCGGATGTAAAGAGTATTCTTGATTATGATGAACCAGATTCGGAGACCATAACGGAAGTGGTAAAAATTGCTAGCTCTAAGAGCACACCACTTGTCCCACCTCCGGAACCGGTTTATCGTATTGAGATTTTTGATTCTGTGAATGGAACTAAATTCTCTTCAAATAACAATTCTATTCTGATTTCTGCACCAATCATTTCCGACTCTTCCCATGCTTCTCCTCCGGTTGAGGGAAGTGTTTCCACTATGGAAGAGCTCGAGGTTTTCTTTAAAGATGAACCAATTTCACCGGAAATTGATGACACAATCTTTTATCCGGAGGGAGATATTCGTTTAATTGAAGAATTGCTATACAATGAGCCATCATCTTCACTCCCTCCGACGGAAATTAAAGAAAAAAAGCCACCTAAATCCGTCCAAGTTGTTGATTCTAAATCAGAAGAACAAGGTAGTGGCAGTACCACTTCTAGTATTGATTCTCTTCTTGAGGAGTTCGCCGATGAACTCACTCACATCGATCCAATCCCACCGGGGGATAAGGACGATGACTTTGATTTTGAATCTGACTTAAGAGAATTGGAATTTTTGCTGAACCGTGATCCGTCTAAATGTGATTCTTATCCTAAGGAGTTCACCGATGAACTCGCTCACGACGATCCAATTCCATCAGAAAATGATGATGATCTTTTTGACTTTCAAGCTGATCTTAAAGAAGTTGAATATCTTTTTACCATGATCCATCACTTGATTTACAAAGTGATGACGATCTCTTCGATTTTAGGGCCGATCAAACCGAATGGAAAAATCTTTTATATGGCAAACCTACTGATGATAAACCCGTTGATGAAAAAGAACCCAAAATGGAAACCATAATCGAGGATGCTACAATTGCTTCAAATGACTTATCTCCTCATTCTCCCGAGGATGATTTCCTTTTCTCTATTGAGTCTTCCATCGAGTACCCTACTGAGTTTTTTTGTGAAGACAAAGTGTTTAATCCAGGCATACTCGATGACGGTGAAATTCATCCTTTGATGAAATTGACTCTTGATAAGAATTTAAAGTTTCCTGCCTCATCTAAGGAACTTTTAATTCTGGAGGAAAGTGATTCCCCTCTGCTTATTTCTGATCAACAACTCCCGTTCTGCATGGAGTTATCTCTGACTGAAACTTTACTATCGTTTCCAACCGGAAATGAAGAAAATTTTTTTTACCCCGGCATCACCGCTTTCATCTTCTAAAGCCACGGGTATCTCATCGGAGTGGAACTTTCATATGCTTCAATGTTTATCCAGACATCTTGAACGAAAGTCCGATGGTGATTTTCTTTTCCACTTGCTCCCCCAAGAACAAATGAATTCGGGGCGAGTCTAAGCTATACGAATCGATAAAAAAAACAAGCGCTTCGTGGGAGGCACCCCATGCTTATCCTTATATCTTCTTTCTAATAAGTGAAGTGAGGAGGGCCACCTCTTCCATATCTTGTGTTTCGTGGTTTTCTGTGGTGTGTCCAGGATTTGCCCGAATAATGAAGACTCTCGTGCTCGTGATTTGCTTCTCTCCACTCAAGTTTCATCATTCGTTGCTCATCCGATATCCTAAATCTTATCGTTTTACATCTATCTTTTGGCATAATTAATAAACGGCCTTAGATGTTTGTAGGAGAACCCTTACCTTTAAGACATTGAGGACAATGTCTTGTTTTAGTTTGGGGGGGGGTAATCTTTCGATTTGATTTTTGCCTTGCATTTATGTAGTTTACTCACGCAACCCCGTTTTTCCTCAAAAATTGAGAAATCCAAAAAATGAGAAAATTTTAAAAATTTTGTGCAAAAATATAATAAATTTTGACATTTTGTTGACTTTCTGCTGGTGAGAGTAGGAATAAAATTCTGACTTGATCGGGCGTGTTGAGCCCTAGCTTGTCCCCTTAACCATTTATAATCTATAAGCTCGTGCTAGTCTTTTACACAAGGAGCTATAAAATGCGAATTCTTTTTAAGAGTTTGCAAGTTCCCGTATTGACTTTATATGCATGGCTTGATTATAAGGCTAAGCATTCGCGGATCTTATTATTTAAGATTTTAAATTTGCGAAGAACGAGAAATGATAGAGTTTATTTAGAAGTTAGATGCTAAGCGTGGAGTAGTTGGTTCTCTTTAGAGCTCATCGAAGTTACTTGTGGCCTTTTGCTCCCGCAAAATTGTTTCACCATTATAACTGTAAGAATAATTAAAGATGTTAGGTTTTGCCGATGATTAGTTCTTGGTCTTCTTAAAAGAATCCTTGTTTTAAAAATTGGGTAAACATCAAGGTTACTTAATAAATACGTTTAATAATATGTTGAGTGCTCTAAGCTACGGATTCGAGATCGGGCCTTGGATCCTTATTTCCGGAAGGTGTTTAGGTCTTGGCTACCCTATTGCACCGGCCCTTGGACCTCTAGTTCAGGAATGTGTGAGGTCTTGGTCTAACCACCTTGGATCCTCATTTCAGGAATGTCTAGAGTCTTGGAACACTCCGTTGTAATGGCCCTTGGATCCTTTATTCCGGAAGGTGTAAGGTCTTGGAACTAAACCGTGAAGCTCCGTTGTTTAGGGTACGCAAGTGAAAAGTTAGTGGAAAAAAAAAAGTGATGAAAAATGAAAAAAAAATGGTAATGAATGAAAAAGAAAAAAATATATATATATGTAAATAAAAACCTTGATGTGGAACTCATTTTAAAAACAACGATTCTCGAGAGAAGATTGAAAACTACTTAGCGTCTTAATTTAGTATCTTTATCGGATAAAAATCTATCAAAACGAGAAAATATGAAATAATTCATTTCTCACCAAAAATAAAATAAATAGAGGCAACTTAGGAAAACGGGAGCAAGAGGAAATTACACAAGTAACTTCCATGAGTAGTGTTGGCATTTAACTTGTAATTAAACAATGATTTCATTTTTAAGATTAGTTTGGGGGCTCATGAAAAATCGGGAACGACGAATTTTATACGTATGGTCATTTCTTTATAAGTCGTGTTTCCTACTCGTTGACCCTAAAAATTATTGATAGATAATGATTGTCGACAAAACCGTCACAAGATTATGAGAAAAATACAAAAATAGAATAAAAAGGAAAATCGGGGAGTTTTTAGAACTTAAAGATTTCTTAATCTCTTTTGAAAATTTTGCTACTTCTCAAAGATAGTAAAAAGAGATTGGAAATTTTCGGTTTCAAAAATATGTTTTTATAACATTGCGTGAAGACACCGCAATAGCTTAATCTGGGGGATTTTGGTATGTGCTTATTCACATACGTTTTATTTACCAAATTAAGACCAAAATGACCAAAAACTGACCAAATTGCCAAAAGATATTGTGTTTTTGTGTTTATATATGTGCAGGGACGGATATCGAGAAAAACGACAAAAGATCCAGAAAAACCGGAAAAACGAGCACGAGATTTGGAAAGGATTTAAAGCCAAAGCCGGGAGAGATATTTTTGCCCAAAAGTCAAAGTCAACCCTCAGAATCTCACCAAATGACAAAATAAGCCCTTAGATTAACTTTGGAAAAATTGGCAAAATCAGTCCTTGAAATATCTGAAAATGCAAAATTGGTCCTTATTATTTCACTTTACACAAATCCTAAATCTATTAAACCTTCTATCCGGATCAATTATAAAACCCAATCCATAATCCTACCCAACCCATCCATTGTCCACAGCCCACTTATACCCAGCCCACTACCCAATCCATGACCCGATCCACAAAACCAAAACCCGGTCAACGTTATAACTAACGTTCGGTTAAACAAAAATAAATAAACAAACAAACCCGAGCCCAAAAACCCCCCTTTTACCCAGTTTTACAATTCACTGAAGAACCCTAAAATCCCTAGCCTTAAAATTACCGTGATTAAGGGTATAATTGACTAATCATTTGGTTTCTAGAAGGTGTCAGGATGTCAGAGAAGCACAGAAACACACAAATGGGCAGCGTGGCAGCTTCCTATTCGACGTGACACCTCATGGAATTCGATCAAACGGCTGTGATGATTGGGGATTGATCTGAGGGTTGATAAGAGCTCAAAGAGGCACAAATTCACATGGATTGAGGACCTGGACAAGCCTAGAACCTTCATCATGTGGCTATAAATAGGGCTCAAACTCTCATCAATTCGGTGTAGTTAGTTATCTGTGTAATTTCTATTTTAAGTAATCATTTGTAGTAGTCTTATGCTGATCAAATATTTTTCTAAGTTGTAATTTGAAATTCCTTTGTAATTTTTAAGATTCTATTAATGAAAGTTTAATTTTGTTCCTACTTTGATTCTATTCCAGTTCAATTGTTACATTGATATTAGCTTATTGTGTCAGTAGCTTATTAAAAGTCATGTTTAGCTTACTTCAATTTTTTATTCTCATCTTTTGTTCATCTCATTTGAAAAATCCAAAAAAAATATTAGAAAATATTAAAAATACAAAAAATATTGTTAAACAGCTTCAATAAGCTGATTTTCTAATTAGTGAAAGCTCATATAAGCTGTTTAGCTTATTGTGAGTATTTTGTTAGTTCAAATTCATTTCAGTCTCAAAATTCAAAAAGTCAACCAAAAAAGTCAAAGTTGGGGGAAAAATAAGCTGTGGAATAAGCTGAGTTGGATCTGGGTATTTTTGGCTTATTTGATAAGCCTGGGTTGTTATTAGTCCTGAGATCATTCATATTCATCAAAAGATCAGTTGTAAGTTCCAAATCATTTCTAGCTTATTAATAGCTTAATTCAGTTCAGCCATCATTTCTAGCTTATTTGTCTGTGATATCTGCTTTTTTAGAGAATAATTAGCTTAGATAGTGATAGTATAGAGTAGATTATAGCTTAAATCAGCTAGGTACAAGGTAAATTTGCAAAATCAGTATTGAATTGAGTGTTTGGGATAGTGGCTGTTATAAGCATCAGGCTGATTACACTGTTCATATGCATGATTTTGAGTTTTGATTCAGCAAAATAGAAGAGAAATAAGCTCAGTTTAGTAGGGTTTTAGAGGTATAAACTAAATTGTAGGATATTTGCTTAATAGGTCAATTTTTGAGGTTCTATCTGCCATATTAAGCTCAGTATAAGCTGAGCTTATTTGAACCAATACTTTGGTCATTTTTGGGCTCAGTAGATCATTTTAAGTGAGAAAACACAAGAAGGCAGTGTTCTATTGGGAATTGCAAAAGTTAAGTGCCAAATTTAGTTCCTGCTGTCTCAGAACCTTGTGCAGACCATCACTATAGTCTGCTGATCTAGGCTTAATTGTGGCTTATTTAATTAAGATTAGGGCCTGAAATTAGAATTATAAATAGATTAGAATACTAGCTTTTAGTCTATAATCTGGTATTTAGCTTTAGAGCTTATTAAGTAGCTTAAAAACAGTCTACAAATCAGCCCATAGAACCTGTTCTGACCCTGCACAATTCTCAGTCTCAATTCCCACCTGATCTAGTGCTGATTCAGATAAGCTATTGGCATTAATTTTTAGGCATTTTTGGTCTAAGAATAGTGTTTGATATAAGCTTCAAGCTCATGCTTCTGGATTCCCCCAATAAGCCTTTTCCTAGCCTATAAAGCTGTCCAAAGTAGGTGCAATAATCACTTGAATCTGTCATAAGTACCCATCTGTGCAGCAGCTTATTGTTCTTATTCCTGAGCTTATTTAAGCTTTTTGAGTTGAAATGTGCTGAGATAAGTCCCTTGCATCATTCCTGAGCTTTTGGGAATTTTTGGTTAACTTTAGCTTATTTTGAGCTTATTTGCAAACTGCTTATTGGATGTATCTGCTTATTAGGGTTTAATTAAGTTCTGAATTTATTTTTCCTAGATAGACAACTTAATTTTAGATTTACTCAGAATTTTTCAGAATTTTTCCAAGTGTTTTAATATTTTTAAATCATTTTAATTAGTTTTTAATTCATAAAAAATTCATAAAAAGTCAAAAAAATAATTTTTTTTTTAAATTTTCTTTTTATATTTAGAATTTAAAAAAAATATTTTATATTTTTAGGGCTTAGATTTTAGAAAGTCACTTTTTAATTACGTTTTTAAAATTCGTCGCGTACGTTTTTAAATTCAATTTTCGTCTTTAGAATTATATGTTTAATCTACTTGTACCCTTAGCTTAATTAGTTGTTTCCTTTAGTTATTTCATTATTCGTAGTGTAAAAACCCCAAATATCACTCTTTCACTCACATTCACGGCACAAATTCGACACCGTTACGAAAACTCGAATTCAACCTTCGTTGGGACTACGACCCGGGGAAATACATCCATTGCGTTTCCTTTGGAAAATTAATATACTTAAAACGAAAAATCATATGGTCATTCTTATTTTGATTTTTGGTCCGATTGAATCAGATTAGGTTAGCTGATCAGTTTTTTTGTATGATCAATTAAGGATTAGTTTTGTATACATTTATGGATTTTTATTGTTTATTTTATTTGTGAAATCAATATTGACTTAATATGAAATTTTGTAAACTCACAGGATGCATCAAAAGTTACAAATACCGATACATGCTTGGCTAAGAATGTTTCATAAATGTGGAAGTTGCACGGTGATATTCAGGTACACCTTAATTCGATCATCAAGCACTGTCTTTGGTTTTAAATAAATGTAATAATTTTATTTTCATTTTGGGGTATGTTGAGATTAATAATGTGATTGGGAAAATAGGTGTTCTTCTGTAGTGACAATTTTTTAAGCAGTGTTGTTTTCAAAATATGATTACGCTAGAATTATGGTTCACCAGGTATGTGATTTGAAGAATTGAAGGCAGCATGGAGGATGTTCGATGAAATTTCATAGAGAAAGGTACTTCATTTTGGCCATAGTGTAAGCATTTAGGTAATTTTAAAGTCTAAGTATATTGGTTACTTTGTAAAACCATTATTAAACCTAGAATTACTGTATTACAAAACCATTTACTGTAGATGTAAGGGATAACAATCTTTGCTTGATATGTGTCTTTTAAAATTTTTCCAATCGTAATAGTTATCGTCTTTTGCTACTACTTGATGTTGTTAATTGACTACTAAGCTTAAAATCACAATCTCTAATAACATTACTTCCTCTACTATAGTAATTATTTTACTTTCAAATCGGTTCTTAAGATTAATAATCAAACAACCCTAATTATGTAACTTTGTATTGCATTTCAAAAAGAAAAATAAACTTGTAGTTTTGCAAAAAAAATTGTGTTACATTAGATGTTGATGTGCATATTATGGTCGAATCTTGGATGAGGTGTTTCATTGAAGGTTCTTAGTTTTGGACTCGAGATCAAGTACGTGGTGTATATTAAGATATTTCGTGTTTGGGATTATTGTTTTTATGTAACTTGATAGTTATGTCCTCGATACAGATTTAGATTTAATAGGGTACACAAACCGAACCTAACCGACCAACCTTCGGCCGGTTTTTAGTTTTCATAATTTTCAGTTTCGGGTCGGGTAGGTATGAAAACCGAAAAAAAACCCGAATATAGAATGTGGAATACAAAGAGTCTACTGTTATGATATGGATTTTTCACTTGATCTTTGGTTTAGTTTTCTTGATTGATATGGATTTGCTACTAGAAAAGATTGCACTTTATTCATCTTGGAATTTCATGGATTTTGTCTACTGTTATGATAATTTTGTATTTGATTCATGTCTAATGTTATGGAAAAGATTGCACTTGATTCATGTCTACTGTTACGGAAAAGTTATGGATTTTGCTACTTTTATGGTTTCCTCCTCTTATGTTTTGCTACTGAAATTATGCTTGCTATTCTTGACTTTTGTGGATATGCACAAGTTCTTGCAATAATAGCATATTAGCAACTGGAAAAACAGATATATTAGCATAAGCTGTATGCATGCAAAAAAAAAAAAAAAAAAAAAAAAAAAAAAGAAAAAGGCGAAACTTAGTTTAGTCCTAGTTTTGAAAGTGGCCCAAGTATACTTTCGGTTCACTCGGTTCAGTTCTGATACAAGCTGAAGAAACCCGACTAACTCAAACAGAACTAGGCATTTCGGTTTCGGTTTCGGTTTCGGTTCATGCTATTTACAAAAGTCAGTTTTCGAGTTGGGTCGGTTTTGGCGGGTCGGTCCGGTTTTGGACCGGAACTAGCCCGACTGTTGTAGATGGACCTAAGCGTTAACTTATAAAAGTATACTGTGAGAAAAGATTTGAATTAATTCATATTTTGTTTTAAAGCTTGCAACTCTGGTCATATGTGGAGCAAATGAGTGTCATCTGATATATTTGTCGTGCCTAAATGAACACACTCTACAAGTATTACATTATTTATGACTTTATATTATTGGGAGAATTTAATGTATGTTGAGCTATTGAGCAGTGATGAATTACGCTTCTTTGTTGTATTGCTCTATATTTGCTAAATGATATTACTTGGTAGTCGGTATGCAATTAGTGAATTATTATAATATGTAATTAAGAATGGTGATTTTGGCTTTAACTATCCTAAACTGGATAAATGTTGCGGTTTTAGTTAAGAAACATTAGTATTTTAGTTACTTTGAGATGTGTTAAAAATAGTAAATTTTCTGAATCAAGCTACGTGTAAGTGTCGAACATTCACGAGGGTGATATGTTAGGATATATAGGTTCATCGTTAGGATCTGTTGTGAGCGAATTGGATATTTTGATGTTATAATCATAGCTTAGTTGGCTTAAGACAATGGATAATTGTTAGATTCATATGATATATGCTTTTGGCTTATGATTTAATTGTACTTTTGAGATATAGGAATATTGATGATGTGGACAAGACAATGGACTAGATAAATGAGCAAACAGAGAACATGAAACAAATTGCAGACGCATTGGCAGCACCTATCGGCACATCAGCTGATTTTGATGAGGCATGGACTCTTAACTTGTTTTGTTCTGACATAATTAGTTTAATTTCAGTCAGTTGAACCAAACTTTTAGTTTTAAGTTAATGAATTTTTAGATTGAGAAAACGAAATTCTGCCTTCACTAAACATTACAAAATTATCTAACAAATTGATGTTCTGTATTAAAGAAAATCAATTGGTTTTAATCTAAGGTCAATATATAGATTGAAATGAACGACAACAGGAGCTAATTTGCAGTTTACGATAAATTGATTTTTTGGATGGAAAATTTGCATTTTACATCCCAGATGGAAATTCTTGTGGGCAGGAGTAATAAAAAAGTAATAGGTTTGACCTCAGAAGTCAAGTTGACCATCTTATATTAACTATTTGGTTCTCTTGTAGTTGGTATTTGTTAATGAGTAGTAATTGTGATATGTAGGATGAGTTGGAAGCTGAACTTGAGGAGTTAGACCATCTCCAACAGTTTCTGGTTCAAACCAGCCACATCACTGCCACATCAGCTTTCTTAAAAACCACATTTTTTACTCCAACAATACACCTTCTCAATCATCACTTAAACATTAATTTTCAATTTCAAAAACCAACCAAAAACCAACCATTGGAGTGGTTTTTGGTGGTTTGAACCATGGTGGGGCCCGTTTTTGGTGGTTTGAAAAATCAAACCAAGCTTGGTTTGAACCAAGCCTCCAACGGTTTGGTTGGTTTTTGGGTTGGTTTGAACCACCAAAAACCATCCGTTGGAGATGCTCTTGAGGAGTTAGAAGGAGCTGAGTTGGAGGAACAGCTTCTACAGCCAGTCAGCCACCTGCACAGCCACTGCCACAGTATATGCCACCTTGAAGACAACCAGCACGTCCAGCTCCCCGCAAGAACACTGCTGAGGTAGATGAGCTTGCTGAATTGCAGGCTCAAATGGAATCAAACAGCGATTTATGTATGTTTTCAAAATTTTGAATTGTTACTTATTATCTCATAATTGATGTAATGTTTTATTTTCCGTTTCACTAAATATTTTATATGTTCTTTGATACATGTTAAGAATTTTTTGTTTGAGTTGAATTATCACATGTTACAACCATTTGCAATTACATTTTGATATTTTCAAGTTCTATTTTGAATGTTAAACGAAACTCTTACTACAATATCGCATATCGTTAATTGACTGCCGCTAGGAATTTTCGTTGTTATACACGGGTACTCGCCTAGTACATGATAATGTAGGCAAATTAATATTCATAAAACTTTGGAAAGCGAGCTGTCTACATACGACTAACAACTAGTGAATTAAACCATCAGATTACATATATTATATTGATCTGTATTTTATACATAAAATTTAATCCAATTCTATATATAGTTAATCCAATCCACATATTTAGTAAATGATATATTCGTATACATGTAATATAATTCACATAATAAATCTTTGATTATAGTATGCATGTATATATTCCCCACACCCGGATGGGAGATGCATCAATGGCTCCGCATTGCTTATTCTTGTATACCTTCTTAACCTTCTCATTATCTATCCACGGAATCTCAGCCGTGGAGTACCAAGTAGCAAATGACGCCGCTAACACCCCTGGTGGCATCCGTTTCACAAATGAAATCGGAATTCCATACACAGAGCAAATAATGGGCACCATCAATGACTTCATATGGTCCACTGTTTTGATTGAAAATGATCCCTCTGACCGAAAACCTGTAGAATTGGTGAATGTTTATATTGTAGAGTATGATGGAGCTGAGGCATTCACATCAGGCGAGAATATAAATGTTAGCTCTCTTTATTTAAAAGGCTATCAAGGGGACTTGAAATGGGAATTTACATCACTTTTGTACCATGAAATGACCCATGTCTTTCAATGGAACGGCGAGGGTCAAGCGCCTAGCGGTTTGGTTGAATGCGTTGCTGATTATACGATCTTAGTAGCTAATTATTACCCACGGGGATTTGCAAATCCTGGGGACGGGGATAGATGGGACCAAGGGTATGATATAACAGCCCGTTTTCTCGAGTATTGTGATGGGGTCATCCCACAGTTTGTTGCTAAGCTTAATAAGATGATGAGATATTCTTTTGACGTCAACTATTTTGAAGAGTTGACAGGAAAGCCGGTTGATCAACTGTGGGGGGAATATAAAGTGAAGTATGGACATTGATTCATTAGATTCTAACTCGGTGTTGAGTTTAAGTTTTGAGATAACAGAATTACCAATTGGAATTTTGATATTAAAAAAATAAAATAAAAAAATGATGTGCTAAAGTTATGAGTTGATGCCCTTTTGTAGCATATATTGTTACATTTACTAATAAACGTAGTTTTGATTAAACGAGAAGAAAAATTTTAATGAGAAGGATGGGAATAAACCAAATATACACATTACAGATTCACTTAAAAAATGCATCTTCTTTCTAAATTCCTTCTCTTATTTATAATGTGTGGTTAGAAATCATTTTTATAATTCTCATTTTAAGCATATGTAGTATCTAGAGTTGAGTTCAATATAGTTTCCAAATTTTTTAAAGATCTAATAATGAGCAATCCGGGCAACTCATTTTTTCATCAAAATTAAAAAAACCACTTTTCACTTTCCTTTTTTTTTTTTTGAAATAAAATATCTTGCAAACAGTATATCGTTAAGCGACAAAAAAAAATACACCATCGCAACGAGTATTTTTTATCTTTCAGTAGATTGGCACTTCGATATACTTTAAATGAACTTTTTTCTAGTTTGTTTTACTGTTAAAATTTGTGTCTCGAAAAATCACATATAATTTGTTATTTTATTAATCACTTGTGATTTCACAAATTACATACGATTTCATAATTCACATGTGATATTAAAATAATAAATCACATGTGATTTGTCCAGGGGTAAATTCCAACACTCACAAAAAAAAAAATTTGAAAAAAAGTTCGTCGAACGTATGTAGAAGTGTCTATCCGTAGAAAGATTATTTAATTCTCGTTGCGATTGTATGGTTCTTTTCGTGTATCGGTTAACGGTTTGTGATTATTTTTTTTAAATGATGAAGGTTAATTTTTTTTGCTTGATAAAAAATTGAGTTACCATGATTTGTTTTTAAAGAAATTTGAATGAACTTTTCTCGCATTGTCTATTAGATTCAAAGTCTTTCATGTTTAAATTGACATCCTTTTTTTCTTTTCGAACGACCAATGACATTTGCAGATAAGAAGGGGTTCTTAACAAGCGGTTAGCAATCCATCATAAACAAGTACCTGCGCGTAGCACCAACTAATGCTCTATAATTAAACTTTTCGATAAACAATGTTTTTTTAATATACATTTTATGTGACAATACCTTTAAGGATGACTATAATTTTAGGTTTAAATTTACAAAAATAACAAGCTATTCATATAAAAAAAAAAAATAGTATGATACTTTTCCCGAGATGTTGTGACCTTGGTTTAAAAATGCATTTTGCGATCCGATGCGCTAAAGGTCCCAAAATCCATTGCGTGATGCGTGATGCAAATGCGTGCGCAATTTGGACGCATTGCGTTTAGTATTTAAAAAAGTACGAAAATTATTTATGCATAATATATTCTACCAAGTACCAAGTTAATGCAATAAACATACGATATAAGTTACTAACATATTGAAATTAGGCCAATAATTCATTAGTAAAATAAATAAGTCGAAAGCAAAGCTTGATGTAAAACACTTAGCAAAACGCAAGATACTATATTTTCGTTATTTTGTCTGTTTTGTATGTCTTTTAACAAGTTCTATCTTTAAAATCACATTTGAATATTTGTATCTCTTTTACATGGTTTATTTTTGACAAAAATTGCCTAAATTCTAGATTGATGCGACAATTGCGACCGTTGCTAGCATTACTTAAATGCGGTAAATTGCGGTCTAATGCGAACGCATTCTGGGATGGCCTTGCATTAGGCACCATAATGAGAAATTTCAAATGCAATGCATTGATATTGCGTGCAATTTACGCAATTATGCACGCATTTTTAAACCAAGGTTGTGACAGTATATAAGCGGAAGTCGTAAGAGAATAAAGTGATTGAAAATGGCTTGGTGTTCATTGAAATTTTTAGCCTTAGACTCATGAGTTATGACAATACCATAATCGTTAAATATTAATTGCAAAATTATGCATTTACAATAACCATAAACTGTGTATGACATAAAACACAGTTAATTAAGTGATACTTTGTTCTTAGGAAGTTCAAATCATTTATATAATAAAAGAGCTACGTTATTTTAGAGCAATTTTGCTAAAACAATTTTATTGGAAAAAAAATAGACCAACCAGGTTACTTTATATTGACACGTTATAAAATCGAGCAATGTAATTGGCCAATAATAGCCAAAATTAAATCTCAATATAGTCAAACTATTAAATTTTTGTCTCATTTATAAAATGTGCTAAAAAAACATGCGTCAGTTTTGCTTAAAAAAAAACTTTAAAAAAGTAGAGGTAATTAATAAAATCTAAGTTGTTAAATTTTAAATAAAGTATATTTATTAGTTTATGCGTTTTTTAATAATTTTATAACTCTAACAAATAACCTCTGTACTTTTATAAAAAAAATACAACAATATACTATTTTTTTTATTATAAATATAACTATTAGTGTATATATTTAACTAATTTATTTGCACGGAATTATAAATATTGATTACGTATGTATATGGCCCTTCATAAATTGAGTCCTCATGTTTAGATAAAACCCATTATTAACATAATGGCCCAAACCATGGACAAGTCACACAAGGCCCCCATCTCATCATCCCTTGCGCTAACCACCCTATATATATCACATGATATAGGAAACTAGGGTAAGCAAGCTCTATACAGAGAACACTTGACAGTCTCCTTAGGCTCATTCTCCACAAAAACCCTTCTCTTCATCCTCTCCTATGAGATGGAGATGAAGGTACCACAAAACCATCTCTTCACCCTCTTCTACGAGGCAAGACAAAGGTACCCCGTCGATGTTAGTGTTACCCTGACTACAGGAACATCTTCCTTCTCACAGGGTCCTTACCATTCTACACGGAAAACCCGAGCATCCGACCTCCACCGGGTCCTTATCGTTCTACACGCGAAACCCGACCACCTGAGTTTATACCCCTTCCACACTTATGATACGTGAACATGGCGCCATCCGTGGGACATGGCACAAAAAAGATTGTTTCGATCTTCCCTGTCTCGATCTATTAAAAGTGATACTCAACTTTTTCAAGTTCTAAAGTCTCATCTTTGTGGCTTTATGAACTCCTAAAAAATTTATCATTTAAAACAGTTTTACTATTCAATCATGACTATACTTCTTACTATTAGAATATCTTGTCATCAGTTGATTGAAATAATAGATCTATTTGCAAAAAATCATGTCCAAGAACAAATAAAAAGGTTGTGGAAAGTCCACCCTTGCTTCATGACCTATCTTTATGACCTTGCTTCACGGCCTAACACGACGCGAACGTGGCCTGAAATGACCTGACCCGGCCTGGATACGCCCTGAACGCGGCCTTAACGTGGCCTAGAACAACCTGACCCGGCCTGAACGTGGCCTGGACACAGCCTGAAAGCGGCCTAGAACAACCTGACCCGACCTGGATATGGCCTGAACGTGGCCTGACACAGCCAGGTACGACATGAAACGGTCTGAACGTGGCCTTGTACAGCCTGACATGGTCTGACACGGCCTGACATGGTCTGACACGGCTTGACACGGCCTGACACGACCTAATACGCCCGGATACGGCCTGGTATGGCCTAAACATGGCCTGGTACGGCTTAACACAGCCTGAACGGCCTGAACGCAGCCTTAAACGGCCAGGTATTGCTTAAACGCTACCTGATACGGCCTCAAACGGCCAGGTACGACTTAAACGCGACATGACACAGCCTGGTATGACTTAAAGGCAACCTGAAACGGCCTGGCACGGCTTAAACACAACTTGAAACAGCCTCAAACGGCCAGGTACGACTTAAACGCGACCTGATACGGCCTCAAACAGCATGGTACGTCTTAAACGTGAACTCACATCAGCCTCAAACAGCTCAATATCGGCCCCCGCGCAGCCGTACATCAGGCTCAAACGCCAAAGGGCTCCGATGGCAATGGCCTCTGATGCCAACGGGCTCCGATGCCAACAAGATCCGACGCCAACGGGATCCGATGCCAACGGGCTCAGACGCTACTCAGGCTCTGACGTCCTTAAGCTCTGACACCCTTAGGCTTTGACCCCTTAGGCTCTGATCCCTTAGGCTTTGACCCCTTAGGCTCTGATCCCTTAGGCTTTGACCCTTTGGGCTCTGACCCCTTTAGCCCCAACGCCTTCAGGCTCACACGCCTTTCAGGGTCATACATCAGTAATCGGCTATGACCTGCTCAACAAACGTTAATCTAGCACACTATAATCCATGCATTATATTGCGCTAGACTAGGGGACTTACCACATGTGTACATATCAACCCAGTCCTAGCCCGTGATTGCTAAACTACACGAAAGCCATTAACAAAATGGAACATTTTCAGGGCATATTAAACCCTTCTCATCATCCTCACCTACGAGATGAGACGAAGGTGCCCATACACCCCAAGCGTCACTTGGGGAACACGACTTACAGCATAAATCATCATTACAAGGAAACTTATGAGTCAGCCTGGAAAAGCAAATCCTGATACACGAACCCTAGTTGCTTGGCACTGGGCTGGGGTAGGTCAGTTATTTCAAAGTCCAGCATCTTCTCACTTGTACATGACATAATACTAGACTGGGATGCTTGATTACGTATGTATATGGCGCTACATAAATTAATTCCCCATATTTAGACAAAGCTCATTATTCACATAATGGCCAAAACCATGGACAAGTCACACAAGACCGCCATCTCATCATCCCTTGCCCTAGTTCCACCCTATATATATATCACATGATATAGGAAACTAGGGTAAGCAAGCTCTATACAGAGAACACACACTTGACAATCTCCTTAGGCTCCTTCTCCACAAAAACCCTTCTCTTCATCCTCTCATACGAGATGGAAATGAAGGTACCATAAAACCCTTCTCTTCACCCTCTTCTACGAGGTAAGACGAAGGTACCTGGTCGATGTTAGTGTTACCCCGACTACATGAACATCTTCCTTCTCACGGGGTCCTTACCATTCTACACGGGAAACCCGAGCATCCGACCTCCACCGGATCCTTACCGTTCTACACGGGAAACACGACCACCTGACTTATACCCGTTTCACACTCATGATAAGTGAACAAATATATATAATAAAAAAAGCATGAGTTACTGTGGCATGTAAATGAATACACAATATTATACATATATGAACGACTCATGTTATTTCTCTCTATGGATTAGGTAAGGATATCCGTAAAAATGTATCCTTTTTTAACTATCCAATTTCAATAACGGATCATGTTAATCCTATATATAAGTTTAACCCACGAACGGGTTTAAAAGTATGTTTAAATTATTATTAACAAGAATAAAGATATCAAAATAAAGGCACAATCTCACACGTTACTGTGAGATGAAAATAAATAGACGAGATTCTACATATAACAACGACATTTATTTTTCAAGGTCATTATGTGCTACTAAACGTACATAATGTCTAGAACATAAAATAAATAGTTAAATTTAAACAAAATCAACCTAAACACCATTATATAATAATACTAATCGATATTAACATATATTAAAAAAAATATATATATGTACAAACTTGTACATGCACGGGTATTAAAACTATATAAGTATTAAAAGTTTAATATACTTTTATAGAAAAAATTTAAAATTTATAAAATCATGAATTTATGAAGTGTCACAATATTTAACTTCAAAATAAAGTTATTAAAATATTATTACCCGTTATACTATCTGCCCAAACCACGTGCATGCACGAATTCTAAAACTAGTTTTATTTCCAAAGAGATAAGGGCATGAGGTTACATTTTTTGATTATGTTGATTTGATTTAGCAATTGTTAGTAATTAGCAGGATATTGCGCATTGCGGTGGCGGATACCTTGTAATTAAAATTTTCAGCAAGTCATACTTTTCAAGTATAAGCTTTCTCTAACAATAATTTTATAAGAAATTTATATTGAAATTAACTATACAGAATAGCCAACTATTACTATAGAAAAATCTATTAAGTTTGATAAAAACATATATTGTAAGACAAAAGATGAATATAGAACTCATATTTGACATAGAACCAATCAATCAATCCTAGCCATTCATTTTTTTTTTTTTATCAAAATAAACAAAATAAATTTTCACCCCTTTTTTAAAAATTAAATATCTCGCAAACTGTTAATCGTTATGCGAAAAAAATTATACTATCGCGACGATAATTAAATTATCTTTCTATAGATATGCACTGTTATATACTTTCGACGAACTTTTTTTTTTTTCAAAATTTTCGCCCAGAAAAATCACATATGATTTGTAAAAATCACATGTGATTCATTAAAATCAAATCATATGTGATTTTTACGAATAATATATGATTTTTACGAATCACATGTAATTTGTAAAAATCACATGTGATTCGTAAGAATCATATGTGATTTGTAAAAATCAAATCATATGTGATTTGATTTGAAAATTTCTTGTTATTGATTTCTAAAGATATCGAGTCTTTTTTATCATCTATGTTATTCTTTATCTCTATTAAAAAAGTTAAGGTAATAAGTTATCAGTGTTGCAAAAAAAGGTCTACAAGGCCGATTAATCGCCGATTAGGTGCTACAAGGCCACCGACCTTGCCGATTTATGTAACTGGGTCAAACAAATAGGTCAACTGTAGTCAACGGCGGTCAATGGTGGTCAAACTTTCCAAAAACTTATAAATCTTGCCGGAAATACCCAAAAATCACGGTAAACTTATTTTGATCACTTATAGTAACTGTTTAAAGTCTATTACAAGTTGTTTTTAAGAAAATACCTTGCCGAAAATACCTAAAACTCACCGGAAATACACAAAACTTGTCGAAAATAATTAAATTTTTTCAGTAATGCCAATCCGATTAATCACCGATTAATCCCGCCTAGACCGATTACAAGCTACAAGGTGGTCAACCGCCCGACTACCGATTCGCGATTTTTGCAACCTTGGTAATAAGTTATCATCTCTTATAAAACTTATCTTGGATGCATGAGTTTTGTTGATGTTATAATATATTTTCTATAAAGTTTTAAACTTCTCATTTTTTCTTCATTCCTCGTTTATTTTTGTGCTTTTATTGTTTAGGATAAAAAATGTACTGTATTAATATGAATTTGTATCCAACGTAGATAATCATGTTAGGTATGTAAGATATGTAACTTGATTATTGTGTGGATTCGGAGGTCTGGATTGTGGAGACAAATTCAATGTAATTTAGAGAGAGAGATTGAAGTTGGAACTTATGAGAGAATGAGTGTATTAGATTGAAATTGATGAAGAGTTCAACCCTCTCCTAGGTGGAGAGGTATTTATAGTACATAATATTGTTGCCCAGTGGGCTATGGAGCTAGCTGACATGGGTAAGACCGACCATCCACAATTCTATATAACTAAACTATTACTAATTATTGAAATCTACGAAGCTAGATTAATGCAAAGATACTCGGGGTGACCGGGTCTCAGATGTATTTATATTTCCTAACAATCTCCTAAGGAGGTCACCCTGGTAATATTTTGATTATCTAGCATTCCATTAGATGCATGTCTTCCAGCTCGTAGGTCTTGATTCTAAAATCACTAGATCTTTGTGCGTTCAGAGTGACATTTTGATGATGACTTTTGACTTGGAATGATCTTCGAGTGTTTTTGAGGTTATCATCAACAACTGTCTTCAAGCATTGCAGATGTTCCTTGTGAATTGGATCTTTGGTGACTGCTCACATGATGCTGTTTTGCGACCTACAACAGGCTTTATACCTCTCGAGGGATTCAAGAGGTTGCAATCCCCACCAGGCAGTGTACCTGACGATGTAGTATAGTGAAGTGGCATAGTACGGGAATTGATCGTTCTCTAGGGAATAGTGTGTTAGGATGAAAAACTACTCAATAGGTCTAAGGTGAGTGATAATGTCTTTTTTGTATTTTTAATTTTATGAAACAGTAAAATCTCGGGTTTGAAGATGGGCGGAATTAGTTGTAGTAACTACCATAATAACTAGAATGCAAATAAAAAAATAACTGAAAATGAAAAGGTTGTGAATTATAGGGAGAGAAATGTGTTTACTTAATTCTAACTCCTAACTATCTTTTACGGTTGTTAGGTGTATTAATTGCGTGGATGAGGTGTATTCTTAATACCAAATCGTGGGGTGGTCTACTTCCAATCTAAAGCCAACTTACTCCTATGTCGAGCCGTAGAAGCTCTAAATGGATACTAGAATTCGCTCATACATTAAAGCAAATTAAAACTTATACGATTGGTTCATGTTTCTTAGACGTTCAGAAATTACCGTTGGAGGTAGCCATTTTCTTAGCCTAACATCGATTAAACATCACCAACATTAATAACACACTAACAACTAATAATCATAGTTAGGTTCATTAATCTAAGAAACACAATAAATCAGCCTAGCATGTTAATTAAGACAGACAAGATATAATCAAACAAACATAGACATATTGATTGATTAAGTGATTACTTATCTTCAATAACATGGGTGATTCAAGGGTATGAAACCTTAAAAATGGCATAATTGTTAGGGTTTCTCCTCACAAAGTTGACAAATGACAAAATGAAGTATATATGGAATAGTGGTGACGGCGTCAGTTATGATCTTGACGGTCACCTCGTCGTGGCTAGGGTTCCTGGATGGCCTTCCTGACGCGTCCCTCTTTAGTCCTCAAAAATCGCTTGGTTATCAAGGCTTGACGCCGTCAGAATAAAGCTTGACGCGTCTCTTTAACTAAAAACGTGGATGGCCTTGATCACTTAAAGGTGACGCGTCAGACTTTCCATTGCAAACTCTTGGCGGTCACGATGTATTTTTCATATCCACCTCTTTTGCCAAGCCGTGACGCCGTCTGGAACAATTCTTGACGCCGTCATGTGTACTTTTCCAGCAACTTTGGAGACTTTGTCGTTTTCTTCACTTTTATGCTCAAAAAACGTCCAAAATGCTTCCTTTTCTAGATTTCTTCTCCAAAGTACCTAAAATGACAAAACGAACGATTTAGGGCAATATTTGATCAAATAAATACGATTTAGGGCTTAAATGACCCCTTAAAAGCGGTACACTTTTCGCTTCATCAAATACCCTTACACTTGAGATTTGCTTGTCCTCAAGCAAATGCGCTTTTATTCTAATCAAAATACAAGTTAGGGGTCATTTAACGCTAATATAAAAGTAATTACAACATATAGTCGTTCCAATTTAATCATAATAAGCACGGAGATTATAGACTAGCACCTCACAAGTAGTGTTTAGATACTCACATCTCTCAGGTGTCATAAAAGTATATCTCATAAATGAAAACGGATAATATCTCTCACTACCTGTTGACAACGGCCTTTTTTAGGGGTCGATACGTCAAATGTAATATAGAGAGTTTTCCAAGTATTGCAAAAGAGATTGCAAACCTAGGTCGTTTTTCCCAACGAGGTGTGACGTTCTGAAATAAATCGAATTCGTGATCGGGTGAATATTGAATGGAAAAGGGGTTTTGATTTTTGATTTCTAACTACGATTGACGAACGTAAAATAAAAATGAATTAAAAAGGAATAAAAATGATTATCTAAAAGATACGGAATAAAAAACGTGAAAGGAAAACTTAAAAACGCGAAAGAAAAATTAAAAAGATAAAATCTATTAAATAGAAGCTATCACTATTTTTATGTTTTCGTTTTTCTTAAAGTCTAAAAATGGGTACAAATACAATAAAAACTAATTTTATAAAAGAAAATAAAAAATTACAAAAGTTTAGGGGCTAAAAGTGTAAAAATTAAAATTAAAAATACTAAAACAAAGACAGGGGCTGAATTTGACTTTTCTGAAACTTATTTATAACTAAAAACGGATTTAGAATAAAGACAGGGACCGGATTAAACTAAAATGAAACTAGGGGACTGATTTGTAAAAAGGAAAAACTAAAAACGATTTTAGGCTAAAAACAGCCAAGGTTCGAACCACACTTGCTACATTTTTTTTAAAACTATTTTTTTTTTTTATTTTCTTTTGAAGAACTGATTAACAACCGACTAAACTAGCTTGTACAAATAATAATAGCTTTTCTACTTCGAAAACAAACTCAAAAATAAGCTCTAAATGAGCTCAAACTCGCATATGACTGCTGTTCTACTCGATGGACAGGGCAAAATGGCCCGTTTTCAAGGCTAGAAAAAGCTATCAAAGGCAGCCCTAAAAATCTCGAAAAAATTACTGAATACAGATGAGCTGGGGGGCTTCAATAATCCAAAGTTTCGACTTAATCTAACTTAAAATGAGTGCTACATAAAATCTTGAAAATTTGCAAAAACCTGAAAAACCAAAAGTACTAGGACTGCTATGCTAGGCTAAGGCTGAAAATGGGTAATTCTAAAAAAAAAAACAAGGCAATGGCATGAAAAGTACAAGCTAAATAAGGAATGAAGGGAACCTGAGAATGTGCAAAGTAGCTCCAAAATAAGCAGAGCTTATTTTGAGCTTATCTAGGCAGTTCCACTGCCTTTGCTTGCAGTCACCCACTCCGAACCTACAATGAACTTCAAATCAACAAGAACATGCCAAAAACAGCTTAAACAAGCTATTTTAAGCTCAATCAAATCTGGCCTTGATGCAATGGTACAGTGGCAATGGGTTTTGACCCAGTTTGACTATCTAGCCAAACACCCTTTAAATTCGACTGATTTGAGTATAGAACTAAGCAAACCAACTTAAGCTGAGCTAGTGGAACTAGGGCATTAAACAAACTTGAATAAGCACTAACAAGTGAAATTAGACTGAAATCAAACACTAAATTAAGCTGATCAGAAATTTTGACTAATGTTGACTTTTTAGCATTCTAAGTTAAAAACTGAGAAACAGGCAAACAACTTCCTAAATATCTTGAATAAGCATACCATAAAACTAGTGAGCACAATCTAAAACAAATAAGCAGAATAACAGCATAATATAAGAAACAAGCAATTAAATAAGCAAACACTAGTTTTAGGATTTTTGAAGTATTAAACAAGAAGACTGAGATTTTATAAAATCATAACCAAATTACAATACTGAGAAGATTTAAATAACTAAAAGCTTAAAACATTACATAAAAATTAAAGCTAAATTGAAAACTTGAATTCGACTTAATCTAAAATTACACTATGAATGGTCTAAAACAGTGACAGCATTTTTCTTCTGTCTTCTCTCTTTTTATACATCCCCACAGCTTCAATGAACCTTCTTGACTCAATCCTCATCGTTGGATTAGGCTGACTTCATCTTAACCCTTGATTTGCAATTTGGCGGGAAGAAGCTATCAAGTGGGTTTAACTTATTCTAGCACACTGGGTTGATTGGTGGGATTAGCTAAGGATAGTGGGGTTGCTTGCGTGTTGGCAGTGATAGGAATGGGGTGGGTTGGTGTTGTCAGGGGTTGGTGATGATAAGTGGTATCCTGGTATTTCTTTGTGGTATTGGCGGGTTAGGGAAAAAGGGTAGTGAAAGGGTTTTACCGAGTGGTTGACTGAATTGGTTAACTAAATAAAAACGGGGTAGGGAGTTGGGCTGTGTTGTGATGGGCTTAGGTGGTGATGGGTTAGGATTAGTTATAGGGTTTAGTGGGTTTTTAAGGGAAATGGGTTTAAGGTTTAAATGATAGGTCCGGTTGGTTGTAGCTTTTAATCACAAGGACCATTTTTGCAATTTAACCAAAATAGAGGGACTGAAATTGTAATTTTCCAAAATTTATCAAAAGGACCAATTTTGACAAGTTATATTTATCAAAGGACCAAAAATATTAGTTTTCCAAATTTTTATGACCAGGGACTAGTTTTGACAATTTATGAAAGTTGAGGGACTGAAACTGCCAATTTTATAAACTTTGCTCGTTTTTCAACTGTTTTCACTTATTTTGCATCTGAATCATATAAAACACAATTTTTGGATATTTTCTGTATTTTGATGCATTTTTGAGCGTTTTTGGATGTTTTGGCAGTTCAGATATGATAAAAATGATGAGTATTTGAGCACTCATCAATCCCCCACATAAACTATTGCTAGTCCCTAGCAATATTTGATGAAAACTTAATGGATTTTTCTCTTTACCAGATATCCATCATTTCTGGAGTAGCCAAATGTTTCAGTTCAAGTAAGAACTATGGTACACCGATAACCATGTGATTTTGAGCAAACCACCAGCTGCCAACGGTTTTGATTTGTCTTTACCAGAAGCCGTTTGCTTCTGGACTAGCCAACTCTTGATGGACAAAGTCAACATCTTGGTGAGCTGATTACCAATTATGGTTTTCTAATGCCTTTACCACAAGCCATAACCTTGCGGGCTAGCCAACTCTTCACTTATAAAAGATATGGTGAGTCGAATACCATACAATTTTGGGCAAATTGCAAGCCGTCAACGGATTTGATTTATCTTTACCCAGAGCCGTTTGCTCCGGGATTAGCCAATCCTTTTGTGGGTTAGACATGGCGGACTGATAACCATTTTATTGCGTTCTAAGTGAGAAAAAAAAAAAAAAAAAAAAAATTAAAATTTTGGCCAAAATGGGGGAATAGGGCACTAGAATGTGACAAAATTCGCCAGAATTCCCCCCCACACTTAGAACTGAATATTGCCCTCAATATTTAAAGTACCGGCTATTATGCCGACACTTAGAACGTAAAAAGGAAATATTAATAGCCATTATTTAATATATACATACACTTTTTTTTTTTTTTTTTTTCTTTTTTTTTTTTTTTTTTTTTTTTTTTTTTTTAAATTTTCCATATATACAACATGTGGGGAATCTCCCCCACACTAGGGTGGTAGAAAATAGAAAGAAGTCAGAAATATGGGTGAAAACCCATATGGTGCTTGAGTTTTTGATCACCGAGTCACTAGCTTGACTCGACCCCGAATTGAGTTGATTTCTCCCGAACAGTCAGGTTTGTCACTCAAGCTAACCGCTTGTGAACGGCCAACCGTAACAAAGGGTTCCTGAACAGCCCGGGAGAAAAATCAATTTAAAAGTCTATGGGGAAGTAAGTGGAAGAGACCATCTCCCCCACACTAGGTAGTAGAAAAGAGAAAGAAAACAGAGACACGGGTGAAAACCCATGTTTTGCTAATGTTTTTGTTCACCGAGTCACTTAGCTTGACTCGACCCCGCATTCATTGGTTCTTGGGGAAGCACGTGGAACAAAAAATCTCCATCGGACTTTCGTTCAAGATGTTTGGATAAACACTGAAGTACATGAAAGTTCCACTCCGATGAGATATACAGATCCGGCTCACAAATGATAAATGAAAATGCCGGGATCAAAAATAGTGTCTTCACTCCCGAATGAGTGAAGAAGAGAGGACGTCACGGAATAGGTGAAGAAAAGGAAGAAAACCATGATGAAAATCATGATTAACTCTTCCTCACCCACAGGAGAATCCATAATTTCAGCATTATGAATCTCATTATTTAAGCTCATGTGATCAAGACATATCCCGGGTGTGTCTGGATCAAAGTGGAAGTTATCATACTCCGGTGGAGATATGATATGAGTGAGTTCACCGGAGAACTCCACGTGAAGAGAATTGATCACAAGATGTAAATCCGTGAACTCATGTTCCGAAGTAGACTCATCACTATCCTCGATCTGAGCACCAAAGATTGGGTTATCAGAAATCAAAGTGAATTCAGATTCGAATTCAAACAGAGGATTGGTGAGAGTTGTTTTGAATGCTTCGGGAACAAAGTGATTATCATTCTCTATTGGACTGCTGGGATAAGAACTGAGTGACGGATCATGATAAAGGAGACTTTCAATCTCTCCTAGATCGGCTTCAAAGTCAATGAGATCATCGTCACTTCCCGTTGGAAGTGGATTGATGTGAGTGAGTTCATCGGCGAACTCCTCAAGAAGATGATCAGCATCAATCTGTGGGAGTGATGCCTCAACATATTCAACTTCTCCATACGATGCGCAATCATCGCTAGAATCGGAGAAAGTCTCAAATTGATCTTTTGAACACTCGGGAGGGGAAAGAAGATCACACATATGCTCAAGAATTCCCTGTGACTCTCTTGGGATTGGGGCAAGGTTCTCAACACTAGACTTTATGAATTCGTCCGATTCCTTTTCAGGAACAGTGCTAAGATGCTCGTCCCCCATGTTTAGAGAGTGAGTGGGAACCTCGGGTGTGATAACAGACTGAAGGAGTTGAGAAGTACTAGCAGTCATGGATTCTACAAGTTCCATTTGTTCTTTTGCTAGCAGTTCCTCCATAGATTTTTCTCCCTGTATTTCCACGAAAGGAATCTCAACTGATGAAGTTGATGAATCTTTTTGAAGAATATCAATGATATCTTCATCATCGCTGTCATCATCGTCATCGATAAGAACAACATTGCGGAAATTGGCACGTGCTCTAGCTGCTAGTAGTTCGGCTGATGTTTGAAAACCGAAAGGTTGACATTGATTCTCAGCATGAGGATTTTCTTGGGCACGTTTATCTTCTTTTAGATTTTTTAATATTTCTAGAAGACCAAGGAGAATGTTTTGAGGAATATCTTTGTTAGAAGTGTCATTAGGAACACACTCATAGACATCCTCATTCATTTGGTACTGTGGAGGTTGATCAGGAATGTCATAATTGTTACAAGGAAATGGAATCCTTGTTTGACAATCGTAACTGAAGTGTGGACCTCCACAGTACTCACAACAAAATGATTGTTGTGACTGATTTAGTGAATAATGTGGAATTTGGTCATTTCCAAAGTCCTGAGTGTTACCAGAAAACTGTTCATAGACAAACGTGTTCCCGGTTTGACACTCAAATCCTTGATGAGGACCTCCACAAAATTCACAACAAAAACTTGGTGTATTTTGATACGAAGCATCATTGAAATTTGGATTATATGATTCTTGCTCGTATGAATGTGATGGGTAGTTGGAAGAGTCGTTGAATGAGTTCGGATTAGGATCATAAGCAAATGAATTCCTCGAACCACAAAACAAACAACTTCCGTTTCGAATATCATTACCACATTGTTCACATGTACACCAACGACATGGCAAACCAAAAAGCGGCTCACCACAACCGACACAAGGAATAAAATCCAGAGGTGGGACAAGTGGTGTGCTCTGAGAGCTAGGAATTTCCACCACTTCCGTTATGGTCTCTGGTTTTTGTTTTTGAATAACGTGAAGATTGGGCAAGTCGTTCTTTTTAGTCACTGTTCTAAGTTCTGTACGTTTGCTTGACGAACTTTTAACAGTAAATCCTGAAAGGTTAGGATCGATTCTTGATGGTTTGTCATTAATAGCACGTATCTTGGGCTGTGGAGGGTAGTGGGAAGGACTTTGAGAATCATTGGTGGAATTAAGCTCTTTGAGGGCTACTTCACACCAATAACATGATCCTTTTGGTGCATGCTTTCCACACCGCTCACAAGCACACTTAGAACAATGAAGGCTGTCATTCAACGGGCTTTTACAATCAAAACAAGTATAGCCCAGTGACGACATGAGAATTAAACATTAACGAGGGTTAAGAAGATAGAATTAAACAAATAGGGGGTAAAGGGATAAAGAATCAAAAAGGTAAGAGGAAAAGATGAATATTTTTGGTTTTTTTTTTTTTTTTTTTTTTTTTTTTTTTTTTTTTTTGAAAATAAATCAATTAAACCAAGATCGAAACAAAACACAAGGAACTTAAACCAATAATCACAGATGAATGGCTTCTTTGAAAAAGGTACACCACTCACAAGGATACAAAGGCAAGTTTTAATCTTTGGTTTGGGAACTTATTATGGTCGTACCCCCAGTTAGGTAGTACTCTGTCTTGGTTCTCGATGGTAATTTTTTATTGTTTATTTATTATTAACAAAGAAAACGAAAAATCTTTTTGTATTTTTATCTTTTATCTTATATATATATATAGAAACAAAAGAAAAATATTTTTGTGTTTTATATGTTTTATGGAAGATTGAAATATTATTATTATTATTATTTTTTTTTTTTTTTGGTTTATCGATCCGTCAAACGAATTAACTTCACGATAATTTTTTTTTGGTTTTATATATATATAAGAATATGGACAAAGATGGATAATATACAATGGATGAATATCCAACAATCACTGATTCTTCAAAAACGATCTACGCAGCACACCTCCCCGGCAGCGGCGCCATTTTGACAACGGCCTTTTTTAGGGGTCGATACGTCAAATGTAATATAGAGAGTTTTCCAAGTATTGCAAAAGAGATTGCAAACCTAGGTCGTTTTTCCCAACGAGGTGTGACGTTCTGAAATAAATCGAATTCGTGATCGGGTGAATATTGAATGGAAAAGGGGTTTTGATTTTTGATTTCTAACTACGATTGACGAACGTAAAATAAAAATGAATTAAAAAGGAATAAAAATGATTATCTAAAAGATACGGAATAAAAAACGTGAAAGGAAAACTTAAAAACGCGAAAGAAAAATTAAAAAGATAAAATCTATTAAATAGAAGCTATCACTATTTTTATGTTTTCGTTTTTCTTAAAGTCTAAAAATGGGTACAAATACAATAAAAACTAATTTTATAAAAGAAAATAAAAAATTACAAAAGTTTAGGGGCTAAAAGTGTAAAAATTAAAATTAAAAATACTAAAACAAAGACAGGGGCTGAATTTGACTTTTCTGAAACTTATTTATAACTAAAAACGGATTTAGAATAAAGACAGGGACCGGATTAAACTAAAATGAAACTAGGGGACTGATTTGTAAAAAGGAAAAACTAAAAACGATTTTAGGCTAAAAACAGCCAAGGTTCGAACCACACTTGCTACATTTTTTTTAAAACTATTTTTTTTTTATTTTCTTTTGAAGAACTGATTAACAACCGACTAAACTAGCTTGTACAAATAATAATAGCTTTTCTACTTCGAAAACAAACTCAAAAATAAGCTCTAAATGAGCTCAAACTCGCATATGACTGCTGTTCTACTCGATGGACAGGGCAAAATGGCCCGTTTTCAAGGCTAGAAAAAGCTATCAAAGGCAGCCCTAAAAATCTCGAAAAAATTACTGAATACAGATGAGCTGGGGGGCTTCAATAATCCAAAGTTTCGACTTAATCTAACTTAAAATGAGTGCTACATAAAATCTTGAAAATTTGCAAAAACCTGAAAAACCAAAAGTACTAGGACTGCTATGCTAGGCTAAGGCTGAAAATGGGTAATTCTAAAAAAAAAACAAGGCAATGGCATGAAAAGTACAAGCTAAATAAGGAATGAAGGGAACCTGAGAATGTGCAAAGTAGCTCCAAAATAAGCAGAGCTTATTTGAGCTTATCTAGGCAGTTCCACTGCCTTTGCTTGCAGTCACCCACTCCGAACCTACAATGAACTTCAAATCAACAAGAACATGCCAAAAACAGCTTAAACAAGCTATTTTAAGCTCAATCAAATCTGGCCTTGATGCAATGGTACAGTGGCAATGGGTTTTGACCCAGTTTGACTATCTAGCCAAACACCCTTTAAATTCGACTGATTTGAGTATAGAACTAAGCAAACCAACTTAAGCTGAGCTAGTGGAACTAGGGCATTAAACAAACTTGAATAAGCACTAACAAGTGAAATTAGACTGAAATCAAACACTAAATTAAGCTGATCAGAAATTTTGACTAATGTTGACTTTTTAGCATTCTAAGTTAAAAACTGAGAAACAGGCAAACAACTTCCTAAATATCTTGAATAAGCATACCATAAAACTAGTGAGCACAATCTAAAACAAATAAGCAAAATAACAGCATAATATAAGAAACAAGCAATTAAATAAGCAAACACTAGTTTTAGGATTTTTGAAGTATTAAACAAGAAGACTGAGATTTTATAAAATCATAACCAAATTACAATACTGAGAAGATTTAAATAACTAAAAGCTTAAAACATTACATAAAATTAAAGCTAAATTGAAAACTTGAATTCGACTTAATCTAAAATTACACTATGAATGGTCTAAAACAGTGACAGCATTTTTCTTCTGTCTTCTCTCTTTTTATACATCCCCACAGCTTCAATGAACCTTCTTGACTCAATCCTCATCGTTGGATTAGGCTGACTTCATCTTAACCCTTGATTTGCAATTTGGCGGGAAGAAGCTATCAAGTGGGTTTAACTTATTCTAGCACACGTGGGTTGATTGGTGGGATTAGCTAAGGATAGTGGGGTTGCTTGCGTGTTGGCAGTGATAGGAATGGGGTGGGTTGGTGTTGTCAGGGGTTGGTGATGATAAGTGGTATCCTGGTATTTCTTTGTGGTATTGGCGGGTTAGGAAAAAGGGTAGTGAAAGGGTTTTACCGAGTAAGCTTGACGCTCTCTTTAACTCAAATCGGATGGACTTGTCCCTTAGTAGGTAGATTTCCATTGAACTCTCTGGGTCAGATTATTTTTCATTATCACCTCTTTTAAGCGTGACGGTTGAAAAATCTTGATCGCCGTTGTGTAGCTTTTATCACAATTTGAGACTTTGTCGTTTTTCAATTTTATGCTCAAAAATCAAACCTTTATTAATTTTCCATCAAATGACAAAAGGAACGCAATATTTGACAAATTAAATACATTTAGCTTAAATGACCCCAAAAAGCTACACTTTTCCATTCATAAATACCTTAACTTGAATTTGCTGTCAAGCAAATGCCATTTTCTAATAAAACTTTGGTCATTTTAACGTATATAAGTATTCAACAAATATGTTCCACTTTAATCATAATAACACAGATTATAGATACATACAATGTAGTTTTAGATATTTAATCTTATGTCATAATATTATTCATAAATGAAAAGGATAATATCACTCACTACCTGTCATAGCAAATAGATTACCATAGGCTTGGGAAAGGATCAAAGACCTCCTCCACTAGGCGTAAGCACCTAAGATAAACTATCAAAGAGGGTTTTTACATGGGTTATAACGTGAGGTGTAGGGATATGATAAACACGGTTTTGTTGGATAAGGGATATTTTACTGGTGGCGAGTTAAAGATCTTGATTAATTACATGTACAATATGGCATTGCTAAGCCAAGACTAGACTCAACTTAAGCTAATAACAAAAATCATAAAATGAAACGGGATGGTAGTCCGTATGTTTTTTTTCTACTTTTCTTTTTCTCATTTTTTTTGTATTTTTCTTGATTTTTTTTTTCCATACACTCTTGCCCTACCATCCGAAATAATACATCATAGGGGCGTTGCATTCCCCTTACACTTGAACTTTTACATAACTTTACAAATAACTATTCTAATGACTCGAATTAAGATAATTGAAAAACTTGGAGTACTTTTAAAATATTTAGCACATATGGGGGTAATAATGATGTTCTTCCCCATTACTCCATTACACTAGTACTTTACCCATGAGTCCCAATCGTCCCAAAACAATATGTACAAGGATATGACTCGACTTAGCAACCATGTAATCAATTAGATAATTAACTTGGGGTTTAAACAAATGTTGTCACAATAATGTACTAAAAATGAGTGCATACAAGGTAGGCTAAGGCGATTTGGGTGTACATTTTAGTGGGGTGTAACAAATTCTTCCTTTAAGTAAAATGCTTAAAGGTCGAAACGAAAAGATAGGCTCTGAGGGGTGTACTAGGGGTATCGTGTACTAAAAATGAGTACAACGCAAAGGGTGTGGGAGAATTACTTGACCAATGTAGCCAATGTAATTATAACAAAAACACAGGTGTAAAACAATGGGTTAATCCTAATGCCTCTTATCATGTAGTAAATCTAACTACACGAATGTAGTCTCACTTGTGGCCTCGGAATGGTCCTAACGCAAGTTCTAGAATCTAAGTGCTACCGGTACACACATCATAGCATAAATGCTTTTCCTACCAATTCTAGGGGCGAACCTCACATATTTGGGGGTGGAAAATTTTTTAGTGGTACGGTTTTTGTGCTAGTCATATAACTCCTATCCATGAGACGCTCATTAAGATCAAAGTTTCACTCCTATATGTTATAAAAAATTTTAAATTTGGCACTAAAATTTCCCTAACAGGTATTTATCTCAGTTTTATTACACATCTACCATTCAACAAACAAAAATCAAGTGCAATTGTATTCTCTAAAGTATCGTACTTTTACCCCCCCCCCTTACACTTAAGATGACCATTGTCCCCAATGTTCAAATAACAATATGTAAAAGTAAATAAGGTAAAAGAATGAAATCAAATACTCCCCTGATTCGTTTGGTGGATAAAGAGGTAACATGGTTAGATCTTCTTCCAAGAGAATGTAGAAGCTTCAAGACTAAAGCATCGCCAAAAGCTTGATTCCACATACATCTCCTTGTCCAAAATAACCTGTTAAACCTGAGAAAACAAACACGAAAACCTGCATAACATCGGCGGGATAAATTCTATATAAGGATATAATGCTTGTGGAATGATTATTTTGCAGATTCCTGGAGTTTATAAGTTAGAGATATAATAAAAACTTTTTATGAAAACAAAACTTTCAAAAATTTCAGAAAATTAAAATACCTGACGCCGTCAGAAATGATCTGACAGAATTCTCATGTTAAGTTTCCGAAAAATTTCTGGAAAAACCTATACCTTACTTCCTGGAAATCCTGCAAAACATCATTATGACTCGATACAAGCATTTGACTCAAACAAATACTAATATGTATGTTAATTTATTATTGTTATGATTCATGTTCATTTGTTCTAATAAACCGATTTGGATTTCCCTTACACTTAACTTTTGCAAAATACCTTTATATGTAGTTAAGACGAAGTTAAAAACAAGATAAAGCATTTTCACAATTTAGTTTCGAACATGAATCAATAATAATAAAAATTAAACAATACATACGGAAGCAAATAAAATCAAACAAACAAATAAATAAACACACAAAGCAAATAAAGCTTGGGTTGCCTCCCAAGAAGCGCTTTTCTTTATTAACGAGTCTTGTAGCTAGACTCAAAGTCCCCGTACATTACGTGACTCCATCATTGGTCACGGTTCCTAGGCCATTCTCATTTCCGGTTTTACATTCCGGTCCTAATTTCAAACAATCCTTGTAGAAACCGGATATCCTTTCCATAACATAGTCTACTCCTTTATTTCTATCCTCATCATTCCTATAGTAGACCGCTTGCTTAAGCTCCTTCTCAATATTTGACAATTGTTGGAATTGCTCTATCTTATATGGCATTTGGTAGTTTACCTCATCGGTCTCCTCCTTAAATCTAACTATCCCTAAGGAAGGTTCATAAGTCATTCTAGAGACCTCAACAAATGGTTTTCCAAAAACTACTTGAGTTAAGCATGCATCGACTATTGGGCGGATATCTTCTACAATTACAAAGTCGGTGACATAGGTGAAGTTTCCTACATAAACCTGTAATCCCTTAACTCTTCCTGTGAAGATACTCATCCAACCCTTATCAGGGAGCATCCTATACCCAAGTTGATTTTTCATTATCAAGTTGTAGTGGGCTCTAGTCATGATGTTTATGGGCGATCTAAGGTCGATGTAAGCTTTCCACACATGCAAATGTCCGATGTTGCATGGTATGTTGAGATTAGAAGGGTCGCCCATTTTTATAATTGGTCTACCTAGGAAGTATGGTGTCTCGGGGTCATCGAATAAGTTTGTATGATATGCGCGCTCTTCCTTAGTGGGTAGCCTATTGAAGTAGTCCTCATCATCATCTACTTCTTCAATCTCACTCTTCCTAACTTCTTTATCAACCCCGACTTTCTTAACCTCATCCTCAGGTTCACCATTATCCTCATTCCTATCAATTGGTTTAATAGTGACAATGTTGACGAAGTGTACATGTTTGGATGAAGAGGGGTCTTTTACTTGGGGTCCGCTATTTGTGTTCCTAGCGCCCTTATGTGGAGGTGATAGTACTTGGTTATTGAGGGCTTTCAATAAGTTGTCAATTTTATTGGTCATCTCCGTTTGTTGTTGATTGAATTCGGATTCAAACTTGGCTAAATGAGCTTCTTGAGATGCCATAAATTGGGACATCAATCCTTCAAAGTTATTGGTACTACCATTGCTGGAAGGATTGTTGTTGAAAGTACGGTTCGAGGGTGAACCGCTTGATTGGAAACGATTAGGTGGGTTGGAAGAATTGGTTTGTTGTGCGTTTTGGTTTTGTTTCAACCTAAGGTTTGGGTGATTTTTCCATGAGGGGTTGTATGAATCCCCGTAGGGGTTTGGCTCGGGTTTGAAAGTGTACCACTTGTCTCCCACTCCGTCGGTACGCGAGGATGCGTAGTCCGCAAAAGCTTGTTCGGAGAGTTCCATGCAATCACGAGTGTCGTGGGGACCACTACATAATTCACATGAAGAAGTGATTTTGTTCACTTGGCTTGAAGGTTTAGGAGCCTCGTAGGATTTCATAAGAAACTTGACTTGGTCTTCAAGTTCTATGATCCTATGGTCGGAAGTGCTTGAATTGTTCGAAGGCAAAGATATTGCCTTGACCATTTTATTCAAATCACGGGGATCACTCCAACTTTCGTTGTCATAAAGAGCAAGATCTTCTAGGAGAGCCCATGATTGTTCCGCACTTAGATCACGTAGCTTACCACCAGCCGATTGGTCAATGGTTTGCCTTGTGGAGAGATTGATATGGTCATAGAAGATTTGGACTTGGAGCCAAAGTTCTATGCCATGGTGAGGGACTTTTTGGAGTAAGTCCTTGAATCGAGTCCATGCCTCGTAGAGGGTTTCGCCTTGACGTTGTTGGAACATCAAGATATCATTCCTTAGCTTGGTAGTTCTTCCTGGTGGGAAAAACTGAGCAAGGAAATGAGTGGTGAGATCATCCCAAGAGGTGATGGATCCTGCGGGTAGACGCTCTAGCCATTGACTAGCTTGGTCCCGCAGAGAGAATTGAAAGAGACGCAGTCGGGTCGTCTCTCGAGTGGCAACATCAAGGTCTATGGAGTCTACAATTTTGAGAAAGTCCTTGAGATGTTGATTAGGATCTTCGGAACGAAGTCCATGGAATGCGCATCCGCTTTGCACCAACCGGATGGTGTCGGATCGCAAGGGAGTGACATTGGCTCCTTGAGTGAGCTCAATGGTGTTTCGATAGCCATGGTGGCTAGGACGGGAGTAGTCTCCTAAGGTACAGGCTCTAGGAGGTGGGTGTTGTTGTGGTGGTGGGTAGTTGGGATCAAGGATATTACCACCTTCCATGATGTCGGATGGTATTGGTTACGAACAAAGAAACGAAGAAAAAAGATAGACTAAAGAAAATCTAGAAAAATAAAATAAAAATCTCACTAGAAAGGAATCTAGTGAGTAGACCTAATAAAATAAAAATTCAACCTAAACAATAACTATTCCCCGGCAGCGGCGCCAAAAACTTGATGCGTGGTTTTGCGACCTTACAACAGGTTTTACCTCTCGAGGGATCTCAAGAGGCTTGCAATCCCCACCAGGCAGTGTACCTGACCGATGTAGTATAGTGAAGTGGCAAGTACCGGGGGATTGATCGTTCTCTAGGGGAATAGTGTCGTTAGGATTGAAAAACTACTCTAATAGGTCTAAGGGTGAGGGAAGATTCTTTTTTGTATTTTTATAATTTTATGAAAGCAAGTAAAATCTCGGGTTTGAAGGAGTGGGCGGAATTAGTTGCTAGTCAACTAACCCAAATAACTACGAATGCAAATAAAATAAAATAACTGAAAATGAAAAGGTTGTGAAACTTATATGGAGAGAAATGTGTTTACTTAGATTTCCTTACTCCCTAACTATCTTTTACCGGTTGATTAGTGTGTATTAATTGCGTGGATGACGGGTGTATTCCTTCATACCAATCGTGGGGTGGCGTACGTACTTCCCCAACTCTACAAGCTCCTACTTCACTCCTATGTCGAGCCGGCTAGGAAGCTCCTAACATGGGATCACTAGAATTCGCTCATGCATTAAATACAACCATATAAACCTAGTACGCATTGGTTCATGTTTCTTAAGACGTTCAAGCAAATTACCGTATAGGAGGTTAGCCAGTTTTCTTAAGCCTAACATCGATAAACAATCATCCAATACAATTAATAACACACTAACAACTAATAATCAATAGTTAGGTTTCATTAGATCTAAGCAAACACAAGATAAATCTAGCCTAGCATGTTAATTAAAAGACAAGAACAAGATATAATCAAACAACACATAGACATATTGATTGATTAAGTGATTACTTATCTTCAATTAAACATGGGAGATCCAAGGGTATGAAAACCCTTAAAAATGGCAGAAATTCGTCTTAGGGTTTCTCCTCACAAAGTTTGCACACAATGACAAAAAATTGCAAAACTATATATAGAACTTAGTGGCTGACGGCGTCACGTTATAGATCTTGACGCCGTCACCTCGCCGTGGCTAGGGTTCCCGGATGGCCTTCCTGACGCCGTCCCTCTTTAGTCCTCCAAAATCCGCTCTGGCTTATCAAGGCTTGACGCCGTCAGAATAAAGCTTGACGCCATTCCTCTTTAACTCAAACCGTGATGGCCTTGATCACCTTAAAGGGTGACGCCGTCAGACTTTCCATTGCAAAACTCTCTGGCGCGTCACGTGTATTTTTCATATCCACCTCTTTTGCCAAGCCGTGACGCCGTCTGGAACAATTCTTGACGCCGTCATGTGTACTTTTCCAGCAACTTTGGAGACTTTGCCGTTTTCTTCACTTTTATGCTCCAAAAATGTCCAAAATGCTTCCTTTTCCAGATTTCTTCTCCAAAGTACCTAAAATGACAAAAGGAACGATTTAGGGCAATATTTGATCAAATAAATACGATTTAGGGCTTAAATGACCCCCTAAAAGGGGTACACTTTTCGCTTCATCATCACACTTTCTTGAATCATGATTTTCAGCATCAGAGTTGCGGAGGCTCTGTTGAAGGTCTTTTGGTTATCATGATTTCTTTGATTATAATGGTGAAGTGTGAGCATGGGGTGATGGATCGGCATCTTTTTGGCAACCAACTGCAACCGCCAGGTATTCCTGCATACGACAGTTAGCAGTAAAATGTCCGGTTCTTACAGGTTCGGACTTCGAGATTGTTAACAACATAGTGTGAAAACTCTCTCTAATCCTTACCAAGGCCGTTCCTAAATCGGAAACCCACAGAGGGCTTACAAGATCTACTGTAGTAAATCAACGATTAGGTGAGTCGCTGGAGTTCACTCCACGACTGTAGACCGTTTGAAACCGCCGCGACCACTAAGCGTAATTCACAAGGAATTACCGAAGTGACCTGCTTTCAGGGCTGTTTGATGTTGACCCTGGCAGGAATTTCCATTCAATCACTGAGAGTTACATTTGTAAATTCCCTCATAAATGTTCTGGCAGATTGCTAAGATCTGCGTAGGACTCATAAGTTTACAACTGGTGTCCTTAATGTTGAACAACCAGTGTAGAAGTAACACGTGTTCCTATGAGATCTTATGATGCATCTCGTGGCTCTAGACTCGATAAGTGCAATTTTGGTAGTCGGAGACTGGAGCGGTGTCTCCTGTTTCAATATCAACATAACTCGTAATGAGCAGTCGATAGATTATGCAGGGTTCCCCGTGAGAATGAAACAAGTCCTTTTGAGAGAACTTGAGTGGTTTAGAAGGTTTAGTGCAGTGCGTCACTGGGTTCATGACGTCTTGTCTTCAATACCGGTGTTACCTTAGTAACCACCAGTAGCATATGAATTGAACCCGGTTTTTGCCCTAAGGTTGAATAATTGGAGGGCTATTTCTTTTCACCCTTTCTCATTTCATTTCTATTTAATTCTTCAACCCCTTCTTTCTCCTTTCTCATATTACTCCTTTTTTCATAATCATACCTAAGGACTTTCTAATACTAACTATTCAGTATTGTCCCTGGGTAGATCCCTCCGGCTCTGGCGGATCATAGGACGGTTTCCTAACCTTAGCCACCTTATAACACCATGACTATCCTATGTTGCCGTAAACCAAAATCCTTGAAAAATCTCTCAAAATGTTCATGATTATGAAACACATTTTGCTAACACTTTGAGAGTTTTATAATTTTCAAAGGCTCCCCCTTAACATGTGCTCATATGTTTTAATTTAAAATTTGCACATGTTGGGTAGAGATTGCACTTTTTGAATTGATCCACTTTCAGTGAACATGACCGATTCGAGACACGCTTACATCACTAGTTAGACTAGCTTGAAATTATTACCCGTCCTGGTCACATCCACGGAAAGTTTCTCGAAACGGTACACTCTACTCAGACATATCCTCTTCGAGACACGCTTACATCACTGGTTAGACCAGCTTGAAATTATTACCCGGCCAGGATATGTCCTTTCGATTAATGACAGTTTGTGTTTCGTCAATTCATTGGTAAGGTCTGAGTCACATGAGATATCGCATCCTTTTTGCTGTAGTGCCATTTGCTCCCCCTCAATATGTGCATCGATATACGAAAGAGTTTAGCACATATGGGAGAGCTTACATTTAAGACCAAATAATCACATTTTCATCAGAATTTCATATTTAAATCACATTCTCTCCCCCGATCAAAAATTTCAAACCATTTGAGATTTGTGATCCCAATTGATTTAAATATGTTTAGAAAATTTGGGAGAAAATGTGGTCAGATTTAAATGTATTCTGATAATGGAGCATACTATGCTCCCCCTTAAACCACGAGAGAGTGTCACTGCTGATGTTGCACAATGCTTAAAAAGGTGTCAGAAATTTGAGCAAATACTCTCCCCCTCAATTAATGACCCGTTTTCTATTTAAAGAGCTGTAGTCATTCAATTGAGTGTGACGTATTTGTGAAAATTTAAGTCCAGTTACCACCTTGTGAAACACCAAAACTCTCCTGAAGAATCATAGAATAGAAGGAGTTTGTGATGTAAAGAAGACTTCTCTTCTTATACAAGAAATGATGCACTGAAACGTACATCAAATCGAAGAAACATGGATATAAAGTAATCCATGCCCGGATGAACATCACCTAGTTGGAGAACAACCGTCTTTTTGGCGATGTGCTTTCCCCGTTTTGAAACGCGGGTTGCTATCTATAGTAATAGCAAGCCATTTAGGCATGTTTTGAAAACTTTTTGAACTTCTGCTCGAACTTCATTTAAAGACCCGTGTCATTATTGAATGACATTTCTAGGACCGTAAATGTTATCGATACCAGAAGACATGCCTTGAAAAACTATTTTTGGTATTTTCTATTTTTCAGATTTTTATGGTTTTTCTTGGTTTTGTATTTTTCTATTTACAATTTGGTTTTATAAAAGTTTTATGAAATTGGAAAAAATATTTTTGATTTTTTATGATTTTATGTATTTGCAAAGGATACATGAAGAATTACCACCTTAATTCTTCTTTGATATATAGATTTGTTCTTCACTACCTTGATGAACTTGATGCAGCAGCCCTGAGAGTGGTCTTCAAACTACATTACTTCTTTTAGCTTCCTAAATCTTCTCAGCTGCCATCTCTATACTTGTAGAAGAACAATGTGAGCAAATCTAATTAGGGTTTAAATCTGGCTTTTCACTCTCCCCTAATTAGTGCTCTCCCCTAAACTGAAAACCTTTCTGATGAATGCCCAGAATATGAAGAAGTCTTTTGATAGCCAAATGAATGTCGTCTTTAGTCTTCTAACACACAACGGAAAATGTAGAACAGACTGTAGACTCGACCTTCTTCAAGATTGTCCATTTGGGGAACTGAAAATCAACATCTTCATCTCACCAAATGCATTCCAGTAATCTTACATATAACCCCTCAGCTCGTAACATACACATAAGATGATAATACCAAAGTAACAAGTTGAAATATAACACCCCCATTTTAGGAACGCAACGGAATACAACATGGGGTGCTATTTATTAGTCACATCGTACAAGCATAGTAAACGAACTCAAAATAGAGACGTTTATAATAAAACATTCACATTCGATAAAATCAGAGTAAGAAAAAGAAGGTCCCAAAGTTCAACACAACACAAGTGTTTGAAGCAACATAAGTTTAAACATGGCATAAGTTTAAAAGTTTAAGTTTCATCGAATGTGATTTTAAAACATGGGCCATCATTTTAGATATCCATATCCTTGCGCCGCCTATCCAAGCTTTAACATATCACGGACCTGGGATAAAACATGCTAAAAAGGTCAACATAAAGTTGAGTGAAATCCATAGAGTTTAATAAGTAATAAGTTGAATACAAGTATCATTCATCGGGCAACAAGTAATGCATATACAAGTCGTGTAATCAGATTATAGTATTCATGGCACCGAACCTTGACTTAAATTTAATAGTGCCCTTAAAAGGTAAGTTTGCCAATTACCATGAAATCTCTCAATATTATGTGGCCGTTTATATATGAGCGCTACTCACCCGGTCAGGCTTGTCAAGCCAAATATGCATATTCATAATACTAGCGTTTCCCACATAATTAACGGTTCATGAAATTAGGGACTTTAAGGGGCAAAAGATTACTCAATAACTATAATCATGTAATCGGGTCCAGCATACCAAAAACTACTTGTATTCAGTTTGTAAAACTAGCATGTATCCCCCTCGCGAGGTTTATAAAACATTAAAATGAGTAAAGGCGAGGCTATGAACTCACCGTGAATAAAGGAAGTAGTATGAAACAAGCAAGTGAGGAAAATAGCCGCGAAGCTCTACGATGAACCTAAATAGATATACGCTTGTCTTAGGTTTTTGAAAATAAACATTGATGCAATTTAGCTATATATATAAATTATGATCTTAATTATGCTTGGTACATAATTTCTATATACTTAACAAGTTCTAATTTGGCATAAAAAAATGGTCTTTAAGTATGACATTTACATTTCTTACAAAAATTCAAATTTCTAGTCCCTTTTTATTCCTAAGTCCAAAATAAGTACTAAAGGTCCAATCTAAGTCTAAGGGTTCAATTTAGTCAAAGGGTCAATTCTTAGTCAAAAGGTTCAGTTTATGACTAAAGGTCCATATTATTTTAGGTGGTTCAAAATGAAACTTAGGGGTCCAAATTCATAAGTTATTAACCTTTTCATAACTTTTAACTCAAAATCTGATGGAATTTTTATAACTTACCCATTTTTAAAAATTCATATCTCTCAAACCATAAGTCGAAAAATTATGTTCTTTATGTCCCCGGAAAGGTATCCATCTGTACTAACAAGATTTGTGGGGCCCACTAATTTAGAAATTTCGTAACAGTAGTGAATTTATTATTTTTCCCCTTACTACCCAGTTCTGAAATCACCAATATCACAACAGTCCCACTAAAAATACAATATCTTGAGGTCTACAAGCCCGATTAATTCCACGTTTACGGCTACGTTTAAGTTAAGATGTTATCTACAACTTTTATGTTTTGAGTAACAGTGGGTTATTCACAAAAAAAATGACTTTTATACGTTTCAAATCTATTACTTAGAATGTAACATGTTTCACGAAAATATTTCTAGTTTAATCATCGTAATGAGTTATTCAATGAAATACCCGTCAAAACGACCGCAAGACATTGATCTACAACTAAATATTTTTAGTTTATGTCCAAAGTTCACTGATAAAATCATTTTATTACGTTTTTACCCCTGATCAGAAACAACTGTTGCATGTCTAGTCCTTTAGTGTTTTTATTGTTTTCTAAGCTATGTACCAAGCCTAACCAAGCATAATAATTTATATAATATTCAAATACATCAAGACATATAAAATTTACAGAAGTGAAAATAAAAATAAAATGAAAAGTTAGTGAGGAGTTTCTTACAAAAGTGATGAACAAGCAAAAATCTCAAGAACAAGGATCAAAGAAACTATCAAATGTCACCACCAAGAAAAACTCTTGTAAGCTTGAAGGAAGTACTTTATGGGGTCTTGGAGAGCTTCGACCTACAGCCACTAAAACATTTTGTGAGCCATAAAAATTTAGGAGGAAGATTATTTCAAGAAAACCTCCAAAAACATCAATAAAACCTTCAAAAACTTGATTCAAACCACCATCTTTCGTGAGCACCTTCAAGATGATGTTGTAGAGATGATTTTGTGTTAAAAATCAAGATGAGATGAGTGGTTTGGTGATGGATTTTCGACAGCAAGAGGAGAGGAAGGAGATGGATGGTTTTTAGGGTTTGGTTAGATTTGCATGGTGAAGGTGAAATGATGATTTTCTTTGGAAATGAAAAATATAGGAAGAGTGTGTGTGTGGTAAAAGGGGCCGGCCATAGGCTTTAATGGGGAGGGATATCATTTTTTTTTATTTTTTTTTGTAGTTATTAGTTAAGTATTAAAAATGTTGTAGTTAAATAAAATGTAAAGTTTAAGTGTTTAAAACGCGAATAGTTACTAGAAACTAACAAAATTGTGAAACGAAGTGAGAAATGTGAAAAATATATATACTTGATTCCTATGAGTAAATGAAGGAATATTGAATCACTTAAGACAAGGATACGGATAGAAATCCTATACACGGCTCGAGAAAAGCTAAAAACTCGAAATTTTCTAAATCGGGTAAAAATTAAAAAGTAAATTTTTACACAAGAGGAAATGAAATATATTATGGTTTAAAGAATGACTTGAATTTATGAAATGTCACATGAAACACTGGTCATCTTTAATTTGTATCATGAGATATTAAGCCCGATCACGTGAACTTGTTGTGCGTCCTTGATGTACACATTTCTCTCCCCTGATGGTTACGATTAATCGGCCCGTGACGTACACCAGAAATGATAATACCAAGATAACAAGTTAAAACACTGATCATCTTTAATTTGTATCATAAGACATTAATCCTGATCTCGTGAACTTGTTGTGCGTCCTTGGTGTACACATTTCTCTCCCCTGATGGTTACGATTAATCGGAATCATCATAATGATGTGTACATGAAGCATAATGATGTATACATGAAGCATTTAACTAGAAGCACTTTATCACTGATTATATCAGCCCGTGAGAAGATGTCAAAGGGTCGGGAGGTAGAATTCCATGAACTTGTTCTTCAACACCTTGATGAATGACTAGAGATATGCTTTCATGAGTTGTTGGAGAAGTACTAACAGATGGTACTTCTTGAACCATTGTGGTTCAAGAAGGAGTACCGGTTGTATCAGTAGATATCTGTGCATCAGCGGGAAACATAGGAGACACAACACTTGATGGAGCTGAAAGTATTCTTCAAACCAATGTTTGAAACAGCATATCTTCTTT
This sequence comes from Artemisia tridentata subsp. tridentata, assembly GCA_021014915.2. NCBI lineage: Eukaryota > Viridiplantae > Streptophyta > Magnoliopsida > Asterales > Asteraceae > Artemisia > Artemisia tridentata. Next base: position 77,161,799 of record CP139509.1, read on the forward strand.
CTTCATGGACGGTGGAACGTATAGTGTTGAAGAAACTTGGTATGCACGACTCCTGAACTGATGTATTCAGGAGTCGTATGACCATATCTCAAACATCAATCAACATGTAGTTTATTCACCCTCCCCCCCCCTTCAAAAATTGCATATGACTACAATTTTTGATTGAACGAGTGAATAAGAATACCATCAATGGTAAGTAGATCCACTTGATGACTGACCTTTTGTTTACTCACCCTTTCCCCCCCTCAAAAATTGCATATGACAGCAATTTTTGATAGAACAAGTGAATAAGAATATACTCCAATGTACGTTGATCCACTTGATGACTGAGTGAGCATGGGAAGAGCATGAAACTTGTTGATGAGAATGGTCATAAATAAGAAGATTTCTCTTCTTCCGAAGATAAAGTGCACTTAAGCGTACACCTTTCTTTTCTTTGAGGAACGGGGCCTGAAGTGTTATCTGCAGACGCCATTATGTTGACATTGAGGCCCGAGGCTTGAACTGCAGTGTTCAAACGTCATCTCTCTCTTATCTACTTCTCTCAGCTAACTCGTTACCAACCTCATTATCATTCTGTCGGCTTGATGTCGTGACTACTGATGGAGAAAAACCCAATATGATGAACTTGAGACTGAAGTAACATAACCCGAACTTGTGACTTAAACTTGCACTAATGTATGACAAAGAGCGGTGTAGAGAGTTCGTGCAACTTCGAATCCCTAAGTACTCTATACTCTTCAACCAACCAACCATCAAGTACAAGACGTACATCACCTCTTGGATATCCACAACTTCGTGTGACACTGAGCACTACAACGTTACTCCTTAAAGTGATAGTTATTTTGTGGTAATAGAGAGGAAGAATAAAAAAAAATAACTAGATATCCAAGTCTTCGTCATTGTAAAGGTTAAACGCTCGAACAAGGATCTCGAAGAATCTTCATCCAACCAACCCCGATATCTTCAGATACTAAGTACACGCACCTGTGAAATTTCACTTCAACCTCAAATAAATAATGGTGAATTAACGCCGTAGTCACATCTTGTAGTTTAAATGCCCAGAACTAGCCCTTTTTGATATTTTAAATGAACTTTGATAATGGTTTTATCCCGATCATTGTCAAAAGCGCATAACCCCGTAAAACTTTGTTATAACCAAAATGCCATGAAGTATATCATAAATCATCCAATACATGAAGTACACACTTTATCCCTTCTTCGAAGTTGAAACCGTAGTACCAAAATCAATTAAGATCTAGAAATGCACTTTTCTTTCTCCAAGATAGTTCCATCATCACGGGATTTTACAAATCTATGATTTAAACCGAGAAATAGATTCTTTCGCGGAATTTTACAAAACCAAGAAGAAACCGTGAGACAGTGATAAATTGAATGTGTTATGACAAATTTGATTCTGGTGAATAACTGTTTGAGGAACTTGCAAAAGATCAGCAACAATTCTTCTCACATATGTAGAATACTTCACAAACCATGCTAAGTAAAGTAGTATATACTACTCCCCCTGGAGGTTGCCCTTATATCATTAAAGTACACGTTTCTCTCCCATGATGATTTCGAACTTTCGGAGGCATCATTGACGTGTACGACCATAAACCCGAGAAGTTCTTGTCTTAAGCAAACATTTTGAGAAAAAATCATGAATGACATTGAAGATTCTTGAAATATTTTGCTTAGAATGTGAAGTATCATTAACGTTCTGTATCATCGAATATCCCATGAGAATTGCAGTTACTGTTAGTGCAAGCAGTCTCGTTGGGGAGATTGCTAGTGCAAGCAGTCTCGTTTGTTTTGAGTGATGACAAACATGTAACTTGATACATAATGTAAAATGTACAAGTTACTTGTAATCATATCTTGTCTCAACATACATTCAACACCTCTCAAGTCCTCGTATGATACAACACAGGTTCGTACATGTTTGTTATGTGGCATTATGATCAAACCCTTAACAAACTATTTAGAATGTTTAAAATACGGTTAGATCATTAAGTATTTTAAAAGATTAATCATGCTACATGATCACTAGGATACATGTTACATACATATATACATTTGCATGTTTTACATTTTAAATCCTAAAATGAAAATTACACATGACATCATGGCATACCTCATTAGGAAAGATCTTGGATAGATTTTATAAGATTTGATATTGGAAAGATCTTGGATAGATTTAGTAAGATTTGATTTAGGAAATATTTTGGAAAGATCTTTAAGTTACAAAGTTGACTTTGCAAAGATCTTGACATGACTTAACATGATAAGAAATGATATGGAAAGATTTGTTAAATTCTTAGCTGTCATATACCCACGGATCCAAAGCAGTACAAGGACGGATCCAAATTAAGGGATCCGCCAGATCCGTGGCTTGTAGAAATTGTTTTCCTATAAATAGTAGCCCATGGTTTTACACATAGTTTTACACATAGTTTTACACATGGTTTTACACATGGTTTTACACGTAGTTTTACACATGGTTTTACACATAGTTTTACACATGTTTTCCTATAAATAGTAGCCCATGGTTTTACAAAATTTTCACCCCATTAGAACACACATTCCCTCACTCATTTCACACACTTAGATCAGTAGCAAAACATGTTGATTCATACATTAATCACCCTTTACATAATGATCATAATGTTACTAACTTTCATCATGTTGTAAGCATACATTGTTAATGATCCTGTGAAGCAAGCTCAAGATCATGAGACATCATCCATAGCATACTTCCTGATCCACCAAGAAGGTTAGAAGATCTTGAAGTCATGATCCACCATAGCATTCCAACATATGAAGATTCAATAGTACTTGACATCCTCAATGATTGAAGACTTCTTATTCAACAAGTTCATATAGATTAGTCATTTATATCCATTGCACATATATGTCATGGATCATTGTAAACATCATTTGTATCAGTGAGTGTGGTTAGTGTTTTAGTCCTCAAAACACAAAGAGTGTAGGGAGTGGTTGTACCCTTGTGAAAGAACCAAACAGGAGTGGTTGAACCCTTGTAAAGAACTTGACATCTAGCTTTGTGTCGGTAATTGTATAGGCGACGTTAGGTTGGTTCTACCTTGAAATAGAACCCGGTGTTTAGCTTAGTACCGGAAAAGGAAGTAAGCGACGTTAGGTTGGTTCTACCTTAAACTAGAACTCGGTGTTTAGCTTAGTACCGGAAAAGGAAGTAAGCGACGTGTAAAGGTTTTCTCCGCCGAAGAAAGGGAGCTTGTTGATCTAGTGAAGTAACTCTCGAGTTGGGTACTCGGGGAGTGGAGTAGGGCGGAGAGGAGCTCCGTGACTAAACCATTATAAATCATCGTGTTCGGTTTGCGCTTTCTTCTACTTATCTCTTTACTTTTATGTTTGCATTATGTGATTGCTTGTGTTGTGATTATTTGATAATACTTGTGTGACAACTTGGTAGTCATAAACTACAACAAACATCTTTCATATTAGAACTAGCCAAATTAGAAATTTGATACAACAAGTTTTAAGTTTTAAAACGGTAAATGTATTCACCCCCCCTCTACGTTTTCACAGTTACCACTTGCTCAAACCAATCCGCCTCGTGTCTTTAAGTCTGACCACCTCTTGAGAAGATCTTGTACTACAAGCCCGTTAGAAGCTCGAGAAACGACGATCCCTTGGTGAAGCTTGATAATAGACAAATCTGCGACTTAAACTTGCACTAAATTTGCGATTAAGAACCTATTTGGAGCAGACCACCATTACTCCTTAAATTATAGGTGGTGGTATATACCCAACCTTCCATCCTTTATTGTATATATCCGCCTTTTGAACTATCCACATCTTGTGTGACACTGAGTACTACAATGTAACTCCTTTAAGTGATAGCTATATATTGTGAGCACTACAATGTAACTCCTTTGACAGATATAACTAGATAGCCAAGTTTAATCACTGTAAGTACGCTCGAACAAGGATCATCAAATATCGTGCATCCAACCAACCTCGAGATATTTGAGATACTAAGTACGCGAACCCATAAATTAACAAACCAACCAAGTGACCATAGCTTCTTAAATTACTATCGATCTCGTAGCACAAACTTACCCCAAAAAAAATAGTCAAACCCCGTAAGTTCAATTTGTCCAAAGCCCAAGTCCAACAAGTATCGAAAATAAGTGAAATAAACACAGCCTCACTTTACCCAACTATTTGAGTAACAGATTAATCAATACGACTAATACCTTGAACCTTCGTGGCCCAAGATTGGTTAAAAAAAAGAAATCCGGCATAGTGAGTCTACCAGCCCACAAGCCCAATAAATTAAAGTCCAATAAAAAGAACTTAACTATCCGGATAACTATCCCACTTCTAATTCTTTTAACCCTAATTGATTGTGAATAAGAGGCTCACTAATCACACATTAACCCTAATTCCATTTTAATCCGCCCCCTCCTCATCCATCTCTCCAAACGCAGTCACACCTAAACTTCATCTCATCTCCATCAAACAACAAAGATTCGTCTTTTATAAAATCCGAGCACAGATACACAACCATCTTTCTTTCAGCTATTAAACTCCGAACACAAAGCAAACACCCCCTTTTGGTTTACATTTAAATCGGCTTCAAGATCTAAAGTGGCTTCAAGGTCTTTATTGAAGGTCTCGGGTAGGTTGTTCTTATGTGTTTTATGTTTGCTGTTATGAACGAACCAAATGAAGGAGATAACATAATTGTTATATTCTTATCCTTTTCATGTCGGATAAATAAAAGAAGTTACACTTCTTATGGATCGATGAGGATACTTTCTTTCGTGTTTTTGGCCTTTGGTTTTGAGTTACTTTATGTGACCCACGAAAGGAAATAACTGAGATCATTTTTATGTATTTACTTTTAAATCCGAGTCATGTTATTAGTTGGATGAGGTGCGTTTAGGATAGTTGTGGATTTTGGATGATGGTCGTGGCTGTTGTGACGTATTTAGTTGTTGTTGTTCGCTGTCGAATTGTTCTTTAGGCATTCGTTCTTCATGAAAGGAAAGAGTACTGAGACTGTATGATACATTAAATTTCTTTTCGAGTCTAGTAATGAGAGTTGGGTATGTAATTTAGTTTATCTTAAGACCAAACCGCAACAGTCACAAACCGCTACAGTCAAACGGCGGGTCACTTGGGTCAAACAGCTAGATCACAAAATGCCAGAATGCAAAACCGCAGTCGCAAATGACAAAAGTGTCATTTTCACTGGGTGTTGTCTTTATACCCGATTTAGCTACAAACCAAGACTCAAGTCTACATTTTTTCAAACCGCTGTCAGACACATCCAAAACCTTCAACAAGCCGCTGTGAAGAAATATACTCCAATCTTGGTTTTCTTGCGCTTTTCAATTCGAACCAGAAGAAAAAAAACTTTCTTGAAGAGCTAAACACAAATGGACTTGTAAATACGTCACACTTTTAAAGCACACTTTTAGACCAACCTTGAGATTTTAGTAAATCACCCCACAAACAACTCACAATCCGTGAGCTTCTTGAAGTATTGTTCGAACAAAATATTCAGACCAAAAAGTAGAACAATATTCAAAAATAAGCTAGAGAACCAATATTGAGCTCAACAGAAGACATAGCAAACCAATTTCATAAACTATTAAGGCCCAACACACAAAATGGACATGTAACCCAAAACGTAAAATAATGTTATATGCACCAAAATCAAATCAGTCACCCAACTGTTAAAGCCAACATAGTGCACGAATCCAAAAAGAAAAAAATAAATAAAACCGAGAAGATAGAAACCGCAAATCCAAGCACACACAATCAATCGAACCTAACCATGGCTCTTGATACCAATTGTAAGATATGTATACTTGTATTGATTGTGTGGGATTCGGGAGGTCTTGGATTATGGAAGAACAAATCCATGGTAGAAGTTTTAGAGAGAGAGAGAGTAGAGAGAGTTGGGAACTTAGTGAGAGAAATGTAAGTGTATTAGATTGAAATTGTGAAGAGTTCCAACCCTCTCCCTAGGTGGAGAGGGATATTTATAGTACATAATATTGTTGCCCCGAGTGGTCTGTGGAGCGAGCTGACAGTGGGTAAAGACCCGACCCACTCCACAAGTTCTATATTAACTAAACTATTACTAATATTACTGATAATCTTACGAGCTAGTTAATGCTAACAGATACTCGGGGTAACCGATTCTTCAGATGAATATTTATATTCCTAACAGGCTAATATAATTCGATTAGGTAGCAAATGTATAATAAGTGCCTCCAAAGTAATCGAGTGCTTCTCTTTTTTTAAATATCTTTGAGGCGCGTAATATTACCATTTTATGAGTTATTTATTTTGTGTCAAAGCATTTATACAATATGTAATTAAAGTTGTTCATCCCAATGACATACCTGATGGGACTTGTGCATTTGATATAGTTGTACGTGCTTTAAGATGCGTGGTTTTTTTAACTGTTTGTCTTATTAGATTTTAACAATAGATGATTAGTAGAATGTGGCAAAATGGTTGTATATTTGAGTGAAGGGGTGATTTAAATTGTGTATTAATTGTATGTGTTAATGCATTTGTGCTTTAAATAGTAGCTTGATTAAATTATATAATATGGTAATACTAGCTTATAGACCTGTGGAATCCACAGGATTTTAGAGGGTTTTTGATTAAAAAAAGTAAGTATGTAAATAAAGTAAGAAAGAACAACGAACATAAACGCTATTAACTTTTCTTATAATGGAATAATAAGTTATAAGTGACTGATAGTATAAATTACAATGCTTGTAAATATCTGTGTAATAAACGTTCATTGCCTCGTGATCTCCAATATGTTTGTCTTCAAAAGCAAATGTATGTAGTGACCATTCTAACACTTCAACAAAAGGCCTATTACGTGAACACCTAATAAGTTTAAAAAATATATAAGTAAAAGAAGTTTGGGATTTATAATAAGTGTAAATAAAAAAAATACCACACATATAATATGTATATTGTACATACCTATTGACCGTTTGATCATAGACCTTGAAGAACTTATTTATATACCACATTTATAGTAGTTTTTGATAGGTTACCATCCGCATCTGAAATAACAACCTTCAAACCTTTTTTGCTTTTGACACGTGAAAGAGACACATATAGCTGTCCATGTATGAAAACAGGACGTGGCAGATACAATCCGACTTTTGAAAGCGATTACCCTTGGCTCTTTTTTATTGTTATGGCGAATGACACCGAAATGGGATATTGTTTCCTCACGAACTTTAGAGGTAAACGTTTATCAGATGGAGTGATTCTCAATCGTGGTATGATAACCTTGTTTCCAAAATGTGTCTCATTAATGATTTGTGCTTGAATAAAAGTCCGTGATAATCGTAAAACTTGAAGTCGTGTCCCGTTACACAATCCACTAGATTGATCAATATTCATCAGCAACATTATTGGGACAACAACTTTTAACACCAGCCTATGGTTTGGAACACCTGAGAACTTTACTCCATTGATAAAATCCGGTGAGAAAACAGATTCATCAATTGATGTCCCACGATCAGTTTTATCAATACTATCGCAACTAAGGTAAACCATTTCCTCACCCGGAAATGTCTTAAGCAAATGATCATTTATATTGTCGACCACTTCATTGGTCGGAGCAAGAATGGCCTTTTCTAACCCTTTTAGACTCACAGTTGAATCGGTTTGATATGTAGCTGCCTTTGCTAACCCTTTTCTTTCATATATAGAAACTGAACTATTCATCAATTGAGATGGAAGTGAGCCTGATCGTGTTGGTGCAAAAGGTATATGTTTCGGTTTTCTGCTGTAGTGTGACAATAGATTGTCCATTTTCATTTCCTTTTCATCAACTCCATAATCAATATTTTCACCATGTAAACTCTATAAATCAATTTTATTTTAAAATTAGTATTAACAACTACACAATATAGTTTATAAACCCGTGCATACACAGGTCTTTTGCATTAAAATTAGTTTTTTTTTAGATTAAAATCTTAATGGGTGTTCAATTAAGACCTTTAAAGTCCTAAAACATGAAAGCCTCACAAGAGAAACAAAATTACTAATTTTGTAACAAACAACTACCTAAACTATGAATTTATGAAATCTCACCTATAAAGCTAATGCTTATCAATATTTGATCGAGTAGCCATTTATTAAGAATAAAAACCAATCTTTTAGTGTAGTATACTAAATCCAAAATAGACATGAATAATATTAAGATTTGGCAATTTGTAAGATGTAACATTTTAGAAAAAAAACATGACTACTACACATGGGTGAACCTTTTTTCAGTATGCATTGTCCGTTTTGAAACATTCAATAGCATAGTACATGAATGATGAATAGAACTCAAATTACACAATATATGGCTATAAAAATATCTTTTTCACGACCTTGCTTGGCTTGCTTAATTAGTCCTCAAAAAGCAATGAGAAACTTGACCATTTGCTACTCCACACCTTTGATTTCACAATCCATGTTTATCACCCTTTACCCAGCACCGAATGTCTCGTACACATGCACAGTAACTTTATCCCTCTATCTTGCTCACATAGACCACATCACCACGTTTCTTATCCTGATGATACAAATATATATATATATATATATATATATATATATATAATATATATATATATATATATATATATATATATATATATATATATATATATATATATATATATAAATTGAAGATAATCATAAGTAGTTAGCATACATCCAAACACTCAAATTGTCTAAATGCCTAATCAAAATATATACATCAGATTTATAAGCAATCCCACACACACCCGGAAGATCCACATTGGTAATTAGGAACTTAGGATATATCATCACATTTACCCATATGATTTAAAACTGCGCGCGAGTAAAAGTTGGTGAATGGTATATATATGAACATTTGATTTCAAAGTTACAAAATCTATACTTTTACTATTTGCCACATTCAATTTATAACGAAGCCTTATGTAGCATTTACAGAAGGGAAGGAAATAAGCAAGCAATTGACTTGTAATCATTTGGCACTCAAACACTCGTGGCACAACTACTACGGCTGCACCAGGAGAACATCCATAGTTTATGACTCCTCGTACATACATGAAATAAGTCATCATCTTTCATTTCCTCATTATTTCAAGTCTTCTTTTACCAATGTAAAAAATGACAGACATTTGGTTTATTCTAATCCTAAGTTCCCAAATTGGTTGCTTATTAATTCCCAAATTAGATAAGCACAATCTGGAGATAAGTTAAATGATCATTCTACATTTGATGTTACTCATATAATTTGACCCAAAAATGGCTTGTTGAGTTGGACTTCTCAAGAACATGTAAAAGCCATTTTAAAGCAGCAAAGTCAACTTAAGTCTTGCTAAATTGTAACCTAACTTTCAAGGTTGAGCGTTCAGATCCACAAAGAAGCAAGTTCACGCTTTACTCATATTCACCATATGATACAATCAGTAAATAACCTGGTATATTGAAAAAACCATTATCAAAAAAGTAAGGAATTTGATTTCAATGCCCAACAACTAAGAACCATATACTTATTTTTAGTGTACTTTGAGTAACCACACATAAGGACTGTCGAAAATATTATTACATGCAATCTCCAAAGCAAAGTAAGTTTATCATAGCAACGGAAACACCGTCAATTGATTATTTTACACTCCCTCTTTCCCAGGCTAAATACAAAAAAATCCTTTTTAAAAATACCCTAAAGTAATTGTCACATTTCCTTTCTTTTTGCTAATAAATAATGATTCCAAAATATGGATGCAACTGGTTTTTTCAACAATAGCCTTGCTACTTTGTCATTACTGAAAGGTATTTCACATGTTGAACCAATATGCAAAGACTGCTACTATGTTAATATGTAAAGTCAATCATTGCATTCATGTTCAGGGAGTACGTAGAATATTTCACATCTTGCCATAGCAATCAGAAGATGAGTTTAGGTTTTGATGACTTTTAGTGTTTATGTTGCTAATTTAAGGGTTCTAGAATATGGCATGAAGTAATAGATAAGTAGACCAAATCAGTGACATCCCCAAAAGAATATTTCACATCTTTCTATTTTTAAGTTCATCTCATATAAATCTCACAACTTCGATATGAGAAGATAACACAATCGGAAAACATACCTCTGGTATATAATTGAGCAGGAATGGATTTCCTCTTTTTGTAATCCTCATTTCACTTACACTTCCAGGTGAGGCCTAATTCAATAACATATTATTTTTCAGTTAGAATTCATTGCACCTACAACTATATAAGCATCAAAGCAAGTTGAAGCTTATTCAAGAATTTACAATAAAGTAACGACTAATGTCATAATCTTGCGCTACAAATACTCCTAATGGACATTTCTCAAAATGATAAATGACCTTTTAATTCGTAAGTATATGATTAAAATGTCGAGTGTCCATTTGGAGAATTTGTAAGCAAGCGTTTTAGAGAAATACAAAACTACCACAAAATATATGGGAGGATAATGATATGATGTCTACATGACTACACCATAGCTTTAACTTTATGGCTTCAACTATATCGTAAACTTTTTCGAAAATTAACATTCCATGTCAACACAGCTGGAACCTAGCTGATAATAAGTGGAACAGAACTTAGCTGATAATAAATTATCTAGTGACACTTGTAAAATCAGTATCACTGATCATCATGCAAAGTGTCCATTAGTCACATTTGTGGCAAAGGTACCAGTTTTCATGTAGTGAAACTGATTGTGATTATCTCACTATCCAGGGACAATGCTACAATGAATTATCTAATTCTGGTTATTAGATACATCGGCATACTCACTTTCAGAATGCAACGACGATCATAAATTTTCCACATAGAATCTAAATAATCACATACTCAATTCTAAATAGCAAAACATCAAATATGAGACCATCACTTTCAGAATACAATACCAAACACCCCTATAAAGGATTTATGCATCAAAATAAAATGGTTGAGCGGATAAATGGGTCGAAAGTTGCCTAAAGTGTATTTATATGTGTAAAGCCTCCTCAGTAGTCAGTACTATTATTGAAAAAAAAATATTTTGTTACCATCTAATTCAAATAAATTCAGGTCAACCCAACCCAAGCTTATCGACCTCGATCTCATTTGATGCGGACCCATTATTAAACCTGGTTTGTGCATATCAAAAAAGTAGATTGGATCACGCTAACAATATCAAGAAGAAGAAAAAATATGGATTACCTTTGCAAAGGCATTGCTTAAGGTGGACCGAATATAATACTCAATCTTGTTTCCTGTATCACATAATAGTCAACCTTCTTCCAAGATCTTGGTGGCCGAGAAAACCAAATGAAGAATGTTCTCCATTAGTCCGGTCATTCCTTTGTTAAAATTGTCATGGTAGTCAAGCAACCGGTTTTCTGACCATGTCTTCACGGAGTTCAACATCACTGACAAAAAGTGTACATATATGGGATCTTTGTCCACTTTCTTCGAATCAACAAAAACCTTGGTTAGCATTTTCAATGAGGCACTTAGTAAATCATTCTCCACTTGTCTTGCCACATCAATGGAGACATAAAACTTATGATTCTTTTTTTTTTACTCAAATTAGCTATGCTTGCATACAAAATCATAAGCATTTTTTTCAGCCCATAAATATAGAATTTATTTTCTCGGTTTATCCTAGTCACCATCTTATACTTGAGTAATCAAAGTTTTCTCAACATGATTAGAGCCTAAAGATGATGAATCACCATTAACAGACTTCACAGAATCAACATGGAGTTCATGGTCTACTTTTGCGTCTTCTTATTTTAATTTTTTAAATATGACAATACAAAAGATTGCAAGAAATACAACTAGAATTTGAACACTTTTATTATAAACGACAATATGGGAAGGGGTGGATAAACAAACTGCCTTTAGTAAAAAAAAAAAGGTCATTTCTAGTATGACCACTAATGCTTTTTTTCTTTAAATTTCAAATAATTCATTAAAACTTGTCTTAATTGTAACTATAGATAATATCTTATCTTATTACAATAATAACTAACATGAATCTTTAAATAGAACATTAAATGTTGTCCACATCTGAATGCATTATAGCAACTGCAGTATGCAAAAAAATACATGTCACAACTTCTGCGATAACAAAATCATCTTCGAATACAATGAGGTGTTTATACATTCTATCTCATTTGACCCATTTATAATAGTTAAATAGAAAATTCAAATGGACCAGATATCATGATCATGTTCATGAGAAATAATGAGTTCACAAACTCGAATGTATTCAAATACCTAAACATTTCAGAAGTAATTTGCAAATTTAAATAAATTAATGTTAACTAAAAGCTAAAACCAAGTCTGACCTTTTGAGCTAAATGCGGGTTATGACATTTTACCTACGGGTGAAATAAATTTGGTTTTTATGCTTAGACATTATTTACTTATAATAAGTTGGATTCAGATATTCATTTTCCAGGGGTTGAATAAACAATATTGTATTACCCATCTAAACTTTCTTCTAAACTACTATCCATTTGTCTATAAAGATTAACTTGTACTTAGTCCGTTCCCAAATAGCTATCCACATTTTGCTTTTTGTTTAACCCAATAATAACTAAAATATTGTGCGAAGGCATACTAAGCTAATGAAACATGCATATCTCTGTAAAGATTATGAATATGACACATGATTTTATAAAACAACAATGTGAATAAATGAACTAAAATTTACCTTGCCACAACCAACGCTCCACACACCATCACTATCTCAACTTCAATTTTAGTGTCACTCATAGCATTAACATGTAGTTGCGCAGAAGGGTCCTGCCAAAAGAAAATGAAAACTATAAGTATAAAAACTAAGGGCGGACAATTAAACCAGCAAAGACTAATATGAATAAAGCTTACCCAAACACCGCTTAAGTAGTATTATCCTGTTAGGCATAACTTGTACTCAGTCCGTTCCCAAATAGCTATCCACTGATAATCGCCTGAGAATAATGAACGATATTAGATATAGTATCACAAGCTGTCATACAGGACTAAAGAGAAATAAGTACATATCGTAACATACCTCACAATTCTTTGCTCCATTCAACATAACAAACCTCAAAACACCATTGCAATGCCTGTATAAAGTTGAATGTGGTATCAATCAATAGTTTTATCAAACCTCAAACTTCTATAAGTAATGACACAAATCATAAACGCTTAGAAACCTGTAAACAACAAGGCCTCTAAGAAGCTTGTAACACAAAGACTCAGCTAAATCCCACATGATTAGTAATTGGTGCCGTAACATACAAATGTGTAACAGCTCAAACTTGTGGTTTGGAAGCATACCTTGAGTTATTCAAGATAGCCCACCCGAATAAATCTACAGCGTTAATAAACCAGCACGGCTGCACTTAAACATCCTGTTAGAATATAAATATTCATATGAAGACTAGGTCACCCCGAGTATCTATTTAGTATTTATATAGCTCGTAGGCTTATTAATATTAGTTTAGTTTTATTAGTATTAGTTTAGTTATATTTATATTTGTGGAGTTGGGTCGGGTCTTTACCCACTGTCAGCTCACTCCACAGCCCACTAGGGGCACCTTAGCTAGTAATATAAGCCCCTTCCCACTCATGGGAAGGGTTGGAACTCTTTACACCTTCAATCTAATATTACACATTTTCTCTCAAGTTCCCTACTCTCTCTACTCTCTCTCTCTAAAACTTCTACCATGGATTTGTTCTTTCACAATCCAAGACCTCCTGATTCACACACAATCAACATGTTTCAATCTTACAATTGGTATCAAGAGCCATGGTTAGGTTCAATTGATTGTGTGTGCTTGGATTCGTGATTTTTATTCTCTTGTTTTTTTATTTCCTTGGTTCGAACAGTAAATTCTAGAAAGCTTGCTGTCTATGTTTTTTTTCTGTTCGAATACCACTTTTAATATCACTTTTGTTCGAACAGTAAATTCTTGTTTTTTATTCTCTATTTTAGTCTATATTTTCTTGTTCTCTATTTTGGGCTGTAACAGTTTGTGGACTTGTTCTGTTTGGTCTCTATGTTGCTATCTATGTTTTTTTTGTTGTTCGAATACCACTTTTAATATTGGTCTCTATTTTGGTGAATAAAACTCAAGAGGTTGTTTTATTTCTCCTTGTTTTTCTCTTTTAGCTCAAAATCTGAGTATAAAAGATGTTCTAATGATATTCTTGGTAGCGGTTTGTCAAAGGGTTACATGGCCATCTGAGTGTTCTTGGTAGCGGTTTAGACATAAGTTGACATCGGTTTGCTTTTCGTTTTGTTGCAATTTGATAACTTTAGTAGCGGTTTGCCAAAAAGTATTTGGTGAGTATTGGTTTGTAGCTAAATCGGGTATAAAGACAAGACCAAGTGATAACGACACATTTGTCATATGCTACTGCGGTTTGACAGACTGGGGGTTTGGACATAAGTTGACTGACTAGCGGTTTGTCACTTTGCAGTAGCGGTTTTGTCTTTCTGTGTAGCGGTTTTGTGATCTAGAGGTTTGGTTTTGTGATCGAGCGGTGTTGGTTTGCCTAGTCTGATTCAGAATAGTGGTTTGTCCCTGAATACTTGTTCCAGATCAAGTCTAGCGGTTTAATATTATCTTAAAACAGCTAACATCAAAAGGGTAAAAGAAAAGAATTGAAGATGAAGCAGAATTAGTGACAATGACCACAAACATAGTGCCAAAACAAATCAAACCAACTGCTAACTGCTAACATATGTCCAAACACAAACTGATTACAACCGAACATACCCAACTCTCATTACTAGACTCGAAAAGAAATTTAATGTATCATACAGTCCAACAACAACATCCTTAACAAATCCAACACTACCTAACCACTCAACAACAAATCACTACTATCCTAAAACTGCCTCATCCAACCAACAGCAAGACTCGAACTTAAATTTAATGAATATACAAAGATCTCAGAAATCATTTCGTTCTCAACAAAGTATTTCAAGACCTTTTCAAGATCTACGAATGAAAAAGAACATCATCATCGATCTATTTGTGGAGGCTTCACCTCTTTCATTTAATATCCGAATAATTAAAAGAGATGAACAAAACAAACAGTTTCATTCAAATCTCTCATTCGGTTGAAACCTATACGAAAACAAAACGAAAAACAACCTACCCGAGATCTATTTCACCAGACCTTGATGTCACACAAGTGCTTCGGCGTGTATTTTTTTTGGAAAAGATGATGCGTTTGTGGGATGATAAGACTGAGTAGTTGATGTGTTACGTAAGGTTAATGAGGTTAATGGTTGGGTTGTTGCTGCCTATCATGTGTTATAGGAAATGAAGGTGCTTCGTTCGTGTGCTATAAGGATGCATATTGTGATATGAATGGAAGATTTGATTGTAGTCTTGATGAATGTTCACTGCATTTGATTCGTTATGGAGAGATAAGGGAGGTTAGAGAAAAGTTAGAAGTGTTGGTTGCGATGTGTAAACGTGAAAGTCATTAGGGTTATAACTAATACTAGGGTTAATGATCTTATAAGGATATTAGTGGTTTGGACCGGGTTTACAAATGGGCTAGTTGGGCCAAAGTTTTTTTTGTACTAATAGGGATGGTAGGATTATTGATGTGGACTGCCTTGGGCTTAAACGAAAAAAAAATTATTCACACTAGTGTGGATGGATTTTTTTTGGTGTGAACAATTTTTGGCTGAAACATATTTTGCCGAAACTTGTTATAAATGGTGGTTTAGACTTAAATTTTAGATTTGGATCTTTAGTGTTGGGCCGGAGTTGCACAAATAAGCAAAAAATTGAACTTATGAGTTTAACGGGAATGCATTTGTGCTAACCAAATGGAATACACGTGAAAGGTGGATTTGGATCGGGTTGTGGTTACTTATGATCTGGGGTTATCTGTTGTCAACCGTATGTTTTTGGATCTGGGCTTAAGAGTTTAACGCAAAAATGGTGACAAGAGTGGTATGTTTAGATCTACAAAATTTCACGAGGATACACAAGTCACGGCTAGTATTTGGGTATATGAAGTCAACGTGATTACAGAGTTGTGAATTTGGCAGCGTTGTCCTATTGGTGCCTGCAATCTGAGGGAGCCTGCGATTTGATCTTTACGATTTGAGTTATGGTTGACTAATTGCGATTTGGTTAATTGCAAGTTGACAAGTTGCTTTTGTCTTGTTTCGATTTGACTGATTGTGATTTGACCAGTTGCGATTTGACGTTGCGAGTTGACACTTGTGAATTGACTTATTGCGATTTGGTTGATTGCAATTTGACTTGTTGCGATTTGACAAACTGCGACTAGACTTGTTGCGAGTTGATCAAGTTGAGATTTTACTTCTTTGACTTGAATTTTGAAGATTAGTATTGCAATTCACTCTCGGGTATTCTGGTTAATTTCACGGTTTCTCTTGTTGATTTTAGAAAATCCCGCGAAAGATTTGATTTCTCGGTTTAAATCTCAAGAGTTGTAAAATCCCGTCAAATTAATTTTGGACAAGTAGGTTGGACTTGGATTTAGACATAATAAAACTTACGGGGTTTGACTATTTTTTTTTGGGATAAGTTTGTGCTACTAGATCAGTAGGAATTGGGAAATTATGGTAGCTTGGTTGGTTTGTTAATTCATGGGTTCGTGTACTTAGTATCTCAAATATCTCGGGGTTGGTTGGATGCACGATGTTTGATGATCCTTATTCGAGCGTATTACTAGTGATTAGACTTGGATAGTTCAAGAGGCGGATATATACAATAAAGGATGGAAGGTTGGGTATATACCACTACCTATATTTAAAGGAGTTACGTTGTTGTGCTCAATATAGGTTCTAAGTCACAAATTTAGTGCAAGTATAAGTCACGGATTTAACTTTTATCAAGCTTCATCAAGAGATCGTTGTTTCTCAAGCTTCTAATGGGATTGTAGTACAAGATCTTCTCAAGAGGTGGTCAGACTTAAAGACACGAGGTGGATTGTTTAGAGACGTGTTTTAACCTTTTACTCCCTCTAAAGTTAAACACATTTCATCAAGTGGTTTAGGCATATTACGAGCTTCATTGAATTCTTAATCTGCTAAATCATTTTTGAGGAGACAAAAGAGGGGTTACTACAAGAGAGTCTTAATCACCATCTTATTTGCAGTAGTTCTCTTTGGGTCTTTCCATGTATCTATGTTGTGCCTGACAAAATCACAACCATCACGAACTCTCAGCTATGGAAAAAATGTCATTGCATGCCATTTTTGAGGGGGAGAATAGACGCATGTCTCAGCTATGTCAATAGGCTAGTTTTTGGTTATTTAACCGCACAAGATGATCACGAAGTTCATTTAGTATTCCTTATTTGAAATTGAAGTGGGTTTCACGAAGGCTCGTACTTATTGTATCTTGAAGTCGGGGTTGGTTGGATGCATGACCTTCAATGATAACTTGCTCGTGCTTAAGATTTAAGTTGAAGACTTGGGTTATCTAGTTTCCAGAAGTCGAGGTGGATGGTTGAAGATCTGGTTTACTATCACTTAAAGGAACTACATTATAGTACTCAGTGTCACACGCAGAAGACGTTGTGGATAATCGCAAGAGGTGATGAAAGTCTCATACCCTGTCGGGATGGTATTTAGTACTTAGAGATTAGCATGGTGCACAAATTCTCTACACCATTCTTCCAACAACACTACAAGCTTAAGTAACAAATTTGAGGAATCCTACTTCATTTTCAAGTTGGGTATATCGGGTTTCCTTCATCAAGTGGTCATAGCAATAGCCGACAGAATACGAGGTTGGTTAGTTGGCCAAAGTGTTTAAAGGTTGAGATGTGATCAGCAATTCTCATGGGATATTCGACGCTATAACACGTCAAAGATGCCTCACAGTCTAAGCAAAATCCTTCAAGATCCTTCAATGTCATTCATGATTTTTTTCTCAAAATGTTTGCTTAAGACAAGAACTTATCGGGTTTATGGTCATACACGTCAATGATGCTTCCGAGAAGTTCGAAATCATCATGGGGGAGAAATGTGTACTTTAATGATATATGGTCAACCTCCAGGGGGAAGTGGTTTATACTAATTTACTTAGCATGGTTTGTGAAGTATTCTACATATGTGAGAAGAATTGCTGCTGATCTTTTGCATGTTCCCCCAAATAGTTATTCACCAGAATCAAATTTGTCATAACACATTCAATTTATCACTGTCTCACGGTTTCTTCTTGGTTTTGTAAAATCCCGCGAAAGAATCTATTTCTCGGTTTAAATCATAGATTTGTAAAATCCCGTGATGATGGGTTATGCGCTTTTGACAAAGATAGGGATAAATCCTTTTTCAAAGTTCATTTAAAACATCAAAAACGGCTAGAACCACAAAGATGTGACTACGGCGTTAATTCATTATAATTTATTTGAGGTTGGAGTGAAATTTCACGGGTGTGTGTACTTAGTATCTGAAGATATCGGGGTTGGTTGGATGAAGATTCTTCGAGATCCTTGTTCGAGCTTTTAACCTTTACAATGATGAAGACTTGGATATCTAGTTATTTTTGTGATTCTTCCTCTCTATTACCACAAAATAACTATCACTTTAAGGAGTTACGTTGTAGTGCTCAGTGTCACACGAAGTTGTGGATATTCAAGAGGTGATGTACGTCTTATACTTGATGGTTGGTTGGTTGAAGAGTATAGAGTACTTAGGGATTCAAAGTTTCACGAAGTCTCTACACCGCTCTTAGTCACACATTAATGCAAGTTTAAGTCACAAGTTCGGGTTATGTTACTTCAGTCTCAAGTTCATCATATTGGGTTTTTCTCCATCAGTAGTCACGACATCAAACCGACAGAATGATAATGGGGTTGGTAACGAGTTCTATGAGAGAAGTAGAAAAGAGAGAGATGACGTTTGAACACTACAGTTCAAGCCTCGGGGCTCATTGTCTACATAATGGTGTCTGCTGACAACACTTCAGGCCCCGTTCCTCAAAGAAAAGAAAGGTGTACGCTTAAGTGCGCTTTATCTTTGGAAGAAGAGAAATCTTCTTAGTTATGACCATTCTCTTCAACAAGTTTAATGCTCTTCCCATGCTCAGTCAGTCATCAAGTGGATCAACGTTCATTGGAGTATATTCTTATTCACTTGTTCTATCAAAATTTGCAATCATATGCAATTTTTGAGGGGGGGAAAGGGTGAATAAACAAAATGTCAGTCATCAAGAGTCATCAAGTGGATCTACTTACCGTTGATGGTATTCTTATTCACTCGCTCAATCAAAAATGGCAGTCATGTGCAATTTTTGAGGAGGGAAAGGGTGAATAAACTACATGTTGATTGATGTTTGAGAAATGGTCATACGACTCCTGAATACATCAGTTTAGGAGTCGTGCAAACCAAGTTTCTTCAACACTATATGTTCAGGAGTCGTGCAAACCAAGGTGTTGAAGAACAAGGTCATGGAATGTTAATCGATATCTTCTCACGGGCTGAAATAATCAGTGATAAAGGGCTTCTAGTCAATGCTTCATGGACACGTCATTATGCTTCAGGTACACATCATTATGATGATTCCGATTAATCGTAACCATCAGGGGAGAGAAATGTGTACACCAAGGACGCACAGCAGGTTCACGTGATCGGGCTTAATATCTCATGATACAAATTATAGATGATCAGTGTTTCAACTTGTTACCTTGGTATTATCATTTCATGTGTACGTCATGGGCTGATTAATCGTAACCATCAGGGGAGAGAAATGTGTACATCAAGGACGCAGAACAGGTTCACGTGATCGGGCTTAATATCTCATGATACAAATTATAGATGATCAGTGTTTCAACTTGTTACTTTGGTGTTATCATCTCATGTGTACATTACGGGCTGATGGGTTATATGTAAGATTACTGGAATGCATTTGGTGAAATGAAGATGATTGGTATTCTGTTCCCCCAAATGGACAATCTTGAAGAAGGTCGAGTCTACAGTCTGTTCTACATTCTCCGCTGTGTGTTAGAAGACTAAAGACGGCATGCATTTGGTTATCAAAAGGCTTCTTCATATTATGGACATTCATCAGTGAGGCGGTCAGTTTGGGGGAGAGCACTAATTAGGGGAGAGTGAAAAGCCAAAAATAATCCCTAATTAAATGTGCTCACATTGCTCTTCAGCAAGTAAAGTGATGGCAGCGGAGAAGATTCAGGAAGGTGAGGAGTAATGGACTTGCTTCGTATATCCTTGTATATATATTCTTTGTATATATTTTAAACCAAAAAGAAAATAGAAAAACATAAAACCTATAAAAATCATAAAAAATCAGAAAATCAGAAAATACCAAAAATAGTCCTTCTAGGCATGTCTTCTGTTTATAGATAACATTTACGGACCTAGAAATGTCATTCAATAATGACACGGGTATTTAAATGAAGCTCGAGCAGAAGTTATACTTACCGGTTAAAACATGTCTAATTGGTTTGCAGTTACTTCATACTGCAACCCGTGCATTACTCTGGGGAAAGCATGTCGCCAAAAGGACGGCTGTTCCTCTAAATAGGTGATGGTCACCTGGGCATGGATTACTTTATATCCATGTTTCTTCGATCTGATGTACGATTCAGTGCATCATTTCTTGTATAAGAAGAGAAGTCTTCTTTACACCACAGACTCTTTGTCTTCTATGATTCTTCAGGAGAGTTTTGGTGTTTTACAAGGTGGTAACTGGACTTAAATTTTCACAAATACTTAATGCTCAAATGAATGACAACAGCTCTTTAAATAGAAAATGGGTCATTAATTGAGGGGGAGAGTATTTGTTCAAATTTTTGACACCTTTTTAAGCAATGTGCAACAACAGCAGTGACACTCTCACATGATTTAAGGGGGAGCATTGTATGCTCCATAATCAGATTATATATTACAACCTGACCACATTTTCTCCCTAATTTTCTAAACATATTTAAATCAATTAGGATCACAAATCTCAAAAGGTTTGAAATTTTTGATCGGGGGAGAGAATGTGATTTAAATATGAAATCTGATAAAAATGTGATGTTTTGGACCCAAATGTAAGCTCTCCCATATGTGCTAAACTATTTCGTATATCGATGCACATATTGAGGGGGAGCAAATGATTTATGGTGACAAAAAGGATATGGCATCTCATGTGAGCGTGACTCAGACTTCACCAATGAATTAACGAAACATAAACTGTCATTAATCGAAAGGATGCGTCCTGGCCGGGTAATAATTTCAAGCTGGTCTAACCAGTGATGTAAGCGTGTCTCGAAGAGGACGTATCTGAGTAGAGTGTACCATTTCGAGAAACTTTCTGTGGATGTGATCAGGCCGGGTAATAATTTCAAGCTAGTCTAAGTAGTGATGTAAGCGTGTCTCGAATCGGTCATGTTCACTGAAAGTGGATCAATTCAAAAAGTGCAATCTCTACCCAACATGTGCAAATTTTAATTTAAAACATATGTGCACATGTTAAGGGGGAGAATTTGAAAAATATAAAACTCTCAAAGTGTTAGCAAAATGTGTTTCATAATCATGAACACTTTGAGAGATTTTTCAAGGATTTTGGTTTACGGCAACATAGGATAGTCATGGTGTTATAAGGTGGCTAAGGTTAGGAAAACCGTCCTATGATCCGCCAGAGCTGGAGGGATCTACCCAGGGACAATACCGAATAGTTAGTATTAGAAAGTCCTTAAGTATGATTATGAAAGAAGGAGTAATATGAGAAAGGAGATAGAAGAGGTTGAAGAATTAAATAGAAATGAAATGAGAAAGGGTGAAAAGAAATAGCCCTCCAAATTATTCAACCTTAGGTCAGAAACCGGGTTGAATTCATATGCTATTGGTGGTTACTAAGGTAACACCGGTATTGAAGACAAGACGTCATGGACCCAGTGACGCACTGTACTAAACCTTCTAAACCACTCAAGTTCTCTTAAAAGGAATTTTTTCATTCTCATGGGGAACCCTGCATAATGTATCGATCGCTCATTACGAGTTATGTTGATATTGAAACAGGAGACACCGCTCCAGTCTCCGACTACCAAAAATGCACTTATTGAGTCTAGAGCCACGAGATGCATCATAAGATCTCATAGGAACACATGTTACTTCTACACTGGTTGTTCATCATTAAGGACACCAGTTGTAAACTTATGAGTCCTACGCAGATCTTAGCAATCTGCCAGAACATTTATGAGGGAATTTACAAATGTAATTCTCAGTGATTGAATGGAAATTCCTGCCAGGGTCAACATCAAACAGCCCTGAAAGTAGGTCACTTCGGTAATTCCTTGTGGATTACGCTTAGTGGTCGCGGCGGTTTCAAACGGTCTACAGTCGTGGAGTGATCTCCAGCGACTCACCTAATCGTTGATTTACTACGGTAAATCTTTAAAGCCCTCTGTGGGTTTCTGAGTTAGGAACGGCCTTGGTAAGGATTAGAGAGAGTTTACACACTATGCTGTTAACAATCTCGAAATCCGAACCTGTAAGTACCAGACGTTTTATTGCTAACTGTCGTATGCAGGAACACCTGGCGGTTGTAGCTGATTGCTGTTGCAGCAGATTGCGGTTGTAGCTGATTGCTGAACAAGATGCCAATCCATCACCACATGCTCACACTTCAACATCATCATATTCAAAGAAGTCATGATAAAGTAAAAGACCTTTAACACTGCTTTCGCAAACTCTGATGCTGAAAATCATGACCTAGAATAGTGTGAGCATGTCGGCTAAAGAATACTACTTCACATGGAGATATATACTGCTGCAAGATGACTTGAAGACATATGTTGGATGATAACTTCAAAGAATACTCAAAGATCATCCAAGTCAAAAGATCAGTCATCAAAGGTTCACTGTTGAAGGTACAAAGATCAATGACGTTGAAGAATCAAAGTCTACGAGCTATGAAGTCAAGTTTAGAAGATAGAATGCTAGAATTCATAATATTATTTCCGGGGTGACCTCCCTTAGGGGGAGATTGCTAGAATATAAATATTCATATGAAGACTCGGTCATCCCGAGTATCTATTTAACATTTATATAGCTCGTAGGCTTATTAATATTAGTTTAGTTTTATTAGTATTAGTTTAGTTATATTTATATTTGTGGAGTTGGGTCGGGTCTTTACCCACTGTCAGCTCACTCCACAGCCCACTAGGGGCACCTTAGCTAGTAAGTATATAAGCCCCTTCCCACTCATGGGAAGGGTTGGAACTCTTTACACCTTCAATCTAATATTACACATTTTCTCTCAAGTTCCCTACTCTCTCTACTCTCTCTCTCTAAAACTTCTACCATGGATTTGTTCTTTCACAATCCAAGACCTCCTGATTCACACACAATCAACATGTTTCAATCTTACACATCCAATAAAACAAATTAAATCATTATAACAAAATTCATTTAAAAGTCGTCAAGGACCAAGCAAAATCATTAACAAAAACTTCTAGCCATAAGTTCTTTGAGATTTTTGTAACAGTCGACAATTTTCCAAAACTTATTTTACTAGCCAAAACGTTTATGTTTGAAATCCATTAGCTTTTAAACTTCTCTGAACTTGCTCGGGTTTGAAAAACCGTAAATATCTTGTTTAACGTGAGCGTTATTCCTTTATTGATGCGTCACAACCTAAAACGCACAAAACAATTCGATTTATTAAATAAATTAACTCCGATAAAGTTATACGTATTAATACTCGTTTTTATTGGAAAAATCATTCCGAACGCAATGGCGAAAACCTCGTGACTTAAAACGGATTTTAATATGTCAAATGGGCCCCACAGTGTTATTTTCAAAAGATTACAAAAGTTACAAAAACCACCCCTCCTTTTTATTTACACCGCCGCCCCCTGAGTTTGCAATTGTACACGTTTGGCCCCTCATGGGGTATATAAACCCATCTTTAGGGTTTTCTTTCATTTGATAGCAACACATCATCGGAAAATTTATCCGGCGCCGTCACCACTGTCTGGCCAAATTTCTGGCCAACTCATTTTCCTTAGCCGACGCATAGATCTTGCTCCCCACACAAATTCTAGAGCTTTTGGTTTCGTAAGGAGCTCGTTTGGGTTGTTTTAGAAGCACACCGCCGCTCACCACCGTATGCCGCCACTCACCACTGTCTTCCCCACCACTTCCCTCTCGTTTGGTAAGACTCACGCACCTCTATTTCTTTATTTCATTCATTTTTATTTAAACCCTAATCGGTTTTTTATAAACCCTAAACGATTTCATATAAAAACTAATTAAAACTGTTGTTTTTCAATTAAAACCGTGTGGATCTAGATTTTTACACCTAAACTCGTTCGGACTCATCACCGAGTCACTTGACTCGTCCAAGTCAACTCACGAGTTGAGTTGACTCAGAGCTTATTGTATTTATTTTATATTTATTTGGTTATATTTGAGCTTGAATCGTCCTTGTTTATTTATTTTGAGTTTTGTTAATTGTTTGGTTGCGTTTTGGGTTTGACCAATTGACGTTAGTCTCGTAGAGTGGCGAGTCGTGACTCAAGGGAGTCACGACTTGCTGATTTTGTGTTATCCGAACCATAGGAATGGTTTTGGTGTCGAGTTCAGTTTAACCACGAAACACCAAGGGGTGTTTTGGTTAGGTATTTTGGTTGCAAGAGTGGTCTTGGTTGTGTCTATGTTTGCTTATTGTGTTTGTGTGATGTGTTTGATCCAACCACAAGCACCACGAGGGTGGTAATGTTTGGTTCAGTAATGGTCACGACACCCCTACGGGTGTCGTGTATAAATTATTTGATATGAAATGGTTTAACAACTAGTAGTGAGTTTAGATTGTAGTACATTTTGTTTTCAAAACATTAGAGGTTTGCGTGTTGTGTACCCCGACTCAAGACACCATCACGGTGTCGAAAGTGTTGTGTCTTGTCTCGGGTTCACGATGATATACGAGGACATTTGGGATGCTTTATGAATGTAAATGTGAAGGTATAATTGTTGGTGTAATGTATGTGTAAATGTAAGTTTTGTTCAAATGTTTGCGTTTGTTTGTGTGACTCACGGGCCAAGACCCACAAAAATATAATAGGGTGCGTTTAGTTAAATATTGGGCCAAAGCCCACCAAGTTCTAAAAAGGTCTGTGTTTGCTTTGTGTTCTAACGGGTTGACAAGCCCACTGAAATTAATAGGTGTGTTTGGTTTTGTTTATTTATTGTTTTGTTATAAATTTTATTTGGAAATGTGTTTTAGAATTTTATGAATTGTATTATACTTCCTCGTTTATTGAATATTTTACTAACTTAACTTATTTGTTTTGACTTGGATCAATGATACGTTTCAGATACTTATTGGGATACTCGGGATTGATATGGATTTGGACTTGGAAATAATAACAAAACCTATGCTTGGATGTATTGATTCTCGATCGTTATTGGATTTACAGTATTGGACGATGGAAATTATTGGACATTCTGGGACAATACGGTATAATATATTACGAAATTAATATATTAGACATGGATCGGACACAAAATATTCAATAAGCCAAAAGCTAATATTTACGCGAATGATAACGAAATCAAAATTAATAACGAGTTATAAAAATTTGAAACAACTTGAATCACGATAATATGGGAACGTTATATAAACAGGCACATCATGTCAAAATTTTATAAAACCTTTCTAACTCCAAGGATCGTAACTTGGAACCATTATTGTTTCTTTATAAACCTTATAACCTTTCTCTCAAAAACACATAATATCTTTCCTAAACTATAATGTTTTACCAATTATTTGGGTCTACGGGGTAAACACCGAAACATGTTATTGACGATATTCTTTTCTTTACTCATTATTTATTCTTTTTATGTTTTCCTTATTTTTTGATTGTTATTTTTGACTTTTATCGTCTTGGCGTGAGTTAAACTAAAATTGTATTTTTTTTTAATGCCACACGAGATACGAATATTAACCTTTTCATATCACTAATACCGAAACTTACCAAGCAATATTCTTTTAGTAACATTTTTTCCTTTGTTGTTATTTCTTTGACTTTCTTTATTATTTCTCTTTCTCTACCCGAGTTCCCATCACTACTTCCTTGACGTTGTTTCATTGATTTTTCCTTGTCATTTGTGTTCTCGACTTGATTTCTTGTCAATGCTTTTCTTGACTATGTCGTTATCTATTTTCTTTGGCGTGAGTTACATTTTGAATCCATACTTTTCTACCACCACACGAAACTTTTATATTAAACTTTATTACGACATTTATACTAAACTTTATAGAAACATTGATAAGAGTATTCTACGAAAACCAAAATACTTTATCTTTGAAAACACATTTACTTTACGAAACATAATCTAAGATAACATGTTACTTATTAGGTTGTGCCGATCCAGTACCGTTATGCTTGTACTTTCTGAAAGTCGTTGTGCTTACTACTTGATTCTAGTTGTGATACCTTGCATTGCTGCATACTGAGGTGTGTTCATAGCCCCACTTTTTACTTGCTTAAACAATTTTATAAGCTACTTGGGGTGAGATACATGCTACTGTTTTTACTATGATCACAATTGTTTAAAAACTGTTCTTTGAACTGGAAACTTTGTTGAACATCTGATATGCACTAAGTACCGTCCTTGCCAAAAGCAAGTCCCTCGATCATGAACCATTAATTACTTGCGAGTGAGCGCGAATATAGTTTATGTTGGAAAATTTAGTGAACTTGAGGGATCAGTTCACACCTGGTAATGGGCTTGGAGGTACGGAGTGTACACCCATCAGGTTCCTGACTACCCTGACTCTAATAGTGGTTTGGAGTAACTCATCAGAAGGTTTAATCCTTCATGGAGTTAATGCTGCTAGTACTAAAGTTAGTACAGCTAGGCAAAGTTAGTACTGCTAGGCATAAGTTAGTACTGTTGGAAGTCAGTTCTGCTCGTTTAACCACTGATACCTGCTATTATGGAAACTATTATGGTATGATTAATGGGTCGTTAATCACTCATAATTCCATGGGCTAGGGTTTGAATAATCTCTATTATAAATAGAGATCATAACATATCTGCATGGATATACAACATACAAACCCTAAACACTTGAATGCGAACAGGTTCTTGATTTGTGCCTAAAACAAGAACACCACTTGGTATTATCCCATAGAGATATTTGGGTAACCCAGGCATAGGGTCGAATAGTTTCTATTGGAAAGTGATAACACGATTTCAAGTGAATATCCGGTACTCATTGATTATCTATACCCTGTTCTGGGAACACACGCAACACAAGAAACCAACAATCAATAGAAACTATTTAGTGATAATCAATGGCTGCTGCTATGAAGCATATGGCTGCAAACTTTTCCAAAATGGAAAAGTTTGAAGGTGTTGATTTCAGAAGATGCCAAAAGAAGATGCACTTCTTGTTGTCAAGCATGAGGGTGGTGTATGTTCTGAGCACTCCTATTCCTGATGATGGGGATGATGCTACTATGGAAGACATGAGGAGAAGGAACAAGTGGGAGAATGACGACTACATTTGCAGAGGTTTAATCCTCAATGGTATGTTTGATCCTTTGTTTGATATTTATCAAAATGTTGAATCTGCTAAAGAACTATGGGAATCCTTGGAAGCTAAATATATGGCTGAGGATGCATCAAGTAAGAAGTTCCTTGTAAGTAATTTTAACAATTACAAAATGGTCGATTTTAGACCTGTCATGGAACAATACAATGAACTTCTTAGTATACTTGGTAGATTTACCCAACACAAAATGAACATGGATGAGACTATTTCAGTCTCTTGTGTTATTGATAAACTCCCTTGATGAACTCAAATAAGTACATTTTATTATCATCATTTATCCTATTTATTTGACTTGTTTTATTATATTATATATGAGAATTGATACGTTAATGTTTACTTTTGTAATTCTCAGGTAAAAACAAGTATTACGTGAAACTTGGCGATTTTGGACTAATTATGGAGCAAAACAAGCAAGATGTTAAGAGTCTACTGAAATGTACAAGATCAAGATCATTCTGCTCCAAATACACCGCAACATACTTCTTACATACAGCGTATCACTATCAAGATTTCACAAGTTACAATCCAAGACAGCAAAGGACATGCGCCGCATAGAGAAATGGAGTTACGCCGCATCTTAAGGCGGTGTACGAATATTCCTGAATATATTAATCTTGGACCCTACGCGAAGTTAAGTCAATGCGCCGCATCTACTTATCCTATGCGCCGCATCTAACCCTCAGACAGAAACTATAAATATCCCAAGGTCAGACGAATTTCAAAGGTTGGACAGTGCAAGATACCATACGTACGAGTACCAAACCAGAGACGAATTCAGACGTATTAGCAGCACAAGACACACCCTGAACGAAGATACAAGAGCTGTAAGAAGGTCCTGCATGTATTCAATTCATTAAGTAGTTTTGTTTTATTGTATTAGTACACTTTAATTCATCAGGATTGATGGGCTGATGTCATGTGACTACGGAAGATCATGCGCACCCCTTAAAATTGCTTTCCCATTAATTAAAGTTTATATGTTGATGTCTTTGGTAACTTTTATTAGTGCATTGATAACCTCGGTGTCTAGCTGAGCATTGCTTGGGTCGCCATGCCCCTTCCTCGCCTATCTATTCTAGCGTATACGAAACGTGGGCATCACAAATGCTCAATATTCTAGGATAGTGGGATAGACATAAGTGATCATTAAGGGTTTACTCGCCGATAAGATTAGAGCCAACGAGAAAGGGTTAATTATATACACTTCATATAAAACTAGCAATAAAACAAGTGACAAGCTACTTAATTATCAGGACAAGTCTTCTTATTGTCTCAAGTATCTATCTGTGTACGTGTGTGCTAATCGCTGATTCGTGCTCATTAGTTTAGTTTACTATTTAATCATAACCAAACCGTGCCAGTCTCTCAGGCTGAAAACCCCCCCCCCCCTTGCATTAGATTAGGTTGTATAGCTAACTTAGGATATTAAAATACTGATTAGAATAACTAGATAATACGTTCCACTCTTAGTGATCGACACTCTACTTACCATTATATTCATACTGACAGGGTACACTGCTCGTTAAGTGTGTGTGTTATTGATAAGTCGGCTAAATATAAATTTAAAACTTGAGTAGGCATTAATACTGCTAAACCGCAACGACATACACGCGGATCATCCCTCATTCTTGGAAAGATTTCAAGCATTCTTTGAAACATAAGAAGGAGGAATTAACTCTTGTTGAGTTGGGCAGTCATTTTCATATTAGGATAACAACTCCACCAGCTACAATGACAACAAGGGCAAACGTAAACATTAGGATAACACCAAAGCTGATCTTAACAAAAATAAAAAAGCCACTTGTTGGAAGTGTGAGAAACCTGGACACTTCAGAAAGGATTTCAAGGGTGTTAAAGTTGGCATCAAAGCCAATGGATCAGGCACAAGTGGATCAGAGAATGGTAATAGCAATTCTCGGAAAGGTCAGAATATATTTAATAAGTCTTTTCAGATTTATTATGTTACACATATATCTGAGGCATACTTTGTGCAGGATGATGATGTTGCGTGGTGGGTTGACTCTGGTGCAACAATCCATGTGTGTAAATAGAAGCTGGTTCAAGACCTATGAGTCACTGAATGATGGTTCTATTCTTCATATGGGAAATGAGTCAACAGCCCTGGTGCATGGAAGAGGATGTGTGGATTTAAGATTTAGTTATGGAAAGATTTTTTCTTTGTTTAATGTTTTACATGTTCCTAATATTAGAAAGAACTTGGTTTCTAGTAGTGTTTTGAATAATTGTGGTTATAAACAAGTTATTGAATATGATAAGTTTGTTTTTATCTAAACATGGTGTGTTTATTGGTTTTGGCTATTTGTGTAATCAAATGTTCAGACTTAATATTGTTAATGATATTGCTAATTCAGCCTTTATGTCAACCTCTAAACTAAATGATTCAACCCTATGGCATGCTAGACTTGGCCATGTACACTTTAAGAGAATGCGAGATATGTCTAAGGATGGGTTAATCCCAGCCTTTGATATTGACACTGAAAAGTGTAAAACTTGCATGATGACCAAAATAATTAAGAAACCTTTTCAAAGTGTAAAACGTGAAACTGAAGTTTTGAAGTTGATTCATAGGGACCTATGTGATTTACATGCTACTCCCTCTTTGGGGAATAAGAAATATTTTGTGACATTTATTGATGATGCTTCTAGGTTTTGTTACGTCTATCTGTTACATACTAAGGATGAAGCATTAGATAAATTCAAAGTATTTAAAACTGAAGTTGAATTACAACTTGGGTCACTGATCAAAAGATTAAGGACTGATAGGGGAGGTGAGTACATGGATACTCTGTATTTTTAGTCTGTTGGTATAATCCATGAAACGACTACTCCCTATACTCCTCAGCAAAACGGCATCTCTGAAAGGAAAAACAGAGTGCTGAAGGAGATGGTTAATTCCATGTTGTCCTATTCAGGGCTGAGTCAAGGGTTCTGGAGTGAAGCAATGTTAACAGCTTGCTATTTATTAAATAGGGTTCCCAATAAAAGGAACAAGATTACCCCTTATGAACTCTGGAGTAAAAGAAAACCCAACCTGAACTTTCTTAGGGTTTGGGGTTGTGGGGCTGTTGTAAGACTCCCTGATCCAAAGCAGAAAACTTTAGGTGAAAGAGGCATTGAATGCGTCTTTTTTGGATATGCTGAGCATTCCAAGGCATATAGGTTCTATGTTAATGAACTTAATGAGTCTGTTTAAATTAACTCAATAATTGAATCAAGGGATGCAATCTTTAATGAGAATGGGTTCTCATCTGTACCTAGACCAAGTCAAAGGATTCCAAATGGAACTAATGATATTGGTGTTTCATAGATCTCTGGTGAGGTCCCTGATGAGGTTGTGGTACAACAACCTGAATCTGAGCTCAGAAAGAGCAAAAGGATTAGGACTCTAAAGTCATTTAGACCTGAGTTTCAATTATATCTGATTGAAGGAACAAGGAATGAGGTCTCTGACTAATACTCCTATTGCTTCATTGTTGAGGATGATCCCAAAATATTTGATGAAGCAATGAAGTTGATGAAGCGAAAAGTGTACCGCTTTTAGGGGGTCCTTTAAGCCCTAAATCGTATTTATTTGATCAAATATTGCCCTAAATCGTTCCTTTTGTCATTTTAGGTACTTTGGAGAAGAAATCTGGAAAAGGAATCATTTTGGACGTTTTTGGAGCAAAAAAGTGAAGAAAACGACAAAGTCTTAAAATTATGCTGGAAGTTACCTTTGACGGCGTCAGGATTATCCCCAGACGGCGTCATGGCTTGGCAAAAGTGGTGGATGTGAAAATTACTCATGATAAGCCAGAGAATTTTGCATGGGAATTCTGACGGCGTCACCCTTTGGAGTGATCAAGGTCGTCACGGTATAAGTTAAAGCGGGACGGCGTCACGCCTAATTCTGACGGCGTCAAGCCTTGATAAGCCAGAACGGATTTTGGAGAGCTAAAGAGGGACGACGTCAAGAAGGCCATCCGGGAACCCTAAAAGCGGCGAGGTGACGGCGTCACACTCCATAACGTGACGCCGTCAGATCTGAAAGTCTATATATAGTTTTGCAATTTTTTGTCATTAGTGTGGAACTTGTGTGGAACTTTGTGTGTAAGAACCCTAAGACGATTTTAGCAGCTTTCTCAAGGCTTTTTGCCTTGAGATCTTCCATGTTACATTGAAGATAAGTTATCAATTAATCATTCAATATGTCTATGTGTTGTTTGATTCTATCTTGTTCTTGTCTTTTGTTTAACATGCTAGGCTAGATTTTTCTTTGTGTTTGCTTAGATCTAATGAAACCTCGCTATTGATTATTGGTTATTAGTGTGTTATTAGTTGTATTGGATGATTGTTCATCTATGTTAGGCTTAAGAAAACTGGCTAACTTCCTATTCGGTAACTAACTTGAACGTCTTAAGAAACATGAACCAATGCGTACTAAGGTTTTTATGGTTGTATTTAATGCACAAGCGAATTCTAGAGATCCCATGTTAGGAGCTTCCTAGCCGGCTCGACATAGGAGTGAAGTAGGAGCTTGTAGAGTTGGGGAAGTACGTACGCCACCCCACGATTGGTATTAAGGAATACACCCGTCATCCACGCAACTAATGCACACTAATCAACCGGTAAAAGATAGTTAGGGAGTAAGGAAATCTAAGTAAACACATTTCTCTCCACATAAGTTTTACCACCTTTTCATTTTCAGTTATTTTATTTTATTTGCACTCGTAGTTATTTGGGTTAGTTGACTAGCAACTAATTCCGCCCACTCTTTCAAACCCGAGATTTTACTTGCTTTCATAAAAATATAAAAACATAAAAAGAATCTTCCTTCACCCTTAGACCTATTAGAGTAGTTTTTCATACCTAACGAACACTATTCCCTGTGGAGAACGATCAATCCCCCGTACTTACCACTACACTATACTACATCGGTCAGGTACACTGCCTAGTGGGGTTGTAAGCCTCTTGAGATCCCTCGAGAGGTAAAACCTGTTGTAAGGTTGCAAAACCACGCATCAAGTTTTTGGCGCCGTTGCCGGGGAATAGTTATTGTTTAGGTTGAATTTTTATTTTATAGGTCTACTCACTAGATTCCTTTCTAGTGAGATTTTTATTTTATTTTTTTTAGGTTTTCTTTAGTCTATCTATTTTCTTCGTTTCTTTGTTCGTAACCATTACCATTCGACATCATGGAAGATGGTAATATCCTTGATCCCAACAACCCACCACAACAACCACCACAACCTCCTAGAGCCCGTACTTTAGGAGACTACTCCCGTCCTAGCCACCATGGCTATCGAAACACCATTGAGCTCACTCAAGGAGCCAATGTCACACCCTTGTGATCCGACACCATCCGGTTGGTGCAAAGCGGATGCGCATTCCATGGACTTCGTTCTGAAGATCCTAATCAACATCTCAAGGACTTTCTCAAAATCGTTGATTCTATAGACCTTGATGTTGCCACTCGAGAGACGACCCGACTGCGTCTCTTTCAATTCTCTCTGCGGGACCAAGCTAGTTAATGGCTAGAGCGTCTACCCGCAGGATCCATCACCTCTTGGGATGATCTCACCACTCGTTTTCTTGCTCAGTTTTTCCCACCGGGAAGAACTACCAAGCTAAGGAATGATATCTTGATGTTCCAACAACGTCAAGGCGAAACCCTCTACGAGGCATGGACTCGATTCAAGGACTTACTCCGAAAAGTCCCTCACCATGGCATGGATCCTTGGCTACAAATCCAACGATTTTATGATGGCGTAAACCATCAAACTCGAAGAACCATAGATTACGCTGCCAATGGAAGGCTGAGCAGGCTCAGTGTCGATAAGTGCTGGGAAGTCATCGAGGACTTAGCACAGTACAAAGAAGAAGAATGGAATGACTCAATGTTCTCGGAAGAAGGGACTCTAAATTGCATAAGTGCAACCCAAGAACAGCTGTTCGAAAACATAAAAAGGCGGGTTGAGAAATTAATGAAAGCCGAGACACCTACGGCTGATGAAAATCCCGATGAGTGTGTAAACACAATTGGTACACATACGTTTCATCAATTCTCGCGACAAGATGAATTTGAAGGGATAATGCTAACTTTCGTGAACAACTAAGAGAAACGAATCCAGGAATTAGAAACTCACTTGAAAAACACCCAAGATATGTTCATGGAGCTAGCAGAAAAATTCATCTTGAGAATAAAAGAGAAAATTAGGGAAAAAGCTTCACATAAAAAGATCGAGAAGATCTTTGAACTCCCAGTCCCTAATAAACCATACAACGAATGGAGTGATGATGAAACCCCTCCCCCTAAGCCTTCACATCTACAACCCTTTTATCCACTTGGATCCCCTCGCGAGAAAGAGAATTCTCAAGATCATGGCATTTTCGTGGGAAGCATGGTTGTCACGCTCCCTAACTTTCATGAAGCTAGGAAACGATCTTTCGGCTTTAAGCCAGGTGTGAGAAGTACTCAATTAAAGCACACCCTCATTTCGAAAACCCCCTGGAAAAGTTCCTCTCACTCCCTGAATACCTTCCGTGATGGAAATTGGAACCTGAATGAGACGTCAACCGGCCCTTTCCAACATTTTACTACATCCCGTGACAGTAACAAAACATTTGACCCAGGAGGAACTTGTTAACGAGACTAGCTGTCAGGATTATTGACCCTGACTAGCTGCTCCCTTAAAGTACAAGGGGCTCATTTGTAAACTGGCACAAAGTGGTGAATTACGCTGGTCTGACGGCGTCAGATTATGAACGTGACGCCGTCACCCCGTCTGCACAGCAATAATAACTTTATTTCCATCACTTTCATCACAAACCCCACAAACCATATCCACTCCAACCCCACCTTCGAATTTCCCAGGACCAATTCGCCAACTTCCGCTACCAATCTTCACGTTGTAAGTAATTTTTACTCATTCTTTTCGCTTCAATTACTCATAGGATTCTTAAATTTCGAAAATCCCCAACTCATGAAACCCTAGGATTGATTCATGCTTAGAACTCATAATGTCCTTTAATTAGTGTTATTTAGCAATAATTAAAGCATTTGATGATTGGCAATCAAATGGGTCTATTCACTAATTGGGAGGCCACGAAGTTGAACCATAACCTATGATCCAATCACCCATTTTGCTGTAAAAAGGGGCGTTTGGTTTATAACCTTAAAGTTTGGATATTGATTTTTTCCTCGTAATTTTGGATTTGAATTTGGTCGAACCTGACGGCGTCACCTAGCAAAGGGTGACGGCGTCAGACCTGTCTGATGCTCCACCAAGTCTTTAATTCACATATTAACACTTTTGTTCCTCCTTGCTTTGTTCCAGATAATGAGTAAGCGTCAAAGACCTAGCCGAGGGAGTTCTTCCAGATCTCAACAAGAGAACTTTGGAGACACGGTCCTCAGTTGGGGTGTCTTTGATGACGATGCTGCCACAACTAAATACACCCAATTGCTACAACATAAGGTTGAAAATGGAGCCGTGATAGATTGGAGCTTTCTGAGGAGGGAAGGTCTTGAGCAAACCTTTCTCCAAAGCTTTCAGACGGATGAATTTACCGGCCCTCAGTTGGAAAGACTGTTTAGGATTCAAGAGCCGGTCTATGAAGAATTGGTACGTGAATTCTTTGCCACTTTTCACTTTGACATGGCTGAGGCGAGGACCGATGTGGGCAGGACCACAATCTATTTCAGGCTGGGGGTGAGCTTAGGACGTGCTCGGTTACTGAGTTTGGGTGGAGACTTGGGTTGTATAGTCAGCATGAAACCACTCAGGTGGGGTTCATGAATAGGTTGTTGCATGGGGAGCCGATGAGGAATGATTTTAGATGTTCCATGTTCTGGCCGACTATTGGGGATGGGATATACACCTCGACTACTGTGGCATCTCAGATCAGGGAGCCTAGAGTTAGGTTGACCCATAGATGTCTCACCTACAGCTTGACAGGGCGCCACAACTCTCACCACCGTGTCACTACTTCAGACCTCTTCTACTTGTACACCATTTGCTCAAATGAGGTTTACTGCAACATCCCATTTTGGGTTGCTAACTTTCTGCATGGTGGAGTTGGGGAAAGGGAAGGAGACTGGATTTATGGTGGGATGTTTATCACCCGGCTGGCCCGATCTTATGGAGTCCTCAGGCCCGAGGTCATGAGGTATTTGAGTGGTGATGCATGCAGGACAGTGAAGGTGAGGTCCCTGAAGCAGATGGAGGTGGTTATGGAGATGCATGATGGGACCTTTATGTGGTATCATCCAGACGATGCTGAGGATGATGATGGTAGGGATGATGAGGAGGAGGAGGAGGAGCATCAGCAGCAGCAGCACGGGGGTTATGAGGCTGGTACGGCAGATTATTACCGGCACATGAGCAGGGGGGATTGGCAGGCTCATCAGGGGGCATGGATGGGCCAGGTTGATACTTGGAGGACCCAGGTGGACGAGAGGTTCGACTGGATGTATGATCACACTGTTCGTCAGATGCAGCACTTATCTACGCGTGATCAGTTGGACCCACACCTGCAGATCGACCCTTTCTCGGGACGTGAGCAGGACTACCCACCATATGGGTACTACGGGCATCTCCCTCCTGACTATGACTATCGCCAAGGTCCCCCACCCCAGTGATTATTTGATTTGATGTTTTGATGTTTGAACAATTTAACCTATGGTTGTATGATTTGAAACAATTTGGTCTGTAATAAGGCCTCTGTTGGCCTTTAAACATTTGTGACATTGATTTTCTTTATTGCATGCAAGTTTTATTTGCTTTGTGTGTTTATTTATTTGTTTGTTTGATTTTATTTGTTTCCGTATGTGTGTTTAATTTTTATTATTATTGATTCATGTTCAAAACTAAATTGTGAAAATGCTTTATTTTGTTTTTAACTTCGTCTTAACTACATATAAAGGTATTTTGCAAAAGTTAAGTGTAAGGGAAATCTAAATCGGTTTATTAGAACACAAATGAACATGAATCATAATAATAATAAATTAACATACATATTAGTATTTGTTTGAGTCAAATGCTTGTATCGAGTCATAATGATGTTTTGCAGGAATTCCAGGAAGTAAGGTATAGGTTTTTCCAGAAATTTTCCGGAAACGTAACATGAGAATTCTGTCAGATTATTTCTGACGGCGTCAGGATTTACAACCTGACGGCGTCAGGTTTAATTTTCTGAAATTTTTGAAAGTTTTGTTTTCATAAAAAGTTTTTATTAAATCTCTAACTTATAATCTCCAGGAATCTGCAAAATTATCATTCCACAAGCATTATATCTTTATATATAGAGTTTATCCCGCCGATGTTATGCAGGTTTTCGTGTTTGTTTTCTCAGGTTTAACAGGTTATTTTGGACAAGGAAATGTTTGTTGGATCAAGCTTATGGCGATGCATTAGTCATGGAGCTTCAACATTACTTTGGAAGAAGATTTAACCATATTATCACATCATCCATACCGAGCGAAGCAGGGGAGTATTTGATTTCATTCTTTTACCTTTTTACTTTTACATCTTGTTATTTGAACATTGGGGACAATGTTCATCTTAAGTGTAAGGGGGGGGGGGGTAAAAATACGATTAGAGAATGCTCTTACGCTTGATTTTTGTTTGTTTAATAGTAGATGTGTAATAAAACTGAGAGAAACACCTGTTAGGGTAATTTTAGCGCCAAATTTAAAATTTTTTACAACATATAGGAGTGAAACTTTGATCTTAATGAGCGTCTCATGGATAGGAGTTATATGACTAGCACAAAAACCGTACCACTAAAAAAATTTTCCACCCCCAAATATGTGAGGTTCGCCCCTAGAATTGGTAGGAAAAGCATTTATGCTATGATGTGTGTACCGGTAGCACTTAGATTCTAGAACTTGCGTTAGGACCATTCCGAGGCCACAAGTGAGACTACATTCGTGTAGTTAGATCTACTACATGATAAGAGGCATTAGGATTAACCCATTGTTTTACACCTGTGTTTTTGTTATAATTACATTGGCTACATTGGTCAAGTAATTCTCCCACACCCTTTGCGTTGTACTCATTTTTAGTACACGATACCCCTAGTACACCCCTCAGAGCCTATCTTTTCGTTTCGACCTTTAAGCATTTTACTTAAAGGAAGAATTTGTTTACACCCTACTAAAATGTACACCCAAATCGCCTTAGCCTACCTTGTATGCACTCATTTTTAGTGCATTATTGTGACAACATTTGTTTAAACCCAAGTTAATTATCTAATTGATTACATAGTTGCTAAGTCGAGTCATATCCTTGTACATATTGTTTTGGGACGATTGGGACTCATGGGTAAAGTACTAGTGTAATGGAGTAATGGGGAAGAACATCATTTATTACCCCCATATGTGCTAAATAATTTTAAAAGTACTCCAAGTTTTTCGATTATCTTAATTCGAGTCGATAGAATAGTAATTGTAAAGTTATGTAAAAGTTCAAGTGTAAGGGGAATGCAACGCCCCTATGATGTATTATTTTGGATGGTAGGGCAAGAGTGTATGTCAAAAAAAAAAAAAAAAAAAAAAAAAAAAAAAAAGAGAAAAAGAAAAGTAGAAAAAAAAAACATACGGACTACCATCCCGTTTTATTTTATGTTTATTTTATGTTTTTGTTATTTTGTTTTTAGCTTAAGATTGAGTCGAGTCTTGGCTTAGCAACATTGTATAGTACATGTAATTGATCAAGATCTTTAACTCGCCACCAGTAAAATATCCCTTATCCAACAAAACCGTGTTTATCATATCCCTACACCTAACGTTATAACCCATGTAAAAGCCCTCTTTGATAGTTTATCTTAGGTGCTTACGCCTAGTGGAGGAGGTTTTTAATCCTTTCCCAAGCCTATGGTAATCTATTTGCTATGACAGGTAGTGAGAGATATTATCCGTTTTCATTTATGAGATTTATTTTGATGACACTTGAGAGATGTGAGTATCTAAACACTACTTGTGAGGTGCTAGTATGTAATCTCCGTGCTTATTATGATTAAAGTGGAATGATTAATTGTTGCAATTACTTTTATGTTAGCAGTAAATGACCCCTAACTTGTATTTTGATTAGAATAAAAGCGCATTTGCTTGAGGACAAGCAAATCCCAAGTGTAAGGGTATTTGATGAAGCGAAAAGTGTACCGCTTTTAGGGGGTCATTTAAGCCCTAAATCGTATTTATTTGATCAAATATTGCCCTAAATCGTTCCTTTTGTCATTTTAGGTACTTTGGAGAAGAAATCTGGAAAAGGAAGCATTTTGGACGTTTTTGGAGCAAAAAAGTGAAGAAAACGACAAAGTCTTAAAATTATGCTGGAAGTTACCTTTGACGGCGTCAGGATTATCCCCAGACGGCGTCATGGCTTGGCAAAAGTGGTGGATGTGAAAATTACTCATGATAAGCCAGAGAATTTTGCATGGGAATTCTGACGGCGTCACCCTTTGGAGTGATCAAGGTCGTCACGGTATAAGTTAAAGCGGGACGGCGTCACGCCTAATTCTGACGGCGTCAAGCCTTGATAAGCCAGAACGGATTTTGGAGAGCTAAAGAGGGACGGCGTCAAGAAGGCCATCCGGGAACCCTAAAAGCGGCGAGGTGACGGCGTCACACTCCATAACGTGACGCCGTCAGATCTGAAAGTCTATATATAGTTTTGCAATTTTTTGTCATTAGTGTGGAACTTGTGTGGAACTTTGTGTGTAAGAACCCTAAGATGATTTTAGCAGCTTTCTCAAGGCTTTTTGCCTTGAGATCTTCCATGTTACATTGAAGATAAGTTATCAATTAATCATTCAATATGTCTATGTGTTGTTTGATTCTATCTTGTTCTTGTCTTTTGTTTAACATGCTAGGCTAGATTTTTCTTTGTGTTTGCTTAGATCTAATGAAACCTAGCTATTGATTATTGGTTATTAGTGTGTTATTAGTTGTATTGGATGATTGTTCATCTATGTTAGGCTTAAGAAAACTGGCTAACTTCCTATTCGGTAACTTGCTTGAATGTCTTAAGAAACATGAACCAATGCGTACTAAGGTTTTTATGGTTGTATTTAATGCACAAGCGAATTCTAGTGATCCCATGTTAGGAGCTTCCTAGCCGGCTCGACATAGGAGTGAAGTAGGAGCTTGTAGAGTTGGGGAAGTACGTACGCCACCCCACGATTGGTATTAAGGAATACACCCGTCATCCACGCAACTAATGCACACTAATCAACCGGTAAAAGATAGTTAGGGAGTAAGGAAATCTAAGTAAACACATTTCTCTCCACATAAGTTTTACCACCTTTTCATTTTCAGTTATTTTATTTTATTTGCACTCGTAGTTATTTGGGTTAGTTGACTAGCAACTAATTCCGCCCACTCTTTCAAACCCGAGATTTTACTTGCTTTCATAAAAATATAAAAACATAAAAAGAATCTTCCTTCACCCTTAGACCTATTAGAGTAGTTTTTCATACCTAACGAACACTATTCCCTGTGGAGAACGATCAATCCCCCGTACTTACCACTACACTATACTACATCGGTCAGGTACACTGCCTGGTGGGGTTGTAAGCCTCTTGAGATCCCTCGAGAGGTAAAACCTGTTGTAAGGTTGCAAAACCACGCATCAGAAGTCCCAGGATGTTGCTTTCTGAAAAGAAGCAATTAATGATGAAATAGATTCCATCATGGGCAGCAACACTTGGGTGTTAGCTGATCTACCACCTGGTTGCAAACCTCTAGGTTGCAAATGGATTTTCAAAAGGAAAATGAAGGTAGATGGAACTATTAAAAAGTTCAAGGCTAGACTAGTCATTCAAGGTTTTAAACAAAAGTCAGGGATAGACTACTTTGATACTTATGCCCCTGTGGCACGTATCAGTACCATAAGATTGCTTATTGCTTTAGCATCAATTCACAATCTGATTATACATCAGATGGATGTGAAGACAGCTTTCTTGAATGGTGACTTAGATGAGGAGGTTTATATGAACCAACCTCAGGGCTTCATCATGTCTGGCAATGAAAACAAGGTGTGTAAACTGATTAAGTCTCTGTATGGACTAAAACAGGCACCTAAGAAATGGCATCAAAAATTTGATGAAGTAGTTTTGTCAAATGGTTATCTTCTTAATCAAGCTGACAAATGTATATATAGCAAATTTGATGAATCTGGTAAATGAGTCATCATTTGCCTATATGTTGATGACATGCTGGTCTTTGGCACTGACCAAAATCAGGTCGACCTGACAAAGGAATTTTTGTCATCAAGGTTCTCCATGAAGAACATAGGGGAGGCTGATATTATCCTTGGTATAAGGATTAAACATGAAAGTAACAAAATTTCTATCTCTCAGTCTCATTATATTGAGAAGGTGTTGAGAAAATTTAGTTACTTTGATTGTACTCCAGTTAGTACTCCTATGGATACAAGTGAGAAGCTGATGCCTAATACTGGTAAGGCTGTATCTCAACTTGAGTATTCTAGGGTGATTGGCTGCCTAATGTATGCCATGACTTGTACAAGACCTGATATTGCTTTTGCAGTAGGTAAACTGAGCAGGTACACTAGTAATCCTAGTGCTCATCACTGGCAAGCAGTTCAGAGGGTACTGAAGTATTTGAAGAAAACTATGGATTATAGTCTCTCATATACTGGCTATCCTTCAGTATTAGAAGGATACACTAATGCAAGTTGGATCAGTAACACTGAAGACAATTCGTCTATCAGTGACTGGGTATTCCTATTTGGTGGAGGTGCAATTTCTTGGGCATCCAATAAGCAAACTTGCATCACCAGTTCAATAATGAAATCTGAATTTGTGGCTTTAGCAGCTGCTAGTAAAGAAGCTGAATGGTTGAGAAACTTGCTTCTTGAGATTTCATTGTGGCCTAAACCTATAGCACCTATTTCTATCCGTTATGATAGTGCTGCTACATTGGCTAAGGCTTATAGTCAGACGTACAATGGGAAGTCTAGGCACTTAGGTGTCAGGCATAGCATGATTCGTAAGCTTATCATGAATGGGGTGGTATCTATAGAGTTTGTTAGATCTTAACAAAATTTAGCTGGTCACTTGACGAAGGGTTTGGCTAGAGACTTGGTTTTAAAGTCTGCTAAAGGGATGGGTTTAAAGTCCAACTTAGTTACAGAATGCTAAGACACCCAACTCCCTCCTGAGGAAACTTGGGAGCTAAGTTCAATGTGGAAAGCTGAACATTCAGTGTACTAGAGCACATGTTTTACAATCATCCCAAGGTTGTGCTCGGAATCTGCTGAAAAGGAGGATGTAGTCTTTACTTCTCAATGGTTAATTTCTTTGAAAAAGTGTTAAGCAGAATCATGAATAAAGAGGAACCACCTATGTGAATGTTGAAGTTTTTCTGCTTCAGGGAGCTATGGACTTTTAGCTTTTACAATGTTTATGAATTAGATATGGACACATGGCTTATTTAATGTCAGGGGCATTTAAGTGTTTGAAAACTTGTGTGTATTTTATCTTCATGTATTCAAATGGGTTGAAGGGTTCAATTCTTAGAGCACCTTGATTCTCGAATATTTGAACGTGTAATGTACTAAGATGGGAATTCAATCTTCAAGATATTTTCATTTATGCACATGTTTTTTTTAATGTTTATTTTTCATGCAAATGAAGTGAACTAAATTTGGGGAGGATTGTTGGAAAATTTAGTGCACTTGAGGTACAGAGTGTACACCCATCAGGTCCGACTCTAATAGTGGTTTGGAGTAACTCATCAAAAGGTTTAATCTTTCACAGAGTTAATGCTGCTAGTACTAAAGTTAGTACTGCTGGGCAAAG
Source organism: Artemisia tridentata subsp. tridentata (assembly GCA_021014915.2). NCBI lineage: Eukaryota > Viridiplantae > Streptophyta > Magnoliopsida > Asterales > Asteraceae > Artemisia > Artemisia tridentata. Next base: position 77,204,224 of record CP139509.1, read on the forward strand.
TTAGTACTGCTAGGCATAAGTTAGTACTGCTGGAAGTTAGTGCTGCTCGTTTAACCACTAATCCCTATTATTATGGAAACTATTATGGTTTGATTAATGGGCCATTAATCACTCATAATTCCATGGGCTAGAGTTTGAGTAATCTCTATTATAAATAGAGATCATAACATATTTGCATGGATATACAACATACAAACCCTAAACACTTGAATGCGAGCAGGTTCTTGATTTGTGCCTAAAACAAGAACACCACTTGGTCTTATCCCATAGAGATATTCGTGTAGCCTAGGCGTAGGGTCGAATAGTTTCTATTGGAAAGTGATAACATGATTTCAAGTGAATATCCGGTACTCATTGATTATCTATACCCTGTTCTGGGAACACAAGCAACACAAGAAACCACCAGTTTATAGGCCTATAGGATTTGACCATCCCGCCATGTTGACTAAGGTCGGTCCGCATGTGATGTACTATATTTGAGTTACCTAGGTATTTGGCAAGATACCTAGCTTTGGGGGCAACTATTATATTATGAAATCCGCGGTTAGTGTCGACTTACACCAGGGTTACTGGTGCCGGTTAATATTTTGTGTGTCATGAGCTTAGTGCAATGGTAACATCTGAACTTATGGGTGTAAAACAACGTAGCCCACTTTCTCTTCAACTTGAAATATTGTGATCAACTACTTTACTTAAACCTATGAATTCACTCAACCTTTGTGTTGACTTTTAGCATGTTTTATCTCAGGTGTTAGATCTTTTCCGCTGCATATCTTACTTTTGGAGAAGCTTGGCGAAGGGCATGGCATGGTCATAGAAGACTCTGAAAACTATTTGGGACCGCTTTAAACCCTTTTATGGACCTATACTTTCCGCACTATTTTTGAATAATATAAATTGAATGTTTTATATTATGAAATTTCTTCTAAAATAGTTTAAGTAAAACCGTTCTTTGTACCTTGTGTTGTGATAACTATTCAATAGCACCTCACGACCCGTATGCTTTCGCTGATCCGATTTTGAGGTGTTACAAATTTTATTTTTGAAGTACCGCTTTTGTTAGTCTCAGTTACATCTTTTTTGTTTTCTTTAAGTTTGTATAAACAAATATTTACTCACCGGATTGTTGCTGCAACAAAATCAGAATTACCATCCACAAATGAATCTTTAGCACAATCAAATATTTACTCACTGGATTGCTGTTGCAACAAAATCAAAATTACCACCCACAAATTTAATCCAAGCGCAATTAGATTGATTATATACAAATTGAATCCGCATAATACATAAATTATTAAATTATGAAAACTAATTCATGCAATTATTTTCCCCCCAATTTTTTCTAGGGATTTGCTACAATACAATTGAATTAAACTTGATCAAAACAAAACACATCCAAATAGTGGTATTATGTGATTTAAATCAAAAACTTATTAAAATTTCAAGAGATGTGATACTTACCAAGTTTACGGTTTTGACAGCATTGAAATCATTGGCAAATCAAGAAAGCTGTGTGATTGAATCGGTTTTAGAAAGGGAGCGTATTTGAATTGATGCTGGCGTTATTGCATACCAAAAATAGATGAATTGATGGTGGCGTTACAATCTTGATGAGTTAAGAATGAGAATGAATTGATTTGCATTTTGACCTACCAAAAATAACAGCTTTAGTATCGAAAGGAAAGGAGTAGTGCATAGCAGTGTTGTACACATGAGAGCATTAATTATTTTCTGACAAATAGGAGCAAAGACACGTCATAGCATTAATGACTTTTGCTGCTTCATAGGCTTGTACATTATTCACGTTTATTAGAATAAATAGATGGTTGTATATTTTAGTAGGGGTGATTTAAATAGTGTATTAATTGTATGTGTTAATGTATTTCTTTTTTAAATAGTTGTAAATAGTAGCTTAATTAGATTGTACAATGTGGTAAAATGGTTGTATATTTGAGTGACAGGGTGATTTAAATAGTGTCTTAATTGTATGTGTTAATGTATTTATGCTTTAAATAGTTGTAAATAGTGCTTTCTTACTTGTAATGCTTAAAATGTATAGATAGACTTGTATTGATTTAATAGCAAAAGTAATACCATTCTTTCCATTATAAGCAAGTGTTGAATTTTAATTTTTTAAGTCTTTCATTATAAGCAAGTCCCAAATGCTTTATAAAGTAGTATAGATGGTGCTTCATAGTTCATAATATTCATAATCGCAACGCATATAGAATAAATATCAAGATATTCAATATCTAGAATTTCCATCCATATTTACAGTAAAAATTCTCTGAGACTGGGCACAGTCGATCGGTCAAGTGGATCGGTCGACCGATTTTGTGCTCGGTCGTGGCGAGTGTGGGTGTTGGGTCACCATCGGTCGTCGGTCACTCGAAAACACAACTCGGTCGAATTTTCGACCGATTATTAAACTCGCTATTCTCTCTTCTTTATTTTAATTCGTTTAAAAAAAAAGAAAAGAAAAAAGTTTGTGTGTGAGATCTGCAGGTGGTAGAGAAGATGTAGAAGAAGACTTTGTTTTTTTTTTTTTTTTTCTTAATTCGCTTTTTTATTTTATTTTTATAAATAATGAATTTACAGTTTAAACCCTTAAAGTTTGATTTTATTATCATTATTACCCTATAGTTTTAACTTTCTTACATTTTAGCATAGAGAATGTATAAAAATTAATTTATATGTAATACTTTGTTTTATGTAATATTTTTAATGTTTATTTTGAATAATTTATGTAATGCTTTTATTTTTAATGAAGTTTAAATTTGTTGTTTAAAATATATGAAATAAAAAAATAAAATAAAAAATAACTTGGTCACCGACTGTGGCAACTTGGTCGTCGTCATGTCGTCGGAGAAAGAAAGCTGATGTGGCAAGGTCATGGTCGGTCACGATTGTGGCCAGCCTGAGATAAATGCAATTGAATGCACATAATCAAAAGAAATTGAATCACATACAATTAAATTCTATTTATTTCGTTGTGTATATGCATGTGGACATATATCATACCGTTATTGGATGTACATAATCAAAATTATATTACATATTGTGTAATATTTTTTATAATTATATTTATTATTTACATAAACTGTGTGTGTATAATGGCATATATGATGCTTCTTTTTAATGCACCTTTCAGTACCATGACTTACAAATCCTTTATTCTATGTACCCTTCTAGCCTTCTCAATATCCTTTCCCGGAATCTCTGCCGTGGACTATTTTGTTACCAATGACGCCACCAACACCCCTGGCGGCATCCGTTTTGACAAGGAAATCGGTATTCCATTCACAAAACAAGTAATGGGTGCGAGTAACGACTTCATTTGGCACACTGTCTTCCAACAAAACAACCCTTCCGATCAAAAACCCTTAGATAGTGTAAACATTTACATCGTAGAGTTTGATGAAGCAGCAGGAACAAGTTGGGGAAATAACAATATTAATATTAGTTCAATTTTTTTAAAAGAGTGCAAGGGAGACCTTAAATGGGAATTCACATCCCTAATGTACCATGAAATGACACATATGTTTCAATGGGATGGTGAAGGACATGCACCATTGATGTTGGTTGAAGGTGTCGCAGAATATACAAAGTTAAAAGCAGGTTATGCTCAAGAGGGATTTGCAAAGCCAGGACAAGGGGATTCGTGGGATCAAGGGTATGATTTAACAGCCCGTTTTCTTGAGTATTGTGATGAGGTGGTCCCCGGATTTGTGGCAAACCTTAATAAGATGATGAGGTCTGATTTTGATGTCAAATATTTTGAAGACTTAACTGGCAAGCCCGTGGATCAACTATGGATGGAGTACAAGGCTAAGTATGGGCAATAAATAGTTTGATGGCAAATTGGCAGTGATAGTCTGATATAGGTTTCTTTAGCTATATTTCTGTTATTTGCATTACAATATACTATAAATTAATTAAAATATGATATGATAAAAATATGAGATACTCTACTCGAGCGTGTTCAATTTAACTATTACGGTCAAACAAAGTTATTATTTTTCAGCATATTATTGAAAGATAAAATTGGTTATTGCACATAAAACTGTTTTTCGATAATTAAACTTTCAACGATTAAAATTCAAACTAAATATATACGAAATTGAGATGATAGAGTTGATCTTGTTTTTAGATTTACTTCAAGGGCGAAAAGACGAATATTAAAATTAAAATAAATAACAAACACTATTCCGTATAAAGGTCGTCACAAACCATTTTCATATAATGAAATAAATATGTTTGTGTTAATATAATCGGTTTTTTAATATATCAATAAGAGAGCTCAATTGCAAAATCGAATAATCTAATTAACTAACAAAAGTAAAATTTGAGAAACAATTTGGTCAAAACTTTGTAATTTCGTTTGTTAAAGAAATTACCTACAAAAGTATGTGTGACAAAAATCTAAAAAATAAACACTATAAAAAGGAGGGCATGCTTTTATAAACTTTTGGGGTTAATTATAAAATTATCAAAAAGAAATATCATACGTCATTATTTGTTAACACTTCCCATATTTACTAATACACGCCAAAAACACGCGACATCTAAAAAAAACACAACGCCCAACAAAAAAACACTAAATCAACATCTCCCTATTCGATTAATCAAATGTATGTTTTTCAATTAATCAAACTTGAAATATTATCAATAGTTGTAGTCATTTTCCGAATCTATTCCACGTGTTGTAACCCGTGCGTATACGGGCTAGTAAGTTAAAAATACGGCTAAACTAACATTATTTTAATTGTTATACAAAAATTTTGTTCATTACGAAATTATAAATATTAAAATGAAAGCACGAATTATAACTACCGAACAAATATAGCTAAAATATAACCATTAGTTTTACTTATTGCCTAAACCTTGTGCGTTAAACATCGCAATTACAAGACATTATTAGATGAACTTTCTATTTATAAGGAAGGTCCTAGGGTTTTGCGTCTCCCTCGAAGACCATCAATGGTTTGAGGATGGTCCACGTGGTGGACATCTAATAGAGTAGACAAGAATGACATGTGGCGTATCATCTTTGGTCTAGCCGGGTGCATGAAATGATCCATGCACAATTACAGCACTACCTCTGAGCCAATGAGGCAGTGACACGTATCTGCTTGTTGCAACGGTCCTAGGGAATGTACCCAGTCATGTCGTTGCCTATTAGTGTACTCCAGGCCTTTGAGCCTGGCCTGGGAGTTCGAATCCCAGGCATGTTACGATGAGCGACCGTTGTTGGGACTGTTTAGAGCGTGTGTACCTTTAGTCAATTGGGCTAAATGTCCTATACGCTATCAGAATTTATCAAATTTATATTTGATTATTTTTAACTAGTACTTATATTGTTGTCATTTATAGGGTCAATCTAAGATGGCAGATTGGCACTGTTAGTATTACAAGTTGTCAAAATCGCGATCCTGATCGTAGGATCGTACGATTCTACATACAAAAAACGATCTGGATCTTAACAAGGTCGTAAATCAAGTAGGATCGTATCAGAATCGTAGGATCTCCTATTTATTTTTATTTTTTTTTAATTTTTTAACTTATTAAGCATAAGTTCATGTCTTAAAGCCCAATGACTAAGAATTCTTCATGAAAGATATATTTTGATACTGTTAATTGATTGTCTTTTACAAGAATAATGAGTGTCAAATCATTATGCTTTTATAGACTATTTAGAAATAGTTTAGATGTGTCTTTTTGGGTTTATTATAAAAAACGATTTCGTGCTTTGTAACATGTCAGAAGCTTGTTTTTGAAGTAAACCATCTAGATACTTGACCTAATTGTGTTGATAATTCATTTTATGTTTCATATAAAAGCATGAACTATATGTTAAAAATTTTCAGTAATATTATCAGGATATCCTAATTTAATTTATTTGATTATCAAGAAAAAAAATATTGTGTTGCATTCTATTATAAATTATGTCGTTTTATTTTCAGATACAATCCATTTATCTTTTTGCATTAATCTATATACTATAATAAAAAAGTTACAGAATCACGTACCAATAAATTAACACTATATTTTTGCATTAATTTAAATGTTATTACGAAAAACCTATAATAAAAAACATTGAACAAGAAGTAGGTGCACGTATGTAGTAACTTTGTGCAAGTGAGCATTGCAATATACCTAATATTCTACTACTACGGTACTTGAACATAATAACGTACAAATTTTTCTTTTATCATCTATTTAGATTCGTTTATCATATGAAATATTATATAGAAATATAAAACTACAACCCCTATACAAAAATATATACATTTTCATAGGATCTTACGATCCCGATCCGATCCTACGATCACAATCTTGCAAAGCCAATGTTATAAGCTAAGAACACAACTTTATCACACACTAAATATGATGTATATCGAATGGTACTCAAGCAAGAAAGAAAGAGATGTGTGTCGTATAAGTATAAACCGAATCTATTAGCTTAGAAATGAGAGAACAATACAAAAATAAAACACACACACTCCCACCTATACTATCTCTTGAGGCACACCACTAAATGAGGTGAGAGTGTCCTATTTATAGATACAAACCGACACCCTAATGGCTTTGTGATGGGCTTCGGTTGGGCTTTGGCTCATTGACCATACATTGGACTTTTAGAACTTAACATAATACATATTAGCTTAGGTCCATGAAGCCCTTGACTATTCTATCTTAAACACACGACACAAAGTTTAATTAATACAAATGACAATCACTTTTAAATCAATGCTAACAATCTTCCCCTAAGGGATGGTCATTCAAATGAAGCTCCCAGTGATTAGGTCTTTCGTCTTCGTTGTCAAGATAACTCCGTCTATACCCTTAAAATTAATTTAAACTCAAATGTTTAAAAATATGCTTTATTTAAGGGGGGTATAAAAATGAAAAACAAAAATGTTCCGATTTCATGCCAAAACAAATCCGTCTTTCTCTCCAAAAAACTTTCATTTAATCAGTTGATATCAAAAATATCACTACATGCTATTTTTGAGGGGGGGGGGGGAAGACGTGATTAAAATGTGATCAAAAAGATTTAAAGATCGTGGATTGAATATCAAAAAGAGCTCTCCAAAAAGACTCAGATCTGAACCCTCGAATTGACGAAAGCTAAATGTCCGTAATCAAAAAGACTTGTCCAGGATGGGTAATAATTTCAAGCTGGTTATCCAGTGATGTAAACGTGTCTCGCAAAGGACTAGTCTGAGTAGAATGTACCTATTCGAGAGATTCTCTTTGAATATGACCGGGACGGGTAATAATTTCAAGCTAGTCTAACTAGTGATGTAAACGTGTCTCGCAATGGTCATGTTCATTGAAAAATCGATCAATTCAAAATGTGCAAACTCTACCCAACATGTGCAAATTTATATCAAAAATGCATGAGCACATGTGAAGGGGGAGTATTTCAAAAATGCAAAACTCTCAAAGTGTCAACTAAATGTGTTTATTCATAAACACTTTGAGAGATTTTTCACAAAAGGTTTTATAGCATGTGATCAATAAATCTAGGATAATCATGGAGTAATAAGGTGATTATGGTTAGGTTTATGTCCTATGATCCGCCAAAGCTGGAGGGATCTACCCAAGGACAATTCTAATAGATTAGAATTAGAAGTCCTTAGGAAAAGTGGAAAAAAAGGAGTAAATGAGAAAGGGAATGAATGGGTTGAAGAATTAAAAAGAAAAGTTTAATGTGTGGAAACCGTAGAGGGGGGGGTGAATACGTTTCCATTTAAAACTTAAAAACTTTTTGTATCAAAGACCCGATCAAGTGTGACGTAATATGAAAAATGTCAACTATGGTCATATAACATCTAGAGATGAATGTAGTAAACTACAACACAAGCACAATCAAACCATGACACATACTTAATCAACATAACATAAGCAACTAGCCACACAAACATAAACGTCATGCAAATATAAATATAAAGCGATAAAGAATGAGATGAAAGTAAATAGATAAGTAAGAAGGCGCAAACCGGACACGGTGATTTATAGTGGTTAGGTCATGAAGCTCCTCTTCGCCCTACTTCACTCCCCGAGTACCCAACTCGAGAGTTACTTCACTAATCAACAAGCTCCCTTCAGGCGGAGAAAACCGTACACGTCGCTTATCCAATTTCTGACACTAAGCTAAATGTCGAGTGCTAATCTAAGCTAGCACCAATCTACCACGATCTACCTGATCTACCCTTGATCCACTTGATCAATACACAAGCCCAATGGCTTCAAGAGATCTCCAAGATCTCAACAAGATCACAATGATCTACTCCCACTTGACTCAATCTACTCAATCTACCCTTGATATTCTTGATCAATCACACAAGCCCACAAGCTTCAAGAGATCTCGACAAGATCACAATGATCAACCCTCACTTGACTCAATCTACCCTATTTACCTTTGATCAACATGATCAACACACTAGCCCAATGGCTACTAGAGATATTCAATATCTCTATAAGATCATAATGATCTTCCCTCACAAACTCTCAAAAGAAAATTGATCTTGATGTATGATATGATACAATCAAGAGTGTAACAAATGTTACAAGTGCTTCTACCTACAACTATAACACTTTGTATCTACTTGGATATCTTGTGTTCTTCTCTTGAACTTGAAGAGGAATGACAACACTTTATATCTACTTGGATACCTTGTGTTCTTCTCTTGCACTTGAAGAGGAATGACAACACTTTGTATCTACTTGGATACGTTGTGTTCTTCTCTTGCACTTGAAGAGGAATGAAGAGGATCTTTTGGTGGGATGAAAGGATTACTCTTAAACAAACTAAGACTCTCTAAATGATCAAAGAAAGTATTTTAAGTGAGGAGGGATTAGACCAGAGAAAACTGACTGAAAAAATCAAGTTAGAATTATAAAATGGTCTACTATTTATAGGCAAAGAAAAACTAGCCGTTATAAGGACATGGTACCACTAATTGTCACACGGTACCACTAAATTTAGTGGTACCGTGGTACCGTCCTAGACAAAAACGCTCCTCTTTTTGTCTTTAGTGGTAAAAGTTTATTTGGGGAAGTTTGGAGCTGATTTAGGAGAAAATAGTTGTTGGGACTTTTAAACTTATTTTTCAAAATAAAACATTTCTTTTTAATTCAAAAATAATTTGTTGAATGTATTTTTGAAAAAATGTTTTGTCACATTAAAAATGTGAAGTTTAGAGAAAAATATAATCCTTTGATCATTTGTCAAGTAGTAGATTTGTTTGTCCATACTGTAAAAACGTAGAGGGGGGGGGGGTGAATACGTTTACCGTTTTAAAACTTAAAACTTGTTGTATCAAATTTCCAATTCGGCTAGTTCTAATATGAACACTGTCTGTTGTAGTTTATGTCTACCAAGTTGTCACACAAGTATTATCACATAATCACAACACAAGCAATCACATAATGCAAATATAAAAGTAAAGAGATAAGTAAAAGAAAGCGCAAACCGAACACGATGATTTATAGTGGTTCGGTCACGGAGCTCCTCTCCGCCCTACTCCACTCCCCGAGTACCCAACTCGAGAGTTACTTCACTAGATCAACAAGCTCCCTTTCTTAGGCGGAGAAAACCTTTACACGTCGCTTACTTCCTTTTCCGGTACTAAGCTAAATGTCGAGTTCTTTACAAGGGTACAACCACTCCCAACACTCTTTGTATTTTAAGGACTAAAATACTAACCTCACTCTACTGATCTAAATGATACAATGATGGTTACAACAATGATCCATGACATAAGTGTATCATGGATATGAATGCCTACACTATATGAACTTCCATTGATCGGAAGCCTTCAATGTATGAAGATCACAAGCTCCCTAAACTTGTTGTGATGGATCTTCATGTATGCAACTAAGATCTTCTTGGTGGATCATGAAGTATGCTATGGATGATGTCTCATGATCTTGAGCTTGCTTCACAGGATCATTAACAATGTATGCTTACAACATAATGAAAGTTAGTAACATTATGATCATTATGTAATGGGTGATTAATGTATGAATCTACATGGTTTGCTACTGATCTAAGTGTGTGTAATGAGTGAGGGAATGTATGTTATAGTTGGATTAAACCAATGGGTAACAATGGGCAAGTATTTATAGTAAAACTAAAACCATGTCTACAACTAAAACCATGTGTAAACTAAAACCATGTGTAAACTAAAACCATGTGTAAACTAAAACTATGTGTAAGACTAGAACCATGTGTACAAATAAAACCATGTGTAACTAATTATAGGAAAACAAGAAAATCATCCCACGGATCCGGCGGATCCCATAAAAGGGATCCGTGCTTGTTAACGTTTGGATCCGTGGGTATGACAGCTAAGATATCTTTGTGTATCTTTCCAAATCTTCCAAGATCCACAAATGTCAACTATGTAACTTGTAAATCTAAACAAGATATTACACAATCTATCCAAGATATCATTCATGATGCATGCCATGATGTCATCCTAATATTTAACTAATAAAGTTTCCATTTTAAGAAATAAACATGTAAACTTGTATATGTTATTCCTAGTGAACTTTGTAATGTGTATATGTATGTAACATGTATCCTAGTGATCATGTAGCATGTATAATGAGGTTCTAAGTAGAATGATTAACCTTTTTAAAATACTTAATGACCTAACCGTATTTTAAACATTCTAATGATTTGTTAAGGGTTTGATCATAATGCCATATAACAAACATGTACGAACCTGTGTTGTATCATACGAGGACTCGAGAGATGTTGAATGTATGTTGAGACAAGATAAGATTACAAGTAACTTGTACATTTTACGTTATGTATCAAGTTACATGTTTGTCATCAATCAAAACAAACGAGATTGCTTGCACTAGCAATCTCCCCAACGAGACTGCTTGCACTAACAATCTCCCCCTTTTTGATGATGACAAAATTTATAAACGTGATAGAAAGTAAAATGCAAAAAGTTACTTGTGTCCGTAATTACTTACTTTATCCTTGTGTCCGTTTCTCTTTCTCCCCTTTTCTCCTTGTGTCCATAATTACTTACTTTCTCCGTTTACACCTTTCTCCCCCTTTTGTCGAAGCAAAAAGGGTGTGTCCTTGGAGTTAACTTAATTTCTCCCCGAAATGGCGAGCTTGCATCATCCCTAGTGAAGTTAAATAGACTACTCCCAATCTCCTATGGTTGTTGCGTCTCCTAGGTTGTAAGCGGATCCATGGATCAAATTAAGATTCTTAACCTACATCAAGGTTAGTGGTGTGCAATAAAAAGAATATATATGAAAAATGCATGATGAATGAAATGCAAATAGCCAACGATACACGTGGGTAATCTATGTTGGACTATGTAGACCTATCTCCTCCTTTTTGTCGAAACGAAAAGAAGATATGCGTAGCGGAATGTGGTAACCAATCCTTGGTGATTACTCCCCCTAGTTTAGAGTACCAAGTATGATAATGCAATAATATTGAGAACTTTAAAGCTCCCCCTTGGATAATACTCCCCCTAATTGGAGTGACAAGGTTAAGATGTATGATCCTACAAAACAAATAGTTAGACTATGATATGCTCCCCCTTGATGTATACTCCTCATTGCTAGAGTACCAACGTATACGATTCAAGGATGAGAAATGCTAAAAATGATGAGTTAGTATATGATATACTCCCCCTCGTTCTATACTCCTCGTTGCTAGGGTACCAACGTATATGATCCAAGGACGAAGAATCCTACAAAATAAAGGTTAGTATAAAACAATATTTGTCCTTGGACAAGTATGTAATATATACTAATGCGTATATATGATGCATCCTAAATAATGCTTTGACGAAAGCTCCCCCTTGTTCTAGGGCGTCAAGATGAACCTACAAAATAAATGATTAATGCACTAGAAGCTATGTATTAAGTCATATACGACCAATGTGTATAGACGATGCAATATGAGTGCTAGACTGATAATCCTCCTGGTTTGAGAGCGTTAAGCAGCACCTTATAAAAGAATAAAAATAATCGATGCAAACTACATCCTATGATGAGTATGCTATATATGATCGAGCGTATATGATGATGAACCTACAATGAAATGGTTAGTGCAATATATTTTATCTTAAAGAAAAATATTATGCAACATATCAATAATCTAATCACAAGCAACATACCAATTGTGATTGTCTAATCAAATAAAAATATGATGCAGCAATATCATATGATAAAATCCTACAAAAAATGCCTATGAGGAGGATATGAAGTGAAGTTAAAAAGCTTAAAGTGAGTGGTGTTAATATGATGTTGGTTTACAAGTGAATGATAACTTAATGGATGACTAAAGGTTGATGTAAGTAGGTTTTTCGCTAATCCATGGGATTGATGATTAGTGAAAGAAGTGATGGATGGTGGTGATTATAATGAATGCAATGAATTCAGAAACTCTAATGTATAGCAAATGATATAAGAGTATTTGAAGACGGTTACGGTTATGATATTATCATCTACCAAAGATGAATCGTGCCATAGTAAATGTTTGAATGAGAATGAGAGGAAGTGAAGAAAATGATCACTTAGGAATAGAGATTCCATATGTAACAATTGGAAATACTAGATACTTATATATGGATGAGAATGACATCATATGATGAGAGTGTTGGTTGGACTAACATGTTGAGAATGATGGTTCTGTTTGCACTGACAATGACATGCTTGATATGTAACAAGAATGAAAAAGGATGAGATCCTATGATGGTGTTCTAGACACTGAAGATGTTCTAGACAATTAAGTTGTGAGATTAAGATGAAAATCCTAGATTCGTTGATTACCAAAAGTTATTTGGTTTCTGAATGGTTAAAAGCTGATCAGGTACCCGCGGATTTGGCGGAACCAAAATTTTGGTTCCGTCCTTCTTATCGAAGGGTTCCGTGGGACCAACATCGATTAGGTCATGTTTTGTCGTTTTTGATCAAACGAAGGTTCATGCTAAGGTCTATTCACTTATAACTACTAATTTGGTTTCACTAATCCTAGTAAAATTCTAAGGAGACTTAATGTATCTCATTTAAGAGGTTTGTCAAACACATGATGTGTTTTTCTTTTAATGAGATATTGGTGCAGAGCTGTGATGTTGAGCTAATAAGGTTAGAAACACTTTGTGATTTTGTGAACTGATTTAACTAAGTGATTTGAACCTACTTGTCGGTATTTGGGAATGTAAGAAACATGAGTACATGTTATTTAATGAAAAGACAATTATGTGAATGAATTTCTCTCCTCCTTAATTGGTGGACATTCAACATAATCTATGATACATTAAATGAAGAATGAAGGTAAAGTGTTTAGGATGTTGCAGATTAATGAAAGCGATGAGCTTAGCAATGTTTTAGTGGATATTGGTTAGCATACAAAGAACTTCATCCGTGAAGTTACGTAGCTCTTCTCTATCAATGCGAGATGATCGCACGATGAGGCATGTGGTTTTCCTTATGGGAGATATATTGTTTTAACTAAAAGATGATGGAGATATTGTTAGGTGAGCGGAAGCAACAATACGATTTGGAGAGAGGTATATTGAAAGATATCCAAACACAAATTTCAAACCTCTAAAACTTAATCCTATTAGCTTTTTAAAGCTATATGCAAGAAAATGGATCCCATAAACATATTACTAATCTAAGTAGCAATAATGAGATAACAATTATGCAAAATAAGCATAACAAAGAGAAATAACAAATAGTTTGTTATCAGCCTACAAGACAAAAGTCTTAATGACAAAAGATGTGAATATCATATGACAACATCTTATAAAAACAAATAATCTACTAATAGACATAAAGATACCACATAGCATAAAGACAAATAAACATATTGCAAGATAGCATTGTTTTATATACTACATTGTGAAATTGTTTTTAAGTTAGGCTTAGTCAATTAAGCATACTTACCCATTAATTAACACAATGATCTATGTATAAAATAAAATGACTTCTAAATGTTCATCATACCAAGCCCACTTAGAAAAAGTGCACATATGGCAAACAAATAGTGTGACAAAGAAGTGAGACTAAGATTCATGCAAACCATTATAACATTTAGGAGCATGTACCATTTAGACTATCCTACGAAAAAGCTCAATGATTGTCAACTAAAGACAAAGACTATCTAACACCATATAATAAAAGTGAGTTAACAAGTAATACGTTAATCTTGCGAAATAGCATATAACAAAAGAATGAACATATCATACAAATCATACAGCATATAAGCATGCAGACAAAACCTTTCTAAGGTTTACACATTTGACAATGATAACACCAAGATATCAAACAAATATCATGTAATCAATACACGTATATGTAATGCAAGTGATTTTATTAATAAACTAAAGAAAAATCACATCTACTTCTTGTTTGATTAATTATTCCTAAGACAAGATAATTCACCAATACATGACTTAATGAGACTCAACTATTTCTATAAAAACTAGTGTGATGAAGATGTCATGTTATACACGTAAATTTGACAAATATGTGTCGATGGATTTTAATCATTGTGTTTGGAATCTAAGATTGAATGATCTAAAGGGTGACATCCTTTAAGTTGAGTTTAAGTATGAGTTATGCAAGTGATCTAAGATCAAGACATGTGTTTGTGTGTGGTAACGTGATATGTCATGAAAGTTCTGAAGAAAGTTCTTTGGAACAAGAATCTAAATAAAGTTACCAACTTTAATAGGTCTTGTGTATGCTCCAGAGATGTGAATATGCAAAAGGTTTGACCAAGGTTTAATGTACGCTTAAAAGGAAATAGATACGTATGGTATCTTTCAACAAGTAAGATTTAACTAGTGCTCAATAAGGAAGATAGTTCATAGAACTAGTAGATGTTTGTTTTAAGATTATTTGCCCAATGAGGTGTAAAGAAATCTCTTGTAACATAACCGTTCATGTTGCAAGAAAATAATGATGCATAGGATATACATTATCCTTTTTAACAGGATGAAAAATAAACACATAATGTTTTTCCGAAACATCATGTTTTCCTAAATGAAGATATGAACACAAAGTATTTGAATTGGATAGACTTATCCTAAATAAACTAGATTTCAATAATATGATAACTAGACAAGATAAACTTACTTGAGTTTCTTTTGTATACTCCTCAAGATTGTTATTTGGGATGTATGAGATTGGCTTTGAGATTTCATTATAACATAAGTTGTTACAATGTTGATTCAAGATTAAATGAAACAAAGTATTACCAATACTTTGATGACTTGTGGTACTACTTAATGAATGTGAGCATCATGCTCATTTGATGGTGAAGTTCTAATTCTATAGGTGGCAAGGTATTGATGAGTTGATTCAACTTGCATTTGATTTGGTATGAGTGTTGGACTAAGGGCTTTTTGAGCAATGCACTCAATGGCGTGAATTATGGTGATGAAGGAGTTTGTTGAACTTTTGGGTTTCATGAATGTTGAAGATTACAAGAATGGATACTAATTCTTGTGGTTCACTAGCGGATGAAGTGTTTGGTTATGTTTGTGAAACCTAGGGGCTGAAGGTAATGAAGACTAATTCTTATGTTTCATTGGTTGGTATCACTAGTGTGTGATGTGATCTAAAGCATAAGGTCTGAGACGTATCACAGAAGTGAATGTGTTGGGATAATGGTGAAAGTACAAGTGTACTTAGGTGATAGGATAAGTGTTTTAACATACGTTGTTAAAATACTTGGGAGTTGATTCTTTCGGATATGACTTTTAATGACTACATTTGTAAGTCAAAATATACTTGAATACTTCGGATGAAATACTTAAGTTGTCAATCTTACTTTGAGAAAAGGATAGCAAGACTTGATAATTACATCTATAACTTAAGTGTGAGTTATGACTCGATGTAAATCCTCATCGTCTTGAAGGATGACATGTTAACCAAGTGAGGCAACATATGTGAATACAAGATAACATCTACAGACATGAATTGGGTTTGTAATCTATGATATATTTGCAAACAGTGAGTCTGGATTAGTTTGGAAGTTGTCAATTTACAAATCAAGCTAGTGAATGAGTAAAGGATGGAGGATGCAGTGAATGTGTGTAATGATCACAAATACTCAGTGGTTTACCGAAAAGGTACCTTGGAGCATTTACATGAAATTTGCAACTATGATTAGATATGATTATCCTATTTGGTGTTTGGTGAGATGTCCTAATCCTAATTTGAGTGAACATTAGAGATAAGAATCCTAAGAATTAGAATCAATAATCTAAGGATCGGAACTAGTCGGGAATTTTGAAAAAGTTACTGTTGACACCCACGGATCCAATCGACAACAAAGGCGGAGCCAAAGTTTGGGAGCCGTGGAATCCGTGGGTTCTGGACTGGCGGATCCAAAGCTAACTCTTGACGGATCCAAAATAAGGGATCCGTCGGATCCGTTGAACAAAAGTACTAAAAAACAAACAGAGAGATATGCAAAATTCGCGTTTTTCGACCAAGACCTGAAAATTCTCCTGGAACATATCTATTAGCTAATATGTAATGCAAAACTACTAAAAATGTTTATTCTAACACACATACACACATAGTTTAATCCGATCATATTAACTTACCTTAAATGAGAGTTAAGCCAAACAGTGGCTTAAACCCGGAAACTTGATAACATCAAAGTGTTATCGTCCTGCATGATATGGTTAGTTCAAATGAAGGTTTAACAACAAGATACTATCCTAAAGGCATAACAACTCAACACATCATTGTTTCAAATTGTTTGTACCAAACACTCTTTTTCAAATTTACTACATGTTTACACATTTTAACACTAGAGCAAGAGTTTGTGCAAGACAATACTATTAAACTAGCTACACTTAGTTCACATTTCAAAGTAAGTTATGCAAGGTTTTCACATAACATCATCAAGCAAGAATATCTAAATCTAAAAGTGAAACAAACACAGATTATCAATGTATTGCACAATATCTAGCAAATGTTCTATTATGCATAAAATAAGCAATTGATAAGCAAGCAAGTAAGTATCATGGCAAGACACTTATGTATTACAAATAAACAAGTACAATCACACTTATCAACAAGCATATCACATATATGCAAATAATATAGAACAGTTAGCCATATAGCATAGCATAGATGAAAATATACTTTTCGTCACTTTGCGTTTAAATATGACGATGTATGCCAAGCTTAATTTGTTTCCTTTATATTACCAAATTCTTTAGTTTCAAAAGAAATCATATTTATGAGCAAAGGATACCAATTTACATTGCTCGACTCAAAAGTTTAACTTACTGTGTCAAAATAAAACTTAACATTTTGAACAGGTTATAGTATTTGATTTGTTTTACCTACTTCAATTTAGATCTAGGCCATGAGACTATTTTTAAATGAAAATAGACTTAATTCCCTTCAAAATGATAGGTGGCGCGACTCCTACGGACTTACGGTTAATTAGTTATGATTTTTTGAAATTTGACAAAAACTGAGTACTGCACCGACGGATCTGACGGATCCTTTTAGAGGGATCCGCCCTTTATGTGATTTGGATCCGCCGAGACCTGTGACAGATTATCCTAAACTCATATTTTGACATAGCGAAAGTGTGTGGGACTTGCTACACTTAATCTTAGGCATATATTACAAATATTAACAACATTTCTACCTATGTGACTTATCTAAATATTACGGAGGTGATTTTTCAACTAACTTAATGATTATTCCAAACACTCCCTTCAAAATGGTATTTTTCGTAAATTAGTTCTGAGCACATAATTTGACACTTACAAATTCTTTTGAGAAATATTTTTCTTTTATTTTTCAAGAACACCTTCAAGCTTGTATACAAAGTGATATTTAACAACAAAATTTCAAAGTATACTTAGCGAAACATTTTTCATATTATGTTCTGCTTCAGAGGCAATTTGATACATGGATCTTACTCTATTTTAAAAACCATTTGTTTTGAAAATGAGAGCCAACCTGGCTCTGATACCAATTGTGAAAACGTAGAGGGGGGGGGGGTGAATACGTTTACCGTTTTAAAACTTAAAACTTGTTGTATCAAATTTCCAATTCGGCTAGTTCTAATATGAACACTGTCTGTTGTAGTTTATGTCTACCAAGTTGTCACACAAGTATTATCACATAATCACAACACAAGCAATCACATAATGCAAATATAAAAGTAAAGAGATAAGTAAAAGAAAGCGCAAACCGAACACGATGATTTATAGTGGTTCGGTCACGGAGCTCCTCTCCGCCCTACTCCACTCCCCGAGTACCCAACTCGAGAGTTACTTCACTAGATCAACAAGCTCCCTTTCTTAGGCGGAGAAAACCTTTACACGTCGCTTACTTCCTTTTCCGGTACTAAGCTAGATGTCGAGTTCTTTACAAGGGTACAACCACTCCCAACACTCTTTGTATTTTAAGGACTAAAATACTAACCTCACTCTACTGATCTAAATGATACAATGATGGTTACAACAATGATCCATGACATAAGTGTATCATGGATATGAATGCCTACACTATATGAACTTCCATTGATCGGAAGCCTTCAATGTATGAAGATCACAAGCTCCCTAAACTTGTTGTGATGGATCTTCATGTATGCAACTAAGATCTTCTTGGTGGATCATGAAGTATGCTATGGATGATGTCTCATGATCTTGAGCTTGCTTCACAGGATCATTAACAATGTATGCTTACAACATAATGAAAGTTAGTAACATTATGATCATTATGTAATGGGTGATTAATGTATGAATCTACATGGTTTGCTACTGATCTAAGTGTGTGTAATGAGTGAGGGAATGTATGTTCTAGTTGGATTAAACCAATGGGTAACAATGGGCAAGTATTTATAGTAAAACTAAAACCATGTGTAAACTAAAACCATGTGTAAACTAAAACCATGTGTAAACTAAAACTATGTGTAAGACTAGAACCATGTGTACAACTAAAACCATGTGTAACTAATTATAGGAAAACAAGAAAATCATCCCACGGATCCGGCGGATCCCATAAAAGGGATCCGTGCTTGTTAACGTTTGGATCCGTGGGTATGACAGCTAAGATATCTTTGTGTATCTTTCCAAATCTTCCAAGATCCACAAATGTCAACTATGTAACTTGTAAATCTAAACAAGATATTACACAATCTATCCAAGATATCATTCATGATGCATGCCATGATGTCATCCTAATATTTAACTAATAAAGTTTCCATTTTAAGAAATAAACATGTAAACTTGTATATGTTATTCCTAGTGAACTTTGTAATGTGTATATGTATGTAACATGTATCCTAGTGATCATGTAGCATGTATAATGAGGTTCTAAGTAGAATGATTAACCTTTTTAAAATACTTAATGACCTAACCGTATTTTAAACATTCTAATGGTTTGTTAAGGGTTTGATCATAATGCCACATAACAAACATGTACGAACCTGTGTTGTATCATACGAGGACTCGAGAGATGTTGAATGTATGTTGAGACAAGATAAGATTACAAGTAACTTGTACATTTTACGTTATGTATCAAGTTACATGTTTGTCATCAATCAAAAAAACGAGATTGCTTGCACTAGCAATCTCCCCAACGAGACTGCTTGCACTAACAATCTCCCCCTTTTTGATGATGACAAAATTTGTAAACGTAATAGAAAGTAAGGACTTCTAATTTTAATCTATTGAAATTGTCCTTGGGTAGATCCCTCCGGCTCTGGCGAATCATAGGACATAAACCTAACCATAATCACCTTATTACTCCATGATTATCCTAGATTTATTGATCACTTGCCATAAAACCTTTTATGAAAAATCTCTCAAAGTGTTTATGAATAAACACATTTAGTTGATACTTCGAGAGTTTTGCATTTTTGAAATACACCCCCTTCACATGTGCTCATGCATTTTTGATATAAATTTGCACATGTTGGGTAGAGTTTGCACATTTTGAATTGATCGATTTTTCAATGAACAAGTCCATTGCGAGACATGTTTACATCACTAGTTAGACTAGCTTGAAATTATTACCCATCCCGGTCATATTCAAAGAGAATCTCTCGAATTGGTGCATTCTACTCTGACTAGTCCTTTGCGAGACACGTTTACATCACTGGATAACCAGCTTGAAATTATTACCCGTCCCGGACAAGTCTTCTCGATTATGGACATTTAGCTTTCATTAATTCGAGGGTTTAGATTTGAGTCTTTTTGGAGAGCTCTTTTTGAGATTCAATCCACGATCTTTAAATCTTTTTGATCACATTTTAATCACGTCTTCTCCCCCCTCAAAAATAACATTTAAGCCCTAAATCGTATTTATTTGATCAAATATCGCCCTAAATCGTTCCTTTTGTCATTTTAGGTACTTTTGAGGAGAAATCTGGAAAAGGAGGCATTTTGGACGTTTTTGGAGCATTAAAGTGAAGAAAACGACAAAGTCTCAAAAATCGGCTAAAAGTTACCTTTGACGGCGTCAGGATTTACTCCAGACGGCGTCATGGCTTGGCAAGAAAAGGTGGATGTGAAATTTACTCATGATAAGCCAGTGAAAATTGCATGTGAATTCTGACGGCATCACGCTTTAACCTGATCAAGGGCGTCACGGCTTAATTCAAAGAGGGACGGCGTCACGTTCAAGGTCTGACGGCGTCAAGCCTTGATAAGCCAGAACGGATTTTGGAGAGCTAAAGAGGGACGGCGTCAAGAAGGTCATCCGGGAACCCTAAAAGCGGCGAGGTAACGGCGTCACACTCCATAACGTGACGCCGTCAGATGTAAAAATCTATATATAGTTTTGCAATTCTTTGTCATTAGTGTGGAACTTAGTGTGGAATTTTTGGGAGAAAACCCTAAGACGATTTTAGCATCTTTTTCAAGGCTTTTTGCCTTGAGATCTTCCATGTTACATTGAAGATAAGTTATCAATTAATCATTCAATATGTCTATGTGTTGTTTGATTCTATCTTGTTCTTGTCTTTTGATTAATATGTTAGGCTAGATTTATCTTGTGTTTGCTTAGATCTAATGAAACCTAGCTATTGATTATTGGTTATTAGTGTGTTATTAGTTGTATTGGATGATTGTTTATCTATGTTAGGCTTAAGAAAACTGGCTAACTTCCTATTCGGTAACTTGCTTGAACGTCTTAAGAAACATGAACCAAATGCGTACTAAAGGTTTTTATGGTTGTATTTAATGCACAAGCGAATTCTAGTGATCCCATGTTAGGAGCTTCCTAGCCGGCTCGACATAGGAGTGAAGTAGGAGCTTGTAGAGTTGGGGAAGTACGTACGCCACCCCACGATTGGTATTAAGGAATACACCCGTCATCCACGCAACTAATACACACTAATCAACCGGTAAAAGATAGTTAGGGAGTAAGGAAATCTAAGTAAACACATTTCTCTACACATAAGTTTTCACCAAACTTTTTATTTTCAGTTATTTATTTTATTTGCATTCGTAGTAATTTGGGTTAGTTGACTAGCAACTAATTCCGCCCACTCCTTCAAACCCGAGATTTTACTTGCTTTCATAAAAAATATAAAAACATAAAAAAAGAATCTTTTTCAACCCTTAGACCTATTAGAGTAGTCTTTCATACCTAACGAACACTATTCCCTGTGGAGAACGATCAATCCCCCGTACTTACCACTACACTATACTACATCGGTCAGGTACACTGCCTGGTGGGGTTGTAAGCCTCTTGAGATCCCTCGAGAGGTAAAACCTGTTGTAAGGTTGCAAAACCACGCATCAGCAACCTGCATGGTCCGCAACTGAAAATGCCATTAGTTTAAATTCCGAATCCTTCGGATACCAAAGTCCCATGTTAATGGTTCTTCGAAGATATCAAAAGATCCGTTTAACCTCTTGGAGGTGAAGTTCAGTAGGACTTGCCTGAAACCGTGCTAATAAACAAACAGCAAAATGAATATCGGGTCGACTAGCAGTTAAGTACATGAGAGAACCAATCATGCTCTGATATTTCTTCGGATCCATGGGTTTCCCATATAAATCAGCACCTATTTTTGGTGAAGTGACCATTGGAGTACCAACAGAGTCACAATTTTCCATTCCATGTTTTTTAAAGATCTCAATAGTGTATTTAGCTTGATTTATAAAAATACCACGAGGGGATTGATGAATTTGTAAACCAAGAAAGAATTTTAGTTCCCCCATCATGGACATTTCAAATTTGCTTTCCATGAGATTTTCAAAATGTTTTTTATGTTTCGGATTAGTGGACCCATAGATAATGTTGTCCACATAAATTTGAACAATCAAAATGTCATCTTTGAATTTTCTTGTAACCAAGGTTGGGTCAATTGTTCGTTTGGTGACATTTTTTTGGATCAAAAAAGATGATAGTTCGTCATACCACGCCCCTGGGGCTTGTTTCAAACCGTAAATGGCTTTCTTTAACTTGTAGACGTAGTCTGGATGATCTTTGTCAACGAATCCGTTTGGCACACTCACGTACACCTCTTCTTTCAGAGTTCCATTCAAGAAAGCCGTCTTGATATCCATCTGATAGACTGTGATGTTTTCGTGATCTGTATAGGCTAAAAAAATCCTGATTGCCTCAAGTCTTGCCACTGGCGCGAATGACACTTCTAAATATATCCCTTCTTCCTGTCTAAATCCTTTAGCCACTAGACGAGCTTTGTTGCGAATGACAGTCATTTCTTCGTCCTTCTTGTTTTTCCATAACCACTTAAGATCAATGACAAGTTTGTCAATTGGTCTTGGAACCAAATCCCAAGTGTCATGTAACTGGTATTGGAGAAGTTCTTCCTGCATTGCTTCAATCCATGCATTATCTGCCATCGCCTCCCGAATGTTCTTTGGCTCTTTTAGACTGACTGAGCAGACGTAGATGCACATGTCAGGATCAGTGGCGAGCTGTTTTCTCGTCTGAACTGGCCTTGACGGTTCACCAATTACTTGTTCTATTGGATGGTCTTTAGTCCACTGTAACGCAGAAGGGTACCTTGGATTTGACGTATGTGTGTTAAACGGTTCTTGTAATCCTGAAGATGATTCAGCAAAATCCGTTGCAAACGGGTTTTCGAACACTTCTTCTTCTAACACAGGATCGTTTTGGTTTGTTTCTTCTTGAACTGGTGTGTTTTGATTTGGCTCATCAACTCTTGGTAGAACAATCTCAATTACTGGAGTTGCTGGAGTAGATGTTGATGACGTGGAGGGAGTTGGTGCGTCAGCTTCGATTGTGGTAGATGCATCTTGTGGTGGTGGTGGTTGATTTTGTTGAGCGGGTGCAGCGGAATGTTGTTGTGATGCATTGGTCAAAGTTCCACCATAGTATTCACCAAACATATACTCGAAGAAATTTTCCAGTTCTTGATTTGTTGGTTTTTCAGTGTTAGTTGACTGAGCTCCTTGGGGTACGAGTCCTGAACTAATATGTCCAGAAGTTTGAACGTTTGGTGCGGGTCCTAATCTGGTATGATTAGAAGCCATTGGGTTAAGCGCGGGTTCTAGAGCGAGTCTATCAGAAGCCATTTGTGTAATCTCATCAAACTTCACATTCATAGTCTCCATTATCCTTCTAGTCCTTCTATTATATACCCTGAATGCCCTCAAGTTTTCTGAATAACCAATGAAGATTCCAATATCACCCTTAGCTTTCAACTTCCCCAGATCTTCTCTGTCATTCGTTGGATAGCATAAAGCGCCAAATACATGAAGGTAAGAGATGTCCGGTTTTCTGTTGTTCACTAGTTCGTATGGGGTTTTATTGAATCTCGGATGGATTAGGGAACGGTTCTTAGTGAAACAAGCAGTGGCAACAACATCAGCCCATAAGAATAGTGGTGCACTAGAATAGATCAGCATTGTGCGAGCAGCTTCCACAAGAGTTTGATTTCTTCTTTCAACTACCCCATTCTGATGTGGAGTTCGAACAACTGATGTCTGGTGAGTGATACCAGTATCTTCAAAGTAGGTTTTTAACTCCTGATTAGTGAATTCCTTGACATTATCTGTTCTTACGATCCTTACTGTAGCTTGAAGTAGGACTTGAATGCGTTTCAGAAAGGTGATGATGATGCCTTGTGCTTCGTCTTTTGACCTCAGAAACTTTACCCATGTATATCTTGAATAGTCATCGACGATAACAAGAATATACTTCTTCCCATTAATGCTTTCAACTCTCATTGGGCCATATAAGTCAATGTGCAACAAATGTAACTTATCCACCGAACTGGGTATGGTTTTAGGTTTGTAAGTTGCTCTTTTGCTTTTACCTTACTCACAGGATGGACATAGGTGATCTTTGGTGTATTTGAACTTAGGGAGACCGTTGACGATGTTGTCTTTGGCAAGCTTGTTGATGGTGCCAAAGTTGAGATGGGATAACCGTCTATGCCACAACCAAGACTTTGTTTCACATGCTTTTGTCATAAGACAAATTGGTGATGAAGAGGCCATTTGGTTTATGTCGATAGCATATAGATTGGTGCCACGATTCCCAGTTAGGAGATCATCTCCAACCAAATTTCTAATGAAACAAGTGTTTCTCCTAAAAGCAACCTCTAAATCGGCATCACAAAACTGTCCGACTGAAAACAAGTTGTGTCCCAATCCTTCGATATAGTAAACCCGAGTGATTAAGTAGTTCCCAAACTGAAGATCTCCATAACCCAGAATAGCTGCTACATGATCATTTCCAAAGCGAACAGTTCCCATGAACTTCCATACAAAGTTGATCAGCAGCTTTAGATTCCCGGTCATGTGCTTGGAGCAACCCGAGTCGACGATCCAAAGACATATTTCGATAACCTTCCAAGAACAGATGATTTTGCATTTGGAAACCACTTATCATTTGGTTCCATGGGGTTAGATGTAACATTTAATTCACACTCATTGAAGGTTTCTACTTGATCTTTTGGAACCTTTTTTAATTTACCATTCACAAGTATGAATTTTCTACCTGTTGGTTTCCACGCACATATCTTAAGATAGTTCCTAGGTAATATGCTACTAGTGGTTGACCTAGATGCTGCAATAAGTCTTTTAACATATCTAGACCTAGCACTAGTTCCTAGAGGAACATCTTTCTGTTCAGGCATAGCATTCACATTCACATTATTAGAAACAATATCATCACAAACATTTAACAATTTCTTGCACATTAAACAAACAGAGTCATTACATGCACTAGAAACAGTACTTTTAACATTACATCCAGATGACACATGTTTCTTATTAGAAAGCGATAAATTCCTAGGGTGTTCTTCTACTTCTTCCGTTTTATTCTTGCATTTACTCTCAGAGACAGTCGAGACTCTATTGTTCCTTATATTGCTCCTAGGCGGTAGTTTTCTGCTCCTAGAGGTACTTTCTACTCCTGTAGAAGGTAAGGCATACACATTAGGATTTATCTTGTTGTCCTTTGAAGTTGTTTTAGCAGCCCTAGACTCTTTTGGATTATCTTTAATGCTCTTGTCTATCACCCTATAGGTTTGAGATGTAGAGGTAGACGTAGTAGTGGTACTAATCCTATAAAGACCAGGTGCTATCACATTTGATGTTTTGACAACTGCTTTCCCTTTGTCAACAATTTTGACTTTTTCATTTTGTTTAGGCAAGGGTGTTGGAGTGACTGGTTTTGTCAAATCAATTATCACATCAGCTTTTGGAACCATTTAAGAAATTGACATTTTTTATTTAACAACCGGTTTGTCCGAAGTTGATGGTTTTGCAAACTTAGTTTCCTCACCCTTTCCTTTTTAACTATCCAGCTGAGAATTAAAAAGATCATTTTGCTCTTTCATGTTTTTGTAAGCACACTCATACGACAATTTGTCATATTTGCATTCTTCCTTTTTCCGATCAAGTTGCTTAAAATATGTGACATTTTCTTTTTCAAGCTTAGCAAGTGCATTTTCATATTTTAAAACAATTGCAAAAGTCTCAGCTCGGAGTCTTTCATCATCTTCAACAGAGTATGTTTGGTAAATAATTGACATAATATCTGTCGATAGAGCTACTTCGAAGAGAGTGTCATTATGTTTTTCCAAAACTTTGATGTGTTCAATGTTTTCATTAGCTTCCTTTACCAGGGATTTGTGGTCCTTGACAAAGTCGGTTGTTTCTTTTAAAAGAGCATTTTCAACATTAAGTACTCTCGCATGAATTGCAATTAGTGGAGTAGTAATTTCTGTTTAAAACACCTTTTTCATTTCATTATGAAAACTTGAATACCAGTTGTTAATACTAATATTTGTTTTGGATGCCACAATCATTTGAAGCGTTTCAACTCTCTTTTTCAGATCATCCAAATATCTTCTAGCATCACTTGTGTTAAAAGGGTTGCTAGAGGACATTTGTTCGATGTTAGAAAGATTTTTAGAAACAACTTTTTGTTTTGACAAAACAACTGGTTTTTTGAAAACCATTGATGTTTGTTTTTGAACAAGATGTATTCCAGAAAGTTTGTTAAGTTTGTCATAATCAATTGGTTTAATTTCTTGTTTCATTTGTCTCATTTTGATTCTACTCTCTTCGGCAAGCTCAATCGTTTCATAAGAATCCCGAACCTCGGGAGGATCATGTTTAGCAAATATCACATTACCATTATATAACACATTCTGTTCATTTTGAGCTTTCTTGAGATGATAAGGGTTTTCACAACCGATATCCATTTTCTTCATTGTGTGTAAAAGTGGGTTTGGATCTTTAATTAGCATGTGTATTGTTTGAGCAGAATGACCCGTTTTTACAAGCAAATCTTCCAACTTTTTAATGGTTTCTTGTTTCTCAATGATTTTATCAAGAAGATCATTTTTACGTTTTGAAAACCTTGCATTCAACTCTTTCTTTTCTTTTTTTAATATCAGAACAAGTTGATTTTTGTTTATAAAGTTGGTTGGTTAATTCTGAAATTTCCGTGTTTAAAGATTTTATTTTCATGTTCAAATTAACATCAAAGTGTGTCAAATTTGATTTGCAAATGTTTTTCTCTTAAAACAGAATCTCGATAACCAGTTTCTAATTCTGACAGTTGTTTTTTATGAAATACAAAAGCTTTTTCATTAACCTTATATCTCTCAAGCTCAGCGGTTAATTGTTCATTCGCGGCCTTAACATCGCGATTGACTTTTTTGACCTTTTCAATTTCAATACTACAATTGTTCAATAGTAATTCAAATAACGCACGTATTTCCTCATCATTCTCAGTATGCTGTGACTCGAAGCCTCCATTAGGATCCGTATCTGAAGTTGCCAAATTAATATTGCTACAACTTGGCGTGTCCATATATGTATCATAAGTGGGTGCTGGATCGCAGGATGCTTGTTCATTCTGAGGTGACATATCAAATATTTCATTATTGTGACATGTAGTGAATGATGGTACCTCAGAGACTGCATTGGTGTCATACACAGGAGGTGATTCAGAATCCGTATCATACTTAGTCTCTTGAAGATTTGCCATAAAAATGCAGTTTGCATCGATTTCCTCAAGGTCTTCCATATCATCCATGAGTGCCATAAAATCATTCTCCTCAGCATTCAACTGAAACCCTACCTTTTCCTTTTGTGCCAACAGCACTGCTTTCTGCAGATACTCTATATCTTTCTTCTTCGGCTTGGTGGGACAGTTCCTTGCCATGTGACCAATTCTCTGACAGTTGAAACACTTAATTGGATTGCCCTGATTCACATTTCCAACATTCCCAGCAACTGGAGCAACATTCCCAAACTGATTACCAACATTCTGATTCCTGACATTCTGACCCCTCTGATTTCCGACAACTTTACCCAACTGATTCCCTGCATACTGACCCATCTGATTCCCTGCATACTGCCCTTGATTACCAATCTGAAACCTTGTAGCATATCCTTGCTGATTCCCATAAACTCCAACCATTTGTCCTTGTTGACCCACGTTGAAACTCGGTTGTGCAATCTGCCTGTTGTGAGTGTTCAATGAAATTCTTTGATTGTTGTTATTTGGAGTAGAATAGCGGCCTTGGAATGCCTTTGACAAGAGAATAAATGCTTGTGACAGAGCAGCAATGGCCTCATCATTGTCAGTGAATTCAGGTTCTTGGAATTGTGGGTATTGTTGTGGAATAACTTGTTGTTGTGGGTAGAATTGTTGTTGTGGTATGATAGCAGTTGGTGGAACGTATTGTTGTTGCATGTAGTTCTGAGTGGAAGATGATGATGGTGGTTGCGTGTTCACTGATACAGGTGTTGGTGTTTGAGCAATGAGTACAATAGGATCATGTTGCTTTGCTAACTTCTCTTTCCTGACTTCATTCGCCTCTGCCTGGTTTTGCTTTAGAAAGTCATAGAGCTGATCATAGTTCACCTTGTGAAGGTCCTTTGTTTGGTTGACTATCGTGACAAATCGTCCCCATTCTTCTGGTAAATTGTTGATGAACTTCATGTTTTGAACAATTTGTCTTGGTGTCAACTTGTTTCTGATGAGCTCGTTCATTAAAGTGCAAAACCTGGTGTAGTAAGATTCAATTGGTTCAGCTGGAGTGGAGGTGAACTTCTCCCATTCAGTTAGAAGCTTGTTTTCAACATCTTGTTGCCCAATTTTTGTGCCATGGCAAAGCCTTCTAACTCGTTCCCACATATCATAAGCAGTTTCACAACTGTCAACAGCAGCAAAGATCTCTCGTGGTAAACCAAGTTGAATTAAGTGCATTGTCAAGTCATCAACTGCAATTTGCTTCCAATCCTCTGCTGTGTATTCATCTTCTTTTTTATCACGAAAGGATGGTGGTACGGGAGGTGTTGCATTTGGATCTCCAACTTCTTGAATCTGACGGGGCTTGAATGGTCCTTTCTAGATGGAGTTGAGCAGGAGTTTACCTTGTCCATCAGGTTTGGTTTTGATATAGCGAATCATACGGCTCGTCCATGGAAGATATCCACCTTTTTCAAGCATAGGAGGACGGTTTTCTGCACCGGCTGCATGAATGTCTTGCTGAGTAGTCATTTTTGATGTTTTGAATGATAAAGTTGATGTAGGATCATTGCAACGAGATAAGAGTTGTGATTGGTGAAAGTTAAATTCAGTTGTTGTAGAGAAGTCTTGGTCTTTAGTTGAAGATCGTTTGAAGATACTTGCAATTTAGATAAACTACGGCAATTTAGATAAAAGTAGCAATTTAGATAAAGTTACCAATTTCTACAAGACTATAATTTAGACAAGATCAAATGTTCACAATTTCGACAAAGTTATCTAAATTACAATTTAGATAAAATCACAATTTCTATAGAAATTTCAATTTAGACAAAATTATACAATTTTGACAAAATTTCAATTTAGATAGAAATATGCAATTTATATAAATTTTGCAATTTAGATAAAAAAAAAAAAAAAAATCTATCTAATTTGTACAAATTAGAAGATGCTTCCCTTGTCGAAGTATTCCTCACACTTGTACAAGCACGGGAATACCGAGTTCACGTTTGATATTGTAGAAATTAAGTGCAATACAAATTTAGTTAAGTTTTGTAAATTGCCACAAGTTTTCAGAATTGCGATAGAACCCCCTCACAATTGCGATAAGTCCAGACAATTTCGATAACCAGACAATTTCGATAGAATCCTGACAATTGCGATAAATCCTGACAATTGCGATAAAGCCTCAGAATTGCGATAAGATGCACAGAATTGCGATAAGACCAACAATTGCGATAGACGCCCAGAATTGCGATAGAGGCCTTACAATTTCGATAAAATCCCACAATTCCTATAAACCCTCTTTTATCTAAATTCTTATACAAGAATTTCTATAAACCCTCTTTTATCTAAATTCTTATGCAAGAATTTTGATAATATAGCAATTCGATGAAGATCCAAAAGCAAGTCATGAACAATCTTTGAAGCCTTTTTCCACAATCAAATTACTTCAAAAAACCCGTATACACTCTAAAAATCAAACCTTTATCGCCTTTTGTACTTATAACTATATTTCGATAACAAGTTTAAGCCTTTTTTAACGAGCAAACTAGATTTTTGAAGAGTAGATTCTAATAAAAAGTACCAAAACTTACTACTAAACTCGTGAAAACTATGAAATAAACCAACTTTTAACCAAAAACTTGCGTAAAAATCAAATCTTGTACTAAAAGCTAGCGTTTTTATGGAAGAAAAATGCAACCTTTAGTATAGGTTCGATCAAAAATCGAAAGAAAATAACTCCTAAATCGATGTATGGCTATTTGATACCACTTGTTATAAGCTAAGAACACAACTTTATCACACACTAAATATGATGTATATCGAATGGTACTCAAGCAAGAAAGAAAGAGATGTTTGTCATATAAGTATAAACCGAATCTATTAGCTTAGAAATGAGAGAACAATACATAAATAAGACACACACATTCCCACCTATACTATCTCTTGAGGCACACCACTAAATGAGGTGAGAGTGTCCTATTTATAGATACAAACCGACGCCCTAATGGCTTTGTGATGGGCTTCGGTTGGGCTTTGGCTCATGGACCATACATTGGACTTTTAGAACTTAACTTAATACATATTAGCTTAGGTCCATGAAGCCCTTGACTATTCTATCTTAAACACACGACACAAAGTTTAATTAATACAAATGACCATCACTTTTAAATCAATGCTAACAGCAAAAAACGATCCTAGGTAGGATCCCGATCCTGACAACCTATTACTCATTCACCCCGTAAGTGGTAAGTAATGATGAAAAGTAAATATATGTTTTCTGTTCTTATTGTTTATTTGCATAATTTTTTACCACCATAGAATACCTCGTTCGCCCCTTAGTGGGTAATAATTATTGTTTTGTTATTAACATAACCCGAAATGTGGATTCATGTTTTATGTTTCTTGTAAGTTGCGTACGATTTTAGTAGCTAATTATTACCCACGGGGATTTGCAAATCCTGGGGACGGGGATAGATGGGACCAAGGGTATGATATAACAGCCCGTTTTCTCGAGTATTGTGATAGGATCATCCCACAGTTCGTTGCTAAGCTTAATAAGATGATGAGATATTCTTTCGACGTCAACTATTTTGAAGAGTTGACGGGAAAGCTGGTAGACAACTGTGGGGGGAATATAAAGCAAAGTATGTTCATTGATTCATTAGATTCAACTCGGTGTTAAGTTTTGAGATAACAGAATTACCTTGGAATTCTATTAAAATTGATGTACTAAAGTTATGAGTTGATGCCCTTTTGTAGCATATATTGTTACATTTGCTAATAAACATATGTAGTATCTATTGGCTAGATTCAAAGTCTTTCATGTTTAAATTAGCATCTTTTTTTTATTTTTTTTCAAACGACCAATGACATTTACAGATAAGAAGGGGTTCTTAACAAGTGGTTAGCAATCCACCATAAACAAGTACAAGACTACCAGTAGGTTATACACTTATACGCGCGTTGCACCAAGTAGTTCTCTGTAATTAAACTTTTCGGCAAACAATTTTTTTTTATTATATGTTTTATGTGACAATACCTTTAAGGTGACTATAATTTTAGGTTTAGATTTACGAAAATAGCAAGTTATTGATTGGAAAAATAGTATGAACTGTGTATGACATAAAATGCAGTTAATTAAGTGCTACTTTGTTCTTACGAAGTTCAAATTTTATTTCCAAACAAATAAGGGCATAAGGCTACATTTTAAGTGACTATGTTGATTTGATTTAGCTATTGTTAGTAATGGTGCTTCATATAATTTTCATAATCGCAACCGATATAGAATAATATCAACATATTCTTGATCCGGAATTTCCATCCATGTTTAAAGTAAAAATCCTTGAGATAAATGCCATAGAATTAATGTACATAATAGAAAGAAATTGAATAACATTCAATTAAATTCTATTTATGTGTCATTGTGTATAATGTCAACATATATCATACCCTTATTAGATGTACATAATTAGAATTAGATTAAATACTATTGTTGATATACTTATATATTTGTATATTTATATAAATTGTGTGTATATAAGGGCATATATATGATGCTTCTTTTTAATGCACCTTTGAGTACCATGACTTACAAATCCTTTATTCTATGTACCCTTCTAGCCTTCTCAATATCCTTTCACAGAATCTTTGCCGTGGACTATTTTGTGACGAATGAGGCCACCAACACCCCAGGCGGCATCCGTTTTGAAACGGAAATCGGTATTCCATACACAAAACAAATAATGGGTACGATTAACGACTTCATTTGGTACACTGTCTTCCAACAAAACAACCCTTCCGATCAAAAACCCTTAGATTCTGTAGATGTTTACATCGAAGAGTTTGAGGGAGCAGAAGGAATAAGTTGGGGAAATAACAAGATTAACATTAGTTCGATTACTTTACAAGGGTACGAAGGAGACCTTAAATGGGAATTCACATCCCTAATGTACCATGAAATGACACATGTGTTTCAATGGAATGGTGAAGGTCATACACCATCGATGTTGGTTGAAGGAGTCGCGGATTATACAAAGTTAAAAGCAGGTTATGCGCCTCAGGAGGGATTTGCAAAGCCGGGACAAGGGGATTCGTGGGATCAAGGGTACGATTTTACAGCCCGTTTTCTTGAGTATTGTGACGAGCTCGTCCCTGGATTTGTCGCAAACCTTAATAAGATGATGAGGTTTGATTTTGATGTCAAGTATTTTGAGGACTTAACCGGGAAGCCTGTGGATCAACTGTGGATGGAGTATAAGGCTAAGTATGAGCAATGTTAGTTTGATAAATGGGCAATCATTGGTTGCTTTCGCTATATTTCTGTTATTTGCATTACAATATACTTTAAATTAATTAACAAATTACATGGTATAAATATGAGATACTCAACTCAAGCGAGTTCAATTTAACTATTACGGTCAAACAATTTTTTTTTTTTTTTTTTTTTTTTCTTTTTCTGCGTATTATTGAAAGATTAAATTGGCTATTGCACATAAAACTGTTTCTTTGATTATTAAACTTTTATCAATTAATAATTCAAACAAAATTAATACGAAATTTAGATGATAGAGCTGATATTGTTTTTAGATTTATTGCAAGGGCGAACAGATGAATATTAAAATAAATAATAAACCCTATTCCGTATAAAGGTCGTACCAAACTATTTTCTATATAAGAGAAAAATGTTTTGTGTTAATAAATTCTTTAGTTTATTCATAAGAGAGTTCAATTGCAAAATCAAGTTATCTGATTGTCTAATAAAGGTAAAAATTGAGAATCAATTTGGGCGAAAGTTTGTAAGTTCGTTCTTTAAAGAAAAACCCTACCAAAGTAGGTGCGTTTTCAAAAATCTAAAAAATAAAAACCTTAAAAAGGAGAGCATGTTTTCATAAACTTTCGGGGTTCATTATAAAATTATCAAAATGAAATACCATGTGTCATTATTTGTTTTCACTCCCCATGTTTACTAATACACGCCAAAAAACACGCGACATCTAAAATAACACAACGCCCAACAAAAAACACTATATCAACATCTGAAATATAGTTGAAATCGAATCATTACTTTTACTTATTGTCTGAAACCCGTACGTGAAACATCGTAATTACAAAGCATTATACACGGCCAAATTTTCACATGACTGTACCATGAATCCACTTTTCTTGTTATGTTAAGAACAAAATAACAATCATTACCCATTCAGGGGGCAAATGAGAAATTCTATGGTTGTAAGAAATTAATTAAATAAGACCATGCGTAGTCGGGCATTGTTGCCCATTTTTTGCCCCAAAAACGCCCCAACAGCGCCCCTATGGCCAAAACGTCGGGGCGTTGTTTGCCCAAATTTTGCTTCCCGGGTTGTGCTGACAGCGCCCAAGCATTTGTACTTCTTTTATTTATTTATTTATTTATTTATTGTTGTAGTTTTGTTTTGTTTTGTTTTGTTTTAGAGAATGTGTATTTGTTTGAGATGTAAAGTTTTGAAAACTTGTAAAATGTTGAATATCTTAGCAAATTGAAACTACATTAAACATCAAATAGAATACATTAAACATCAAATTGAACCTACATTAAACAACGAACAATTGACGTAAACAACGAACCAAATTAAAAACGAAACTACGATACGAAAATTAAAATGTGTTTGAATTTGAAATTTGAATTTAAATTTGAATGTGTTTGTGTGTGATATTTGCTGCTCCAAGCAAGTATATCTATAGTCATTAAAAATATGTTTGAATTTGAAATTTTAATTTTAATTTGAAATTTGAATATATCCCGCCCACTTTTTTTGAAATATATCCCGCCCACGTTTTTTATTTTGAATCTGAAACTTTTTTTATTTTAAATGTTTAATTAAAAATGTAATATTTAGTGATTAAAAAAAATAAGAAAATAAAAGAAAATGAGTGTCACGTGTCAAACAACCCCTCACTCTCTACTACACTACTTTTTCAACAAAGCCCCATAATACCCCACATGCCACGTGTCAAACAACCCCCCACTCTTAACCCATTACCACTACACATGGTCTAAACAATAATAACAAAAAACATGGATCTACTTTTCATCGATTACCAACCCACCCACGGGGTGAATGAGCAATACTAAGAGGGTTGTGTATGCTATGGCAAAAAAAGTGTTGTCACGTCAGTAAAAGTCTTTATGGCACCAGAAATCTTATATCACCATAATCTAGCCGTTACCGTTGGCACCAGAAAATGTGGTGCTGTTGGACAATTTTCTTTTCTTTTCTTTTCTTTTTTTCATTTACATAATTTATTAGAGATATATAAAATTAAAGTTAAAACACATTAGATTAACTAAAATTTAATTTCATTAATATAAAACATGCCAAAGTTTACATAATTAAATAAAGACTAACGGTGTAAACAAAATAAGGACTAATGGTGCAAGAAAAACACTACAAGAGCAAATAATGTAAATTTATATAACAACAAGGTTTAAAGTGTAAAAAAAAAAAAAAAAAAAACGAAACAAAACAAAACAAAAAAACAAAGTTTCTCAACACAAACACAAATATAAGCAATCTACCCGTTTGGCAACGTCCACAAATTCAAAAAAAAAAAAAAAAAAAAAAAAAACCTTTGGCGCTGGCTGGTGATGACGGCGCGAGGTGGTTTGGCGCCAGATCTGATACAGTGCGTCGTTCTTGATTCTCGGCTGCTAGAACAACGCAACACAAAAACGCGACGATATCCCCGCTCTAATAGTGCCAATCTTGCCATCTTAGATTGACCCAATAAATGACAATAAAATAAGCATTAAACTAATCAAATATAAACTTGATCAATTCCAATACTAATTTATGTCTAGCCTTTGAAAAGACCGCAAAACCAACTACAATCAAATGAGCTAATGGCACTAATAAGTTGGAAATGCACCATACGCTATTTTGTATATCAAAAGCTAGTTTTCGTATACGTAGCTAAGGATTTTATGATTATATTTTGTAAGCTCTTTTTTTGGCTGGACTATGGACAACTTAATCTATCATACTGTCATATTGATTGCCGGTTAACCATTGTGAACGGTGTTGGAAACATAGCGGGCCGTGACCATAGATGAAACTTGACAAATTTGATTGGAGGGACCAAACTGTAACATATTTAATTTGTTTCAGAGATGCCAATTTACATTTACATTTAACATTCGTACTAATAATGCCTACCACTACAAAGCGTAAGGGTTAAATATATATACTAGTGGCTAGAAAATTTGGGAAGGCACGACCCCTCCTGGTCCCCACTAGGTTTCGTCTCTAATCGTGACAACTAGCTACCATACTGCATCGTCTATTAATGATGGCAAGAAGTAACATAGATCCAAAAGTTAAGGTCCAAAGAATGATATTCATCTCCAAAACTTTCAATCACAATGAAAATATTGTGAGATTTTAAATGAAAAAAAAAAATATATCACTAAATTTAACCTTTTAGTAATACTTTTTAAAAAATTGGACAAACGTCTAAAATTATGAGATTTGATGACACTTTTATATGCAAAATGTGTTACAAAAGGCAAAGATATGTATACATTTTTTTTTTTTTTTTTTTTTTTTTTTTTTTTTGTCACTATAAATCGATCTAAAAATATATATATATTAGATGGGGAAAATGAAGAGAATAGGAAATAATTGGTAAGATCTTATTAACTTTAGAACAGTGCATCAGTATTATCAGCTTAAACTTTAAGGCAGGAACTCATAGATTCGCCAAATTGTTTAAAATAAATGGTCACGAACACAATAGTTGATGGAGTTAATTGAGTGAATTTCAAAAGCGAAGACATGAGCATCACATTCACGAAAGATGATTGAAAAAAAACTTTTCAAAAGAATAAACAACATAATACTCGTTTCAAGAAGAATGTAACTAACAGAAATAAGAAGGATTGTTCAAGAAAATATAAAAAGGAATTTAAGGAGTGTTCTAATAGAATTGTTATCTATAACTTTCTCCGACCAACACACATGAAGCCAAGTCACAGTAACGCCATTAAAAGCAGACCCGTTTAAGTATTTTTTTTCTTCTAGTTAATCTATACGACAAAGCGATGTTTTTACCACATATCGTTCTTCTTATATAATTTGTTCACATCTAATGTAATGATGTTATCAGCATGGCTGCATTAGATGCTAAAAAGTAGTAACATTATGAAACATGATTGCATCTCAAATAGTTAACAAAAATTTCCACTGGGTAAAATAAGAAACTTTTAAAATGTATTACTTTAAAATTTGAATTGCCCTATTTAAAATGTTAGGATCTATAGTTACCATAACCCAGTGGCCTGGAAAGAACTACACTTCATTTTCAAACTTACTTTAGTGTTGGTAATAGATGTTGATATTTCACAATAATCTCATATCCATCCATATGTTAAACTATAACAAATTCTGGATTTTGAAAACACATTGTCACATTTAGATATATCCAATCCACTTATTTAGCAAGCCCTTGTAAAGAATGCAACAGAATTTACAAAAATAAAATCATTGCCAGATGTGTCTGCAATTGTATGTTAATAATTGTCTATATATAAGTGAATGTAGCAATGTAGGGTATTCGTAGTTCATGCACCTTAAGTCACTAGTCGATCAAGCCATGGCGCCCTATACCATTTTCATGTGTACCTTCTTAACCTTCTTTTTATCTTTTCATGGCATCGATGCCAACACCGTAAAGTACAATGTGTATCACGTTGCCGAAAAACATCCTGGTGGAATCAAATTCACAAAAATAATTGAATTCCATACACAAAACAAATAATGGCCAAGATCAACAACTACATTTGGTCAACCATTTTCCAACAAAATACAGACGCAGACCGAAAGATAGTCGATTCTGTTTATCTTTACCTCAAGGACTTCATAGGAGCCGAAGGTATCACCTGGGGTAGCTACAGGATTATGTTAGTGTAGTTTATTTAGATGGTTACCAAGGGGACTTGAAATGGGAATTCACGTCCCTCTTGTACCATGAAATGACACACGTTTTCGAATGGAATGGAGAGGGTAAAGCCCCGACGGGTTTAGTAGAAGGGATCGCGGATTATACTATTCTGAAAGCTAATTACTTCCCTCCGGCTTTTGCAAAGCCTGGGTCTGGGGACAAGTGGGATCAAAGTTATGATTTCACGGCCTGTTTTCTTGATTATTGTGACAGTCTCGTCCCAAACTTTACTGCAAAGCTTAACAAAAGAATAAGGAAAACTTACGATGTCTCGTTTTTTAAGGAGTTAACACGGAAGCCTGTGGAACAGCTATGGAAGGATTACAAAGATAAATATGCTGGGAAGAACTAAATAAAATGTGTGTGGTTTAGTGAAATAACTGAATTTGCTAATTAGAAAATAAGTTATCTATAATTTGCGTAATTCGATATTTTTTAAGGTTATCAAGTTTTGCGAGTTATGAAAACTATAAATGTACCCGACCTTTAGTTTAACCAGAAATTTTTGGATTAATTTCATTGACACATACATTTGAACTGAGCAGGACTCTTCCAAGATTGACATAAGCCATTAGATATTTTTTTTTTGAAGGGCAAGCCGCATTAGATATTGATTACCAATAAAAATTGACACCGAAAAATCATATAGTTAGTAGTTTAATTATAGACCATACAATAAAATGATGAATAACCTATTAACCTTGTGACTATCGCCACCACAACATAATTAATGACATACCGCAAGTTAGCGATAAAGCATGTATCTGCTGTATACCATATCAGCTGGTTCAAAGCTAAAATAAAACCTTAATTACACCTCCATAGGGTTCGATTGACTACATGTAGCTCCCCCCTGGTTGTACCAAAAAAAATGCGAGATAAACAGTTTCTATAAGCAAACCAAACAATTAGACCACAATAAACAAAGTGATCATCATTGTAGTATTATTTGTTATTGTATTTCAAAGAAACCCCAAATGAAATTATCTTAATAATTACACGATTAGCCCGCGTACATCTGATTCAAATACTCGCCCTATACAAGTAACCAGTATAGAGAAAACCTTGCTCGTATACCTGTTTATTAAACGAACCATAACATATCCAACAACATTACAACATTATAAAACCAGTCTGTCTCTGCGGTATTTCATCAAACACGTTACACGCAATTAATAAAAACATCAAACCGCGCCACATATCTCCTTCAACCTACTCGCCGCGCCTTGATCAACCTTATACTGCCACAAAACAAAACAGATTTAGCACAATTTCAGTTCATAAATTCATGGGTGATGATTAAATGAATGTAAACTGTAAAAAAACTGACCTTCTGAAGAACCCATAAAGAGTGTTTGTAAGCACGATGAAAAACCTCCTCGAGAGCTGCGGGATCGTTCGCGTCGAGTTCTCGATAGTTGACGAAGTTTTCACGGGCGTATTTGGCGTAGTATGGGCGGGAGTCTGCTGGGAGATGACGGACTAGCCGTAGGACTTCACCGTATATGCGCAAGGCTGTCAGCATTTTGAATTTTGGTTGTAAGTTGTTTCGGATGAAATTTGGATTTTGTTAATGTTTTTGGTGTTTTAACTTTTTAGGCTGATATGTGTTTTGGGCTATAAATGAAGTGTTTGGGTTGGGCCTAGTCATAGTACTCTTATGAATTGATTAGCATTTGAATTTATCTATAATTACTATATATATAATGCACCATTTAATACAGTGCCGTTTTGATGCGTTTGTCTGACCCGCTAAATGGGAGCCCACCAACTAGCCCGTCAGGAGCCCAACTGGCCTTCTTATTTTTTATTTTTTTTGGCTATATCGTATTCATAAATCACCATGGTTTTCATCCTTATCTGTTCTTCTTTTGTTTCTACAGTCTTCTGCTTCTACAACCTTCTACCAAAGTCTGGTGATTCACACACGATCTTCTACTCAACAAAAGGACGGTGACAATCTTCTACTTCCCACACGATCTGCACAAATCCACCACGAAACGACAGCCGGAGAGTACAAAATCGAGAAACACAAAAATAAGGTACGAAATCCTTTGTCCAAAATTAATTGTTATTTCTTTCAAGTTTAACGACTTAACAGCTTATACATATATAAAAATTGAATTTTGAAATTAGGGTTTTGTTATAGTTTGGGGGTTTTGTTAATTGCAGTTTTTTTTAGTAAGGTTATTATTTTATGGGTTTTGTGTTGTTTAGATGATTTGATTATGTGGGTCTTCATTGAGTTTTGATTTTTTGTTTTTAGGTCATATGTGGTGCAGCTACGACACAAAAAAAAGAAAAAAAAGAAAATCAAGATGAAAGGTATGTAGATTTTCTTCAAGCTGAGTTTTCATTTTCAGGATTGTTGATATTTGAAGTATAGTGTTGGTGGGTGCGTCTGATGTGGGCAGCGCTTATGACATTGACAACGAGCATAATGATAGCTTTTTTATGTTTTAAAATAAGCACTTACTTTAAATATCAACAATCCTGAAAATCAAAACTGAATGACCCGTAATTCTAATTATAATTTTTTCAGGTAAATAAACAATAGAATTACGGGTCATTTAGTTGAAAAATTTATAATTAGACCATGTGAGTGTTTTTAAGAGGGTGTTTGGGATTGCATTTTGGGGTGGGTTATCTGTTTATGCCGTTTGTAGAATGTAGATAATGAGAATACATAGTCTGGCTAAGATTCTGAAAGTGTTTTCAATCATGATTTACGCAAAAGTTGTAGAGGTTCTTTATTGAGAGAATGGATTATATTTTAAACTTTGTTTCAGGAAAATGTGAAAGATGGCCCGAGGTGTGACACGTGGCAGGCAAGCATTCGAAAGAGGGAAGAAGGGTTTGAAGAGGCTATAAGCTTTGCGAATAAAATAAAGGTGTTACTTATTTTTTTATTTGGCGAATTAAGCAACCATATCGATCAACTTATGAATATAATTATCTTATCCCTCCTGTGCAGAAACGTTTTCTAAACGATGATCATGTATACAAATTGTTTTTGGACATCTTGAACATGTATAGGAAGGAACACAAGGGTATTAATGAAGTGTATGAAGAAGTAAATTTCAGTAAGCTTAAAAGAATAATGTGTAGTAATAGTGATTGCGATTGACATCATTGATTTGATTTCCATTTCTTGGTTACTGTTGGTGATATGTGCAGGTTGCCTCACTCTTTGACGATCATCCAAATCTTCTTGATGAGTTCACAAGATTTGCTGGATATGGTAAGCAGATAGGCAGAAAAGAAAGCAATCTGAAACACCCTTTATTCATTCATTTATAGATTTTTTCATTTCAAAACGCTATTATTCGAGTGTGCATAGGAGTAACCACCACTACAGAAGCGCCCATCAGCAAGATGGCAGTTACAAAGAAGACGGAGATTTTTAAACAAAATATAATTGAGGGTAGTATTAATCGGGTTTCAACGTCTATGAGTGAACAGTGGCAACCACGACTTTGTCCTGCCAGCGGTCTTGAAAGCCTAATGCGACAAGGCATACCATATGATACCACTACCATTGGCAACCAAAGTAATAACTACATTTGTAAGTATACATTCACTTCATTATTTAGCTCTGTCTATGTATTCAGAAATTTTGAACATCGTTATCAATTTTTTATTTTTTTATTTTTTATTTATTTTTTTTTATTATTATTTTTTTTTATTTTTTTTTGCAGCAAGTGGTCTGATGCCTAATGTGTTTGCTACTGATTTCGGTCTCGCACAAAATGCCGAGTTCAACGGGCTCCATCTGAACAGCCGCCTGCCGTATTTAACCTCTCTGGCCGTGAAACTTCGTTTGCGACATCAGTTGTTGTTATTGCTCCAACGACAACCACAAGTGTGCTTCCTTCTATTTTCAAAGATTCAAAAAATGACATGTTTCATAGGCTATATGTAGCTTCAATTTAGCCTTATTTTACAATCAAAGCTAACCCGTATAGGTTTTCTGGGATGCAGGTTACAAGATTTACAATAGCCAGATCATCACACTATTATTGAACACGAACATGTAACTTTTTAGTCCATTATGTCGATCTATTTGTTGAAAATTTGATCTTAAATTGAAGGATCTGTTTTATATCCATTATGTCATTTCATTTGTACAAAATTCAATTTTAAATTGTGCCATTTTTACCATGTTAGCTATTTTTACTATATTAGTCATTTATAACATATTCCTTATGCGGTTTTTAATTGGAAGGATTGTTGAGCTAATTTTTTCGCCCAATTCTTATGCTTTTTTCCAGGTATGTAAAGAGTGTGGGATGAATTGCGAAGTTGGTCAATCAATCATATTCATGGAATGAGAATCAACGTGTGCGAGAACCAGCGTTCGAACCGTGGCATCAAGCTGTTCACGATAGTCTTTTGGATGTTGGGTTTTCACCCGATCATGGATTCACATATGACCATCTATACGGTACAAAAGTTGGTGGGACTATTTTTGATAGATACGACCGTCGACACATTGATGCTTACTATCGTCCGCAAACCCTAAGAACATCTCCGTGTTGATTCGTGGTAGATCAAAGAATTGTTTTTCACACAACCGGTATGCAAACTTAAATCGTGTTAACGCTTATTATTGCAAAAACTATTACTGTTACAAGGAAAACAAAAGTATCTACGTATTAAAATTCTTATGCAGGGCAAAAGCCAAGAGCAACGGAAGTTAATTTATGACGATGTTTCAGATGTGCAGCAATCATGTTTCTGCAGCAATGCTGAACAGGTAAGTATATGGTAATAGCTTTGATCTTAGAAGTTAATTATATGGTGGTGACGTGATCATTTTTCTGTTCAACAGCAGAAATTAGGTTTGTTAATAAAGAGGATGGTTTACAGGTTGTGGAGATAGCAGGAGAAAAACATCACTAGGTGCCGAGTTCCTCGGACCAACGGTAAACAAATGATTTGGGTCTTCCCAGCCATTTGTAAGTTTTATAAACGGGAATTCTTTAGACATTAATGTTCGGGAAATTAGCGACTCTTGGATGGTAATACTGGTCTACTATACCTTGCTAATGTATGCACCAACTTTATTACTAAATAGACGAATAATTAGAAAATAGTATTGTGCAGTTGCTATATTTTAGATTTCTTTCAGCTGCATCAAAAAGGCCCACCGCAATGATCAACGACGTGAAACAACGCCCTGCCGCAACGCGGCAGATCGTCGCCCATCTCGTTTTTAGAAAAGGACAAATGTCATAAAATTGTATGCTTTATCTGGTGGACAACCATAAATCATATTCATTTAAGCTTCGCCTTAGGTACTGTTTGTTTCTCATAAAAACATCTGAACAACATCTGAAATCTGATTCGGTCAGATGTTTTGTGATTTCTTCCGTTTGTTTTTTTTCAGACTTCAGATGTGTAAATGTCTGAAAACCCTCTAATTCGGTTAGATGTTATACGATATCTGATTACTTCTGAAACCACTGATATTTCTTCTTCCTCTTTTACTGACGATGGGATTGGCTGTTATCAAAGATAAAAGAAAGTGCGAGTTGAAGATAAAAGAAACCTGATTTCCTTGTACTCCCTTGGCTTCAAAACGTGGCGGTGTGTGGAGGTGGTGATGATCGTGATGTGGTGATTAACTGATGATCGTGATGTGGTGATGACGATGGTGATGGTGTAGCGTGTTGATGGTGATGGCAGCCGGTTGGCGGCTGAGATGAGAGGAGGAGGGTGGCGGCTGTGAAGGGAGGATGAGGAGGATTAGGGTTTTGAGTTATCAAAGATAAA
This sequence comes from Artemisia tridentata subsp. tridentata, assembly GCA_021014915.2. NCBI lineage: Eukaryota > Viridiplantae > Streptophyta > Magnoliopsida > Asterales > Asteraceae > Artemisia > Artemisia tridentata. The sequence continues at coordinate 77,247,457 of CP139509.1, forward strand.
AGAAAGGCTGTTATCAAAGATAAGAGAAAGGCTGATTTTTTTTTTATTATTTTTTTTTTCTAGTTTTTAGTCGTATTTTAATGTTTTTTTTTTGAACTTTATGTTTAAAAATATATAGGAATTCAAGTTAGGAATGAGTGGTGATCAGTTACGGTTTGTTTTACGGCGAGAAAATTGTTTTACTGGTTGTTCAGACATTTTATGAAAACAAACAGTCTAAAATAATTCAGATTCAGACTTTTGGACCACTAATTCAGATTCAGAAGTGGTATTCAGATTCAGACATAAAATGTCTGAATAAACAAACAGCACCTTAGTTTTTTAACACATCAAAAGCATCTCCAATGATAAAAAGTGGTTAGAAATTTCCATCTATTACTAACCTCATCACTCCAATGCTAAAAACTTATTCAATTAAATCTCAACTTATCTCCACCTCTCACATAATAAATTAACAATAGAGCCAGAGCAATATCAACTTATTGCTCCATTAAGTCATTCTCAACTTTTAACTCCAATGTATTAATCTATTCTTAACTCATTTTCACCCCTTTTTCTGCCCTCTCCATTAGAGATGCTCTAACCCACCACCTAACAACCGTAGTGGTAACCGCCTAACCAAACACATAAAAATACTCCACTTTATAAAAACACACCTCGCAATATACCCCACACGAGGAGTGAGCAGGGTTTAGTTTGGTTCGGTTATTGGCCAAAAACAAACCATAACTGCATATGTTCGGTTATTGAAAATCAAAACCGTTCGGTTTCGGTCAATAACGGTTTGGCTAATCGATTAAAAAGGTTAAGCGGTTTTGTTAATCAATTAACTCGGTTAACGAACATCCTTTGGGTTCATGTGAATTTTGCCAAATAAATTCGATGCAACTATAAAAAATATTGAGAAGACACATAATTACTAAGGAAAACACAGTTCTTTTATCAAATCGTCGCTATAGATATTTCTCATACAAAATAATTTGAACAAACAATCCAAATGAAAAAATATGATTAAATTTAATGATGGACTTCTGTTGATTCCTAAAGAAAGACTAAGGGCCCGTTTAGTTCGCGGAATATTTTTTAAGGAATTATAATCTGTCAAAGGATTGGGAATCTTAAGGAATTGGAATGTCACAATTTAAAATCTGTCATGTGTTTGGTTTGGAGAAAGAAATGGAATTCCATGCCAGATTTCAGTTTGGTTTACAAATTTATATTGTCTTCATCTCCACCTCCAACATCTCCGGTTCCCTCATCTGGTTCGTTTTCAGTCTCAAATGGATCATTTGGCATTTCTTGTCTTATAAAATTATGGAGAAGACAGCTTGCCATTATGATTCTATTTTTTAGGTCTATAGGATAATATGAGTTGTCCATTAAAATTCCCCACCTAGCCTTCAGGATACCGAAACATCTTTCGATAACATTTCTAGCAGAAGAATGTTTCATGTTATATAATTCTTTTGGCGTAGTTGGTTGGTGTCCATCACGCCAGTCATTTAAATGATATCTTTGACCTCTATAAGGGGCAAGAAAGCCCTCTCCATTTGCGTATCCCGCGTCTACCAAATAGTAACATGGTCTTGGAACTTTCAAGCCATGTGGCCTATCAAGAGCATCTCGAAGAACTCTACCATCAGCGGCCGATCCCTCCCAACCCAGTAACACAAAGATAAATTGCATATCTGGTGAACACACCCCTAATACTTTCGAGTCATCCTAATTTGAGATATGGACATAGTGTCACTCTAAAAAACATACATATGTGTAACAATTCACAATTTTGAGGTCATTACTTAAATTATTTAATTATTTTATTTACTTATTATTTTATTTTAAGTAAATTTAATCTTTCGAGTTAACTAGATAATTTATCCCACGTATGTCGTTAAACGTACATTTAACTCAAACCGACACTTGATAATACTCAGTAGACATATTTTTATGCATTTTGGTTTCTTACAATCATATTTTAAATATACTATTTTTACTTTTCCATTTTTACATAAACTTTGTACATTTCGCGTTCTACACGTTTTCAGTCTATGTTTTCAATATTTAAACATCAAGTAATCACCCAACAAGCTCAATGATCACCTAAAATATCAAAATAGGTTTTGTTTTCAAGTTTTAATATTTTTGTAAGTTTTATAATTTTACGTTACCCGATTTTAAGTTTCGCGTCTTCAGAAAAATCACTCTTTACACGACTGTCCAGAAAATAAACTGCTGAAACACCCAGAGAGTTTGTAATTAATTAACCCAGTTAAACACTTCAGAAAAATCTATAAAAATTACAGTAATTAATACACATATCAAATATTATTCTGTCAAAAATTGGGGTCATAAATCGTTACAGATATTAAATTAAAAATTCTGGAACCAGATTGAATTTCCGTACTCCAAAACACAGTTTTGACACACAGACTTCTAAAAATCAAATGGTTACCTTCGACCTCTAAAGACTACAAGAATTGTTTATCCAGAAACTATACTTCATGAATTTAGTTTTAAACTCAAGAACCACTTAAAAACATGTTGGTATCATCAATTTATACCCTCTTGAACTCGACCTTAATTTCTGGACAGCATTCACATAACATTATGGCACAAACCCTTAACCAATTTCATAATCAAAACACAACCCTTTTTGGTAGCGTTTAAACACGCACACCTACACATATATACAACCCTATGTCGACACACACATGTTACTCACTCAAACACAAACTAACGAGCCAATATAGATCACATAAAATAACATATAGCGAGCCCTAGTCCCATGTCTTAATTGCATACGCCCCATCATAATTATTAGGGTTTCTTTCCCAGCTTTTAGGTCATATTTAAAGAGCATTCATAGAACATATTAGGGCTTATTCAAATTTGATTCAAGAGTCCAAACAAAATAACAAGTCGACATGTATGTTAATGGTTTCATGATTTCACATGGCGATTTTATGTGTTATTCTTGTACAGATTTAACAAACAAATCAAAGGTTACATAGCATGATTACATAATTCGTATGACATGTTTTATTACTGCTTATACACATGATATGTGGTGTCGAATGGCTGGAATAACAAAGAGGTATAGATGTTACCTTATGCAGAAAATAACAAGACAACGGAACCAAAGAAAACCCACGAATCAAAACCACAATCACCCAAGAATACCACGATCAACACAACCTTCAAACCTTCTTCTCTTCTACTAGTCCTTGAGGCTAAACGAATTAATGGAGGTAGAATTTAGGGTTCCGAATGGAGAGAGGGAATAAGTGTCGTATATTTGTGAGGGAAAAATAATGATGGAGCGTATAATTTATGGGGGAAAATACCATGAGTTTAGGGCTAAGGGGAACCAACAATATCTTTTAAAGTTTAACAAATATTTGTTCCTATCTTGGCTTTAATAAAAACGTGTGACAAGGGGGAAGGGTCAAAAATTTTGGATCAAGTAACAAGGAAACAAGGTGTACCGATTTTAATTATGAACTTTGGTTTAGGATTCATTTTTATTAAATTTATAGTTTAGGTTTCATTTTAATTTAAGTGTATAATGTATAGTTTCAATGTGAGTAATATTAATGTCAAACTTAGGTTAAAAGTTCAAATATTCAAATAAATGTGTTTGCGGATTTAGGGTTTTACAATTATTCACGTTTACTAGAATAAATAGATGGTTGTATATTTTAGTAGGGGTGATTTATATAGTGTATTAATTATATGTGTTAATGTATTTCTTTTTTAAATAGTTGTAAATAGTAGCTTGATTAGATTGTACAATGTGGTAAAATGGTTGTATATTTGAGTGACAGGGTGATTTAAATAGTGTATTAATAGTATGTGTTAATGTATTTGTGCTTTAAATAGTTATAAATAGTGTTTTTTACTTGTAATGCTTAAAATGTATAGATAGACTTGTATTGATTTAATAGCAAAAGTAATACCATTCTTTCCATTATAAGCAAGTGTTAAATTTTAATTTTTTAAGTCTTTCATTATAAGCAAGTTCCAAATGCTTTATAAAGTAGTATAGATGGTGCTTCATAGTTCATAATATTCATAATCGCAACCCATATAGAATAAATATCAAGATATTCAATATCCAGAATTTCCATCCATATTTACAGTAAAAATCCTTGAGGCTGGGCACAGTCGATCGGTCAAGTGAATCGGTTG